>CM056493.1:46182914-47638325 GCA_029783415.1 Anisodus acutangulus | reverse complement strand
AGGGTCTCTCGGAAACAGCTGCTCTACCTACCAAGGTAGAGGTAAGGTCTGTGTGCACTCTACCCTCTCCAGACCCTACGTTGTGGAACTACACTGGGGTATGTTATTGTTGTTGTATTCTTTTACTATGTTGCCTCCTAACATGGACACACTTCATGTTTGAGAATCTGGGAAATGATCGGTAAAATCTTTATATTTGGTGTGTTTAATATTTGTTTTTTTTTTCTCTGATTGTTGTACACCAGCGGGTATTCTCAAGAGGAAGACACATCTGCAAATTCAGTAGTTGCTTATTATTTTATTATCATTAACTTATATCTTTTTAGCTATTTTAAATGTGTCCCACCAAGCTTCTTCCCGTAGAACCTAGCTTACAGGACAACTCTTAAAAAATTTCGAACAATAAAGTCGTTTGTAGTAACTATTGACTAGAATATGGATGTCTGATGAAAGATATTGCCATGTGACTCATAACTCTGTTATTAGCTGCTTCTTAACACATATTAAACAATAGTTCCGTGGATCTAACCCTATTCAACTGCTTTTAATTTGTTACATATATATTCTATAACAATGATATGAAATTCACGTGCAGCGCACGTGTAGAGAGACTAATTGGCTAAAAATAGCCTTCATCTTTTTTCAAATCATGTACAGTTGATCATACGAAACACTTGCCACAAATGAGGGTAAGTTGCTATCCTGGGAAAGCTTCCAACAAAGCATCTATATTCCTCTTGTACGTTTCTGGCATTCGTATATGATCTTACAAAATTTGAAGCCAGATGTGTCATTTTATGCAATGAGAGAACATCTCATCAAATTGAGAACTAACTGCATACACAAGAAACAGCCATCCATGAAATAGGCAAGCCAAATGATTCAAGGTTCCAAAAATAACTTAGGGTTCCATTCAATACAAAATTGAGATGTTTTGCTCAAGAATCATGTTTAACCTATAGAAAGTGCATACTTTTGAGAGAATGTGACCATTAGGGAATTGGTAATCCCCATCTCTGCATCAGAGACATTAGTTTCTTTTCTTCTAAAATTCGACAACTACACCGGAGGAATAAACACCAAATATCACATGGTAAAGACAGGAAGACTGCCATCTTATCGTGTAGAAACTTCACTTGAAGAGCTCTGGATTCAGCCAGTCTCTACCAAAATGTTTCAACAAGAAGCAGAATACATAAGTAACTTAAAGAGAACAATGTGGATGTAAGCAGAGTTCAAGCAGATTACAGTATGTCGATCTTACTTGCTAATGTCATCCAGGTGGTCATCGAAATCTATGATATCCTTCCATTTCCCTGACGAGATAAAATCTAGAAGTACAATATTTGCAGATGGCTCTTTGATTTTCAGAGGGCCGCTTGCATCTGCTCCTGCTAGTTTCCAGCTCCTAGATAATTCCTTAGTGTAAAGCTGAACAAAAGCAAAATACATAAAGGAAATTACTATGACGACATGAGTAACTTGTTTCAGAACAGAACTATAAAAATCATAGTCTTATACAAGCAAGACTAGTAAGGACAAAAGACATAAATAAGTGCCACCAGCTAGCTTTAAAGTTGAGCGGAGTTTTGACCTCTGAATTAGCTTGTATAGCAATACGTAACACAATTATAAATGCATGGAGAACTAGATTAATACAGAGCATAGCCATATTGACTCTATTAAGTATCACAAATTGTTATCTAACGGATTTCCAAATATTCACATTGAAGATTGAGAACCATGAGGTCTCAAGTTCAAATCCAAGTGGAGTCAAAACAAAAAAGCACTAGCTGATCTCTTCACATCTATCCAAGTCTTGGTGGACAGAGTAACCCGGGCAGGTAGCCCGTGGAAATACTCAAGGTGTACGCAAGCTAGCCCGGGCACCACGGTTATCAAAAATAAATCTGAAGTTCAAAATATTCAGGCAGCAGTCCTAGAGATAATTAAAACTCTTTCATGGGAAGCCAGAAGCTACTCAATCCAAAAGATTCTCTGTTTTACACATGAATACAATCAGACTTGATCTCATCTGAATGGGTTAAAGAAACTTTTTCTTCCAATGCAAGCTAAGCATGGTGATTCATCTTCATCCACATTACAACAGAAACAAATAAGGTCCACGTGGAATTGGGTTCTGATATTATTTTTTCTATTGAAGTTGTCGTAATGGGGGTTCTAATTCTGTTTAGGAAAAATACGTAAGTGGCCCCCTAAACTAGTCGGACACTTTCATTTTGACTCCTCAAATAAGACTAGTACCTATTTATACCATTAAAATCTGTACCTGTTAGACACATTTTTTTCAATCTGCTAAAAAGGCTTAGTATGTGGTGCCAAATGCCTATTACATGGCAAAACAAATGAATCAATATGCAACACGCTAAGTTGCTCGGACTCGGGTGCGAGTGTCCGATATGGGTGCGGATCCTTCATGATCTAAATTTTAAGATTCAGGGATACGGATCCACGTATGGATACGGGTACAGCGATTCGGCTAAAAATAGAGTTGTAAAACCTAAATTATGAGTTATAATGTGAAAAACGTGAGGAGAAACTATTGATCAAGAAGAGAACCCGGAATGCGATAAAAGGAAAAGAAGTGACATAGAAATTTCTATATACAAGGTATTCCATTTTTCTTCAATTTCACTTTAGCTTTTGTTTTGATTAAAGAAATCATTGAATCTATCCGGAATTTCTCCGTGGATTTTGGTCAAAGTACCCAAAATCGGTTGACCAGATCGGTAGGGATCACATACCCGCACCCACACCCATGTCGTGCCGACACGGTAGGCACCGAAAGTTAAGAGTCCGAGCAACATAGGCGGCACGTGCAAAACTATAAAAAATAAGAAAGCCTTTCTTTTACAATCCCCCCCATCCCCGAGTCTTCCTCTTGCCCCCATGGGCCACTGCCCCGTGTCTTTTCCCCAACTCCACCAAAAAACCAAGACCATCTTTGATAACCTGGCAAGTAAATGATCATCTGAGTCCTTGCTTCCATGATTTGCTGCTACAAAATTGAAAAGCATAAAGAAAAATACAAAGAGAGAAGGGAAGTCCCTTGGTCCAAACTTCTGTCTACATAGAATTATTTCCAGCAATTATACCACAGCTGTAATTTTCCAGCCACTTCTGTGATCGTCTCTACCCAAACTGAAATTTTATATATCAGATCATCGGCTTTCACTTCTATTTCTTTGGTATATCATTAATAGATCCCTTTAATCCTTGACCACCGGAGATGTTTTTTTAAAAGTATTTCTTCTTTGGTCAGGATTCTTTTTAAATCACTATGACAAATAAGTAGTGAGAACAAACAAAATATTATTGTGATATAGTGACAATGCTCACCTAAGCAATTGAGTTTTGCTCCTCTAGAGGTGGTGGCAAGAGGGAGATTGAGGAAGAAGTTTGGAGATTCTTTTTTTAAAAAGACCTCATTCACGCGCTCATAATCAGTGTAGAACACACATTGTGCCATATAAGCAAAAAGTGTCCAATAATTACAGATCTTGACTGGTATAAGTGCTTATTAGGTACTAGTCCTATTTGAAGTGTCAAAACGAAATTATTCGACAACTTTAAGGGACCGCTTATGTATTGGCCTTGTTTTTATATTCAACATAATAGTATTTGAAGCAAGCGTCATTCAACAGATATCATGTGAAAAATAACCTATCCAAACTCTCCATGTTCCACCTACATAAAATATTTAATTTTCCTCCTCCGTGATATGTCATGTGCCAACGTTTTGGCTTTGAGAAGACAACAGAGTTGACTGAATTGAAGATATAGACCAGATGGTTAATAAATTGCGCAAGAGTCCGGATGTTTTACTTTTTTTGCATCATTTAGTATTATTATAATTGAATATATTTTTTGTATCAAATATCTCAATCATAGAACATTCAAGATGTGATGGAAAGAGAGATGCACATAAAAGATCATGTCTACTTAAAAGGATCTCAATACGACCACTAAAGTTAAAAAATCTTGACTTTGTTTAAGACCAAACTTCAACATGTCAAGCTCAAAACAATCTCCTTAACGATTTAACATGTTAACCAATATTAAGTACTTCAGGCAATGAGCTGCTCTAATAGAAGGGACTTCTTGAAATAGAAAGCTCTCTGACACAAAGAGCATCCCGGTACTCAAAGCATACCGCATTAGCAGGGAGGTCTGGGGAAGCCGCACCCCAAGGGTGTGATATAGACAGCCTAACCTATGCAAGCATTAGCGGCTGCTTCCACGGTTCGAACCCGTGACCTATAGGAGACAACTTTACTGTTGCTCCAAAATTCAAAGGTAGTACTACTTGCATAATGAGAGAACAAATATCTAAATTCTTGATCAATAGAGGAGCAATGTTACCATTTTTGTTCAATAAGATACCAAAGTGGAAGATTGACTCATTCCTAGACAAGAAATGAAGATGAAATGATGGCAGCATGCATCGATTTATTAGAATAGAGTATCCTGTTATGGTGCCTTTGGATCTGATTTTTCCTATAGTGCCAATACAAGTTTATAGGAGTGAGACAGATCAAAAGATCTTTACAAGAGTTACAGTGTATGATTAATAGAAACAGTGGAGACATTATGCATGTGGGCTAGTTGTAGATAGCACCATATGTGACACTAGGCATTATGAAACGCCTTTCCTTCGTGTTTGACTGGCTAAATGAAACACCTCAGATAATATGAAGGGAGGATTTTAATTCGTTCACCCAGCAAAAATAGAAAAATGAAGATTATTGTGCACAAACAGTCTTAGACTATGTTGCTCGGACTCTTTAACTTTCGGTACTGCAACCGTGTCGATAGGATATTGGTGCGGGTGTGGGATCTGTATCCGATCGGGTCAACCGATTTTGGGTACTTTGACCAAAATCGACGGAGAAATTCCGGATAGATACAATGATTTCTTTAATCAAAACAAAAGCTAGAGTGAAATTGAAGAAAAATGGAATACCTTGTATGTAGAAATTTCTATGTCACTCCTTTTCCTTTTATCTCCTTCCGGGATTCTCTTCTTGATCAATATTTTCTCCTCACGTTTTTCACATAATATCTCATAATTTAGGTTTTACATCACTATTTTTAGATATTTGAATTATTTTTAGCCGAATCGTCATACCCGTATCCATATGTGGATCGTATCCCGAATCTTAAAATTTAGAACATGAAGGATCCGACCTATAGATCTGCACCCGTATCGGACACTCGCACCCGAGTCCGAGCAACTTGGGTCTTAGATGTGAACTTGATTCGTTGACTCACATGGCTATTAAAACAATAAAGCAGAGTATGCTATTAGTGAAACGACACCGCGAAGTTCTCTAGTACAAAAGAAGTAGTAACCTTCCCCATTTAGATAGGAGAGACCAAACTCAACCCCATTACTCAACTAACTGCATCACGAGGCAAGAGCCGGACAGATTCCTCAAGAACCCAGTTGTTGTAGACGATAAACTCTAAGGCAGCTAGAGTTATCTCAAGGAAGAAATTAAAAAAAAAAGATAGAGAGCTGGTCAAGTAGTTGGAACGATTACAGAGCTGGTCAATCAGTTGTTTAAGCTAAATGCCCCCAAAACTTCAAATTTGAATTGCGTGACTGAGTGTGACATTGGCGTCAGTTATTTTTTTTCAAAATGGGGGGGGGGGGGTGCCGCAACCTGGTGCACAAAGCATCCCGTGTTAGCAGGGTCAATTACCTTTTTTAGAAAGGTAAATATAATTTGACATCAATACGGGGTACAAATATGAGAATACACTTAATTAAGGTTTCAAAAAGGCAATAGCTCCTTAAAATGGAATATAAATACCTGCATTACAGGACTCCTGTCTTTCCCCTCTTTCAGTAAAGCTTCAAGCTTCTTGTTATCCATCTGCAAAATTACAAGATACATTAAGCTCAAGCACTTTGTTAACTTACAATTTAAAGATTGAAACATTTGAATTAGAACTATGTTGAGTAAGGAAAAAAGGTACCAGAAGTAAAGCAGCTTGAGGAAAGTATTTGTAGATATGATCTGCAATATTCTTGGCCACATTTCCGACCTCGAAATCATCAAATCTTTCATTTGCATGAAAATAACCCACAATGCTTAAACCTTTATCAGCATAGTACTCCTCAATCTATCCAAATAAACATTCAAATAAAATGATACTTCCAAATAACTAAATTACAAGCAGAAGGCATAGTGTATCTATGTTGAACGCAGTGCTGATCCAACCCTCTACTCTAGCAACATAAATTTAGTAGAAAAATCTCAACAACAAAAAAAACATATATACTCAGTTCAAATAGATCATCATACAGAAATTGTGGATACTGACCCACATCTAAAGGTATAGGATTTAAGTTATATAGAAGAACAATGTACAAATTTGATAGATTTTCACACTATTCAGTGTAGTTTATCCTGCTATAGTTAACTAGTGCAATTTTTATCCAGTTAGCAATTAATGTTTATCATAGATATTTACTTGTAATTACCTCATAAATGACCTCACTACAACAACAACAACAACATACCCAATGTAATCCCACAAGTGGGGTCTGGGGAGGGTAGTGTGTACGCAGACTTTACCCCTACCTTGGGAGGTAGAGAGGTTGTTTCCGATAGACCCTCGCCTCGTAAAAATTAAACTCCTATTGAACCAATTTAAACCAAGTTCAATTTTATTATCACAAAGATTAGTGGTCACGCCGACATTTACAAATTACTCATTTACTATTAAATTCAACTTTTAATATCAGTGTAGTTTATCCAGCTATAGTTAACTACAACTTTTACCCGGTTAGCAATTAATGAGTATCCTAGAGAATTACATGTAATTACCTCATAAATGTCTTGTTTGCGTAAGTAAATTTAGAAATTAAACCAAGTTAATTTCATTATCACAAAGATTAGTGGTCACGCCGACATTTAGTGGTCGTTTGGCCATGAATATTTTTTACTTTTTCCCCGAGTTGAATTCCAGAGGTCATGTTTGACCATAAAATTCTGGAATTCAACTAAATTTTCCGGAATTTGAAGAACACCAAAAAGTTGTTTTCACTTTTTTCGCTCCAAATCAATCACAAATATTCAAGAACTCTAAATTTGTATATTCTCATGGCCAAACACAACTCCAATTTCTAAAACACACCATTTTTCACTTTGAAAAGCAAAACTATTTTTTTCAAATTTCACAATTTTCATAGCCAAACGGGCCCTTACAAGTAACTCATTTACTACTAAATTAAATCCTAATGTCACACAGAAATATAGGTTGCAAGTCCAGTAAATATTTGTAGTTTACGGTGTAATAGCAAGTTAGTCATCATTTTTACTCGGTGTGTTTGTCGTAGAGATTTACCTGTGATTGTCTGGATTGATTATATCCACCTAACAGTGCATAAAACTTAAAACGTGTATTGTATTTTATTTACACTAAGTTCAATTTCATTATCACAACAATTAGTGTACTTCAATTATTACTAAATTCAAATCCAATATCACACAGAAATATTAGGTTTCTAGTCCAGTGAGCATCCGCTTGACTTAACATTCTAGATGTTAGTTGACAGAGGAATAAGTGACACTTTCAAATTGACAAGATTAAAGGGCATTATGATACATATCTTTAGTTAACAAACACAAAATTCAAAAGTCATTCTTTACTTTCTTAAACTCCATGTTAAGTCGGTGTCAAGTCAAAACCAGACAAACAAATTGAAACAGGAGTACTAAATATAAGGTTGCTAGTCCAGTGAGCATTTACTAACTTGACTTAAAATTCTAGATGTTAGTTGACAGAGGAAAGAGTTTTAAGTGAGACTTTCAAGTTGACAATATTAAAGGGCATTTTAGTATGTATCTTTAGTTAACAATCACAATCACAAGATTCAAAAGTTTAAAACTACAAGATTAATGACATTTTAGTACATTCCGCATATTTTTAGATACTCCCTCCGTCTCAAATTGTTTGCCGTAGTTACTAAAAGTAGTTGTCTGAATTTATTTATCATTTTTAGAAGTTCAAGACACGATTAATTACTTCTTCCCCATTAGAATTTTATCATTAATGGAGACGACACATAAATTGAGTAACATTTAATACTACAACAACAACAACAACAATGTAGCCGGTATAATCCCACAGAGTAAACATTTAAGGGAGAGATATTATAACTTAGACAAGGGTAAAAGTAGTCAAATGACACTCTTAATTAATACTCTCTGTTCACTTTTACCCACTATTGACTTTGAACACCCCTTAAAAAATAATAAATAAAAGGCATAATTTACCATGATATCCATATTAATTGGTGTATAGTTTTAATGAACTTCAAAATTATTTTGAAATGAGTAATTAATACTATGGATAAAATACAAAAAAGAGATTGTGTTATCTTGATATGCTAAAAGTGGCAAATAAAAATGAAAATAAAAGATACAAGCAAAAGTGAACGGAGGGAGTGTTTCTTAAGGGGCGTTGTCGGAGAGAGTAACAAACACAAGATTCAAAATTATTCGCTACTTTCTTAAACTCCGTGTCAATCAAATACAGACAACCAAATTGAAACGGAAAAGGGGAAACAACTGACCATAATAAGGGATATTTCAAGTGGAGGAAGGAGACCAATCTGAGAGTGGAATAACGGAACAGATTCAACAATTTCAACGTTGTCGCCGTTAACGGAGTTACGGCCGAGAAGAACACCGTTAACGGAGGAAGTCTTGTGTTTAAGGGCATGGAGAATTAACTTGATATACGCGTTTTGATGGATCTCGTAATTGGATTCGCCATCCATCTCTTAATCCTTTTTGCAAGTGCCGCCGATTCAATCTGTTTATGCGTATGGATGAGTCAATGTTTACTGTGTAAATTGGATCCTTTTTTATGTTTTCTCTTTTGTTTTGTTTTGTTTTGTTTTGTTTTGTTTTGTTTTATTATTCAGTTTTAAGATATGGGCGGATTAATAAATGACATTTTCCAGGGCAATTCGTTACCCTAAGCTTCGGATATGTATGGGATTCATGACCGGATCATAAGAGTATATTATATATAGCATTGTCTGTATTTTTACAACAAGTTGTTTTCACGACTTGAAAAAAATTAATGAGAGAAATATCATTAGATTTTTTTAAAAACAAATCAAACCGAATCATAACAACAAAAACAAACTTATGGGTATATATTGGAAGAATGATGTGTGTGTGTGTATATATATATATATATAGATATAATAAGAAACTTATTTACAAAACGTGATGATAATTTTCAGTTTACAAAACATATACGAAATTTTCGCTCAAAATTTCAGGTATGAAATGTGATATCTTGCGCAAAGCTTACTATTTCACTCACATATTTTGCTAACAGTTTTCGTGTATAACAACAGTAAGAAAAATTGGTATAATATATATATATATAAAAAAAAATTATATAAAATTCATGTTAGATTTTTAAAAATTTAATACAACTACATCAACATTATATAACTTTCATACAATTTTGATTCAAATACAACAACTTACAAAATTGAAAATACACTTTTCATACGAACTCAGCATACAATTATCATACAACTTTAATACAATTTTAAATCTCTCTTCGAAATTTGGAAAAAATCACGATTTGGATTTCGCTTGGGGCTTAGAATTTCACTCACAAATTCTTGTATAAAAATGATATGAAATATGTACATAGCTGTATAACTTTTGTATAAAGTTCGTGTTAGACTTTTAGAAATTTATTACTACTACAACATACAACTTAAAATACAATTTTCTGCAAACGCTTTACATAATTACGGTACTATCATTATTCATACAATTCACTACCCAATCTCCTAATTCAACACCGTAACCTCATAACTTCTTAGCCTTAAGCTAAGTCTTCCCCAATAACCGGTCATTTTTCAACATATTCCGGTAAAGGGATCATTTAATCTACCTCTTGCAAGCGCTTTCAAGCGGTTAAAAAAAAGACATTTTATACAAGCTTTGGACGAAAAGTTGGAGTCCAATTCCTCTATTGAAGAAGTCAATTGAATGATTAAAGCATTGGTTGCTTTCACCTGCGACTTCTTTGACCGCCTTGACACCTTAATATCAAGGAACCCCTATTCCACAAGTAGGTGGAGTGGCTCCGAATACAGATAGAGTGAAATTTGCAGGGGTCATGCAAACACATAGGCCTCTTCCCTTCTCTTTTAGATGAATGAGGTGGTTTAGAAGTTGTTTGCTGATCTACGCAAACACCCAAAGTAATCGGGTCCCATATTTGTTGCGTAGTCGACCACCACTCAGCTATAGAAATCACCTGAAACCACCAATAACACCACCCCGTCACAAAAAATAGAGCATTACTCCATCGCATCTCCTCCCCTGACCATTAGTTTGTTTCTTCTTCATTCTTCTTGTTCTGTCCAGATCTATAGTATGTACGTAAGAGCCATATATACACAATATACACATGTACGTGAGCTCCATGCATCCATGACATTCCAGTTTGTCAGCAACCCAATTTTATTTGTTGTAAACATGATCTATCGCTGGATCGGTCAGGGATAAGAACAAGTACATGTAGTCATTTAAAATAGGGCCGTAAGACGAGTGTTGATTATGTTAACAAGTGATAATTTCTTGTGCATCTAAATTGAATTGAAGTGGTATGAAATTCTGTTGAAGTGCAAGCTTGAGCCCATGGAAAATAGCTAGTAGTTCCGCATGAAATCTATGTGTAGGGTTGATGTTCCCAGCATTGCCCCAGTATCCAACGTGCGGAATTATCACAGAAGACACCACCAATGCCCGCCGATTGATTATGATAATCGATTGGTCCATCCATATTAAGCTTAATAGTTCCTCGTCCAGGAAATGAACTTGGACATTAATCTGGTGAAGATGTATTTGAACATATTTTGGGTAAGTTCAAATATTTTTTTTTTTTTTTTGCAAAATCAGATTTGTATTTGGCCTCACGTATATCTTACGCGCAGGGAGATGCAAATCGATCTGTTTAGCTTGGCCCAATTCTCATGTTTTTTAGGCCACTCTCTTTTACTAGTTCTTTACAAACCCAATAATCCACGATTCCATGTAAGGAGGTATAAAGTTTTTTTCCTAATCAATGAGGGACACTTTGTTTTTCACACAAGAGAAGGATGAGTAAAAGAAAAGAGATCCACAAACAATCTTTTGGCTTTGCAGTTTAAAACAAGAGAACAATGACAAATAAGATAATAACTCCAACATTAGCATCAGATGATGCCACGTGTGTGACATATCAACCTAGTTTACAAGAAAAAAGGGTCAAATTTGCCTTTGAACTAAAGAAAATGATCCAAAATTACCCCTACACTTTTCAAAATTGTCTAGATTTGACCACCATTTTTCGCAACCATCATCTCTAATCCCTCTAAATCGATCATACCATAACAATTAATTTTCACCACTCTAATTTGCCTGAGGACCATCATTACTCGACCATCACTTCGTCATACGACATTCATAGAAAGAACACAAAATATTTCACACAAAACCATCATTACTCGACCATCAGTTCACCATACGACATTCATAGAATTTCACACAAAATCTTTCAGACAATCTCTCTCACACCATCGTATTTATCACTTGATCAACATTTTACCTCCGCCAAAAGACCTCCGATCCTCAACCACTATAACACTAGATTTAGTTTTAGCATAGAAGGTTTATATGAAGGTTTGGCATCGCTATTGATGATATCAGAAGGATTAGTAATAGAGTGTGTCAATTATGTTCCAGCAGAGATGGAAATTTATTTTGGTGGTGCAATGGATCATTCTTTGAGTTTCATTTGAGATAATTTGAAGCTTGGGGCTATTAGTTTAATCTTTGGAGATAGATATCTGGCCATTGGAGGTTTGATATTGGAAAAAAAATAGTGTCGCCACCAAATGAAACTGATAAATTCTTGAAAGTTGAGGGGCACATTTATATCCATTTTCATAATTCAAAGATAAACTTCACCATTTTCTCTTATAAAAAAGTCTCGGATATGTGGTATGACTGGGTGTTAAACATTATCATTAGAGACTAACTTCCTATCGGTAGTTAATAAGGGCGAACATTTTTGTAACGATAAAGGAAATTTGTATACGGTAAAAATCGAGATGACACGTGGCATGGTTTGAGAATGGAGATCGAAGAAAGTAATAATTTACATCGGTGGTGAGTTCGGGTGTTGTAGCAAAATCGGGCGATGGCTGAACCAGATGACACAGAGTAGTGATCGGACATGACAACATCGGGTGTAAGACCGAAGGAGCTCGGCGCCTACCCATTCCGGATTTGGCATCATCCGTTACCATTTTCTCATTAAGTGACCATTTTTATCATTAAATAGCATTTAATGAGGGAGTGATTCTTGGGCATAAATGCCTTGTATTGTTAGCTATATAAAGAGCCCAACCTTCATGTTGGAAGAGCAGCTTACTCTCATTACTGAAACTCGTATAACTACATTTAGAAGTACTATTGTTAGCTCTTGTTATTGGCTCATACCTGAAGCAATTTAGCTAAGGATCGGACCAAGCCTTCAGTTCAATTACAATCAAGATTACGGCATTTCAGGCTAATTAATTATTTATTGCTTTCATGTATTTTACATATTGCTAATTGATTATTTTTCTTATCGGTAAATCTATCCACGTATCCTTAAAACCACTTAAAAATTCAACTGTACGTTTTTTGGGGTAAATAGTTTGCTGCCCATCGTGGGGCTGAGGATAATATTGGTGATTTGTTCAAACACAAATTTCACTTATTTCTTTCGAGATTTTGTGATTTCAGGTTAAAACTAAGAGTTACAGAATGGCTAGTGACATTCAAGTTGAGGTTAGTAACCATGATGACAATAACAACATGGACAATGGTGCTAACAACATTAATAACAATAACGATGTTCCACCCGTTGATCCAACGAACGGCGTTCTGCCCGTTGATCCGTTAAATCCCAACCTCGTGATTTTACCCCATGGTCTAGAAAGTCACGTGGAAAGACACCTGATGATAATGAGGAAGAAATCAATTTAGCTCGGATCTTTCATATGCTGAAGAAGCAACATGAGGCAATAACTTAGTTGCAAAAGAAAAGCAGCAGAATGAGTGTGGCGGATGAGCCTCGGCCAGTCCGCAATGATAATCCAGATTAGGAAGAGGATCAGGTCGATGAGAATGCCAACGATTTAGGGACTAATGAGCCCTCAGAGGTTTTGAAGATGCTCGAGGCCTTAACCAAAGGGTTTGATACTAATGAAAAGAATGTGGAACCTTATAACTCACGGGTAGACTATATTCTGAGAGCTCCTCCGATCTTGAAGGGATCGGACTCGAAGAGATATATTCAGCTGCCATTTCCCCCGAGTGCAGCACCGAAACTTTTCGTGAAGTGGTTTAAGATGCCTGACCTCCCGAAGTACAGTGGGACAACAGATCCATAGGAGCATGTAACGTTGTATACTTGTGCAGTAAATAGTAATAACATGCACTCGGATGAGATTGAATCAGTGTTGTTGTAGAAGTTTGGCAAAATATTGTCTAAAGGAGCAATGGCATGGTATTCTATATTGCCTAAACATTATATTAACTCATTTGAAATGCTTGCAGATGCTTTTATAAAGGAATATGCTGGATCGCGGAAGGTTCAAGCAAGAAAGGTAGATATATTTAAATTGCTCAGAAAGATGCAGAGTTGTTGCGGGAGTTCGTGTTGCAGTTTAAAGAGGAACGAATGCTTCTTCCACGGGTACTGAATTAATGGGTAGCCAAAGCTTTCACTAAGGGGTTGAATCCCAGGAGCTCTAGTGCCTCGTTCAAGTTAAAGGAGAACTTGATAGAATTTTCGGCAGTAACTTGGGCATACATGCATAACCGGTACAAATCCAAGATCAGGGTAGAGGATGATCAACTCGAAGCTTCTACCGGGGTCAGCAGGTTGGAATAATATTTTTTATAAATCAAAGAAGGTAGTTGAGTCGAAGTCAAAATCTTCAAATGATAGATATCAGCCCTACGGGCAACCGGAGAGGTCTATTTTTAGGTCAGATCAGTCGGATAGAGGTGATAGGTGAAATAATCAAGGGTCTACCAGCAGAGGCTTGCAATTCAAAAATGAAACCGATGGTTCTTCTTTTAATAATATTGAGAACCCAGGGTTATCTGAATATAATTTCAACATCGATGATGTCGGACTCGTTTAAGCTATTGGGCATATCAAGGAAACAAGATGGCCAAGACTACTCCGGTCAGAACTGGCTAAAAGGGATTCAAGTTTGGTTTGTCCTTATCATGGAACTCATGGTCATCGGACCAAGGACTTTCGTCAATTGAGGGATGAAGTGGCTCGGTTGTTGGAAAATGGCCACCTGCGTGAGTTTTAAGTGATTGAACAAAGGGGAACTATAGAAATAGAGAAGCAAGCAAACAAGCAGATCTAGTCGAGCCCTATCATATTATCAACATGATTATTGGAGGAATGTACGTTCGGAATGGAGTGGTCATAATGACAAAGAAGTCAAAATTATCAGTTACTCGGGAGAAAAGATCTAGAGATTATATACCGGAGGAAATAATTTCCTTCAATGATGAAGACGCAGAGGGCATCATTCATCCTCACAATTATGCTTTGGTAATTTCTGTCTTTATCAATAAATTTTAGATTAAGTGTATTTTGATTGATCTAGGTAGCTCGACCAAAATTATCTATTGTAAAGTGGTAGAGCAGTTAGGGCTATTGGACCAAATTATGTCGGCATCTCGAGTTCTCAATAGATTCAACATGGCAAGGGAGACTACGAAAGGAGAAATTACTCTTCCAGTCAATACAACCGGATAATTCAGCAAATGAAGTTTTATGTTATCGAAGCCGAAATGAGGTACACCGCGCTATTTGGCAGGCCTAAGATATATGACACGAGGGTCGTGCCTTTGACGTTACACATGATGCTAAAGTTCCCAACCCCGGAGGGAATAAAAACAGTCCGTGGTGAGCAACTGGCAGCAAGAGAAATGTTCGTGGTAGAAGAAGTGGTGCAAACATCGAGGGAAGTGAAGGATTCAAGTAATGGCAAAGAGGTTAAATATCAATCATAGGATTCGAGCCCTACGAGTCCGAAGAAATACAAGATTAACCTCGAGGATGAAGGAGATTATTTTTGTGTCCCGATGTCATTTATGCAGCTAGATGACTCAGATGCCACGAAGTCAACCGTAGAGGAATTGGAGCAAGTAATATTGTTCATGCATCTACAGGATATGAAGGTATACATAAGCATCGGGTTAACCCCGAGGCTCAGGCTTAAATTAATTGAATTACTTAAAGTTAACCCCGATTGTTTTGCCTGGTCCCATTTAGACATGATAGGTATTCCACCGGAGATCATGACTCACAAGCTGAGTTTGGATTTGAGCTTTCCACCGGTAAAGCAAAAGAGCAGGCCAATGGCCGAATTAAAGCATAAATTCATTAGGAATGAGGTAACAAAGCTTTTAAATATAGGTTCCATACGAGAAGTAGAGTACCCGGATTGTCTAGCTAACGTAGTGGTCATAAGTAAGAAGGGTAATAAGTTGAGAATGTGCATATATTTTAAAGATTTGAACAAAGCATGCCCGAATGACTCTTTTCCTTTGCTGCACATCGATTGAATGATTGATGTTATGGCAGGGCATGAAATGCTAAGTTTTCTTGATGCTTACTCCGGGTACAACCAGATTCAGATAAATCCGGAGGATCAAGAGAAAACTTCTTTCATAACTAGGTACCGGACTTATTTCTATAATGTGATGTCATTTGGTTTAAAAAATGTCGGGCTGACATATCAATGCTTAGTTAACTGCATGTTTGAAGATTAAATAGGAAACACAATGGAAGTTTACATTGATGATATGTTAGTTAAGTTCTTAGAAGCAGAGGACCATTTAAAGCATTTGCAGGAAACATTTGACGTGCTCCGAAAATACAACATGAAGTTGAATCATGAAAAATGTGCTTTTGGAGTGGGCCCGGGCAAGTTCTTAGGCTTTTTGGTCTCAAATCAGGGAATAAACATTGATCCAGATATGATCAAAGCCATCGAAGAAATATTGGAGGTGCTTGACAATGTGAAAGCAGTGCAAAGACTCACCGGTAGGATAGCCGCTTTAAGTAGGTTTATCTCCCGGTCATCGGAGAAAAGTCACCGGTTCTTCTCTTTGTTGAAAAATAAGAATGATTTCGAGTGGATGTCGGACTGTCAGCAGGCCTTGAGAGATTTGAAGAAATACTTGACCAGTCTGCCGTTACTGCATAAATTGAAGGCATACGAGCATTTGTTCTTGTACCTAGAAGTATATGAAGTAGCGGTAAATGCAGTGTTGGTTCGAGAAGGAAAAGGTACGCAATTTCTGATTTATTATGTGAGTAGAAATTTGTCTAGTGTAAACTATGTATTCTCAGTTAGAAAAATTGGCTTTAGCATTAGTAACAACTTCTAGAAAATTGAGACCATATTTTCAATGTCATCCCATATGTGTAGTAACAACTTATCCACAAAAAATATAATGCATAAACCGAAACTGTCTGGTAGGCTAGCCAAATGGGCGATAAAAATTAGTGGGTATGACATAGAGTATAAATCGAGAACAGCTATAAAGTCTCAGGTTTTAGCAGACTTCGTAGTTGACTTTACACCCGGAATGATTCCCGAAGTATAAAAAGAACTTCTGTTAACCTCGGGAAAACTTTCGGGGGTCTGGACCTTGTACACGGACGAAGCTTCAAACGTGAAAGGGTCCAAGCTCGGGGTAGTGCTTAAGGTACCTGTAGGAGATATTATTTGTTAGTCGATAAGAACTGTGAAATTGACTAACAATGAAGCCGAGTATGAGGTTATGATTGCAGGTTTAGAATTAGCAAGGAGCTTGGGAGCTGAGTTCATCGAAGCAAAATGTGACTAGCTTCTGGTCGTTAATCAAGTCAATGGCGTGTTCGAAGTAAAGGAGGAAAGGATGCAAAAATACTTAGAGAAGATTCCAGTGATATTGCATTGGTTCAAAGAATGGACCATAAAGCATGTATCTCAGGAGCAAAATAATGAAGCAGATGCCTTGGCTAATTTGGGGTCGTCCGTAGATGCAGAAATCTGTGATTAATGGTGGTCATGCCAAAGTAAATACAAAGAGCTTAACTTGGGATTGGCATAACAAGTTTATCGACTACCTTTGAGATGGGAAGTTGCCTACGGATCTGAAAGAATCAAGAGCACTTTGGACTAAGGCAGCCAGGTTTTATCTAGTTGATGGACAGTTGTACCAAAGGTCTTTATATGGTCCCTTAGCAAGGTGCTTAGGGCCCAAAAAAATTGATTATGTGATGCACCAGGTTCACGAGGGGACTTGCGGTAATCATTCAGGAGCAGGTCCGAAAATTGATTAGGACCGGATCAGATGAAAGAAGACGCGAAGAACTTCATTCGAAAATGTGATGAGTGTCAAAGTCATGCTCCTATGATTCACCAACTGGTGGAATTAATGCATCTGGTTTTGTCTCCATGGCCATTTATGAAATGGGGGATGGACATCATGGGGCCACTCCCATGGGCACCCGTAAAGGTACTTTTTATCTTGTTTATGACTGATTATTTTTCTAAGTGGGTTGAATTGAAAGCATTTAAGAAAGTCAAAGAAAAACAAGTCAATGATTTTACATATGATCATATCATTTGTCGGTTTCAGCATACCGACGGACATCACTTGTGATAATGGGAGACAATTCATTAGGAAGGTGAATGATTTCCTTGAAGGGTTGAAAATTAAGAAGATTGTGTCAACTCCGTACCACCCAAATGCAAACGGGCAAGCAGAGTCAACAAATAAAACAATTATCCAGAATTTGAGGAAAAGATTGAAGGAGTTAAAAAGGCAAATAAATAATGTGGGCATACAGGACAACGCCAAAATCTAGCACTAGGGAGACTCTGTTTTCTTTGGTTTATGGTGCGGAGGCTTTAATTCCGATGGAAGTGGGTGAGCCGAGATTAAGGTTCAGCCATGAAACCGAAGATTCAAGTAATGAAGCAATGACCGTAAAGCTCGACTTGATGGATGAACATCGTGAATTGGCTTTACTTCAGCTAGTTGCTCAAAAGCAAATGATGGGAAGATATTACAACTGTAGGACTAATTTTCGGCACTTTTAAGAGACCTAGTTCTGTGAAAAGTGACCCTTAACACCAAAAATCTCAATGAAGGAAAATTGGATCTGAACTGGGAAGGTCCCTACAAAGTGTCAGGAATCACCGGTAAAGGTCGGTACCAGTTGGAAGCCAACGGTGGTCATAAACTGTCGAATAACTGGAACATCGCTCACTTGAAGCGATATTATTGCTAATGTATATTTTTATTAACCGTTTCTATTTCATAAATATTACTACGTTAAGGGTAACCCATGTGTTGCACTCCTTTTCCCTTAGCACGGGTTTTATCTCAAAAAAGGATTTTTCCGGCAAGGTTTTTAATAAGGCAACAATGTAAAGAGTATTACTTATTTCGGAGTTGAAAACTGGAAAAGTTTGGGGACTGCCCAGTATTGAAGAAGCAAATAGTGTTTAAGTTTTCATACTTGGAACACAAACACTAGGGGAACTGTCATATCCTCGGCAAGGAAGTTTGAGGCAAGAGCAAGAAGTTCAGAGATTTTTTTAGTTTTTTAGGGTTATGATTGTAAGGGTTAAAAGATCAAATAAATCTTGCCCAATTATAGTTTCTTTGTTGTGGCAAAGCATGTAAAGGTATAAAGATCAAATGAATCTTGCCCTATTATTTGTCTGAAGTAAATACTTTGAATGAAAGAATACTTTGACCAACCAAAATTTGCTTTGACTATATTTCATTGCACATTGTTATCCTCGGGTAATTATTGAAATCTTTAGCCTTACGAGCTAACGAATTTCTTAAAGTCCTTAACTTGGGACTGCTATCGTAAAGATACCCGGAACAAAAATACGTAAAGTTCTGAAGGCATTCGTTCAAAATGAATCCATCCTATTTCTAAAGACACTTGAAGTTATCTAAAAAATTGGAAATAATTAAAGATTCAATATTCATGCCCGGAGTGAATATGAAACGTCCTATTCAGTAGCATAAAAGTAAGGTCCTTATATTTAAGTCATTGAATGACCCAAATCGGAGGAAATTACCCGATATAGAGCAAACTAAAGGAAAATGTTTGTTCAAATTACTTAGGTCATTTTAAAGAAATTTACTTAAGTCATTTTAAAGAAGACGCGAAGAACTTCATTCGAAAATGTGATGAGTGTCAAAGTCATGCTCCTATGATTCACCAACCGGTGGAATTAATGCATCTGGTTTTGTCTCTATGGCCATTTATGAAATGGGGGATGGACATCATGGGGCCACTCCCATGGGCACCCGTAAAGGTACTTTTTATCTTATTTATGACTGATTATTTTTCTAAGTGGGTTGAATTGAAAGCATTTAAGAAAGTCAAAGAAAAACAAGTCAATGACTTTACATATGATCATATCATTTGTCTGTTTCAGCATACCGACGGACATCACTTGCGATAATGGGAGACAATTCATTAGGAATGTGAATGATTTCCTTGAAGAGTTGAAAATTAAGCAGATTGTGTCAACTCCGTACCACCCAAATGCAAATGGGCAAGCAGAGTCAACAAATAAAACAATTATCCAGAATTTGAGGAAAAGATTAAAGGAGTCAAAAGGCAAATAAATATTGTTGGCATACAGGACAACGCCAAAATCACTAGGGAGACTCTGTTTTCTTTGGTTTATGGTGCGGAGGCTTTAATTCCGATGGAAGTGGGCGAGCCGAGATTAAGGTTCAGCCATGAAATCGAAGATTTAAGTAATGAAGCAATTACCGTAAAGCTCGACTTGATGGATAAACATCGTGAATTGGCTTTACTTCAGCTAGTTGCTCAAAAGCAAATGATGGGAAGATATTACAACTGTAGGACTAATTTTCGGCACTTTCAAGTAAGAGACTTAGTTCTGTGAATAGTGACCCTTAACACCAAAAATCTCAATGAAGGAAAATTGGATCTGAACTGGGAAGGTCCCTACAAAGTGTCAGGAATCACCGGTAAAGGCCCGTACCAGTTGGAAGCCAACGATGGTCATAAACTGTCGAATAACTGGAACATCGCTCACTTGAAGCGATATTATTGCTAACGTATATTTTTATTAACCGTTTCTATTTCATAAATATTACTACGTTATGGTTAACCCATGTGTTGCACTCTTTTTCCCTTAGCACGGGTTTTATCTCAAAAAAGGGTTTTTCCGGCAAGGTTTTTAATAAGGCAACAATGTAAAGAGTGTTACTTATTTCGGAGTTGAAGACTGGAAAAGTTTGGGGACTGCCCAGTATTGAAGAAGCAAATAGTGTTTAAGTTTTCATACTTGGAACACAAATACTAGGGGACTGCCATATCCTCGGCAAGGAAGTTTGAGGCAAGAGCAAGAAGTTCAGAGATTTTTTTAGCTTTTTAGGGTTATGATTGTAAGGGTTAAAAAGTCAAATAAATCTTGCCAATTTGTAGTTTCTTTGTTGTGGCAAAGCATGTAAAGGTATAGAGATCAAATGAATCTTGCCCTATTATTTGTCTGAAGTAAATACTTTGAATGAAAAAATACTTTGACCAACCAAAATTTGCTTTGACTATATTTCATTGCACATTGTTATCCTCGGGTAATTATTGAAATCTTTAGCCTTACGAGCTAACGAGTTTCTTAAAGTCCTTAACTTGGGACTGCTATCGTAAAGATACCTGGAACAAAAATACATAAAGTTCTGAAGGCATTAGTTCAAAATGAATCCATCCTATTTCTAAAGACACTTGAAGTTATCTAAAAAATTGGAAATAATTAAAGATTCAATATTCATGCCCGGAGTGAATATGAAACGTCCTATTCAGCAGCATAAAAGTAGGGTCCTTATATTTAAGTCATTGAATGACCCAAATCGGAGGAAATTACCAGGTATAGAGCAAACTAAAGGAAAATGTTTGTTCAAATTACTTAAGTCATTTTAAAGAAATTTACTTAAGTCATTTTTAAGACTGAAGATAACTTTCATTCGGCCCAACGCAAACTAAGTGATGGTTTATTTTATTAAAACTCCGAAGATGGAGGCAATCTGCCCAAATTGGGTTAGGAGTTTATTTGACTAAGTGTTGAAAATAAGAAAACAACAACACATGCCAAATAATGGTAGGAAAATCATAACAAAGAAAAAAAATATTCATTTTATATACAAAGCCGGTAAACGGCAATAGCAAAACGTACAGAAAGGAAATACAGAAAAAAGGCAAAAGCATTAAAGCCTAGTTCCTAGTCAGTCTCGGACCCAGAGTCCTCTGGGTCTTCCATGGAGCTGTCTCCGGTGAGCTAGCGGTGGGCTCTTAGCTCGACTTCTCTAGCCTTGTCTACTTTGGCCTCAATATTTGGGATCCCGTCCCGAGCTTGTTCTAAAGTGAACATTCGGACATTCTACTTAGTATGATCAGTATTCACCATTGTCCGGACTATTTTAGCCTCCACATCAGTTAAAGTTTGGTCTTATTCAACCGAGACTTGAGCAAGTTGGGCAGAAATTTTAGCATATCTTTCGTTCGAGGCTTCAAGCTCGTTCCTTAACCCATCGTTGGTAGGGTCTTGTTGGTCAGCTTGGTCCTGAGCCAACTTAAGCGCATCAAGGTCGGCGACCCTGTCGGCATCCATTTTAGCAAGTTCGGCACCGACGCGATCAAGTCCTGCATTAAAAAATTCTACTTGTTGAGCTTGATAATGATGAACCTCTTCTTGCTCCCTAAGCTGATGAGTAAGGGCTTCAACATCTTCGAAGAGTTTTTCATTCTCTTCCTCAAAAATCTTAATTTTCTCGGTGGCAAGCTCGAGGTAATTTATTGCTTGAAGGTAGCTACCCCTGACCTGGTCCAACTCAGCCCATACAGTGAGCAAGTTACCGACTTGTTGTAGTTGGGAATCCTTTTGTTGAAGGAGCTCATTGAAGTGTTGGATTTATTTTTCTTGAGCATCCAAATGCCTTTTAAGGTGTTCATTTTCATCCAAACACCGGATGAGGCCCTCACCAACAAGAACAGAGGACTGCAAGATTAAGGATCCAAGAAAAGTTAGACATTACTGATAATACAATTTTCAACTTAGGCATTCAAGAAGAATATGTACCTGATTGGCGGCGTGAAAGCCTGAACCAAGCGCTACCATGGTTTTTCGGGGTCTTCGAAGATTTGGTCAATTTGTGTGGTATGACGAGGTGAGAAAACTCGGCGGGTATGAGCTCGCTCAGCCCGGACTGTGGAGGTACCAGCCTCTTCGAAGAGGCGTTCAAAATCTTATTGCTCAAAGGTTTAGGCCAGTTGTGATGGTGGAGAAGGAGTTGAAGTAGAAGTCTTTGATTTTTAGCCAACGGCTTCTGATCTGTGGCTTCGTCGTCATCCTCAATGATAACAGATTCAATGACCGGAGGTGCGGGAGCAGGAGAAGGCACCTCAGTAAGGGCAAAGTTGGTTTAACTGCTTCAGTAGTAACATTTTCTTCTCTCACTTCGGTTGGAGTATTTTCCGCCGAAGTGGTAGGATTGGTAGTAGTGCTAGTAGTAGTGGTGGAGACTTTACTAATCCAGACATCATCTGAAAAATGTCGGTGTCTTGATCTTAGGAGAAGCCTCCCTCCTCCGAGCTTCTTTTCCTCTTTTTGGAGGTCAAAGGTGACTTCGGAGGCTTTGAGGATTTTGTGGTTTTCTTCTTCTTTAGTGCCTCGGAGATACGATGAACTGAGGCCGTTGAGTAGAGCACCAAGTTTGGTATAGTTGGAGCAGTCGAGAGGTCAGACCTCGAGTTTGAATAGCCCTTCGGTAAGCTTGGGAAGGCAAAAGAAAGAGGAATAAGAAAGAATGTATAAGGACTAAGTTAAAAAAATAAAGAAGGTTAAAATGTGTTCTAACTGTGGTTTTGGGCTACCCAACATTCATTGGAGAGTTCCTTCCATGTTTGCAGCTTGTGCGGATAAGTGCTAATTATTTTCTCAACCTATTGGTGGAGTTTATCCACGTGGGCCGGAATCCATTAGACGACTGAAAAAGTGAAAAGAATTTTTTTTAGAGCAGGACATTTAAGTCAAAAGGGATAAAAGGATTTTGATTCTTACGATGCATTTTCCACTCCTCCGAAAAGGGCATGTACCTTGCCGAAATAATTTCAACAGTCAGAACCGCAACAAAATATTCCATCCATCCCCGATCTCGATTCTCATCGACATTGGAGAGAATGGGAAATTTCCCTTGCTTGGAAAGATGGACTATTCCACCACGAAAGAATCTTGGTGAGTACAAATTGATCAAATGATCCAAAGTAAAATATCCTTTGACCAAATTGGCTAAGTAATGTAGGCAGGTCAAGATCCTTCAAACTGATAGGTCAATTTGTGCAAGACACAGATTGTAAGTCTTGCACCTCTCGAGGATCACACGGTCGATCGGTGGGTCAAGTTTGAAAGTGAAGGGGTAGGCATACACGTTGAAATACCCGGACCTGAAGGTGGTGATGTCGTCATCCGGGCCAGGGACAATAATCTCGAAGAGATTTGTCCAACCACACTCATCTCGGACTCTTTTGAGGTCAGAGGTCTTGATGGAGGACGGCCAGTTTCTAGCCTCTTGCCCCCCGATCGAACTTCTTGGAAGCCATTGAATGGCGAACTCAGTGTTAAAGTGGAAGGTTGAAGGCATCATATCATAGGTTGGGGGTTCGGTAGCGGCCTGAGCCTTGGAGGACACCCCAACACCGGTGGCAACGTTGGTGGTTAGAAGAGGAGAGGCAACCGGAAAGGAGTTTCTTGAGGAGGATCGGATAGTCTATGCCATTGTTATGAATATATGAAAATATGGAGATGTGAAGGTATGAGGGTATGAGGATATGAAGATATACAGATGTGAAGATGTGTAGGTATGAAGATATGGAGATTTAAAGGCTTGGGAGTTTGAAGTTATGAAGATTGAAATATTTAAAGATAAGGAGATATGAAGATTTGAGTTTTCGAAGGATGAAAGAAAATTTACCAAAAGGTAAAAATAAAGAAGTATAAAGGATTGGGTTTTATAGGGGCGAATTCATCATTACAAAATGTTTCGGTTAGAGAACCGAAATAGCAGTTCAATCAGAAGTCGATACGTATCCGGAGTGGCAGTGACGTGACATGAGTCAGATCGTGGGGAAGGTCAAACGTTTCATTTTTTGCCTATTTCGGAGGAATTTGAAAGAAAACTTACAAGAGAAGACACTGAGATATTCATTTCCACTTCCCCTCACTCCAGTGAACTTTGATCCAGGAAGTGTGGGGACTATATGTATACGGTAAAAATCGGCATGACACGTGGCATGGTTTGAGAATGGAGATCGAAGGAAGTAGAAATTTGCACCGGTGGTGAGTTCGGGGGTTGTAGCAAGACCGGATGATGGACGAATCAGATGACACCGAGTAGTGATCATACATGGAAACATCGGGTGTAAGATCGAAAGAGCTCGGCGCCTACCCATTTAGGATTTGGCATCAGTTGTTACCATTTGCTCATTAAGTGACTATTTTTATCATTAAATAGCATTTAATGAAGGAGTGATTCTTGGGCATAAATGCCTTATGAGCAACCAGAGAAGAGGACAAGAAAGGTACATATCAAGATTTTAAAAGGAAAAATATATAGAACTTGCCCACTGAAACATCTTCTCCAGGGAAAAAGATTGAAGCAACTTGCTATCAAGAGAAAAGATCCTAAAAAATTGTGTACTACTATTTCCTAACAACCTCTCCAAAATTTTTTGAAAATTCCCTATATTCTCGTCGTACCTAATAGACCTAAACATCATTATTTTTTCAATGAAAAAAAAACGGACAAAGAAAGACCATTTTCTTTGCATTTCTTGAGAAATTTAGATTTTAGAAGTGTCTCTAAATTTCACGACTCATAGCGACCATTTTTTGGAACTGCTTCTGCTAATGTTAAATTCAATAGAATAAATCGTTCAAGATGTTATAACGCAATTTATGACTTTAGTAAATAAATTATAGGTTCGGTGATCATAACTAAAGTTTTTGGAGGTGACATGACATAGTCGCCTCACCAATTTTCCTAATTTGACATACTTATTTGGCTTTCTGATAGGATTATTGATTACTACTGAATTTGTTAGGTGCTTACGATTTTTGGAAGATATAAACAAATTTTAAAAAAATATTTTTATATAAATTTAATTGAGATAGAAGACATACAATTTAGTTTTATAATATTTTTTAAATGACAAAGATAATATTTTTATTAAAATTAGAGTTTAATTAGATGAACTCTATTTTTCATTATCAGATTCTTTTCTTAAAAAAGACAAATTTATAATTTAAATAAAAGAAACATGAAATGAAATCTAAGAAAACTAAAATCATAAAGAATAAAAGACAACCAACATATTATTGGTACACCCTTCTTTTCCTTATTTTCCATTTTTATTTCTTTTCCCTTCTGCGTCACACATTAATTCCGCCTCGTTCTTAAATACAACCATTATTGTTGGCACCTCCCTTTATTTCCAAAATTTTCTCCCAAATCATAAGTCAGTTTCTCCGTTTTTCTCCTTCTAATATGTTAAAAATATCTCATTTTATTACTTTTTAATAATATCTCCTACCATTAAATAATTAACCATTCTCTATAAATTGAGGTAAGACTAAATCTGATAGATCCTTGTATTAAGACTTCCCTAAACCCAGCATAACTTGGGAGTTTAGTGTACCATTCTTGCCCAATAAATTTAGGAAACTATAGATGGAACAAACTAAGACTATATATAGAAAAAAATAAAAGAATCACTGTTTGCAAATTAAATTTTAATTTCGGCTACACTATATGGAAGCTTTTTTTTTATTGACAACTCTATTTTTTGTTTTTCTTTTATTTCTCTTTGATTGTTTTCATTTTCCTTTTTCTCCCATTACTACATATCCCTACTTCCTTCAGGCCACTACCTATATTTTTCAATTTGTCTTGTCCTAATTTTATGTGAAAACCCTCGATATCAAAATTTTCCTAAAATATTGTCATATTTTTTTTATACAAATTCAAAGTATTTTAATGAAAAAAAGACAGAGAGGACAGAAGAAGAAAATGTTGGAAATTTGCCTTTGGCGGGAGTTGCGACCGACCAACTTTAACGGCTTAAACACTAGTGTAACGTATGTTGGAGAATCCGGTTCTTCACACATGCATGATCTACTAAGTACGTAGATAATCGTAGGGCCAAGAATCGTCAAATTTCATTGAGAAATGAAAGAGATATTGGTTCACGAAGTAAGGTGTTTGAAGCATGGAAAGTGTGGTATTGTGTGTAATTCTCCCTCATCGGTAGAGGAAGAAAGAATTGTTGTGTATATAAGACTCGAAATTGGTTTGGGGTTTGGGACCCCAAGGGGTATCCCATGTGTTTAAAGGAGGGAGGACCTAGATGTGCTTCGGTTCAAGGAAAGACCACACGCGCGCCGCCGCCGCCCGCCCGTCCGGTCCGGTTCCGACTCTCGGGCTCTCGGGGCCACGGGCCCGTGGGCTGTGGGCTGTGGGCCTTCTGATATTATCTTTTTGGGCCAGAAAACTTTGCCAGAACTACAGTTTGATCCCAGAAGTTTCAGATGTGCAGTTTGGACCAGAATTCTTTCAGTTGTGCAGTTTGATCCCTGAAGTTTCAATATGTACAGTTTGGTCCCTGAAGTTTCAAGATGTACAGTTTGGTCCCTGAAGTTTCCAGAAAATCAAAATTTCGACGGTCAAAAACAGAAATGCCAAGCACTCAATTCAGCCATTTATTTTGGCTGAATTACTCCTCCTATAATGGCCAAAACAGTTGGTCTTTCTCCCATTTATGTTGGTGACTTTACTACCTCCATAATGGCCATTATTTGGCTATTATGGAGGCGATTTCAGCGATAAACAACCCCTCCCTCTCCTATATAAACACCCCATTACACCATTGTTGAGCACTAAGACATATGCACGAAAATACATAAACAGATGCAGAAAAACAGTGCACGAAAATATACAACCGAAATAGTTTTCTTCCTACAACTTCCAAGCATCATTTCGTTACTCAATATTCTTCACGGTAGCTCTTGAGTTTCCTTTGCTCAAGTGTTCCATTGCTGTTTTATCTTGGGAGACAAATTGTCCAGGACGTATAAATGATACATACGGGGCAATATTGTCTTAAGGACAGAGTGCTACACTCGACTCAGCAAAAACATTTTACATTTTTTCGTCTTCTACAAAACTGGAATTTCCAGTTTTTACTTGTGTAACGATTGTAATTTCAGATTCCATGTTGAATTATTGAAATCTTTATTTATCCTTTCGAATACTTGTAATAGTTAAATACTTCCCGTACTGCTTTATAAAGTACCATAGAGCAAAAAAAAATACCCAACAACTTAAGACAATATTTGTATAGTATTACTATTAGTGTTCGAAAGATGTCGGTCAAAAATTGTGTGACCAAATCTGGATATGGCAATGGTTTTCTAGTAGAAGAGAGTGACGATGATGAACGTGTTCATGGTGTCACCGCTACTAAGACTGGTGGGAAGAAGCGCTCTCGAGAGCCTGAGGATGTCAACTGGGACAAGAGAAGAAGACTGAAGATGTACTTCTATCTTGCAGCAGAAGGCCTGTATCTATCCCAGACAAAAGATCCGAATAATGGTAAGAAGGAACTGGACACTCAGTTTGATGAAGTGACTGGAGTGAGCCAGAATCCGAAATTGGGATAAGTAGTTTTCTTACTTGTCAAGAATAAAGATTAAATGAGGTCTGATTAAAAATTGATTAAAGTAAGGAGGAATATGAAAATAATTTATATTCCTTACGCTTTAAAAATCAGAAGTTTAATCTCATCTTCTTTTCCGTTTAAAGATTGGATTGTAAAGCATCTTAAAAGGATCCGTTCCTTTAAGTATAATTATTAAAAGTGGATAAAGTATGTTCGCACATACGAGGGAGTAAGATCCACTGACTGTGCGAAAACTGTTACAACTCTTAAGTAAGCGCCAAGAATTATCTGGGCACCAATCATAACGGAAGAAGTCTAAAAGTTAAAGACGTAGAACCTGTCATACTATTTGGCAGAAGATCCTTCATAGGATGATATTGGACACTCAGTCATACAAAGCCTCCGGGCGACTGGAGTGGGCCAAAATTCCTTTGATATGATGATATTGGACACTCAGTCATACAAAGCCTCCGGGTGACTGGAGTGGGGCCAGAATTCATTTCATAGGAGAAGTAATGGACACCTAGCAAGGTGGGCCAGAGTTTCCAGGTCTTAATGATCTGAAGGCCTAAAGAAAGGCAGTAAAGAAATTGGACACTCAGTCTGCCAAAGCAACTGAAGTGGGCTAGAGTATCGAGATCACATATGATCCGGTTACGCCTTAACCACGGGCAAGAGGTTGTTCATGTGAAGCAACGCCACCTCTAAAATCAAAGGGGCTGGAGAAGTTGTCCTCAATAGGACTTCAGGGAATGAGATCACTCTAAAAGAGGTGATACATGTTCCTAACTTGGTTTAAGGGACGTTGTTGGTCAAGTTGGTTTGAGACTAGTCCAACAGGTCTGTAATAACTAAGAATGGTACAATATGTCTATAGCCAAATGAATGATATATTTGTAATCCGTGCATCTATGCCATCATAGATTAAGACACGTTAAATAATAAGTCATTCAAAAGCTAACGATGTTGAGATTGTTGCATCCTTTCGACATAAACCCTCAAAATGAATGTGAGGTAGGCGAAGAGGCAAAATCACCTTTCCAAATTCCGTCAAGGAAATAGCGAAAGAAGCACCGCTCCTCTAGAACTTAGTCACACCTACTTGGGTGATTTGAAGTTTATACAAAATAGAGGGGGGAGACAAGTACGTTGTGATCTTCATTGATGATGGTACAACGTATGGAATCCTTTGTTTGATAAAAAGCAAAGATGAAGTTGTTGAAGCGGATAAGCGCTACAAAGCGAGTTGAAAATCAACTAAGCCTATGGATTGCGAAATTCATAGCGATAGAGGGAGAATGTGAAGCGGCGTTCATTAAACGACTGTTCATTACTCACCTCGATCTAACGGTGTTAGCTAGCGCAAACCCGCACGCCTAAATTATGTGGGGCAAGGCGATCCTTACCGCTAATGTGATTCTCAACAACTCCGCATAAGGATAAGGATAACTCTCCGTGTGAGACATGGAAAGGATCTCACATACAAAAGTTGTGATGTGGGGTGGCTTGGTAGAAGTTGGACTACCAAACACGTCAAGTTCGACCTAAGATCGTAGATTACATATCCACCGGATCTCAGTAAATAACAAGAGTACTTATCGCCTCTTGGCGTCAAAGAATCTTGAATTCTTATAAGATAACTTTCCTTGAAGAGGAAAAAGGAGTAATTGCTCAAGGTTAACAAGAACCCGCGAGGGCTTTGGTGTCCGAACTAGGCGTTAAAGTATCTACAGGACTCGAAAGTTGCTGGCTATCCGGAACTTAATATTCCAGATCTGCAGAACTCAGAGATTCTAGATATTGAACCAAGACGGAGCAAAGAGGGGACAAAGACTTGTTCTAGTCCTTCTAGCTTGTATGGTTAAGAAAAAACCATGGACAATTAACAAATAATTGTTATCTCCAAAAGCGCTGCTTTGGAAAGAAGCTAAAGAGAGAAATATATTCCATTATATAGAACCATACTTGCGTAATGGTTGATCTTCCTCCGGGAAAAGAACCTTTGGGTTGTGAAAAATGATACTCAAAAGTGAGTACAAAGTAGATGGATCTACTGACGAGTTCAAAGCCTCGGATACTTGTACATGTGCTCCCCTAGGAGTAGCTTAACATCATGGGCCATTGCAGTCTTGCGTGGCATGAATGTTAAAACAGCCTTCCCAACCGAAGAGTTGGAAGAAGAGAATCAGAGTTGGTTTTCTGGACTGTTGGGCCTTTTCCTGAACTTTTATCTTGGTCCCTGAAATGTCTACATTTTGGTCCTGAAAGTTTCAGATAAAACAGAAACAATGAATCTGACCACAGAAACATTGACTCTGAAGTTAGAAAGCCAACAGTTGGAGAATCAACAGTCTGAAAGTAAAAGTCATATTGAAACAAAGTCTCGATATGAAAGGAATGGATATCACATATGACATCTTAGGAATTGGATTTCTAAAGACATCTAACGGACTGGTCAATAGTTGACAGTCTCGTTGAAGCCATTAATGGATATGAATCATAGAACTGATTGGAATCATGATGCACCCATAGACAAGGAGCGATACGCACAGATCACGTGTAGTTCAATGTATTGTACACACTACAACCGACCTGGTATCGTCCTACAAACAGATCAGTTGAACTAAGCTTCACTGATGATCTTAATACATGATCAATAGAAGGCGTTAAGTCGGATATGACGATATCTGAATTATTCGCTTATCTTCGGATTATAGTATTCTGGATGTCCAGCGGTTCTGGGAGAACACAGTGATACAAACCGGACATCAGATCTGAAGAACACCAAAGCCACAAGTAAATGTGTATGGTGGTTCTTGGAATATCCTCTAAGCAAACTTGTATCAGCCGATTCATGATGGAATCGGAGTTTATCGCTTTATACAAAGCATGAAAGAAGTTGAGTAACTTCACGACTCCTTAGAGGACGTCCCTTATTGGGAGAAACCCGTGCCTTCAGCAGTTATACACTGTGGCTAGCCGGTCGGCTTTAGGAAGGACACGGATGACGGCGTCTGGACATATCTGTCAGGATTTGTCAGGAGACATAAGACCGTATGGCAGTTGATCATCACGGGTGTCACTTCCTTGTTTACTAACTAAGGGACTACCCGGAGATCAAGTGTTCTGCCTGTCTAGGGGAATGGGCTTAAAACCCAAAATATACGGACCAATACAGTGGTAACTCAACCTTACTAACTGGAGATCCGAGTAATTTGGTTCAATGGGAAAATGAAGTTGTAAAGGTTCAGTTGACCGCTTCAGTGGAAGTATGAGCACTTCGGATAGTGATTTCTGAAAAGAAACACCAAATCCAAAGCCGTTCCCGCGATAGACGTTAAGTGCTATCTGCAGTATGGGTAAAGGTTAAGTTTTCAAAACCTGTAATGATCCTCAACGGTTGAGGTTAGGTTCTTGGGAAACTTTTAATGGTTCCTAACACTTGTGAAGTGGGATATAGCAGGATACCTTGTAGGAGACCACCTATTTAAGTGCGAGGACGGGCCGCCTCAAAATGAACGCACTTAAGAATCCAAGACGTTGTCCATGGCCAAAACGGACAAACCATTACAAAGAAGAGAGTAAGGGAATTTGTTGTGTTGGTATCATTGTCTTGGCTTACACTAAACACTGACGGTTCAAGACATCACGTTCACCGCGCAGTAAGTAAGTCCGATGGTATTCAACTATGGAAGGTTCAAAGCTGAGGCTACCTCTCCTTATGCAACATCGGTCCGCTGAAATATTGCTGGAAATGAAAAATACACCATGTGAGTGCGCCAAAATCTCTTTCAAGAGGGGATTGTTGGAAATTTGCCTTTGGCGGGAGTTGCGACCGACCAACTTTAACGGCTTAAACACTAGTGTTACGTATTTTGGAGAATCCGGTTCTTCACACATGCATGATCTACTAAGTACGTAGATAACCGTAGGGCCAAGAATCGTCAAATTTCATTGAGAAATGAAAGAGATATTGGTCCACGAAGTAAGGTGTTTGAAGCATGAAAAGTGTGGTATTGTGTTCAATTCTCCCTCATCGGTAGAGGAAGAAAGAATTGTTGTGTATATAAGACTCGAAATTGGTTTGGGGTTTGGGACCCCAAGGGGTATCCCATGTGTTTAAAGGAGGGAGGACCTAGATGTGCTTCGGTTCAAGGAAAGACCACACGCGCGCCGCCGCCGCCCGCCGGTCCGGTTCCGAGTTCCGAGTTCCGAGTTTCGGGTTCCGGGTTCCGGGTTCTCGGGTTCACGGGTTCACGGGTCGTGGGCTGTGGGATATTATCTTTTTGGGCCAGAGAACTTTGCCAGAAGTACAGTTTGATCCCAGAAGTTTGGTCCCTGAAGTTTCCAGAACGTCAGAATTTGGACAGTCAAAAGCAGAAACGCCAAGCACTCAATTCAGCCATTTATTTTGGCTGAATTACTCCTCCTATAATGGCCAAATCCGTTGGTCTTTCACCATTTATGTTGGTGACTTTACTACCTCCATAATGACCATTATTTGGCTATTATGGAGGCAGTTTTTCAGCCCCTCCATCACCTATATAAACACATCCTTACACCATTGTTGAGCACTAAGAACATACATATATGATACACGAAAATACACAAGCAAAACAGTTTCTTCCTACACCTTCCAAGGCATCATTTCGTTACTCAATATTCTTCACGGTAGCTCTTGAGTTTCCTTTGCTCAAGTGTTCCATTGCTGTTTTATCTTGGGAGACAAATTGTCCAGGACGTATAAAGGATACATACGGGGCAATATTGTCTTAAGGACAGAGTGGTCACACTCGACTCAGCAAAACCAGTTTCCATTTTTCCGTCTTCAACAAAATTGTAATTTCAGTTTTGTGGTTATATTGTAATTTTCAGATTACTAGATGAATTATTGAATCTTTGTTTATCCTTTCGAATACTTGTAATAGTTATATACTTCCCGTACTGCTTTATAAAGTACCATAGAGCAAAAACTCCCAACAACATCTTCTCCAGGGAAAAAGATTGAAGCAACTTGCTATCAAGAGGAAAGATCCTAAAAAATTGTGTACTACTATTTCCTAACAACCTCTCCAAATTTTTTTGAAAATTCCCTATATTCTCGTCGTACCTAATAGACCTAAACATCATTATTTTTTCAATGAAAAAAAAACGGACAAAGAAAGACCATTTTCTTTGCATTTCTTGAGAAATTTAGATTTTAGAAGTGTCTCTAAATTTCACGACTCATAGCGACCATTTTTTGGAACTGCTTCTGCTAATGTTAAATTCAATAGAATAAATCGTTCAAGATGTTATAACGCAATTTATGACTTTAGTAAATAAATTATAGGTTCGGTGATCATAACTAAAGTTTTTGGAGGTGACATGACATAGTCGCCTCACCAATTTTCCTAATTTGACATACTTATTTGGCTTTCTGATAGGATTATTGATTACTAGTGAATTTGTTCGTGCTTCGCACGATTTTTGGAAGATATAAACAAATTTTAAAAAAATATTTTTATATAAATTTAATTGAGATAGAAGACATACAATTTAGTTTTATAATATTTTTTAAATGACAAAGATAATATTTTTATTAAAATTAGAGTTTAATTAGATGAACTCTATTTTTCATTATCAGATTCTTTTCTTAAAAAAGACAAATTTATAATTTAAATAAAAGAAACATGAAATGAAATCTAAGAAAACTAAAATCATAAAGAATAAAAGACAACCAACATATTATTGGTACACCCTTCTTTTCCTTATTTTCCATTTTTATTTCTTTTCCCTTCTGCGTCACACATTAATTCCGCCTCGTTCTTAAATACAACCATTATTGTTGGCACCTCCCTTTATTTCCAAAATTTTCTCCCAAATCATAAGTCAGTTTCTCCGTTTTTCTCCTTCTAATATGTTAAAAATATCTCATTTTATTACTTTTTAATAATATCTCCTACCATTAAATAATTAACCATTCTCTATAAATTGAGGTAAGACTACGTACAATAGATCCTTGTATTCCGGCACTTCCCTAAACCCCGCGCATAACGGGAGTTTAGTGTACCGACACTGCCCAATAAATTTAGGAAACTATAGATGGAACAAACTAAGACTATATATGGAACAAAATAAAAGAATCACTGTTTGCAAATTAAATTTTAATTTCGGCTACACTATATGGAAGCTTTTTTTTTTATTGACAACTCTATTTTTTTGTTTTTCTTTTATTTCTCTTTGATTGTTTTCATTTTCCTTTTTCTCCCATTACTACATATCCCCTACTTCCTTCAGGCCACTACCTATATTTTTCAATTTGTCTTGTCCTAATTTTATGTGAAAACCCTCGATATCAAAATTTTCCTAAAATATTGTCATATTTTTTTTATACAAATTCAAAGTATTTTAATGAAAAAAAGACAGAGAGGACAGAAGAAGAAAATGTTGGAAATTTGCCTTTGGCGGGAGTTGCGACCGACCAACTTTAACGGCTTAAACACTAGTGTAACGTATGTTGGAGAATCCGGTTCTTCACACATGCATGATCTACTAAGTACGTAGATAATCGTAGGGCCAAGAATCGTCAAATTTCATTGAGAAATGAAAGAGATATTGGTTCACGAAGTAAGGTGTTTGAAGCATGAAAAGTGTGGTATTGTGTGTAATTCTCCCTCATCGGTAGAGGAAGAAAGAATTGTTGTGTATATAAGACTCGAAATTGGTTTGGGGTTTGGGACCCCAAGGGGTATCCCATGTGTTTAAAGGAGGGAGGACCTAGATGTGCTTGGTTCAAGGAAAGACCACCTTGCGCCGCTTGCCCTTGCGTCCGGTCCGGTTCCGACTCTCGGGCTCTCGGGGCTGTGGGCCTGTGGGCTGTGGGCCTTCTGATATTATCTTTTTGGGCCAGAAAACTTTGCCAGAAGTACAGTTTGATCCCAGATTCTTTCAGTTGTGCAGTTTGATCCCTGAAGTTTCAATATGTACAGTTTGGTCCCTGAAGTTTCCAGAAAATCAAAATTTCGACGGTCAAAAACAGAAATGCCAAGCACTCAATTCAGCCATTTATTTTGGCTGAATTACTCCTCCTATAATGGCCAAAACAGTTGGTCTTTCTCCCATTTATGTTGGTGACTTTACTACCTCCATAATGGCCATTATTTGGCTATTATGGAGGCGATTCAGCAAGAAACAGCCCCTCCCTCTCCTATATAAACACCCCATTACACCATTGTTGAGCACTAAGACATATGCACGAAAATACATAAACAGATGCAGAAAAACAGTGCACGAAAATACACAACCGAAATAGTTTTCTTCCTACAACTTCCAAGCATCATTTCGTTACTCAATATTCTTCACGGTAGCTCTTGAGTTTCCTTTGCTCAAGGGTTCCATTGCTGTTTTATCTTGGGAGACAAATTGTCCAGGACGTATAAAGGATACATACGGGGCAATATTGTCTTAAGGACAGAGTGCTACACTCGACTCAGCAAAAACATTTTACATTTTTCCGTCTTCTACAAAACTGGAATTTCCAGTTTTTACTTGTGTAACGATTGTAATTTCAGATTCCATGTTGAATTATTGAAATCTTTATTTATCCTTTCGAATACTTGTAATAGTTAAATACTTCCCGTACTGCTTTATAAAGTACCATAGAGCAAAAAAAAATACCCAACAGAAAAACAACTATATGAAGAAGAATATATCAAATTAATTGTTAAGCTAGTAGTCTGTTTGGCCAAGCTTCTAAAATCTGCTTATTTTAAAAAGTGTTTTTCAAAAAAGTACTTTTAGTGAGAAATAATTTGTGTTTGCCCAATTAATCTAAAATGTACTTTGAAGCAACAATTAGTGTTTGACTAAGCTTTAAAAAAGTAGTTAGTGTTTCTCTCAAAAATACTTTTCAAAAAAGTGCTTCCGGGCAAAAACTACTTTTTAACTTCTGAAAAATTATTTATGTTACTCCTCAAAAGTACTTGTTTTCTCCCAAAGGTTTGGCCAAACATATTAGTTTTTTTGAATAACCACTTTTTTTAAAAAAAATAAATACTTTTGAGGGAAAAATAAGTTCGGCCAAACATGCCATAAAAGTTTTGATTCTTGCTTCTTTTCTTCTTCTTGCTTCACCCTTGGATATCAATAAAATTATAAATGCTTAACAAAAGCCTGGTGATCCCTTTTATTATGATCACGTGAATGGTGTTTTGTATATTGAAAAGGGAAGGAAGAGTTATCCATATAAGATATATCAAATTAACTGTTAGGCTAAAACTTCTTCAGAAGTTTTGGTTCCTGTTTCTTTTCTTCTTCTTGCTTCACTCTTAGATATCAATGAAATTATGAAATTATAAACGCTTAGCAGAAGCCTGGTAATCCCTTTTGTTATGATCACGTGAATGGTGTTTGGTATCTTGAAAGGGGAAGGAAGAGTTATCCATATAAGATAGTATCGTGTGTGTTAAATATACACAATATATATGTGTATATTGTGTATATTAGTCTCTCGGCTGACTCTCGGTTTTGTCCCCTTTGTACCGTGTAATTTATGGTAAATATTTAGTATCCTAGTTTAGGTAATGTTGTAATGTAATTAGTATTGTACACTTACCATAATAATTGTATTACCATAAATGTATAGTTAGTATCCAAGTAGAATAAGGTTTTAGGAATAAAATAGGAATATGATTCTCCTATTATGGAAATATGTAACTTGTATAAATAGTCTTTCAATCAATGAAAATAATCAATGGATTATTTCTTTCATAGTATCAGAAGTCTAGGTCTTAAAATCTTCTCCCCTTTTTCTTCCTCTTGGTCGTCAACCAACCAGTGCACAAAGCCGAGACCAAAGTTTTTCCGCAACTTGTTCTCGGATTGGTTGATTCCGACGGTACCTCTATTTCCCAATTTTTTTCTCCCAAAATCCCTCAATCATATATTGTTCTATCAATATGTCTACATCCCGGAACACGTTTCATCATGCCCTTACAGTTTCTAATATCAAGAATAACATCCCTCTTGTTCTTGAAATAGAAAACGTCCAATATGCGACGTGGGCCGAACTGTTCAAAATTCACGCACGATAGCATCAAGTCATCCATCACATAATCCCCGCGACTCCTGAGGATACAGAGGTGCCAAAACGCGAGGATGATCTTAAGTTGTGGACGACTCTTGATGCTACCGTCCTTCAGTGGATATATTCCACAATTTCTATCGACCTTTTGCAAACAATAATTGAGCCTGACACTACGGCACAGGCGACTTGGGATAGACTGCGTGATATATTCCAAGATAATCAAAATTCTAGAGTCGTTACCCTTGAGCAAGATTTCTCCCACGTAAATATGAAAGATTTCCCTAATGTTTCGGCTTATTGCAAAAGATTAAAGGAATTGGCGGACCAACTTCGCAACGTTGGCGCGCCAGTTTCAAACGATCATTTGGTCCTCCAAATGGTTTTCGGCCTCTCCGAGGCCTATAGTGGTGTGGGAACACTTCTTCGGTAAAGCAATCCGCTTACACAATTTTATCATGCTCATTCTATGCTTACACTCGAAGAAGCAGGCATGGCAAAATGAGCGGCTACCGGTGCTAGTCCCGTAGTCATGATGACCGAGTCCACGGTGTATCCTACTGATTCCAACAACTCAGGCCAAAACCGCAACAACGGTATCGGCAAAAAGGGTGGAAATAAGAAAAATAATGGCAAGAACCGCGGCGGCAGCCGACAGAATGGTGGTGGCGGTGGGGGTCCTCGTGGTGGTCAGCAGCAGTAGCAGCAGTTCTAGGCCCTACAGTGGGCCCCTATGCAGTGTCAGTGGGCCCCTATGCAGTGTTAGTGGGCCCCCACATCAGCAGTTTGGGCCCAACCAATTTTCCCCACAATAGCAGTTTAGGCCCAGCCAGTTCTCGCCTAACTGGCACTGGGCGGCCCAACAGCAGTCCAGGCCCAATTTTGCTTGGTCCACATACAGTCAGCAGTTTGGGCCGAGGCCGCAAGTAGGGGTGCTTGGGCCTCGGCCCATCACGCAACGACACCCACGTCTATCGACATCGAAGCCGCAATGCACACGTTTGGTTTAACTCCTCCGGACCCAAATTGGTATATGAATACCGGTGCCACTTCCCACATGACATCCGATTCAGGTACGCTCTCGTCTTATTCCAATTTGAGCAACCATCGCAGCATAATTATTGGTAATGGTAATTCTATTCCAATTCGTGATTATGGTCATAAAACTTTGTCTCCCCCTCATCCATCTCTTATCTTGAAAAACACCCTAGACACCTCCAAATTGATTAAAAACTTAGTCTCTGTCCGTAAATTCACTGACAATTCCGTTTCTATTGAATTTGATCCATTTGGTTTCTCTGTGAAGGATTTCAAGATGGGGAGTCATCTCATGAGGTGTGATAGTAGGGGTGATCTTTATCCTATCACAGCCGGTTCTGGTCCATCGAGTCAAGCGCTGCCATCCGCATTTGCAGCCATTTCTCCTTCCTTTTGGCATGCTCGTCTTGGTCATCTGGGGTCCTCTATTTTATCGTCATTAGATAAAAATAGTTTTATTTCATGTAAGGGTACGAGTAGTACTCCAAATTGTCAGTCTTGTTCTTTAGGAAAAATTATTAAGTTGTCATTTGTAGACTCAAATTCTTATACTTTAATGCCATTTGATATTATTCATAGCGAATTATGGACGTCTCCTGTTCTTAGTTATGTGGGTCATCGGTACTATGTTCTTTTTTTGGATGATTATTCTATGTTTTTATGGACGTTTTCGAGAGCGAAAAAATCTCAAGTTTTTTCTGTCTTCTTAAAATTTAGAGCATTCATTAGAACCCAATTCGATCGAGAAATCAAAAATATTCAGTGTGATAATGGCAAAGAATATGACAATGGGGTGTTTCGGGAATTCTGTGCTAATAATGGGATCAATTTTCATTTTTCTTGTCCTCATACGTCTTCACAAAATGGAAAAGTCGAACGCAAAAAATTCGTTCCATAAATAACATTGTCCGAACTTTATTAATTCATGCTTCCGTACCCCCGTCTTTTTGGCATCATGCTCTCCAAATGGCTACATATCTCCTTAACATAATTCCTTACAAAGGTTTGACATATTCTTCCTCCCTTCAAATTTTATATAATAAAATTCCTTCATATTCACATCTTCGGGTTTTTGAGTGTTTGTGTTATCCGTTATTCTCATCCACCACAATTAACAAACTTCAGGCCTGGTCTACTCCGTGTGTATTTTTGGGTTTTCCATCTAATCATCGTGGCTACAAATGCTTTGATTTATCCTCTAATAAAATCATCATTAATCGCCATGTCATTTTTGATGAATCTCAATTTCCATTTTCTAAAGGTAATACTCCCGTGCCTAGTTCGTATAATTTTTTGGATGATAGTATATCCCCGTATGTTATTCAGCATTTTTTGAACGTATACCGCACCCAAAATTCTCCAACAGCACTCCATCGCTCACTGCCCCATCGCCTGCCCCACCATCCGTCTACCCCTACTGGTCCCAAGATCGCCATCGGTGTATTCCCAATTGGGCTACCCAAATTTACTCGAACGGATCCAGCCTCGCTCCAGCTTTATCAAGTTGGGCCAAGAAAGCCCATCGTCACGCCACCCGCCCCGAGCCCAAAGAAATTCCTAAAATCCGCCCAATTCTTCCTCGAGTCATAGATCGGTCACTCGTAGTCAACAGGCTATTTTTAAACCAAAAAGACATTTTAATTTACATTCTAATGTCTCTAAATTCCCCTTACCCGGTAATCCTGTGTCTGCCTTAAATGACCCGAATTGGAAAATTGCTATGACCGATGAATATAATGCTTTTATTGATAATAAGACGTTGGAGTTGGTGCCCTGTCCATCTGGTATTAATATTATCAGGTCTATGTGGATTTTTGCTCATAAGGAGAATTCAGATAGTTCATTTGCTCAACATAAGGCACGACTTGTGGGTGATGGTAAGACTCAGCAGGTTGGTGTAGATTGTGGTGAGACGTTTAGTCCGATGGTAAAGCCGGCTATCATTCACACTGTGCTAAGCTTGGCTCTTTCGAAGGCATGACCTAATCATCAATTAGATATAAAGAATGCTTTCCTACATGAGGATTTCAAGGAAACAGTCTATATGCATCAGCCTTTGGGATTCAGGGATCCCAAACATCCTCATCATGTCTGTTTATTGAAGAAGTCCTTATATGGGCTTAAGCAGTCTCCCAGGGCCTGGTATACTAGGTTTGCAGACTATGTTTCGACTATTGGGTTCACTCACTGCAGGTCGGATAATTCCTTGTTCATCTACCGTCGTGGTTCATCATTGGCCTACATTCCGTTATATGTGGATGGTATTATCTTGACTGCCTCTTCCAATGCCTTACGCCAGTCTATCATGACCATGCTCAGCTCTGAGTTTGCTATGAAATACTTGGGGCCCTTGAGTTACTTTTTGGGGATTGTTGTCACTCGTCATTTCAATGGGTTGTTCTTATCTCAATGGAAGTATGCAGCTGAGATCATCGAGAGGGTTGGGATGTCATCCTGTAAGTCCACTTCCACTCCAGTTGATACTAAGCCCAAGCTTATTGCCGCGGCGGGCGTATCCTACGACGATCCGACCCACTATCGCAGTCTTGCAGGGGCCCTTCAGTAGCTTACCTTTACGAGATCGGATATTACATATGTTATCCAGCAGGTATGTTTGTTCATGCATGATCCCAGAATTGAGCACATGAATGCACTCAAACGCATCATTCGGTATATTCAGGGTACACTTGACTATGGTTTGCATTTATATCCTTCCTCGACGTCCACACTTGTCTCGTATACGGATGCTGATTGGGGTGGCTGTCCCGACACCAGACGATCTACGTCTGGCTATTGTATGTTTCTTGGCAACAATTTGGTCTCCTGGTCTGTGAAGCGTCAATCGACTATATCTCGCTCAAGTGTCGAGGCTGAATATCGAGGGGTAGCTAATGTGGTCTCGGAACCATGTTGGTTACGTAATTTTCTTTTGGAGCTTCATTGTCCCATTCAGAAGGCAACCTTGGTTTATTGCGATAATATTAGTGTCATCTACCTTTCTGGTAATCCGGCTCAGCACCAACACACTAAGCATATCGAGATGGATATTCACTTTGTCCGTGAAAAGGTTGCTCGTGGTCAGGTACGCGTCTGTCATGTCCCGTCAAGATATCAAATTGCAGATATCTTTACAAAGGGTCTTCCGTCAGTCCTTTTGATTTTAGGGACAGTCTTAGCGTTCGAAGACCGCCCGCTATGGCTGCGGGTGTGTGTTAAATATACACAATATACACACAATATACATGTGTATATTAGTCTCTCAGCTGGCTCTCGGTTTTGTCCCCTTTGTACCGTGTAATGTATGGTAAAAATTTAGTATCCTAGTTTAGATAATGTTGTAATGTAATTAGTATTGTACACTTACCATAATAATTGTATTACCATAAATGTATAGTTAGTATCCAAGTAGAATAAGGTTTTAGGAATAGAATAGGAATATGATTCTCCTATTATGAAAATATGTAACTTGTATAAATAGTCTTTCAATTAATGAAAATAATTAATCGATTATTTCTTTCGGTGTGAATGCTTTAAAATTACAAAATAATCTCGGATTGTTATGGCCTTGTCCCTTGCCGTATTCTTTCAATCCTACCTACTTCTGTTACTGCACAAAGTTCATATTTGGTTCATAAAAAGGTGAGATGAAGAAGGCATATTGTATGTCTGTTTATGTAGATGCGTTTAGATTTTAATTCTGCAGAAACCTTTCAAATTCTATAATTAAGTAATGGAGAATTATGTTGTAACTAAAATAATTTATTTAGAGAAATGAAGTGTCTTTTATTATGAAGGGTGAGAATTAATTTCAAAACAGAAACTTTTTGTGAAGGCTTTAAATAAGGAAAGGATATTAAATAAGTTTGAAAAACATAAAATTAGAAGAAAAAAGCAAAAAAATCACAAAAAAGATAAATGCAATTCCTGATCGCATTAAACTAATAATATCTTCTTTTTCTTTTTCGAATACTGTGATAATCACGAATATATTTTCCAAATCTAAAGTAAGTTATTGTTAGTTTGCTTTTCAGAAGATAATGAACATACAATTTTATAATGTTAATTCATATGCATTTGGTAAAGCTTTAATTTTCAAGAGCTAAACTAAATATCAATCGAATTAAAGCATCACATACATTTTTATTTAAATAAGTAAATTGAAAAAAAAAAACACGGAAACACAACAACAAAACTCCTAAAATAGAAGTCTTAAAACATTTAGTGTATCTAACTCAAGTTTGGAATCTTGAGTCAATAAGAAGAACCAACTATGTATACTAAAAAAGTATATAATATATTACATGATTAATTTATCCTGATTTATGTTGGTGACTGCAAGAAATGTCTTTATCTTTTCTCCCTTTTTCCTTTAATTCTTTTTAATTTTGCTTTTTTTTTCTTATTCATCCCTACCTTCTCCATCTTTAACATGAATACTACTTCCTGTTATGTTTTACTCTCTTAAGTACACCATACTTTCTTCTTAAAATCGTTTCACACATAAATAATTTCCGCTTTTATTAATTATTATGGTGATTAGTATATAAAAAAATATTTATTCGTTTATACTATTTTAAAAAGAGTTTAGATGTGCCAATGATCAGTCTAAATTGTTTATAAGCATCTCGTTCATTAAAAATAGAAGCATTTTATTATAGAAACAATACATTTAACACAATCCGGAAAGCTATGACTTTATAAATGCATCAAAATTATCAAATTTGAGGTAATAATTTGTCTCATGAACCTAATGTAAACACGAACTTATCCTATATTAGTTTAGTAATTCATAATCCAGAAAATGAAGTGAAGCACAACCCATCATTTATCCACTAATTAATCTCCGTGCTATACATATTTGATTTAGGCCCTAAAATTTTGCAAAGAGCACTGATTGTCTTTTTTTTTTGTTTTGAAAATTGGCAAATTATTTTCTGCCCAATACTATAGTTTTCTAAACAATGATCTCCACCTATCCCGTCTTTTGTGAACAACTTGCATGAAAAATCAAAATATATTATGCTTGAACAATACAAGTGTAGAAATAATGTAAATTAAAGAACATGAAATGATAAAAAAGTCGAGCAATAGATTGAATATTATGTGGGTGACAAATTCTATCACGCTGCCACTACATAATAGCAAGAAACATTTAAGCTTTTAGGAGGGAGCAAAATATGAATGAAAGACCCCATTCATTTGTGGAATATAAACCTCAGAGAGAAGAGATGTAAGTAAGATCTGGAGTAGTGGAGTAATAAAGTGGAGTAATAAAGATACATTTGATAAGGTTCATATGTGGGGTAAATAATATTAATTAAGAGTAAGAATTTATGAAAAATAAAGAGGTATGAATTATGAAGATGATTTTTTAAAATAAAATAATTTAAGAAGTTAGAGAAAAAGCCAAAAAAGGAGAAAAAAGATAAATAGGTTTCTTGGCCATAGAGAGGTGCCGCATAGTGTTAAATAAGGCAATATACACACAATATACAAATGTATATTTCCTTATTCAAAGGCCACGAAATCAGCCCATATCTGCCCATATTGGGCATCTCGGTTTTGGCTAGTTTTGGTACATAAGATATTGTATATTTGGAAAATATATGTGTAGTATATTGTTATGTATTTGTTACCTAAAGTAGATTTATACACTACCATAATTGTAGAGTTAGAATTATGGTAAAATAAGATTTAGGAATAGAATAGGAATATTTTGTATCTTGTATATATACCTATTCAAGTAATGAAAATAATCAAGGGGATTATTTCTTTCATGGTATCAAGAGACTAGGTTTTACAAAAAAATTTCTCTCCCAAAGTTTTTTGACCTTCTCGACCGAGAACCCCCCCCCCCTTGGGTTTCTCTCCCAAATTTCGTCTTCCGCTCTCAAAAACCTCTCTTAAATTTCCCCTCCTTCTTTGTTCTTTCAATATGTCTAAAAACAATTATCATCCTGCCCTCATGGTTTCCAACATCAAGAACTGTATCCCTATTGTTCTTAAGATGGAAAACGTCCAATATGCGACGTGGGCGGAGTTGTTTAAAATTCACGCTATCTCCTATCAAGTTCTTCATCACATCATTCCTCCCGCTAGACCTCTTCATGCGGAGGATCCTGAGTTATGGATTACTCTTGATGCTACCGTTCTCCGGTGGATCTACGCCACTATTTCAGTGGACCTTCTACAGACGATTATTGAGCCGGATACCACGGCTATGGCTGCATGGAATAGATTGCGTGACATATTCCAAGACAACCAACATTCACGTGTCGTCACACTCGAGCAGAAATTCTCTCTAGTTCGAATGGACGAATTTTCAAACGTTTCTGCATATTGCAAGAAACTCAAGGAGTTGGCAGATCAACTCCGTAATGTTGGCGCACCGATAACTAATAATAGTCTCGTTCTACAGTTGGTTGCTGGTCTTTCGGAGGCATATAATGGTGTTGGAACTCTCCTTCGCCAAAGCAACCCTCTTCCCGACTTCTATCAAGCCCGCTCCATGCTTACGTTGGAAGAAGCCGGTTTGGCTAAAAAGGCGGCTACCGGAGCAAGCCCAGTCATCATGGTGGCGTCTTCTCCTAGTTCTTCGGGTTTTGTTAATAATTCGGGCCAAAACCATAATAATGGTGGCGGCAAGAATAATCGCAAGAATAATAACAAAAACCGCGGGGGCAAACGCGGCAGTTCTGGTGGCAGTTCCGGTGGTCAGCAAACAGGCGGTGGGTCCCATCCAGTGAACAGTGGCCCACCACCCCCCTGGGCCCAGTAGTGGGGCCCATGGCAGTGGGGCTGGGGCAGTGGGCCGTGGGCCAGCAGCCCCTACAATCACGCAGTGAATTCCAGCGGCCAGTGGGCTGGCCAACAGTCCAGGCCCAACACCCAGCAGTGGCGGCCCACTGGCCAGTGGCCCAGCAGCGGCAGCAACAGCAGCTACGGCCCAGCTCCATCGCGGACAGGAGTTCTTGGGCCCCGACCTCCGCAAGCCCATCATGCAGCAGGCCCCACTCAAACCGATATCGAGGCCGCGATGCACACACTAGGGTTAACTCAACCGGACCCAAATTGGTATATGGACACCGGTGCCACTACTCACATGACTTCCGAATCAGGTACTCTCTCATCTTATTCCAATTTGAGCACCCCTCGGGGGATAATTGTTGGTAATGGCAGTTCTATTCCAATTCTAGGGTATGGTCAGAAAACGTTGTCTCCCCCCAATCCACCACTCCTCTTGAAAAATACTTTACATGCTCCTAAATTGATTAAAAATTTAGTGTCTGTCCGAAAGTTCACAAATGACAATTCTGTTTCTGTTGAATTTGATCCTTTCGGTTTCTCTGTGAAGGATTTCAAGACGGGGAGTCATCTCATGAGGTGTGATAGTAGGGGGGATCTGTATCCTATCATGCCCGATTTCAGTCCATCGAGTCCAGCCTTGCCGTCAACGTTTGCAGCCATCTCTCCTTCCATGTGGCATGCTCGTCTGTGTCATCCGGGATCTTCTATTTTATCAGTTTTAAATAAAAATAGCCTTATTTCTTGTAAGGGCACGAGTCGTACTCCAATTTGTCAGTCTTACTCATTAGGAAAAATTGTTAAGTTGCCATTTGTAGACTCTAATTCTCATACTTCTATGCCATTTGACATTATTCATAGCGACTTATGGACATCTTCTGTTCTTAGTTCAATGGGTCATCGATATTATATTCTCTTTTTAGATGATTATTCTAGATTTTTGTGGACGTTTCCAATTGCAAATAAATCACAAGTGTTTTCCGTCTTCATCAAATTTAGAGCGTTCATTCGTACTCAATTCGAAAGAGACATAAAAAATATTCAATGTGATAATGGGAAAGAGTATGACAATAGGGAGTTTCGGGAGTTCTGTGCTACTAATGGGATCAATTTTAGGTTTTCGTGTCCTCATACATCTCCACAAAATGGAAGGCCAAACGCAAAATTCGTTCCATCAATAACATTGTCCAAACTCTCTTAATTCATGCCTCCATACCTCCATATTTTTGGCATCATGCTCTATAAATGGCCACGTATCTTCTTAACATAATTTCTTCTAAAGGTCTGACATATTCTTCCCCCCTCCAAATCCTATATAATAAGAACCCTCCTTATTCTCATCTTCGGGTTTTTGGGTGCTTGTGTTTTCCGTTATTCCCATCCACCACAATTAACAAACTTCAGGCTCAGTCTACCCCGTGTGTATTTTTGGGTTATCCATCTAATCATCGTGGTTATAAATGCTTTGATTTATCCTCAAATAAAATCATAATTAATCGGCACGTCCTTTTTGATGAAACCCAATTTCCTTTTGAAGTTCGCACTCCGAGCCTCTGGTCGTATAATTTTTTGGATGAACAAATATCCCCGTATATTATTCAGAATTTTTCGGACATATCCCGCACCCAAAATCCTCCAGACCCACCTTGCCCGTTGGTCCCACGATTCTGCGGCCAGCGGTTCGATTCTGGATCGGTCCAGCAATTGGGCGATCCGGTCAGTGCAGGCTGGTCCGTAAGACGCCCGATTTACCGATTTGGGCCAAGCGGTGTGCTGTGCTCGCTGCCCGTCCGTCCTGAGCCCAAAAAATTCCCAAAATTCACTCAATTCTTCCTTAAGTCATAGACCGGTCACTCGTAGTCAGCGGGGTATTTTTACACCTAAAAGACATTTTAATTTACATTCTGATGTCTCTAAATCTCCCTTACCCCGTAACCCTGTGTCCGCCTTAAATGACCCTAATTGGAAAATTGCTATGCCTGATGAATATAATGCTCTTATTGATAATAAGACGTGGGAGTTGGTGCCCCGTCCTTCTGGTATTAATGTTATCAGGTCTATGTGGATTTTTGCTCATAAGGATAATTCAGATGGGTCATTTGCTAGACATATGGCGCGACTTGTGGGTGATGGTAAGACTCAGCAGGTTGGGATAGATTGTGGTGAGACGTTTAGTCCGGTGGTCAAGCCGGCTACTATTCGCACGGTGCTTAGCTTGGCTCTTTCAAAGACTTGGCCTATTCATCAGTTGGATGTCAAGAATGTCTTCCTACATGGTGACCTCAAAGAAACAGTCTATATGCATCAGCCATTAGTTTTCAGGGATCCTAACCATCCGCATCATGTCTGTTTATTGAAAAAATCCTTATATGGGCTTAAGCAGTCTCCACGAGCCTGGTATACGAGATTTGCTGACTTCGTTTCAACTATTGGGTTCACTCACAACAAGTCAGATAATTCCTTGTTCATCTATCGCAGTAGTTCGTCCTTGGCCTACATTCTGTTGTATGTGGATGATATCATTTTGACTGCCTCTTTCGATGCCTTGTGCCAGTCTATCATGACCATGCTCAGTTCTGAGTTTGCTATGAAAGACTTAGGGCCTTTGAGTTATTTTTTAGGGATTGCCGTCAAACGTCATTCAGGTGTTTTGTTTTTGTCTCAATGGAAGTATGCTGCTGAGATCATCGAGAGGGCTGGGATGTCATCCTGTAAGTCCACTACTACTCCTGTTCATGCAAAACCCAAGCTTAGTGTCGCGGCAGGTGCACCATACGAGGACCCGACCTGCTATCGCAGTCTTGCAGGGGCTCTCCAGTATCTTACATTTACCAGACCGGATATTACGTATGTTGTTTAGCAGGTGTGTTTATTCATGCATGATTCCAGAGTTGAGCACATGAATGCAATCAAACGCATCATTCGGTATATTCAGGGGACACTGGACTATGGGTTGCACTTGTATCCTTCTTCTACATCCACACTTGTCTCATACACAGATGCGGATTGGGGTGGTTGTCCGGACACCAGATGATCTATGTCAGGATATTGTATGTTCCTTGGCAACAACTTGGTCTCATGGTCTGCAAAGCGTCAGGCGACTCTATCCCGTTCAAGTGCAGAGGCAGAATATCGAGGGGTAGCTAATATGGTCTCAGAATCATATTGGTTACGTAATTTTCTTGTAGAGCTTCATTGCCCCATTCAGAAGGCGACCTTAGTATATTGTGATAATGTTAGTGCCATCTACCTCTCAGGTAATCCGGTTCAGCACCAACGCACCAAACATATCGAAATGGACATTCACTGTGTCATGTCCCGTCAAGATATCAAGTTGCAGACATCTTTACAAAGGGTCTTCCCTCGATACTCTTTGAAGATTTTAGGGACAGTCTCAGCGTTCTAAGACCGCCCGCTATGACTGCGGGTGTGTGTTAAATAAGGCAATATACACACAATATACAAGTGTATATTGCCTTATTCAAAGGCCACGAAATCAGTCCATATCTGTCCATATTGGGCATCTCGGTTTTGGCTAGTTTTGGTACATAAGATATTGTATATTTGGAAAATATATGTGTAGTATATTGTAATGTATTTGTTACCTAAAGTAGGTTTATACACTACCATAATTGTAGAGTTAGAATTATGGTAAAATAAGATTTAGGAATAGAATAGGAATATTTTGTATCTTGTATATATACCTATTCAAGTAATGAAAATAATCAAGGGGATTATTTCTTTCACATAGGATTGCCTATTTCTAACTTTATATTATATATTGATATTAATTTCTATGTAATATATATGATAAATTACTCTATTCGTTTCATTTTAGGTGCTTAATTTTCATATCCACGATTAGGTCCGGGATTATTAGATAGGAATTCAAAATAAAGTGAGAAATAAAAAATATATCACTAATGTGTAAACGAAAAGTTTGTGAGTAAGCATTACACAATTTGCAAGATGATCTTTTTGATAAAAAGTAAAAACTCAACTATGTCATCGAAATATATGAAATGGCTCATTTATGTCACTCGTTAGTTGAGTTCATTTATGTCATTGTCATGATAAATTTTGTTCATTCGTGCCACTAACTACTAAGGGAGCCCTACTACTACCAGATTCTGTCAATTGACATTATCTAAACCCTTCATTACTTACCGGCCTCCACCCCTCTTACCACTTTTTACGAGTGACATATGTGAGTCATTTCATTAAGTTCAGTGGCATATTTGAGTCTTTTCTCAATCCCTTATAATACCTAAAATTTATCATAAAAAGACGTACATACTCTTAATTCACAAACTCATATGTTCTTCCAGACTCAGCTACACCTCATCAGTGTACTCTCTTTTAAACCCGTCTCTATTTTTTGTTAAACAAAATTTATGTGTTTTCTAAATCTTTTAAAATAGTCATAAAGTACGTGAAAATTGTGAATGATTGAATAAGATTAGATTTATAATCCATTTAAATGAGAGAGTATAATTTTCTTTATGTAAAATCATAATGTCATTAGTATAAGAGGATAAACTTGTCCTTATAAGTTTGATACATAAGATTATAAGTTTATTACATAAAATTTAAAAATATGGAGGTTTATATAGGAATATGATTCTAAAATGTTGAATATCATGCATTAATCTATATTTATCTTCTATACTATTATAAAAGTGAGAAGTTAAAAGTTGAATTATGAAAATGTCCATTAAAAATTACTACTTCTATAATATAACATTTTTGTTCAAAAATATAATTATACATTTAAATGAATACTACTCTATTAGATACAATGAATCAACGTTCATCATAATGTGTCTTGAATATATTATACATAGTGTTTGGTATTGCTTGAAAATTGTGATATGCTTTGTATTCCATGAAATACGAAAGGTTATAGTATTTGATATATATATATATATATATTGTTTTAGAAAGAAATTTACGCATGTTTTCATTCGTCTATTAGGTAATTAAGTTAATCGCATAAATTTGTATGTCTTAGTGTCTAAATATTAATCTTGACAAATTTAAAAGTTCTGTACGGGCTGTACGGCGGATCTTTTCATCATCTATATACCCCTAAAGGCTAGAACATAGACGGTAATCGTTTTAATAAAACTTTTTTCAGAGTTAATCAAATAATCATCATATAATAATCTAAGGGATACTCTTAAGTTCAATTTCATTTTTTAATTTTGAGTCTATAATCTCTTATCAGTAATCCAAACATCATAAGATCAATCAATATCAATTGTCTAAGCATCATAATAATAATCTAATATCAACCTTCAAGCATCATATCAATAAGGTAATATACTTATCAAAATCATAATTAGAAACACATAGTCAGAACACATACCTTTAATCAGGTATTCAGATCACCGAAGTAGTCTCACCCTCTTTTGGCCTGTATTTCCCCTTTGCCTTCCTGCCGAGGGTACTCTGTCGCCTGGGAGCCTGGGAGTCAGTTATGGGTATCCTCTGATTAACCTTAAAAAGATGTTGTGTTCTTACTCGTATGGTTCTAATCATAAGTTATCAAAGTATGATACTCTTATCCTTATGATACTAGCTGGTGGATATTAAACTAATCTTATGTTCTTAGATAATAGTTGATCTAATCTTATTATGTTCTTGGATGATATTTGATTATAGACTGAAGGGTGCTTTAGCTAAACATTGAGAGAATTGTGTAAAGATTTTGTATTTCTGAATTTTTCGAATGAATCTTCTTTATTACAACTAAGAGAAATGTATTTATGCAGATAGAGAAAAGGGAAGGAGCAGAGGACCCTATGAAGGTGAAATTCTGTGAATTAAGTGTTATAAAAAGATTCAGGTTACTATTAAGCCCTTAGGGTTTAGGAAAAACACAAAATTCTGTACGGGCTGTACGGCGGATTTTTTCATCATCTATATACCCCTAAAGGCTAGAACATAGACGGTAATCGTTTTAATAAAACTTTTTTCAGAGTTAATCAAATAATCATCATATAATAATCTAAGGGATACTCTTAAGTTCAATTTCATTTTTTAATTTTGAGTCTATAATCTCCTATCAGTAATCCAAACATCATAAGATCAATCAATATCAATTGTCTAAGCATCATAATAATAATCTAATATCAACCTTCAAGCATCATATCAATAAGGTAATATACTTATCAAAATCATAATTAGAAACTCATAGTCAGAACATATACCTTTAATCAGGTATTCAGATCACAGAAAGTAGTATCACCCTCCTTTGGCCTGTATTTCCCCTTTGCCTTCATGCCGCGGGTACTCTGTCGCCTGGGAGCCTGGGAGTCAGTTACGGGTATCCTCTGATTATCCTTAAAAAGATGTTGTGTTCTTACTCGTATGGTTCTAATCATAAGTTATCAAAGTATGATACTCTTATCCTTATGATACTAGCTGGTGGATATTAAACTAATCTTATGTTCTTAGATAATAGTTGATCTAATCTTATTATGTTCTTGGATGATATTTGATTATAGACTGAAGGGTGCTTTAGCTAAACATTGAGAGAATTGTGTAAAGATTTTGTATTTCTGAATTTTTCGAATGAATCTTCTTTATTACAACTAAGAGAAAGGTATTTATGCAGATAGAGAAAAGGGAAGGAGCAGAGGACCCTATGAAGGTGAAATTCTGTGAATTAAGTGTTATAAAAAGATTCAGGTTACTATTAAGCCCTTAGGGTTTAGGAAAAACACAAAATTCTGTACGGGCTGTACGGCGGATCTTTTCATCATCTATATACCCCTAAAGGCTAGAACATAGACGGTAATCGTTTTAATAAAACTTTTTTCAGAGTTAATCAAATAATCATCATATAATAATCTAAGGGATACTCTTAAGTTCAATTTCATTTTTTAATTTTGAGTCTATAATCTCCTATCAGTAATCCAAACATCATAAGATCAATCAATATCAATTGTCTAAGCATCATAATAATAATCTAATATCAACCTTCAAGCATCATATCAATAAGGTAATATACTTATCAAAATCATAATTAGAAACACATAGTCAGAACACATACCTTTAATCAGGTATTCAGATCACAGAAAGTAGTCTCACCCTCCTTTGGCCTGTATTTCCCCTTTGCCTTCCTGCCGCGGGTACTCTGTCGCCTGGGAGCCTGGGAGTCAGTTACGGGTATCCTATGATTATCCTTAAAAAGATGTTGTGTTCTTACTCGTATGGTTCTAATCATAAGTTATCAAAGTATGATACTCTTATCCTTATGATACTAGCTGATGGATATTAAACTAATCTTATGTTCTTAGATAATAGTTGATCTAATCTTATTATGTTCTTGGATGATATTTGATTATAGACTGAAGGGTGCTTTAGCTAAACATTGAGAGAATTGTGTAAAGATTTTGTATTTCTGAATTTTTCGAATGAATCTTCTTTATTACAACTAAGAGAAAGGTATTTATGCAGATAGAGAAAAGGGAAGGAGCAGAGGACCCTATGAAGGTGAAATTCTGTGAATTAAGTGTTATAAAAAGATTCAGGTTACTATTAAGCCCTTAGGGTTTAGGAAAAATACAAAATTCTGTACGGGCTGTACGGCGGATTTTTTCATCATCTATATACCCCTAAAGGCTAGAACATAGACGGTAATCGTTTTAATAAAACTTTTTTCAGAGTTAATCAAATAATCATCATATAATAATCTAAGGGATACTCTTAAGTTCAATTTCATTTTTTAATTTTAAGTCTATAATCTCCTATCAGTAATCCAAACATCATAAGATCAATCAATATCAATTGTCTAAGCATCATAATAATAATCTAATATCAACCTTCAAGCATCATATCAATAAGGTAATATACTTATCAAAATCATAATTAGAAACTCATAGTCAGAACACATACCTTTAATCAGGTATTCAGATCACAGAAAGTAGTCTCACCCTCCTTTGGCCTGTATTTCCCCTTTGCCTTCCTGCCGCGGGTACTCTGTCGCCTGGGAGCCTGTGGTAATCTTGTTAGGTTGTTCATCTTTTCATCTGTAATGATTTTGTCGATGAATCCATATGTAAATAATCTTTCCACAATGTTAGGGTTTGCTCATTCACTGCAGATAAACCTAGGATATTTACTCAGTTTTGCACTGCGTACAATATCAGGATTAGTCTTATAATCATAAAATTTATTAATTTTTTCATAAGCGTTAATCACTTCAGGTCTGAACTTCAGATTGTCTGCCATAGATACCGTTGATGAAGTTGTAGGTATTACCGATGGCATGTTTGCAAGTTTAGACGAGAATGGTACAAAGGTTTTTTGCTGTAGTGGTGGTATTGTAATCGGTGTTTTTTGCGAGGTTTCCTTTTTCAAGGCTTTGAATTTAGTGAAGTCTTTGATGGCTTTTGCTAATTTTCCGATGGCTTGGGTATTTTCCTGTAATCTGGTAATCAGTATTTCATTTGTCTTGATAATCTCTTGCATAGCCATGGCTATGTATTCCTCAAAGTCTTCGCTGTTAATTGACATTATATCTGCTAAGAAAATCAGCTAAAACATTTTTAGTTCAAGATATATTCTTAACAATAAAATCATAACAACAGAAGAATGATTGCCATTTTCTTCTTTTATTCAATTCTAGTAAAGGATCTATTATGTTTGTAATAAATGCCTTAACCTGGGTATTATCAGTTCTAACAATGAATTTTACTGGTAGTAAATGATAATGAAATCTCTTTATTCCAAATTTTACTGCCAATAATTCTTTTTCATTTATATGATAATTCTTTTTATTTGGTTTCCATGTTCCTCCTCCGTATCCACAGATTAACATTTTTTCTTTATCTACATCTTCTTTATCATATGCTATTAGGACTGCTCCCCCATCCTATGTCACTAGCATCTGTAAAGAGCTCTAATTGATCTTGGTCTGTAGGTACTCTGTGTTTTGATAATGATCTTACCTTTTCTTTAATCTTGTTAATAGCCTCAGTATGTTCTTCCTTCCAATCGAAGGTTACATCTTTTTTAATCAAATCTTGCAGTGGCTTTCTCAGATATGGTAGATCTTTTATGTGGTCTGCTGCATAATTTATTACTCCAAGGAACTGCTGTACTTCTTTTTTATTTTCTAATTTTCCTTTAAAGTTTTTAATCTTTGTTACCACATGTTCTTGCAATTGTATTCCTTCGCTATCCACAATATAGCGTAGGAATTCAATAGTATTCTTGAAGATTTCTGATTTCTTTTCTGATAGAAGTATTCCGTGTTGGTTTACCGTTTCAATGAATTGTTCCACATGTTTAATATGATCTTCTAAGATGCTGCTGTAAACTAATATATCATCCACATATATGATACAGAAGTCTGCAATCTTTCTAAACACTTGATCCATTCTTCTCTAAAAGATTTGTGGTGCATTTTTTAATCACATTGGTAATACATTCCATTCGTAGTGTCCTTGTGGGGCACTAAATGTTGTTAATCCTCTAGATTCATTAGTCAGTTTAATCTGCCAAAATCCGCTTTTACAATCGAATTTGCTAAACCATTTTTTGTTTCCTAATCTGTTAATAAGGTTTCTTTTATAAGGTAAAAAATATCCATCAAAAATAGTCTTTTTATTTAGATCTCTATAATCAATTACTAATCTAGCTTTTCCTCACTTCTGTTCATTATGTTTTCTTACTAAGAAAGCTGGACTGCTATGTGTACTTTTACTTTCTCTTATTACTTTCATTTCTAGTAATTCCTTAATTTGAATTTCAAATTCTTTTTGATCTGTTGGACTATATCTTATTGGTTTTGTTCTGACTAAATTACTTGGATCTATCAGTTTTATCTCGCCATATATTTTTTCCTTTTCCCATAGTTGCATCGGATTTTCTCCGAAGTTTCCTTTTAACCTTCCTAAGTATTTTTATTTTAATAACTCTAAATTATTATTTCTTTCTATTTTGATTGTACATAATCTTATGGTATTTACTGGTAATATCCTTTTTAATATTATCCACTTATTACATGGTGATTGTAGGCTAAAAGTATTCTTGTTAATTACTTGGGTTTTAAAGTAATCTAAGAAGTTGTTTCCTAATAAAACTTGTTGTTTCATATTGTCTAATTGGTATACTATTGGTAGTCTGAAAATAGTTTTTCCTAGTACAATTCTCATATTTTCTGCTATCATATCTAGTTCTTTAGATTGTTCATTAAACCCTGATACCTTAGCTCTATGTATTCTTGATCTTTTCCATCTGTGTGATTCTAATACATCTTTTCTAGCTAAGCATATATCTGCTCCACTATCTATGAATATTTTTTGCTTTATCATTTTATTCGGTTTATATTCTATATGGGCTTCTATGTGAATTGCTACCATTTAGTCAAGTTCATTCAATCTTCTATTGAGTTCTTCATCTTGTTCGTATTCTTGGATTTCCAGTCTCTCTGTCTCATTTCTTATAGCTTCTTCTATAAGTCTTTCTATTTCTCTTTGCTTCCAGCTTATTCTGTTTATTTCTTCTCTTATTTTTCCAAGTCTCTTGGTGATCTTATTGTATCTATCATTGTAATATAGACTTCCTGTTTCATTAACTGCTGAAGTCATAATTAGTTTATGTCGAGTATATTCTTCGTATTGTATCCAATAGTCCCTTTCTCTTATCAATACTCTTTTCTGTCTTTCTAGTGTATTCATTTTATTCAGAACTGTCTTCACTAACTGAATATTGGTTGATATAACTTACTTTTTCTGCTTCTGATTCTTCATCTGTTTCACTAACATAAAAATCTTCGTAATCATACCACTTATTATTGTCTTCTTTAATCTGCTGTAAGCTCATTATAAATTGCTCCGTATTTATATATTTTATTCCTGTTTTCTTTAGCTTCGGGCACTTATTTGCATAGTGTCCTTTTTCGTTGCAATTCCAGCATTTACATTCCTTAACTTTTTCTTCTTTAGATTTAGACTTGTCTGCTTCTACGGGGTTTACATTTCTTCTTCTTCTGAAATTTCTTTTATATCTGAATTTATTTCTTGTATCCTGATTATTTCTATACCTTTTAAATCTTTTTTTCTTATATGATTTATAATAAGGTTTTTTCTTATATTTTTTATATCTTTTTTCTCTGTGATCTTTCTCATACTTATCCTTGTATTTTCTATGTTTTTTATGCTTTATATACTTCTTTTCCTTTCTATTGTCACCACATCCAAATATTAATCTTCGTTCAGTAAATCCACATATTTCTCTTAGTCCTATTTTCTTATCTTTTTTAATCTTCTGCTGTAATCTGTATTCTTCGTATTTTCTCATTAGGTAGGCTCTAAGTACTCTTATTCTTTCTCCTAAAGTATTTTCTTTTGGTTCTAACTGGATATATTCTTTAGATATTTCAATATTATATGGTACTGGTAAATGGTCATAGTATAATTGTTGATAAATTACTCCTTCTTCTGGTAGAAATCTAGCTTCGTAAAAGAACTTACTAAAACTAATCGTATATTCTGGTAGCTTGTTTATCTTACAACATTTCATATTATTTAAGTTCATTATTATCTCAGTTTTTCTTTCAGCTAAGACATTTTCCCTAGCTACTAACCATTTTTCTCCTAAGAATTCTCTTTTTAACAGTAAATCAAATATCATCAACATTGATTTCCAATCTGTCGCATGGCTTAATACTTCTCCTCTCAGCTGATATGCGATTGATTCTATCCAAAGATCTTGCTTTTCGATTAGAGTTTTTGTTATTAAATCATACATATAATCTAGGTTTTCTGTCTGAGTGCTATTCATTAATGCAATATACATTCCTAAGTTCCAATCCGTTATTCTTCTTCCTACTTCTTGTTCATCGTAAACATTATCTAAATCTAGAAAATATCCGTTATAATTTACTCCTTGGGTCATTGATCCTACGAATTCTTGAAATTCAAATTTTGTCATCCTATAGGTATATGATGAGGTAATCTTGTATTTCTTCTGGTTATTACTTCCAAATTAGGGTCTATTAAATCTTCTTCCGGGTAATCATCTGCATCTTCATTGATTATATTTTCTGATTCAATCTCGGTTTCTATCTGACCATTGTAATCATCTTCTATATCACTGTCTAGTTCATCTTCTATTATGGCATTTACTCTTTTCATTTTCTGTAAAGCTTCTATTATTTGGCTATTTTCTTTCACTATTTCTGTGTTCTCAAAGTTTTCTTCTTCTTTTATAAATTCTACTACTTGTAGTTCATGATCAGTTTGTTCATTCCTGTCTTCATCAGTACTATTACTTCTTGAAGTATTTTCATCACTTAATTTTATCTTTCGTACCTTCTTTTTTCCTTTTAATTCATTTAATTGTTCTTTTAGGAACTGTATCTCTTCTCTGAGTTCTAATAGTTCTTGTTTTACTTCTTTTAATTCTTCATTTGTTTCTTTTAGTTCTTTCTTGGTTTCTTTTAGTTCTACTTTAGTTTCCTTTAGAAGGGTTTGCGTATTCTTATATTTTTCTTTATATTTTCTATATCTGTCATACCATTCTGCATTTTCACTTGATTTTAAATCTAGATTTTCTAACTTTAATTCACTAATCTGATGTTCTTGTTTATCTAGTCTTAGATTCAGGTATTCATAAGTTGTTTTTTCTATTTCTTTTACAGGTATTTTTACTTCTTTTGGTTTTTCTTCCTTTACAGGTTTTGATCTTATAGGTTCGTATTTATATCTTTCTTTTTCTATAATATCTTTACCATGAGTCTTTAAGAATGTAATCGCACTAGGCTCCATTAGAATTTTCCTTCTTTATTCAGTTTTGTTAATCCGTCTAAGGTTTCTGTTACTTCTTTTGATAATCTAGGTTTCATTTTACTAATATCTACCATGATTGGTACCTTACTTCTTCTCCATGCATCTATTGGCACTATTTCTGGTTTATGAGTAGTCGTTTTAGTGATTGTATTTTCTTTGCTCGTGATTGCTTCACTATCAGTTTCTATTTGTTTTCCTTTACCTTTTTCTTCTAATAACATATTCAGTTTTTCTAGTATTAACTTAAACGTTGGTATTTCGGATACATTCCATAAGTTAGTCAATTCTTCTCTAATCAATTGTTGTGTTTTATTCTGGTTTTCTCTTATCTCGCTTTTCATTTTTTCTTTTAATATAATTTCTTCCCATAATGCTTCTATTTTATCACTTAGGTTAGTCAGGATTGTTTATTCGTTTCTTCCATCCGTTACTCATATCTATCCATATTTTACTAAACTTTTCGCATTGTTTTTCTAATCGTTCTATGTATTTTTCTAATTTCATTTCTTTTGCGATGTACTCTAGGTATTTTAATTGGCTGTATATTTCTCCTGATAAGACCGTCTTTATAGTTTTTAATTTTTGTTTTTTCTTTATTATTTTGAGTTGTATATTCATAGTTTGTTTATAAATCTGGTTTTTCCTTGGTCAGTTATCTCTATCCCATTATTGCTTATCTTATAAGTAATCATAGTTAAAAAGTCACTTCCTAATAATAATTCACTCAAGCTATCATATTCTATTACTCCTATATTGATCTTATAATCTAAGTCTTGAATCTTGAATCTTAATTTTATACTTTTGGTAATTATTATTTCTCTTTCATTTTCTGGGTAATTATAAGTTTGTGGTTCTATTATACTACACTCGTTTTCGTTTATCTTACTTATATGTATAAAACTTTTAATTGCTCCAGTATTTATTTCTGCTATTCCGTCCATAGTTATAATGTTTTTAAATATAATAACTTTGATTTTTAATCTATTACAGTCTATATTTATTAGGTCAATGGTCCTAGGTTCTATTTTGGGTGAACTGTTTGATATTTCTCTAGTTATACTCAGTCTTGATCCTTCTATCTTTGGAATTAATCTTCGCGAAGGTGTTAATGTTCTGGTCCTAAAGTCCATGAATATTTCTTCTGGTATAGTTATCTTAGAGTTTTCCTTATGCTCAATTTGCTCAAGTATTTCCTTATACATTTTTGGTACTATAATATTCATCTCATGTTGTTTCCTTATATGGTGGTTTCCTGTTAAGGCGTATATCATTTTAGTCTCTATACTTATTACTTTACTTCCTGGTGGCATGTTTATTCCATCTAATTTATAGTATAATGTTAAAGCTAAATCCTTATGTTCATCTTTTAACGATACACTAAAGTCTGGTTGTATAGTAAATTTTAATTTTTGATATATTAAATTTCCTTTAATTACTGATATCAATGCATCTTGCAAATTTCCTAGTATTCTATCATCTAATACATAGATCTGTATCGGTGTGTCAATATTCTTTTGAAAGTATGCTTTTATCGTGAACTTTACTCCTCCAAAGTAAATATTTATGTATTTCTTTGCTTCTTTATTTGATAATTTAGCTAGTTCTCTTTTTATCACTTCATCGCTTATCAAATTAATCTTTGTTCTACCATTCGTACTAGTAGTATCTATTATATTTTCATGTTTATGGGCAATATATCTTATCTCCTTATTTCTTTCAAACCATTTTTTTTTAAATATCTTTTTCACTGATACTTCATCTCTTTCTTCTTGGATCTTTTGTTATGTATCTGGTCTAAAACTTAATGTTTGACTAGTTCCTCATTCATAAGTATTCATCTGATAATAAACATCTTTAGGTTCTAATTTATTCTCCTTATCCATATTTCAGCAAATCGATGTATCGATATTGCTCTTGTATAATATCTTTTAAATCCTTAATTTCATTTTCATTACTTATCTCTTTTGCTAAGTTCTGCTCTCTTATTTTTTCGATTTCTTCTTCTTTCTGCCTAGTCTTAGATTCAGGTATTCATAAGTTGTTTTTTCTATTTCTTTTACAGGTATTTTTACTTCTTTTGGTTTTTCTTCCTTTACAGGTTTTGATCTTATAGGTTCGTATTTATATCTTTCTTTTTCTATAATATCTTTACCATGAGTCTTTAAGAATGTAATCGCACTAGGTTCCATTAGAATTTTCCTTCTTTATTCAGTTTTGTTAATCCGTCTAAGGTTTCTGTTACTTCTTTTGATAATCTAGGTTTCATTTTACTAATATCTACCATGATTGGTACCTTACTTCTTCTCCATGCATCTATTGGCACTATTTCTGGTTTATGAGTAGTCGTTTTAGTGATTGTATTTTCTTTGCTCGTGATTGCTTCACTATCAGTTTCTATTTGTTTTCCTTTACCTTTTTCTTCTAATAACATATTCAGTTTTTCTAGTATTAACTTAAACGTTGGTATTTCGGATACATTCCATAAGTTAGTCAATTCTTCTCTAATCAATTGTTGTGTTTTATTCTGGTTTTCTCTTATCTCGCTTTTCATTTTTTCTTTTAATATAATTTCTTCCCATAATGCTTCTATTTTATCACTTAGGTTAGTCAGGATTGTTTATTCGTTTCTTCCATCCGTTACTCATATCTATCCATATTTTACTAAACTTTTCGCATTGTTTTTCTAATCGTTCTATGTATTTTTCTAATTTCATTTCTTTTGCGATGTACTCTAGGTATTTTAATTGGTCAGTATATTTCTCCCGATAAGACCGTCTTTATAGTTTTTAATTTTTGTTTTTCTTTATTATTTTGAGTTGTATATTCATAGTTTGTTTATAAATCTGGTTTTTCCTTGGTCAGTTATCTCTATCCCATTATTGCTTATCTTATAAGTAATCATAGTTAAAAAGTCACTTCCTAATAATAATTCACTCAAGCTATCATATTCTATTACTCCTATATTGATCTTATAATCTAAGTCTTGAATCTTGAATCTTAATTTTATACTTTTGGTAATTATTATTTCTCTTTCATTTTCTGGGTAATTATAAGTTTGTGGTTCTATTATACTACACTCGTTTTCGTTTATCTTACTTATATGTATAAAACTTTTAATTGCTCCAGTATTTATTTCTGCTATTCCGTCCATAGTTATAATGTTTTTAAATATAATAACTTTGATTTTTAATCTATTACAGTCTATATTTATTAGGTCAATGGTCCTAGGTTCTATTTTGGGTGAACTGTTTGATATTTCTCTAGTTATACTCAGTCTTGATCCTTCTATCTTTGGAATTAATCTTCGCGAAGGTGTTAATGTTCTGGTCCTAAAGTCCATGAATATTTCTTCTGGTATAGTTATCTTAGAGTTTTCCTTATGCTCAATTTGCTCAAGTATTTCCTTATACATTTTTGGTACTATAATATTCATCTCATGTTGTTTCCTTATATGGTGGTTTCCTGTTAAGGCGTATATCATTTTAGTCTCTATACTTATTACTTTACTTCCTGGTGGCATGTTTATTCCATCTAATTTATAGTATAATGTTAAAGCTAAATCCTTATGTTCATCTTTTAACGATACACTAAAGTCTGGTTGTATAGTAAATTTTAATTTTTGATATATTAAATTTCCTTTAATTACTGATATCAATGCATCTTGCAAATTTCCTAGTATTCTATCATCTAATACATAGATCTGTATCGGTGTGTCAATATTCTTTTGAAAGTATGTTTTTATCGTGAACTTTACTCCTCCAAAGTAAATATTTATGTATTTCTTTGCTTCTTTATTTGATAATTTAGCTAGTTCTCTTTTTATCACTTCATCGCTTATCAAATTAATCTTTGTTCTACCATTCGTACTAGTAGTATCTATTATATTTTCATGTTTATGGGCAATATATCTTATCTCCTTATTTCTTTCAAACCATTTTTTTTTAAATATCTTTTTCACTGATACTTCATCTCTTTCTTCTTGGATCTTTTGTTATGTATCTGGTCTAAAACTTAATGTTTGACTAGTTCCTCATTCATAAGTATTCATCTGATAATAAACATCTTTAGGTTCTAATTTATTCTCCTTATCCATATTTCAGCAAATCGATGTATCGATATTGCTCTTGTATAATATCTTTTAAATCCTTAATTTCATTTTCATTACTTATCTCTTTTGCTAAGTTCTGCTCTCTTATTTTTTCGATTTCTTCTTCTTTCTGCCTAGTCTTAGATTCAGGTATTCATAAGTTGTTTTTTCTATTTCTTTTACAGGTATTTTTACTTCTTTTGGTTTTTCTTCCTTTACAGGTTTTGATCTTATAGGTTCGTATTTATATCTTTCTTTTTCTATAATATCTTTACCATGAGTCTTTAAGAATGTAATCGCACTAGGCTCCATTAGAATTTTCCTTCTTTATTCAGTTTTGTTAATCCGTCTAAGGTTTCTGTTACTTCTTTTGATAATCTAGGTTTCATTTTACTAATATCTACCATGATTGGTACCTTACTTCTTCTCCATGCATCTATTGGCACTATTTCTGGTTTATGAGTAGTCGTTTTAGTGATTGTATTTTCTTTGCTCGTGATTGCTTCACTATCAGTTTCTATTTGTTTTCCTTTACCTTTTTCTTCTAATAACATATTCAGTTTTTCTAGTATTAACTTAAACGTTGGTATTTCAGATACATTCCATAAGTTAGTCAATTCTTCTCTAATCAATTGTTGTGTTTTATTCTGGTTTTCTCTTATCTCGCTTTTCATTTTTTCTTTTAATATAATTTCTTCCCATAATGCTTCTATTTTATCACTTAGGTTAGTCAGGATTGTTTATTCGTTTCTTCCATCCGTTACTCATATCTATCCATATTTTACTAAACTTTTCGCATTGTTTTTCTAATCGTTCTATGTATTTTTCTAATTTCATTTCTTTTGCGATGTACTCTAGGTATTTTAATTGGCTGTATATTTCTCCTGATAAGACCGTCTTTATAGTTTTTAATTTTTGTTTTTTCTTTATTATTTTGAGTTGTATATTCATAGTTTGTTTATAAATCTGGTTTTTCCTTGGTCAGTTATCTCTATCCCATTATTGCTTATCTTATAAGTAATCATAGTTAAAAAGTCACTTCCTAATAATAATTCACTCAAGCTATCATATTCTATTACTCCTATATTGATCTTATAATCTAAGTCTTGAATCTTGAATCTTAATTTTATACTTTTGGTAATTATTATTTCTCTTTCATTTTCTGGGTAATTATAAGTTTGTGGTTCTATTATACTACACTCGTTTTCGTTTATCTTACTTATATGTATAAAACTTTTAATTGCTCCAGTATTTATTTCTGCTATTCCGTCCATAGTTATAATGTTTTTAAATATAATAACTTTGATTTTTAATCTATTACAGTCTATATTTATTAGGTCAATGGTCCTAGGTTCTATTTTGGGTGAACTGTTTGATATTTCTCTAGTTATACTCAGTCTTGATCCTTCTATCTTTGGAATTAATCTTCGCGAAGGTGTTAATGTTCTGGTCCTAAAGTCCATGAATATTTCTTCTGGTATAGTTATCTTAGAGTTTTCCTTATGCTCAATTTGCTCAAGTATTTCCTTATACATTTTTGGTACTATAATATTCATCTCATGTTGTTTCCTTATATGGTGGTTTCCTGTTAAGGCGTATATCATTTTAGTCTCTATACTTATTACTTTACTTCCTGGTGGCATGTTTATTCCATCTAATTTATAGTATAATGTTAAAGCTAAATCCTTATGTTCATCTTTTAACGATACACTAAAGTCTGGTTGTATAGTAAATTTTAATTTTTGATATATTAAATTTCCTTTAATTACTGATATCAATGCATCTTGCAAATTTCCTAGTATTCTATCATCTAATACATAGATCTGTATCGGTGTGTCAATATTCTTTTGAAAGTATGCTTTTATCGTGAACTTTACTCCTCCAAAGTAAATATTTATGTATTTCTTTGCTTCTTTATTTGATAATTTAGCTAGTTCTCTTTTTATCACTTCATCGCTTATCAAATTAATCTTTGTTCTACCATTCGTACTAGTAGTATCTATTATATTTTCATGTTTATGGGCAATATATCTTATCTCCTTATTTCTTTCAAACCATTTTTTTTTAAATATCTTTTTCACTGATACTTCATCTCTTTCTTCTTGGATCTTTTGTTATGTATCTGGTCTAAAACTTAATGTTTGACTAGTTCCTCATTCATAAGTATTCATCTGATAATAAACATCTTTAGGTTCTAATTTATTCTCCTTATCCATATTTCAGCAAATCGATGTATCGATATTGCTCTTGTATAATATCTTTTAAATCCTTAATTTCATTTTCATTACTTATCTCTTTTGCTAAGTTCTGCTCTCTTATTTTTTCGATTTCTTCTTCTTTTCTCGCCTAGTCTTAGATTCAGGTATTCATAAGTTGTTTTTCTATTTCTTTTTACAGTATTTTTACTTCTTTTGGTTTTTCTTCCTTTACAGGTTTTGATCTTATAGGTTCGTATTTATATCTTTCTTTTTCTATAATATCTTTACCATGAGTCTTTAAGAATGTAATCGCATTAGGTTCCATTAGAATTTTCCTTCTTTATTCAGTTTTGTTAATCCGTCTAAGGTTTCTGTTACTTCTTTTGATAATCTAGGTTTCATTTTACTAATATCTACCATGATTGGTACCTTACTTCTTCTCCATGCATCTATTGGCACTATTTCTGGTTTATGAGTAGTCGTTTTAGTGATTGTATTTTCTTTGCTCGTGATTGCTTCACTATCAGTTTCTATTTGTTTTCCTTTACCTTTTTCTTCTAATAACATATTCAGTTTTTCTAGTATTAACTTAAACGTTGGTATTTCGGATACATTCCATAAGTTAGTCAATTCTTCTCTAATCAATTGTTGTGTTTTATTCTGGTTTTCTCTTATCTCATCCAATAGTAGTAAAACGCTTTTCATTTTTTTCTTTTAATAAATACTTGGATCTACTCAAAACTTTTATATAATTATGATGAGGGAATCACTAAGGCATTGCTGATAAATTCAACATAGAACTAGATGTGATTGCGATTTTTAAAATCCAACAAAAGTTGATTTTGTCTCCATCTAAACGGACTTGAACAAAAATTAACAATAAATATTTTTTAGAAAAAACACTCCCTTGGATTCAAAATAAGTGTTTCTATTTTTTGTTTTAGAATAGAGAAAGAGTAGAAATTAAGGGTACGCTCTCTAGAAGATTTGCTCGGAGCTTTTTTTTTCACTTGGTCGCCTCTGTTCGAGAGGAAGCACTGGCTCTTATCGAAATTGACCTTTTGGCCATTACAACATTACAATCAGCTTCTTACTTCTTTCCAAAAAGATTTTTTGCTTCTTAAGATTCTGTTTATGGCTATTATATAATATTAGAACAACGTTATCAAAGAGAAAGTAGGAGTTATGAAGGAAGCTTCGAGCTCATATTGGTCATGGATTGGGAACGTGAATTGAACTCTATGAGATCGAATCTCCTGTTGTTCCTTAGTAGCTAAGTGGTAGAGCGGTTCGGTGAAATAGACATGTCTGTGAAAATGCGTACTACATGCACCTGGACAGAAAGACCCTATGAAGCTTCATTGTTCCCTGGGATTGCCTTTGGGCCTTTCTTCTTTCCTGCAGGCATGGAAATCAAACTGGAATGAGACCTTCCTTTCTATCAACATTCTTTTCCATTCAATCTCTCTTTCCTCCCTAGCTGATATAACTAGAAGTTGCAAAGCTTACTCGAAAACGAAAGGCATCCATCCAGACAGGTACCCAGGTACCAGAACATAGGTCATAAACCTGTCAAAAAATCATGTCTAGCTTCAATCACACCAAAAGCGAAGGAATCGGAATCTGTAGGCGGGGACGAATTATAGTAATTTTTTCCAACCCGAGACATAAATAAAGACAGGGATAATCAGACTTTCTAGAAGAGCTGATGTACAAATAAAGAATTCCCCCTTAGCTCATTTTTAGGCGGACGCTCTATAATCTTTTTGAGTTCCTTCTCCTGACTAGGAAGAGAGGCTTCCCCCTTTCTAGCGGCGTTCCTAACCGCAATCCAGATCTAATGATGGGTTGTCAACGCAACTTAGCATTTTTCACTCTTTTAAGAAAACACTAACTTCTAAAAAATAAGTATCGTATTTTGAGTAAACTACTCTCAACTAATAAGACTCTCGACTATTTTATAGCCATTAGAAAATAAGGGTAAATATGAAAAAATTAAGTTATTTCCTTCTTGATTATGTAAGTAGACACTTATTTTTTAACCAAAACAAAAAGGCTAAGTGGACACTTATTTTAAATTCGAGAGAGTAGAACACATCATTCTCAAATTAACTCTTCTATATTAATCTTAAAGGTCATAATTGTGAAATTAGACCTGAAAGAAATAATCCCTTGATTATTTTCATTAATTGAAAGAATATATATACAATTTACATATTTCCATAATAGGAGAATCATATTCCTATTCTACTCCTAACACCTTATTCTACTTGGACACTAACTATACAATTATGGTAATACAATTATGGTAAGTGTACAATAATAATTACAACCAAACACTACCTAAACCATGACACTAAACCGTGATATACACCATGTATATCACGGCCCAACAGTCCAATTACCGAAGGCAGTCCATGATATACACGGCGTATATTCCGTGTATATCACGGGTATACTTAACATATTTAACACACCCCCGCAGTCATAGCGGGCGGTCTTCGCATGCTGAGACTGTCCCTAAAATCTTCAAAAAGGACTGAGGGAAGACCCTTGGTAAAGATATCGGCAATTTGATACCTGGATGGGACATGGCAGACGCGTACTTGACCACGAGCAACCCTTTCGGGAACAAAGTGAATGTCCATCTCGATATGTATAGTGCGCTGGTGCTGAACCGGATTACCAGAAAGGTAGATGGCACTAACATTATCACAATAAATCAAGATCGCCTTCTGAATAGGGCAATGAAGCTCTAACAGCAAATTACGTAACCAACATGATTCCGAGACCACATTAGCTACCCCTCGATACTCGGCATCGGTACTGGATCGAGACAAAGTCGACTGACGTTTCGCAGACTATGAGACCAAATTATTGCCAAGAAGCATACAATAGCCAGACGTAGACCGCCTGGTGTCCGGACGGCCACCTCAATCAGCATCTGTATACGAGATAAGTGTGGACATCGACGAAGGATATAGATACAAGCCATAGTCGAGTGTAACCTGAATATACCGAATGATGCGTTTGAGCGCATTCATGTGCTCAACCCTGGGATCATGCATAAACAAACACACCTGCTGTATGGCATACATAATATCTGGTCTCGTGAATATGAGATACTGAAGGGCCCCTGCAAGACTGCGATAGCGGGTCGGGTCCTCGTATGATGCGCCGGCCACAACACCCAATTTGGGTTTAGTATCAACTGGAGTGGAAGTGGACTTACAGGATGACATCCCAGCCCTCTCAATGATCTTGGCTGCATACTTCCTCTGTGACAAGAACAATCCACCTGCATGACGAGTGACAGCAATCCCCAAAAAATAACTCAAGGGCCCCAAGTCTTTCATAGCAAACTCAGAACTGAGCATTGTCATGATAGACTGGCGTAAGGCATCGGAAGAGGCAGTCAAGATAATATCATCCACATATAATAGTATAAAAGCCAATGACGAACCACGACGATAGATGAACAAGGAATTATCCGACCTACTGTGAGTGAACCCAATAGTCGAAACATAAGCGGTAAACCTCTTATACCAGGCCCGGGAGGACTGCTTAAGTTCATATAAGGACTTTTTCAACAAATAGACATGATGAGGATATTTGGGATCCCAAAACCCCAAAGGTTGATGCATATAAACAGTTTCCTTGAGATCATCATGTAAGAAAGCATTCAAATGAGCCATGTTTTTTAAAGAGCCAAGCTGAGCACAGTCCGAATGGTAGCCGGATTGACCACCGGACTAAATGTTTCCCCACAATCCACACCAACATGTTGAGTCTTATCATCACCCACAAGCCGATCTTTATGCCTTGCAAACGAACTGTCTGAATTGTCCTTATGAGCAAAAATCCACACAGAACTAATCATATTAATACCAGATGGACGGGGCACCAACTCCCACGTCTTATTATCAATAAGAGCATTATATTCATCGGTCATAGCAATTTTCCAATTCGGGTCATTTAATGCAGACACATGATTACGGGGTAAGGGTGATTTAAGAACATTAGAAATTAAATTAAAATGTCTTTTTGGTTTAAAAATACCCTGTTGACTACGAGTGACAAGTCTATGACTTGGGAAAGAATGTGGCGAATTTTGGGAATTTTCTGGACTCGGGACGGACGGGCCAACAGGCAGTGGGCCTGCTGGCCCAACTCGATTAGCAGAAATAGTGGCGGATGCAAGAACTGGACCAGTTCGATATTGGATCCACCCAATTGTTAAAAGCGGCCCGGTGACAAACCGGGCACGGAGCGGCGACGGATCGGTGGGACCGGTAGGCGATGGGCCATTGGAGGATTTGGGGTGCGGGATATGTCCGAAAATGGTGAATAATATACGGGGATATACCATCATCCAAAAAATTATACGAACTTGGCCCGAGATTACTAACCTTAGAAAACGGAAACTGGAATTCATCAAAAATTACATGGCGACTAATGATGATTTTATTAGATGATAAATCAAAATATTTATAACCACGATGATTAGACGGAAAACCCAAAAACACACACGGAGTAGACCGGGCCTGAAGTTTTTTAATTGTGGTGGACGAAAATAACGGATAACATAAGCACTCAAAGATCCTAAGATGTGAATACGAATGAATCTTATTATATAAAATTTGAAGAGAGGATGAATATGTCAAACCTTTGGAAGGAAGAATGTTTAGGAGATATGTAGCCATTTGTAGGGCATGATGTCAAAAAGGCGGGGGTACGGAAGCATGAATAAATAAAGTGCGGACAATGTTATTAATGGTACGAATTTTGCGTTCGGCTTTCCCATTTTGTGAAGACGTATGAGGGCAAGAAAAATGAAAATTGATCCCATTAGTTGCACAAAATTTCCGAAAGACCCCGTTGTCATATTCCCTGCCATTATCACATTGAGTATTTTTTATTTCTCGTTCGAATTGGGTTCTAATGAATGCTCTAAATTTTACGAAGATGGAAAAACTTGAGATTTTTTCACTATTGAAAAAGTCCATAAAAATTTAGAATAATCATCCAATAAGAGAACATAATACCGATGACCCAAAGAACTAAGAATAGGAGATGTCCATAAGTCGCTATGAATAATATCAAATGGCATTAATGTATGAGAATTAGAGTCTACAAACGGCAACATAACAATTTTTCCTAAAGAACAAGAATGACAATTCGGAGTACTATGCGTACCCTTACATGAAATAAAATTATTTTTATCTAAGGAAGACAAAATAGACGACCCTGGATGACCAAGACGAGCATGCCATAAAGAAGGAGCAAGGGCTGCAAATGCTGACGGCAAGGCTTGACTCGATAGACCGAAACTTGGCGTGATAAGATAAAGATATCCCCTACTATCACACCTCATGAAAAGACTCCCCATCTTGAAATCCTTCACAGAGAAACCAAATTGATCAAATTCAATAGACACAGAATTGTAAGTGGTGAATTTACGGATAAATACTAAGTTTTTAATCAATTTGGGGCATATAGGGTATTTTTCAAGATAAGGGGTGGATGAGGGGGAGATAAAGTTTTATGACCATAACCATGAATCGGAATAGAATTATCATTACCAACAATTATGCCACTAGGGTTGCTCAAATTGGAATAAGATGAAAGAGTACCTGAATCAAATGTCATGTGGGTAGTGGCACCGGTGTCCATATACTAATTTGTGTCCGGAGGATTTAATCCAAGTGTGTGCATTGCGGCTTCGATGTCGGTAGAAGTGGGGGCCACTGCGTGGTGGGCCTGTAGGTGCCGAGGCCCAAGTACGCCTGCTTGCTGCCTCGGCCCAGATGGGTGACTGAAATTGGGACACTGCATGTTGGGCCTTGGCTGCTGCTGGCCAGCCCACTGCCAGTGAGGCTGAACCGCTGGGTTGCCACTGTTTGGCCCAAATCAGGGCCCATCACATCGCATAGGCCATCGTGGGGCCCAAATCGCTGTTACCGATCGCCCTGAGGGCCACCACCGCCGCCACCATTGTTCTGGCTGCCGCTAGTGTTGCCGCCGCGATTCTTTCCATTTTTCTTATTTTATCCCTTTTTGCCGCCACCGTTGTTGCGGTTTTGGCACGAGTTGTTGGAACCGGTAGGTTGAAAAATGGACTCGGTCATCATGACTACAGGACTAGCACAGGTAGCCGCCTTTTTAGCTAGGCCTGCTTCTTCGAGTGTAAGCATATAACGAGCTTGATAAAATTGCGAAAGAGGATTGCTTTGACGAAGAAGCGTGCCAACACCACTATAGGCCTCAGAGAGGCTTGAAATCATTTGGAGGACCAAACGATCATTCGAAACCGGTGCACCAACGTTGCGGAGTTGGTCCGCCAATTCCTTCAATCTTTTGCAATACGCCGAAACGTTAGGAAATCTTCCATGTTGATGTGGGAGAATTCCTGCTCAAGAGTAACAACTCTAGAATTTTGATTATCTTGGAATATATCACGTAGTCTATCCCAAGTCGCATGCGCCGTAGCGTCGGGCTCAATAATCGTCTGCAAAATGTCGGTAGAAATTGTGGAATACATCCATTGAAGGACAGTGGCATCAAGATTCGTCCATAACTTAGGATCATCCTCGCGTTTTGGCACCTCCGTATCCTCAGGAGCCGCGGGGATTATGTGATGGATGACTTGATGCTATCGTGCGTGAATTTTGAACAGTTCGGCCCACGTCGCATATTGGACGTTTTCTATTTCAAGAACAAGAGGGATGTTATTCTTGATGTTAGAAACTGTAAGGGCAGGATGAAACGTGTTCTTTGATGTAGAACTGATAGAACAATATGTGAGTGAGGGATTTGGAAGAAAAAAATAGGAGAAAGAGGAACCGTCGGCGCAAAACCCGAGAAGAAGGGCTCGATTTTTTAGGCTTAGGATGGAAAAGTGCAAGGAATTTTGGAGAGGATTTTAAGACCTAAACTTCTGATACCATGAAAGAAATAATCTCTTGATTATTTTCATTAATTGAAAAAGTATATATACAATTTACATATTTCCATAATAGGAGAATCATATTCCTATTCTACTCCTAAAACCCTATTCTACTTGGACACTAACTATACAATTATGGTAATATAATTATGGTAAGTGTACAATAATAATTACAACCAAACTCTACTTAAACTAGGACACTAAACCGTGATATACACGGTTGATATACACCATGTATATCACGGCCCAACCGTCCAATTACCGAAGGCAGCCCGTGATACACACGGCGTATATTCCGTGCCGTGTATATCACTGGTATACTTAACATATTTAACAAGACCATCTAATTTGTAGAATTTGAACTATTTAATAAGTACCATTTATCCATTGTTTACTAAAATTTGAAGATGGGATACAAACTTGGGAGTACCTTATAAGCAGTATATATATCTACTGCACGAACCCAAAACTGGAAAGAACGTTGCCAAGGTCTCAAACAACCAGATACCTTTTCTTGAAAATCCTTAGTGTCAAACTGAACATTCATGCCTCCCATAATTCTTTACAATGCATTAAGTTCTATAAGGTTAAAGTGTTAAAGAAACCATTTTTACAGAGGCTGCATGCCTCAATATTACCAGAAATTTGAAGGGACATTAATAGTCATTCACTCTTTTTTTTTTTTTTTTGCTTGTGGCTAAGAAAATATTTGAATTTTTTTCTTCTCTTTTTCATTTAATTTTTTCTTAAGGGGTTGCTGAGGATTCCAGTAAGCACTGGGGATTTTGGTATGGAGCTTCAAAGAGACGGGTGTGTTCCGTTAAACAGTTGTGTGGGGCTTGGGATAACTACTTAAGGAGGTTTTTTTTTTATATACAGCTTTCCGGCTTACGCCAGACTATTTCCGGAGATAGTAATCCCGATCTCTTACGCCAGACTATTTCCGGAGATAGTAATCCCGATCTCTTAGCACTACTACCAGTAAATCGCGAAATGTGCCTGAATGACCAGAATTTGAGAACAAAGCAACTGATATCACCTACGAGATACTACCCTAGAAAAGAGTAAATTACTCCCACTTTTTGTGAAGAAAGTGACCCCCTTCTTTTTCTCTTGGGATATGGAAGGTCTTGTCGTAGATTCATTTCCTCGAGTGAAAACTCTTAACTACTGGGAGAGATTTAGCTGCCCTGGCTTTGAGCTTGAGAAATACCCTCCACCAATGTATTCAATGGTTAATTTGTTAAACATCCAGATGTATTACAAAATAAACCCATTCTTTACTTCACTAATATAGAAGTCTCGAATCACTTTCATCATCACTTGCACATAAAATTAAAAAGGAGATAAGATTTTAAAATATGCTCTTAATGTTGTCCAAATATAAGAAAATCTCTTGATTTCAGAAAATTACTAAATGGTACTCAAAGAGCTCGAAATGAAAAAGGCAAAATATATCAAGATTAGTGCTACACACAGTTGAAGAAAACAAGTAACAAGAACAACGCCATGGTTTAATGGCTTCAGAGATCAATGACACGAGAAAGCTTTTGAATGCGATTCAACAAGAAGTCCCCTTGCTTGATAGTTGCCTGATAAAGAGCATTCTTCGCATCAGGACGATTAGTTTCCAATACTCCTGCTACTTTATCGATCTTGCAGTGCAATTTCCCAGCTGCAATGAACCGAGATAGTTCCCTGAATTAAAAGGGAAAAGTTCAATTAGTTTTACACGTTCTATGGAGAATCTAATGTCCAGTACACTTAAAATAGCACTTACAAGTCTATGAAATCCTCAGACACCCCAAAAGCCTTGGCCATGGCCTCAATAGTAACACTCTTGTAGGACTCCAGGAACTGGGAATACACAACTGTCCTGACCTCCCTCATATAATATCTGAAGTGTGGTTGCAAGTAGCGATCCAATTTAATGTGCTCCGTCAAGCCAGCTGAAAACACCATCAAGGTAAAAGTCAACCATTTGCAACTGATATATTATTGACAGTCAAGAGGAGATAATTGTATTATAAAAGCAGGCAGCATTAACGGGTTGCTGAGGTAATTACAAGAGAGCAAAAGAAACGGAAAATTGTATTATAAAAGCAGGCAGCATTAACGGGTTGCTGAAGTAATTACAAGAGATCAAAAGCAACGGAAAGATCCCTTCCAATCTAATAGGGATTCCAAGACATTGGCCAAGCTTCTTTCTAGGAAGCCAAAAGGGCTTTTTTTTTTCAAAAAGTGTGCATTACAGAAAATTGAGGTGTTTGTCCAAGCTTTTGGGAACACAAATTAAGTGCTTTTGAATGGTAGCATAAGCTGTTTTCCCACAGCTAAAAAAGTAGTTTTTCCCCGAAGCACTTTTGGAACCTTGGCCAAACACAAATTACTGCAAAATATTGGCAAAAAGTGTTTTTCCAATCAATTAGCCAAACTAAACTGCTACTCTCCAAAAGCACTTTTTCGAAAAGCACTTCAAAAAAAAATGGATTTTCAAAATAGGCAGATCTTGGAAGATTTTGGAAGTTTGGCCAAACAGGCTAAAGTATGGATTCAGCATCATTTACATATTCCTCCTTGTACCAAAAAGAAAAGAACTCTCTTCCTCAATTTTAAGTCAAAAATACATTACATGATACATTTACATTATTTTCTTTTGATAGCAGATATATCTACAATCTTTACATCATTGATATAAACCAGAAGAAATAGCTTTTGTTTTTTACTCTGTACAACAGTTGCCCAACCTATTTCATTATCAAGGTACTCCGTACTCCAAAAAGGAAACACGATGACATCTGAGGATTAATATCAATAGTCAAGACCTTGCAAAAACTATTATTCTCTGTTAAATCCGCCAGACAATGCATCAGGGACCCATCACAGTTTTGAAGGACATAATCTACATTAACTTTCGGATGCAGACCTTTGCAAACTACAAACGCACACTTAACATACGAAAAGAAAAATAAACAACAATGGAAAAGCTTACCGAATGCGGAGAAAAATGACTTGTACTGACACTCATATAATGAGTTCATAAACTCAGATAGAAATGGAATCTTTCCAATAACTGTCAAGATCTCTGGTGCATCCACTACCTGCAACATATATGTAACCAAAATGAATTTGCAAGTACATTCGTCACCGTAATATCCTGGATATTCCAAGGAAACACAAATTTCAAAGTTCACAAATTCCCCATCCTAATCAAACAAGTATATTAGAGGGAGTAAAAATTGAATACCTTCTGTTTCAAGGAAACCCGATCCAAGGTAATGATGCTCGTAAGGACAGTATAAAATATGAATATATCATAAGGAAAAAGCTCATATGTGGTAAAAGTTGAGATAGAATCGAGGAAAAGATCTGCTGCTTTCTTGAAGTTACGGGTGGACATGCAGAACAACCCTTCATACACCTTCAACCTGTTCTTTCTCTCCCAGTCACCCCCTTCTTCAAATAATCTGCCAGCCAAACATTGGGAGTTAGCTTAATAACTAGAAAAAGGCATTTAGAACATTATTCCTGATAACTTCTGAACCGGTTGTGAGACACTCCTACTTACTTCTTTGCCTTATCAATGCTTTTAGAAATGAGGTCAAAATCCAAGTCAAACAATCCCATCTGCAAGGTATAGAATACCAAGTCCATCTTTTGCCCAACTGCAACAGTTTTGCTCTCAGTCACCTTGAGTTGTTCAAGTGCTTTCTCCTGAATTTTATTAAATAAAACATGATTGAGATTTGCCCAATGTGAACAAATAAACTCTAAACAATTATTTGAGAGAGAGAGAGAGAGAGAGAGAGCCTACCTTGTCACCAACCCGAATGTAGAACAATGCTTTTGCCAAATGAGCTTCTCGGACTTCACTTTCACCCAAATTTTCTTCTGCATCAGCAATCCTTTATAAATGTATCAAGTTAGTGTGGTTTAAGTATAAAAAGCAATAAATCTCCATTCAATTCGAAAAACCAGACACATCTCACTCTTCCCTGACAACGGGTACGCCCAATCTGGCTCAGAGAAATATACAAGGTACTCATCCATACAATGACGCACTATTGACCTTTTTAAGAATGATAAGCCCATCCACTAAGCAAGTCATTACTACTTCTCAATTATTGTTGAGATAAAGATTAACATGAACCATGAACCATGATACCAACTGCTATAAACAATTTATTAGTAATCATGATTATCGACATCCAAAGAATACAATTACAAGTTCAATTTTCATTCTCCAAGAAAAATCTATTGGAGGGCAGGAATTTCATCACAAAGGATGAATCCCAGTAAATCATATAAGGATGAAGGATGTTTAGCTCATAGTATCACCAGATGTTGCTCAGTAGGGTGTTCAAATGGAACAGCAACACTGAGCCAAACTGAATACCCAAGTCGAACAGACTTAATAAACTGATTATGGTTTATTTTAATTTGGGTGTGGGATCCGACACAATTTGGATGTGGGTGCGGAATCCGCATTGGATTTGGACAACTTGGGTGCTTTAAGTACACCTGTGACCAAAGAAGTATAGGTTGATTGTGATATTTTCAAAATAGTCTATGCAAATTTCATGCAATGTTATACCTTGTCCATTTGCATGAGAAGAAATGGATGAGTGACCATTTGCAAAGTAAATTTTGGAAACAATGTATGGACACTTGTCCATGATTAAACCTATGCAAATTTCATGCAATGTTATACCTTATCAATTTGCATAAGAAGAAATGGATGAGTGACCATTTGCAAAGTAAATTTTGGAAAAAATGTATGGACACTTGTCCATGATTAAACCTACCCTAAAAAACCTATAAATAGGTTCTCTCAATTACATTGATAGAGCATCAAAACTACTCCCCATTCTTACGCCTCTCTTCTTTATTTTTTATATTTTTCCCATAAAATATTACCCCCTCCGTTTCAAAATGATTTGTCTTACTTTCCTTTTTTAGTCCGTTTCAAAATAAATGTCTCTTTCCTTTTTTGACAACTCTTTTATTTCAACTTTCCACATGGCATGTTGAAGACCACAAGATTAAAGGGCATTTTGGTACATTCTACGTATGTTTAGTTAACAACCACATGATTCAAAAGTCTTCTTTACTTTCTTAAACTGCCAAGTCAAAACCAGACAAACATTTTGAAACGGAGGCAGTAGTTGTTTTCCCTTATTCCTACTAGCTGGTTTTGTAATTTAATATTTTGTTGATTCTTTTATCCTCTTAAATAGAGGTATTGTTTAATATTGGAAAAACATTTCACAATGCCGAGATAGTTTCTTAGGACAGTTCCTAGCATGACTCAAGCCAATTCATGTATTTGCTCAAACTATTGGGTTTATGTCATGCAATGCTAGACCATAGAAGAGTGCTGACCGTGCTCCAGGCAGTATTACTTGTCTCTAATAAAACTTGGCTTCGATGGGGTTCTGAGCCTCTCTTTTTCAGAACCCCACCAGTGTCGTTCAACCTCTATTTATAATACCAAGTATTTATATACTACAGCTAAATCTGGTCATAAAATCAGAAATTCACTTCCACTTTTACTAACCTTTGAATGAAAGGCACGAACTTTTATTACTTTTAACTCACAAAACATGACCTCTACGGCTCTACCATCATACTGGATTGCAAAATTTCTAAAATCCAATACCCTAATTATTTGGATTTCTCTATATATGACTTGTTAGAAAAACACCAACCATATGATGTCCAAGTGAAATAGACTATTCCCCAAGAACCATTCTCAACATAGACTATTGAGTGTGACCCTTCTTTGCCTAATAACCCAATTTCTCTTCCTCCAAAGACCAAATAACCTAATCCATTCCTATTCCTAACGAAACTAAACTTGCAATAACAACTAAAGCTCCCTCTACCCCAAAAAAAGGGGGCCTCAAAATCAAGTGTCTTAACTTAGTACTACTCCACTCCTTAATTTCTCCCGTTTTGCATCTCAATAATTCCAAAAAGTAATCTTCATCCTGGCTATGTTGTTCGGACTCTCCAAAACTGCTGCCACACCCGTACCTGGTCCTCCAAAATGCACTGTTTTTGGAGGATTCAACAAGCACCTAGAAACATTTCTAAAGGTTCCAAGCAACATAGCATCCTGGACTTTCAAATGATAATGTAGTTGTTTTGATATGAGATCTTGCAACTTATAGTACCATTTCATACAGTTCCTATATACTCCCTCCGACCCAATTTATATGATGTAGTTTAACTGGGCACGGAGTTTAAGAAATAAAGGAAGATTTTTGAATCTTGTAGTCTAAAATAAGCCAAATATATTTGTGGGGTTATAGATCATCTTGTTAAGCGTAAAAGATAAAGTTTAAAGTTAAAATTGTTGCCAAATAAGGAAATGTGTCATTCTTTTTTTGGACTGACTAAAAAGAAAAGTGTCATATAAATTGGGACGGAGGGAGTATCTAAGTATTATTTTCAATGCCTCCAAAAATCAGTCAATATAGCCCTTATCCAAAGCAGTCTGACATTCAAGTCCCATCCAAGTACCAATTTATGTCCAACTTATATTTGGTGTTCTTCATACTAGTATGTTCTAAAGGGTGGCAATCTGACCCAAGAGAATATAGAAATCGAAACAATTTTCATGTCAAAACGGATTCTTTATTTGTACTTTGGCTCTTCTGGCAAGTCTGATTATCACTGTCTTTGTTTATGTCTCGGGTCAGAAATGAGACTTTGACCATGAATATTTTACTTTTTCTGGAGTTGAATTCCGGAGATCATGTTTGGCCATAAAATTGCGGAAAACACACCAAAAAGTTGTTTTCATCTTTTTCACTCCAAATCACTCACAAAAACTCAAAAAAAAACTCCAATTTGTATTTATGGCCAAACACAAATCTTCCAAATAACATTTTTCACTTTGGAAACAAAAACTATTTTTTTCAAATACTCACAATTCTCATGGCCAAACGGGCCCTAAAATGCAGTAAAACAACACATTAAAAATAAAATAAAATAAAAGGCAATATCAGATCACATAGTATGCAGACATAAAGTACTCACTTGTCATTGATTTTTTTGAGCTCATCGGAATTCTTAGTACGCATAGAATCAAGAACCTTCTGATCCAAACTCAATACCCCATTTGAAACTAGGGTTTCATACAACGGTACCATATCTGCCATTTATAAACAAATCAATACAAACCCACAAATAAAAATTCAAACTTCCAAGAAACAATATTAAGGAAATTTCAAGAAAATTATGAATGAGATGTACCATTGGAGACGACAGCCTCCAAGACTTCTTCACGGAGACGAACTTTGTCTAAGTCATTGACATCTGGATGTGTTAAAAGGAATAGTTTGTCTGCAAGAACTAGCTGAGGTTGTTGTGTTCCTTCTTCAGAATCCATGGCTACTCTTCTCTTCTTTGCTTGGGAAAGGGTGTATAAAGTCTCCTTTGAGATATATAAGGAGGGGGTAATATGGGCTTTGGAGTGGGCTGAACTTTGGGCCATAATTTCAACTCAAATACCCGAAAGAGAAAAATAAGTAAGATTATCTTTGTAGAAAATGGTTATTGTTATAAAATAATAGCAATAACAATATAAGACAAGAGATGTAGATAAAAAAGTAGAGAGGAGGAGGAGTTTTTCTTCTTATTTTCAAGTGTATGTTCATCTTGTTTCAAATGTAAATAACATCCCAATTTATAGGATGAAACCACTCAATGAAAGTTACAAATATTAAGTGCCCAAATTAATAAGTACATGTAACATACAAAAGGTTAGTGAATGTGTATGGACATCCATACAAAGGATATGTATTTCATAACACTCTCTCTTGGATGTCCAATAATGTGCCTCGTTAAAAACCTTACTAGAAAAAAATTCAGTGGGAAAAAATTCTAGTGAAGGAAAAGGAGTACACATTTCTAATAATACATATTTTTGTTGTCTCATTAAAAACCTTACAAGGAAAACCCAGTGGTACAAAACCTTATATGAAAAAAGGGTACAACATGTATTAACTCCCCTGATGAGAACTTCAGTTCAAATGCTTGAGTTCTCGTATTCCAATCTTGTGCACCATCTTCTCGAAAGTTGCAGTTGGTAGAGACTTAGTGAACAAACTAGTCATATTATCACTTGAATGAATCTGTTGCACGTTGATATCACCATTCTTTTGGAGCTCGTGTGTGAAGAACAACTTTGGTGAAATGTGCTTTTGTCATATCTCTTTTTTTTAATCTTCACTTCAATTGAGCAATGCATGTTGCATTATCTTCATATAAGGTTATGGATATTTCAAACCACATTTTACTTGCAAGCGATTCAAATAGTCATAACATCAATTGGATTTATTGATATTTCTTCATTTTCTTGAGTTTGCGGCTCATTGATTTCTTCAAGAATATCAAGATTGATCAAATCTTGCATTTCTTTATGAGATTCTTTCTTTGTGTCATCTTGACCATTTATTTTTATTTTTCTAGGATTCCGATCCTTAGAACGCAATGGTCTATCACACTTCAGGCATGCTTTTGGACTCATTTGCTATGACACTAGTAGATGGTCCTACAGGACATCAATCCAAATTGAGACATTCTCTGCAAGGATATATGATTCGGTAATCCTTTTCAAATATGTAAATGTGTCTGGCATTTGATTTGCTATTTTCTGCAAGTGAATAATCTTTTGGATCTCTTGCTCACTAATAGAAGCACGTAGATCAAGATGAGACGATGATGTATTTTTTCACAAAATTTCCCTTTTTATTTCATTATTCTCTCCCCCTAATTTTAGAAAAATTCTCTCATCAAATCGACAATATGCAATTGATCTTATTTCAGTATCTCCGTGTAAGAAAGAAATTATATCATGCTCATAGTTATAGCAAGATAAATAAATGCATCAATTGAACAAATATATGGTACTTCAGGACCAATCTAATTTTCTCATTTCAACTTCTTGTAGCAAGTAGTCTACTGCTTTTTTGAAACTCTTCAAAAGCTCTGATAATATTCAAGTTAGCAACTTACACAACATTATGAAAGATTTTGAATATCATAAAGGGATAAGGGTAAACAGAGTCATCTTTGTACCCTTCATCAATAAATATTTATTAAGGTGATTTCAGTACATCAACCTTAGTTCATTTAATTCGTTTAAGGATTACAAACAAGTTTTTCAATAACTTGTAAATGCTTCGGGCATTTTGAATCCTTCAAAAAATTTCATATAAATTTTGTCACTTAAGTCATATAGGCTGAAACAATTTTCATTTAGTATTTAGTTTACATGACATCTTCTCATGTCAGGACTGCAGGTCCAGTAAATTTACCAAGATATATCTACTTGGTAATTATTCCTGCATCAATATGTTTTAAGAGACGTAGAATTCAGATCCTCATAATATTATACAATATTGCGCACTATATTGTATAAAATATATCATCGACGAGATATCATTTTGTATCAATTTGCAATTAGACACAACTTACTGATATCTTATCACTTCATTATTTTTTCAAGTACCTGAACTTCGTATGAGGTTTTATGAAGTGTTATGTCGTAGGCTCTTCAAGAGCATATTGCCTCTTATTATAATCATTTTGATCATTTACTCCTCTCATTTTTCAAGGATTATTGCGTTTGAAATCGATTTGTCTAGCATGCTTCACGCATGTTGTAAACTCTGTCATTCGGGGACATTTAGGAGCATCTAGCAGCTGAAATATGAAATAGTTGGGTCGGCAAATACTTCTAGCATTTGACTTGAATTATCGTTTGAACGAGGATCATACTTGTGATAATTCACAATATATTTCTTAGAAGTTTATTCTCTCTACTCTTATGTTAGAAAAACTAACATACATTTTCACCTTCTTTGGGAAATCCATATGTGTGCATCGTGGTAGATTCATTAATTATAGACCGCACAACAAAACTATTAGATGAAAATATTTGGTTCTTGACCTTGAACCAATTATGAGGGGAGAATTTATCATAATTTATTAGTCTGAAGCATACAAATGTCGTTATATGCAATATATCATATTTCAGATCAACACATGAAGCTTTGTTCTCATTCTTAATGGTTTAGCTATTTATCGGAGGCATTCAACACTAAACCAGCTTGAATATAAACCAGTATTAACAAGATGAATTATCTTGATTACATAATCTGAAAATTGTGCTCTCAACTCAATTATTTTGAGCAAGCAATTTTGCATATGTCAAATTGCGAGTTGACAATAAACGCACATGTGACCGTCTTATCGATGTATCTATTTAAGACGTCACATAACAGATGAATGGGCCCTTATTAACCTTTTATATTTTTCAGAATTTAGGAAATTCAATCCAAACATTAGTCAGTATAATCAACTTATCATGAGAATAAGCAAATTAATTCTTGAAGAATCTTCTAGTTCTTCAATATATTCCGAATACAAACTTAGCACATCATATTTAAATTAGGACAACCAAAATTGTCACATCAATTGATAAAATTATGTGTACTAGTAAACTTCAGGTTTACCATGTCATGTGCTATTTGTTTTAGTAAACTTCTGATTTACTATAACATGAATTCTATTTTGTACAATAAACTTCTGGTTTATCGTGACATGTGATTTCATCATGTTTATATTTGTGCAATACAATTTGAAGAATAAAGAGGGTAACATTTCAATTACATATTTCTTACCCACTATGATTTTGTAGATATTTAGTCATCCAATCATTTATAGCTTCAATATGATAGCTATTTACTTTAGTAAACTTCGAGTATACTATAACTTGTGCTTAGATCATAACAACTTTGTCTATTACAATCTAGAACGAATGACATAATAGTATATAAGCTCTTCAGGAGCATTTAATGTATTCTCCATAACCACATATTGCTTGGACACTACTAATGACATGATCTTCTTGATAAATAGTTAGCTCTTCTAGAGCCCTTAATTGGTTTTGTACTATCAAATATTTCTTAGTCATTGTTGGTGTCATGAAGAAAATTAATTAGACACTTCTGATGTCATGAAAAGAAACGGTAAACGAATGAATATTTAGAAATAATAAATGCATAATTCAATTCTAATCCAAACTTGCTTTGAAAGTTATTCATATCTTATCCATATATTTAAATGAAATGACATGCACAAAATAAAATAAGTAGATTGTCAGAAAATACAAAGTGAAGACTAAATATATAACAAATTGCGTCATATATTTAAAATTGATAAGTTTGGACAAGTCCTATTAAAATATAACAACTCCATGTATCCATCTTAAAGAAATTTTGACACATCATGATAAGTCCTATTAGGATACAACAATTTACTTATATGATCAATATAATAATTTAGTAATATAATAATTTAGTAATATATTTCAATGGCTATCCATAAATATCTCCTTATATCTGAAAAACAAAAAAAGACTCAAACTAATAATTATTGTCAAAAGGGTTGTTGTAGTTGTAATCAATTTCCTTAATCACTATCAACTGTTTAGTAATTTTTAATCTACTAAGAAGTACATTATTTCCACAAATATGTTATCACATCATAGATGATAATTAGTCGGTACTTTATCACTTAGCAGTACAATATGCATCTTAAAATATTATAACTTCACTTTGAACAGATATGGTGCTTATCAGATTGAGGTAATAATTACCCAACATAAATATATCATAGACATAACAATATCTGCTAGAACATCTTAAATAATTTCATGAAAAATAATTGCTATGTGACTAGTCATTCTTTTGAGCATAGATCCTGTGACTATTTCATATGCATCAAGTTATAACAGTAGCATAATCTTTTGACTTGGTACACACGATTGCCTCTGAATGAAAAAAATAAAATAAGCATGTCAGATTTTGATAACCAACCAAATCATTGTTAAAACCTACAAAGTTACAAAGTTATTCAAGAGTAAAGTTCAAAGTTTTACCACTTTGGGAGTAAATTTCATATTTACTACTTCGAGAGTAAACTTCAGAACTTCAAGAGTAAATTCCAAAGTCTTACTACTCAAGGAGTATATTTCAAGGTCTTACTATTTCAGGAATAAACTTAAAATTTCTCTACTTCGAGAGTAAAGTTCAATATTCTACTACTTCGAGAGTAGAGTTCAAAGTTCTATTACTTTGAAGTGAAGTTTCAAGTTCTACTACTTCGGGAGTATAGTTCAAAATTTGCTACTTCGAGAGCAGATTTTGGAGTTTTACTACTTCGGGAGTAAAGCATAAAATATTTAGAATATTTTTCTCAACTATTCTACCTCTTCTGGAGGTAAGTCGTGATAACTTCATAACCAAACACACGTCCGTATTTATAAGCTTTATTATATACTATCACATTCACTTCAAGGAATGAATCTGTATTTGTAACATTTATCAAGTTCTCATTCTTCAGGAATGAAACACAATCATCCGAACGTGCCTTAAGCATATCAAATCGTGATGACTTAGAACCTCTTTTAAGATATTGGTACTTTAGGAGCAAATCAAGACATACATATGATGTAGAGAATTTTTCTCTAACACAGCTTTAATTGTACCTATAAAAATATTACATCTTCTTATGATTTTACACACAAATAAATTTTATTATAACGAAACTAATGAAAGGTGATCACTTCTGATTTCAACCCAAAAAGAAACGAAGGACCAAAGAACCATAAAATTAATTTCCAAAGTAAATTAGGAAATAGACATGAAAATTCCAGCAACAAGATTTCAAGAAATGGAAAAAGGGAGAGGTGTAATATCTATACATGGATAACAACGGTCAGATAGACAGTTATCATGGATAGTCAGTAACCATACATGTTCTTTTGTACATAAATAAACACAATTAAAATACTAGATAATATGATACTTATCTGAAAATTGCTTTAGTCTTTCCAAAATATCTGCTCAAGATGGTATAGTCTCGTGCTGATAACGTGTTATAAAATAATAGCAATAGCAATATAAGGCAAGAGATGTAAAAGAAGTAGAGAGGAGGAGACTTTGTTCTTAGTTTCAAGTGTATGTTCATCTTCCTTCAAATGTGAATAACATCTCAATTTATAGGATGAAACCACCCAATGGAGATTACAAATATTAAGTGTCCAAATTAATAGGTACATGTAACCACTCAATGGAGGTTACAAAAATTAAGTGCTCAAATTAATAGGTACATGTAACATACAAACGGTAAGTGAATGTGTATGAACATTCATACAAATGATATGTATTTCATAACAGTTATTCTAAATTCTCTAAATTATTTTAATGATAAAGATTATTAGTAATTTAATAGATTAGTGTTTGGATAGTAATTGGGGTGTTAGGGTTGATATCTTAGTCGATAGGATACTTCACGTACTTCTATTCTAATTTCCAATTTCATATTGCTTATGTAGGTTCTGTGGGAATATGTAAAGCAACAACAGGAATAGTAAATAACTATTACAGTGATCGAAAGGATAAACAATAATTAGGACAACAACAAGTTGTCAATATCTTGATCTTGAAATGAGACTTCAAATATGGATCTTGTATTCGGGAATACAAGAACATGAACTGTTACACTTGTGGCTGGTAGATCCGCTGAGAAGACGAACGGTTAGAGTCCTTCGTCTGTTAAGTTAACACCTGAAACACTTAGAAACCGATTAGATAAACACAACATCACCGGCTGAGTCGAGAGATGGCTCTCTGTCTTTAAGACAAGATTGCCCCCATATATAGGCTTTACAAAAGTGTGGACAATAGTCTCCCAAGATGAAACAACAAACTATCAAGTGTGCAAAGCCTACATAAATGATCTCAACGAAGAATACGAATAATGAAGATTGCTAAGAGAATGATTGCTATCAGGAAAATCTGATCTCTTTGTGGTGTTGTGAACTTGTTTTTCTGTTCATATGTTCATCTCTATTCTTCTATAGAATTGAGCCAAGGCCTCAATTTATAGGTGTGCAAGATGGCCTCTTCAAGTGCCCATGTAATGTTCATTTAAATGCCATGTAATGGCCCTTTAAACCACCAACTAATGCATCCAAATAATGGCTAAGTTATGGAGGAAAAACCGCCAAGTTAATGCTCCGAAACCTCTCCATAATCAGCCAAACATTTGGACTATCGTCGAGAAAACACTGCCACATTAGCGCCGCGACTCTAATTCAACCAGATGGAGACCAAAAAAAGGAGAGTAGATTGGCTGGTTTTTTCAGTCAAGTATAGTTGATAATCCCATTTTCGAATATGAATTTGAATAGATTCTCTTTATGACTTGGAGCAATAATCAAACCGGTCAACATTGTATCTGGGCCAGACTAGATAGAATCATTTTGAATGGGGACTGCTCGCTTCGAGGCAGCAAGCGCTGCGGGCGGAGCAGGAAGACCTAATTGTGCGTGCTGTCACCCGCGGTCACCGGGGAGACTAGATCAGTCTCAGCATCAACAGAAGAAACCAACGACGCCATCGCTACCGCCGCAATTGCTAGGGGCGCCATGTTCTTCTCGGCGTGGCCCTTTTTTGACCCGTACCATCTTACACTTCGCACAATCCTTCCTTCGTTTACCAACGTGGAATACTTGTTATTCATCCAATAATCATCCATCATTCTATAGCTCAACCATTTCACTTACGTACCAATATCTCTTTTATTAATGAAATTTACGATACTTGACACTAAGAGTGCACATGTGTTAAAATGATATTTCTGACGTGCGGGCCCCTATTGTTTGAGTCATAAATAATGGGATAAATTTAATTCAAAATTAGTAAATTTCCAACAATCCCCTCTTGAAAGAGATTTTGGCGCACACACAAGGTGCCTACTTTTAGTAATCTTTCAGCGACAAGATATTGCATCAGGAGAGGTAGTTTTCCCTTTGAACATTCCCTAGTTGAATACCATCGGACTTACTTACTGCGCGGTGAATGTGATGTCTTGAACCATCAGTGTTTAATGTAAGCCAAGACAATGGTACCAACACAATACCTCTCATTTATTCATTTCTTCTTTTGTTTTGTCCGTTGTGGCCGTGGACACACTTGGATTCTTAAGTGTGTTCCTTTGAGGCGGCCTGTCCTCACACTTAAATAGGTGATCTCCTACAAGGTATCCTGCTATACCCCACTTCACAAGTGTTAGGAATCATTAAAAGTTTCTCCAACCTTAACCTCAACCGTTTAAGGATCGTTAAAGGTTTGGAAGTTTAACCTTTACCCACCATGCATGTAGCACTTTAATGTCTATCGCGGGAATGACTTTGGATTCATGTTTCTTTACAGAAATCATCATCTGAAGTGCTCTTCCTTCCACCGAAGCGCTCAACTGAACCTTTTACAACTTAGTTTTCCCATTGAATCATATTATTGGGATCTCCAGTCAGTATGGTTGGGTTACCATCGCAAAGGTTTGTATCATTTGGGTTTTAAGCCCATTCCCCTAGACAGGGAAAACTCTTGATCTTTGGGTAGTTCCTTAGTTAAAGGGTCCGCTATATACTTTGATTAGTAATCAATGAGTGACACCCGTGATGATCAACTATCATATGGTCTTATGTCTCTGACAGATATGTCCAGACGCCATCATCCGTGCCCTTCCTGAAGCCAACCGGCTAGCCACAATGTATAACTGTCGAAGGCACGAGTTTCTCCCAAAAAAGGGACGTCCTCTAAGGAGTCGTAAAGTTACTCAACTTCTTTCATGCTTTGTTTAAAGCGATAAACTCCAATTTCATCATGAATTGGCCGATGCAAGTTTGCTTAGAGGATTTTTCAAGACCCACCATACATATTTACTTGTGGCTTTGGTGTTCTTCATATCTGATGTCCAGTTTGCATCACTATGTTCTCCCAGAACCGCTGGACATCCAAAATACCATAATCAGTAGATAAGCGAATATTTCAGATATCGTCATATCTAACTTAACACCGTCTATCGATTATTTCCAGAATCACGAGTGAACCTTAGTTCAACTGATCTGCTTTGTAGGCCGATACCAGGTCGATTGTAGTTTGTATAATACATTGAACTACATGTGACCTGCACATATCGCTCCTTGTAAATGGGTGCACCATGATTACAATCAGTTCTATGATTCATATCCATTGGTGGCTTCAACGAGACTGTCACAACTTAGTTTGGAGTTAGACCAGTCCATTAGATGTCTTAGAAATATCTATTCCTAAGATGACATATGTGATACCCATATCTTTTATATTGAGACTTTCATTTCAATATGACTTCCACTTTCAGACTGTTGGCTTTCTAACTTCATAGTCAATGTTTCTGTTGTCAGATTCATTGTTTCTGTTTTATCTGAAACTTCCAGGACCAAAATGTAAACATTTCAAGAACCAAAATGAAAGTTCAGGAAGAAGCCCAACAGTCCAACAAACCAACTCTGATCCTCCTCTTCCAACTCTCCGGTTAGGAAGGTTGTTTCAACAAACATGTCACACAAGACTGCAATGGCCCTGGGTGTTAAGCTATTCACAAGGGAGCACATGTACAAGTAGTCGAGGCCTTAAACTCGTCAGTAGATCCATCTACTTGGTACTCACTTTTGAGTATCCACTTTCACAACCCAAAGGTTCTTTTTCCGGAGGAAGGTCAACCATTACACAAGTATGGTTCTATATGATGGAATCTATTTCTCTATGTAGCTTCTTTCCAAAGCAGCGCTTTCGGAGATGATAATTATTTGTTAGTTGTCCATGGTTCATTCTCAACCATATAGGTTAAAAGGTCTGGAACAAGTCTTTGTCCCCTCTTTGCTCTGTCTCGGTTCAACATCTAGAATCACTGAGTTCTGTAGATCTGGATTATTAAGTTCCGGATAGTCAGCAACTTCCGAGTTTTGTAGATACAGAACGTCTAGTTTCGGACAGTCAGGCCTTCGCGGGTTATTGTTAACATCGAGCAATTACTTCTTTTTCCTTCTCAAGGAAAGTTATCCTCAAAGAATTCAGCATTCTTTGACACCAAGAGGCGATAAACACTACTGTTATTTGCAGATCCAGTGGATATGCAATCTACAGTCTTAGGTCCAACGTGACCTATTTCGGTATTCCAACTTCTACCAAGCCACCTCACATCACAATATTTGTATGTGAGATTCTTTCCATGTTTCACACGGAGTGTCATCCTTATCCTTATGCGTAGTTCTGTTGAGAATCGCATTAGCGGTAAGGATCGCCTTGCCCCACATATTTTGGGCGTACGACTTTGCGCTTGGCTAAAACCGTTAGACAGAGATGAGAAATGAACAGCCGTTTGATGAACGATGCTTCACATTCTCCCCCTCTATCACTACGAATTCCTCAATCCGTAGGCTTAGTTGATTTCCAACTTCTGCTTTGTAGCACTTATCCGCTTCAACAACTTCATGTTTGCTTTTCAATAAAAAAAAGAATGCAATACGTTGTACCATCGTCAATGAAGGTCACAAAGTACTTGTCTCCCCCCTCTATTTTGTATAAACTTCAAATCACCCATATAAGTATGACTAAGTTCTAGAGGAGCGATGCTTCTTTCGCTATTCCTTTGACGAAACTTGGAAATGTGATTTTGCCTCTTCGGCTACCTCACATTCATTTTGAGGGTTTATGTCGACAGAAGGCAGCAATCTCAACTTCGTTATCTTTTGAATGACTTTCTATTTAACGTGTATTAATCTATGATGACATAGATGCACGGATTACAAATATATCATTCATTTAGCTATAGATTTACTGTACCATTCTTAGTTATTACAGACCTGTTGGACTAGTCTCAAACCGACCAACAACGTCTCTTAAACCAAGTTTGGGACATGTATCACCTCATTTTAGAGTAATCCCATTCCCTGGAGTCCTATTGAGGACAACCTCTCCAATTCCTTCTACTTTAGAGGTGACGTTGATTCACAAGAACAACTTCTTGCTTGTGGTTAGGGCGTAACCGGATCATATGTGATCTGGATACTCTAGCCCACTCCAGTGGCTTTGGCAGACTGAGCGTCTAATTTCTTTTCTGCCTTTCTTTTGGCCTTCAGATAATTTAAGACTTGGAAACTCTGGCCCACCTCACTAAGTGTCCATTACTTTTCTGTCAAATGAATTCTGGCCCTACTCCAGTCGCCCGCAGGCTTTGTACGACTGAGTGTTCAATATCATCTTATCAAATGAAGGATCTTCTGCCAAATAGTGTGACAGGTTCAACGTCTTTAGCGTTTAGTCTTCTTCCTTTATGATTGGTGCTTAGGGAAATCCTTGGCGCTTACTTAAGAGTGGTAACAGTTTTCGCACAGTCAGTGGATCTCTATTCTTCGTATGTGCGAATATACTTTACCCACTTTTAATAATTACACCCAAAAGAACGGATCTTTTAAGTTTTGTTTACAGTAGTCCAATCTTTAATCGGGAAGGAAGGAGATTCAATATCTGATTTTAGAGTGTAGGGAATATAAGTTTTTAATGAAAACACTTTCATATTCCCAGCCTTGCTTTACACACTTTTATTCAGATATTGACTAAACACATTATAGATAAGGAAGGATTAACTTAGACCTTTTGGATTCTGGCCCACTTCAGTTAGACTGAGTGTCCACATCCTCCTTACCATAATTCGGATCCTTTGTCTGGGACAGACATAGAGCTTTTTCTATATGACCGAACATCATCTTCAACCTTCTCTTCTCGTCCAAGTTGACATCCTCAGACTCTCGTATGTGCTTGTTTCCACCACCCTCGGGAGCAGTGACACCAACTCGTCCTTGATCTTTAGTCGTACTAGCATGACTATCAGCAGTATCTTCAAGCTCAGCATCAGATCTAGAGATCCCTCCTTTGACGAAAACAGATTTGTAACTGTCGTTAAAGAGAGAACCATAACTAGGACCAGTTTTGAAAGCACGGTTGTTGTTTGAACTGTTAACAAAACTGTCAACAAAACTGTTTTCAAGAGGAAAACCACAGCCAGATTTGGTCACACATTTGTCGATCAACATCTTTCGAATCACTAATATAATTTTATCTTAAAATGTTGGAATATGTAAAGCAACAACGGGAATAGTAAATAACTATTACAGTGATCGAAAGGATAAACAACAATTAGGACAACAACAAGTTGTCAATATCTTGATCTTGAAATGAGACTTCAAATATGAATCTTGTATTCGGGAATACAAGAACATGAAATGCTACACCTGTGGCTGGTAGATCTGCTGAGAAGACGAACGGTTAGAGTCATTCGTCTGTTAAGTTAACACCTGAAACACTTAGCAACCGATTAGATAAACACAACACCACTGACTGAGTCGAGAGATGACTCTCTGTCTTTAAGACAAGATTTCCCCCGTATATAGGCTTTACGGAAGTGTGGACAATAGTCTCCCAAGATGAAACAACAAACTATCAAGTGTGCAAAGCCTACATAAATTATCTCAGCGAAGAACACGAATAATGAAGATTGCTAAGAGAATGATTGCTATCAGGAAAATCTGATCTCTTTGTGGTGTTGTGAACTTGTTTTTCTGTTCATATGTTCATCTCTATTCTTCTATAGAATTGAGCCAAGGCCTCAATTTATAGGTGTGCAAGATGACCTCTTTTTGTACCCATGTAATGGTCATTTAAATGTCATGTAATGACCCTTTAAACCACCAACTAATGCAACCAAATAATGGCTAAGTTATGGAGGAAAAACTGCCAAGTTAATGCTCCAAAACCTCTCCATAATCAGCCAAACTTTTGGACTATCGTCGAGCAAACACTGCCAATGAAGCGTCGCGACTCTAATTCAACCAGAAAACCAACGACGCCATCGCTACCAAGCGTCAGCGGCCGCTAAGGCGGCGGCGCTTCTGCAAGGGTCTCATCCGAGGCGCCATGCGCTTTCTCGGCTCTGCGGCTCTTTTCCGACCCGTACAATCTTACACTTCACACAATCCTTCCTTCGTTTACCAACGTGGAACACTTGTTATTCATCCAATAACCATCCATCATTCTATGTCTCAAACATTTTACTTACGTACCAATATCTCTTTCATTAACATAATTTACAATACTTGGCACTAAGATTGCACGTGTGTGGAAACGATATTTCCGACATGCGTGACCCAATTGTTCAAGTCATAAATAACGGGATAAATTTAATTCCACATTAGTAAATTTCCAACAGGTTCAAGTTCGATATATTGAATAAATGTTAATGACTAAATTGAATTATAATTTGTAAGCTCCACTATACCAAAAGTGTTAGTTACATAACCAAACAGGTAGACCACCTGTTTCTCAAAATGCAAACAACCAAAGATTGACTATCCTAGACTAGGAGTCTAAAAACAATACTATGATAACCATGCATAACTATGGCTTATCAGTTACAACTTACAACTCAAATGCAGAATAAAAAAAATGAAAGAACTAGCTAGCATACAGACTATCAAGCCAAAAACTAAAGCCTCGTCCTTCACTTCTGCAAATTGTCAGTTAAAGCACGGTGTTCAGATTTTCTAGCAGTTGTTGCCATTTCCATCTGGTGTTGCCCCTGATATGAATGTGCACATCAATCTCTTTACATAGTCTATCTGCATTGTACCTGCTATTTTGGAACCTTATTGAGTCGAGGCCACAACCATAGCAAATACAGCACTAGTGATTACTCCTCTTCCATTTCTCTTCTTTGCCCATTGTGTCACCCCACTGCACCTCCTCCTTCCAGCTACCAATTGCTTTTTGTACTCCCAACCATGCCAGTAGTCTGTGTCATAAAGTTTGTATAACAGGGCAATCAAAAAACAGGTGAGAGAGAATTTCATCCATAGTATTGCAGAACACACAGGTAGGAATAAATCTCAAATTTCAGAAGTCTGTCAACAGTAAATATTACTAACGAAATTGTTCATTAATTAAAAATATTCAAAAAGAATAATTCTCTTATTTAATAAATTAAAATCATAAACTAGAATAATTTTCTACGTTGGATAACTGAAGAAAAAGAAGCAAAGAAGACTTTCGAAATAAAAACAACTATATTTGCTAGCTTCTCTCCTCAAAGTTCTTCTCTCAAGATGCTCAAAATTGTGCTATCTAAAACCTCTTTTTTGCAATGTTCAAGTTCACATGATTCTTTGATAGATCAAAATACTGATTCCACGATCTTTTTCCTCACGCGCTTGTAGTTTCATTCGTTTTCATTAAGATTAATAGCTTGTTTGGCCATGCTTATTTTTCTCCAAAAGTGTTTATTTTTTAATAAGTGTTCATTTTAAATAAGTGATGTGTTTGGCCAAGCTTTTGGAAGAAAACAAGTGTTTATGGGGAGCAGCATAAACAATTTTTTAGAAGCTAAAAATAGCTTTTGCCCAAAGTATTTTTGAAAAAAATACACTTAGAAACACTTTTTAAAAACTTGGTTAAACACTAATTGCGCTCAAACATGCTTTTAAAATTAATTGGACAAACACAAACTTCTTTTTTTCAAAAGCACTTTTGCAAATATGTCGATTTTAGAAGTTTGGCCAAACATGCTATAAGACATTTGAATCTGAATGCACATCTGAGTTATTAAGATGTTGTCTCCAGATCTGAACATTGAATAATTAAGATTATTTGTTTTCAACATCTTAATATGCATAATGTATTTATTTAAATATAATAAATATATAATTTAAATAAAAAATAACTAAAATTAGAATAAATATAATTTTAATAATATAAATTTATTATTTGATAAGAAAACGAAATATTTATGTTTGCTAATGATGGTGAAGATGCTTTGTAGTGGTGGTGGTGGTGCTGGTTGATATTAGTGGTTAGTAATGGTGGTGGTGATATTTATAACGGTGGAGTTGGTTCGTGTTGCACGGCGCCGGCGGCAATGGTGGTGGTGGTTGTTTATTATATAATTATAATGATGGAGATGGTATGTGTGGTAGTGACAGATAGTAGTGGTTGTCAGCGGTGGTGGTTGCCAATGATAGTTGTGATGGCAGAGGTAGTTAGTGGCGGTGGCTAGTGATTGGTGACTATGGTGTTGGTTGAATTGACAATGTTGGTGATTGTGATGGCAGAGATGGTTAGTTGTGGTGGGTTGGGTGGGGGTGAGGGGTGGGAGTGTGGTATGGAGGGTAATATATTGTGTTGATGTGTGGTGAGGGTGGGTGGTGAAGGGGTGGGGGTGAGGGGTGGGAGTGTGGTATGGAGGGGTAATATGTTGTATTGGTGTGTGGTGAGGGTGGGTGGGTGGGTGGTGGAGGGGTAGTGTGGATGGGATGGGTGGGGGTGGAGCTGGTGGATGGGTGGAATGGCGGTAGATACTTAGATCTTAATTTAAACAAATGCATTTAATGTCCTAAGGTCTGAACTATTCAAATTCAGACCTCCATTAAATACAAATAAATGAGATGCCATTTGCATTTGAACTAACATATGCATTTGGCTTTCTTTCTTTCTGTTTTTCAATTTCTTTTTCAACACCCATTGATCTTCACTGCAAAAATCTGAAAATTAAATTTCGTGCCCCAAGTTTCTTCAATGTTGATTTTTTATTAAATTCATTATTTCATGCAACAAAAATAAAATATTAGTATTTGTTTTTAAAGATAAGTATTAGATTTATGCATGCTAAATTTTTGGTAAACCAAGAAGAATTACTATAGACAAACAAATATGTACACCTAAAGAGCAACAACAACGACAACAACAACAACACCCAGTGTAATCCCATAAGTAAGGTCTGGGGAATGTAATATCATACCCCAACGTTGGGGGAAGAGGGGGTGTGGCTGGCACTCGGTGCCTTACTGGCCCGAGCGAACCACATTTCAAGTCATAACCTGAACATATAGAAGACCAGGCCAACAAGGCCGTAACATATCCGCTTCACAGACAAAGTGATAATAATTCCTATAAGGCCTATAAGGACACATAATGACCATCAGAAGGCCATCTGATCATATAATCTGAAAAGGTGGGCAGAACAAAACATATATACATACATAGGACCGACAAGGCCACAATACGAGTCAACTGACAAACAAAAAGATCGGCAAAGCCATACATGACAACTGTACATACAATCAAAGTCTACAAAGCTCTAAGAGTTCTATACTGAAAGAAAGGCCGAGACAGGGCTCCACCATACCCAAAATGCATATATACATAGATCTCATATCATACTGACACACTACAACAACTCCAGGAAGAACGGAGTGCATCATACCACCGCTGAGCTGGATATCCTACTGATGAGGTCCGTCACTCTATCTACCTTGACCTGCGGACATGAAACGCAGCACCCTTGGCAAAGGGACATCAGTACAAAAGAATGTACTGGTATGTTAGGCAAATAAAACATAAAAATAGGCATCAATATAAGATAGAGACCAAAAGGATCAACGTATAACTCTGAAATGCCACCGTGGGCCATGATATGCATAAATACAATATATTCGTGTATATAACGCCGTAGAGATACATAATGCGTAAATAACGACATAGGCCTATGTGGGCAACATCATCACTATCATCATAACCAACTAATAAGTGGTGTTATACGTATATATATCACTTATATAACGTCGTAAAGATACATAGTACATATCTACATATATGCATGAGAATCATGAGGAACATTTGGACTCGTCGGAGTGACATAAGGTTGTTACACCTCCGACTATCGTTATGTAGCTAACATGTCATCATACGTTTCATTATCATAAAGAAGAACACGGTGTAAGAGAAGATAACTTTTTATTACATGAAAAATGCTCCCGAAAAGGGACAAAAAAGATTCAAGAAACATATTTATAGAATGAAAGACATGAACATTTCTAACTTAGCAAGAATAGAGTTATATTGGCGGAACGTTCGTTTACATTCGTTCTCATCAGATTCATGCCAAAAGAAAGAAATGGTAAGCCTTAACATACCTTTAACGTCAACTTCTCACTGCCGTCAGGAAGCCTCCTCTATGCCTCAATCTATAAGGGGATATAATGATAGTAACATCAATTATTAATAACACAACGATTGTCTATCGAGCGGCAACCTCATTTTATAATACATCGGACATCATCACCCCTACTTTCCTTACTTCCTTCAATTAAAAAATAACACCAATAACAACGTTAACAACCAACAACCACACGTTCAGCCATTCAACTACATAATAACCACTTCTACAATCCAATAAAACAACCTTTAACACTATTTTACAACTTTTACTTGCTATTCCATGTATCTTTATGTAACTACCATATCCATAACTTGTACAACCTCAAATGTATCAAGAACAGAGGATTTCTTACCTTAGATACAAGATTTGCACCCTTCTACAGCTTGCAAGAAGCTTCAACAACTCAACATATGAAAGGAAGGAGTCTAACGAGCACCACGATGATTTTCCGAGGGTAGATTCGCATCAACACTTTGTAACCCTCTACTTGGATGATGGAGAAACCCTTAGAGAAATTATATGGAGGTTGAAGATCTACTTTGGGGTGTTGAGAATGAAAAATGAGGCCTTGATCGAGTTATAAAGTCATAGTACCGTCTCACCGCTTCAAGTTTACGGTGGAAAATACAGCCGCAAACTCCACTTGCTTCACCGCAAGTGGGCAGCATACTCAGGACAAAAAACCTCCCAAAATGCCACAGATTGCGGCCCTAAATATGGCCGTATATTGAGCATGTCGACAACACATCCTTAAAACGTACATAACTTTTTGTATAGAGCTCCGATTGGAGAATGGTTTGATGCGTTTGAAACTAGACTCGATGAAATTGAAATTAGATAGTTAATGGAACCCATAACTCTTTGTATACTTAGATATATATCCACAAATAATTCTCCCAAATCCTACCTTAACTCATGACCAAATGTAGGATTTCAACAAAACTTAAGCTCTTTGATTCGTTCCACCCCTAATCTTCACGACCCATACTTAACACATATTGAAAATGGTCTTAAGCACGTATAACCTCAAATATAATCTTGTTCTCCAAGCTTACGTTGACTAACTTACGATAAAACTTAACGTACGAAAATACAAGATGTAACAAGTAAAATGTATGCAGACCTTACATCTACCTTTGTGGGGGTAGAGAGGTTGTTTCTGATATACCCTCGACTAAAAAAATGTAGTCAATGCAAGAATTCAAGGAAAATAAGACAGCAAGATATTATGATACAAAACAAAAAAGCAATACGCATACGAGTATGGGTTTATGCGAAACCTAAATAATATTACAAAGAAAAGGAGAAGAGGAGGTAAAGAGGTCATCCCCTACCTCTCTCACACATATTTTGGCAAAATATAACAACCTACTCACATTTCATCCTAATCTTCGACCTCCAAATTTTCCTATCTAAGGTTATGTCATCAGTCAGCTGAAGCTGTGCATGTCCCATCTAATCACCTCCCCTCCAGTTCTTATTCGTCCTACCTCTACCTCTCCTAACACCTACTATGGACAATCTCTCACACCTCATAACTAGTGCATTCTCACACCTCTTTTTCACATTCCCGAACTATCTCAATCTCACTTCTCTCATTTTGTCCTCCATGGATGCCACTCCGACATTGTCTTGTATTACTTAGTTTCTAATCACATCTAACCTAGTATGACCACATATCCATCTGAGCATCCTCATCTCCGCTACCTTCATCCTCTGAACATGAACTTTCTTGACTGGCCAGCATTCTACCTCATACAACAATGTTGGTCTAACCACCACTCTATAGAACTTACTTTTCAACCTAGGTGACACCATATTATCATAAAGCACCCTGGAGGTGAACTTCTATTTCATCCATCCTTCTCCAATACGGTGTGCAAAATCATCGTCAATCTCCCATCTTCTTGAATTATGAACCCAAGATACTTGAAGCTTCCTCTTTTGGGTATAGCTTGTGCCTCAATCTTCACTTTCACATATGTCTCTTGTGTCATGTCACTGAACTTGCACTCCATATACTCTGTCTTAGTATCACGACCCAAAATCCTATTTGTGTCATGAGTACCTACCCTTAACCCGTAGGCGAACCCCATACATTCAAGACAGAATAAATAATAATTAATGCAGAAAAGTAAAGGACAAACAAAAGTACTGACAAAGCCTTAAAATACTTAATACATAAGCCTTAGAAAAATCCTCCAAAATCTGATTGTCATGAATACAGAACTATTAATTAGAATACAAGTCTAAAACTTAAATACATCATACTATTTGGAAATATAAGATAAAAAAATAAATGACAAGATAAAGAAGTTCCAGTGTTGGAAAAGTATTTACAGCTCACCCTGGACTCCTGAGATAGCTATCCAATCTGTTGCGTCTATGTTCCACTTGAATCCGAATCAATACCTGCACACAAGGGTGCAACAAGTGTAGAATGAGTACGGAAATCACGTGTACCCAGCAGCATCGTCGACCGACCCTACTTCTCTACTTAGTTAGTTAACTGAGGTATAATCAAATCGAATATCTAACTCTGTAAGTATATCCTATAGTTCGATTAACTGTAAAGATCATAATTACTAACAAGTTATTAAAGTGAAGCCAATTACTACTACCGGATCTGACCCGTTCCCAACCATAAACTCCAAATCACAGACCTTTCGATCTGCATAACTCTTCTATCTGCTCTAGGCTATGAGAAGCCAATCCTGAATCAACTTAACCTTATTCAAAGAATCTCTCAAAAGATCAGTACCCCACGGTCTGACCTCGACAGCATCAAACCACCCAATCGGAGAACGGCACCTCCTACCATACAAAGCCTCAAATGGCGCCATCTTGATACTTGAGTGATAACTATTATTGCAAGCAAACTCTGCCAAGGGTAGAAACTGGTCCTAATGACCACTAAAGTCAATCACACAGGCTTGAAACATATCATTGAGAACCTAAATAGTCCATTCGGAATGACATTCAGTCTGGGGGTGGAAGGTAATACTAAGCTCCACTCTAGTACCAACTCCTTTTGCATAGACCACCAAAAGTGAGAAGTAACCTGTGTGCCCCAGTCTTAAATAATAGAGATGGTTACCCCATGCAATTGAACTATCTCCTAGATGTAAATCTTGGCTAACTTCTCTGAATTGTAGGTAGTTTGGACCAGAATGAAATGTGCAGATTTGGTCAACCTATCCACAATAACCCATATAGCATCAAACTTTCCCAAAGTCCGCGACAATCCTACCACAAAGTCCATAGCAATGTGCTCCCACTTACACTTGGGTATGTGCATCATCTGAATCATGCACCAGGCTTCTGGTGCTCATATTTCACTTGCTAGAAATTCAAACACCAAAACACAAACTCCACTATTTTCCTCTTCATCCTACACTACTAATAATGTTGTTTCAAGTCACGGTACATCTTTGTACCCCCTGGGTGAATAAAATACCTCGAACTATGAGCCTCGTCCATGATTAATCTGGTCAAATCACCCACCCTAGGAATACAAACTCCACCCTTGATCCTCAAAATACCATCACCATTGATAACCGCCTCCTTCTCTTCTCCCCGCAATACCTTGTCACGAATCTTACACAACTTCACATCATCAAATTATTGAGACCTAATTTGCTTCAATAAAGAAGATCGTGCCTTTACGCAAGCAAAAACCCTACCGGGCTCCGAAATATTAAGCCTCATGAATCGATTTGGCAAAGACTGAATATCCATCACCAAAGGACGCTCTCCCACATGTAACGTAGCCAAACTACCTATGCTCACCGCCTTGGCAATAATCTTTAAATAGCTCCAACCACCTACGCTACCTCAAATTGAGATCCTTATGATTGAATATATACTAAAGATTGCGATAATCAGTGAATACCTCACAATGCACCCCATAGAGTTAGTGCCTCTAAATCTTCAAAGCAAATATGATCGGCACCAACTCCAAGTCATAGGTGGGATAATTCTTCTCATGTACTTTCAATTGACTCAAAGCATAAGCTATCATCTTTCCATTTTGCATCAACACACGCCCAAGACCTACCCCGAAAGCATCACAATATACCGTAAAACTCTCTCTCTCAACTGGTAAGGTTAAAATCAGAGCGGTACTCAATAAATCCTTATGCTTTTGGAAGCTCGCCTCACACTCCTCGGACCACTGAAATATTATCTCCTTTTGGATCAATATAGTCAATGGGGCTACAATGGATGAAAATCCCTTCACGAAACACCGATAATAACCCGCGAGGCCAACAAAACTCCGAACCTCGATGACTGAAGCAGGGCAAATCCAATCCCTAACTGTCTTAATCTTCTTGCGATCTACCATGGTACCATCCTTAGTCTCCACATGCCCCAAGAAAGCTACCGAACTGAATTGGAACTCACACTTTGAAAAATTGGCATAAAACTGCTTTTCCTTCATAATACCAAGCACGGTCCTCAAATGCTGCTCATGCTCATCCATGCTCTAAAAATAGATCAAAATATCATCAATGAAAACAATCATGAATGAATCCAAGTAAGGTCGGAACACCCCATTCATAAGCTCCATAAAGGTTGCAGGTGCATTCGTCAACCCAAATGACATCACCAAAAACTCATAATGCCCATATTGAGTCTGGAAAGTAGTCTTAGGAACACAGTTACCCTAATATTCAACTAATGAAACTTGGACTTTGCACTTTGAATCTCCCAAAATTGATGTATCTAACTCTTAAAATAGATAAATGAAGAATGGTGTTCGAAGTGGGTTTTAAAATTAAGTCTAAAATGTGCTTCGTGAATGCAAGACCCCATCGCGATCACGGTCTGCCTCGACCCAGACCATCACGAATGTGACGTTGGACATTGCGAATGCGATGGGTGGCTGACCCAGCCCAGGTCCCAAATGCCTTTCGTGAATGCGAGCTAAGACACGATCTCCCTCCTCTGGTCCCCCTTCTACGCGAACACGAAGAAAGAAACTAGAACTGAACACCAGAATTTTCTAGGTATTTTCAAATCTCGAATCAACACTCGGAAATCATTCGGAACCCTATGGACACAAACCAAACATGTATTTCTATCATAAAATACATTTCGGACCTGCTCACGTACTCAGAATTTCCAGAAAAGGTCTCCATGACTTGGGTTTGACCAAAGTCAACCCTTAGGTTTTAGTTTCTCTAATTCTCAAACAACCACCCAAAACACACTCGATTACCTCGGAAACCGAACCGAAGGCTCGACTAAGTCATAATTGTCATTTCGAACCTAATGAAATCAATGAAACCACGAAAAAGATGTATTTATCCAAAAGTCAACTATGAGACAAACCTTTCTATTCTCTTAACTTAGGAATTTTTAAAGTTACCAAAAAGGATCTGAAACCCACCCGATTACCTCAGGAACCGTGCTACTTATCCCCGCAAGTCACAAAGATGTAAGTAAAGGCTCGAGAAGGATAATTTAGGGGTTTCTAAGTAAAATAAGAAAAATGAGTTTACGAGTCGTTACACTTAGTCCTGCTTAACATAAAACCTTTAGACTCTAATGTCGTTCTCTAAACTTTTAACATATCGTTAACCCACTACTCATTTCATCAATCAGAATTATATCATATGCAAATAACATAAACCACGACACCTACTCTTGAATATGGCATGTTAATTCATCCATCACTAAAGCAAATAGAAACTAGCTAAGGACCGATTCCTGATGCAACCCCATCACGATCGAAAAGTGTTCAGAATCACCTCCCACTGTCCTAAGCCTAGTCTTGACACCCTCATATATGTCCTTAATTGCCTTGATGTAGGCCACATGCATGCCTCTAGACTCTATACATCTCCAAAGAACCTCCCGAGAGACTTTATCATATGCCTTCTCTAAATCAATAAACACCATGTGAAGGTCTCTCCTTTTGTCCATGTACTGCTCCACCAATCTTCTAGTAAGATGAATAGCTTATGTGGTCGATCACCCCGACATGAATCTGAACTAATTCTCAGATATCGACATCTCCCTCCCCATCATCATCTCGACTATCCTCTCTCAGGCTTTCATAGTGTGGCTTAGCAGCTTGATACCTCTATAAATATTGCAATTCTGAATATTGCCATTGTTCTTGTACAATGGGACCATTGTACTCCGCCTTTATTTATCTGGCATTCTAGCTGTCCTAAATATGACGTTAAACAATCCAGTAAGCCACTTTGTACCTGCCTCCCCTACGTGCTTCCAAAAGTCTACAGGGATCACATCTGGTCCGATCGCTCTTCCCTTCCTCATCTTACGAATAGCCCTCTAACCTCCGAAACCTTTATGCACCTACAATACCCAAAGTCTCTACGACTCTCGAAATGATCTAACTCCCCCAACATAATATCCCTATCCCCTTCTTCATTCAAAAGCTTATGGAAGTATGTTTGCCGTCTACGTCTAATGTGTGCATCTTCTGCCAACATTTCACCATTTTCGTCCTTGATGTACACCTAAAAAGCACTGTGAAGAATTTAACCACCTTCTAGGAAGGGTGCTAATTTTTCCAGAGCCTCAGAAAAAATGAAGAAACACCTAGATACAAAATTGCTGAATCAAACTACTAGACTTCTGGGTTTTCCTATAGATTCTTTCAAGTAATCTATCTTCTCTATAATTTCCTTTTTTATATGCATGGTATTTTTATATTATCAGTTTTTTATGAAAATTTTATCTCATATTATTAGGAGTAACAATTACGTCATACATATACGCTTTGACTTTTTATGGAGAAGAAAATTTAAGAAAAAAATTCAATGAAAAAAAAACAGAATATATATGAAATAAGTTGGTAGCTTTTTCTTCAATGTGGAGTACGTCTCAATAAAGAAATAAATTATAAAAGAGGATGCAACAAATTTGGAGGTCCGTTAATGAGACAGGGCATAATTGGATCAATTTGTTAGCAACGAGGATATTTTTATCCTATTTTTGATAGTTTGGGGATTTTTTAAACCAAAAACCAAAGAAGGGACATGTTTATTCTATTTCCAATAATTGTGGGATAATTTTGACCTTTTCTAATTATTATTATTACTCCCTTCAATTTATATAGTACAATTCAAATATGAGAGTCAAACCGTTTAATTTACCAGTAAATTTAGGTATATAATTTTTAATTTTTTATAAATAAAATCTATATATTTGAAAACTATATTATAATAATTGATCTATTAACATATTTAAATGATATATTAAATATATATTGTCAATAAAATACTGCATCAATTTCTCAAATAGTTCCTCAACTTAAGTAGACTATCTAGTAAAGTTATTTTTTTTTTTCCTCATATGATCATTGAAGTATATTCACATGCCTTACAAAGTAGCAATGACTAAAAGTCACTTTAAAAATAAAAGAAAAGCGGGCTAAAGTAGTCCCTTACGTTTGATTTTTCAATTAAAATTTCTTTAACATAAAACACTAACAACCTTTTAATTATACAAAATAGTATAATTTTAGTTCAACTCTAATTATGATATTAAAAATAACGGAATACACAAAAAGTTGTAACTGATTAGAAATGAAAAACAACTTTTTATTTTATCCATGCTAAAGAAAGAATATGAAGTAGCCTCTATGTACTCCATTTGTTTGAAAACTTAGGAGTTCAACAATAAAATAACTTGCGCTATTTATTCATTTCTTTGAGTAATGTTTATGTTGATAAAATATTTAAATTAGTTGTTAGTTTCTTCTACGCTAAAAATTATTGTCAGAAAATTCATAATTAATAATGAAGATGATGATTTTTTTTCAATAAAAAAACTAGGTCCTAATAAAAAAAATATTTGTAAAAATTTTAAAGGATTTTTGTAAAGAAAAAATATAGATGTACATGGAAGGACATCATGATAATAATATAAAGGAAAAATGATCATATTTGTCATTCACTTTTTGAAATTGATCATATTTATCCTCCGTTAAAGTATGGATAAAATATGCTCTTTTCATTAGTAAAGTTATTATATTTGTCCTTCGTGGACAGAAATGATTCACGTGGATGACAATTGGGATCCACGTGGAGGATGGACCCACCTTCACCTTCAACAACCATCGCCACCTCCACCTTCGTCTTCAACAGCCACCGCCGCCTCCGCCTCCACCGCCACACCTCCAAGCCACTGTCACAGGCGAAAGCCACCACCAGACCACATCACCGGCGAAAGCCACCACCACGAGAAAACCACCACCAAGCTACCGCCTCCACTTCATCTTCCCCTCCCCCGTTCACTGCTAGACCACCAGTCACCACTCTTCTAACCACCACCGTACCACCACAAACCCACGCACGGCGAACCCCTTCCCTCAGTCCCTCTATTTTGTGACGCCGGAAAAAATGGTCACCACCTTAAAAACCCAGATCTGACCGCAGGTGTGGCTGGTGAGGCGGTGGAGGTGGAGGCGGTGACCACTTACATCTCATTGTTCTTCAAGAATATAACATACCAATCTGAATTCTTCATCAAGAATTGACTTAATCGACTCCTCATTGTTCTCCACCTCAGGTAGATTCAAATTATGCTGGGCAACAAGTTTTCTATAACTCCAAGCAGTATAATACTCAGGATTTGACTCTAACAACTTTGCACTTACATCTAAGACTTCCCTTGTATATCTGAAACAAAACCCACAAAGCAAATTAACAACCACCATCAAATTGATAGTCTTTATTGTAAATCAAGAACAAGAAAATACATATTGCTGTGATGAAATTGGAGAAATTGTGATTGAAGAGAACGTAATTTAGAAGCTTTGATAGCATAAGCTTCTTGTTCTTCTGAAGTTGGAGCTTTGCGTGGTCTTCCGTGCATTTTTTTTAACACACAAAGTAACAGAGATGAAAGACAAGACAAGTTTAGCTTTGGGTTTAATGTTAAATCTGGGAACTTTAGAACTATTAATACTCATGGATCTGGTCTGAGAAATTGACAAAACTGTCTTCGCCTGGTATGGTGGTGGCTTTCGCCAGTGACGGTGGCTTGGAGGTGTGGCGGTGGAGGTGGAGGCGGCGGTGGAGGTGGGTGCTGTGGTGGCTGTCGAAGACGAAGGTGGATCCCACCCTCCACGTGGATCCCATGTGTCATCCAAGTGAATCACATGTGGCATCCACCTGAAATTTCCGTCCATGAAGGGCAAATATAACAACTTTGCTAACGAAAATGACATATTTCACTCTATACTTTAACGGAGGACAAATATGACCCCTTTTTCGAAAATTGAACGACAAATATGTTGGAAATTTGTCTTTGGCGGGGAGATGCGTCCACCATCTTTGATGAATTAAACACTAGTGTTTCGCATGTTGGAGACCTTCTCTCTTCGCACATGCATGATCTACGAAGTGAGTAGATGACCGTAGGGCCAAGAATCGTCAAATTTCGTTGAGAAATGAAAGAGATATTGGTCCACGAAGTAAGGTGTTTGAGGCATGAAAATGTGGTGTGGGACAAATCTACCACATCGGTGAAAATAAGAAGAATTGCTCTATATATAAGTCTCTAATGTGGTAAAGGGTTTGGGACCCCAAGGGATATCCCATGTGTTTAAAGGAGGGAGGACCTAGATGTGCTTGGGTTCAAGGCTAAGCCCACACGCACGCCGCCCGCCCATCCGGTCCGGTCTCGGGATGTGGGATGTGGTATGTACAATTTGATCCCTGAAGTTTAATATTTTACAGTTTGGTCCGCAGAATTTCTGGAAAGTTGATTTTGGAGTGACGGAAGGCAGAAAACTACCGTTGGACAGTTTCTGGAGCATTAACCAGCCATTATTTGGCTGATTAACTCCTCCTTTATCACCCTCTTTCATGTCATTTTTCAGCCTCTCTTGATGGCCATTAACATCCATTACTTGGCTGTTTAATGCCCTCCTAATGGCCATTAACAGTCATGTTTTGGGCAGTTGTACAGCCCCTCCTCCATGCTATATATTGAGCCTCCCTTGACTCAATTCAGTCATGGAAAAATACAGAGATATAGACTGGAAAAACAGCAATATTGCACACAAAACAGTGAGCTGAAACACTGCAAACTAGTGACGAAAATCACTGACCAAACACCCTCATATACACAAGATATACACAACAGAGACACACTATATACACAGAGATAAAACAGAAGAGAAGATAGAATCTCTTCCTTCCTTTTCCATATCTTCAGCAAGTCGATTCATATTTGTTTTATTCGGCAGACTCAACCTGTTGGCTTTGTAGCGTTGAGATTAAAGTGTTGTTTTATCTTGGGAGACTGTTGCCCGCTAACGTAAAAACATATATACGGGGCAATCTTGTCTTAAGGACAGAGTGCAATCACTTGACTCAACACACAACGTTGTAACCATCCAGATTTAGTTGTTTCTTGATTTCAGGATATCAAGATTCAAGACACAACAAGCTTGCGACAGTTCTCAACATTGGCCTTGCAAGGTTATCAAGATTCAAGACACAACACGCTTGCGGCAGTTTTGAAGATTGACCATTTATTTATCCTTTCGAACACTTATAATAGTTATTTACTTCCCGTACTGCTTTATAAAGTACAATAAAGTACCAACAAAATATGACCCTTTTTCCTAATATAAATCATTCAATATATAAAATGAGGAGATTCTATATCATCATTGTGTACTAATTCTTTTAAAATTTTAAATTATTATTTTTTATCAGTCTTGTAATATTATTTGGGTGAAAATTATTTTTCCCTTTCTATCCTGCTTAAAAAATTAAATATCACTCCCAATTTCGAATAATAATTGTTCCTCCCCTTTATCTCATTTAAAACTTTTAGTACCTATTTAATCCTCTACGTTAATACTCTGTAATTCTTTTTACTTTTAAATATCATGGTTTGTTTGTTTTTTTCTTAATTTATATTATGGACTTATATATAGGACCAAAACAATCTAATTTACTAAGTAAAAAATATTTGAAAAAATATTATTGTTCTGTGTTAAAAAATAAGAGATGTTTTAATTCAAAGTCCTAACTTAAGGAACTATTTTAGCCTCTATTTTATTTTTAAAGTAATTTTTAGCCATTACTATTACTTAGTAAAATAAATAAATATATAAATTTACTTAAGTTGAAGTGACCAAGCGTTGAATTAACTCCAACTTGTTAGAATCAAGTATCACATAAAATGGGAGTGAGTGATTATTTGACAAACATTGGGATGGAGCTTGCTCAACTATCCGGAAAATCTTTTGGGATTAGTCCACCGGTAAGCAAATATGGATGCACTTCGGCGTCGGCGGTTGAGAAGGGGACAGTTTACGGTGACGTCATCGCAAAGTAGCTGTGACCCCAAATGCATTTAATTTATCACAGTTAACTGACAAATTAAGATAACAAATATTATAAGTACTAACATATTAGGTAGAAATGATTTTTTGATCATTTATAAAAAAAAATTAGGTTTATGATGTTTTTACTAGAAATTTTTATTTTTTACACATAAGAGATCTGAAAGACATTTTCATCTATTCAAATTGTAAGAGACCAATAGATCTCATTTCCTCAACATATTAATTATTCATAATTAACAAATATTTATCTAAAAATACAAGTTATGCATTCATTCTTATTAGCAGTGTATAGTATATTAGCCGTGTATATTTTGTATCATAATTACCATATTCGGTGTTATATAGTTATGGTAGAATTATGATCCCTATTGTATAAAGATTCTACATTGTACACCTATATATATATTTTGTATTAATGAGAAAAACTTTCTTAGAGAGATTAATACAATCTTATATGGTATCAAGAGTCAAAACTCTAACCTAGAAAAACCCTCTTCCTTGCCGCCGCACCCCATACTTTCTCCTCTTCAGCCGACAACATACTCAATTTTTTTCTATATCCCAATTTTTTTCCAATCCCCACTACTATAATGGAAAATTTGGCTACTCCACCTCTTTCGATGCTACCCCAGTCATCATCCAAACACCCACAATCCTCTCATCACCATCTTTCCATTCGGCTCTTGCCGTTACTAACATCAAGAACTTTATACTTTTAATTCTTGATCAGAAAGATGGCCAATACTGGTCATGGGTGAAACTGATTCGAATTCGTGCATGTGCATATCATGTGCTTGATCATATAGACGACTTTTTCCCTCGTTCTCCCGATATGGATGATACAACATGGCGTCGCCTCGATGTCGTGGTTAAACAGTGGATATATGACAATATATCTAAGGATTTACTCTACAAAATAATAAAAACGGGTTCCTCCGCCCGTGATCTATGGACACGTTTGGAAGAAAATTTTCAAGACAACAAGAACACTCGCGCAATGTACTTGGAAGAGAAGTTCAACAACACCCGTCTTGAAATTTTTTCTAATATGTCAGAGTATTGCAGGCAGTTAAAACTGGTGGCTGACCAATTATCCAACGTCGACACGCCTGTTTCTGAAACAAAGATGGTGTTACAATTGATTGCAGTCCTACCAAAGGGTGAATATGACAAGTTAGCCACAATGATACAACATGCTGACCCCCTACCCAGTTTTAACAAAGCTCGTTCGCAGTTACTGTCGGAAGAGACATGACGTGCAAAGTAAGATGAGCACAACCAAAAGGCGTTAGCAGTTGACACGTCCACACAAAACGATACCGCCGCCAGCCAGCCACCACTGCCAAAAAACAGTCAGTCGCGGCAGAACCGCGGCGGCAAGGGCCGCGACAGTGGACGTAATGGGAAGGGCGCGGTAGAGGCGGCATGGGACAACAGGCAAGTCAGGAGCCGCAACAGCCTAGTTCATCAACCTCGTAGGCCGGCCCAGCAGGCGTCTCCCAACACTGTAACTGGGCAGCATATCCAGTAGTCGAGACAACCCATTTCCACTTTCAGAACCCAGGCGTATTAGGCCCTGGTCTAGGCTACAGACCAGCCTACTACCAACAACCACAGGCCCACATCACCTAGGCACACTTCTCACAACAACCCAATAATCTGGCCCCCTCTGATTTGGGCCAGGCTTTTAGCAGCTTGAACTTGCAGCAGCCCGATGAAAATCGGTACATGGACTCGGGCGCCACATCTCACATCACCCGCTCTACAGGTAAAATTCCCAAACTATTTTATTTAAAGCATCCTCAATACATTAATGTTGGAAATGGTCATTGCATTCCAATCCAGGGCTATGGTGCCGCCTACACACCACCGCCTCATCCACCATTTTCCCTTAATAATGTTCTGTATGCCCCAAATATCATTAAGAACTTAATTTATGTCCGCAAATTTACTCGTAATAATTTCGTCTCTTTTGACTTTGACCCTTTTGGTTTTACTGTGAAGGATCTTCGTATGGGGATACCTCTTACGAGATGCAATAACACGGGGATCTCTATCCATTCCCATCCACCTCCGCTGCCAGCTCTTGCTCTCTCATATCTTTAGCCGCTATCTCTCCGTCAACTTGGCATAATAGCCTTGGCCACCCAGGAGCCCCTGTTTTTAATTTTCTTAGAGGCAATAATTTTATTACATGTAATAATGGGAAACTTTCCCAACATTGTGTTGCTTGTTCTTTAGGCAAACATAAGGCTGTCCGTGGGCCAGGTCGGCCTGATCCCGGCCCAGTCCCTCCCCAAACCTGACTGTTTTTTTAAAAAAATTACGGTATCGGGACTCGAACCGGGATGGGACATGGCCTCGTCTCGACCCGTCCCGGCCAGCCCCAGGCCCTCCAGTCCTGACCCGATCTCGGTTCCGCTTGAAACCCCCTTTGGCAAAAATAGTCGTTGCACCAACGGCCATTTTACATTTTGGCCGTTGTGCAACGACCATTTTTTGCCGTTGTGCAACGACCATTTTTGGCCTCCACTCTCCCCCAACCCCCCTACCCCCTTAATATTTATTTTTAACTCATAAGTTATTATATTTATACTTTAACCCAATTTTCCAACTATAAATACCTCATTTTCTCTTCATCTTTCTCACAAATCTTCCTACAATCTCTCTAATCTCTCAATCTATCTCTCTACAAGTCTACATTGTCTACTAAATATTCAATTTTATTTATTCATTTGGAAGTGAAGTTGACAACTAGCTTGATGATCTTCTATCGAGCAAAGTTTCAATTTTCAACCTCTCGATTACACATCGACGTTACGTCGGCGTTTGGTACATTTGTTCTTTCATTAAATTATTATTGTCTGTTTATTTTATTTAGCGCACTTAATTTTAGTTACTTTAATTATTTATTAGTATATTTATAAACTTATAATGGAAGAATTTAAACGTATGCTTACGGGTAGGGGTCATGCTTCTTCTAGTAGGGGGAACAAGGGCAATGGTCATATTTCTAGACAGAATCCTAGTCCTACACAAGATGATTTTGTTGATACTGAACATTTTCCTACAATACCATTAGATTTAGACGAGGAGCTATTTTTTGGAACTCAAGAAGACTCTAATTTAGACGATGATCTAGATGATAGACCCATTAATGTAGATGACAACACACCCACTAGTGCACCTTCAACTGAAATGTCTCCTATTGCCCCTAGTATGAGACGAGGTCCAGCAAAACGAACATTAAAATCAGATGCATGGACATTTTTTGATAGGGACGTAAAGAATCAAGTAGTTAGATGTAAATGTAAAGATGTTTTAAAATTTAAATCTGGAAAAGGTCAAGGTGGAACGGGGGTTTAATGAGACACGTATCAAGGTCTCATCCTGCTAGGTATGCCCAATACGAGGCTTCAAAACCAGGTGCGCAAACGTCCGCTCCATCGGGACAAGGTTCACATACTGTCTCGGAACAAGTACAATATCAAATTAACCCTATGACGGGGGGGGGGATTGTAATCCCTAAATACGATAAACATAGAGATAGGGAAGCAATAGCAAAATTAGTTGTTATGGAGGGTTTGCCTTTTTTCATTTCCTTCATCTCCCGATTTTATTCATTAAATTAGAGATATGTATAATCCTGCTTTTAACGATTTTTCTAGATCAACTGTTAAGAGAGATGTATTTAAATTCGCACATGAATATCAACAGTATTTACGTTATTCATTATATCATTTTAATGGCAAAATGGCTATCACTTCTTGAGAAATTTTTTCAAGCAGCAAAAGAATTTTTCGGTATATATTATCCTACTATTTCAACTATGTTGTTTTATATAGCTCTAATATTTTTATTACTTAATGAATATATGAAAAAACCAGCTTATAAGACAACTATTAAAAAAATATTTTATTTCTATTCCCACTATTTATATTATTGGTGTTGTATTAAATCCGGTTATTAAAATGACGGTACTAAATCACTTATTGAAACTATTTATGATTGTATAGAAGTACTACCACCTCCAAGTCCCAAAAATCCAAATCACCCACCACCTATTGAACAAACTAAAAAAGAAGTGTTGTCTAGTGTAGAAGACGAATGCAAAAAAATATATAGGTTTTACCAACAAGAAAGTGCTAGTAATCTACCGGCTTCCATACCATCTTCTTCTTCTTCAACACAAACTCATAAAAGATATGTTGTTTCTGCGGCTAGTATTGAAAGCCTTAGAAATAGAATGTGCGGCCGTACCGCTACTAACCAAATTAGCGAGTTTGATATTTTTGTTTTGCAGGATTCTGTACCGTACCAAACAGTTCTCAATGAACAAAGATGTGAAGACTTGCTGAAATACTGGAAGGGGAATGAGAAGAACTTTCCGACACTTTCAATGAAGGCCCTAGATGTTATGAACATTCAAGCGTCATCAACGGCGTCTGAAATCGCTTTCTCTGCCAGCAGATATCAATTAGGAGAGCACAGACACTCATTAGCCGGAGATAACTTGGAGATTGTAGTATTATTCAGAGATTGGATACGAGCGGAGCGGAGAAGGTGCGGTCAACCGGAGATCAACGAAGAAGAAGATGAAAACTACAACGAAATCTTATCCGAAGGTGGTGGAAGCGACGTGGAGCAATTTGACCAACAAATACCAATTCGAACCGAAGAACCACATGAAATTATCAAGAAACTAGAACAAGTTTTTTTCAGAATGTAATTTTTTTAATTACAAAAAAAATCATATGTCTATTAAATAATATAAGAGGCACAAAAACAGCTTTGGGATGTTTTTATTACACTATCTTGTCTTATTTAATTATTGAGTTTTTTATATATATGTTATTTTTTAAATTAAGTGCAAAAAAAAAACCGCCCGGGATCTCGACCCGACCCAATTCCGACGGGATTGGGGCGGGACTTCGGCACCCGCCTATCCCGATCCCGCCCCTTCCCCTCGTCCCGCCCTGACCCGATCCCGCCAAATCCGGCCTGACGGTCCCGAGGGCGGCCCACTGGCCACCCCTACCACAAACATGTTCATCTTCCTTTTAAATAATCTACAAGTGTTACATTTTCTCATTTTGATAATATTCATGCTGATTTGTGGACATCTCCTATCTCTAGTTCACTGGGTCATAAATATTATCTTGTCTTGTTAGATGATTTTTTTCATTATATTTGGATCTACCCACTCAAATTTAAATCAGAAGTGTTTGCCAAATTTCTTGAGTTTCGTACCTTTATCAAAACATAGTTAAAAAAATGCATTAAATCCTTTCAGTATGATAATGGTCGTGAATTCAGTAATTCAATATTTCACCGATTATGTAGAAACAATGACATGGTTTTTCGTTTCTCATGTCCCCACACATCGCCTCAAAATGGTAAAGCATAACAAATTATCCGCACCATAAATAACATGGTGCGTACTTTACTGTTTCATGCATCACTTCCTCCGTCCTTGTGGGTCTATGCAGTCAAAATGGTAGAATACATTCTAAATATTTTACCTACTAGCACCCTTCATAATATGACCCGAACCAAAATTTTGTACCGTCGGATCCCTTCCTACAACCACCTTAGGATATTCAGTTGCTTGTGTTTTGCCCAATCTTGCCTCCACCGCCACTCACAAATTAGCACCTCGAACCACACCATGTGTCTTCGTAGGCTTCCTGTCTAATCATAGGGGTTATCTCTGCTATGACCCGTCCACTCGTCAAATCCATATCTTTCATCACGTCACGTTTGACGAGACCACATTCCCTTTTTTGAACTGTGTCAGTCAACTACCCAAACACCACCTTTGCCAGCCACTACCGACACTATTGATCACTTCTCTGTGGTTCTGCCACCTACAACCCCCCACCACCGACCACATATCTACGTCCCCGTCACTGTACTATTCTCCGTCACAAATTCCTCCATCTGCCATCACCGAAAATCAACCCACCATCTCAGTTTCACCACCAGTCGCCGTCCAATTCAATGTGTCACCTCCGTCATCCCATGACAACCCTGCAACCTCCCAAGCCACTAGAAACCCATACCATACCACCACTCTCAAAACACTAACCCAACCCATCAGTCTCACCCCCCACTAACATCATACCCCACGTCCTCCGTCTCACCCCATATCGATCTGCCCAGATCGTTATCTTCACACCACCCTTCGTCGAACCCCAGAAATTAACCAATCTGCAGCCTTACCCAGCAACCAAATCGACATACCATACTAGTCCATAGACCCACTCCCGCACTGTGATCCAGACCCGGTAACCAGTCCAAAAACCACACTGCCCCCTCGCACCATATAGAAACTCGTGCCTAACACGAGATTTTCAAACCTAAAGTCCAATTTTACCTATCCACACAAACCATTTTCCCGATTCCCAAAAACTCGAAATTAGCCAAACTAGACCCAAATTGGAATGCGATCATGTGTGAGGAGTTTAATACTTTAACAAAACAACACACTTGGGATTTGGTTCCTCGACCGGAGGGGGTGAATGTGATCCGATGCATGTAGATTTTTTGTCACAAATACAGAGACAGTGGTGACTTAGAAAGGTATAAGGCTAGACTTGTGGCTAATGGCACTAATCAACAGGAGGATATTTATTGTGGTGAGACATTCAGTCCGGTTGTTAAACATGCTACCATTCGCACAGTTTTGAATATTGTTATGGGTAAGCATTGGCCTATTAATCAGCTTGGTGTGAATAATGTGTTTCTACATGGTGATCTGAAAGAAAATGTCTATATGCACTAGCCGCCTGGTTCCGTTCATCCAACAACCCCTCAACATGTATGTCATCTTCGTAAGTAACGCTATGGTTTGAAACAGGCCCTCGAGCGTGGTATGATTACTTTGCATGGTACATTATGCAAATTGGGTTCGTATGTAGCAAGTGTGATAATTCTCTCTTTACTTTTTATCTAGGTAGTAACATTTCTTATTTATTGTTATATGTGGATGACATTGTGCTTACCGATTCCTCTGATGTGTTGAAAAATGAGATTATTGCACTACTTAAAACCAAATTTGCTATGACTGACTTAGGGAAGTTGAGCTATTTTTAGGGATATCCGTGATTCGTTCTGCAGATACAATATTTTTATGTCAGCACAAGTACATGGCTAAAATGAAAAACTGCAAGATCATGTCCACACCGATTGACTCTAAATCAAAGCTTATTGCTGTTGATGGCAACCCAGTGTCAAATCCCACTCTCTACAGGATTCTTGCAGGTGCACTTCAGTATTTTACTATTACCAGGCCCGACATCACTTATGCTATTCAGCAGGTATGCTTATTCATGCATGCCCTAGGGAGCCTCATTTTACTGCCCTTAAAGGTATAATTCGATATGTCAAGGGCACACTTGATTATGGATTATATCTATACTCCTCAGCACCGATCAGGTTGTTATCATACACGGATGCTGATTGGGCAGGCTGTCCGGATACGGGACGTTCTACCTCCGGCTACTGTGTATTTTTAGGGGATAATCTTATTTCATGGTCTGCCAAGAGGTAGGCCACCCTATCCCGTTCGAGTGTAGAAGTAGAGTACAAAGGCGTTGCTAATGTTGTTACTGAGATCTGTTGGCTTTGAAACCTTCTTTTTGAGCTACAATGTCCCTTGCGTAAGGCATCTTCGGTTTATTGCGATAATATATCCGCCATATATTTGTCTCAAAATCTGGTTCAGCATCAACGAACCAAACACATTGAGATGGATATACACTTTATTCGTGAGAAGGTTGATCTTGATCATGTTAGGGTGATACATGTGCCTTCCTCATATCAGTATGCATATATATTCACCAAAGGCCTTCCTAGACAGCTCTTTCTCGACTTCAGATCCAATCTTAGCATCTGGCCTCCTCTCGCTCCGGCTGAGGGGGTGTATTAGCCGTGTATAGTATATTAGCCACGTATATTTTGTATCATAATAACCATATTCGGTGTTTTGTAATTATGGTAGAATTCGGATCCCTATTATATACAGATTCTACATTGTACACCTATATATATTTTGTATTAATAAGGAATGCTCCCCAAGGGAGATTAATACAATCTTACAATTCTTTCAACGTAAGCACGAGATGAGAGTAAGTAAATTTCCAATTACTTTCTAAACATTGCTAACGTGTGGGGGAGGGGCTTTATCGAGCAGCTTAAACAATGATGAATATATATATTTCAATGCATTTAGCATTTCAGAGTGGTCTTGATCCTCCTAAAGCGTTATGACAGAGTAATTGGTGATGGGTCCCATACCCATTTAACAATTAAAAGAAGCAAACATTATGATGGGCACGCGGAATGTGCAATTATCAATTGCAAATTGCACTTCTTTCTGATTGGTTGAAGTTTCAGCCACTTCTACTATAAATAGAAGCTTCCAGTTCCTCATTCTGACATGCCAACATAAAGAGAGAAATATATCTGAAAGCAGTGTGAGGTATTCTAGATATTGTGTAAGAAAATAGTCTCTGAAGGAAAAATAGAGTGTGAGTGATATTGCAGTAAGGTGAAAAAAAATCAAAGGAGAATTATTTCTTTTGAGTGTGTAGTGGTCTTTGGAGTATTTATACTTGTGACTACACAGTGTAAAATTTCTTTCTATAGTGATATCAGTTGCTCCTCTTGGCCCGTGATTTTTCCCTTATTCAGAAGGATTTCCACGTAAAAATTCTCGGTGTCATTATTGCTCTTTATTTTTGCTAATTAATAATAACTTAGTGTTCCGCATTTATTACTAATTGTAGAATAGTGTAAATCTCCTTGATGGAGTTTTCTTATTAATGTCATATATATAGAGTTTACAATTGTAGTCCTAATAGAATTAGGATCTCTATTTTACCTTAATTATAATTGTAGTCCTAATAGAATTAGGATCTCAATTTTACCTTAATTACACTAAATATTAATTATAGAATATATTGTGAATATATATGGAATATATTCACTATCACATCCTCTCAGTCGGAGCGGGAGAAAGCCGGACGCTGAGACTGAATCTGAAGTCAAGGAATAGTTGCCGAGGAAGCCCCTTTGTGAAGATATCTGCATATTGATATGAAAAAGGAACATGCAACACCCTAACGTGACCCATTGTAACCTTCTTACGAACAAAGTGAATATCCAACTCAATATGTTTGGTTCAGTGATGCTGAGCCGGGTTATGATACAAGTAGATGACAGATGTGTTATCACAGTAAACCAAAACCAAAGATGCCTTACTTATGGGACAATGAAGCTCAATAAAGAGATTGCAGAGCCAACATAGCTCGGCAACGACGTTCGCAACCCCTCGATATTTTGCTTTTGCACTCAAATGGGAAAGCATGGCTTGCCTTTTGGCAGACCATAATATGATGTTATCTCCCCATAACACATAATATCCGGACGTAGAGCGACGAGTGTCCGTGCATCCTACCCAATCTGCGTCTATGTAGGAGAGCAATCTAGTCGATGCTGAGGGATATAAATGAAGTCTATAGTTAAGAGTGCCCTTAACGTACCGAATGATACGCTTATGAGCTGTAAAGTGAGGCTCCCTAGGAGTGTGCATGAACAAACACACCTGCTGAACTGCATATGCAATATATGGCTGAGTGGAGGTGAGATACTGAAGAGCACATGCAAGACTCCTATAAATAGAGGGATCGCTGACCGGATCCCCATCATCTGCACTTAGTTTGGGCTTGGATTCGATGGGAGTGGGCATTATCTTACATATTTCCATTTTAGCCCTATAGACGATCTCCAATGCATACTTACGCTAACACAAGAACATGACATGTGCATATCTGGTCACTGATATCCCCAAAAAATAACTCAACTTACCTAAGTCAGTCATAGCAAATTCGAACTTGAGTAGAGCAATGATCTTGTGCTTTAGGCCATCTGAAGAAGCTATCAGTACTATATCATCCATATATAATAGAAGGTAAGTTGTGTCAGTACCTCGATGATAAATGAACAATGAATGATCACTCTTGCTGCACACGAAACCGATTTGTATGATGTAAGTGGCAAACCGCTCATACCAAGACCCTGGGGCTTGCTTCAGCCCATATAGCGACTTACGAAGATGATAAACATGATGAGGAGCCCCCGGATGCACAAAACCTGGCGGTTGATGCATATAGATGGTTTATTTCAAATCTCCATGTAAGAAAGCATTCTTTACATCAAGGTGGTGAATAGGCCAATTCTTCCCCATAGCAATGCTCAAAACCATGCAGATGGTAGCTGGCTTAAACACTGGACTAAAAGTCTCACCACAATCAATACTCTCATGTTGCCTTGTGCCATTTACCACAAGTCTGACCTTATGACGTTCAAGGGCACCATTATCTCTGAATTTATGACAAAATAGCCACATATATCGGATTATATTCACCCCCTCAGGTCGCGGAACAAGATCCCAAGTGCGCTGTGAGGTAAGAGCATTAAACTCCTATCGCATGGCCGCATTCCAATTCGGGTCAAGTTTGACTAATTTTGGGTTTTTAGGAATGGGTGAGATGGTTTGAGTAGATAGGTTAAAGTGAACTTTTGGTTTGAAAATCCCGTGTTGTGCATGGGTTTCCATGCGGTGAGTGGGGGCAGTCACGGGTGAAGCAGGAGGGCTGGGTGGTGACGGACATGGTGGCAGGCGGATCGGGGAGGCGGCGAGGGTCGGGGCAAGCGGTGACGCGATGGGATGGGTAGGGGCCTGGCAAGGTGGCGGGTAGGGTCTGGGCAGTGTGTTGGGGCAGTGTGGCAAGCAGAATTTTAGGCAGTAACTATGCAAGGACCGGGCAGTGGGGTGGGTTCGACGGGATGGGTGGTGGGATGGTCGAAGGTGTAGATTTTGGACTAGAGGTGAGATGTCTGATTCATCATGGAATCTATAATCAGTGACTCAAATTTTTTGGATGTTGTCAAACTGGAAAACGTACTCAACAAACGTGACGTGGTGTGAGATTACGATTTTGTCTGTGGATATATCATAGCACAAGCACCCCCTATGGTTCGACATGAAATATAGAAAGATACATGGAGTGCAGTGAGGTGCTAATTTGTGAGGGACTGTGGATGCCAGATTTGGATAACAAAGACAACCAAAAATAGGAAGGTGATCATAAGAAGGGATCCGACAGAAGAGAATTTCGGTGGATGTCTTATTTTGAATCGTACGGGTAGGTACGATGTTAAGAATATGTTCTACCATTTTAATGCATATACCCAAAAGGTAGGGGGAGAGACGCATGCAAAAGACGGGTACGTATCATATTGTTAATGGTGCAAAAAAAATTTTCGGCTTTACCATTTTGAGGAGAAGTATGGGAGCAGGAGAAACGAAAACTATGCCATTAGCAGCACAAAAATTATGAAAAAGGGAGTTATTGAACTCACGACTATTATCACATTAAAATATTTTGATGCCCTTTTCAAATTGTGTTTTAACCAATGTACGAAATTCAAAGAATTTGGAGAACACTTGAGACTTGAGTTTAAGTGGATAGACCCAAAGAAAATGAGAGAAGTCTTCCAGAAATATCAAATAATATTTATGACCTATGTTGCTAGTTATATGAGATGTCCATAAATCCACATGAAAAATATCAAAGGGAGAGAAAGTAACACTTAAAAAAGATGTAAATTGAAGTCTAACATGTTTTCCTAGATGACAAGAGGAGCAATTATGGGCAAGGTTCCCTTTACTACATTTTATTATATTGTGGTTTCTAAGAAAATCAAAGATATGAGTTCCAAGTCTATTATGCCACGTTGAGGAGGATATGACAACTAGAGATGTGAGAGGATTGACACTGGCAACGGACGTGTATAAGAAAGGATAGAGATCCCCCTCACCATTACATCTTGTAAGAAGTTTCCTGGTACATAGGTCCGTTATAGAAAAACCAAATGTGTCAAAATTAATGGATACAAAATTATCGGTGGCAAATTTCTAACAGAGATTAGGTTCATAATAATGGTAGGGGCATATATGACGCTTTTAATGGAGAAGTGGGGATGCGGTGATGGGGTTAGTGTATGACCAAACCCTTGAATTAGAATGCGATGACCATTTTCGACCATAATAGATTGAGGAGTATTTAAATTGCGCAGTTGAGGAATATTACTAGAATTGTTGGTGAGGTGAGACGTGTCGCCCGTATCCATATACCACGTATCATCGTGCTACTGCTGGGCCATTGTATAGTAGGCCTGGCAGCTGGAAAGTGGCCCAGTAGTGCTGGGCTACTGGGTAGTGGGCCTCGACAGTGGCTATTATTGCTGTTGGGCCGCTGTGTAGTTGGCCTGGTGGTTGGATAGTGGCTCGGTGGTGCTGGGCATTGGGCCTCGGCAGTGCCCACTATTGTTGTTGGTCCTGGCCTAGAATGGGACTGTTTGACTGGGCCCAATGCCTGAACTGTTGCCAAGGACGTGAGTTGGCCCACTGAGTCGGGTACTGGGCCTGCAGATGATAATTTGTGACACCGGGTGTTGAGGAAGAGGAAGCGTGGGAAGGTTGTGGGTCGCGGGTGACGCCATAAGGGTATCAGAAATTTAAGAGAGAAAGAGGGTGTAGAACTGCAGTGATATACAAACACAAACTGATGTCTACAATGAAAATAATTATAGCGAAAAATCTTCTTTTGATGATTCCTCAGTGGTTGTTCCCAAGGGAAACACACCGGTGGAAGATAGCAGACCTGAAAATCATGGCAGCAACAAGATAATTATTGAAGCTAAAGAAAACATGAAGTACAACAATGACACATTGCAGGACTCGGACAAGCATAACATAGATTCTGTTATTGGGTGGGTAGGGAGGGATTTTTGGCTCTTGATACCATGTAGAATATTGTAAATCTCATTGATGGAGTTCTCTTATTAATGTCATATATATAGAATATACAATTGTAGTCCTAATAGAATTAGGATCTCTATTTTACCTTAATTATAATTATGGTCCTAATGGAATTAGGATCTCTATTTTATCTTAATTACACTAAATATTAATTACAGAATATATTGTGAATATATATGGACTATCACTAATACCGTGAATATTATTTTGCGGGTTTATTTTTATTCCCAGGGAGATCATTTTATAGTTGGGAATAAGGCTGACCAACGGGGCGGGTCGGCCGATCTCGACCCAACCCCGCCTAGGTCCCGCCCCTACCCCGCTTAAAAAAAATCGATAACGGATTCGAACCAGGACGGGACCTAGGCTCGTCCCGCCCCGATCCCGCCTCTTGTCCCGCCCGGACCCCTCCCATTTACACAAAATAGTCGTTGTACAACTGCCATTTTATATTTTGGCCGTTGTGCAACGACCATTTTTGGCCTCCCCCAACCCGCCCTACCCCCTTAATATTTATTTTTAACCCCTAAGTTATTATATTTACACTTTAACCTAATTTTCCAACTATAAATACTTCATTTTCTCTTCATCTTTCTCACAAATCTTCATACAATATCTCTAATATCTCAATCTATCTCTCTACAAGTCTATAGTGTCTACTAAATATTCAATTTTATTTATTCATTTGGGAGTGAAGTTGACAACTAGCTTGAGGATCATACATCGAGCAAAATTTCAATTTTCAACCTCTCAAGTCTCAATTACACGTCGACGTTACGTCGGCGTTTGGTACATTCGTTCCTTCATTAAATTATTATTGTTTCTTTAATTTAATTAGCACACTTAATTTCATTATCTTTAATTATTTATTAACATATAATTAAAATGAAATGATTGAGATGTATATTTAAGGGTAAGGGTAATACTTCTTCTAGTAGGGGTAACAAGGGCATGGTACTTCTTCTAGTCATCTTATTCCTAGACATGATGATTTGATTGATTACACACACGAAACTGAATTTTTTCCTGAAATACCATTAGATTTAGACAACGAGATATTTTCTGCAACTCAACCAGACTTTAAATATAGAAGATAATCTAGATGACACACCCACTAGTGCACCTCCAACTGGAACGCCTCTTATTCCCCCTCGTATGAGACGAGGCCCAATAAACGAAAATTAAAATCAGATGCATGAATTTTTTTGATAGGGACGAAGAGAATCAAGTAGTTAGATGTCAAATTTGTAAAAATATTTATAAATTTAAAATGGAAAAAGGTCAGGGTGGGACGGGAGGTTTATTGAGACACATACAAAACTTTCAAAAAGCTAGGTGGGACCAATACCTGGCTGAAAAATTGAGTAATGCCCTCTCAGTCGGGACAAGGTTCACATACTGTCCCGGACCAAGTACAGGGTCAAATTAACCCTATGACGGGGGGAATTGTAGGCCCTAAATATGATAAACATAGAGATAGGGAAGCAATAGCAAAATTAGTTCCGGTGGAGGGTCTGCCTTTTTCATTTCCTTCCTCTCCTGGTTTTATTTATTACATTAGAGATATGTATAATCTTGCTTTTAACGATTTTTCTAGATCAACTGTTAGGAGAGATGTATTTAAATTTGCACATCAACAATATTTACGTTAATCCTTATATCATTTTCCTGGTAAAGTATCTATCATGTATGATTTAGGTCATAGTACTAATGGACATGATTATTTAACGGTAACATGTCATTGGATAGATTATAAATTGTCTATGCAAAAAGGTATTTTAGCGTATAAATATATAGATGATAGGCACACTGGTACTTTTATTGCAGAAAATATTTATTCAGTTTGCGATTATTATGACATAACTGATAAAATTATGACTATTACATTAGATAATGCTTCTTAGGGATGGCAACGGATCGGATCTGGACCGGATCCTACTAGATCCATATCCAGATCCGTTTTTCATACCTCGATCCAGATTCGAATCCAGATCCGTCGGATCCATAAAAATCGGATCCAAATCCGGGTCCACGGATCGAATCTGGATCCACATGTAAATAATTTTGCCTTGTTTTGAATGTAACATTGCTAAAATTTTTTTTGAACTAACAAACGATTTTTACTTAGCTAACAGTTTACTGTGTTTCAATTTTGAAATGTTCATATGAGATATTTTGTTCGTTGTCTCGTTTTGATTGTGAGCTATTAATTGAAAATGTTGGACAATGACAATAGTTGTGGAAAATGCTGACTAGTATTTTCACAATGAAGAACTTGCATGTGCTTGGAATCTTCGCAAATGAAGTGAATATAATTTTAACTACTTGTCTATGGAGATGTTAGTCATTCACTAATATAACATTGATTTTATTATCGAAGTTACCTCTTTATTTTTTAGTTTTTGAGTTAACGCGAGGATAAATTAAATTTGTTTTGAGAATTAAATTTGCAAGGATGTACTTAGCAATTTTAAGAAAATACTTATAAAATTACATTCTAGGTTATGAATATATTTAATAAAAAATGGTTCCACGGGTCGTATCTGGACCGAATACGGATCTCAAATACAAGATCCAGATCCAGATCCGATCCGTCGAGACGGATCCGGGTCCGATCCGAATCCGTTGGGTCCAAATTTTGAAGATCCATATCCTATAAAACGGATCTGGATTCACTGAATCCGGACCGGATCCAGGATCCACTGCCATCTCTAATGCTTCTTCTAATAATTATGCTATTAGAATTTTAAAAGATCTTTTAACTCCATCATTTTCAAATCATTTTCATATAAAATGTGTGTCATATTTATAACTTAGTTGTAAAGGATGATCTATCATTTTTTGAAGACATTCATAATAAAATACAATTTGCTATAAACTTTATTTTTAGAAGTAATAGAATACAACGAAAAAAAGAATATAAAAAAACTTTTCACGATTGCGGACTAGCTTATAGAAAAATTTCCGAAGAAGTAGCGATTAGGTGGAATTCTTTATACGAACAACTACTTGTTGCTTATGAGTATAGAAGACCTATAACTTTATTTTTTAACGCCCATAATCGAAATCCAACTGATATGGTTGTAGATAACGATTGGGAAAAAGTTTAGAACTTATTGTATTTCTAGAGAAATTTTTTCAAGTAACAAAAAAAAATTTCGGTATATATTATCCTACTATTTAAACTATGTTGTTTTATATAACTCTAATATTTTTATTACTTAGTGAATATATGAAAAAACTAGCTTATAAGGCACCTATTAAAAAAATATTTATCAAATTTAAAAAAATATTTTATTCCTATTCCCACTATTTATATTATTGGTGCTGTATTAAATTCGACTATTAAAATAGACGGTTGTAATGCACTAATTGAAACTATTTATGATTGTACATCAGTACTTCCACCTTCAACTCCAAAAAATCAAAATGACCCACCACCTATTGAACAAACTAAAGAAGAAGTGTTGTCTATCATACAAGATGAATGCAAAAAAGTATATAAACATTACCAAAAAGAAAGTGCTAGCAACCAACCGGCTTTCATACCATCTTCTTCTTCTTCTTCTTCTTCAACACAACCTCAAAAAATACATGTCGTTTCTGCGGCTAGTATTGAAGGCCTTAGACATAGAATGTATAGTGGTAACACTACTAATCAAGTTAGCGAGTTTGATGTTTTTGTTTTGCAGGTTGTTGTACCGTACCAAGCTGTTCTCAATGAAGAAGGACGTGAAGACTTGTTGAAATATTGGAGGGAGAATGCGAAGAGATTTCCGACACTGTTAAAGATGACCCGAGATGTGTTGACTATTCAAGCGTCATCAACAGCGTCTGAAAGCATTTTTTCTGTCGGTAGATTTCAAATAGGAGAGCACATACACTCATTAGCGGGAGGCAGCTTGGAGATTGCAGTATTATTCAGAGATTGGATACGAGCGGAGTGAAGAAGGTGCGGTCAATCGGAGATCAACGAAGAAGAAGACGAAAACTACAATGACATCTTATCCTACGGAGGTGGAAGCGACGTCGAGCAATTTGACCAACAAATACCAATTTCAACCGAAGAACAACAAGAAATTATAAAGAAACTATAAAAGGTGTTTTTAAATATGTAATTTTTTTATTTACAATTTTACAATGTTATTTGCAACTTTCAAATTTCAACACCACAAAGGAGCAATTTTGGCAATTGTATTACAAAAAATTATATTTCTATTAAATAATATAAGAGGCACAAAAACAGCCTTGAGAAGTTTTTATTACACTATCTTGTTCAATTATTGCGGTGTTTATATATATGTTATTTTTAAAAATTAAGTGCAAAAAAAAATGAAAAATCCGATCCCACCCCGATCCTGTCCCGCCCCGATAATAACGGTCCCCTTTTCTGACGGGACATCGGTGGATCCTGCCGGTCCCGCCGGAGACCCGATCCTGCCCTACCCCATCCCGCCGGGATCCGCCCCGTTGGCCACCCATAGTTGGGAATTGGGGGTACCCTCAAAGGTAAACGCCAGTCCCACCGGAGACCCGGTCCCGCCCTATCCCCATCTCGTCGAGTCCTGTCCCGCCGGACCCAGCCCGCCAGTCCCGCCGGAGACCCAATCCTGCCTTAGCCCGTCTTGTCGGGTCCCCTCCCACCGGGACCCGCCCCGTTGGCCACCCATAATTGGGAATTGGGGTTACCCTCAAAGGTAAACGCCAGTCCCGTCGAAGACCCGGACCCGCCCTACCCCCATCTCGTCGGGTCCCGTCCCGCCGGACCCGCTCCGTTGGTCACCCATAGTTGGGAATTGGGCTTACCCTCAAAGGTAAACCATATAAAAGAATTGTAGTATAGAAGAAGGATAATCAACTGGATCAGTAGTAACTCTATTAAATACATTAGATTCTAATTGCTATATTAGGATCAGAGCTATAGCTCTTTCGTCAGCGACCTGAAGACCAGAGTTCGTTCATTAATAGAAATTGTGTCCCCGAATCCTGAAGTTTCTAGCCAATGCTTTTACTATCCCATTTTTTTTATGTTTGCGTCAAATTCTGTTTCCTTTATTTTCTTTTCTTTTTTTTCCTTTCAAACCAAGGGTTTTTCAGAAACAATCTTTCTGTCATACAAATGTAGATAGAGGTAATGTCTCCATTGTTGCTTTTACTTTTTGCTGGCCTACGCCGAGGATCTATCGGAGACACTCTCTACCCCCACAATAATTAATAGTAGAAATTAATGTAAGCAAGAAGTAAAAGCGTTGGCTAGCCTTTTAGGATTGAGCGATGCCATTCTCCTGCATGAATGAACTGGCTCTTCGGGATAGTTAGCTAACCAAGTAGTTATAGTTATGATCCCAATACTGCGAGTCCGAAGCTAATATATTTAAGAAAGTTACTACTGATCTTGTTGATTATTCTTCATCGTCCCTTGTATATTAAATGTAAGAGAGTACATGTTTATCACTATTACAATTCTTTTATGTGGTTTATCATAACTTTTGAGGGTAACCCAAAATATTACTGAAAGAAATAATCTCCTTGATTATTTTCATTGATTGAATAGATATATATACAAGTTACAAAATAGGAGAATCCTATTCCTATTCTATTTCTAAAACCTTATTCTACCATAATTCTAACTATACAATTATGGTATGTGTATATCCTAAATATGGTAAGAGTATATCCTAATCTAGGTAACAAATATACTACAATATACACACAATATACTTTCCTTAATATACAATCGCTTTTGTCCAATCGCTTTGTCGCTCTAAATTCGCCCATGGTCGGACGTGTTGGGCCACCGCCGAGAGGCCCAATCACGCCGCAGACCGCCGCTGTTGATTCATCGATATACATGTGATATACAATCGATGTATATTCAGTGTATATCACATGTATATTGCTCGCTTAACACACCCCCGCAGTCATAGCGGCGGTTTTAACGCCGAGATCGCCCCTAAAATCTTCAAAGAGAACCGCTGGTAGACCCTTTGTAAAGATGTCTGCAATTTGATAACGAGACGGGACATGTCATACGCGAACTTGACCCTTTGCAACCTTTTCACGGACAAAGTGAATGTCCATTTCGATATGCTTGGTGCGTTGGTGTTGAACGGGGTTACCTGAAAGGTAGATGGCACTAATGTTATCGCAATATACCAAGGTTGCCTTCTGAATGGGACAATGAAGCTCCAAAAGCAAATTACGTAGCCAACATGATTCGGAGACCACATTCGCTACCCCTCGATATTCTGCCTCGGCACTTGAGCGTGATAGAGTGGCCTGACGTTTCACTGACCAGGAGACCAAGTTGTTGCCAAGGAACATACAGTAGCCAGAAGTCGACCGTCTGGTGTCAGGACAACCACCCCAATCAGCATCCGTGTAGGAGACAAGTGTGGATGTAGATGACGGATACAAGTGCAACCCATAGTCTAGTGTCCCCTGAATATACCGAATGATGCGTTTGATTGCATTCATGTGCTCAACTATGGGATCATGCATGAATAAACACACCTGCTGAACCGCATATGTAATATCCGGTCTGGTAAAGGTAAGATATCGAGGGCCCCTGCAAGACTGCGATAGCGGGTCGGGTCCTCGTATGGTGCACCTGCTGCGGCACTTAGCTTTGGGTTTGCATCAACTGGCGTGGAAGTGGTCTTACAGGATGACATCCCCGCCCTCTCGATGATCTCAGCAGCATACTTCCGTTGAGATAGAAACAACCCACCTGAATGACGCTTGACGACAATCCCCAAAAAATAACTCAAAGGTCCTAAGTCTTTCATAGCAAACTCAGAACTGAGCATGGTCATGATAGACTGGCGCAAGGCATCGGAAGAGGCGGTCAAGATGATATCATCCACATACAACAGAATGTAGGCCAAAGAAGAACCACGGCGGTAGATGAACAAGGAATTATCTGACCTGCTGTGAGTGAACCCAATAGTCGAAACAAAGTCAGCAAATCATGTATACCAGGCCCGTGGAGACTGCTTAAGCCCATATAATGATTTCTTCAACAAACATACATGATGAGGGCGGTTGGGATCCTTGAAACTCAACGGCTGATGCATATAGACTGTTTCCTTGAGATCACCATGTAGAAAAGCATTCTTGACATCCAACTGATGAATTGGCCAAGTCTTTGAAAGAGCCAAGCTAAGCACAGTGCGAATGGTAGCCGGTTTGACCACCGGACTAAACGTCTCACCATAATCTATCCCAACCTGCTGAGTCTTACCATCACCAACAAGTCTCGCCTTATGTCGAGCAAAGGACCCATCTGAATTCTCCTTATGAGCAAAAATCCACATAGACCTGATAACATTAATACCATATAGACGGGGCACCAACTCCCACGTCTTATTATCAATAAGAGCATTATATTCATCAGTCATAACAAATTTTCAATTAGGGTCATTTAATGCGGACACAGGATTGCGGGGCAAGGGGGATTTAGAGATATCAGAATGTAAATTAAAATGTCTTTTAGGTGTAAAAATACCCCACTGACTACGAATGACCGGTCTATGACTCGAGGAAGAATTGAGGGAATTTTGGAAATTTTCTAGGCTTGGGACAGACTGGCCAGCAGGCAGTGGGCCTGCTGGCCCAAATCGGTACATACTAGACTCGGCTTCTGGACCAGTTCCAGAATTGGGTTGGACCGGCCCAACTGCTGGAACTGTTTCAGTGGCTGGAGTTGCTGGACGTGGAGGTACTGTGGGTCCAGCGGGCAGTGGGCCCGCGAGAGGATTCTGGGTACGGGAGATGTCTGAAAGATTTTGAAGAATATACGGGGATATTTGGTCATCCAAAAAATTATACGACTTAGGCTCGGGAGTATGAACTTTCGTAAAAGGGAATTGGGTTTCATCAAAAATGACATGGCGATTAATTATGATTTTCTTGGAGGATAAATCAAAACACTTATAACCACGATGATTCGATGGATAACCCAAAAATACACACGGGGTAGACCGAGCCTGAAGTTTGTTAATTGTGGTGGATGGGAATAACGGATAACACAAGCACCCAAAAATCCGAAGATGAGAATAAGAAGGGTTCTTATTATATAGGATTTTGAGGGGGGAAGAATATGTCAGACCTTTAGACGGAATTATGTTAAGAAGATATGTGGCCATTTGTAGAGCATGATGCCAAAAATATGGAGGTATGGAGGCATGAATTAAGAGAGTTCGGACAATGTTATTTATGGAACGAATTTTGCGTTCGGCTTTCCCATTTTGTGAAGATGTATGAGGACACGAAAACCTAAAATTTATCCCATTATTAGCACAAAACTCCCGAAACTCCCTATTGTCATACTCTTTCCCATTATCACATTGAATATTTTTTATTTCTCTTTCGAATTGAGTACGAATAAACGCTCTAAATTTGATGAAGACGAAAAACACTTGTGATTTATTCGCAATTGGAAACGTCCACAAAAATCTAGAATAATCATCTAAAATGAGAACATAATATCGATGATCCAATGAACTAAGAACCGGAGACGTCCATAAGTCGCTATGAATAATATCAAAGGGCATAGAAGTATGAGATTTGGAGTCTACAAATGGCAACTTAACAATTTTTTCTAATGAACAAGGCTGACAAATTGGAGTACGACTCGTACCCTTACAAGAAATAAAGCTATTTTTATCTAAAACTGATAAAATAGAAGATCCCGGATGACCTAGACGAGCATGCCACATGAAAGGAGAGATGGTTGCAAAAGCTGACGGTAAGGATAGACTCGATGGACTGAAACCGGGCATGATAGGATACAGATCCCCCCTACTATCACACCTCATGAGATGACTCCCCGTCTTGAAATCCTTCACAGAGAAACCGAAAGGATCAAATTCAATGTAAATGTAATTGTCATTTGTAAACTTTCGGACGCACACTAAATTTTTAATCAATTTAGGAGCATGTAAAGTATTTTTCAAGAGGAGGGGTGGATTAGGGAGACAACGTCGACCATACCCTAGAATTGGAATAGAACCGCCATTAGCACAATTATCTCCCGAGGGTGCTCAAATTGGAATAAGATGAGAGAGTACCTGCTTTAAGTCATGTGAGTAGTGGCCCGGTGTCCATGTACCAATTTGGGTCCGTTGAGTCAATCCCAACGTGTGCATCGCGACCTCGATATCGGTCCTGAGCGGGCCTGGCCGCATAACGGGCTTGCGGAGGTCGGTCTAAGTACTCTGGCCGTCTCACCGGGCCGAATCGCTGTTGTTACCGCTGTTGGGCCATCGCCCATCGCCATCGCTTCCATCGCCATGGGCCCCACCGGCTGGGCCCATGGGGGTGGTGGGCCATCGCTCATTGGATGGGACCCACCGCCGCTTGTCGACCACCGGAACCTCCACCGTAACCGCGTTTGCCCCTCGCGTTTTTGTTATTATTCTTGCGATTATTCTTGCCGCCACCATTATTATGGTTTTGGCCCGACTATTAACAAAACCTCAAGGATTAGGAGAGGACGCCATCATGACAATCGGGCTCGCCCAGAGTCGCCTTTTTAGCCAAACCGGCTTCTTCCAACGTAAGCATGGAACAAAGCTTGATGGAAGTCGGGAAGAGGGTTGCTTTGGCGAAGGAGAGTTCCAACACCATTATAGGCCTCCAAAGACCGGCAACCAATCGAGAACTAGACGATTATTCGTTATCAGGCGCCAACATTACGGAGTTGATCCGCCAACTCCTTTAGTTTCTTGCAATATGCGAACGTTCGAAATTCGTCCATTTGAACGAGAGAGAATTCACGCCGAGTGTGACGACACGGGAATGTTGGTTGTCTTGGAATATGTCACGCAATCTATTCCATGCAGCCATAGCCGTGGTATCTGGCTCAATAATCGTCTGTAGAAGGTCCACCGAAATAGTGGCGTATATCCACCGAAGAACGGTAGCATCAAGTGTAATCCATAACTCAGGATCCTCCACAGGAAGGGGTCTAGCGGGAGGAATGATATGGTGAAGAACTTGATAAGATATAGCGTGAATTTTAAACAACTCCGCCCACGTTGCATATTGCACGTTTTCCATTTCAAGGACAATAGGGACACTTAGCTTGATATTGGAAACCGTGAGGGCAGGGTGAAAATTGTTCTTAGACATATTGATAAGAACAAAGAAGGAGGGGAAATTTAAGAGAGGTTTTTGAGAGCGGAAGATGAATTTTGGAAGAGAAACCCGAGGGGGGGAGGGGGGTGTCTCGGCCGAGTGGGTCCAAAAAAATTTTGGGAGAGAATTTTTTTTTTGTAAAACCTAGTCTTTTGATACCATGAAAGAAATAATACCCTTGATTATTTTCATTGATTGAATAGATATATATACAAGTTACAAAATAGGAGAATCCTATTCCTATTCTATTTCTAAAACCTTATTCTACCATAATTCTAACTATACAATTATGGTATGTGTATATCCTAAATATGGTAAGAGTATATCCTAATCTAGGTAACAAATATACTACAATATACACACAATATACTTTCCTTAATATACACTGTTTTTGTCCACTGTTTTGCTGCCCTAAATTCGTCCATGGGCTGGACGTGTTGGGCCACTGCCGAGAGGCCCAACTGCTGCCTGCTGCACTGCTGCTTGTTGATTCACTGATATACATGTGATATACACTGTTGTATATTCAGTGTATATCACATGTATATTGCTCTGTTTAACAATTACAAAATAATCTTTCAATTGTTCTGTCTCATACGTCTTAGGTGGTGTCGATCTTTTTTTTTTTGATGTGTGACATTTGTTTGATCATTCGAGTGAAATGAAAAATGTTAAAAGAAACAGAACTGACTTTGGAAGCCCCCTCACAGTTTAGACCAACCAAAATTGTTCAACCTAGCTTATGAATGGGGTTAGGAGCTGGTGGCCTTCATTTAAATTTCTGCCCGTAAAAGTTTCTTAGAACTTTAATAAATTTCTTTCAGAAAGTAAATTTGCCTCCATTTCCTCAATTTTTGCCTCAAACATTTCTGTAATCCTGTACTTATAAACCTTTTCTCATGCCCAAAATACTTGGGCCAGCTATATTCATGATTGTTAATCACAGGGTTGATCTGATAATGGATCACACTAAGATAAATAGCTGGCTAATTGTCCTAATAAAGTTGGAATATAGAAGTTGAAGTGTAAGATTAAGCTAGGTTGGGCTATTGTTCATGTATTGGGCGAACCCAAGCGCTAAATAGTGTCGTTTAGTGGTGTGGATGGAGTAGTCATTTTGTTGCTGGTAGGTGTGACTATGTGAATTTACAACAATACACTGGGCTATGTGTGAGTCAATATTTACATAGTGATCCGGAGGAGCAATTTGAGTTACTGCAGACTAGTTTCCTACCATTGAATAAAATAGAGAAAACTACTAATTCCATCCATCTCGTAAACGATTGCCCTACCTGCTCCATTTCAAATCCAGCCGGAGGCTGAGGTAATCTTAGGCAAGGTATTAACACACAGTCTCCTGTTAAAAGTTACATCTAGAAGCTTCTGTAATTAAACATGGCTAGGACACAATGTATGCGTTCTACTAAGACATAATAATCAACAAGGCCAGACTGGTTCAATCTCTTAAGCATCTGATAGTATTTTTTTAGTCTAACGTGGACAAATGGCAATACTTCTCTGAGAAATGCTGCTAGGAGAGCTTGGCTGTTATACACTTACGGTGTAAATAATTGCATTCTACATTTAGCATGGATGGTAGTTTAGGAAATATTATAAATTACCTGTTACAACCAATTAAATGATGACGCCGACATATAACAATTATTTACAGTCGGTGTATGTAAGTTAAATCTCCTCTAGAAATAATCAAGCAATTTCCAGGAATGTGGATTATTGGTTACTGTGCAGTGCTACTTCCAAAAATATTATCCAAAAGCACATCCCACATACCAGAAATTTTAGTTGCTTGCTCATCAAACTTCCTCTTGATTTCCAAAATAGGACTGGAATCCCCTGTAAGATTAAGAAATAAAAGTCATCATTTTTGAAGGACGTAACACTTTATATAAAATTTTAGAGATTTCTCTGAAACTTACTGGTTTTTTGAACGAGGCTTTTGTTGATGTGGACCTTAAGGATATCATTTCCCATGTTCTCTTGTTCTTCTTTAATTCTTCTAGCAGATACCTCAGCGGAAGTGCTGCAATCATGTAAGTCAATTGACTCCAAAGGCCAAATTTCACCAAGATCTTCTGGAATATTTTCCAGGTAGATGAAATTCTTCAGAACTACGCGTTGTAGATGAGGAAAGTTATCACTGCCAGCATTCCAATGCGTTAAATTTGTCCAACTAATTAGCAAGAACTTAAGCTTTTTGAACTTTTCTCCATACTTCACCGTGGCATGCATTACTCTTAAGTTTGAGCTCTTTAAGATTTGGCAACATAACAAGACTTGATATGTCTTCCCAAGGAAAATGACTCCCACTTATGTTTAATCTCTTAAGTGATATTGGGAAAACAAACCTCTTGATGGAGTTCGGCTGAGAATGCTTAGACTGTGGATTGTTGTAGAAGCATTTTAATTCTTCAAGTTTACGCAAAGTGGACATATCAATTAGGCATTCGCGCATATGCTTTCTGATGGAGTTTCACGAATGCTCAATTTTCTTAGATTTGGAATGCCAGAAAAGACTTCACTTGTACAACTAGAGAAACATAGAGTAGAAAATTCCTCTAGATTTGACATCCCCAATTCGTGATCCGTCTTTTTTCTAGGAATTATTGGGTTACTTTTAGGACTGGACAAATAACTACTCTTCTCCAGATGGATATGCCTCAAGTTAGTAATCGTCCATATCTTCCCTGGTAAAATTGCAGCTCTGTCGTGCATTCTTATTTGTCTATAAATTAAAGTTTGCAAATTCTGAAGCTCTGAGATTGATGCAGGAAGATTGCCCTCAGAAGCAACACTTTAATAGCTTTCGTGGAGCCTTTTCAAGAACCACAAAAACTGGAATCCTATAGAATAAGACTAGGTTTGGAACATGCTATGGTCAACATTTCAAGCAAAATATGGTTGTTCTGGTCAGCAAACTGGAGTAGTCAGGTTATTGCAGATGAAGTTCAACATGTGACTCTTAAGCTTACCAATTCTTTTTTGCAGAAAGAGGTTATGGTTACAGCAGTGTATGCTAAGTTTTCTGTGATTGCGAGGCAAGATTTGTGGGAGTCTGTAGGTCAAATTGCTTTAAGCTACAATTTTCCTTGGATAGTAGGTGGTGACTTCAATGTAATATTATCAGATGATGAAAAGCAAGGGGGTCTACCAGTATTACATCAGAAAATTACAAATTTTGCTCACTTTATAAACAATTGTGGATTGTAAGAATTGAAGTTTTCAGGTAGTAGGTTCAATTGGTGGAATGGTAGAATAGAAGAGGATTGTATTTTCAAGAGACTTGATAGTCTTTGGTAATCAAGAATTCATGCAGTTGCTCCCATCTAGTGAAGTGTCTCATTTGATAAGGAATGGATCAGATCATGCCCCCCCTTCATGTGGTTTGTGACAGTAATGAAGAAATAGTGGTGAAACCATTTAGGTTTTTGAATTTCTAGACCAAATATCATAGTTTCATGGAGGTGGTCAAACAGAATTGGGTGTTAGACTTTTCTGCAAATCCATTTAGAGTTTCAAGCCAAGATGAAGAAGGTTAAAATTGCACTAGCAAGGTGGAGTAAGGAGACCTATGGAAACATTTTCCAACAGATATCTACTCTAGAGGATGTGATCAATGTGAAAGAATTGCAGTTGGAATTGAATCCTTCTGGAGTAAATAGAGAGGAACTTCATAAAGCACAAGCAGAGCTTAATAGATATTTGAATATTGAAGAGAAGTATTGGAAACAAAAATCAGGGATGAAATGGTTTAAGAGGGTGATAGAAACACAGTTTTTTCACTCCTATATAAAGGGGAGAAGAAGGAAGCTTACTTTGCATGGGATTCAAAACAGTCAAGTGGAATGGATCACAACAAATGGGCAAATAGGGAAATAAGCCATTCAATTTTTCCAAGATCAGTTTAGTAAACAGAATAGGCCAGATAATTTTGATATGCTAAACAACATCCCTTCATTAGTTACTGAAGAATAAAATACTGAGCTAATAACCTTGCCTAGCATTAAGGAAGTAAAGGGAGCAGTTTTTGGTCTTAATGGGGATAACACTATTGATCCAGATGGATTCTTAGGGCATTTCTTTCAGGTTTGCTAGAACATAGTTGGTGAAGATATTAAAAAGATGGTTAGAGGATTCTTCTGTGGTCAAGAGCTTCCAAAATTCATCACTCATACCAATTTGGTTCTAATTCCAAAGGAGGTAATCACCAGTTTCTCAGATTTAAGGCCAACCAGCTTGAGTACTTTTGTAAACAAGATCATCTCAATAGTTTTACATAAAAGAATTATGAAGATTTTGCCACGTATCATCTCTAATACACAATCTGGTTTTGTAAAAGGAAAGGGTATTGTAGAAAATGTCTTGCTAGCTCAAGAGATCATAAGGGATATTAATATAAGAAACAAGTTTCATAATTTAGTGGTTACATTAAATATGGCAAAAGCCTATGTTAGGATGTCATGGATCTGTTTAACCAAGGTCCTAAGGAAATTTGTTTTTTCTGAAGTAATTACAGAGATGGTGTGGATATTGGTGTCAAACAATTGGTATTCTGTCTAATTAATGGGCAATCACATGGTTATTTTCACTCCACAAGTGGTCTGAAATAAGGTGATCCCTTGTCTCCTACCTTATTCAAAATTACTGCAGAGGTGCTTGCAAGGGGATTAAATCAGTTGCATGAAAATGGAGAATTCAGAGGATATGTGCTCCCTAAGTGGAGTCCACAGATCAATCATCTTTTATATGCAGATGGTACTATTCTATTTTGCTCAGCAGAACCTAAGTCTTTGAAAATGATGATGGATGTACTCAGAAATTATGAAGCTACTTCAGGATGGATGGTCAATAATTCTAAAAGTTCTTTCTATGTTCGTGAAAAAACTCCAGTTGCAGTAGTGTCAAGAATCAAGAGAAGAACAGGTATGACTAAAGGCTCTTTTCCATTCACCTACCTTGATTGTCCAACATTTTATGGAAGAAGAAAGAGTATTTATTATGAAGATATGATAAAAAAGGTATTGAAAAGAGTCATGTCTTAGAAGAAAAGATTTCTATCCTTTGGGGGAAGATATATTTTGATTGCTCATGTATTTAAAACTATGCATGTTTACTTATTATCTGCTATGAATCCATTGAAGGGAGTGATAAAAAAACTGCATAGTATCTTTGCTAAGTTTTTTTGGAGTAATACAGTTGGTGTAATAGGAAAGCATTAGGTAGCTCGGGATAAAATATGTTATCCCAGAAATGAAGGAGGTATGGGGTTTATATCTTTAAATGATACATCAAAGGCCTTACTTGCTAGGCTTTGGTGGAATCTGAGAACGATTCCTTCCTTATGGGGTGCATATATGGTGAATAACTATTGCAAGAAATTGCATCCTACTATTGCACAAGCTAAAGGTGCCTCAAATATGTGGAGAAAAATGGTGGAAGTAAGGGAGGAGGTTGAACATAGTATATGGTGGCAATTAAAGACTGGAAACTCTAGTTTTTGGTTTGACAATTGGACTAATCTTGATGCTCTTTATTTTGTATTGCCAGATCAACCCAGGAAAGAAGAAATAGAATTTTGGGTATTTTTGCTCTATGGTACTTTATAAAGCAGTACGGGAAGTATATAACTATTACAAGTATTCGAAAGGCTAAACAAATATTCAATAATTCAACTAGTAATCTGAAAATTACAATAGATCCACAAAACTGAAATTACAATTTTGTTGAAGACGGAAAAATGGAAACTGGTTTTGCTGAGTCGAGTGTGGCACTCTGTCCTTAAGACAATATTGCCCCGTATGTATCCTTTATACGTCCTGGACAATTTGTCTCCCAAGATAAAACAGCAATGGAACACTTGAGCAAAGGAAACTCAAGAGCTACCGTGAAGAATATTGAGTAACGAAATGATGCCTTGGAAGTTGTAGGAAGAAGAAAACTTTCGCTTGTGTAAGCTTCAATTTCGTGTATATTATATGTGTGTTCTTAGTGCTCAACAATGGTGTAAGGGGTGTTTATATAGGTGATGGAGGGGCTGAAAAACTGCCTCCATAATAGCCAAATAATGGCCATTATGGAGGTAGTAAAGTCACCAACATAAATGGTGAAAGACCAACGGATTTGGCCATTATAGGAGGAGTAATTCAGCCAAAATAAATGACTTAATTGAGAGCTTGGCGTTTCTGCTTTTGACTGTCCAAATTCTGAAAGAATTCTGGTCCGAACTGTACATCTGGAACTTCTGGGATCAAACTGTACTTCTGGCAAAGTTCTCTGGCCCAAAGATAATATCGAAGGCCCATGACCCACAAATTTCACAAACACACACCCGTGGCTGTGGGCCCTAACTCGAACCTGACGGAGGCGGCGCGCTGGTGGTCTTTCCTTGAACCAAGCACATCTAGGTCCTCCCTCCTTTAAACACATGGGATACCCTGGGGTCCCAAACCCCAAACCAATTTCGAAGTCTTATATTCACAACAATTCTTTCTTCCTCTACCGATGAGGGAGAATTGAACACAATACCACACTTTCCATGCTTCAAACACCTTACTGTGGACCAATATCTCTTTCATCTCTTCATGAAGTTTGATGATTCTTGGCCCTACGGTTATCTACGTATTTAGTAGATCTTGCATGTGTCAAGATCGGGATTCTCCAACATACCTAACACTAGTGTTTAAGCCGTTAAAATTGGTCGGTCGCAACTCCCGCCAAAGGCAAATTTCCAACAATCCCTCTTGTAAGAGATTTTGGCGCACTCACATGGTGTCTTTTTCATTTCAAAGAATATTTCAATGGACCGATGTTGCATAAGGAGAGGTAGCCTCAACTTTGAACCTTCCATAGTTGAATACCATCTGACTTACTTTCATCGCGGTGAACGTGATGTCTTGAACCGTCAGTGTTTAGTGTAAGCCAAGACAATGATACCAACACAACAAATTCCCTTACTCTCTTCTTCGTAATGTTTTGTCCGTTTTGGCCATGGACAACGTCTTGGATTCTTAAGTGCGTTCATTTTGAGGCGGCCCGTCCTCGCACTTAAATAGGTGGTCTCCTACAAGGTATCCTGCTATACCCCACTTCACAAGTGTTAGGAACCATTAAAAGTTTCCCAAAAACCTAACCTCAACTGTTGAGGAGCATTATAGGTTTTGAAAACTTAACCTTTACCCACACTGCAGATAGCACTTAAAGTCTATCGCGGGAACGACTTTGGATTTGGTATTTCTTTTCAGAAATCACTATCCGAAGTGCTCATGCTTCCACTGAAGCGATCAACTGAATCTTTACAGCTTAGTTTTCCCATTGAACCAAATTACTGGGATCTCCAGTTAGTAAGGTTGGGTTACCACTGTATTGGTCCGTATATTTTGGGTTTTAAGCCCATTCCCCTAGACAGGCAGAACACTTGATCTCCGGGTAGTCCCTTAGTTAGTAAACAAGGAAGTGACACCCGTGATGATCAACTGCCATACGGTCTTATGTCTCCTGACAAATCCTGACAGATATGTCCAGACGCCGTCATCCGTGTCCTTCCTAAAGCCGACCGGCTAGCCACAATGTATAACTGCTGAAGGCACGGGTTTCTCCCAATAAGGGACGTCCTCTAAGGAGTCGTGAAGTTACTCAACTTCTTTCATGCTTTGTATAAAGCGATAAACTCCGATTCCATCATGAATCGGCCGATGCAAGTTTGCTTAGAGGATTTTCCAAGAACCACCATACACATTTACTTGTGGCTTTGGTGTTCTTCAGAACTGATGTCCAGTTTACATCACTGTGTTCTCTCAGAACCGCTGGACATCCAGAATACTGTAATCCGAAGATAAGCGAATAGTTCAGATATCGTCATATCCGACTTAACACTTTCTATTGATCATGTATTAAGATCATCAGTGAAACTTAGTTCAACTGATCTGTTTGTAGGACGATACCAGGTCGGTTGTAGTGTGTACAATACATTGAACTACACGTGATCTGTGCGTATCGCTCCTTGTCTATGGGTGCATCATGATTCCAATCAGTTCTATGATTCATATCTGTTGATGGCTTCAACGAGACTGTCAACTATCGACCAGTCCGTTAGATGTCTTTAGAAATCCAATTCCTAAGATGTTATCTGTGATATCCATATCTTTCATATCGAGACTGTGTTTCAATATGACTTTTACTTTCAGACTGTTGATTCTCCAACTGTTGGCTTTCTAACTTCAGAGTCAATGTTTCTGTGCTCAGATTCATTGTTTCTGTTTTATCTGAAACTTTCAGGACCAAAATGTAAACATTTCAGGGACCAAGATGAAAGTTCAGCAAGAAGCCCAACAGTCTAGAAAACCAACTCTGATTCTCTTCTTCCAACTCTCCGGTTGGGAAGGCTGTTTTAACATTCATGCCACGCAAGACTGCAATGGCCCATGATGTTAAGCTACTCCTAGGGGAGCACATGTACAAGTAGCTGAGGCTTTGAACTCGTCAGTAGATCCATCTACTTTGTACTCACTTTTGAGTATCATTTTTCACAACCCAAAGGTTCTTTTCCCGGATGAAGATCAACCATTACGCAAGTATGGTTCTATATGATGGAATATATTTCTCTCTTTAGCTTCTTTCCAAAGCAGCGCTTTTGGAGATAACAATTATTTGTTAATTGTCCATGGTTCGTTCTTAACCATACAAGCTAGAAGGACTGGAACAAGTCCTTGTCCCCTCTTTGCTCCGTCTTGGTTCAACATCTAGAATCCCTGAGTTCTGCAGATCTGGAATATTAAGTTCCTGATAGCCAAAGAACTTTCGAAGTCCTCGTAGATACGGAACGCCTAGTTCCTGACAACAAAGCCCTCGCGGGTTCTTGTTAACCTTGAGCAATTACTCATTTTTCCTTTTCAAGGAAAGTTATCTTATAAGAATTCAACATTCTTTGACGCCAATAGGCGATAAGTACTACTGTTATTTACAGATCCAGTGGATATGCAATCTACAGTCTTAGGTCGAACTTGACCTGTTTCGGTAGTCCAACTTCTACCAAGCCACCCCACATCACAACTTTTGTATGTGAGATCCTTTTCATGTCTCACACGGAGAGTTATCTTTATCCTTATGCGGAGTTCCGTTGAGGATCGCATTAGCGGTAATGATCGCCTTGCCCCACATAATTTAGGCGTACGGGTTTGCGCTTGGCTGGACATAGTATATGGTGGCAATTAAAGACTGGAAACTCTAGTTTTTGGTTTGACAATTGGACTAATCTTGATGCTCTTTATTTTGTATTGCCAGATCAACCCAGGAAAGAAGAAATAGAATTTTGGGTATTTTTGCTCTATGGTACTTTATAAAGCAGTACGGGAAGTATATAACTATTACAAGTATTCGAAAGGCTAAACAAATATTCAATAATTCAACTAGTAATCTGAAAATTACAATAGATCCACAAAACTGAAATTACAATTTTGTTGAAGACGGAAAATTGGAAACTGGTTTTGCTGAGTCGAGTGTGGCACTCTGTCCTTAAGACAATATTGCCCCGTATGTATCCTTTATACGTCCTGGACAATTTGTCTCCCAAGATAAAACAGCAATGGAACACTTGAGCAAAGGAAACTCAAGAGCTACCGTGAAGAATATTGAGTAACGAAATGATGCCTTGGAAGTTGTAGGAAGAAGAAAACTTTCTGCTTGTGTAAGCTTCTGAATTTCGTGTATATTATATGTGTGTTCTTAGTGCTCAACAATGGTGTAAGGGGGTGTTTATATAGGTGATGGAGGGGCTGAAAAACTGCCTCCATAATAGCCAAATAATGGCCATTATGGAGGTAGTAAAGTCACCAACATAAATGGTGAAAGACCAACGGATTTGGCCATTATAGGAGGAGTAATTCAGCCAAAATAAATGACTTAATTGAGAGCTTGGCGTTTCTGCTTTTGACTGTCCAAATTCTGAAAGAATTCTGGTCCGAACTGTACATCTGGAACTTCTGGGATCAAACTGTACTTCTGGCAAAGTTCTCTGGCCCAAAAAGATAATATCAGAAGGCCCACAGCCCACAGCCCACAGCCCACAGCCCGTGGCCCGTGGGCCCGGAACTCGGAACCGGACGGGCGGGCGGCGCGCGTGTGGTCTTTCCTTGAACCGAAGCACATCTAGGTCCTCCCTCCTTTAAACACATGGGATACCCCTTGGGGTCCCAAACCCCAAACCAATTTCGAGTCTTATATACACAACAATTCTTTCTTCCTCTACCGATGAGGGAGAATTGAACACAATACCACACTTTCCATGCTTCAAACACCTTACTTCGTGGACCAATATCTCTTTCATTTCTTAATGAAATTTGACGATTCTTGGCCCTACGGTTATCTACGTACTTAGTAGATCATGCATGTGTGAAGAACCGGATTCTCCAACATACGTAACACTAGTGTTTAAGCCGTTAAAGTTGGTCGGTCGCAACTCCCGCCAAAGGCAAATTTCCAACATAGAAGTTGTTAATTTTATAGACCAGGGCCAGTGGGATTTGATCAAGCCTAGAATGGTGGTTACAGAAGATATTGTTCAAACTATAAAATCAGTGATTCAGCCTGTTGATAATGACAAGGCAAGGTGGATGAGTAGTAGTGATGGTAAGGTTTCAGTGACGAGTGCTTGGGAGGAAATGAGGCAGAAACAGAAGTAATTCATTATAAGTTCATCTGGATCAAAGGGCTTCCTATTAAAATCTATTTTTTCTTGTGGAGACTATGGAGAGGCAGAATATCTATAGATGATAACTTAAACAGAATACATATTCAACCTGTCTCAAGGTCTTGGTGTTGTGATGATCATGAAGTGGAAACGATGTCTCACCTTTTTCTAACATCTCCAATTGCTTTAAAGCTTTGGAGAATTTTTTCTTCTTGTGTAGGTATTAACATAGAAGGCATGCAGTTGCTGCAAGTTATTCTCAAATGGTAGACAATGGAGGCATCACCCAAGCTCAAAATAATATATGCAGCAATGCCAGCAGTAATCTTGTGGGAGATATGGAAGAGAAGAAATTCAATCAAGCATGGTGGCAATACTACATTCCACAGGATGCAGTTTCAGGTTCAGAGATCAGTGATTCAGTTCATCAAAATGCAGTATCCTTGGGTTACATACGTACCTGCTGATTGACCTTCAATCATCAGTATGTTTAGTCAATACAAACCAATGCTACATTACTGCATAGCAGATGGAGATTATAAGGACAAGATCGTGAAAATGAAACACAGATGGTGCAAGTCAAGGAAATCCAGAGTAGTTCATATGGTTTCTGTATAAGAGATGACAAGGAAGATCTGGTCTATGCACAAGCACAACAGCTGGGGACAATAACAAATATGATAGCAGAAGTTACAGCAATTCAAGAAGTAGTCTGATGGTGCTTGGCTCAGAATGTACATAATGTCACATTGGAAACAGACTTTTTGGTATTGAAAAACATCTTATATGATGCTTGAAAAGTATCATGGGAACTGGTAGAGTATATAGAAGAAATAAAAGAAGGAATGCAACAGTTACATTTGTAGGTGGTACATATTTACCGAGAAGGAAGGGTGGGGGTAGTTGTGTGGGGGTCGGGCGGGTTGGTAGGGTTGGTGGTGGGGTGGGTGGGGAAGGGTGGGGGTTGGGTGGATTTGGGTGTGATAGAGGATAAAATGGGAACATTAAAAATAAGTAGGTGGTGGGTGGGGTGAGTGGTGGTGAGGGGTCATGGGTTGTGGTGGGGTGAGGGGTGGTTGGTTGGGGGTGGTGATGGTGAGTGGTAGTGTGGGGGTGGGCGGTAGAGGGTAGGGGTTAATGGTTTGGGAGTGATGGAGGAGGGTGGGTAGTTGTGTAGGTGTGAGGGGTGGGTTAGTATGGGTAGGTGGTAGGGGTAGTGGTGCTGTGGGTGGGGGGTTGGGTGGGGTAGGTGGGATAGAGGTGGGTGGGGGGTTGGGTGGGGTAGGTGGGATAGAGGTGGGTGGGGTGGGGTATAATGAGAAAATGAAATACATAACCACGCAAAACAACACACCATTGTTCCCTCTGTTCCCTTCTCCTTCTCCCTCCGTCATCCGGAGCAGCCAACAACCACAAACGACGGCCAACACCACCACAACCACCCCACTATTTCGCACCGACACCACTGCTTCCTCCGTTATCACTTCACTCTACCACGCCGCCAACCACCATCACTGCCAGCCCGTCTTCGGCAAATCACAACAATAACAACAACACAACTACACTGCCCATTTCCTCTTTCCCCATCCCCGTTTACTACTCTTCTCTCTCCGTTCACTGTTACGCCGCCACAATGGACTCTGTCATGACCCAGATTTGTTACGCCACAAAGAATATCTGATAGCAATGAACTCCGTCGTGATTCACTGCCTGCCGGAGCTCCAGATCTGAGCTTTCACTGCCCGCTGGAGCATTTTATCTAGTGTATTTGTTATTTTTTTATATTCAATATTTGAGTGTATTTGTTAAATTTTTAGTGTATCTATTTTTTTGTATTCATTTTTTAGTGTATCTATTACAACTGAATCTATTTTTTTGTATTTATGTTATTTGAATACAATCGAATTTAAAATACAATAAGTTGAATACCATATTTTTTTTGTATTTATATTGTTTGAATACAACCGATTTTTATATACGATAAATTAAATACAATGTAAAAGTAGCTACAAATGAATAAAACTGAGTTGAATACATTTGACGTGAATAAAGTTGAGCTGAATACATCTGACTTGAATACAATGAAAATAATTTTGAATACATTTTTTACTCGTTGTATTCATGAATATAGCGAGGTCGTTTTATGAATACAGCGAGCCATTTTATGAATACAACAAGAAAAAAGTAGCTATACCATACAAATATTGAAACTATAACTATAACAAATTTAAAACCCCTAAACTATAGTCATTTTTATAAAATTCACATAAAAAAAAACTTGTATATCCAGGCAATATAATCGAGCTGCTAAAAAAAGAGAGTAAGAAACTTAACGGTGTTTGATGAGGTCTTACATAATAGTTTGCATATGATAATTGTCAACTAATCTGTATCTATATATAATATAAAGTTAAGAATAACTAATCCTATGTGGCACCTCTCTACGATCAATGATCATATTTATTTTTTCTCCCTTTTTTGACTTTTTATATCATTTTTAATTATATTATTTTGATATAAAAAGTCATCTCATTAACTCACACCCCTTAATCTTCATAACTTCTACTCTTTATTAGTATTAATAATTAATTTCATAATTCCTAATTTAATATACAAGTTATGACACCTAATTTATATATCTATATATAATCATATTTATCTTTTTCTCTTTTTTTTAATCTTTTTATATAATTTTTAATTATTTTATTTTAATTTAAAATGTCATCTCCATAACTCACATCCCTTCATCTTCATAACGTCTACTCTTTATTAGTATTAGTAATTAATTTCATAATTTTTAATTTAATGTACAAGTTATGACAAGTAATTTATATATTTATATTTATTTTATATATAATATAAAACTAGGCAATAAAAAGGTGAGATGCCATGTCTAATTGACCAACATTGTTAATTATATTTTTTCTCATAATTTTCTGTCCTAGAAACTTGTAAGGAATTATATTTCTTTCCTCATTATGGGCATTTATGTCATTTCTTGAAACCCCTCTATTATATATCAATAAAGACTTATTAATTTGGAGAAAAAAATAAAGCTTATTAACTTAGAAATAATTAATAAAGCTTATTAATTTTAATGTTGTTATTATTTTGCCTCTTCAACTTCACATCAGTTATCAATAGTACATATAAATCATCACATTGGAAACTTCTCTTCATTCATCTTTTGTCTTCTCCATATCTACATCTTACAAACCTAAAACCTTGAGAAACCATTTTTGTTGTAAATTTGATATTGGGTCGATTTTGAGTTCTTGCCCCATCATCAACAATCATGTAGTAGTGATCCGAAATTCTTGAGTAAGATGAAAAAGGTTAATGATCATTTTTTTTTGCATATTTGAATTAGGTTATTATCATTTTGTTCAATTCATATTCATTGTTTATTCTCTCCTTTTGACTTTTTTTGTTTTTACATTGTTCTTTTTTTCACTATTTTATGTAATTTTTTTCTTTTTCTTTGTTTTTAGCAAGCTGTGGTTATTAATATGTGCTACATTATTAGGAATGCTGAATGAGAAATATTGTGTATCAAAAATTTATTTTATTGGTTTCATTATTTCTGCAAATTAGAAGGGTTGGTTTTAGTTTTTTAAAAAGTAATATCAGTATATTTAATTATATTGATCTAGAAAAAATATTTCAGAATAAGAAAAGGCACCTTATTAGCACGATAGGGAGATGCTTAGACAAGCAAAAATCATTCAACAAAATGAAAAAAAATACTTTCTTACGGAGTGAGAATATTACACCAATTGAAGCTTAGGAAGGAATGTAAAGATAGGAATTAGTTAAATTCAAACGATTTTATTTTAATTGTGGGTTCACAATTTATTCTCCCATGAAAAGTATGAATTGTGTTCAAATAATTTTAGGCACGAATAAGCTTATTTTATTACTGTTATAATACGATAGTTTGAATATGAATTTAGGAACTAACAAGAATATGCTGAAAATCTTGGATTTCTTTGTTGTAGACAATCTTCGTTGAATTAAATATTTCACATAATTAATATATTCTAATATTTGCTCTATTAAGTGAAAATTTGATTTTTTAGAAGAGTTTGAAAATTCTTACATGTATGTGTTTCTTCCAAAGTGTTTAGCAAACTTACTAACTTGTGATAAATAGTTATATGAGTTTGAGTTGGTTAAGAATTACATTAACAAATGATAATAGTTATTCCAAGATATTTGCTTTTGGCGGCAAAGAATATGAAAATCAAATCCTATCTTTTCAATAGACAACTAACAATAACTTAAATATTTTTATTTTATGATAATTATTAGTTATAATATCAAATTTATGTAATTTAGTTTTCTAACCTTATTTTAGTACTCCTAAAATTCTTAATTAGATAAAACTAAAATAAACGCCGTTACAATTCAAATTACGAATAAGCGTATATTAACCCTAACTGTATGTTGTTTGTTAGTATTTTCTTTCTCTCGAAAAAAGTGATAACATCTAAATTAATTATTAGCTTGATCGTTTCGTAAATTTTAAAAAATCTTTTACGATCGCGCTTTTGTTAGCATTTTCTTTCTCTCGGAACGCGCGAAGCACGGTCAATTTTACTAGTGGATTAAAAAGATGGGAATAAAGGGGAAATTTTTTCTAAAATGGGTTTCACAAAGTTTTGCTAATGACTTCATGATTAAATATTTGAATATATGAGGCTCTTTGTTATTCAACAATCACTTAATGAGAGGCCTAATCATACCAGAATCCTCAACTTTGTAACCTACATGGTAAAACTAGGTAGCTGAATTGTCATGAACAAAGCAATGGTACGTGTTATCCGCATAGCCCAAACAAATCTCATATACTTGTACCTTACATCATGTGCACTCTTCTTCAAAAATTTGTCGGCCTAAAAGTCTGACAGTCCTTCTCTTTTGTTAGATGATATTAATCTCCCTTGGGGTCTTTCATTAATATCAAGGTATATATAGAGTACAATATTCATCCCTTATACAATAGGAATCCTAAGCCTATACAAAAGAGGAATCCTAGTTTTACCATAATTATATTTACACAATATATGGAAATATTCTAATTATGGGTAGGAAATATATTGTTTCCTATATTTACACGTTTACACACCCCCTCAGTCGGAGCGGGAGGAGGCCGGACGCTGAGACTGGATCTGAAGTCAAGAAATAACTGTCTGGGAAGTCCTTTGGTAAATACGTCTGCATAATAATAGGATGATGGAACATGTAACACTCTGACATGGCCTAACGCAACTTTCTCACGAATGAAGTGTAGGTCTATCTCAATATGCTTGGTTCGCTGATGTTGAACCGGATTATGAGAAAGATAGATGACAGAGATGTTATCACAATACACAATAGATGCCTGACGCAAAAGACACTGAAGTTCTAACAGTAAATTTCTGAGCCAACAAATCTCAGCTACTACATTTGCAACGCCTCTGTACTTTCGGCCTAAACCTTTGGGCGAGATAGGGTAGCCTGTCGCCGCGGACCAAGAAATCAGATTATCCCCTAAGAAAACACAAAAGCCGGAGGTGGAGCGTCGCGTGTCCGGACACCCTGCCCAATCTGCATCCGTATATGAAAGCAACCTGTCTGGTGCAGAGGGGTATAGGTGCAAACCATAATCAAGAGTGCCCTTAATGTATCGAATGATATGCTTAAGAGCAGTGAAATGAGACTCCCTGGGGGCATGCATGAATAAGCACACTTGCTGAACAGCATAAGCTATGTCTGGCCTGGTGAATGTGAGATACTTAAGTGCACCTGCAAGGCTCCTATACAGAGTAGGATCAGAGACTGGAGCACCATCCATAGCACTGAGCTTAGATTTGGAATCAACTGGAGTAGGCACCTCTTTGCAGTTCGCCATCTTAGCCCTGTACACAATCTCTTCTGCTTACTTACGCTAACACAAGAACATATGATTGGCAGACCTGGTCACTGATATCCCCAAAAAGTAACTCAGCTTCCCCAAATCAGTCATTGCAAATTCGGACTTGAGCAAGACAATAATCTCATTTTTCAATCCGTCGGAGGAGGCAGTAAGAACAATATCATCCACGTAAAGTAATAAGTAAGCAATGCTACTACCTCGATGAAAAATGAAAAGTGATGTATCACTCTTGCTGCATACAAACCCAATCTGCAAGATATACCTGACAAAGCGATGATATTGACCCCTCATCGGCCCCCGAGACCCTCGGTTATGAGTGTCACAACTACATGATATTAGTGGTATATTTGGATTTTCGTGTCTTTCTAGCAATCTCTATCCTTCTACATGCTGTGGCATGGTTGGTGTATATACCTTGTCGGCTGGGAGAAGAGGGGCGATCATCGTGTAGTCTCTAGATGGAACCTCCCTAGTATAAGATATGTTTATGCCCTACGGACAACATTGGATTTGGAAAATTATTTCTGAATGATATCTACCATGCATTTGTTATTAATTTTGAGATTTTATTGATTTATATGAGAAATATAATTTTGATATTAAAGTGCATGTTTTCTTAAAAACTTGGGATTTATATGAGAAACATAATTTTGATATTATAGTGCATGTTTCCTTAAAAACTAGTCCCATATTTTAGAGAAAGATCAAGGAGACTTAGTGGCATTTTTACACTCACTCCATGACTGATTAACAATGAATGAATTGTTATGTGGTAATTAATAGAGTAGGAATTGTTATATATAAATTACTTACTTTAAAAGGATACTTTTATTTTTAAACACTCTAATCCCCGTATTATTGATATATTTATTCTTAGTCCATATCACATATCGCGTAAAAATAATGCATAGCTTATAATTTATTTTTTTGGTAAATAAAAGACCCCAAAGTAGATATTTACAGCTCAAGAAGAACCAAAATTGCTATACTAGAATCTGAACATAGTCCCAGAATTCCAGAATGTCTATTGCAATTGCTCCCAAACAGCCTATAGTTTTAAACAAAAAATAGCTTATAGTACTCCTAGTTACATTCAACCAGCACTACAACACTATGGATAATAGTCTAATTCTCCCAACCTACTGGAGAGTAGTGGCTTCAAGTTTCCTCTGAAAAACACCTCCTGCACAATCAGTTTCAAAATGCCATTGGCATTCATTTGCTTGTTTTGAAAAGCTCTAGGTTCCTCTCTTGTCAGATGTAGTACACACTCCCTGCAAGGATCATGCTAAACACTTCAGCTTGAGAACTCCTACCATTACAATTTGTAATGGCCCATGATAGTTCCTTTGGCCATGTCATTGACACTCTTTGAATGCCTAGCCAGTGTAGTAACCTTTGCCAAATTTCAGCTGAGATCACACATTTGAAAAATAGATTGGACACACTCTCTTCCTCCTAGTTGCACATTGGACATATTAAGTCAGGACTAACTCCCCATTTCACAAGCTCGTCTTTGGTGTACTCTCTGTTGTCGGCAACTAATCGAAGGATAAAGATTCACTTTGGTGCCCCATAATTATTGCACACTATACTTCTCCATGGCATCTTAATGAAAAGTACCCCTTAGTTTCCTTGTTCAGCCTCCTGATAGCCAGTACATCCAGGTCCTGAAATTCAGTCATAGTCATCCTAGCCTGTGCAATATACTTGCCTGCTTTAAGTATCTTTGTCAACACCCAAGAAGCTTGCTCACACTGTCTTCCATATAACCATATTGCTTCCATAGTATGCATGAACCCAAAAATCCCATAGTCTATCCTTCTTTTTGCACAAATTCCAGTATTGTTTGCAAATAGCAGCCTTGTTCCAAGTCCCCACATCAGTGAAGTTCATACCCCCTGCAACTTTAGGCTGGCACAATGTAACTCATGCAATTAGTGCTTTATTAGATTTCCCTTGTCCGCAGAATATAACAACCTTCGACAGGTAGTCTCAATAAGTTTAGTAATCTTCTTTGGCAAAATAAATAGTACTTGAGACCATAATATTTCAATGGAGAAGAGCACACTTTCGATCAAAGTGACTCTTCCAGCATATGACAAGAACTTGCTAGTCCAACTGGTGATTTTTCCCAGCATCCTTTCTAACAGGGGTTGACAATGGATGACAAAGCCTTTTGGAGCTAAGTGGGACCTCAAGTTATTTGAATGGGAGCTCCCCTTTAGTGAAGCCCAATATGTCAAGTGTCTGTTGATGCAGAACAGGATTGACCCCTCCAACATAAACACAACTCATTGTAGGATTAGCAACCAGCCCTGACACTGTAGAAACTCAGTGAATAAGTTATCAGTAGTTGTACTGTCACTATATCTCCCTTGCAAAATAATAGAAGATCATCAGCAAAACCTAGCTGAGTGATCCTTATTTTTGTACACTTAGGATGGAATTTAAATGTAGTGTTCTTGGTCATTTTCTTCAATAATCTACTCAAATATTCCATTACAAGGACAAAGAGGTAGGGGGCATAGGATCGCCCTGTCTAATTACTTTGTTTTGCTTCAAAAGGCTTACAGGACTGCCCATTTATAATGACTGGGTATGACACTGTTTGCAAACAAGTCATAATCCAGTGAATGAATCTCTGAGGAAACTGCAACCCATGCAATACTTGTTCTATAAATACCCACTCCACGGAGTCGTATGCCTTCTGTATATCAATCTTTATCATGCAGAAAATATACCCTTCCTACCATATCCTTTTATAAGTTCATGACTCAGGATGATAGTCTATGATGACCCTCCCTTGCACAAAAGCATCTTGTCTATGGTCTACCAACTCATCCATCACCCTTTGAAGTCTGCTAGTGATCACATTTGAAATTATCTTGTACAGGATAGTACAACAAGAAATGGGCCTGAACTCCTTCACTGTAAGGGGGTTTTTCACTTTGGAAACTAGAGTGATTGAGGTCAGTTCACATGTGGATACATGAAACCTGTGTTAAAGAAGTCAGTAACATCATCAATAATCTCAGCTCCAATGGTGTTCCAACACTGTTTGAAAAAGAAGGCATTGGAACCATGGTGCCTTTTGCTCATCAATATCCACCATAGCTTGTTGAATTTCCTCTCTTATAACAGGCTCTATAAGGTGAAGTTGCTAGAGTCTATTCAGCTTGTATCCTTCTTGCATAGTGTCAATATGAGCTGCTGGAAGTTGGGAATCAGCAGTGCCAAGCAGGGAGAGACAAAATTTGAGGATTTCTGTCTCAATCTCCTGTTGAGTTTCTGCAACCTGGCCATCTAAAGTATTGAGAGCTCTTATCTGATTCTGAGCCAACCTGTTTTTCATACAACCAAAAAGATAAGCATTGTTAGTGTCACCCAGGGTCAGCCATCTCATTCTTGACTTCTGCTTCAGTATATTCTCCTCTATCATAACCCATCTTTCAAGTTGTTCTTTCATTTCCTTTTCTCTATCACCATAAGCTGCTTGTTGTCTTGGATCTCTGGTGTGGACCTATATATCAACCAGGTCTCTTCTACATTGTTTAATCTTTTCATAAACCTTTGGGAGTCACTTGTGTTCAATCCTTTTAGACCCTGCTTCACCCTTTGCAGTTTCATCCACATAGTCTTGAGATCATGTTTGCCACTAACACTGCCCCAGGTAGCTTGCACTATGTCTCGGAAATCAGCACGCTTTGCCAAATTATTGAAAAAGTTCTGCGAGCATCTTTAAACTGCACAGCCAATGGACAATGGTCCGAGAAGTGAGGGTCCAAAGCTGAAGCTTCTATGTGTGTCCACTGAGTAATCCAAGCACTATTAACAATAGCCAGTCGACCTTGCTATGAGTATGGTTATTATTCCAGGTGTACCTTCTGCCAGTATTGCATAGCTTATAGTAATTAATATGGTATTATTTAATACCGTCAACCAAACACTATATTAGTTGTGCAGTGATTATTGTTTTCCTTATACGCCAACCGAACACTATATTAGCGTTTGCGGGATATTATGTTGGATTTAATTACTCCAATACCACAACCAAACAAACCTTTAATATATATAAAAGAAAAATAAAGAGTCGAAGCAAAAGGGAACTTAGCCCCTTAAAACATTTCAGTGATTGAATCAAAAGTTGAAATTTCTTCTTACCTATGAAAAGAACATTTAATAATTGCTACTTAGTGAGTGTCACAATTCAAATCTGGCACTTAGGCTGTGACATGACACCCAACAAGTCACTACCCTCATCAGGCAAACCCTCTTATACTAACATGCTTATAACATAAAAATGAATAAGTCAGAAGACATACTAGCGTAGTTTGATATATAATAAATGCGGAAAGAAGTATAATATCTGAGATAGTGAAAATACCTATAACACCCAAAAGAAGAGACTAAATCACGGAGATACTAGAATCCGAGAACGAAGTATGAGACACGCTAGAAAGTAAGACAATACTGAATAATAAAAAATGGTGGTTGAATAGGGCCTGCATGACTAGTGGCGGCTCACCTCAGCTCTGAACAAGTCTGGAATAGACCGAATATCCAACGGGTCAGTTACTAGACCACCCTCTCCGAACCCTGCACCCAAATAACAAGTGTGAGTCGAAAGGCCCTGTAAGTTCATAGACATGCTCCTCAGCTTACCCCTGGGACAAGACATTAGAAAACGGAAGTGTTTTACTATAAGTAAAGGCATGATAGATATAGAAATCAAATTATAGTTACATAGAAGTCATGAACATAATCACATAGGATAATCCCCATTCTCCATTTCCTTTCTAGGGGGAATATCCGCCTCTTAGTTCCTAGACAAAACAGGAATTAGAGTAGCAAGCGACTGCTAAAGCTACTATAATTGCTATGTGGAATAGGTTTCTTGTCTGATCCGCCTGGCGTAGTGCATCAACCACATTTCTTACCCATCTTCAGTGCATTTGCATATGACCCGCCTGATGCGGTGCATCAACCATATGTCTTACACAGTACCATCTCAGACTACTAACTAGCCTTATAACATCATCGTGCGCTAATGACTATGTAATAATGCATGCGAAATAGCTAAAAGATATAACGAAGAAATTATCATATGTTAAAACTATCAATAAAAAATAGATACATATGCTAGGACCCTTGCGATCTACGATTTATACTTTAAAATTGGCTAACCTAGTTCATGCTTGCCTCACACATGAACTAGATAGTTTAGATTACACTTAAATAACACATAAGACATGCTTTCAACGAAAAGTAAGCAAAGTAAGAGTTAAAGCTCACTTGCCTTACATTCAGCTACTTTATTTAACTTGAAATTAAAACTCTGCCCAGACGATCTCCAATGATCTCAATCTATTCAAAATCATGCACAAGGGGTCCAAATTGGTATAAGAGAACCAATTCCATAATTTTAGGACGCTTCAGGGTCAAGGCCACCTCTTGATCAACGCAATCCGCCCTTGGGTGAACCAGTGAAAATCCAAAATAAATACATTGACGTGCTACACATATTAGCTATGGAATCTAATTCTATAATCAAAATATCATTTTGATGTCAATTGCTAGTCCAAATCATCAATTTTCCATTTCTAGGTCTAGGTCTAAGTTACAAATTTTTTCCTCTTAAAACTCATAATTTAGCGGTTCAAATCATATATAATTCGAGTATAAGTTAAAAACTAGTGTCTAGAGTTCATACCTTAAATTCCAAGTCATAACCTCCTCCTTTCGGATTCCATGCACGAGCACAAAATCCCAATATTGGCCATAAATGGCTGCTGAAATGGTGTTTCAGCTTTTTATATGCTACAGTGCCTTCTGTGCGATCGAGCTGTAGGCTGCACCAACAAAAATCTACACTCTGCATTGCTGGTGCAAGGGTGCCGAAAGTCGCCCATCCTTAGACCCCATCCCCAAACCATGCCAACAAGTTCTAAATGGTATTGTTGAGTTGTACAAAGTCTCGAAACACATTTTGAAGATAAACACTCAAAAAGAGGAATTAAATTATTACAGTGAGGTACTCTAAATCAAAACATCAGTGTTGTTACAAAATGTTGAGACCTTTAGTCTTACTAGGATAAATATTAGTCAGTTTTTCAATCTTGTACTTTAGTACACTGAAGACTTACGTCTTAGAATTTTGAAAATTAATTTTCTTTTTCAATCAACTGGCATTAGCGCCAATGCCCACTCCATACTTTCCTTTGGTAAAATACCAACTAATGTTCTCTATACCTCTTCACTAGTCGTATAGGATTGACGGATTTAATTATGCATAAATAAGTATAGTTGGCCTTCAACATGAGCTGATTTTTTCATGCAAATGACATTGATGTTCCCAACTTCGTGAGAATCTAATAAACACACAAGCCATTTTTAGGATTATTATACAAGCCATTGTAATAGCTATGTTCATACAAAATAGCAGCTCAGTTTCATGAAAGATAAAATAGGTAGAAAAGTTGCAACATATTTACACTTCAGATTGCATCTACTCTATGACAATTTCTGATAAACCACCTCCAAAACTTGATGCAAAGTGATTGTTCTTGGGGCAACATTCTTTTCTGAAGCTCTCACAGCATCCACCAATGTGTCTCTTCTCCAATGGTGAACAAACCTTACGACCACTGCAGTCTAGATGATGATGATGATGATGGTTGTCCCGTAAGATATTGATGGCTGATCGGACTGTTGGACCACATTCTGAAGCATGCTTCTTGCAGCCAGAATGGACGTCGTGGCATGGTCTGTACTTGCAACGTCTTATAACCAGCTTGGCTAGTTCTTCGTCAGTAGGGGTAGTTCTAGAGTGAAATCCACAGTGATTGACCTGATCTTGGGGCGTATGTTTGCAGCTGCTGGGGATGACCATGTTCTGTTTTGTGCTGTCGCAATGAGCAGTTTCTTGGGTTCCACTTTCTGATACGTCGCAAACGCCATGGTCTTGAACTGAAAAACAACACTCTTCTGTTGCACAACTGTCATATGCCTTCTCTGGATGTGAGTGATCGTGTTCCTTGTCCGAACAGCTATGACCGACAGCATGATGTGGATTCAAATCTTCTCCAACTTTATTCAAGCTTACTTCCTCCATATTGTGCTCCTTGTGGGGTGGATGAGCATGTGAATGACACCCATGGATGTCTAGAGAGTCCACGCACTTATTAATTCCGCAGGTCATTGAGTCTGAAATTCTCAAATTTAATTCACGACTAGTAAGTTTTTTTATAGTCACGATTTATATCAATCAACTACACCTCAATCTCAACTAGTTAGCTGCTTTATATGCCATATAGAGAAGAGGCTGTCCACAGCCTATGGGCTGAGGAGTAGCATATTATCCGTCATTCTTATTTTCGAGAAGCTAGAAATTGCAATGCTTATTCTATCTGATTTTCTGGTTTAATCAAACATTTTATTGTAGGAGTGACAGTAGCGCCTACCTGAAATTGCAGTTTGGCATGTTTGATTGGTGCTATCACAATGAGCAGTTTCCTGGATTCCAGTTTCTGATATGTCAGTTACACTGCGTTGAACCGAATAACAACATTCTTGTAATGCACAACTATCATATGCCTTGTCTAAATTTGGATGATGATCATGTTCCTCGTCAGAGCAGCCATGCCTATGATCATGATTCGATTCCATATCTTTCTGGACTAAATCCAAGCTTTCCTGCTCCAAAATCCTTTCCGCATATAGTGGATTAGTAAGTGAATGGACACCGTGTTCATTTGCAGAGTCTAGGCACTTATTACTTCCGCATGACCTCGTACCTGAAAATTTCAAACCTAATCAACAAATAATTCTCATTGTTGCACCATATGCTTCAAGAAAAACTTTAAGTTGTTTCTTCTCATGAATAAAAATTTGGCTGCTCTTCTATGAAGCAATGCACAGACTACCTGACTCCAGGTTTAACCATAATCAGGCAGTCCAAATAATACTTTGGATCTTATTGTTTGGTTTAAGGAGGCAAAGAGGAATAAGAAGAGGTAGAAGACTCCGGCCATACCTGAATTAGCATTTTGACATGCTGGACTAGAAATCTTTAAAGAGCATGGTATAGAGTTGGCATGTGAATGACAAGAATTCTTGCTAGTGGTGTCCGAGCACTTTGTATTTCCACATGTCTTGGAGCTTGAAGTTGCAGATGGGCTTTGTGGAGCACACATCTTGGACTTGCATGTCTGATGATCATGATGTGAATGGTGGCTATTATTGTCTCTTGGCTCTGAAAACTTGCTATTTCCACATGATTTAGGACCAGAAACTGCAGATTGGCATCCAGGAACAGACTTCTTGGTAGAGCACGTTTGAGGAATTTTGTGAGATTGCCAACTATTTTTGTCAGTGAAGTCGGAGCACTTGGTGCTTCCACATTTGGAGCTTGAAGTGGCAGAATGACATTGTGGATCAAACATCTCTGAAGAACATATTAGAGAGTTTGTCAAAGAATGAAAACTACTCTTGTGAATGGAGTCTGAGCAATTGTTACTTCCACATGACTTTGATTCTGAAACTGCATATTGACATGCTGTAGAAGATATCTTGGCTGAGCAGCATTGAGAGTGCGGATGAGAATGACGACCATTATTTTGAGTGGAGTCTGAGCATTGATTACTTCCACATGACTTTGATCCAGAGGGATCAGATTGACACCCCTCGGACGAGCATGATTGCCTTGTACATTTCTTTTGTGACTCAATATTAGAGCAACATAGTTGAGGAGCATTTTCCGACTTGCAACAAGAAGCTTTGTATTTGTGGTGGTGAGCATGCGAAGATTTACAACCTTTTTTCCCATGTCTATGTGTAGTTCCTCGTAGAAGTAGCATGCTGTTCAAAATCACTAGCAAGCATGTCCCAGCATCTGCCAGAACAGCAGCCCAAACCAATGGATAACCTGCTATTGCCAATGCAACTATGGCACCCTTTGTACCGATTGATATAACCATATTCTCAATTATTTTCCTTCGAACTCTTCTAGCAAGACGTGCAGCTTTCGGTATCCTTCCAATGTCATTTGTCATTAGTATAACATGACCTGTTTCTTTCGCAAGCGCCGAACCAGAAATGCCCATTGAGATACCAATGTCAGCTGTTGCTAATGCAGGAGCATCATTAAGGCCATCGCCCATCATTGCTGTTGGAGCTTCCTTCTGAAAGCCCTTAATGATTGTTGCCTTGTCCTCTGGTAGGAGTTCTGCTTGAAATTCATCCAAAGCTCCACCTAACTGCAAAATGTTTCGACTTACTTCATTTGTATAAAATACAAGAATTTTAAGATACTCGGAATTCAGATTCAGTTTATCATGCAAATCTTGACTCTCTTTGCTAAACGTCAACCATGTCATGTACGTCTGATGTACCTTTCATATGTGAAGACTTATCATTTGTAAGTCAGAAAATTGTCCAAATCTTGGAGAACGATAAAGTATTTCTTACATTAGTTGTGATGATAACTTGGTTTATCCAGTTCAACCTTTAACCTTTATATAGGCTTCATATTCACATCACATTTTCTAAGTATTTTATGCCCCATTCTGACCCCTGTGAAGACAAAGACTTACTAGGGTAATACGTTCGCTAAATTTAGATGAAACGTTTAACCTATGCTGAGGATAGAAGAGGGAAGCAATAAGAGTTCAGTGAAAATTCTTAAGACTAAACACTAACCAAATGGTGCGATAATTATTTCAGCGTATTGTAGAATTTCAAATATACCTGATCATGCACATGGTTGGCAGCTGCATAACAATCACCGGTAAGCATCACGGTTTTGATACCCATTTGCTTCAGTTCTCTCATTGCATCTTTTACGCCAGTCCGGCAAACATCAGAAAGACTGAAAATTCCAGCTGGAGAGGATCCCAAAAATATGTATCCGACAGAATTTCCTTGTAAACTGTCACCCTCTATTTCTGGCATTGACATTTCAAAACATCCACCACATTAGTGCTAAACAGGTCAGGGATATCAGAAAAATAAACTAAGGAAATCACATATTTATTACTCCATACTTTTGAAAGTTTCCACGTCTCTGCAATAATCTGTGTTCTACAACTATGATGATTATAAACGGAAAAGCAAAAAAAGATTCAGCCTTTTACCTGTAGTACATCCAGCTCTTGAAGAAATTTTCCTATTCCCTACATAGATTTCCATTCCATCAATATTTCCATATATCCCTTCACCAGGAAAATTTTGAAACTGCTCCACTCTATCAGGCTTTGGATCGACGGAATTTGATTGTGCATAGTCAATCAGAGCAGCTGCCATCGGATGACCTGACTTGCTCTCAATGCTTGAAACCCTGAAAGCATTCACTAGAGAATTCAGTGTATGCGACGAAAAAGTTTTGACCACAAAAACAAAAAGGCTTCTATTTAGCTTCCTGTGTGTACTTCTTTTGCAGCATAAAAAATGTTTGAAGAATGTTAGATTATCAATTGAATATATTTCTGAAATTCATTTGACCAAAATACTTTTATGATTCCTCAATGTATAAGATATAAATACTCCATCTAAGTTCCTCAATATTAGGAACCGGCATTTTGTACATAATTATGTAAGAGCCATTTAACACATTTGAATATGAGAATTTGGCACTCCCAATTTCATGTTTTATGGACATATATATGCTACAATGAGATCTTGTTATATCATTATCAATGTGCTGTGAAAATAATCAGTTAAGATTTTGAATTTTCTTTGGCAACATCAAATAATATGAGTAGTAACCTTTACCAGTAAAGCAGTGTGTTGAGGCTAAGACCATCAATGAGAGACCTGAACTCGGTCACCGCAAACTCTCCTCGAGTTATTGTCCCAGTTTTGTCGAAAGCCATGATTTTGATTTTAGCAAGAGTCTCAAGATACTCTGCTCCTTTAAACAGAAGACCTGATGTTGCTGCTTTTGAAAGTGCACAACACATGGCAACTGGTGTAGATAGCACAAGTGCACATGGACACGCACTCACCAAAGCGACCAAAGCCAAGCGATACCATTCATTTCGGTTGTGCACCCTTAATGCAGTAGGAACTATTGCCAAACAAGCAGATATAGCCACAATTACTGCAAAACATCACCAGTTGAAATCAGACTTGTACAGATAGTAGGAAAAGTATTGGAAATAAATAGTTCAAGGGAAGGAGCAATGAAGCGATTTATAAGACAGAACACAAATTCATGTGATAACATGGGCAAATCCCATATCGGAAAGGTAGAGGACAATGAAGTGATTTATAAGACTGAACACAAGTTTACATGGTACATGCGCTTTATGACTCGATGTGGCACAATTGTTGATTTACTAACCTGGTGTGTAATATTTAGCACACTTGTCAATGTATCTTTGAGTTTTTGATTTCTTGTTCTGAGCATCTTCTACAAGCTTCGCCATCCTAGCCACCGCACAATCTTCAGCCAGAGCTGTAGTCTTAACACTGATATAACCTGACTTGAGGAGCAAACTCCATTAACAAAAAAACTTGAAGTTTCAGAACTAAAAATGAAGCATGAAGGAATACTATCTTACCATTTAGATTAGTAGTGCCAGCCCAGACCGTCGAATCTTTTTGCTTGGAAACTGGAAATGACTCGCCTGTCAAAGTCTTCTCGTCCACATCACATTCCCCTTCCACTACAATTCCATCAATTGGTATAGTTTCTCCAGCTTTCACAGCAAGAATGCTATTCAACTTGACTTGATCAACGTTTACTACTTCTCCGCTTTCAGCTAAAACTGCTGTAGGAGGGACTATATTGACCAGTGATGACATAACAGCAGTAGCCTACATAACCATGAAGGTTTTATTTTATCAGAATGCTTTATCCATCCAGAATATCAGTTAATGAATTAAAGACACAAACTTAGCTTGGCATACACAACATTCATCGATCATCTCCATTTCTTAGAATAGTTAAACTATATAGTACTTAGTAGGTTTCAACTAGTGAATAGCATTGCTAAAAAGTAAGATCACATAAACTTAAGCTAACGCTGCTTGTGTCCAAGGGCCTAAATTCAAACAGAGCTGTGAAGTAACTTAATCTTCAAAATGAAATATAATCCACTGATGATCCACGCGGTAGCTGCATTTTAGTCCTTTCCAGTGTATAATGTCGTTGAGGAAAAAAACAGAAGCCAACCTTAACCGTTTTATGGTTTATTGTAAAGCCTTCTAAGGAAAAGAAGGGTGGATTGATGAGCGCGGGTCAAGAAGAATAACTGATAGGCTTCAAGGCTAGCAAGCTTTCGAAGAAAGGGCACATATAACACCTTGTTCAAATCGCACATCGAAAAGGGAGAGGAAAGAAGCATTATATAGATGACAAGTTCACATGGTATATGCGTTTTTGGGCTTAACTAGGCATTGCCCAAGGGATAAATTTGTATGGACCGCCAAAGTGGACAACATCTACCATGTGCTTTGATTGTGACAAACATGGTATTTGGAAACGGACACGTGCAATATGATGGTTAGGCAAACATCAGCAATGATGCTTATTTCCTAAGAGGTTGTATGTGACGGCCATGACGTAGGGCAAGCTAATGAGGGCGGGTCAAGAAGAATGATTAGCACGCTTTTAGGCTGACAAGCTTAAAAATAAGGGTTGTATATGACACCTTAGACATATCCTATATCGGAAATGGAGAGAAAAGTAAAGGTCACATGGTATCTGCACTTTTGTGCTCGATATGGCATAACCCATGAGACAAATTTCATGAGGTTTGTTGGGCCAAAGCGCACAATATGACAACTACCAAGTTAGGTTTTCATACTTTTGCAATTCTATCAAATAAAAAATACAGCATTACAGTCACCCTAGGAAATTATACTGTCAGATACATCTACACATTTCAATTTTCTTGTGTAAGGAAATTAAACAGGGACAAGAATTCACAAACCTTGTGACTCGCCCTTGACTCCAGCCATTCTGCAATGGTGAATAAGAAGACAATAGTACCAGCTTCCCAATAATCGTGTAAAACAATTGATCCAGCAACTGCACATGACAAACAAGTTATAAAAATCAAAGTTACAAAACATTTCTAGCTTTCTAACATTACACCCTTGCAAACAGGGGCGGATTTAGGGGGTGCCCAGCTTGTTCACCCGAACACCCCGGCAAAATACAATTGAACATATATTAACTATTAAACATCTGAACAAATATAAAATGCTAGCTAAAGAGGTTCAGTTTATTCAAAATTGTGTCTGCCATTCTAGATTGATTTCCAGAGACATTATTTTTTATGTTTAACTTTTGCTGTTATCCGCCCCTGCTTGCAAAAAAGCAGTCACTTTGTATTAGTCGTAGATTGTCTATATCACCCTTCCCGACCTCGCTAACCAGGATGCTCCATTTTTCCCCTTCATCTTTTAAATTTATGTGTATTCGATTATATGTGCAATTACAATTTTTAAATACTAATTTATATAGTCGGTTTGATTCTATTTTTTCAGTTATTTTTGCTTTAAACGCAACCAAATATTGTTGATTTTTAAAATTAAGAACTAAAACCAAATCAAACCAAGGAATTATTGTCTTTTTTCTTTGATTTCATTCCGTTTTCAGTCTGATTCAATTTTTCGGTTTTATGTGGTAACCCCTGGCTGTCAATCTAAAGATGGTAAAGCAACAAAATTCTTAGCAATTTTTCAAAAAGATAGAAATTAAGAGTTTTAGTGACGTTTTCTTTCTACAAGGAATCTTATCATGCTACTTTGTTAAAGATAAAGGTTTGAAGTGTCACTGTGCTTTTCACCATTTCTAATTTTCCATACATATTCAGTAGAAATGCATTATTTGAGCTATAAATTGGACTCATAACTGCAAGTTATCTCTTCTATTGGTGTTTGTCTATAGAGTTTAATGAATGCTGAATTCATAACCGTCATAGTTACTAGATTCATAATTAAATATATTTAATGAATTTTCTAATACGAATAGAGAGTCTAAACAAAAATTATTGAATTCATCCTAACCAGTAACTAATACTCCCTCCGTCCTGTCTATAAAAAGACATAATATTATAATATAATTTAATCAATTGACCTACATATTAAAAAAATATTATTTTAAAAAAACATAAGAATTATTGAGAGAAAAATCTCCTCCTAAATAATACTCTCTAAATTACTAGCTATTTGCCTATAGAGACTGAAAATTGGAGCTATGAACAAAATTTCTTTTATTTTCTGTTACTTTACCTCATTAGAAAAATGGACATTATATTAAATGGAGAATGGGACATAAAGAAATTTCAGGGCTCATTTTCTACCAAGTTTCCTTTTAAAAAAATCAAAACAAATGTAATTACATTAAATAATAACTCAAAAAATGTCCTAATATGCCCTAAAAAGTTTTAAACTATCAATGTATAACTAAAATTCAACGCAAAAATATATCTTGTGAAATTTAGCCGCTCAAATAATTAATTTACAAGATGATGGTGTTAATGTAGATGTAGAACTTATCTAATTCTTTAACTTGCCTGGATGAGGTCATGGTACTTTTTTAGTTTATTTTAAACAGACTTTATTTATATTCAGTATGTTTTCAATTGCAATATTTTAATTTATTATTAATGAAACTCCTTATGTGAATGAAATACTAAGTTTAAGATTATAAAATTTAAAAGAATAATTTTAGTATGTGATATATACTGAAATAAAAAAAATTCTCAAGATGAGTTAACTATTTTTTATTTATTTATTCTAGTCTGACTTTCAGGCGATCAAGTACTTCATAAAAGTCACTCTCTTTTCGTTCTAACTCGAAAATGAACCCGATAGTCAATTTAATTTAGTATTAAAAGATTTAAATTTTTTATTATATTTTAAAATTTTATATCTAATTAAATTAAGATATGTAAAATGAAACGAAAAGAGTATGACAAAGAAATCCGTCACCTTCTATAAATGGGCAAGAAAGTGTTGGGGCTAATTAAAGTCATTTTCTTTGCAATTATTTGAGGAGAAAAGGAGAAGCGTTACACATTTACACATTACTTATGTGGGCTCCTTTTTTGGTGCTTTACACCTGGGAAAACCATTTGTTGGTTATATTGCAAGAGTTACACAAGCAATTTTGTTGTTTTCCTTACTAGACAAAATCGTGTGTGGGATTGAAATTCCTTTTTTCCTTTTCCAATCACATCTTATCTCACCTTTATATTTATGTACTTTTTTACATTTATTTTAGGAATTTTTAAGCTACATAACTGCACGGAAAATAATAATTAATTATATTTTTATATAAAATATATAATATACAAATAAAATATATGTTATATATAATCATGATATATTTGATTAGTGATTGTAAAAATTTTGGTCGAGAACCGGTGGATGAATGAAAAGAGAAGAAAAAAGAAGAATAAGATGAAAAGAAAAGAAAAAAACTCAAGGCGGAACGAATGGGTGGGGTGGGTTAAACATGTGGGTTTCTAAAGGAATTTGGTATTTAAATTAGGGATGAGTCATTTGATTATGAGCTTGATGTGTGTCTCCGTCAAAACTAAGAGCAAATGTATGCCAAAATATAATGAAAGTATATTTGAATCGAAAGTATAATGATAGGTTATATTTGAACCAAAACTCAAATAGGTATATTTAAACTATTTTTGATAGTACAAGAATATATTTGAACCTTTTCCATTCTTTTTTTTACACACTCTATAAATATAGCAGGTTGCAAATTTGGATGAAAAGGGAAATTAAAGGTTGCATTAGCTTACCGTACCATTAGCCTAAAATAGGCAAAGTTATAATCAATGCCAATTTTCCTACGGATTTCAATAGGAATGTCGGTCAAAGAAATGCGTATTTATAGTATTTTCTATGTCCCAATTTATATGACACACTTTTTTTTAATCAGTTCAAAAAATGACACATTTTCTTATGTGACAATAATTTAACTTTAAACTTTATCTTTTACGCTTAACGAGATGATGCATAATCACACAAATATCTTTGATTTGTTTTAAACCACAAGATTCAAAAGTCTTCCTTTATTTATCAAACTTCGTGCCCAGTCAAACTACATCATATAAATTTGAACGAAGGGAGTAGTAACATAAGCAGATTAAAGATTCGTTGAGTATAATTCGTGCACTTATTATTTTTCTTACTTGATGTAAATCAACAATGATAAATGATATGTTTAGCGTCTGAACTAAAGGTACAACATTACAACAAGTTGTTGATAAATATATCCTACTCTTTGTATTTAACTGTTTAATTTGTGTCAATAATATATGTAATACTAATATCGTATTTGATAACTCACTAATTCCATTTTGAAATCTGAATTATTTAATTCCAATAGGAATAAAGAAGATTACTTTTAAGTAGTACTAGGTCACTTGAAAATATTTCAACACAAAAAGTATATCAATCATAAATCCCATAATATATTTTCATGCTTTCATTATTGAAAGTCACTAGTGGTCCAATATATATTAGCATCTAATTACACCCAAGAATCATCCCTCCCACTCCAATCTTGTGAATTAGTTAAAGAAGCAATATTAAATATACAATATTTAATTGCCCTATGGTGCATGCTTTTTATGAAATAATGAATCACAAAGCATAATCAAGAATCAAGATTCAAGCACCACAAAAAAGAAGAAGTATCCTAGCTAATAAATTAAAGCAAGAGACAAATCTCAATCACGACCATGCATTAATTCTATTAAAAAGGACAGCTGATGAATGAAGCATGCATCACGTATTCATGTAAGTTCCGGGAAAGGATCGTACCCTAATGCAACCATCAACGACTAATTTTACGGTTCAAATCTATGACCCTATAGGTCACACTATAAGAAGAAAGACATTTGTCAACAACATTTTTGTTTTCATGTGTTGGATATTGTTGCCAAAAGTGTTTTTCGCAACAACAAAAGTTGTTGCATGCCATTACAATAACCTCCGATACGAAAAAATTCGCAACAAGAAGTTATTTTTTTTTTATCATTTACATTTTTTAGCAACAAAATATTAAAATTTTGTTATCATTTACGTTTTTAGCAACAATATATTTATTGTTTTAAAAGTTTTGTTGATAATTTTATACTTTCTTGTAGTGACACAGAGACAACTTTATTGTTGCTCCAAGATTTTCTTTCCCATTAATTCTATGACCAAATCAAATTCAACTATTTTTTTCATGCCAAAAAGTTAACTAATGGGGTTTGGGGGGGGGGGGGAGGGGGAGGGGGAAGCAAAATACCTGCTATTAAAACAAGAATGTTGATGTCAAGTGTGAGGTTGCGAACGGCAGCGAAACCCCTAAAAACAATAGGGGGAATTCCAACAGCAACAGCTCCAAGTGCTAACCATTGGAGAGGTGGAAAAAAGTACTTCAAAAATGAGAGAGCAAGCAAGATTCCACTACCAATTGCAAATGGACTTGGCCATTTCTTTTGGTAGTTTTTTTCTCCATTTACTCTTATACTTGCTTCTAATCTTGCTTGATTCAATGCCTTAACTACATCCACACACACAAAAAATACAATAATTGCTAAAAAGATATTAAAGATATATCAACTCATATAACGGAAGTTATGCACAGATTATGGATTCTATATTGCTGATTAAAAATAAAGAATTCATGCTGTATACACACACCAACCTAAAGAATACTACATTATTGATGCAGTTTAACTGGTTTTACATAGGTTATTACTCTAATTTACAAATTTCCAAACCAAACTTGCCCTGAATGGTTACCTTTGTTGTAGGTCATTTAACAAGATGTGGTAGTTACACATTTGGCTATTCGGCCAAAAATAATTATATCCGCTAGTCAATATACATAATGCATACACATATTTTGAAAAGCACCAACTCGTACCACTGAAATATAAGTTTTGTAGAATTGTATTAATCTCTTCTTGTGGAGTATTTCTCATTAATACAAATATACATAGTGTGTACAATGTGAAATTCTAATACAATAAGGATCCTATATTTACCATATTTATACAACACTAATAATTATAAAATATATGGGGAATATTTTCTAATAATCACTAATAAGTTTTGGTAACCCTATTTTATTATTCAGGTTAAAATGGATTTTCGAACAAAAATAAAAGGAAAATCACAAGAATGAAGACAAAAAGAAAAGATCAAGTAGTTTAATTTGCTGAATTTTCTTTTCTGGTTAATTCTTCACACCCAATAAAATGACAATAAAAACAGTGGAAAAAATAAAGTAGTACTAATAATTAATTATAAAGAAGGGCGAAAAAACAAACAAGGAAACTTGAGTCATTTTGTCTGTTTCCTACAACCACTCTTCAACACAAAGAAGCTGCAAAGCGACATATGAGTGAAAATATTTTCTTTGATAGTTCAACACAAGCCTCCATCACCAAATTATTAACAACTACAAACTTAAACTTTCATATCACAATTATGTAATTTTTGGGGACAAATCAAATCATCACTCACTATTTTCTATAACCTAACAAATCGACCATTCAATCTTGACTTCTTCCATTTTCTTCAAAAAACTTAAATTATTAGACATAAATCACTTTTTTTCTAACTTGTTTTGTCCTCCCACAATCTCAACCGACTCTAAGTATTACTCCTTTCGTGTGAAAGTGTTTGACTGACACGAATTTTAAGAAAGAAAGACTTTTGAGATTAACTCGTGGGTTAGAACAAGTTATAGACATTTGTGTGGCCTTAAACATCTAAGTTAAAATAAGAACATTAAGTGGTAAGGAAAAAAATGACTTTTTTTAATAAATCAGAACGAAAATTATGCCATTTAAAATGGATACAAAGTAATAGCGTATGGTAAACTCGGCCATCTTTGCATGGTAGCGTTTCAATAGAGAATTTATACATGTTCTTGGGCCTTTTGACCAGATTAAAAAAAAGATTATATTTTTTCCGTGTTAGTTAATCAATCTAATAATACTCTAACAACAACCACTTTAGAGAATTTGCCAAATTAATACTTATACCATATTCTAGCAAAATGCCAACCAACCAAAAGAACAGTACAAGCAAACATCACTTGAATAAATGAAAACCGTTTCTGTTTCCTTTTTTTGGTGATTTTCTCCACGAGAAATCACTTCATTTAATAGTTAAATTGATTAAAAAAAGATTACGTCAGTACTAAAGTAAAGATGAAGAATAGTACTCTTTCGGTTTCACTTTGGTTAAACTAACTGTACACGAAATTTAAACAAGCAAAAAAGGTTTTTGAAATTTAAAATACTAAATATGTTATGACATTTATGTATCTAAAAAAAGGTCATTCACGATAAAATGTTGAGTATCAAGTTAAATTGTTTCATTTTTTTTTTGGAATAAATTGAAAGAAAATAGTGTCACGCAATTAAAATGGAGGAGAGGAAGTAGTAAACGTTATACCCTTATTTAAGAAAGTAAAGCAACACTTTTAAATTTTGTTTTCTTAAATTAAAAATATATTGAAATATATAATATACCAGAATTCCTCTCGAATCTTGTAGTTTTAACATATGTTAAAATCAAGGAACTAGTATCATATATATATAAAAAATGATTTTTTTAAATAGAAAAAATTAGCCACATAAATTGAAACGGGGAGAGTAGTATACAATAACTATATATATGTGTCTTACCAATTTGGTGCTGAGAAATGAGGAGAGAATCATGAATAACAATGACAGTTTTTGTCGTGACAATTACTGAAACCTCCTTAACCCCTTCTAAATTCTTGAGAATTTTTTCAACAAGAACAACTTCTGATGTACAACAAATTCCAAGAACATCAAAGTAGCTCTTGCTCATTTTCTTTGTTTCATTATTAGCTTTCTCACTTTCTGTCATTTTTTTCTTCTCTCTTTTCAAGAAACAAAAAGTTGTCGATGCTTCTATTTTTCCCCTTCTCTAAGTTGTATAATTTTGAGAAGTGGGAGAAGAACAATAAAATGAAATGTGTTTATGAGTGTCTCTTATAAAAAACATGTAGAGAATGAGAGAAGGCAATAAGGTTTGGGGGGTTTAAATAAGAGTTGCATGCTGCTCCCCCACCCCTCCCCCACCCCCACCCCCACCCCCACTCCCACCCCCTCCCCCACCACACCCAACGCAAGGTGGGGAGGGAGGAAGAAGAAAGAAAAGTTTATAAGAAATGCATATGACCTTTAGCTTTTCGTCTTTTTTGTTTTTCAACTTTGAGTTTGCACTTTGTTTATATTTCTTTTTTTTTTTCATTATCACTAATCTAAAAAGATTTAAATACTTTATCCTCACTCTGTCCCAATTTATGTGATACATTTTTTTTAGTTGGTTCCAAAAGAATGATACATTTTTATATTTAGAAATAATTTAAATTAAAACTTTCCCTTTTACCCTTAGTAAATTTTTTTACAACCACACAAATATCTATGACTTCTTTTGGACCATGAGTTTCAAAAGTCTTATTTCTTTCTTAAACTCTATGTCAAGTAAAACTATATCACATAAATTGGGATAGAGGGAGTATGCATTGAAAGTCTATTTTTTTTAAAATTTATTTGTGTATTATTATTCATTGTAAGAGATTTTTTGTCTCATTTTTTAATTATTAGTGCCTAGTGATAGAGCCAGGATTTTCACTAAGGGGTTCAAAATATGAAGAAGTAGGGCAACCTTCTTGTATTTATTCTCTGTCGACGAATGATTAGCCCTCTTTGCTAACGTGCACCAACCTCCATTTTCAATGGCGAAAAGAGGTAGGGGAAGGCCGCGGAAGGACAAAAATCCTACTAGGACATAAACCCTAGTTACTACTGGACCGATTGGGTTGACACAACCCCAACGATTGTGTTAATGTTGGGTTTGATGTTGTGATATTTGATCCAACATATCTTCTGAATGTACTGATTTGAATGCATAAAAATGTTGGGACAAATGTCATAACATTCGGACCAACATCTTCGAAAAACAGTTTTGTCTTACTTCACGGAATGAAGTAATATTTTTGTAAATATTACTATGAAGTAAAAATAACTTGCCAAGGTAAAAAGGAGCCGGTGAAAAACGTGGGAAGAATGAGTCAAGGCTGTTGCTCTAGGTGAGGAACAAGTCAAAGATGTTAGAGGATTTTACTTCATGATCTTCTCCAACAAACACACCAGCTGCCCACCTTTCCCTCAACCTTCTCAACGGATCGATGAGATTTTCAAGGAAGACTCTCTACTATAAATAGAGAGGCTACTACAGTGAACCGATCATCCAGAATTAGATTGCAAAAATACCAAGAGAGCTCTCGGGATTTCATCTCAGAAATCTGGATCACAAGTGTTGCCTGAGTGTGTCGACAACATTCTGTCCAACATTATAATTACTGTTTAGATTCTAGATTAATTTTGTATGGAGCGATTATAATGAGAGGTTGTCTATGTCTACATAGTTAGATTTTTCAGGCAGAAGTCATCTGCGACTTCAACTTTTAATTCCTTTCCGTTTTATATTGTAAATTTGTAAAGAAATGAATTTGTACTTTGTATATAATATATATATAATACATTTGGTCATTGACCATCATAAGTTATATAATATATATAATCTATGAAAATTTAAACCTTTGTGTTCTTTAAATTCCGCTATATTTACTCTTTAAAGTTACTGTTTTGCTAAGTGTTGTTACTGGTGACGGACGACATAATTGCCAACATTCGTAAACAGAATTGAAATTCGGTTTATTTCATTTTGTTTTTATTTCCCATAACGTTTGACACCCCCTTTCAAGCGGTATCAGAGCCGACACTTAACACAATAAGTGATTGGTCCTGTTGTCATAAGCTATGGATCCGGCAAATCCAACTATTGGTAGACTTCCTATATTAGATGGATCAAATTCTGCCTATTGGAAGATTCTCTTACGTTCTCATATAAAATCAATTGATATTAGGGTATGGAGATCTATAATCAATGGCTATGTTGTTCCAATGTTGCCACCGGATGAGGAAGGTGACATTCTTGTTAAACCAATAATGCTAGCTTTAATGAAAAAGCCTTAAATGCAATTTTTGGATGGGTTGATATGTATATGTTCAAACTCATTCAAAACTGCCCTCACGGCTAAGGACGCATGAGATACTTTACAAATTTATTGTGAAGGTAGCTCAAGTATTTGTCGAACAAAGCTACGCATGCTCATGAGTAAATATGAACGTTTAAGGATGAAAGAAGTGGATGATATTAAATCTTAATTTGAAAAGTTGATTAGCATCTCAAATGAATGCCAAGTGCTCGGTGAACCATTAACCAACACTCAACTTGTTGAAAAGGCTCCATGTTCTCTTCCTGAAAAGTTCAATTTAAAGATTTGTGCTATTGATGAAGCTCACAATCTTGCTACAATGGACCTTCATACATTGATGAGCATACTCAAAACTTATGAGATGAATATTGAGAATCAAAAGGAATTGTATAAAAGCAAGAATGTGGCACTTCAAGTTCAATCCTCGGAGAGTCAAATCGAAAAAGAGGATGCGAATCTTGAAGAAATTGGTGATGGTGCAAATGTTGCCTTACTCACCAAAAAATTCAATTCCATGGTGAGGAAGTTCAACAATGAGAGAAATCAATCTAAACCTAAAGAGCACAAAAACCAAGTCTTCAATCAAAAGCCCACTAGATTCCTTCCAAATGTACAAAAAGGAAATCAACTAAGAAGAACCAACTCAGATCGTATCAAATTTGATCTCAAACAACTTGAGTCTGTGTAGTGTCATGCATGCTCTGGTTGGGGTCACTATGCTAACGAATGTGCAAACACTCTTAGAAAAATTGGTATGAGCCTATGGGTTTCTCTTAGTGATGATGAAGGAGAAGAGGAAGGAGACTGTGAAATTAAAACACAAGCAATACTGACTACTATTTTCGAACAGTCTCTATCAGATAATGAAGATGTCGTATACAATGTTGTCTCATATGTCACGACATTTTCTCCAACATTAACAACGATATCAACATCATTAGCGATATCCGAAAGGTATGAATTCTTTAACTATTTTGATGTTAATTGCTTTAGTAGTTCTATTTCTATTAGTGAGGCTGAGTGTATAGATCAAGTTGAATGCAAAGATGATATGATTAATGAATTATAAAGTATTTGTAAATCCTTAATCATAGAATCCAAGCAACTTGACAAAAAGGTAAAATCTTTAACTCATGAGAATTTTGTATTAAAAGGCACGATAACCTGACTTGAGGTTGCACTTACCAAAAATGATATTGAATTTGGTAAGATTCGTGCTAAATTGGATTTAGCCGAGGCAACCTTCCGTAAGCTCAACACGGGGACTTCAAAATTAAATGAGATACTCAACTTTAGTAAACCTTCACATGCAGGAATTGGGTACAAAAACTCTCTTAGAACCATATGCTCTAACCTCTTTGATAAAAATGAGAAAATGTGCTTTGTAAAAGAAAAAGGGATGAATAATAAGTTCTCATGTATGTCAAAGAATATGAAGTTTGTGTGTCATCACTGTAACTTCCCTGGATACTTAAAACCATATTGTTTCAAACTTCAAGATTCAGTGAGCAAAATGTTGTCCAACATTTCGGATAACAATCGAAGCAACATTTCTGAGTCAAAAGGTAAAAAATGCTTTAAGAGAGTTTGAGTTTCTAAAAAGGATATAACATGTAATGTTGCTATAACAACATTAAGAACTAACATTTCAGGTTCTTGGTACTTTGATAGTGGATGTTCTCGCCACATGACATGTACAAAAGGTTTTCTAAAGAACTATGAGTCATTCAATGGAGGAAACATGACTTATGAAGATGACAGTAAAAGAAAAATAATTGGAAAAGAGATCTTGGATTTTTCTAGATTTCCAGCCTTAAGAAATGTCTTACACATGGAGGGCTTAATGACTAATTTTGGTTAGTATTAGTCAACTGTGTGATGACAATCTTGAGGTAAAGTTTAATAAGAATGCTTGTGAAGTTACGAATAAAGCCAATATATATGTCTTGACAGGTACAAGAACAGGTGACAATTGCTATCTTGTTGTAAAACAAGAAATATGAAATAATTCTAAGATCGATGACACAACACTATGGTATCAAAAGTTGGGGCATGTCAACTACCACAATTTAGAAAAATTGGTCTCATGTGAAGCGGTTAGAGGCATACCCAAACTTAGCCATAAAGGTAAAACTATCTGTGAATATTGTTTGAAAGGTAAGCAAACTCGTGTCTCTCATAATGTTGTCCAGCATGACGGACAACATTCAGGTACGTCTCACTGTTTTCAATTGCTACATATGGATTTAATGGGTCCAATTGAAGTAGACAGTCTAGGAGGCATGAGGTATTCCTTTGTGATAGTAGATGGTTTTTCTAGATATTCTTGGATATACTTTTTGAAAGAGAAACACAAACGTTTGACATGTTTAAAATCTTGCACTCTAGAATTAGAAATTTATTCTATTCTCCTATTTTTCGTATTGGATCCGACCATGGAAAATAATTTGAAAATAGTTCATTCACAAATTTTTGTGAGAAAAAAGGATTTTTTCATGAGTTTTCTGCCCCTAAAACTCCTCAACATAATGAGGTTGCAGAACGGAAGAATAGGACATTGCAAGAAATGACTAGAGTTATGCTTAGTTCTAAATACTTGTCAAAATATTTATGGGCAGAAGCCTTGAATACTGCTAATCACATCGCTAATAGAGTCTATTTAAGGCTAGAGACAAAGATGACACCCTATGAGATTATAAATGGAAAGAAACCAAACTTACGTTACTTTTATTTTTTGGGTGTATTTGTTATATTTTAAATGACAGGAATCATTTGGCAAAATTTGACTCTAAGTGTGATAAAAGAATTTTTGTTGGCTATTCACAAAATAGTCATGCTTATCGAGTATACAATCTGAGATCCAGAACTATACAAGAGTCTGTAAATGTTATATTTGATGATCTTTCTGATGTTTCAGGAAAAACTATTGAAAATAACATTATAGATATAGTGGAAAGTCCACAGATTGTAGAAGAATTGGATGTTGCCACAAATGTTGCCACACCTGAAGAAACATCCGAAACAACAATAGAGACCACAGATGAGGAGTCGAGTGCTAAATTGTTAGACCAAGTTCGTAGGGACCCATCATCAAGTATTATGAAGAATCATCCAACGGGACAAGTCATAGGGGGAGTTTTTGAAGGAATTAGAACAAGAGGCAAAAAACTACTCAACTATAGAGAAATTGTAAGGTATGTGTGTATGTCAACCATATACCAAGAGGTTAGTTTTTCTTGTTTTATATCTACATTAGAACCAAAGAATGTTGTAGAAGCACTTAAAGATAATTTTTGGATACAAACAATGCAAGAAGAGCTTGAACAATTTTCTCGAAATGAAGTCTGGGACTTAGTTCCACGTCCAAATAATACAAATGTAATTGGAACTAAGTGAATTTTTAAAAATAAATCAGAGGAATCAGGAACAGTTGTTAGAAACAAAGTACATCTAGTTGCACAACGTTATACTCAAGTTGAAGGAATTGATTTTGATAAAACCTTCGCACCTGTAGCTAGAATCGAATCAATTAAACTTTTACTTGCTATTGTTTGTTGTCTGAAAATTACTTTACACCAAATATATGTAAAAGGTGCCTTCTTAAATGGTTATCTAGACAAGGAGGTATATGTTTAACAACCAAAAGGATTTAAAGATCCTTACCATCCACATTATGTGTACAAGCTAAAAAAGGCTTTGTATGGGTTGAAACAAGCCCCTCGTGCATGGTATGGTTGTTTAACTTTCTTCTTAAGTTTGGTTTTAACCGTGGCGAAGCTGATCGTACCTTGTTTATTAAACGACACAGTGTAGATATTGTTATTGCTAAAATCTACGTGGATGACATAGTCTTTGGATCGAATTCTCAGTCGTATCTAAATTCATTCGTTGAAGCTATGTCATCAACATTTAAAATGAGCATGATTGGGGAATTAACTTTTTTCTTAGGCTTGCAGATAAAGCAAAGTGAAGATGAACTTTTCATCTCTCAGAGTAAATAAGCAAAGAATCTAGTTAAACGATTTGATTTGGAGAACACTAAACAGATGAAAAAGCCAATGAGTTCATTGCAGAATGTATGTAAGGATAATGTTGGTAAAAATGTCGATCCAACATTATATCGATCTATGATAGGTAGTCTTCTTCATCTTACTGTTAGTCGTCCATATATTATGTTTAGTGTTTATGTTTGAGCACGTTTTCAAGCCTGTCCCAAAATGTCCCACTTAAATGTCATGAGACGTATTATTAGATACGTTGCTGGCACGTGTGAGTTGAGAATTTGGTATTCCAAAGACACTAATCCTAATTTAATAGGATTTAGTGACTCAGATAGGGCTGGAGATGTGGATGATAGAAAAAGTACAAGTGGAGGATATTTTTATCTTGGCAATAATCTTATTTCATGGTATAGTCGTAAACAAAACTGTGTCTCACTTTCAACTGCTGAATCTGAATATGTAGCAGCTGAAAGTTGTTGCTCTCAATTAATATGGCTAAGACACATGTTAGACGATTATGGATTTACTAGAAACATTTTGATTTTGTATTGTGATAATTAGAGTGCTATAAATATTTCCAAATATCCAGTTCAGCACTCACGTACAAAACATATTGATATAAGACATCATTTTTTAAAAGATTTAGTTGAAAAACAGCTAGTTCAAATTGAACATGTTGACACTCTTCATCAACTAGCTGATATTTTTACAAAAGCTTTGGACCATGAGAGATTTTCTAGTTTAAAGAAATCTCTTGGTCTTTGTAATCTCTAAAGAGAAGACATTTTTGGTGAATGTCGGCTGAAACGTTGTCTAACATTTCGGGTGACATTTACCTATGTTATATCACTAACTGATTATTGTTGTTGTATAGAGCATACCTTTTGGTCACACAAGCATGATCATTCAATAAGAATATGTTATAAAAAATAATACCATTCTCTGCGATGATATATATATCATAAAAAAGAGTATCAAAATAAGGCAAAGCCTTTATAAATATTTGGCAACTGTGAAAAATGGGCAAAGCCTTTGAAAATATAACGTTCCTATTCTATAGGAGTATCGAGTGCTTCAAAATAATTTTGAGAATACTAAATAAGTATTCTTATTTTTGACACGAAAAAAATCTTTTGTATGTATTTTATGATTAGATCAAGGACATGATGGAAAAATGTTACATTGGTCTAGTGGTCAAACTCATAAAATACGTATAAAATGTGTCTTGATTTGTTGCCAAAATGAAATTTTTTTGTGGGATCAAAATACTTGTGCCGTCCAAAATGTTGCTAAGATTGTTGTTGACATTTTTTAGAATGTAATATATGTTGGGATTTATTTTTATCTTATCCTTGAAATATCAGGTCTTACTCCCTATTATATGTCATGTTTACAGGAATTTCAAAATTTAAAATAATAAAATTATATTTTATTCCTACCGTGATGTTTATCTTAATATTTTAGGTGTAAATTATTGTGTAAAAATGAAACACCTAAAACTAAGAGATTTTTTGTTGCTAAGAAAGATTAGCCATGTATATAATATTCCTCTCATTTGCTATTATTTTATCATTTTTGAATTTTCTCATAAAAATAAAAATAAAGAGGAGAAAATCACATCGGGTATACATTCCCTTACCCGATGGAATCACCAAATCAAACTCCGATCTCAATATCAAAACCCTCTCCTCAAGCTTCACCTATGGAAAATCTCTTCAATGTCAGAACAAATATCAACCAACACTCCACCTAACACTCCCATGAGCATTAGCCCTTCATCAGAATCGGAAAAACCCAAGAATAATACCCCTCAACAACTAGGCCTATCTTCTTCCTCAAATCTACCTGAAAATCGGTGTACTGCAATAGTTCTTAGAGGCGATAATGAACCTCTAGATATTAGTTATCCGGGAGATAATAACAATCCTATATGTTGATCAAACTTTTGATTTTTCATCTTTGGGTAAAATACCAAGGTCCTCTACCTTTCCTACTCATCGGTCGAGTAGGATGTTTGAGAAAATAGTCCATGAAGGTTCAAGCAGCAAAAGAACTAAACCCTCTTACTCGAGCAGTGCCAGTGGTAATTCAGACTATGTGTTCTCAACTGAGGAAGTACCATTTGCTTCTGAACAACCCAACATGCCTCAAGTAGACGAGGAAATCCCTGATGAAACTCTTCTAAAACAATTCTTACCTAAGGGGGTTCCCAGGAATACTAGAACAAAGGTTGATCCAAATGTTGCCACTGATGCTACAACATCTCACATAACATTTCAGCCAACATCTGCAGAGGCACATACAACAATATCCTCTAGCAGTACCAAATCCGAGAGTTCAACCATATCTGATTCAGATATTGAGGTATGTGCTTTCTCAGAAATATTCTATTCTAAAGCTAAATACGATAAATTGGACTGGTACAAGAATAAAGTAATTATACCTGAGAAAATGTTAGATATTACTTCATGTACTGAATATGGCTTGATAGAATTCCTCAAGGATAGACAGCTTCTCAAAACTGTCACATAAAAAGAACCCTATGTTGATGAAGTGATTAGGTTATTTTATGCTAATCTGAGTCCTGCTATAGAGGATGTCTCCTCAAAAAACTTTGGAAATGTATATCTCTATAACAAGATTTATTAGTTTACACCCTCTATTATAAATCAATGTATGAGTCTTGATGCTGAAGAAAGAGTTAGAGATGCAGAACAAGTGACAAAAAATAGGGATAAAATGATTAAATACATCACTGGAGGTATAAGGAAAAAGTGGATCCCTAGATGCCCAACTTCAAAACTAACAACCTTATTTTCAACCCTCCACAAAATTGCTATTCACAATTGGCTTCCTTCCTTGAATGAGTCAGTTGTGACATTTGAACAAGCTTCCCTATTGTTTAAAATTGGGAAAGGCTTAAAAGTTGATTTAGAAAAGATGATCTTTTATCAAGTTTCCAACTTGGCTGAGAAAGAATCAACTTTAATCCTTTCATTTCCCTATCTAATCTACCAAATCCCGACTACCCAAGGATTTGAACCTAAGAGAGAGGATATTGTAGGAAAGGCTTCTGTCCTTTACACCATAAACAAGGAAATTTTAAAGAGCAAAGAAAGAGTTATTGACTTGCCTTGGAAGAAGGAAGAAGAATGTGAGAATGTTGCTAGGAATGTCACTAACACTCAGGGCAACACTGGTTCAGTACATCCAACCCTACCAACAGACTGGCTAGTGGGTCCAATAGCAAAAATCAACCAACAAATTTCAGAGGTTAATGCTACCAGGGATGCCTTGGTTCAAGCCAGAGACCATTTCTTGATATTACTTTCTTCACAAAAAGGGGGGAGATGCTTCTGTGCAGGGGGAATAGGGGAAGAAGGCTAAAGGTGCACATGCTGCTGCTGAAGACGTTGTTGATACGGCTGTGCAAAAGGAAGAAGTTGTTGGGGAAGGTGTTCTTTGAACAAGCTAAGGCGAAATTTGAAGCTGAAAATTTGTTATCTGAAGTAGAAAGTCGTTGGAAGATCTTTCTTCTTTGCATAATGAGCCAGGAAGAAGCGGGCTGATGTGCTGCACCATGAGCTTTTAATGTTTGGTTTATGGTTGTTTGGATTATGAACTGTTTTTTTGTTTTGGTTAATGGTTGATGTGGATGATTATTTTTTACAATGGTTTATTCTGACAATGGGTTTTTTCTTTTTGTGTTGTGTATATTTGATGATATATGTATATATATGTGCACATATCATTTTCCAATCCTATGAATTGGTACACACTGGTATACACAAGTTTTTCTTGTATGCCATCACAGGTTAAGGGGAGCTTGTCAGTAATCACATGTGTTGGACAACATCAGTGACAATGCACTAAGTCGTTTGTACATATTGTAATGTGTTTTGTGAAGAAAGGCAAAAAGGGGAAGATTGTTAATGTTGGGTTTGGTGTTTTGACATTTGATCCAACATATCTTCTGAAGTACTAATTTAAATGCATAAAAATATTGGGACAAATGTCATAACATTCGGACTGTCTTCGAAAAACAGTTTTGCCTTACTTCACGGAATTAAGTAATACTTTTGAAAATATTACTATGAAGTAAAAATGACTTGTCAAGGTAAAAAGGAGCCAGTGAAAAACGTGGGAAGATCGAGTCAAGGTTGTTTCTTTGCGTGAGGAACAAGTCAAAAATGTTAGAGAATTTTTACTCCATGATCTTCTCCAACAAATACACCAACTGACCACATTTCCCTCAACCTTCTCAACGGATCGATGAGCTTTTCAAGGAAGACTCTCTACTATAAATAGAGAGGCTACTACAATGAATCGATCATCCAGAATCAGATTGCAAAAATACCAAGAGAGCTCTCGGGATTTCATCTCAGAAATCTGGATCACAAGTGTTGCCTGAGTGTGTCGACAACATTCTGTCCAATATTACAATTACTGTTTAGATTCTAGATTAGTTTAGTATGGAGCGATTTTAATGAGAGGTTGTTTATGTCTATGTAGTTAGATTTTTCAGGCAGAAGTCATCTGCGACTTCAACTTTTAATTCCTTTCCGTTTTATATTGTAAATCTGTAAATAAAGGAATTTGTATTTTGTATATAATATATATACAATACATTTGATTATTGTCCATCATAAGTTATATATATTATATAACTTATGAAAATTTAAATCTTTGTGTTCTTTAAATTCCGCTGCATTTATTCTTTGAAGTTACTATTTTGCTAAGTGTTATTACTGATATCAGACGACATAATTGCCGACATTCAGAAACAGAATTGACATTAGATTTATTTAATTTTATTTTTATTTCTATTTCTATAGCGTTTGACACCCCCCTTTCATATTGAAACACAACGAACATTGACTCACGGTGGCAATGGAACAGTAACACAGTCGAGTAAGGGAGCAGGATCTGCTCCTCTCAAACTTGAAAGAGATTCATCGTGTCTTGAAGTCGAGTCAACCAGCTATGGAGGCCAGGGTATTCATGATGTGATCCCAGTTAATGAACCACCTCCAAGAGCAGCTAGGCAGCTCAAATTGGGGAGGAGAGGAAGAAGTAAGATACCAAGTCATGGTCCGGACTGTTCAAACATAATCGCACTGCTAATGTTGGTATGCCTCTTACATTTATTCCGCAACAAATGGTTGAGGAAAAATCAATGGTAGTTTTGGAAGTACCTGGGCTTGCATAGAAAATATTTGAATGGGAGAATGCATAGGTGATTTACACAATTGGTGATACTCCTACTTTCATCCACGTGAATAGCTATGTCAAATGCTATTGGAACTCAGTTGCTGAACCAGAATTATTTCTTCATGATGGGGGATTTTATATTTCTAAGTTCCAAAATGTACGGGATAGGGATGATATCTTGTATTTTTTCCCTTATACAACTAATAATCGAACCCTAATCCTGAAATGTTGGACTAAGGAATTTGATTTTAAACAAGAGCTCCCTAGAATTATGCAATTGTGAGTACGCCTTCCAAACCTATCATCATACCGATGAATGCACAACTAACCAGAAAAGGGAAACATATGCTAGAGTATTGGTAGAAGTGGATGTAACACAACAGCTAGCTGAGGAGATTGAAATTGTTGAAAATAGAATAGTTTATATTCAGCAGATTGAATATGACTGGAAACCTATATTTTGACCAAAATGTACAAAATATGGATATGTCTTCAAGGTGAAAGAAACTAGAAATGTATAACCTCATACGAAAAAGGGGCATGAGGTAGGAGGGAAACACATGGGTTGTCAGAGAGAGCCTGAGAAGTTATGGGTTACTAAACTTGGGAAGCAAGCAACTGCACCAATCTGTAGTAATTTCAGTGTTGTACCTAAAGAACCTGAGGTTGCTCGATGTAATGTGGATGATCCCACTATATTAGACCCTGGTGTAAAGTAGTCTATGCAACCTGGGAACATGGGAGAACTGACAACAGATACAGAAAGGATTATTACAGGTATGGAAGATCCTGATATACCTGGTAGCTTATCTTTTACAGAATTGGTACAGTTTGGGACTCCCAAGACATTGAGTCATAACACTATGAAGGTGAGAAACTCATTTATACCCTTGTCTGAGGAGGGATTAAGAATGGTGAGATTAGGAAATCCTCCTGATGAGAGGAACAAACATTTCAAGTAATGAATTGGCTCATTTGGAATGTGAGGGACATGAGCAAGCCCTTCAAAAATAAGGAGATGAGGGCTTATTTAATTAAACATAGGATTACTTTGGCTGAAATAATTGAGATAAGGATGAAAGAACCTAAGTCTGCACAGATAGGGGATGGAACTATACTCACAACTATTCAGAGGCAGCAAATGGGAGAATATGATTGTTGTGGAAGGCAGATGAGATTAGCGTTTTCATTATAGAAGTTCATGAGTAATTCATACATTTTAAACTGCTTGACAAAGGGTCTGATTTCACTTGTGTTATGTCAGTAGTATATGGTAAAAATACTATTGAGGAGAGGAACAACCTATGGAGTGATTTTTTTTAATATTGGACTAACATTTCTGAACTTTGGTACTTATGTGGGGATTTCAATACTCCTCTATTTAGCACAGACAGAATAGGGGGCAAAATGTAGCTGATTATGAGACAAGAAATTTTCAAAATTTGGTAGACTTTGAACCTCACTAATATGAAGACAACCGGAGAGCCCTTCTTAGACAAATGGGCAGGTGCGGAGTAAAATAGATAGGGCACTCTGTAATGGACCTTGAATATTTAAATGTTAAATATACACAATTGTGTATATTTGGCTCTCGGATTCCCCTTGTACCGTGTAGGATTAGTAGTATTTTGGTATCCTAGTTTAGGTAATGTTGTAATGTACACTTACTATAATATTTGTATTACCATAAATGTATAGTTAGTATCCAAGTAGAATAAGGTTTTAAGAGTAGAATATGAATAAGATTCTCCTATTATGTAACTTGTATATATAGCCTTTCAATCAATGAAAATAATCAAGGGATTATTTCTTTCATGGTATCAAAAGTCTAGGACTAAATGCTTCCGCTCTTCTCCAAAATTTCTCTCGGTTTTTCGTGCCCTTTCTCTGCCAAAAACTGAATCGATTTCCGTGCCCCTTCCTCGAATTTCGTGTTGAATTTTACCTCCTCTCTTCCCAAATTTTCTACAAAATCACCTATTGTTCTTTCGTTATGTCGACGAAAAAGAGCACGTTTTATCCTGCCCGTGTTGTTTCTAACATCAAGAATCACATGTCTCTCATTCTTGAAATAGAAAACGTCAAATACGCGACGTGGGCCGAGTTGTTTAAAATTCACGCTCGCTCGCATCAACGCATCCATCACATAATCCCCGCGGCTCCTGAGGATACAGAGGTGCCTCAATGTGAGGATGATCCTAAGTTATGGACAACGCTTGATGCCATCGTCCTTCAGTGGATTTATTCCACTATCTCTACTGACCTGTTGCAGACGATTATTGAGCCACACGCTACGGCAATGACTGCTTGGGATAGGCTGCGTGACATATTCCAAGATAATCAGAATTCTAGAGCTGTTACTCTTAAGCAAGACTTTTCCCACGTCAACATGGAAAATTTCCCAAATGTTTCAGCGTATTGCAAAAGGTTGAAGGAATTGGCGGACCAACTCCGCAACGTTGGTGCGCCCGTTAGTAAAGATCATCTGGTTCTACAAATGGTTGTTGTCCTCTCCGAGGCATTTAGTGGCATTGGGACCCTACTTCGTCAAAGTAACCCTCTCCCAACGTTCTATGAAGCCCGCTCTATGCTTACTTTGAAAGAAGCCGGATTGGTTAAGAAGGCGGCTACCGGGGCAAGTCCCGTGGTCATGATGACGTCCTCCACAAATTCTCCAGGGTGTGTTGATAATTCGGGCCGAAACCGTGCTCACGGTGGCGGCAAACATACTAGGAAAAATAATGGAAGAAATTGTGGTGGCAAACGCGGTGGTAAAGTCAGCAGTACCGGCGGTAGTAGGCCCCACCCCATTAATAGTGGGCCTCAGCCCCACTGGTCCCAGCCTTGGACCCCCTGGCCATGGGCCTGGACCAGTAGGCAGTGGCCCAACAATCTCGGCTTTCCAGCGCCTCCAGCCCACTGTAATTGGGCCCCGATTTGACCTTCTTTTGGCCCGGCTACTCCGGCCGGTCTCGGTCCGGCCGATCCAATAGGTGCAGAGTGATCAGGGAGGCAGACCTAAGCCCCACTAAGCCCATCATGCAGCGAGCCCCACTTCTACTGACATCGAAGCCGCGATGCACACGCTTGGGATAAATCCTTCGGATCCAAATTGGTACATGGACACCGGCGCCACTACTCACGTGACATCCGATTCAAGTACTCTATCATCTTATTCCAATTTGAGCAACAATCGTGGTATAATTATTGGTAATGGTAATTCAATTCAAATTCGTGGTTATGGTCATAAAACATTGTCTCCCCCTCATCCACCCCTATTTTGAAAAATATGCTTCACGCTCCCAAATTGATTACAAATTTGGTGTCTGTCCGAAAATTCACCACTGATAATTCCGTGTCCATAGAATTTAATCCATTTGGGTTCTCTGTGAAGGATTTCAAAATGGGGAGTCCTCTCATTAGGTGTGATAGTAGGGGAGATCTTTATCCTATCACTCCATGTTCCGGTCCATCGAGTCAAGCCTTGCCGTCAGCGTTTGCATCCCTTTCTCCTTCTTTGTGGCATGTTCGTCTAGGTCATCTGAGATCGTCTATTTTGTCTTCCTTAGAGAAAAACAATTTTATTTCTTGTAAGGGTGGGCGTAGCACTCCGAATTATCAATCTTGTTCTCTAGGAAAAATAGTTAAGTTTCCATTTGTAGACTTTAATTCTCATACTTTAATGTCATTTGATATTATTCATAGCGACTTATGAACGTCTGTTGTTCTTAGTTCTTTGGGTCATCAGTATTATGTTCTCTTTTTAGATGATTATTCTAAGTTTTTATGGACGTTTCCGATAGCGAAAAAATCTCAAGTTTTTTCCATCTTCTTAAAATTTAGAGCATTCATTAGAATCCAATTCGAACGAGAAATAAAAAATATTCAGTGTGATAATGGCAAAGAATATGACAATGGGGTGTTTCGGGAATTCTGTGCTAATAATGGGATCAATTTTCATTTTTCTTGTCCTCATACGTCTTCACAAAATGGAAAAGCCGAACGCAAAATTCGTACCATAAATAACATTGTCCGAACTTTATTAATTCATACTTCCGTACCCCCGTCTTTTTGGCATCATGCTCTACAAATGGCGACATATCTCCTTAACATAATTCCTTCCAAAGGTTTGACATATTCTTCCCCCCTTTCAAATTTTATATAATAAAATTCCTTCATATTCACATCTTCGGGTTTTTGGGTGTTTGTGTTATCCGTTATTCCCGTCCACCACAATTAACAAACTTCAGGCTCGGTCTACTCCGTGTGTGTTTTTGTGTTTTCCGTCTAATCATCATGTTTACAAATGCTTTGATTTATCCTCAAATAAAATCATCATTAATCGCCATGTAATTTTTTATGAATCCCAATTCCATTTGTTAAAGGTACCCGTGCCTAGTTCGTATAATATTTTGGATGATAGTATATCTCGTATATTATTCACCATTTTTCGAATGTATCCCGCACCAAAAATTCTCCAACGGGCCCACTGCCCGCTGGTCCCACTGGTCCGTCACACACTGCAATTCCCGATGCGATCAGCGGGCGATTTGGCGATTGGGCGATCCAGTGCAGGTGGTCCAGTTTCTGCATCTACTTACCGAGTTGGGCTAGCAGGCCCACTGCCTGCTGGACAGTCCGTCCCAAGCCTAAAAAATTCCCAAAATTCGCCAAATTCTTCCTCGAGTCATAGACCGGTCACTCGTAGTCAACGGGGTGTGTTTAAACCAAAAAGACATTTTAATTTACATTCTAGTGTCCCTAAATCACCCTTACCCCATAATCCCGTGTCTGCCTTAAATGACCTGAATTAGAAAATTGCTATGATCGATGAATATAATGCTCTTATTGATAATAAGACGTGGGAGTTGGTGCCCCGTCCATCTGGTATTAATATTATCAGGTCCATGTGGATTTTTGCTCATAAGGATAATTCAGATGGTTCATTTGCCCGACATAAGGCGCTGCTTGTGGGTGATGGTAAGACTCAATAGGTTGGTGTAGATTGTGGTGATACTTTTAGTCCGGTGGTCAAGCCAGCTACCATTCGCACTGTGCTTAGCTTTGATCTTTCCAAAGTATGGCCTATTCATCAGTTAGATGTAAATAATGCTTTCCTACATGGTGATCTCAAAGAAACAGTCTATATGCATCAACCATTAGGATTCAGGGATCCCAAACATCCTCATCATGTCTGTTTGTTGAAGAAGTCCTTATATGGGCTTAAGCAGTCTCCACGGGCCTGGTATACGCGGTTTGCAGATTATGTTTCGACTATTGGGTTCACTCACAGCAGGTCGGATAATTCTTTGTTCATCTACCGTCGTGGTTCGTCCTTGGCCTATATTCTGTTATATGTGGATGATATTATTTTGACTGTCTCTTCCGATGCCTTACGCCAGTCTATCATGACAGTGCTCAGCTCTGAGTTTGCTATGAAAGACTTGGGGCCCTTGAGCTACTTTTTGGGGATTACTGTCACTCGTCATGTAGGTGTGTTGTTCTTATCTCAAAGGAAGTATGCAGCTGAGATAATTGAGAGGGCTGAGATGTCATCTTGTAAGTCCACTTCCACTCCAGTTGATACTAAGCCCAAGCTTAGTGTCGCGGTCGGCGTACCATACGAGGATCCGACCCACTATTGCAGTCTTGCAGGGGCCCTTCAGTATCTTACATTCACGAGGCCATATATTACGTATGTTGTACAGCAGGTGTGTTTGTTTATACATGATCCCAGAGTTGAACACATGAATGCACTCAAACATATCATTTGGTATATTCAAGGTACGCTGGACTATGGTTTGCATTTATATCCCTCCTCGACATCCACACTTGTCTCGTATACGGATGCTGATTGGGGTGGCTGTCCGGACACCAGACGGTCTACATCTGGCTATTGTATGTTTTTCGGCAATAACTTGGTCTCATGATCTGCGAAACATCAGTCGACATTGTCCCAATCCAGTGCCGAGGCCGAATATCGAGGGGTAGCTAATGTGGTCTCAGAATCATGTTATTTACGTAATTTACTGTTGGAGCTTCATTGGCCCATTCAGAAAGTAACCTTCGTTTATTGCGATAATATTAGTGCCATCTACCTTTCTGATAATCCGGTTCAGCACCAGCGCACGAAGCATATCGAGATGGACATTCATTTTGTCCGCGAAAAGGTTGCTCGTGGTCAGGTACGCGTCTGCCATATCCCGTCAAGGTACCAAATAGCTGACATCCTTACAAAGGGTCTTCCCTCGGTCCTTTTTGAAGATTTTAGGGACAGTCTCAGCGTTCGAAGACCGCCCGCTATGACTGAAGGGGTGTGTTAAATATACACAATTGTGTATATTTGGCTCTCGGATTTCCCTTGTACCATGTAGGATTAGTAGTATTTTAGTATCCTAGTTTAGGTAATGTTGTAATGTAATCAGTATTGTACACTTACCATAATATTTGTATTACCATAAATGTATAGTTAGTATCCAAGTAGAATAAGGTTTTAGGAGTAGAATAGGAATAAGATTCTCCTATTATGTAACTTGTATATATAGCCTTTCAATCAATGAAAATAATTAAGAGATTATTTCTTTCATTAAATATAGTACATTGAGTGCACAATTCAGAGAGAATGGTTTATCAGACCATTCTCCAATTCACACAAGACACTGGGTAATCCAAGACATACTAAAAGACCATTTAGATTTTTTAATATACTTGCTGAGCATGACAGATATATTCACACTGTAAAGACTACTTGGGGTCAGAATATACAAGGACATGCTATGTATAAGTTGTGGAACAAGCTAAATCTATGAAAGGGGCCTTTAAAGGAGTTAATGCAAGCCGAGATTGAAAGCATAGACATAAGAGTACTGACAGCTAGAGAAAAGTTTCAATTTGTTCAAGCTGAGATATCACAAAGTATAGGGCTGACTATAAAAACTGATTTGAAGGAACTAGAGAAACAATGAATCGGACAAACACCTAAAAACCCGCAAATGTGTGTAGGACGGAATACGATGGTATAGCATTTAGGTGAGTGATATGTTTGAGAGTAACTTGCTAGGAAGAATGTTTAGAAGATATGTGACCATTTTAAGGGCATGATGCCAAAAAGATGGTGGCATGGACGAACGCGCAAGAAGTGTGCACATTAAATTGTTGATTGTGCGGGTTTTTCTTTCGGCTTTTCCATTTTGAGAAGTATGTGGACATGAGAGACGTAATGACATACCATTTTTGTGACAAAAATATTTAAATTTGTCATTTACAAATTCCCTCCCATTGTCACATTGAAAATATTTTATGGACATCTCAATTGGGTTTGGATGAAGACACTAAATTATTTTAAAATAGTGGGAACTTGTGATTTTAGTACAATTGGAAATGTCCACAAAAAAATTAGTGAAATCATCCAAAATAAGCATATAGTACTTATGACCTGCCGAACTCAAAACCCGAGATGTCCACAAATCACTATGCAATATATCAAACGGCATAATAGTATTTGGCGAAGATAAAGAAAAAAGAAATTTATCATGCTTCCCAAAAATACTAGACTGACAAACATGAGAGTCCAAACACCAATTACAATCAATCAATTTATTTTTGCTAAGAGAATTGAACATCGGTACTCCCGGATGTCCCAAACGGTTATGCCATAATATAGGAGAAAAAGCAGCAAAAGTCGATGGAGTGGTGACTTGGTTGTTGGTAGTGGTGGTGATGGGATATAAATCCCCAGTGCTATTACACCTCATTATTGGCATCCCCGTTTGAAAATCCTTCACAGAAAACCCAAACAAATCAAAATTTACAGAAACATTGTTGTTAGTAGTGAACCGACACACATATATAAAAAATTTAATGAGTTTGGGTGCATGTAGGACATTATTCAATTGTAAAGGTGGGTGGGGGGAGTTTTAATTGGCCAATACCACGAATTGGAATTTCCTGCCCACTAGCAACGATAATATTTTTATTACTGCTCATATTAAAATAACACGAGAGATTACCTTGAGATGCCTTCATGTGTGAGGTTGCCCCGGTGTCCATGTACCATGAGTCATCGGGAACATTGATACTCATGTTGTTCATGGCTTGATCAATGTCTGTTGGAGCATAACTCGACGATGATGGTCCATGGGCTGAAAAAGCTTGTTGTAGACGACTGCTTAAAATACTGGGCTGCCTGTTTGAAATACTCAGCCAAGTCCACTAATTTGTTGGGTATGGGCAGTGTGGGCCCCACTGCTGCGGGTTCTAGGCCAACGGCGGGATCTGACCCCACTGCCCATTGCCGGAAAATTGATGCAGCTGACAGTGGGTTTGACCCTGTTGCTGCCCGCAGCCTCCGCCTCTACCGGAGGTGTTTCCTCCTCCCCAACCCCGCCCTATTCCACCATTACTTTTACTTTTGTTGTTATTGCGATTTTGATCCCTTTTTGGTGCATTATTGTTGAGATTTGAAGCCCCTCCCGAACCAGAATTTATGGGTTAAAAGAATTTGTAGACACGTTAGTGGAAAGAAGGGTGGTGCCGACACTATTTGTCGCCGCCGCCTGTTTCACCTTTCGAGTTTCTTCAAGAATCAACCTCGAACGGGCCTCATAGAATGGTGGAAGGGGATTGATTTGTTTAATGAACGTAGCCACACCATCAAATTTGTTCATTCAATCCCTCAATCAATTAGAGAACGAACCTTTGATTTGTCACCGGCGCACCAACATTAGAAAGTTGATCGACAAACATTTTTAACTATTGGAAATATGTGGAGACGTTTGAAAAATCATCCAATTTTACATTGGTGAATTGATTTTCAAGATATATTTGTTGATATTTGAATAAAAAATGTGGGGTATTGTTGGAACTTGTATGGAATTAAGAATAAAGTGATCAACGAACAGAAAATTCGAATCAAAGATTGCAACTTTTCATAACAATTACAACCTTTGGTATGAATGATTATAACTGTTCATATGCTACTCTATATAAATAAGGTTGATCACTTGGTTGGAGAGATATACACAACAAGACAGAAAAAACTACAATCAATCAGTTTTTTCACAATTAATGTTTTAAGATTGTGGCTTCTACTTCTTCTTCTTCAAAACAAGTTTCTGAAGAACACATATAGTAAATTCGCCAGAAGTGAAGTTCTTGTGCTAGAACTCTCACTTAGATAGTTGTATCCTCTAAACAGACGTCCGTAAAACTGCAGCACAAGTGGGGGCAAATTTTTGTCTTAGGACACTACATCAAGCAGGTCTCTATCGACACCAAGTTAGTATGTGTTTTCAATTTGCTGAATTCATTGTTGTTGATTTCAAGTTATTATTATATTATTGTGATTAATTCATTTCATCATTGATGATACTAGATTGACACTAACAATCTAAGACAAAAATTACTATTAAAAAAAAAACAGATTTTTTTTCTTCTATGATTTGTTGAGGTTGCAAAATTTTAAGAGAATTCAATTTTCTGATTTGCAAAGATGGATCAATCTGGATCGTCAATGGTGAAAACCATGTTGAGAAACTTGAGAAATTCAAAGGTTCTGATTTCAAACGCTGGCAACAGAAGATGTTGTTCTACTTGACAACTCTTCACGTGGCAAACAAATTGATTGCTGAGGCTCCTATGGCTTTGCCAGAAGGAGAAGGGGAGAACACTCCGACTGATGCGGAGAAGGTTGAAAGGCTGAAAGACATTCAAACTTTCCAGGATCAGATCTTTTGGGAAGCTTTTGGACCTAGCGAAAAGGGCTCTAAGCAAGACCTCTGCTAACTACGTTTTATATAGACTTACAGCTAGAGAGAGACTAAGGTATAACGCTTGAAAAAATCTTTTTTTTGGTCCAACTAGTAGTAATTTCTATTAGGTTCCACATTAGGAGTTTCTTTGCAGAAACTATATTCTCAATGCCTTGGATGATTCTCTCTACGACATCTACTCCACGTTCAGAACGACACGAGAGTTGTGGCAATCGTTAGAGAACAAGTACAAAACTGAGGTTTCTTGTTCCAAGAAGTTCGTCATCGGAAAGTTTCTGAACTTTAAGATGAGTGATGCCAAGGCAGTTGTCAAGCAAGTGGAGGAACTCCAAATCATTGTTCATGAGTTAGAAGTTGAAGGTATGGGCCTTAACCCGAATTTCCTTGTTGGTGCTATTATTGAGAAATTACCTTCCTATTGAGCAATTGGTTCTGAAAATTCGAGTTGAAGAGGATGACCGGAAGAATGAAAAGGCAAATGTTGTTTCATTGGAGCCTAATGCCAATATGGTTGAAGGCAATGCTTCTAAGGCCAAGTTTTAGAAAGGCAAGGGCAAATTTAATGGTGCCAAGCCATCTTTTGCAACCGGGAGGAATGCATTCGCCCCACAAAGGACTAATGCATTCAAGAAACCACAACTAGGACTGTGTTGGGTATGTGGCAAACTTGGACACAGAGCAAAAGATTGTCTCCTTCGCAAGAATCAAGGTGGTGGTGTTGGAGGTTCGAGTAATGTCAACCAATCCAACCGGGCTGAAACTAAAAACCAATTCATTGGGGTTGTGGCGGCTCAAGCAAATCTGGTTATAAATTCAATCGATTGGTAGATGGACACGGGTGCTACAATGCATGTATGTTCTGAAAATGATATGTTTTTATCCTACCAGGCCATCAAGGATGGAGAACCATTGTTCATAGGGAATGCTGCTTCTGTGAAAGTGGAAGGGAAAGGGAAGGTGACTTTACAACTCACTTCCGGGAATGATCTTGTGCTCACTAATGTGTTGCACGTGCTTGAAATTTGTAAGAATTTGATTTCTGGGCCTGTTCTTAGTAACAATGGCTTCAAAATTGTATTTGAATCTGACAAATTTGTACTCACCAAGGGTGGGTTGTATGTAGGGAAGGGTTATCTCACTGAGGGACTCTTCAAACTATCTGTTGTACCTACTAAGGCAATTGCCATTATTAATGAAAATGCAGGCACTAGCACTGCTTCTATGTATATGGTTGATTCTCCTTCTTTATGGAATTTACGATTAGGCCATGTTAATTATCGCTCTTTACAAAGAATGGTGAAGTTAGGCATATTGCCAAATTGCTCTATGAACAAAATGACTAAGTGTGGAGTTTGCATAGAATCAAAGTATGCAAGTCATCCTCATAAATCTGTAGTGAAATCAAATGAAGTGCTTGGTTTAATTTATAGTGATTTATGTGATTACCAAGCAACCCCATCTCATGGAGGAAAGAATTACTATATATCATTCATAGATGATTGCAGTAAATTTTGTTATGTATACTTAAGACATACCAAAGATGAGGCTTTGAACATGCTTAAAACATACAAAGCAGAAGTGGAAAATCAACTTGACAAAATAATTAAGATTCTAAGGTCAGACAGAGGTGGTGAATATCAATCAAATGAGTTCAAAGAATTCTGTTCTACTCATGGTATAGTTCATCAAACCACTACGCCATATACTCCAAAACAAAATGGAGTTGCCGAACGTAAAAATAGAACATTGAAGAATATGATGAATTCAATGTTGATTAGTTCGGGTGCACCCCTCAGTCTATGGTATGAGGCGTTAATTACTACAAATATGATATTGAACAAAATTCCTCAAAAGAAAAATGACCAATCTCCCTATGAGTTATGGAGAGGAAGATTGCCTACTTTCAAAAGGATGAAAGTGTGGGGTTGCCTAGTGAAAGTTCAAGTTCCCTTACCAAAGAGAACTAAACTTGGACCAAAAATGGTGGATTGCATATATATTGGTCATGCCACTAATAGTGCAGCATATAAGTTTTTGGTGTATCATTCCGATGTTGAAGGTATTCACAAAAACACACTTATGAAATCTGCTGAAGCAAAATTTTTTGAGGATATTTTTCCTTACAAAGACAAGGATAAAAGTGTTCCAAATCATAAGAAAAGGACACTGCCTCAAGATGAGTCAAACCAATACACTAATAATGATGAAAATCTTACTTCATCTGTTCAAGAAAAAATCTTTGAACCGCAGAGGAGTAAACGTGGGAAAATTTCTGAAGATTTTGGACCGGACTTCATGACCTTTTCCGTTGAAGGAGAACCTCAAACATATAGGGCTGCTATGGAATCATCCGAAGCACGTTATTGGAAATAGGCTATTCAAAGTGAGGTAGAATCCATTGTGCAAAATAATACATGGATATTGGTTGATCACCCTCCGGGACAAAAACCACTAGGCCATAAATGGATTTTCAAATGGAAATTAAGGCCTGATGGTACTATAGAAAAATACAAAGCTCATATAGTAGCCAAAGGGTTTCGAGAAAAAGACGGTGTAGATTTCTCTGATACCTACTCACCAGTAACGAGAATTACGTCTATAAGAACATTAATTGCTATAGCGGCAATTCACAATTTGGAAATACACCAAATGGATGTGAAGACCGCATTCTTGAATGGTGAATTAGATGAAGAAATTTACATGGAACAACCTGAAGGGTTTGTTGTTAAAGGTCAAGAACGAAATGTTTGTAAATTGATTAAGTCTTTATACGGACTTAAACCAGCTCCAAAGCAATGGCATGAAAAGTTTGATAATACGTTATTATCAAATGGTTTTCAAATAAATGAATGTGATAAATGTGTCTACACAAAACAATGTAAAGATGCATGTGTCATTATATGCTTATATGTTGATGATATGCTAATTATGGGAATGGATAAAGATGTAATTAACCAAACTAAAAAGATGTTGCATGCCACTTTTGATATGAAAGATATGGGAATAGCGGATGTCATTCTTGGTATTAGAATTCAAAAGAATTCTGATGGTTACATCTTAACACAATCCCATTATGTTGAAAAGGTCCTCAGAAAATTTGGACACTATGATGATCGATCGGTTGTTACACCATTTGATCCCGCTAGTCACCTTAAAAATAATGAAGGTGAAAGTGTGTCTCAATTGGAGTATACACAAGTTCTTGGAAGCTTGATGTACATAATGAATTGTACGAGACCGGATTTAGCATATACAGTGAGTCGACTAAGTCGATACTCACATAATCATGGAAATGATCATTGGTTTGCACTAAGACGAGCACTCCGATAGCTACAGCATACAATGAACTATGGATTGCATTATACAAAATATCCTCCTGTGTTTGAAGGATATTGTGATGCTAATTGGATGTCCAACCAGTCGAAAAGTAAGTCCACAAGTGGTAATGTATTTACACTTGGTGGAGCGTCGGTATCTTGGAAATCATCAAAGCAAATGGTAAATACGCGATCAACTATGAAAGCAGAGTTTGTAGCCTTAGACAAAGCTGCCGAAGAGGCAGAATGGCTCAGAAACTTCCTAGAAGGTATTCCGTTGTTGACAAAGCCTGTAACAGCCATTTGCATACATTGTGATAGTATGGCTGCCCTGATGAGGGCAAAGAATCAGATATACAATGGCAAGTCGAAACATATAAGGCGACGTCATAATACAATACGAAGCTTGCTAAAGAATGGAATTATTTCCATTGATTATGTGAGATCAAATGACAATATAGCGGATCTTTTGACAAAAGGCCTTAACAGAGAGCAAGTCATATTTACATCGAGGGGAATGGGCTTAAAGCTAACACAATGAGTCGTTAACTGGCGGAAACCAAACCTATCATAATTGGAGATCCCATGGTTTAGGTTCAATAGAAAAACTAGTTGGGGAAGACTCAAGGAGCATAAAACACACATATGCTCATTCCTATGGTGTACTAAGTGTGTTAATCCGTTGATGTTTTAAGGGCTGAATCTTATTCTTAATAATACTAAAAGCCTATGGTGGGATAGTACGGACTATTCTTGTTTGGTATTACCTATATGAGATTGATGTGGGGTCGCATCTGGGAGAACCGATATGGCTACGTTCTCTAGAAAATCTCACGAAGAAGGAGTTGTTGACGACCGAAATGAACACAACCGTAAGAATTGAAATATGTTGATATGATCTGTGTGATACTTGTTGTCTTGATTTACTATAAAACGTGAATAGTTCAAGACATTTCGTCGACTATTTCACAAATTAGATCCGATAGGTATTCACTATGAACGGTTCAAGTCCACCAGACACCTTTTCCGATGCATGTCATATCGCGTTGTTCAGAAATAACGACAAGTTCCTTATTATCTTATTTTCTATCCAAATGTGGGGTATTGTTGATGTTTGAATAGAAAATGTGGGGTATTGTTGGAACTTGTATGGAATTAAGAAGAAATAAAGTGATCAATGTATTTAGAAAATTCGAATCAAAGGTTGCAACTTTTCACAAAGGTTGCAACTTTTCAGAACAATTACAACCTTTGGTATGAATGGTTGTAACTATTCATATGCTACTCTATATAAAGAAGGTTGATCACTTGGTTGGAGAGATATACACAACAAGACAGAAAAAATAACAATCAATCAGTTTTTTCACAATTAATGTTTTAAGATTGTGGCTTCTACTTCTTCTTCTTCAAAACAAGTTTCTGAAGAACACATATAGTAAATTCGCCAGAAGTGAAGTTCTTGTGCAAGAACTCTCACTTAGATAGTTGTATCCTCTAGACAGACGTCCGTAAAACTGCAGCACAAGTGGGGGCGAATTTTTGTCTTAGGACACTGTATCAAGCAGGCCTCTATCGACACCAAGTTAGTATGTGTTTTCAATTTGCTGAATTCATTGTTGTTGATTTCAAGTTATTTTGAGTTATTATTATATTATTGTGATTAATTCATTTCATCATTGATGATACTAGATTGATACTAACAATATTGCCCTAGAAATTTTATTATCTTGAAAATTATTTTGTAAACGTTCCCAAGCCTGTTGAGCCGTATAGTCCGGTTCCAAAATTGTGTGCAAAAGGTCATCGGAGATTGTGCCGTAAATCCATTAAAGGACTATAGCATCTAAACGAGTCCATAAAATTGGGTCCACAACGGTGATTTCCGATGAAGACTTAGAAGGAATAATATGATCTATGACCTCATATGCTCGACAATGAATTTTAAACAACTCCGCCCAAGAAGAGTATTGCCCTTTTTCCATCTCAAGGGTAATATGAATAAAGTTCTTGACGTTGTTCACGGCAAGAGCGGGATGAAATTTTTATTTGTCAACCATTGTTGCCCAAGAAAATACAAGGAAAGAAAAAAATATGTAGAAAATAAATATTTTAGTGTGTAGAATAAGGGAGATGAAGAACCCTAATTAGGACTTTTGTCTATGAGTGGTTTTATAGTTAGTGGTTTTAGGGTTAGGTTTTAGTTTTTAGGCAGAAAGGGAGATGGTTTCGACTAGGATTTTTCCAAATTTGTTTTTTCCGGTAGGATTAAGGGGCGGCTGACGAGAATTAGGACAAAAACTTGAGGAATTATTTTGTGGCTCTTGATATCATGAAGGAAATTAATCCCATGGTTTATTTCATTCCCAAGATTACAATTTATATAATGGTGTACAAGATCATTATATGGCTAATATTAAGGAAGACTTATCTAATTATATCCTAATTATTATAATAATATGAATCTTATCTAATCATATCCTAACTATCCTAATAATATGAATCTTATCTAATCATATCCTAATCATCCTAATAATATGAATACTAATTAAATGTACAATTATATTGGTGATTTGATATGATTGAGATAATTATGGATTAACAATTTCTAATATAAGTTATACTTCTTTGAAACCAGTAGATAGATATTATCAGCACAAAAACTAGAATAAATATGTGCGGATGCATTATTCGTAAATTAACCTTTAAGCTCACTTTCAAGGAATATTCTCTAAGATTTTATTGACAATCTTTAGTATACAAGAACACGTGGTACAAGCTCTACAAAATTCAATTATTTGAAAATCATATTTGGATTGTTTCATATGCGTAAACATGTTTTATTTTATTTTTAAAAAAAAGAATCGCACATTACTTAACTTGTAACGTGAAAATGTTCTGCTGGAAAATTTATTTACTTTTTCAAGTTCATAATCTTTTTGGATAAGGAGAACAAAGCATATATTAAATGCTGTTATGGATTCCTTTTCTTTTCATAATAATTTCACCGAGTCATGACTTTACACGAAAGTACAACTACTCCAACTATTCAGATTTTATATATACAGTACTGTTCTTCACTTGAGCTAATACTATATTATCAGTGGACAAACTAGATCGAATAAAGAGGGAAAAAACTGAAGACATTGTTGGTGGGCTTTTCCGTTAAGGAAATTGGTATAGCCTGTCAAAAAGAGTATATAATTTTATTTTTGATTTTTTAAAAGAAACTAATAAATATCGTCCATCAATTATTTTCGCGAAAAATGGGCAAAAATTCAATTCTAATAGATACTGACTGCTTATCAATTGGTACTTTTGTGCCAAAATATTTATTGATACCAACGGGCCCCTTGGTTTCATAATTAAATTAATGAGAAATATTTCTATTAACCGACCGAATTGATCATTTTTTTTCCTTCAAAATTCGATAAATTCATTAATTAGAAATTGATAGACTGGCTGACTGTAGTCATTAGTTTTCTTTTAATATAAATCAGAGTTGATGAGTTTTTTCCTCATTTCTCTCTTCTGTCTTTTCATTCTCTTTTACGGTGATTTCAACAGGCACTTTTCACCGATGTTATTTCAACCGCAACTCTTCACCAGCAACTCCTTATTGACAAACAAATACTTTGGACTAGAGGGTAGATAAACAAATAACTAATTCAGTTAGCTTGTTGGATTAGTTTGTTAAGACGTGCCCTTTATTATAAATGAACTTTAGATATCTTGTAGTTAACATAATTTTAAGATTCAACATTACAATAATGCTCTCTCCTCTTCTTCTTATCATTTTTCTCTCTCGTTACATTCACTCAGTTTCTTCTAAATCTACCATGCATGCACAAATTTAGCTTCGTTAAGCTAAATTAACTCAAATTTTCATAGTATCAGAGCAACTATTGAAGATCAAGAGATAAAGATCAAAATCTAGAGCTTGATTTTCATTATAAAATCTTTGAGTTTTTTTTCTCTCTAATCTATTTAGTTCCTTCTTGTACAATCATCTGATGAAGTCTCATCAAATAGCTCGTGAAGGACCCACAATAATGACAGAACGTCCTGAATAATTGACTCGTTCCAACCCAGTTCCAACAGTGCATTTCTCGGAGCGAGAAAGAGGAACTGCTTGACGTTGCATAATAGAACTCATTAAAGTTCGATTCGCTGCATACTTCAATGAGAAAGGAAAAGAGCTTTGTTGTGTGCTTCTTCGGGTGTGGTTGCAAGATCTCCCCGTTTACCCACAACGGAGGAGCCGCCCCCACCAGGCAGGTGGCCAGTACCCTTGAAAAGACTAAAGGAATGGGAGAATGACTACCTGTAATAAAGCACAGGCTAATACGAGCCGACCAGAAGAAGCAAGGCTTAGATTACCAGATTCTGTTCACAATCTTCCTAGAGACGGAGAGCCCCTTTCCAACGAGGAAATCGTTCTTTGCTTTGACTTTGATGAAAATTTTTCAGTAAAAATGGATTGGTCGTACCTATCCAATAATGGATTATGACTGACTCGCTATTCACTCGGTTTTGGGGTCTCTATGGGAGATATTGGAGATATTAAAATCGATTACAATCATTCAATATTTTCGATTCTTATGCATAGAGGTGTAGCTTTTATTGATATTAAGCTCACATGACTAGAAAATTATACTTTATGGAGAAAATTAGCTTTTATTGATATTAAGCACATGTCTATCGATGGAGTTGTTTGAAGAGTTTGTATAAAAGTTCTCATGCTAACCAGTGGGAGAGGTGCAATGCGGTTGTACTCTCGGAATTAGTGTACAGTTTCAGTAGAATTAGGTATCCAATATTATTTTTGTCTCGGATTCAAAAAAAGTTTGGAGTGAGTTTAAAAAAAGGTTTGGGAAAATAAACTTTGACTAAAATCTATCAGCTTCGGAAGGAGATATGAAATATAACTCAAGGTACATGTTCAGTTACAACATGCTATTCTAAAATAAAAAACTTTTGGCATGAAGTTGATGTGCTAGTTCCGGCTCCTAGTTGTAATTTCAAAGAATCAAGACTATATGTTGATCATCTGACACAACAAAGATTGTTATAATTTTTCATTTAGCCAATTAAAGTAGACTAAAGTTTCTAGTTAGCACTATGAAGTCTGATAAGATTTTTATGTATGGAGGTCTTATAAAATACCCACTTATGATAAACCACTAACTTGTAACTATAGTAGATGATCATACAAAATATACATGGATAAGTTTAATTTCAACAAAGGCTGAGGTGATTGTAGTTCTTCAAATATTTTTGTGTATGGTGAGGAATTTTTAAATCTCCTGTTATAAGGTGATGAAAACGATAATGAGACATATTTTTTAGTGGTAAGTGTGATGAGGTACTGTGTTCTATTGACATAATACATCGAAACAGTTTTCCATACACTTGACAATAAAATAAAGTTGTGGAAAGAAAACATAAACACATATTTGAAGTAGCTAGAGCCTTGAAATTGCAAGCCTTTTTACCTAGAAGGTTCTGAAAAACTTGTGTTAAAACAATACTGTATATTGTTATACTATAGGGAAGAGCACCTTATGAGCTACTCTTTGAAAGCGAGGCAAAGAGTAGTCACTTAAGAGTGTTTGGTTGTCTCTGTTTTGCCAGCAACTTGCCAAAAGGAGAAAAGATCACTGCCAGAGCAAGAAAGACAATTTTTATTGGATACTTGAAAACACAAAAGGAGTATAAATTATATGACTTAGATACCAAAATCTTTTTGGTAAGTAGGAATGTCAATTTTAAAGAGCATACATTTCTTTTCAGAAAGATGAAGAAAGGGGCAGAAGACGTGATCTGTTTTCTAGTGCCATAGAACACAATTATGTGTTTCACATTATAAGAGAGGAACATTCAGTCCCTTATCCAGTACTACCCAATGATTCAAACTTATATCACAGAAAGACTCCTCAACGGGAAGTGATACATCCAAATTACACCTTTAAAATAGGTATAAAGCTGTGGTTGTTCAAATATTGAACCCAACGTGGTTGGGGTCGAATTTCATAGAGAATACAAGGAAGAAATCTACTTAGTGAGTGTAATGCTCAACTAATAGTCTTTATTTCTAGGAAAGGGAAAAATAATTTATTGATTATTTGTATTTGTAACTTTAATTTAACAGATTCAAATATTAGTTTTTAACAATATGTAAAATGACTAGGGTTGTGGTCCCAAGTGGAAAGTAATGCGGTTGGTTCTATGATTTAACTCATTTATATGCCGAAATATTCTAAACAATGGTTCCCTTTAAGTTCGCTGAAAGTTTTCCAACCAAATCGGCGAATTTCATTACTAAGCTTTTCCAAGCCTTAGAATGTGAGAAAATGTTCAACCATTTTTATTTCAAATTGATTTGACTAATCCTAGCTCAAATCATTAGGTGAGATTTTGTTACACTCCATAGTTCTGCGCGTGATCAAAAGTATAGTTAGTCGATTTGAGTTTGGCAATCTGAGACCCTTCTCAAGGATCATGTATGACCTAAGTGCATGTTAAGAAGGTATACAGAAGGTTGGAAGTTAATTGGATTAAAGGGAGAAAATCTCAACAACGTTTGACGGAAATTTGATGATACGCTAAGCGTTTCACCCCACGGAAGCCAATCCGCTTCGCGGATCAAGCCACATATTAAAGCCTCTACTTCATTACCGCACTGCCACCATTTGTGTTGGGTTCTGTGACAACAGATGGTGATTTGTAGTGCAGAACCAGTCGCATATGAGAGGCAGTGTGTAACATCCCGTACTTTCGGGCGATGGTTTGAGCTTCTAGACGTATGCAAATAGACCCGAGCTTTGAGAAATTTGTGTCATATTCACGTATGAAAATAAAGAGCTTAGTATATAAAAGGATGCAGTCCCAAACTAATTTAGGACTTACCAAGTGGGACAACAATGATCGGCTAAGTTATGAAGTATAGTGGGGGACAAGATTAAGTGAGAATATTCACGTGTAGCATTTAAATGGTGAATCAATGTGTTGGTTACGTGTGACTTCATAAAGGAGACACTCTAGAAAATTAATGTGGCCATTCAATCACGGGCGGCATCCCACATTTTAGCACATAAGATTATGATAGAATTTAAGTGGTGACTAATTAGTTAGGTGTGTAATTGATTAAGTAGGAGATTAACGTGAATATCTAATTAATGAATTGTGGATAACTAGTTGTGTGAATTAATTTACGTGGGCCCTTGATTAATAGATATTATGGATAATTATTATGTGGACATGGTCCACATGTATTGTGGACAAGTGATAGAAGATGCATTTATTTTAATACACATAAGGGTGTTATGTGGAATGATTTGGTAGTGTGTATTAAATGACTAGCCTAAGGAGTTACGCGTGTAAACATATAAATGTTTCATAGGCCTAGTTCTATTATATCTGACCGAGATGCGCAGTTCACAACTAAATTTTGAGATCATTTCAAAAAGGTTTGGACACTCAAGTTAATCTTGGCATAACTTTCCACCCTCAGACAGACGGGAAAGCCGAGTGTACGGTTCAAACGCTCGAGGACATGCTACAAGCGTGCGTATTCGACTTCAAGGGGAGTTGGGATGATCATCTATCCATTATTGAATTTGCGTACGATAACAATTATCATGCCAGCATTAAAATAGCTCCATACGATGCTTTGTATTGACGAAAATATAGATCTCCTATCAGATGGTTGGAAGTAGGCGAATCAGAATTATTTTGGGTCGGACCTTGTACGCCAAGCCATAGAAAATATGAAGTTTATCCAAGAACGACTGTTAATCGCTCAGAGTCGTCAGAGGTCGTATTTAAATATGCGACAATGGGACTTATAATTCCAAATAGATGATTGGGTCTTTTTGAAGATCTCTCCTATGAAGGGTGTAATGAGATTTGAAAAAAAGGAATCTCAATCCAAGGTACAATGGGCCATATCACATAGTTCGATGAATCGGCCAACTGACTTATCAATTGGATCTGCCTTTGGAGTTGGAGTTTGTTCATCTGGTTTTCCATGTTTCTATGTTAAGAGAATATATTGGGGATCCTTCCTGGATTGTACCGATTGATGATGTGAAAATTACAAAAGATCTATCATGTGAAGAGGTTCCTATTGCTATCTTAGATCGACAAGTCTGCAAGTTGAAGGCTAAAGAAGTAGCCTCCATGAAAGTTTATGACGGAATAAGAATGTAGAAGAAGTGACATGGGAGGCGGAAGAGGAGATAAAAACAAATATCCATACCTATTTTAACATCGAGAAGCATAAGGTGAGTTCTATTTCGGACTATTATAATAAAGGCTTGATGACCATGTGAGAACTGATATAATGATGTATGTTATATTATACGACCCCGTGCAGCGGCGGTTGTGTTTTCTGACTACGTGACATGAATTAGATATGTCTCCCCAACATTCGAGGACGAATGTTTCTGAAGGGAGAAGAATGTAACATCCCATACTTTCGGGTGATGGTTTGAGTATCTACACGTATGCAAATAGACCCGAGCTTTGGGGAATTTGTGTCATATTCACGTATGTAAATAAAGAGCTTAGTATATACAAGGATGTGGTCCCAAACTAATTTAGGACTTACCAAGTGGGACAACAATGATCGGCTAAGTTATGAAGTATAGTGGGGGACAAGATTAAGTGGGAATATTCACATGTAGCATTTAAATGGTGAATCACTGTGTTGGTTACGTGTGACTTCATAAAGGAGATACTCTAGCAAATTAATGTGGCTATTTAATCACGGGTGGCATCCCACGTTTTAGCACATAAGATTAAGATAGAATTTTAAGTTGTGACTAATTACTTAGGTGTGTAGTTGATTAAGTAGGAGATTAATGTAAATATCTAATTAGTGAATTGTGGATAACTAATTGGGTGGCTTAATTTACGTGGGCCCTTGATTAATAGATATTATGAATAATTATTATGTGGACATGGTCCACATGTATTATGGACAAGTGATAGAAGATGCATTTATTTTAATACACATAAGGGTGTTGTGTGGAATGGTTTGGTAGTGTGTATTAAATGACTAGCCTAGGGAGTTACACGTGTAAACATATAAATGTTTCATAGGCCAGTGATTACTTGGAGTAATGTAGTGGGCAAATCACCTACTACAATAGGTAGTGAACTAACTGGAGATTCTAATGTCAAAATTACTCTGGAGGATATTCAGGAGGAGGTAAAATTTTGGGAAACAGTAGTCGTATGTTTTGTATTGGGATCTAATTCTCCCCTTACAGTAATGGAAGGGTTTTTTTCCGAAGCATTTGGGGGCGATTAGGTGTTGATAAAATTTCTCAAACGAATAGAAGTATGTTAAGGAAAAATCATCTCTTTCTTTTGGCATGTTCCATGTAACGAAACGTAATCGTAATATTATTCCATAAATTATTCTACTCTTAGTAGTTAAAAATGTTCATGTTATTGATTTCTATGTTAAAAATATGTCTAAATATGTTCCTAAATCCTTATTGAGGTATATGGGAAAGATGTTAATATTCCCAGTGTTAGCCGAAGGTACAATGATATTATGTCTCTCAGATAAACTCAGAATGTTTATTGTCATTCATGCATTTTATTCATGTATTATCGTGGACCATATATTGAGGATGGAAAACGGGATACGCAGACCACCTGATCAGCTGGGATATGATAATGATCATGCCCACAAAGGCCGATATGATATGATGCCCACAACGACTATTATGGGAAGAAAGATGCCAGATGAGGCCAATATATATGTATAACGCATTGTGCATTACATTTAGGCATATAATGGCCCTCAGTTGTCGGCTATTTGTGTCATTTATTCTTTGTCATTTATTCTTGTCGGATGTTCTTGTCTGCTATCTCTATCATTTATTCTTTGTCATTATTCTTGTCATTTTATTCTTGTCATTGTTTTTACTTATTTTGGTATCTCTGTTATGCTATTTTTCATGTCTGACATACTCGGTACATCAGTCGTACTGGCGTCCTTTTTGTCGGGGGGACGCTGCGTTTCATGCCCGCAGGCTCAGGTAGACATGGAGACGGTTCGCACTAGTAGGTTGCTGGTTCAGCTGATATTGGAGTACTCTACTTGTTTCAGAGTTGCAGTCTGATCGTGGTATGATGTTTTGCATATGCATATGGGTATGGTGGGGCCCTGTCCCGACCTTGTGATGTCATATACTCTTTAGAGGCTTGTAGACAATTGTCCTGTGTATAGTAGTCGTGTATGGCCATGTCGGCCTTGATGTGTTTGTCAGCAGGATATTTGGTGACGGTCCTTGTGGCCATGATTGTTTATGGTTAGCTGGTAGATATGTGAAGAGTGGTGCTAGGCAAGTAGGGCCCGGGTGCCCGTCATGGCCCTCCGGTTTGGGTCGTGACACAGTGAGTGATACTATTTAAAGCAAATTTTGATGGATTATTGGTGTTATTTCATTTCTGACCTAAAAATATTCCAAACACTCTCAAACATCCTCCTAGGGTTCCTCCACTATTAAAGAACATCTCCCAGTGTAATTGAAGTGATTCCTCTCCTAGAAGATCAATAACATCTTGGCAATCCTCACTAGATAGCTATACAAGTTGGAAGTTTTCTTGAAAATGGAAGAGAACTTGTTGTGAAGGACATTGTGCCTGGTTGAGATAAGATTATACTACTCCTTAATGATCTTTAAATTCTTGTAGCTTAGTTGATTGAGTTGGTAAACATAGTTTGAGAAGAACTCAAGCTAAACTCCATGGCGAAGATGTTGTAGTTGTTGGGTTGTGTTGAACTAGTTCTTGAGATATTATGACTAGAAATTGCAAAGTGTTGTAGTAAGAATTATGAAGTATGAAGTTGTGACTTGTTTTTGTTGAAGGGGAATTGATAGTATATTGTTTTCCATGAAAACCATAACATGAGAAACATTCCTTCTAGGTGATCGATGAAACATCGTAATGAATTGATTCTTAGTCTATTGATTCCATCTTAACCTGAATCATCAATATTGTGTAAATAATCATTCGTAAAGCTTTTGGGAGTTTGTGAGGCATTGTTAGCTAAGTGACGCGAGTATGTAAGGTTATCCCTTCCTTTCAAAGGCATAAATTCCAACGTATAACGATTTCTAAATGAAACATCAAACGAAGAGTTCCATTCACATGTTGTTTGTCCCTCATTGGGAGTAATTTCTTGTCTCATTAATGCATTCTATATATCTTGATTGTCAGCTGGTTATATGAACTCCATAGACCTCCAAAAGGAGTATTCCAAAGAGTTAAACGTCGAGTCGACTAAGAGTCTTTCCAAAGTAAAGTCAAAAGAGTTTATAAGTTTCAAAGGGGTCAAAAGTGCCATTACTACTACAGTATATTACAAACACCACTGAACTAATGTCGGTGGGTAGTTATATATATATATATACATACTCACACCTCAGACTATTATCTGAGGGTAGTACCTGATGTAAACACCTCGGGCTATAGGCTGAGGTCAGATTATATAATAAAACACATGTATAGAAGTTTCAATACAGTTTTAGAGTTTCATTGTTCACCCTGAGTGGCACATATGTTATCAGAGTATCATGTTGCTTCTTATGACCTGTTTTATAACTTATGCTTTCATATTGCTATTAATGTTGTACATACTGGTATATTTCTTTTGTACTGACATCCCTTTTGCCGGTGTATGCTGCATTTCATGCTGGAGGTTCAAATAGGGCCCCCTGATAGACAGACCCCTACAGTAGAAGTTGTTAAGTCTCAACCATCAGTTGGTATGCTTCGCTTCTTCCAGAGCTTCGTGGTCAGACGTTGAGTATAACATAGGTAGATATGTAGATAATGGGTTGGTCCCAATCATATGACAATCCAGTTATGTGTAGAGGCTCGTAGACCTATGTAGTATGTTCAGTTACGAAGTATGGCCTTGTCGGCCTGGTTGTCCTTTTGTTGGCTTGTGTTGCGACCTTGTTTATAGATATAAGTTAAGTTGATCCTTTCTTGCTTATCTTCATAGATTAGATAGTGCTCTTTCATTATAGATTGTGGCCTTGTCGTCCCTTCTATTATGATGTTATTCAGGTCATATACTAGTATGACCTTGTCGGCCGGAAGTTCTATACATACATGAGTCTGGTTTTTTAGAATGTACGCTCGGTCCAGCACGGTACCGGGTGTCGGCCATACCCTCCTAGTTTGAAGTATGACAAACTTGGTATGAGAGCAGGTCAGTCCTAGGGAATCTAAGAGTCGTGTCTAATAGAGTCTTATTTATAGGTGTGTTAAGCACCACACTTATAAGTAAGAGGCTACCGGGCATTTAGGGATGGTTTATATTATTTCATCTCATAGATTATGCAGTAGAGCTGAGTTGTGAGAATTTAAGTCTAACTCATGCTTTATACAGTTCCAATAATGTTGGTTACTAGAAAGACTTTGGCCAGTTCGTATTTCTGATAAGTAATTTTAAGACCCCCACCAGGTTATTGGTATACCAAGGTGCAAATATTATGCTAAAGCTTCAAAATGGGAGCATCTGTTTCACTTATATATGGAGGAAACAATGGGAACCTAGTACAGTGAAATATTGGTATTAAAACACAATGGAAGTACAGTGAAAAGAGGTACAAAGTACCTAAATGCAAAAGATTGTATGGAAGCTGATGTTTAGATAGAATAAGGTAAGCATTGTTATTTCTGCCTTACGTAGTGATAGAGCTACAATGAGAAGTACTTATTCTAGCCTCTGATTTACTAACGTCAATAGAAGTGGTTTTAGAAAGCGGTAAGCTTTCAAGATTTAGTAAAGGGTAGGACAACCCTTAGCATGGGCAGTTATAAGGACTCAAAAAGTCATTTTACTTAGTTTGCCTTAAAATCCCTAAATTACCCTTCCCAAGTCCTTATTTGCTTGCTTGTGACTTGCCGGGATGATTGGTATGGCTCTCGCGGAGTTTATACAAGTTTTAGAATCTTTTTGGTAGGTTTGAGAAATCTTAAGTTTAGAGAATAGAGAAGTTTGAATCATAGTTGAGTTTTGGGTAAATGTGCTCTTTTAGTGGTTCAGTTGGTTTCGTTAGCTCCGAAATGACATTTATGACTCAGCCGAGCCTTTCGTTCGATTCCCGAGGTAGCTAGTTGTGTTTTGAGGGTTTGTTTATAAAATTATGAAATTTGTTTAGTCAAATCTGCGCCTTATAAACTTTTTTCGGGAATTTTGAGTGCGCGAGCAGGTTTGGAATGTGTTTTATGATAGAAATGCATGTTTGGTTTGGGTGTAGGGGGTCCTGGGAGTGTTTCAGGTGTTTGACTGGGAGTTGGTGAGTTTTGGGCATTGTTGGTGTCTAGTGTTTGCCCTAGCATCTTTGGTTTTGCTTCCACGGGTCTGCCTTAGTTGACATTTGGCTCACAGAAGCGAGGTTATTCCATGAGACTAGGGTCCGCCTTAGCGGACATGTTCTTCACAGGGGAAGGTGTGCCTATGCGGAGCTTTCTTCTGCCCCAGCGGATGATCGGGATTTTTAAGTGGACAGGCTTCAACGGTTAGGGTTTTCGCTGAAGCGAGTCTGCTCCAGGGGAATCGATTCCGGAGAGGAAACACTGTTCAGAATATAAGATTTGAAGACCTAGAATTTTATTCTCATTCCCCAAAATATTCCTCTTGGTTCTAGAGCTTGGGCAGTGATTTTCTTAAAGATTCAAGGGAAAATCATCATTAAGGTAAATTTCCCCTTCTATTAATGTGTTCTAGTTATATTATGTCCTAAGCATGATTCTTAAATAGAGGGAGGGGGGTGTAACACCCCGTATTTTTGGGTAGTGGTTGAACACAAAGCGTAGGTAAGTAGACTCGGACTCCGGGAAGTTTATGTTGTGCTTACGTATACTAATAAGGAAATTAGTATATGAAAGGATGTGATCCCGAAATAATTTTGGATTTAACAAGTGTGACGTCTGGGATCAATAATAATAGTTGTATATCCCCAAAGAGGTAACAGACTAGTGTCATATTATAGGAATTATGACATTGGGTATAAGAGGATTTTATAAGTCGCCGGGATTTAAGTGAATCAGGATCGAGAATTTAGTTGCGCGTATAATTAATTAATTATGGGATTAATTAATTATAAGCGGAGAACCATTTTAGTGGAATATTACGTGTAGTCTTATAAAGCAGTGGTGCAATAAGTCAGTTGGAGAAAGGGGTCACTGCAGCATGAAAGCTTCACCAGAATCCACACATGCCATCTTTCCTTCTACAAAACTTATATCCCCTTCAATTTATGTAGAACTCCTTCTCTAAGAAGAGATTATACACCTCAGAATAAGAAGGACTGAGTCTCAATTGTTAATCGCTAGAAGTTCTCAACCAAATTAGGAATTCCCGTAAGCTTCTGCGGGAGAAATTCAGGGTGTTTTGAACTTTAATTCCAGTAGAATCGAGTCCTTAAACAAGCCTAGAGACTCAGAAACCAAGCTGAGATCTTGGGTCTAAGAGGTTGTGACTTGAGTCGATTAGTTTGGGTCCTGTTTCTGCGTGTCGGAAACTAATTTGGGCGAAAGGTGTTCCGACGATTCTCGTCGCTATGTCTAACAGAAGTAATCTTTCTTGTTCCTAAAGTTTATACAATTTCAGAACATGATTCTTGCCATTAGCTCTAAAATGATTATCGAAAATGCTAAGTTTGGGTTGGGTGTTGTCGGGACTGCCGTAATTGTAAGGTATTGGGGTTGCATGTGAAATTGTTGTACTGTTTTGGATATGGTAGCAATAAAAAGAAGGATTAAGAGGGTTGAGTGTTTCACTACATGCATAGGTTTCGATATGGAAGGAATATAGGTTCTACGCATACAATGTGTTTGCTAGAATGTCTCAATGAATAAGTTTCTAGTATATTGATTTGATTATGATTTAAATCATCCGTGTGATGTAGTTAATCATTCATAGAGCTTACAAGGACTCGCATAACTTAGATAAGTTCGACAACAAGGTATGCAAGACTATTTCTTTCTTTTGGCATAATTTTATATGCGAAACATAACCATCGTGTTGCTACATAAATTACTCTACTCTTAGTAGTTAGGAATGATCAAGTCATTGGATTCTATGTTGAAATAATGTCCAAGTATGTTTTTAAGACCTTAATAAGGCACACCGGAAAAGATGTTGATGTTTCCAATGTTAACCAAAGGTGTAAATGATATTATGTTACTCCGGATGTTTTATTGTTATTCATGCATTTCATTTGCATTGCATTCATATGTTATCCTGGACCACTTGTGCTATGCACATTACTATATGGTATATATATATATATATATATATATATATATATATATATATATATATATATATATATATATATATATATGTATGGGAATTGGGGAAAGGGAAAAATGCATTATATACGCACACCATCTGCAGCTGGTACAGACTATCACAAAAAGAGCCCGAAGAGGCCAATATGATGTGATGATGTGATGCCCTTGTGTGCCGATATAACCTGATTCCCGCAGAGGCGGTTATGAGAGGATTCTGTGTGGACACTGGTATACCGCATTTGCATTGTGCATACATTCATTAACCATTATATGATATGATGCCCACAGAGGCTGTTATGGTAAGGAAGATGCCCGATGAGGCTGATGTATATGGAAACTGCATTGTGCATAACATTTAGGCATATGTATTAGGGCCCTCAGAGGCATTTACTAATGTTCAGTTGTTTCTGTTTCAGACTATAATATATCTCTGCTATGTTATTTCTTATGCCTGACATACTCAGTACATCAGTCGTACTGACGTCCCTTTTGCCAGGGGACGTTGCGTTTTATGCCCGCAGGTTCATATTGGGAGAGTGATAGTTCGCCCTAGTAGGTTGTTGGTTCAGCTGGTGTTTGAAGCACTCTATTCGTTTCGGAGTTGCAGTCTGGTCATGGTATGTGTTACTCTTTAGAGGCTTGTAGATAGGTTTCCTATGGTTAATTGTCATGTAGGGCCTTGGTGTATAAATGTGTAAGTTGGGGCTTTTGGGTTGAAACTTTATATAATCTATCACGGCTCAGTCCGTGTTTAAATATGATTAAGAGTGGAGTGTAGAGGTGGTGCCCGGCGGGTAGGGTCCGGGTGCCCGTCGCGGCTCTCCGGATTGGGTCGTGACAGAGGAGGGGGGGGGGAATAGGAGGAGAACCTTATGGAGAATAAGAGAGTTATAATTGGGGATTGGAGATTGGATACTGGATTGTTGTTGTTAATATTGTAAACTAGTGATGTATTAGACTAGTGGATGATGTTTAATTGACCAATTGCATGTTATGAACCCTTTTGGGAATCGGGGGAATTTCTAGAGTTAGAATTGGGCCTTTTTGCCAATTCATGAAATTAAGGATCTAATTAGGATTTGTTCTTAAATTAACTTGAGATTATGACTATCTAGCATGTTATGGTACTATATAGATGATAAAGTTCGAGTCTTGGTAATGTGGGCCTGGGTTCCTTTGTAGTTTAAGCAGTTATGACCCATGGGGGACCAACGAAGTCCATGTACCAGTCGCTCTGTATCACTTAGCCTAGAGACCACTCTTCCACCGAACACCTCGCTAGCCATTCCATATCACTCAGCATAGAATGGCTACACAATCAATATATGATAAGAATCATTGTTGTTTCTTTCTCATTTATCACCATCACACTTATAAAAAATAGTATCAATATATCATGGAAATGAGTATGAATGCAATGCAATGACAATATCAAGTGTATCATATGAATTCCAATCGTGCCACACATGGACACATATCACAATATCAGTATCGAGTCAAGTCTTTCCCTCTATCCATGATAATATCAGAATAAGTAAGAAATAACTATATCACATATATGACATGGCAACCACGTACAGATCCAGTAACCACAAAGAGGCAACATGTCACACTCAGTCAATAATAACTAACCTAAGTAATCCATCCCAACTCTGCACCTGGAGGCATACATGCTTTCTCCAATATAATCTAACTATACATACGCTTTGCTAACAAAAATCTAACTAGAAGGTAAGTGTTAACCTACCTAGATGCCGAGCGGGAGTCACAACAATCGCAGTTGAGCCTTGCCTCTCGGAAGATCGCAGTAGTACTCTAAGTCTAGCCAATCATAGAAATCTACGTTAGAACGAACACAACAAGACCCATACATTTAGACTACCCATTGATCTTAAGCCAACTATGTGAAAGGGTAAAATGGTAATGTATTAGCGAGGAAGGTGATCCAACGTTCTAAAAGTCCTCATCTACTCCCCAAGTGCTAATTTAGCTAAGGTATTGGTCAATTATGTCATCCAATGTAAAACCCATATTTTGGCCTAAACCCTAGCTTTCCATAATCAACTTCTCAACTATAATAGAGGACTCGAACCCATAGGTGATTATCTAGATAAATCCCAATCTTACAATAGTCAAATCTTACCGGAATGTCCATTTTTAATCCTTAAATCTCAAGTAGTGAACTAATCATTTAAACCCATCTTCCTACAACTTGTCTTCTAGGTTTTCAACACTGATGAACACCGTAAGCTTAAGGTTCTTTAATCAACAAGTCATTAATTATCTCCATCTCCCAACCTTCAAGATCAAGACTTAACCTATCACCCCACGTTTGATTTTACCATCCAAGAGCTTCCCACTTATCAAACCCTAGAATCAAGCACTGCCAAACAAGTAATTAATTAGAGGAAATGAAGATGTTGAGGTTTGGAGTTTTACCTTTTCCAAGGTTCCATGGAGTTCTACTGAATTTTTGCCCTAGAGGTCAGCCTTGAAATGAGTATTGGGTGAGAAATGAGGCTAAAACCCGAATATGAACCTTAAATACTAGGTCTGACCAGCCGTTCCTCACTAGGGCAGGCTGTGTCCACTGCAGCAGAAGCCGCTGCAGCGTGCGTCTGCCCGTAGGCGCGGACCCTGGAGGATCCCCTTCATCCATCGTGGCGGATGGAGGGCTCGCTGGGGAAGAACCGCAGGCGCAGTCCTCCCTCTGTTGGGGCGAGGCTTTGGATTTATAGCGCTAGTTCGATATTAATCATACATTAACTCGATTATGGGTCCACTTAGCTGAAATTTCTGCCACGTACGATGCTCGGGTACAATTAGACAACAGGATTTGGTCACGAGGTGAGGAAATTTCCGTGACGACCAAACGAGTCGTCATATTTTTAGGCAATAATATCAGGTTTGTATGAGTTACAAACTTTGGTAATTCATGCCAAAGAAAGAATGCTCTGACCATTTCTGTAATATCATCTTTTATAATTTCCCAGGATCCTTGGTAGAACATTCCAGTAAAACCATCAGGTCCACATGCACTCTCTCCATTCATTCTAAAAATAGCCTCTTTGACCGCTTGTTCCCCTGGGATCTCTTGATTCTGCTATGTTGTAATCATCATAGTAATATGCTCAAGTAGCTCAAACTTTTTGGGTATTCTGTCTTCTTGAAATTGTCTTTGAAATAAACTAACTGCTTTCTAGGACATCTCATCTTGGGTAGAGATACATTCTCCTACTTCATTCTTGATTATAGCAATTTTAAGTTTCTTCCTTCTTCCTTTTACATAAGCATGAAAGAACTTTGAATTTCTTTCACTATCCTGAAACTATTTCATACCAGATTTTTGCCTCCAATATTCCTGTCTAGAGTCTCTATCCACTGAAATATATCTTCATAGGTAGATCTGATGTACTGTGCTAATGGTTTCTTCACCTTCTTAAGCTTATGATGAAACACTTAAAAAGGATTACCACTAAAATCAGCTTTCCAGTGTTGTTTAACCAGTTCTGAAAATTCTGGATGTTGTATCAAAAAATTTAGAAACTTAAATGGCTTCATTATTCTAGTAGAATCCATGGAGCAGGTTAACAACATAGGAGAATGATCTGATCCCTTCTTAATAAGATGAGTCACAGACATATTGGGAATCAAATCATTGACTTCCTGATTACAAACCATCCTATCTAATCTTTTGAAAATGCATATCTCCTCAGCTCTTCTATTCCACCAAGTAAAAGAACTTCCAGAGAACCCCATATCAGTTAAGCCACAAGAGTTTAAACACTGAGCAAAATCTTCTGTTTCCTGAAAAATAACTGGAAGCCCTTCCAATTTTTCCTCCTCTGATAGAATTACATTGAAATCTCTTCCTACTAGACATGGAACATCATTAATAGTAGCAATATTCCTTAGAGATTCCCACAGTAGTCTTCTTTCATTGGAAGCACATGATGCATACACTATTGTTACCAGAATCTCACCTTCCAGATCCTGATGATTAATTCTCGAAGTAAGGTGTTTTCTATCATCCTCCACAACTGTACCATGGATTTCATGTATCATAAAGACCCAAATCTTCCTTTAATAGTTTGCATATGCATGTTCATGTCCCAATCTTCTCTTATATGTTTCTATGTCATGTGGATCTTGAAAAGGTTCTATCAGACCAATTAAGCAGTAATGGTTCCTCCTATTTAGATTAATTAATATCTCAAAGGCTTGTTGAGAATTGACAACCTAATATCCATAGTAATAGCTTATGCATCATATCTGAGAGGTTTTTTTTGAGGCTGTAATCATTTTTGATAATTCTCTGGTGGGAGGAAGAGCTTCATTTGTGTTATTTGTACCTTTTGCCTTCGTGTTTCTTTCTCTGATTCTTCTTATCTATCTTGGTGATAAGTCTGCTGATTTTTAAAATCTCTTGAATACTAGGATCCATGAGTTCTATTTACACATCACCCTTTTACAAAATTAAGATATCATGAATTTTTGTTGCCTGAACATCCCCTTCCATTTCTTCCTTCTCATCAGTTTTATGAGCAATTTCACCTGATCTACTTTCTAGTGTTTTTTCCTTCTCTTTGCTAACATAGATGCTGGATATCAAATGTTGGTCTGGATTTCTCAAAGGAGAAACATTGCACTCCTTCCTCAGAGTTGTTTCTGCTTCTTGAACTTCTCCACCTTCTGCTTCTGTAAACTCATCAAACTCTGTACTTGTTGAATTTCCTTTGATATTTGCTGAACTGTCATCATTGCTAGGTGAATTATCATTATTGATGGATATTCCTTGTTCCTTAACCTCTTCTTTCTGCATGTTCTCATTGCTGCTCTTTGTATGACTTTCCTGACTGATAATGGTATGCTTGCCATGTTCATTATCCACATTTTTCTGAGTTTGAATATTAGTGTCCTTTTGTACTGTTTTACCAAAGGAAGATCCAACCCATGCTTTGTAAGATACCCTTTCTTTATCTGCCTCACTTTGATGTTTTTCTTCACTTTGTCCCCCCCCCCCCCCCCCCTTCATTCTCCTTTTATGCCAAAGCCACAAAATTGTTATGTGTTTGAACTTTGTTGCCTCCACCATTCTGATTATCATCTTTGCCCGGATCTTTCCCATTTTTGTTGTATGTTTCTCCACTTGTATGTTGTGTGTAGGATTTTCTTCCCATAACCTTCCATCCATTGATGACATTTCCTAATTCAGCATTTTGGTTCTCCTTTTGTATCTCCTGATTTCCAACTTGCTTGTCACTTGTTAAAGTCTTTGTAGGCATGTCATTAGTAGCCTCATTGATCTTTTAGTGACCCCCTATTTGGTTGTTACTCTTCCTTCCCCCATTGTTGTTCTTATGATGATTGTGGACCATTTTTCCTTTATTTTCATTCTGCATTGCATCATTATTCATTGGTTCATCATGTGATATTGGTTTCTCGTCTTTGGCAGGTTTCAGTTCTGGGTGCAACACAAAGCATTCATGCTCCGTACTTTGGCATATAATCGTACTTGATGTTAATCCATGATGATATGATCTCCCCAGTACTTGATCTTTTGATTCCCACATTGATTCTTTTTGGGAGTTCTTTTAAAAGATCCACTTGTACCTTTACTTTTGCACAGTTAGGTCTAGATTGATTTTTTGTCGCCATGTCCACATGTAAAGGTTTTACAACTGCTTGAGCCATAGTGAATAATGATTCCTTTACAAAGAAATTTGACGATAGGGATGGGAATGAGATCCAAGCTCAACTCATCATTATGTGGGCTACGGGCTTGATCGGGCCAACTCACCTTTATAAAGAAATATTTTTCATAATTTTTTAATTTAACTTATAATTTAAAAATGCTAACATAAATATTTAAAAGAAAATATTACATGGTGTTACTACTTGCTAACCAAGTCTCAAATTCACAAATAAAATGATTCTAATGTTGCTTATTAAATTTGGCTTCAAGTAAAAATTTGATTGTATGACTTCGGTATGAAATCTCTACCATTCTATGCAATTATTTGGGTACAACAGACAAAAAAATGATCTTGTTGGACCAAACCTTCTGCGAAACTGAATAACTTTTGATATTATTAACATTTAATATAATAATAATTGATTTCACTCGAACCAAATAGAGACATTAATAGAAAACTAAACAAATAATGAGTAGCAAACAAGTAGCTAAATAGAAATATTAACATAGATTTTTTTCAATAGATCTCAATAAAACGCAAAAGAAAATAATAATATTCCATTCATTTAAAGTAAAAATAAACTTCTCAAAGAAACTTCCATGGCACTTATGACGTATTCAACACCAACACATCAACATAATCTTCATCAAGCACATCTGATTCTCTTTATGACAAGTTCGTCTTAACATTTTCACTTGCTTTCTATTTTTCTATTTTTTGATTAAATTCTTTTTGGCCCACGAGCCGATCCAACCCACGCGCACTCAAGCCCACGGACCATCGGGCTTACTCGGGTCGGGCTACAAAGTCTCATTCTTAAATGGGCTTCCCAAATTCAAGTCCAACCTTATCAAATCACGAGCTGGGTTGGGTCGGCCCACGGGCCTTAGCCCACATTGACGACTCTTGTAGGTTGTCATTTTGCTGTCTTATTTTACTTATAATCTTGCATCATATATATTTGTTTTGAGCTGAGAGACTATCGGACACAACCTCTCTACCCCACAAAGGTACCCCTCTTTATACCCCACTTGTGGATTACACTGAATATGTTGTTGTTGTTGTTGTTTGTAGTAGTAGTTTTACTTATAGTTAGGGGTGGAGATAGAGTATTTCATAAATATTCTGGCGAATTTAGTAACTTTTTCTTAAATTATTTATTTGCATTAGAAAATTTAAATATGTATAAATATTTAATTGTGACCCCAATAACTAAAACGAGCTATGAATTCGATGGTAGTTCAGAGCGCATAAACTTCATATCCTAATTTCGCCTATGCTTATAACATCATTAGATAAATTTTAATAATAAATATTAATTAATAATTTAATGAAAATAATAACTAACTATTTACTGGATATTAAAATTCACTAATTATATTATATATATAAAAAATTACAATGTACCCCCTCCGTCCAAATTTTTTAGGCACCATTTGACTTGACACAAAGTTTAAGAAAGAAATATTGGCTTTTAAAATGTGTGGTCTAAAATAAACATTAGACAATTATGTGGTTAAAAATAATTAATTTAGAGTAAAAGAGAAATTTTAAAATTAAATTATTTCTAATTATAGAAAGATAATATTCTTTTTAGGGATAAACTAAAAAAAATGATGGCACATAAATTGAGATAAAATATATGACTTAAATTCTTAGTTTTCTTACCTACAACTAAGATATGGAATAATTGTTTAATATTGAAAAGCGTGCATGCAAATTGCACGTAACTTTTCACGTTTTTCATACTATTATCTTTTTCACAAAAAATGAGTCTAAGCTAAGCATGTCAAGTGGGCCGGATCGGGCTGAGCCCGATAAACTCGGCCCTATCCGAACCCGGCTATGGGGTTGCGCTAGGTGGGTTTTATTAGGGGTTGGATCGAACAAGGTGGACAGTCCGGTGGTCCGGCTCGGCCCACTTCGAAGATTGTTCATATTCTGAAAATTATTACCACTTGAAGACGCAAGAGTTCGAACCTCATATCTCACATGTAAAGCGTGTTCTAAACCATTGTGCTACATCCTTATTTTTTAGCTAAAACAATTAGCAATCATATATGACTATTATAAATAAATTTGTTTTTAACCCTAAACTTTAATATATTACATTTTGACTCTTGCAACAGTATTGGCGCAAAAGGACCGGTCCTTCACTCACTGTCTTTAAACTATAAATACCCCTTCATCTTTCTACATTCTTAAAGTTAAATATTTAATTTAGAAATCATTTAACTTTATGCAATGATTTATAGTCACACAAAATATATGTGACTTATTTAGCACCACAAGTTTAAAGTTTTCTATTATTTCTTCAACTCCGTGTCCAGTCAAATAGACATATCAACAACTACATAAATAATTTAAAATAAAACTTAAAACATAAATTGATAACATTGCAAATTCAAAACACACAAACTTGAACGGCGAAATATTGCAAATTAAAAGTTCAAAACATAAAAGTTAAACGACAAACATCAATTGAAAATTTTAAAGAAGAGATAAACTTCAAAGTTCAACTTCATGCCTTTTCACCAAGTACCTACGGAACACACCAGTATCCCCTCCCCCCCGCTCCAATACTCAACGCTCCGGACTTATGAAGATATATGTCACCACAACATTAACATTTAACATGTTCCTCGTCTACTCGCTCAAAATGCATCCACACCGCACTTGAAGTGGATCTTCAAACTCGAGGAAAAGGTGAAGGTGGAAGATTATCCATGGAAGTTGAAAGTAGAAATGTACACTGGTTAAACATAACATTTAGATAAAGAGAGAATTGTGGAAGAATTGTGTAAAAATGAAGAATAATGGAGGGGTATTTATAGTTTGAAAATAGAGCCAAAGTGTAGTTTATTCATAAATTTAGGGGTTCAAATACAATTGGCAACGACTAGTTTTTTAAATTTACAACGACTAATTTTTTGAATTGGGCAACCACTACTTTTTTTATAGTTTAGCAGTTTTATCATTAGATGTAAATGTTAATTTTATTATTATTAGTAAATGTAAATGTCTATTGTAGTATTATAATTTTATTTTTTAAAAAAACCGGCCCGGCCCGATAAGCCCGCTATGTACCCCCCTGTCCGGATAGGGACTGGATCGGACACCCTTTTTTCTCCCCAAGCCTGGCCCCAACTCGGCCCCTTAACAACTGCCTGGCCCGATCCCAAACCGGTCAGATATGACCCACGTTAAAATGATCCGGTCTGACCCACTTAACAAGCTCAGTCTAAGAAAAATAGAGTCGTGCTAGTTTGGCTAGTACCATGGTTAATGTATCGAGGAAGGATTGTTTGGTTAGGAAATAATTTATTCCGAGATTATAATATAAGAATAAAATATTCCAGGAGTTATTTCGTAGGTATACTTTTCATGATTGATGTTTGGTTTATAGGATTAAAAATGATATATATATATATATATATATATATTTATATATAGTTTACAGGGTATAATATAAAACGTGTTAGGATAATTAGGGACATTATCTCCATCATATCCCATCATATCAATTAAGTTGTAAATTAGAATTATATAATTAGGATGATTAGATCAATTGTATGGATTAGCATATTCTTAGAGATAACCTAAATTGATTAGGTAGAACTGTATATATTTGTATACTTGGGATGAAATAAATCATGTAATTGATTTCCTTCATGGTATCAAGAGCCACAAATTTTTTGCCCTAAAAATTCCCGCGACCCCCCCTCCCGTTGGCCTCCCTCATAGCCGAAACCCTTCTTTTTTTTTGGCCCTAACAAAAACAAGCCTTAGGGTTTTCTACAAACCCTAAACCTAAACCACTACCCACACCACCCGTCGGCTACCCTAAAATATTCCCTCTTTCAGGTTTTTTTTTCTCTTCTTTCTCCAACCCTAGCCGACGCCATTAGGGTTAATACACTAATCATAAAATATATTTTTTCTCCTTCTCTTCTTGTTGTTTTGTTTTTCGTGGGAAACTATGACCGATAAAAAAAATCTCATCCCGCTCTTACCGTGAACACCGTCAAAATTTTATTTCAATCATCCGTGAGATGGAAAAAGGGCAATACTCTTCTTGGGCGGAGTTATTCAAAATCCATTGTCGCGCCTATGAAGTAATAGACCATATCATCCCTTCCGAGTCTTCATCGGATACCACTGGGGTTGACAAAAAGTAATGCTCTCGTTTAGATGTTATATTCCTTCAATGGATTTATGACACTATATCTAACGACCTTTTGTATACCATATTGGAACCGAACTCTACGGCTCAACAAGCGTGGGAACGTTTGCAAAATAAATTCCAAGATAATCAACTTTCTAGGGCGGTATATCTTGAAAACCAATTCACCAACGTTAAATTGGATGACTTCTCAAACGTTTCCACTTATTGTCAAGAATTAAAGATGTTTGCTGACCAACTATCCAACGTTGGTGCGCCGGTGACAAATCAAAAGTTGGTTTTCAATTGATTGCAGGGTTGAATGAAAATTATGATGAGGTTGCTGTATTCATTCAACAAAGTAATTCATTGCCTTCATTTTATGAGGCTCGTTCGAGATTGATTCTCGAAGAAACCCAAAAAGCAAAGCAGACAACCTCTGGGGAGCCACCGCCAGAACAACCCTCGTCTCCACCTCCGTGGATTTTGCGACACCAAATTCCAGTTCGGGAGGAACCTAAAATCGCAACAACAATAGTAAAAAACGGATGTCAAATCGCAACAACAACAAAAGAAAAAATAATGCTGGAAAGGGACGTGGAAGGGGTGGCGGCCAGCCAATCGGTGGTAGCAACAATCACCACCAGCAGGGGCAGTAGCAGCCGCAAGCCTAGTCCAGCGGGGCCCAGTACCCACCGTAGGCTTGGGCACCACAATGGGCTGCCCCTACCCCACCTCATCGTGGGCCAGGCCATCATCTTCGAACTGACAGCCCGGACTTCCAGGATCTCATCCACAACAAGCATTTGCAGCCCATGCACCATCTTTCATAAGTTATGCTCCAACCGATATCGAACAGGCCATGAACAACATGAATCTGAATTTCCAGATAATTCATGGTACATGAACATAGGGGCTACGGCTCAAATGATGACATCTCAAGGTAATCTCTTATATTATTTTAATATGAGCAGTAATAAAAATATTATTAACGGCAGTAGGCAGGAAATTCCAATTCGTGGTATTGGTCAGGTAAAACTTACCCCTCCTCACCCACCGTTATACTTAAAAAATTTCTTGCATGCACCAAAACTGATTAAAAACTTGGTATATGTCCAACGTTTTACAACTGACAACAATATTTTTGTGAATTTTGATCCGTTTGGGTATTTCTGTGAAGGATTTTCAGACGGGGATGCCACTAATGAGATGTAATAGCATGGAGGACTTGTATCCCATCACTACCATTTCCAACAACCATCAACTTTTGTAGCTATTTCCCCTATCGTATGGCATAATCGGTTGGGATACCCACGAGCACCGGTGTTCAATACTCTTAGGAAAAATAATTTTGTTGCTTGTAACAAACTTTTGGACTCTTCTGTTTGCCAAACCTGTGTGTTTGGGAAGCATGTTAAACTTCCTTTTTCATCATCTACTACACATACGTTTATGTCTTTTGACCTTACGTATTGTGATTTGTGGACATCACCAGTTTTGAGTTCTATAGGTCATAAATACTATATGCTTATTTTGGATGATTATTCGAATTTTCTATGGACATTACCCTTAGGGAAGAAATCACAAGCCTTCACAACTTTTAAATAATTTAGTGTTTTTATCAAAATCCAATTTGACAAATCCATTAAATGTTTTCAATGTGACAATGAGAGGGAATTCCTAAATGCTCAATTTAATGATTTTTGTTACCAAAATGGGATGTCTTTGCATCTTTCATGTCCATATACATCTCCTCAAAATGGAAAAACAGAAAGAAAAATTCGAACGATAAAAAATATGATTCGCACACTTTTTGTGCATTCATCCACACCACCAATGTTTTGGCATCTTGCACTTCAAATGGACACATATCTTTTAAATATTCTTCCTAACAAACTACTTTCCAATGTGTCACCTATACAAGGGTTGTACTATCGTCTCCCATCTTTTACACATTTAAGATTTTTTGGATGTTTGTGTTATCCCTTGTTTCCGTCCACAACCATTAACAAACTTCAGTCTCGTTCCACCCCTTGTGTGTTTTTGGGATACTTACAACATCATAGGAGATATAAATGTTATGATATGACGAACGGGAAAATCATTTATTTCTCTTCACGTAGTTTTTGATGAGTCTACATTCCCGTTTGTTAATTCTCTTGTGGCATCCCCACCTTCATATAATTTTATGGACGACGGAATACATCTAATTTTACAAAACCATCTCAATACCCAAAATCAGATGGGACCAGCCCAATATACTCCCCATATAGTATCGGCCCAACCACAAAATGGGACTGGGTCAGTCCGCGGTGAGGAGGTCATTGTCTCTTTACCGTCGACCTCGGCCCAGTCTACATATCGTGGCTAGTAGGCCCAAATGAGGGAGCCCACTTCTCACTCACCCGTGTCCATAAAATGGCACCCAGGCCCTTCACTTCAGGTCCAAAACCATGACCGAATCGGCCCAATCACCAACAATAATTAGACCATTAGTTTTGGCTCAATATCGAACCTCCCATCGACCCAATAACCTACCCGACAGCCTAACTCCCCCACCATTGAAACCCGTGCCATGCATGGAAAGCCAAACTCCTCAGTCCAACCATCACCTCTTCCCAAAAATCACAAAGCAGCCCTATCACACCCGAATTGGAAAGCTGCCATGTTAGACGTAATTGATGCTCTTAATAAAAATAAGACGTGGGAGTTAGTTCCTCATCCATCTAATGTGAACATCATCAGGTTTATGTGGGTTTTCTGTCATAAAAAGAATTATGATGGCTTCTTTGCGAGATACAAAACTCGTCTTGTTGGTGATGGCAAGTCTCAACAGGTTGGCGTGGATTGTGGTGAAACATTAAGTCTGGTGGTTAAGCCAACAACTATCATGGCTGTTCTTTGACTGGTACTGTCAAAGTCCTGGTCCATTCATCAGTTGGATGTCAAAATGCATTCTTACATGGCCATTTATAGGAGACAGTTTACATGCACCGACCTTTGGGTTTTTGAGACTCTACACATCCGGATTATGTTTTCCTATTGAGAAAATCTTTATATGTTTTGAAATAGGCTTCCCGGTCATGGTATAACAGGTTTGCAGGGTTTGTATCCACATTGGGTTTCTCACACAGCAAGTTCGATCAGTCCTTGTTCATTTATAAGAAGGGAAGCGACATGGAATATATCCTCCTACATATAGATGACATTATTCTCATGTCATCTACATCACTTCGCTGGTCTATTATGGCCCTCATTGCAGCAGAATTTGCAATGAAGGATTTGGGTCCTCTAAATTATTTTTTGGGTATTACTGTAACCCAATATGCAGGTGGTCTATTTCTCAGTCAAAAGAAATACGCCGAGGAGATCATTGACAAATCCGGTATGTCCTCATGCAAACCAACACACACACCAGCTGATACTAAGGCCAAATTGAGTAACTCTGCAGGTACTCCATACAGTGACCCAATACATTATCGCAGGCTAGCAAGGGCCTTGCAGTATCTTACTTCCACGAGACCTGGTATCTCTTATACGGTTCAGTAAGTGTGTTTACATATGCATGATCCGAAAGAAGAACATATGGGGGCTCTCAAGCTGATTCTATGGTATGTTAAGGTTACTCTTCATTTTGGAATGCATCTGTATAAGTCCTTCATTTCGAGTCTTTCATCTTATACAGATGCTGATTGGGGTGGCTGCCCAGACACACGGCATTCAACCTCTGGTTATTATGTGTTTTTGGGAGTCAACCTCATTGTATGGTCCTCAAAACGACATTCGATGATGTCTCGGTCAAGTACTGAAGCAGAATACCGAGGGGTAGCTAATGTGGTCGCTAAATCATATTGGCTCCATAATCTACTATTAGAACTCCATTGTTCGATTGTAAAAGAAACTGTGGTTTATTGTGATAATATGAGTGCGATACTTGTCAGGTAACCCTGTCCAGCATCAACGTATCAAACATATTGAAATGGATATCTTATTTGTCAGAGAAAAGGTTGCAACGTGGACAAGTCCGTGTTCTCCATGTACCGTGTCGTTATCAAATTGCTGACATCTTCACCAAAGGTCTTCCGCGCGTACTTTTTGATTATTTCAGGGACATTCTCAGCATACGAGAACCTCCTGCTAAGAATACGGGGGACTGTTAGGATAATTAGGGACATAATCCCTAATTATGTCCATCATATCACATGATATCAATTAAGTTGTAAATTAGAATCATATAATTAGAATGATTAGATCAATTGTATTGATTAGCATATCCTTATAGATACCCTAAATTGATTAGGTAGAATTGTATATATTTGTATACTTGGGATGAAATAAATCATGAAATTGATTTCCTTCAATATGTTCTTGGTTTAAATTAGATAAATTGTGATAAATCTTATTTCAATTTAATAACATTGTTTTTTCTTAAAAACCTTTGGGAGAAATTTTCTATAGAAATATAAATGTATCATTTTGTTATTTTTCGATTAGTAATCCTGAAATTGTTATCCCAAATAAAATGTAGTATAAAATTATTATCGCAATTGTGATATAAATAATCCTCGAATTGTTAATCCCAAAAAACAAATTATACCAAACATATGATAAAATAATACTACAGTTTATCTCTATATTATAATCCCTTATTCCACGACCAAATAACCCCTGATTTAACTTTTTTTTTTCCTGATACTTAATTACTTCATATCTGTCACTTTTAATTCAATTGATAATAGGCTTGTTGTATCCCAAAGGAGCATTTTCGGCTAACTCCAATAGACAGGAATTCACTCTTTTGAAACAGTAATAATATCACGCCTCAATCCTTTCCTTCCTATTCTATTCATTCAATCTTCTAACAATTCAAAAGAGTGATTATATTGTTATGGATATCAACCAAAATTCAAGAATCACTTTGGTGAATAAGAATTTCATCAAGCTTGATAGGTTGATTGAACAAACTTCACTTGCTGGAAGGATAAAATGGTGTTTCTTCTCACTACTCTGAAAATTTATTATGTTTTGGATCCTGCAATCACTACAATTCCAGAACCAGCTGAAGGAGAATCTGAAACTGTTTAAGGAAGAAACGTGAAGAAGATGAACTAATTTGTCTTGGGCATATTCTCAATACTCTGACTGATTAATTGTATGATTTTTTTTCAAATTTGAAGACTCCAAAAGAAATATGGGATGCGTTGGAGGAAACATATCAAAACAAAAAAAGGGCACTGATAAGTTTCTTTCTCTGCAATATTTTCAGTTTGAAATTAAAGAGAATTTATCAATCATGGATCAAATTTATAAACTGCAAGTGTTAGTTTCTAAAGTACGAGATCTTGATGTGAAATTTTTTGATGCTCTACAAATTGGTGCCATTTTTTTCAAACCTCATGGAAGAATTACAGAAAGAATAGTTTGCATTCTGGTGAAATTTTGACTTTTGAGCAATTCAAAATCCATCTGCAAATTGAGAGTGAGACTCGTGCACGTGACTCAGAGTTTCAACCTGTTTCAATGGTTAATAATCTCTGTCACTATATTAAAAGCAAGTCAAAATATGAAAAAGGTTCTAGTTCTGGTCTTAAAATAAGTAAAAAGATTTTTAAGAAAAAGGCTATAAAATTAGCTATTTGCTTTAATTGTGGCAAGAAAGACCATTTTACTTGTGATTGCAGGTTTAAAAATAAGGGAAAGAATTTTGGAATCTCAGAAAATTTCGAAAAGGCAAACATGATTGAGGAAGTTGTTACCCATTTGGTTGCTATTTGAATAGTAACAGAAGTAAACATTGTTGATGCCTCAAAATCAGAAGAATGGTAGCTAGATTCTGGCACTACCATTCATGTTTGCAACAATAAATATTTATACAAGACTTATGAAGAACGCAAGACGCCTGAAGATGTTTTTATGGAAAATGATGATGAAGCCAAAGTTGAAGGCAAAGTCAGCGTGGAATTAAATTTCACGTTTGGACAAAAACTAACTTTGCTAAATGTTTATCATGTGCCTGAAATTATAAGAATTTAGTTTCTGCAAGTTTGTTGTCCAAGAAAGGCTTTAAGATAGTCATAGAATCTGATAGTCTTATTATTTGTAAGAATTATATGTTTGTTGGAAAAGGATACCATTGTAATGGTTTGTTCAAAATGAATATTAATAATATTAAGACTTCTGCTTATATTTCTGAGTCAAATTTTATGTTATGGCATGCTAGATTAGGACATTTAAATTTTAGTTTTATGAAATTTATGTCAAGGATTGGGTACTTAGCATGCAATCATGAACAATTAGATAAGTGTGAAATTTGTATTCAAGCAAAGATGATAAAAAAAATCTTTTTCTAGTGTTGAAAGAAATTCACAACTGCTTGAACTTATACATTCTTATATATGTGAATTAAATAGAATATTAACAAGAGGAGGAAAGAGATATTTTATTACTTTCATTGATGATTATTCTAGATATTGTCATGTATATTTAATCAAAACGAAAGATGAAGCTTTTCAAAAATTCAAAGAATTAAAAATTATTATGGAAAATTAAAAGGATCAAACGATCAAAATGTTAAGAAGTGATAGAGGAGGAGAATATTTCTCCAATGAATTTGATGAATTTTGTGAAGTTCATGAAATTATACATCAGAAAACTTCGCTCTACACTCCACAACAGAATGATTTGGCTGAAAGGAAAAATCGAACGTTAGTAAATATGACTAACGCTTTGCTCTTAAATTCTCAATTATCTCAAGATTTGTAAGGAGAGAATGTACTAACATCTTGTCATATTCTTAATATAGTTCCTTTTAAGAAAATTCAGACATCTCCATATGAGTTATGAAAAGGTAGAAAATCTAACTTAAAATATTTTAAAGTGTGGGAGTGCTTATCCTTTTATAAGATTACTGACACTCAGAGATCAAAGTTAGGTCCAAGAGGTATTAAAGAATATTTGTTGGTTATGAACAAAACTCAAAAGCATATAGACTTTTGAATTTACAGACAAATGTTATTGTAGAAACGGTGCATGTGAAATTATTAGAAAATAAATTTCTATATAATTCTAGTGAGAATTACAAAAAAGAGAAAAGTCCAAGTTCTACTACTCAAAGTAATTTTGAAATAATAAAAGAAAAGAGGAGATGATTCTCAACATGAAGTTGAACATCGGAGGAGTCAACGAGTGAGAAAAGAAAAATATTTAGACTTAGATTTTATTTCTTCACAAGCCATTGTATTTCTTGTAGAAGGAAGTAGGAGCAAAGTACATCAATGTATATCCATTTTACTAAATACTAAAAGTGATCCAAAAAATTTTAAAGAAGCAATGTCTTCTAGAGATGCAGCTTTTTGGAAAGAACCAATAATCAATGAGATGGATTCTATATTATCCAACAACACTTGAATAATAGTAGATCTTCCTATTGGTTCTAACCTATAGGTTGTAAATGAGTATTTAGAAGAAAATATGATACCAATGATCGTGTACAAACCTTTAAAGCAAGGTTTTACACAAGAAGAAGATATTCATTATTTTGATACATATGCTTCTGTTGCACGAATAACATCTATAAGAGTAATTTTGTCTTTAGCCTCTATATATAAATTATATGTGCATCAGATGGATGTGAAAATGGTATTTTTGAATGGTGATTTATGTGAAGAAATATTTATGTTGTAGAATTGTATTAATCTCCCTTGGGGAGCCTTTCTCATTAACACAATTTATATAGTGTATACAATGTGGAATTCTAATACAAAAGGGATCCTATAATTACCATAATTATACAACACTAATAATTACAAAATATATGGTGAATATTCTACTAATATTCACTAATAATATGGACCAACCTGAGGAATTTGTTCTTCCTAAAAATGAGAATAAAGTTTGCAAATTAGTAAAATCTCTTTATTGGTTAAAACAAGCTCCAAAACAGTGACATGAGAAATTTGATGATGCCATTTTATCATATGAATTTGTATACAATAATGCTGATAAATGCATTTATTTTAAATTTATAAAAGATTATTGTGTTATTGTAAATCTCTATGTGGATGACTTACTGGTTTTTGGTACAAATATGCTTGGAGTTGATGATACTAAAGAGTATCTTAATTCAATGAAAGATCTTAATGAAGTTGACATCATTTTTGAAATTAAGATAAAACAAATTGACAAATGTATCTCCTTAAATCAATCACATAGAAAATGTGATTCAAAAAATTTAAGAGTTTAAAACACCTTTAGATTCAAATATAAAGTTGACTGAAACTTTTGGAAGAGTCGTAGCACAATTGAGTATGCTAGTGCTATTGGAAGTGTTATGTATACAACACATAGCACACGACCGGATGTAGCATATGCAATTTGCAAACTTTCAAGATATATAAGTAAATCAAGCGTTGAACATTGGAAAGTTATTTCAAGGGTGCTTGGTTATTTAAAGAAAATAAAGAATGTTGAATTATGTTATAATGGTTTTCCTAGCACATTGGAAGGATTCTTTGATGCTAGTTGGATAACCAATGATGATAAAAAAATCCACATCAAAATAGATTTTTACATTAGGTGGAGGTGCTATAAGTTAGGCATCAAAGAAGTAGACTTGTATTACACATTCTACAATGGAATTTGAATTTTTAGCAAGAGCATCTGCTGGAAAAGAAGCGAAATGGCTGAGAAATATGTTACTAGATATAAAGTTATGGCAACAACCGATGCCATCCATTCCCATAAATTGTGATAATGAGGCAACATTGAGTGTTGCTCATAATAAGATATACAATGGAAAGTCTAGACATATTAGTCTTTGTCATGCCTATTTGAAAGAATTGCTTATAAGTTGTTTCATGACAATTATATATGTTAAGTCTTGCAAGAATTTAGTGGATTCACTTACAAAATCACTTCCTAGAGATGCTACTACAACAACATCTAATGGAATGTGGTTAAAAACTTTAACTATAAGTACATTAATTGAGGGAATCCAACCTTGAGTTAGCAAAACTAAAAATACAGGTTCAATGGGTAAAAACAATCTATTAGTGTCGTTTTGAGCATTGAAAAAAATAAAAGCATCAAACATTTATGCCCCATCCGAGGATGATCAGTGCATACTATTACAAGGAGAGGATGAGCAAGAGCTCTTAATGAAAATGTCAAATATCTGGAGTAACATGGGCATAAAACATTTTTACCTATATGAATACAGGAGTGCTGCCGCTTCAGCAAGAGTTCTTAAAGTTTTGCTCTTGTAAGTATTCATAAATTGGGATTAGCGCATGGCCTTTAAGTGATTGAGAGAATCAGTGAATTAAAGTGGATGTATAATTTCATGCGTGTGATATTTTCGATTTAGGCTTAAGGGAGTTATGGTTCAATTCTTAGTAATACCAATAACTTCGTCTAAACTTTAAAATATTGACACTACTAGAAAGTTCAAATCTATGAGATACTTTTTATTATGTATGATATTAGGAGTAGTATTACAAACTAGTGGAGGATTGTTATATAGTTTGTAATAATGGAGTAATAATATTTTAAATTATTTGGGTACTACAGTTGATATAACTAGTTAGGGTACCATAGATGAAATAGATACCATCGTTGAAAATTTATTTTGGGTACCACCATATATTCCAACGGGTACTACTGGGGAAATATTTCAACGTGTTTGTTCTTCAAAAGGCAACAATCTGGTGAAATATTCTAATGTGTTTGTTCTTCAAAAGGACACAACCTTTCGGAACAAGTGTCTATTTCAACTACTTTTCTTCTCTATAAATAGAGAGGTAATTGTTAAATATACACAATATACACACAATATACATGTGTATATTGTGTATATTAGCTCTCGTCTTTGCTCTCGGATTGGCCCTCAGATTGGCTGAATATTATGTGTAATTTATGATAAATATTTAGTATCCTAGTTTAGGTAATATTGTAATATAATTAGTATTATATTACTATAATTAGTGTATTACCATAAATGTATAGTTAGAGTAGACTAAGGTTTTAGGAATAGAATAGTAATATGATTCTCCTATTATGGAAATATGTAACTTGTATATATAGCCTTTCAACAATGAAAATAATCAACGGATTATTTCTTTCATGGTATCACAAGTCTAGGTCAAACAAAAATTTCTCTCACAAATTCTTGTTGTTCTTCTCGGCCAAGACCAACCCTCCTCCTCGGGTTTGCCATTTGTTCTTCCGCTCTCCAAATCTCTCTTCCAAATCCCTCTATCACCCATTGTTCTTTCGTTCTGTCTACGTCAAAGAACACATTTCACCATGCCCTTGTTGTTTCTAACATCAAGAATCATATTCCTCTAATTCTTGAAATAGAAAACGTCCAATACGCGACGTGGGCCAAGTTGTTCAAAATTCACGCTCGTTCGCATCAAATCATCCATCACATCATCATTGCGGCTCCTGAGGATACGGAGGTGCCTAAACACGAGGATGATCCTAAGTTATGGACAACACTTGATGCCACCGTCCTTCAGTGGATTTATTCTACTATCTCTACGGACCTATTGCAGACGATAATTGAGCCAGACGCTAGGGTGATGGCGGCAAAGGATAGATTGTGTGACATATTCCAGTATAATCAAAATTCCAGAGATGTTACCCTTGAACAAGATTTTTCCCACGTCAACATGGAAAATTTCCCGAACTTTTCAGCATATTGCAAAAGGTTGAAGGAATTGGCAGACCAACTCCGCAACGTTGGTGCACCAGTTAGTGAAGATCATCTTATTTTACAGATGGTTGCTGTCCTATCCGAGGCCTATAGTAGCGTTGGATCTCTCATTCGTCAAAGTAATCCTCTTCCAAGGTTCTATGAAGCCCGCTCCATGCTTACCTTGGAAGAAGCCGGTTTGGCTAAAAAGGCGGCTACTAATGCTAGTCCCGTGGTCATGATGACTTCCTCTACTAGTCCTCAAAATTTTGGTGACAATTCGAACCAAAACCGATCTCACGGGGGTAGCAAGAATGGTCGAAAAAATAATTGAAAAAATCGCGGGGGTAAACGCGGTGGCTCCAGCAGCAGTCGCGGTGGCCAAAATAGTAGCAGTGGACCCCATCCCGGTTACAGTGGGCCACCGACCCACTGGTCTCAGCCTTGGGCCTCTGGGCTGTGGGCTTGGACCAGTGGACAGTGGCCCTACGACCCACTTCCACAACAATTTCCAGTATCTGGCTAGTGGGCTTCCCAGCAGCCTCGACGGCCCACTTCCCACTGGCCCAGTAATTCCAGTTCTAGCAGTTACGGCCTAGGACAGCCCAGTTCTAGAATTCATAGGCCCCGGCCTCCGCAAGCTCATCACGCAGCAGGCCCCACTCATACCGATATCGAGGCCGTGATGCACACACTTGGTTTGACTCAACCGCACCCGAATTGGTATATGGACATCGGTGCCACTACCCACATGACATCCGAGTCAGGTACTCTCTCGTCTTATTCCAGTTTGAGCAACCTTCACGGTATAATTGTTGGTAATGGTAATTCTGTTCCAATTCGTGGTTATGGTCATAAAATATTATCTCCCCCTCATCCACCTCTTTTCTTGAAAAATACCCTACATGCCCCCAAATTGATTAAAAACTTAGTCTATGTCCGTAAATTCGCTACTGACAATTCCGTTTCTATTGAATTTGATCCATTTGGTTTCTCTGTGAAGGATTTCAAGACGGGAGTCCTCTCATGAGGTGTGATAGTATGGGAGATCTTTATCCTATCACACCTAGTTTCGGTCCATCGAGTCGAGCCCTGCCATCAGCCTTTGCATCCATTTCTCCTTCCTTGTGGCATGCTCGTCTTGGTCATCCGGGGTCCTCTATTTTGTCAGCTTTAGATAAAAATAGTTTTATTTCATGTAAGGGTGCGAGTCGTACTCCAATTTGTCAATCTTGTTCTTTAGGAAAAATTGTTAAGTTGCCGTTTGTAGACTCAAAATCTCATACTTTAATGCCATTTGATATTATTCATAGCGACTTATGGACGTCTCCTGTTCCTAGTTCTGTCGGTCATCGGTATTATGTTCTCTTTCTGGATGATTATTCTAAGTTTCTATGGACGTTTCCAATAGCGAAGAAATCTCAAATTTTTTCCATGTTCCTAAAATTTAGAGCATTCATCAGAACCCAATTTGACCGTGAAATAAAAAATATTCAGTGTGATAATGGCAAAGAATATGACAATGAGGTGTTTCGGAAATTCTGTGCTAATAATGGGATAAATTTTCGTTTCTCTTGTCCTCATACATATTCACAAAATGGGAAAGCCGAACGTAAAATTCGTTCCATAAATAACATTATCCGCACTCTATTAATTCATGCTTCCGTACCCCCATATTTTTGACATCATGCTCTTCAAATGGCTACATATCTACTTAACATAACTCCTTCCAAAGGTTTGACATATTCTTCCCCCCTTCAAATTTTATATAATAAAATTCCTTCATATTCACATCTTCGGATTTTTGGGTGTTTGTGTTATCCGTTATTCCCGTCCACCATAATTAACAAACTTCAAGCCCGGTCGACTCCGTGTGTGTTTTTGGATTTTCCTTCTAATCATCGTGGCTACAAATGCTTTGATTTATCCTCAAATAAAATCATCATTAATCGTCATGTCATTTTGATGAATCCCAATTTCCATTTGCTAAAGGTAATACTCCCGTGCCTAGTTCGTATAATTTTTTGGATGAACAAATATCCCCGTATATTATTTCGCATTTTTCGGACATCTCCTGCACCTAAAATTCTCCAGCGGGCCCACTGCCCGCTGGTCCCACTGGCCCGTCACAGCCCTCTCTGCCCAGTTTTGTCATTGGGCTAGTTTCAGCAATTGGGCCAGTCCAGCCCAATACTGAAACTGGTCCAGTTCCTGTTTCCGCCACTGTTACTGCTTCCCGAGTTAGGCCAGCAGGCCTATTGCCTGCTAGCCTGTCCATCCCGAGCCCAGCAAATTCCCGCAATCCACTCAATTCTTCCTCGAGTCATAGACCGGTCACTCGTAGTCAACAGTGTGTTTTTACACCAAAAAGACATTGTAATTTACATTTTAATGTCTCTAAATCCCCCTTGCCCCGTAATCCTGTGTCTACCTTACACGACCCGAATTGGAAAATTGCTATGACTGATGAATATAATGCTCTTATTGATTATAAGATGTGGGAGTTGGTGCCCCATCCATCTGGTATTAATGTTATCAGGTCTATGTGGATTTTTGTTCATAAGGAGAATTCAGATGGTTCATTTGCTCGACATAAGGCGCGACTTGTGGGTGATGGTAGGACTCAGCAGGTTGGTATAGATTGTTGGGAGACGTTTAGTCCGGTGGCCAAGCCGGCTACCATTCGCACTGTGCTTAGCTTGACTCTTTTAAAGGCATGGCCTATTCATCAGTTAGATGTAAAGAATGTTTTCCTACATTGGGATCTCAAGGAAACAGTCTATATGCATCATCCTTTGGGATTCAGGGATCCCAATGATCCTCATCATGTCTGTTTATTGAAGAAATCCTTATATGGGCTTAAGCAATCTCCCCGGGCCTGGTATACAAGGTTTACTGACTATGTTTCGACTATTGGGTTCACTCACAGCAGGTTGGATAATTCCTTGTTCATCTACCGTCGTGGTTCGTCCTTAGCCTACATTCTGTTATATATGGACGATATTATCTTGACTGCCTCTTCCGATGCCTTCCGCCAGTCTATCATGACCATTCTCAGCTCCGAGTTTTCTATGAAAGACTTGGGGCCCTTGAGTTATTTTTTGGGGATTGCTGTCACTCGTCATTCCGATGGGTTGTTCTTGTCGCAACGGTAATATGCAGCCAAGATCATCGAGAGGGCCGGGATGTCATCCTGTAAGTCCACTTCCACTCCAGTTGATACTAAACCCAAGCTTGGTGCCGCGGCCGACGTACCTTACGAGGAACTGACACGCTATCGCAGTCTTGCAGGGGCCCTTCAGTAACTTACCTTTACAAGACCAGATATTACATATGATGTCCATCAGGTGTGTTTATTCATGCATGATCCCAGAATCGAGCACATGAATGCACTCAAACGCATCATTCAGTATATTCAAGGTACACTGGACTATGGTTTGCATTTATATCCTTCATCGATGTCCACACTTGTCTCATACACAGATGCTAATTGGGGTGATTGTCCAGACACCAGACGGTCTACGTCTGGCTATTGTATGTTCCTTGGCAACAACTTGGTTTTCTGGTCCGCAAAGCGTCAGTCGACTCTATCCTGCTCAAGTGCCGAGGATGAATATCGAGGGGTAGCCAATGTGGTCTCGGAATCATGCTGGTTACGTAATTTTCTTTTAGAGTTTCATTGTCCAATTCAAAAGGCAACCTTGGTTTATTGCGATAATATTAGTGCCATTTACCTGTCTGGTAATCCGGTTCAGCACCAACGCACTAAACATATCGAGATGGACATTCACTTTGTCCGTGAAAAGGTTGCTCGGGGTCAGGTATGCGTCTGTCATATCCCGCCAATATATCAAATTGCAGACATCTTTACAAAGGGTCTTCCCTCGGTCCTTTTTGAAGATTTTAGGGACAGTCTCAGCGTTCGAAGATCACCCGCTATGACTGCGGGGGTGTGTTAAATATACACAATACACACACAATATACATGTGTATATTAGGTCTCGTCTTTGCTCTCGGATTGGCTGATTATTATGTGTAATTTATGGTAAATATTTAGTATCCTAGTTTAGGTAATTTTGTAATATAATTAGTATTGTATTACCATAATTAGTGTATTACCATAAATGTATAGTTAGAGTAGAATAAGGTTTTAGGAATAGAATAGGAATATGATTCTCCTATTATGGAAATATGTAACTTGTATATATAGCCTTTCAATAATGAAAATAATCAAGGGATTATTTCTTTCAGTAATTACACCATATCTGTCACTTTTAATTCAACTGATAATAAGCTTGTTGTATCCCAAAGGAGCGTTGTCTGCTAACCCCAGTAGACAGAAAATTACTCTTTTGAGACAGTAATAATATCACGCCTCAAGCCTTTCCTTCCTATTCTCTTCATTCAATTTCTAACATATGTTATTTCCTCATGCTTTTGCTTTCGGAATGTGCCCCTGTAAATTTGTACTAAGAGTATGCTCCTTGATTATGCAACAACAACAATAATAATAACATACCCAATATAATTTGAATATGCTCCTTGATTATGCATTGTTGCTATAATTTGATTTTAACTTTATTTTGTACTTACGTTTTTTCCGCTATTTTAAGGAATGTTGATTACTATCTATGATATTATTCTATTTTTGGTTCTGAATTACTTCCTCCGTCCATTTTTACTTGTCATATTTTGACATGCCACACATATTAAGGAATAAAAAATAGAATGGTAATTTTACTATATCACCCCTAATTATTGGTAAGTAACCTAATGATTTAAATAAATAAAACATACTTTAAAAGTTGTGCAACCACTAAATTTTTTTTGAACTTATTCACTCAATAATAAATGGTAAGGGTAAAATAGGTATACAGTGATAAATTATTTCTTAATTTTTTAAAGTAGATAAGTAAAATTGAACAACTATTTTTAGAATAGTGAACAAATAAAAGTCGACGGAAGTAGTAGTTGGTTGTATGAAACAATATGTTTAGCAAGTAGTGGCTCATCCCAACATGACCTCTCAAAACTTGAATCGTGACAAAAGAATTACTTATTACTATTAGGTGCCTACCCTATGTATTCGTAGGAGTGACTTGGATCCATTTCTTTGTAAATTGCTTCTTGGAGAATGACCCCGTCAATGGTTTTTTCATTTTCTTATTACAATTGATTGTGTCTGCACACTTTTTGGTTAGGTATGCAAGGGCGTCAAAAAGGAAATCATATCTACATACTAGAATAAAATTCTTTCCAATGTGAACATTATGTAAACAAAATCAGACATCCTACATAAATTAAACAAAAGAATTTGTTCCTCGGAATCAGACACTAAAATAGTGGCTTTCTCCTGCTTTATTCCTTCCGATTCTAATGAATCTAACTTTAACTTAGAATTTTTTTACAAAACGGACTCAAAAGCAAAACTTTTTCATAAAGCTACCCACCTAGATAACTTTTTCTCGTTGGCCACTCATGATTCTTTATTTCATATACTATTCTAGTCTAATTATAATAGTTTAGTCTATTTATGATACAATTGTGATTATGATAAATATATGATTTGTAGTCATAATCTTATGAAACTAGGAGAAGGAGAACCTTACTTCAATATAAGGAGATCGTTATGATAAATACAAAGTATAAATAATTCTTTCATTATTCTTGTCTATCTAAATTCTCGTCCATATGTCAATTTTAACATGATATCAAAGCGACGTTAGAAAGAACACCAAAACCCTAAAATAATGGCAGGTGACGGTAAATAAACCGGCGATAATGGCAAAGGAGTCGCCGGTAAAGAAAACAAAACTCAAAGAAAAACAATCTCTCCTTACGATATTACGTCGAATGATAACCCTGGAATTGTGGTGACACAAGTCCAATTAGAGGGCAAAAAATATGAATAATGGGCTAGATTCATGAGGACAACCCTAAGAGCAAAAAAGAAGTTCGGCTTCGTCGACAGTATAATAAAAAAATCGGACGAAGAGTCGTCGTACTTGAAAGATTGGTGGACTTAACTCACTGTTGGTGTCGTGGATTCACAACACCATAGAATCGACGCTTCGCTCAACGATTACACATAAAAAGGAAGTGGAATAATTATGTACGAGCATCGAGAGAGGTTCGCCGCTATTAACGACCCTTGGATGTAACAATTAAAGGTGGAACTAGCAGAGTGCAAGCAAAAGAAAAGGACCATAGTGGATTAGTATGAAAAAACTCACTAAGCTGTGAGAGGAATTGACGAATAATGAATAGATCCCAACTTGTATGTGCGGAAAGCGCACGTGCAATCTAGGAACGGTCCTAAAAGACAAAAGAGAAGAAGAAAAAGTGCATATTTTTCTCATGGGATTGGATGAGGAAACGTATGGAACGGTGAGATCGAACATACTGGCCCAAGAACCATTACCATGATTGAACAAGGTCTACTCAAAGTTGGTGCAAGAAGAGCGTGTGCGAGGACTGGAGTGAAACTGGCTTTTGCCATACAGGGGAGAAACCCTTATCGTGACCAAGTTAAAGGGAAAAATGATGGTGCATTCAGCACACATTGCAAGAGACCCGGACACATTGTGGTCGGATATTTTTGACTAATTCGGTATCCGAAGTGGTGGCCTGGAAAAACAAAGAGACGGAAAAATAGGAGAAACAGGACGAGGACAACAACAACACCAGAAGAGTAGACCAGGATCCGGTCGTGGTAGAGGCAACTACCTGGCTAACACCGTAGTTTCCAAAAAAGGAACTCAGACGGAGACAGGAACAGAGAACATAGACGGCACAAGACTTCACAATTAGAGAGACAAGAATAATGGGAGAATTAGTAAAGTGGACGGACTAAATACATTGAAGTGGATTATCACTATGTCCGGGATGCAATCCAATCCGGTATAATGTTCTCCAGTCATGTGTCAACCAATGAGTAGTTGACCGATGTGTTTACAAAGGCTTTGGAAAAATCGCAGCATGGATATTTACTTGGCAAGTTGGGCCTTCGAGATCCTCATGCTCCAACTTGAAGGGAGTATTGAAGACACTATTCTAGTCTAATTATAATAGTTTAGTCTATTTATGGTACAATTGTAATTGTGGTAAATATAAGATTTATAGTCCTATTGAAATAGGATTAACGAGACTAGGAGAATGAGAACCTTACTTCTATATAAGGAGGTCATTATGATGAATACAAAGTAGAAAGAATTCTCTCATTATTCTTGTATCTCTAAATTCTCATCCCTGTCTCAATTTTAACATTCTCCGTGCGTTCGTCTCTTCAATTTTTATTGTTTTTATTCCCCATTTCATTAATCTTCTACACCTATTTTTCGATAGCTATCTTGTTCAAATCATTATTTTATTTATAATTTGTACACATTATGTAGAATTTTTATCCAGCTACTCATTCTCCACGACACTAATTCTCAAAACATGTCTAACTTGTTCACTGTGAATATGTGATATAATAACATTAGTAATTAGACCACGTCTTGTTTTCTTTATTTGATCATCCAATCAACCATGAACAAAAACCTTTCTAATAATCTACAACCCTAACTTACTAGTAATTTACAACTCAAACCTTTTGACTAAAGAGCTTGCTTGAATTAACTACTTTGTAAAGTTTAAGACATGAATACCTAAATATATATGCTATGACTAGATGAAAATAGCCTTGCTCTGCACCGGTCCAACAACTTAAATCTTATCAAAGTTCATTTGTCTTCTAAGTACTTGTTAATCTTTTTTTTTTTGATAAACTCTTTATGTTACTTACACTCATTAGGAACTTAAGCTTCATTTTGTTATGTATTCAACTGATTTTAGTTTTGTGTTATCTATATAATTTTTTTTAATTTTACACATGAAATCTGAAAAAAATAATAATTTTCTTCTGTTGAAAAGGGTAAATGATCATAGGAGACTATTGTCTCAGAGGCATAACCAAGCAGTTATGTATTAGCGGTACAAACCGAGCCAATCAGAAAGTACTAAAAGCAGCTAAATTACAGAACTACCCGTAGGCAGCTGATGCAGACATGTTGATCCCAAACTCCTCTCGTTCCCGCTTCTATATTAGTAGTAATATGTGTTTGACGTCTTTCAAGAATTGTGGGACATATGTGAATTCCTATAGTAATGTTTGTTTGCCGCTCTGAATCTATGTTTCCGCTTTCAAATGTGTTACTAAAATCTAAAGTTTGTACAATCAAAAGATGTGGTGTAGTAGATGTGGTTGCTCCTCCCTTGACTAGAGCTTTTAAATTCGAGCTTTGAGTATGAAAAAATCTCAAATGGAGCCTTACGCTGCGTGAATTCGAATATAGTCGGGCTCCAATATATGTACCGGACACCTGGTGGGAAACTAAAAATAAAAAAATATAAAGTTTGTTCCTTCTACATATAACATCTCTCTCGTCTTATAACGATGTGAGATTTCCCGGAATGGTACTTTAAATTAAAAGCCTTGACCAAGATCCAATACTTCTATTATTTTGAGACGGATATCAAATTGAATTGATTAGAGTCAATAAATTTGAAGTGTCAGCAATATTATATTTGAATCCTTAATACAAACTATGCTTACATGAAAGTTGAGGTTAGGCGTATTACAATAACAATAATTATACTTCAATTTCAAATTAGTTAGGATTGATTATATGGATCATAATCTATTCCACTAGATACAAGATTTTGTTGTAGTATACGTAAATACGTATATATACACATGCTAAATGGTCGACCATGTGTGCCCCAGGACTCAAGCTCATTCAGGCTTAGCTCTTCGCGTTTCTCACACGCTTTTTTTTTCGGGGGGGGGGGGGGGGAGTGGAGCTTAACATAATTCCGTAACTCTTAAAAGTCATTTGGTCGAAAAATTTCACAAGAAAATTGGGAAGAATAAATAGATATTGATAAAGCCATGACGCTAACCTTTTTGAAAAAATCGACAATGAATAACATTGAAATCTACATATGATTAACTTGAGGATAGTGAAGACATTTAAATAATGTTTGCATTTTATAACAATAGCAATTTGATTAGTGATATGACTCGTATTCACTTAATGAAGTCCAAAAGACGAGCTTTTGATTTTTAAGTGCTAGAATAAAACAAGTATTGAAATAAATAAGTGCTAATTAATTATTGTGTCAATAGAAAATATAGAATAGATAAAGAAAGACAGATAGAGTGTTAGGTTTAATAGTTTGAAACTATTTGGGACAAAATTCCTGACTATATTTGGCATGACTTTTGGATGCCTTTTCTTCATTTTTTTGATATTCAGCTTCCCGGCTTACGCCAGACTATTCATGGAGATAGTAATCCCGGTCCTCAACACTACTTCCAGTAAATCGTGGAATGTGCCTAAATGACCAGAGTTTGAGAACAGAGCAACTGATAGGTACTACCCTAGAAGAGAGCAAATTACTCCCACCAGGGTTCGAATCCACGCTGCAGGCCTCCAGCTGAATTTTAAGTTCCCCTCTTTTGTCATCCAACTATGCCCATGACACCTTTTCTTCTTTCCTTTTTCATGAATTGACACAAAAATATATACTAATAGTAGATTGTAATAACTTTGAATGTGGTACAATAAGCACCCAATAAATTGAGCTAGGCATTCTAAAAAGGTGTTACAGAGCAACCACTAAAAATATATATCCACTACTATAGTGGTGGAAATGTAAGACGTGTCATTTGATATAACACTATAAGCAATATATAAATGGTATCTAATTGCTGCTAGTGCACACTTGTCACAAGTTCACATCAATAGATCTTTTTGCATTTGAGTATTGTTTTAATGATGGGGTATAGTTTTTATATGTTTTACAGGACTATTCAGTTGGGTTAAAAAAATTATTAGCTTGTGTCTATTTACAAAATTTGTTCATTGAAAAAATATATAACATTAGTTTTGCACGTTGTATATTTTTAATGTATACAAGATACATAATTGTATACCCTAGGGCCTAGAACATATCCCTACTAGTAATAGCATGCATGTCTCGTAAGACATCATGATTCCCATAACTGGCTAGAACATTACAAACTTCCATACTAATATGCTTAACAAAAAGAGTCCTTCCACTTTAATCAGCTTCAAGTTGATCTTCGACAAAAGGAGGTGGCCTGACCATATATATAGTTTTACTTATTATGGACTAATTTGGAGCTTCCTTTGTCAAGAGGTGTGCCACTTCATTCCCTGTCGGAACCGATGCCTGATCACAGTGGCCTTCCGCGGGAGGATAAATCCCTTAATTATTTTTATTGATTGAAAGACTATATATATACAAGTTACATATTTTCATAATAGGAGAATCTTATTCCTATTCTACTCCTAAAATCTTATTCTACTTGGATACTAACTATATATTTATGGTAATACAAATATTATGGTAAGTGTACAATACTAATTACATTACAACATTACCTAAACTAGGATACTAAAATATTACCTACTTCTACACGGTACAAGGGGAAAAACCGAGAGCCAAATATACACAATAGACACATGTATATTGTGTGTATATTGTGTATATTTAACACACACCCTCAGTCATAGCGGACGGTCTTCGAACGCTGAGACTGTCCCTAAAATCTTCAAAAAGGACCGAGGGAAGACCCTTTGTAAAGATGTCGGCAATTTGATATCTTGACGGGACATGGCAGACGTGTACCTGACCACGAGCAACCTTTTAGCGGACAAAGTGAATGTCCATCTCGATATGCTTAGTGCGCTAGTGCTGAACCGGATTACCAGACAGGTAGATGGCACTAACATTATCGCAATAAACCAAGGTTGCTTTCTGAATGGGACAATGAAGCTTCAAAAGCAAATTACGTAGCCAATATGATTCCGTGACCACATTAGTTACCCCTCGATACTCGACCTCGGCACTGGATCGGGACAATGTTGACTGACGTTTAGCCGATCATGAGACCAGGTTATTATCAAGAAACATACAATAGCCAGACGTAGACCGTCTGGTGTCCGGACAACCACCCCAATCAGCACCCGTATACGAGACAAGTGTGGATGTCGAAGAGGGATATAAATGGAAACAAAAATCCAGTGTACCCTGAATATATCGAATGATGCGTTTGAGTGCATTCATGTGCTCAACTCTGGGATCATGCATAATCAAACACCCCTGTTGGACATCATACGTAATATCTGGCCTCGTGAATGTAAGATACTGAAGGGCCCTTGCAAGACTGCGACAGCGGGTCGGATCCTCGTATGGTACGCCAGCCGCGGCACTAAGCTTGGGCTTAGTATCAACTGGAGTGGAAGTGGACTTACATGATGACATCCCAGCCCTCTCAATGATCTCAACGGCATACTTCCTTTGAGATAAGAATAACCCATCTGCATGACGAGTGACATCAATCCCCAAAAAATAGCTCAAGGGCCCCAAGTCTTTCATAGCAAACTCAGAGCTGAACATTGTCATGATAGACTGGCGTAAGGCATCGGAAGAGGCATTTAAAATAATATCATCCACATATAACAGAATATAGGCCAAGGACGAACCACGACGGTAGATGAACAAGGAATTATCCGACCTGTTGTGAGTGAACCCAATAGTCGAAATATAGTCTGCAAATTGTGTATACCAGGTCCGTGGAGACTGCTTAAGCCCATATAAGGACTTCTTCAACAAACAGAAATGATGAGGATGTTTGGGATCCCTGAATCCGAAAGGCTGATGCATATAAACTGTTTCCTTGAGATCACTATGTAGGAAAGCATTCTTTACATCTAATTGATGAATATGCCATGCTTTCAAAAGAGCCAAGCTAAGCACAGTGCGAATGGTAGCTGGCTTGACCACCAGACTAAACGTATCACCATAATCTACACCAACCTGCTGAGTCTTACAATCACCCACAAGCCGCGCCTTATGTCGGGCAAATGAACCATCTGAATTTTTCTTATGAGCAAAAATCCACATAGACCTGATAATATTAATACCAGATGGACGGGGCACCAACTCCCATATCTTATTATTAATAAGAGCATTATATTCATCGGTCATAGCAATTTTTCAATTCGGGCCATTTAAGGCAGACACATGATTACGGGGTATGGGTGATTTAGGGACATTAGAATGTAAATTAAAATGTTTTTTTGGTTTAAAAATACCTCGTTCACTATGAGTGACCGGTCTATGACTCAGGGAAGAATTTGGTGGATTTTGGGAAATTTCTGGGCTCGGGACGGACTGGCCAGCAGGTAGTGGGCCTGCTGGCCCAACTCGGTAAACAGACGCAGGAACTGGACCAGTTCGAGTGAGGCTGGGGCCCAATCGCTGGCGGCCCGATGGTATGCGGGAATTACAGTGTGTGACGGACTAGTGGGACCTGCAGGCAGTGGGCCCGTTGGAGAATTTTAGGTGTGGGATACATCCGAAAAATGGTGAATAATATACGGGGATTTACTATCATCTAAAAAATTATACGAACTAGGCAGGAAGTATTAACCTTAGCAAACGGAAATTGGGATTCATCAAAAATTACATAATGATTAATGATGATTTTATTAGACGATAAATCAAAGCATTTGTAACCACGATGATTAGATGAAAAACTCAAAAACACACATGGAGTAGACCGAGCCTGAAGTTTGTTAATTGTGGTGGACAGGAATAACAGATAACACAAACACCCAAAAACCCGAAGATGTGAATATGAAGGAGTCTTATTATATAAAATTTGAAGGGGGGAAGAATATGTCAAAGCTTTGGAAGGAATTATGTTAAGGAGATATGTAGCCATTTGTAGAGCATGATGCCAAAAAGGCGGAGGTACGATAGCATGAATTAATAAAGTTCGGACAATGTTATTTATGGAACGAATTTTGCGTTCGGCTTTCCCATTTTGTGAAGACGTATGAGGAAAAGAAAAATGAAAATTGATCTCATTATTCGCACAGAATTCTCCAAACACTCCATTGTCATATTCTTTTCCATTATCACACTGAATATTTTTTATTTCTCGTTCGAATTGGGTTCTAATGAATGCTCTAAATTTAAGAAGACGGAAAAAACTTGAGATTTTTTCGCTGTCGGAAAAGTCCATAAAAACTTAGAATAATCATCCAAAAAGAGAACATAATACCGATGACCCAAAGAACTAAGAACATGAGATGTCCATAAGTCTCTATGAATAATATCAAATGGCATTAAAGTATGAAAATTTGAGTCTACAAATTGCAACCTAACAATTTTTTCTAAAGAACAAGACTGACAATTTGTTGTACTACTCGTACCCTTACATGAAATAAAATTATTTTTATCTAATGATGACAAAATAGATGATACCGGATGACTAAGACGAACATGCCACAAGGAAGGAGAAATGGCTGCAGATACGGATGGCAAGGCTGGACTCGATGGACCGGAACTGGGTGTGATATGATAAAGATCTCCCCTACTATCACACCTCATGAGAGGACTCCCTGTCTTGAAACCCTTCACAGAGAAACCAAATGGATCAAATTCAATAGAAACAAAATTGTCAGTAGTGAATTTACGGACAGAGACTAAGTTTTTAATCAATTTGGGGGCATGTAGGGTGTTTTTCAAGATAAGAGGTGGATGAGGGGGAGATAAAGTTTTATGACCATAACCACGAATTGGATTAGAATTACCATTACCAAGAATTATGCCGCGAGGGTTTCTCAAATTGGAATAAGACGAGAGCGTACCTGAATCGGATGTCATGTGGTTAGTGGCACCGGTGTACATATACCAATTTGGGTCCGGAGGATTTAAAAGAAGCGTGTGCATTGCGGCTTCGATGTCGGTAGACGTGGGTGCCGCTGCATGATGGGCCTGCGGGGGCCGAGGCCCAAGTACCCCGGCTTGCTGCCTTTGTCCAGAAGACTGACTGTAAGTGGACCAGGGAGAGGTGGGCCTGGATTGTTGCTGGGCAGCCCACTACCAGTGGGGTGAACCATGGCTTGTTCCAAACTGTGGTTGTGGGGCCTACTGCCATGGCATAGGGGCCCACTGTGGGGCCCAGAACTGCTGCTGCTGCTGCTGCTGACCACTGCGGGAGCCACCACCGCCACCACCATTCTGTCGGCTGCCGCCGTTGTTGCCGCCGCAGTTCTTGCCATTATTTTTCTTATTTCCACCCTTTTTCAGCCACCGTTGTTGCGGTTTTGGCCCGAGTTGTTGGAATCGGTAGGATAAATCGTGGACTCGGTCATCATGACTACGGTACTAGCACCGGTAGCCACCCTTTTTGCCATGCCTGCTTCTTCGAGTGCAAGCATAGAACGGGCCTGATAAAATTGCGAAAGCTGATTGCTTTGCCGAAGAATCGTTCCAACACTATTATAGGCCTCGGAGAGGCTAAAAACCATTTGGAGGACCAAACGATCATTCGAAACTGGCGTGCCAACGTTGTGAAGTTGGTCCGCCAATTCCTTTAATCTTTTTCAATAAGCCGAAACATTAGGGAAATCTTCCATATTGACGTGCGAGAAATCCTTCTCAAGAGTAACGACTCTAGAATTTTGATTATCTTGGAATATATCACGCAGTCTATCCCAAGTCGCCTGTGCCGTAGCGTCAAGCTCAATAATCGTTTGCAAAAGGTTGGTAGAAATTGTGGAATATATCCACGGGAGGACAGTGGCATCAAGAGTCATCCACAACTTAGGATCATCCTCGCGTTTTGGCACCTCCGTATCCTCAGGAGCCGCGGGGATTATGTGATGGATGAATTGATGCGATCGTGCGTGAATTTTGAACAGTTCGGCCCACGTCGCATATTAGACGTTTTCTATTTCAAGAAAAAGAGGGATGTTATTCTTGATGTTAGAAACTGTAAGGGCAGGATGAAACGTTTTCCGGGATGTTGACATATTGATATAACAATATGTGATTGAGGGATTTGGGAGAAAAATTTGGGAAGAGGGAGGATCTCGTCGGCACGAAAAACCGAGAGCAAAGGTCTCGGAATTTCAAGGGAAGTCGACGGAAATTGGAGAAGTTAGAGAGAGGATTTTAAGACCTAGACTTCTGATACCATGAAAGAAATAATCCTTTAATTATTTTCATTGATTGAAAGGCTATATATACAAGTTACATATTTTCATAATAGGAGAATCCTATTCCTATTCTACTCCTAAAACCTTATTCTACTTGGATACTAACTATACATTTATGGTAATACAAATATTATGGTAAGTGTACAATACTAATTACATTACAGCATTATCTAAACTAGGATACTAAAATATTACCTACTTCTACACGGTACAAGGGGAAAACCGAGAGCCAAATATACACAATAAACACATGTATATTGTGTGTATATTGTGTATATTTAACATGGAGCATTAACAACCTGCAATCAGAGATTAAGTTAGCATAAGTTGATGTATTATTCTTCATGTACTGGATCACCTCTGTGGAGTCTGTTTCTATCTCCAATGGGCTTATGTTATTGATTTTTGGGGACTGTAGCCCCGCAAGAAGTGCCTGTTGTTCTGCCTGCATTGGAGAATATGCATATCCACACTTTGTTGCTCCTATTACCCAATCACCTTCACAGTTGCAGATAACACAACCTACTGCACTTGTTAAGAAATCTTTCTTAAAGCTAGTATCAATGGGAAGTTTGTAGCAAACATTACTAGGTTTGGTCCATGTTACATTAATTTTAGCTTTTTTAAGATTCAGATTGCTTGTACTAGCTAGCAACTTAAACTCTAGAGCAGCTTTTATAACTTTGTTCTTATCAATGCTTTCACTAGTGTTATTATAATTATTGTGGTTTCTATTAATCCATAGGTGCCATATGGCATATGGAAAAACATCATACGAAAGGAGGTGTTTATGAACACTTCTTTGGAGAATACAATTTTTTATGTTAAAAAGGCAGTGAGTGATCACATTTCTCCCACTAAGATCTATATTTAGGGAGTTCCATAATAGATGGAATTGGAACAATTTATGAAGATATGACTAATATCTTCTCCCTCCTGTTTACACATGGGACAAATATGGTCTATATTCATTCTTATGTGACTGAGATAAGTCCTACTAGGAAGTCTATCATGATAGCTGTAATATTCCGTACTTTTGGACCATGGTTTGAATCGCTAGAGGTATATAAATAGATCCGAGCCCCGGAGAATTTTGCTTCTGTTAACATATGCAAATAAAGAATCTTAGTATATAAAAGGATGCGATCCCGAAATAATTTAGAACTTATTAAGTGTGACAACGGGGATTAATAATAATAGTTGTATGCCCCCAAAGAGGTTATGCACTAGTGCTATATCGCACGATTATGGCATTGAGTATATGAATGTTTTATAAGTCATCAAGATTTAAGTGAATTGGTATCAAGAATTAATTATGCGTGTAATTGGCTAAATGGGAGAATTGTAGTAGAAGATAAGAAATAAATTGAGATTATTGGATAAATATTATGTGGATATAATCCAAATGAATTGTTGATAGGTGGCAGGTACGTGACTTTGTGTAGTAAATGGCACATGGTCCCTTCAAATAATTTATTTGGTGAGTATTCATTATGATAAGTGTTCAATGACACATGTACCTATCATTTTATACATGGTAATTAATGAGAGCGGACAACAGCAAAGTAAGTATATGTAACATCCTAGAATTTTGGACAATGATTTGAGCACCTAAGCGTAATAAGTAGATTCGGGTCTCGGGGAGTTTATGTGATATAACGTATGTTAATAAAGAGACTAGTATATAAAAGGGTTAAACTCCGAAATAATTTTGGACGTAACAAGCGTGACGATGGAGGTTAATAATAATGGTTGTATATCCCTAAAGAGATTATGGACTAGTGTCATATTACAAAATTATGTCATTGAGCATAAGAAGATCTTATAAGTTATTGAGATTTAAGTGAATTGGAATCACGAAATTAATTATATGTATAATTAATTTTAATGGGAGACAAGTCCAAGTGGAATTGTGGACGTGTAATGTGCAAATTAATCTCCTAATTTGACTAAGCTAAGTGACGAAAAGGTGGCAACAATTGAAGGAATGAAATTGGTAAGTGTAGAACATAATGATGGGGAATAATTGGTTGTCATGATGAGGGGTCATTATTGCCTTCAATTTGCAAGATTATATTATAACCATTTCTACGTTACTGTGTTAGAGAAGTTAGAACAAAAAAAAAATATAGATGTGCCCAGTTAGTTTAATTAGGAGATAGGCAATTCGTTCCTACCCTTGGGTTAGGACGAAATATTTTGCAAAAGATTGTTCAAGCAGAGTTTCGGCAAATTCAATATTCAAGGTATGTTAAGGCAAGTTATTACTTTTTTTTGGCATGTTTTATGTAACGAAATATAACTATGGTATTGCTCCATAATTTATTCTACTCCTAGTAGTTAAGAATATTCATGTTATTAATTCTTATGCTAAAAGCATGTCTAAAATTGTTTCTAAGTCCTTATTGAGGCATACGGAAAAGGTGTTGATATTCTCAATGTTAGCCGAAGGTATAAAGGTATTATGTCACCCGTTGAGATTGGAATATGGTGTTATCATTCATGCATTTTCATTTGCATTGCATTCATGTTTTACCCAAGACCGTATATTGGGGACGGGAAATGAGAAATGCAGACTACCTGATCAGCTGGGATATGATAATGATAAATGATAAAACATGTGTGGCTTGACGAAGGAAGATGCCTGATTAAGGGCCAATATATATATATATATATATATATATATATATATATATATATATATATATATATATATATATATATATATATATATATGATTGGGAGGAAGATGCCCTTGTGTGGCCAATATATATGTAATTACCACATTGTGCATGACATTTAGACATATTATGCTCAGGAGGCCGACATGAAATGATGCCCACTGAGTCTGTTATGGTGAGGAAGATGCCCAATGGGGCCGATATATATGCATATCGCATTGTGCATGATATTTAGGCATATGTATTAGGACCCTCAGAAATATTTATTGTTGGTCGGTTGTTTCGATTTCAGTTGTTGTTATATCCATGTTATGCTATTGTTCATGCCTGACATACTCAGTACATCAGTAGTACTGACGTCCCTTTTGTCGGGGGACGCTGCGTTTCATGCCCGCAGGTTCAGTTAAAGAAGGTGACGGTTCACGCTAGTAGGTTGATGGTTCAGCTGATATTGGATCACTCTATTTGTTTTAGAGTTGCAGTTGGTCGTGGTATAGTATTTTTGCGTCTGCATATGGGTATGGGGGGTTCATGTCCCGTCCTTGTGATGTCATGTATTCTTTAGAGGCTTGTAGACATGTGTCCAGTGGTTAGTTGTCATGTATGGCCTTGTCGGCCTTGGAATGAGTATGTACATATATAAGATGGTTACCGATTTTTCATAATTTTCTTTCGGCTGAGTCCGTATTCAATTATGAGTAGGTGTTGGATGTACGATTGGTGGTACCCGACGGGTGGGATCCAGGTGCCCGTCGCGGCCCTCAGATTTGGATCGTGACAATATACATTAGGTGGATGCATTTTTTATGATAAGTATGGTATGGACCCCACTATGATAGGATAAGTTATAATTGAGATTAGTTTGGTTATTTCTCACAATAATTATGTAGCAGCACATTGATATATACCTATATATAAGCAATAATGAGAAGGAAATCTCATAAACAAGCAGAAACAATATGCTCATATATATATCTGTGTGTATAGGTACACGATCGCACTTGGTCGGGGAAATGAATTCTCTTTATGCTAAATTCAGTGGCTTCATTTTGGAGGTTTATTTCTAGACTTCTTCATCCCCAAAACACTTCCAAACACTATCCAAAGGTTCTCTTATAGTTCAAGCATAAATCCCAAGGTGGGTTATGTTTATTTAATGCCAAGAAAGTTGTGGTTCTAGTAGAAGCTTGTTTCTTCCGTCGTGGTTGATTTGTACGTTGCTTCAAGGTGAATAAAGGTTGCTCTAAAGTGTTGTAGCTAATGTTTAAGATTAAGGTGCATCGAGGGATAAATACAAATTGCTGACGAGTAGATCGACTAAAGGTATGTTAAGGCAAATCCTTCTTTCTTTTGGCATGTTCTAATTACGAAACGTAAACGTAATATTATCCCATAAATGATTCTATTCTTAGTAGTTAAGGATGTTCATGTTATCCATTCCTATTGTCAAAGCATGTCTAAATATGTTCCTAAATCCCTATTGAGGTATATGAGAAAGATGTTAGTATTCATAATGTTAATTGGAGGTAAAGTGATGTTACATCACTCCGACGAACTTATAGTGTCTTATTATCATATCATTCATGCATTACATTCATGCACATACCTTGACCTCCAAGGAGTTATATACTCTACTATATGTATGCATTATATATACGTATGAGATATGGGAAAAGGGATACGACGTTATATACGCACACCACCTACAGCTAGTACAAATATACACGAAAAGTGATTATGCCCACAGAGGCTGATATGATATGATGGGATGCCCACAGAGGCTTGATGGCATTATATACGCATAAGTATATGAATGACCACATTGTGCATGGCGTTTAGGAAAATTATGGCCCTCAGAGGCATTCTGCAGAGGTATGACACTTAGGCATATTATGGCCCTCAGAGGCATTCTCTACTAGTTGGTTGTTTCTTGTGTCATGTTACTTTCAGGTCTCTATTATGCTATTTTTCATGCTTGACATACTCGGTACATCAGTCGTACTGACGTCCCTTTTGTCGAGGGATGTTGCGTTTCATGCTCGCAGGCTCAGGCAGACAGGGTGACGGTCCGCACTAGTAGGTTACTGTTCAGCTGATGTTGGAGCACTCTACTTATTTCAGAGTTGTAGTGTAGTCATGGTACGATATTCTTGATATGCATATGGGTATGGCAGGGGCCTATCCTAACCTTATGATGTCACATACTCTTTAGAGGCTCGTAGACAGATGTCTTGTGTCTAGTAGTCGTGTATGGCCTTGTCGGCCTTGGTATGTATATGTATATAGGTTGGGTCCTTCTGGTTACAAGATGTTACATAGCTCATTTCCAGTTACTATTTCCATATATTTTTAAGGAATTTCATGGTGGCCCTTGTGGACCATGAGAAATTACGATTATATGCTAAATATGTGATTAGTGGTATTCGGTAGGTAAGGTCCGAGTGCCCGTCATGACCCTCCGGTTTGCGTCATGATAAACATGGTATCAGAGCAGGTTTGTCTTAGGGAGTCTACAAGCTGTGTCTAGTAGAGTCTTATTTATGTATGTGTTGTGGACCAAACTTATAGACATGAGGCTATAGGGCATCTAGGATAATGGTTACCTTTCTTCTTGATCTAGAATCATGTTATAAAGCTGAGTTGTAAGAATTTTCTCTGTAAACCTTATCGTGTTTATGATTACAACAATGCCTTATTCTAATAGGGTTATGATTAGCAAGGAGATTGAGTGTAAATGCGAGTAGTATGCCCTCTATTGAGACAGATCCATCAGAGGATATGAGTAAGTTGCTCTCCCAGGTATGACTTTAGCCAGAGCATTTGATAGAGATAGGCCCCTTGAAGGGTCAGGGAGCTCATAATCCAGAGAGTTTATTAGTCAGAGATCGCTGATATTTAAAGGGTTCAAAGGTGCCAATATCTTAGGGTCAAAGTTGTAAAGGTCGAGTGAGACCGCCCCGACCGTCTTGTAGTCAGTGTGGTCGAGCGCATGCAGGATTGTGCTGTAAAGGTACAAGGGGTTGGTTTAGTGTGGCAGCCATGACCACAACATTCTGAAGTGTCCTATGGGGATGCGCAAAGGAAATGATAAGAGAGGAAAGGGAGTCTCGAGCCCCGATGCTGCTTGAGGTGAGCTATGGGATGCCAATAAGTTATTATTTTCATTTCCAATCTACGTGCCTTTTATGGACTTAGTACTGACCTATTTTATGTTTAAGAGTAGTGACCCCATTTTAGGGAATGGTTTTATGGTACTTCTTGCAGGATCAGCGTTCTGATAAAGTAAAGTTACGAAGGTAAAGGTAAAGGTACAAAAAGACTTCTGTCCAAATGGTAGTTAGGATCACTTATATACATTAGTATATTAAAGGATATGGATGCCCACACCTAATACATTGATAGAATGTGTAATATGTTCCTCCTTTCGAATGACCATATTAGAATAGATTGGGAATTGTCCTAGGATATCATTAACGAGAAGGGATCGCCACAATCGAATCATCTGAAGAGTGACCATCAGTAAATTTAAGAACATGTAAAGTGACGTACCCAGATAGTGAGCCAAGTCATATATAAGGATCGAGTTATCCACGGTAGTAAAAGGGGACATAAGTCTCTCATCCGTACGTAAAGGGCCATACCGTGTATTATTGAGAATTACATGTATCAATGTTAGTAAGCTAATGTATGCTATAGGTATTGGACTGGTAGAGTGTTCGTCTTCATTGTGCAGCATGTTACAATTCTAAATAACTTCTGGATAACAATAGGGGCAATTGAGGATGAGAACTATGGAACAATCGAAGAATGGTTGTAAGAAATTTGAAAACAGTAATAAATATGAATGGAATGGTATGATCAAGTATCAGGGCAGAAATATTTTCCGTTTAATGATGAGTAGAAGGAAGGATTATGGCAAGAAGGATAAAGGTGATTGAGATTATAGTTATGCAGGTTTCACAAAGGTATGATTACTCCAGAATAGCGTAAGGACCAATGGTAGATGAAGGACTGTAAAAACTCTTCGACCAAAAGTGACGAACCTCTGAGGTTTAGGAAGATAATATGAGAAATACTTTGAAATAAGAGACCCCCAAAGCAACTTGAAATGAAAATATAAATGTAAGACGAATGAGTACTCGGTCGATGAGAGGTCTAATAATGATAAGACAAGAAAGCTTGACAAGTCATGGGATCATGTAACACAGTGAATTGGATCTAAACATACGAAGCATCGGTTCCACAACATATGTGGTCATACATCTCAGAAAGTATGTAAACGGAAGTAACAGTGAGTAAAGTTCGAGATTAACACCTAAACATGTGAAAAGGGGCCAATGGCGTCTATGTATACAAGGTAGACATTAAAGATATATGTCAAGAGATAATGACATTATAATAAAGATAAAATATCAGGAAAATATAGATGTCTATGAGCATTATTGAACTGACCAAAGGTTCTACGAGATAGATAAAGTAATGGGTTTACAACTTAACGAGCTCGAGGAAATCTTTTCCCAAAGCGCAATTGACAGAAAGTCTTAGCCATGAGGCAAGTGAAGGAATTTGAATCTAAGTATAATGACTAGGTTTGGATATAATAGGCCAACGTCAGGTAATGCAAATTCTTTAGAATCTTCCACATACTGAATGAGGGGATAAGTTGACAAATCATCCTTTAAGGGATAGTAACGCTAAGGATTGGAATCAGGAGCAATGTTTGAGATTACATATGTATACCAAAATATTTTATAATTAAGACGAGTACGACAAGTAAGAAAATGAGTGAACAAGTGTCAAAAGAAGTAAACAAAGGAAGTTATTTATAATTATGAGTAGTGAAAAGGTATGAAAAAAAAATATTCCTTTCAGATCATGAATGAGAGTTAACTGCGATGATACGCGCACTTCAAATTCGATGACATTGTCCATAAAGTGTTCATGATGGAGACACTACAAATATAAGAGTTTTCAGCACACCAGTTAGTAAACAAAGCTAAGTTGACAATAGGATCATGCACCCATAAGTGACTTGACTAATGTGAGGACTAAGGAGAGAAGTTGACCTGAGGGAACACATCAGTTAGTTAAGTGGGAGTCCGATTGGAGGATTCAGATAGTGATATCCCTATGACTCAGAATGTAGCAGGGTCATCCTTTATACTGGAAGAAAATGAACGTCATGATGAAGATCCCATTTTTAGGAAAGATAAGAAAGGATATTTAATAAAAGAGAATCACAAACTTCGAGTATAATTGGAGAGGGACCCCCATTTGTGTATTTCAATGTAGCAGGATTACGAGACAAGATTATGACGGATGTCTATTTCTCACAATATTCCACTCACCATGGATCTACTAAGATGTATCATGATCTCAAAGGTATGTATTGGTGGAATGAGATAAAGAGGAACATTGTGGAGTTTGTAGTTCAGTGCCTTAAGGTTAGTAAGTAAAAGTAGAGCACCAGAAGGCTGGCGGCGTAATCCCAGAACATTGAGGTCCCGGTGTGGAAATAAGAAATGAGTAATATGGATTTCATTATGGGTTTACCTCGCTCTTATCATAAGTTTGATTGTATTTGGGTGATTGTTGGTAGACTGAGAAAATGAGCTTAATTCCTGGCGGTCAAAATACCTACACAGCCAAGGACTACGTAAAGTTATATGTTAAGGAAATTGTTCGCCTTCATGGTATGCCTAGTTCTATTATATCTGACCGAGATGCGCAGTTCACAGCTAAATTCTGGAGATCATTTCAAAAAGGGTTTGGACACTCAAGTTAATCTTAGCACAACTTTCCACCCTCAGACAAACGGGAAAGTTAAGCGTACGATTCAAACACTCGAGGACATGCTACGATCTTGTGTATTGGACTTTAAGGGAAGTTGAAATGATCATTTACCCCTTATTGAATTTGTGTACAATAACAGTTATCATGCTAGCACTAAAATGGCTCCATACGAGGCTTTTTACGGACGAAAATATTGATCTCCTAGCGGATGGTTTGAAGTAGGTGAATCAGAATTATTTGGGCTTGACGTAGTGTACCAAGCCACAGAGAAGGTGAAGCTAATCCAAGAACGGTTGTTAACCGCTTAGAGATGTCAGAAGTCGTATTCAGATGTGCGAAGGCGAGACTTAGAGTTTTAGGCAGATGATTGAGTCTTTTTGAAGATCTCGCCTATGAAGGGTGTAATGAAATTTAGGAAAAAGGGGAAAGCTCAGTCCAAGGAACATTGGGCCATATCGTACAATTTGATGAATAGGCCAAGTGGCTTACAAGTTGGACCTGCCTCTTGAGTTAGAGTTTGTTCATCCGGTTTTCCATGCTTCTATGTTGAGAGCGCGTATTGGAGATCTTTCCCAAATTATGCCAATTGACGATGTGAAGGTTACAGAGGATCTATTATATGAAGAGGTTCCTATTTCTATCTTAGATCGACAAGTCCTCAAGTTGAGGACTAAATAAGTAGCCTCCGTGTAAGTTATTTGGCGGAATAAGAACGTAGAAGAAATGACAGGGGAGGCGGAAGAAGAGATGAAACACAAATATCCCTCTCTATTCCAGACCAACGCCGAGGTTCCGAGAGAAGCATAAGGTGAGTTCTATTTTATATTATTATAATTAATACTAAGGACCATGTGAGGTCTGATGTAAATATGTGTGTTATATTATATGGCCCCATAAAAAGGTGGTTGTGTTTTTTGGCCACGTGATGGGGATTAGATACGTCACCCCAATATTCGAGGATGAATTTTTCTAAGGGGAAAAATGTAACATCCCGTACTTTCGGGCCATGGTTTGAATCGGTAGACGTATGTAAATAGACCCGAGCCCCAGAGAATTTTGCTCATGTTCACGTATGCAAATAAAGAAGCTTAGTATATAAAAGTATGTGATCTCGAAATAATTTAGAACTTAATAAGTGTGACAACGGGGATTAATAATAATAGTTCTATGCCCCCAAAGAGGTTATGCACTAGTGCTATATCGCACGATTATGACACTGAGTATATGAAAGTTTTATAAGTCATCAAGATTTAAGTGAATTGGTATCAAGAATTAATTATGCGTGTAATTGGCTAAACGGGAGAATTGTAGTAGAAGACAAGAAATAAATTGAGATTATTGGATAAATATTATGTGGATATAATCCAAATAAATTGTTGATAGGTGGCAGCAACGTGACTTTGTGTAGTAAATGGCACATGGTCCCTCCAAATAATTTATTTGGTGAGTATTCATTATGATAAGTATTCAATGACACATGCACCATCATTTTATACGTGGTAATTAATGAGAGTGGACAACAACAAAGTAAGTATACATTAGGTGGATGCATTTTGGATGATAAGTTTGGTATGGACCCCCACTATGATAGGATAAGTTATAATTGAGATTAGTTTGGTTATTTCTCACAATAATTACGTAGCAGCACATTGATATATACCTATATACAAGCAACAATGAGAAGGAAATCTCATGAACAAGCAGAAACAATACGCTCATATATATATATATATATATATAGGTACACGATCGCACTTGGTCGGGGAAACGAATTCCCTTTATGCTAAATTCGGTGGCTTCATTTTGGAGGTTTATTTCTAGACTTCTTCAGCCCTAAAACACTTCCAAACACTATCCAAAGGTTCTCTTATAGTTCAAGCATAAATCCCAAGGTGGGTTATGTTTATTTAATGCCAAGAAAGTTGTGGTTCTAGTAGAAGCTTGTTTCTTCCGTCGTGGTTGATTTGTACGTTGCTTCAAGGTGAATAAAGGTTGCTCTAAAGTGTTGTAGCTAATGTTTAAGATTAAGGTGCATCGAGGGATAAATACAGTCTGTTGACGAGTAGATCGACTAAAGGTATGTTAAGGCAAATCCTTCTTTCTTTTGGCATGTTCTAATTACGAAACGTAAACGTAATATTATCCCATAAATGATTCTATTCTTAGTAGTTAAGGATGTTCATGTTATCCATTCCTATTGTCAAAGCATGTCTAAATATGTTCCTAAATCCCTATTGAGGTATATGGGAAAGATGTTAGTATTCATAATGTTAATTGGAGGTAAAGTGATGTTACATCACTCCGACGAACTTATAGTGTCTTATTATCATATCATTCATGCATTACATTCATGCACATACCTTGACCTCCAAGGAGTTATATACTCTACTATATGTATGCATTATATATACGTATGAGATATGGGAAAAGGGATACGACGTTATATACGCACACCACCTACAGCTAGTACAAATATACACGAAAAGTGATTATGCCCACAGAGGCTGATATGATATGATGTGATGCCCACAGAGGCTTGATAACGTTATATACGCATATGTATATGAATGACCACATTGTGCATGACATTTAGGCATATTATGGCCCTCAGAGGCATTCTGCAGAGGTATGACACTTAGGCATATTATGGCCCTCAGAGGCATTATCTACTAGTTGGTTGTTTCTTGTCTCATATTACTTTCATGTCTCTATTATGCTATTTTTCATGCCTGACATACTCGGTACATAAGTCGTACTGACGTTCCTTTTGTCTGGGGACGCTGCATTTCATGCCCACAGGCTCAAGCAGACAGGGTGACGGTCAGCACTAGTAGGTTATTGGTTTAGCTGATGTTGGAGCACTCTACTTGTTCCAGAGTTGCAGTCTAGTCATGGTGCGATATTCTTGATATGCATATGGGTATGGCGGGGCCCTGTCCTGACCTTATGATGTCACGTACTCTTTAGAGGCTTGTAGACAAATGTTCTGTGTATAGTAGTCATGTATGGCCTTGTCGGACTTGGTATGTATATGTATATGTATATAGGTTGGGTGCTTCTGGTTACAGGATGTTACATAGCTCCTTTCCAGTTTACTATTTTCCTATATCAGCAGGGTATCTCGTGGTGGCCCTCGTGAACCATGAAAAATTACGATTATATGCTAAATATGTGATTAGTGGTACTCGGCAGATAAGGTCCGGATGCCCGTCATGACCCTCCGGTTTGGGTCGTGACAATAGCACTGTCACAGAAAAAATTTAATCTGAGCAGGATAATTAAGATGCCAGATCCATTTAAAGCTTTTATTATTCATAGAATCCTGTCTCAAAAGCCCATAGCAAGAGCTAGTACTGAAAAGTCCATTTGAATTGAGGCTCCATATGGGTTTGGCTTTTGTATGAGGATCTGAGTGTATATAAATGCAATTTATTTTCTGAATAATATCCTCTGGTAGGACAAAGGAAAGTTTATCCAGCTTCCACTCATTATTGATCAACAAGTCTTTATAGAAAAGCTTATAGTGTGCTAGATGTAAAGGGCCTTGGATATTGTCCGTTAGACTAGGCATGTTGAGAATCCATCTAGAAAATCAGATGTTAGCAGAATTATTAGGATTAACAGGCCATAAAGCACCTTTATTGCAATATTTCCATCCCTTTAAAATGTTTTTTTCAAATAAAAGAGTAGCTATTTGCTCTTGCTGTTCCATAGGTAGAAGAAATGACTTTTGCCCAAGGTGCATTCGGCTGATTAATAAGCCTCCAAGCAAGACTAATAAGGCTGGTCATATTCTTGTCCTTAGCATGTCTAATTTCTAAACCACCTTTGTCTCTATCCAATGCTAGAATTTTCCAACTAATCAAGTGAAGTTTCTTCTTTTTCTCAGTACGTCCCTGGATGAAATTTCTTTGAATTCTATCAATTTGTCTTAAGGTCCTATCAGGAAGCAAAGAAAATTGTATATTATGATTGGTGATAGTATTGACAGCCTTAGCAAGAGTTACTCTACCAGGTAGGTTGAGAAAATTAGTTTTCCAACTAGAGAGCCTAGTACTCATTATATGTTATAAATTGATAGTCCTGATGCTTAGGCTTCTGATTAAGAATAGAAAAGTCAAGTATCACCAATCTTAAAATCAAAGGTCTCAGCATAATTCTTAGTAATATCTCTTGGGCAATTTTTTGAGAAGAAGATTTTGGACTATGAGTAATTAATAGATTGTCTAGACAGTTTTGAAAACAGATTGAAGCTATCCTTCATAGCATTACAGGTTTTGCAATTTTCTTTTCCCATAAGAGTAAGATCATCAGCAAATATTAAATAGGAAAACTCAATTCCATTCCTATTAATTTTTATAGGATCCCAGTTACAAATATCAACTTGGTAGTTAATAAGTCTATTTAGCATTTTCATATATGTAGGGAGACATAGGATCTCCTTGTTTTATACCCCTTGTAGGACAAAACTACTCAGTTTTATACCCATTTACAAGGACAACAATTTTACTAGTAGTGATCCAGTTCATGATCAGCTGAGAGATATTGGTGAAAAATTTAAAGTACTTAAGAGTAAGAAATAAAAGACCATTCAATTCGGTCAAAAAAAATTTCAAGATCAATGATTAGGATCATGTCATATTTTTTACTTTTAATATTTTGGAGATAGCTAACGACCTCTTGAATGACTATTGCATTGTCACAAACTCTCCTATTCTTCATGAAGCTAGACGGAAGAATAGGTTTTATTCTATTTGTTATAATTTTTGTAATAACCTTGTAAGTAGTATTACATAAATCAATAGGTCTGAAAGTTTTTAGGTTATTAGCATTTTGAAATTTAGGGATCAGACATAAATAGGTAGTATTAATATCAACAGGAATAGTATTTGTATTGGAAACTTGCTGACAAAGACTAATAAGTGAGGGCCCCATAATGTGCCATTATTTCTGGTAGAGTAAAGGATGGAGACCATCTGGTACAGGAGAATTATGGAGTTTGAATGAAAAAATGGCACTAGTAATTTTTTTTCTGAGAGGGGTCTGTCTAGGATATTTATAGTGGAAGTAATAACCCCTGAGTGTAAGCAATTAATAGAATTCCAACTAGACATGAGATGATTTATTTGGAACATACTCCTAAAGTAATTAAAAGTGTGATCTATAATGTCTATAAGGTTCTCAATTCATTGGCCACTGTCAATCTTGAAAAAATTTATCCTATTTCTTCTTTTTCTATTAGTGGCAGCGATATGAAAAAAATCTAGTATTAGCATTCTCATTATTTAACCAAGACACTCTAGATCTAAGTTTCCAGTATTCCTCTATCCTGAGAATATCATTATACTTAGTTTTTAAGGAATGTTCTAAGTTTTGAAGGAACGTACCATTGGAGTATCTATCAGAGTTTTGAATACCTTGTAACCTGGCAAGAAGCTTTTTTTTTCTGTGCAAAAATATTGTCAAAGATATGATTCTTCCACTCTTTTACATTATTTTGGAATCTGTTGGTGACTAATGATATTCATATTATTCCAACGTTGCTGGATAAAGTTTTTAAAATCAGGATGAGAGCCCCAATAAGTTTCCAGTCTAAAGGGTTTGTCTCTAGGGATATGAACTCTAGGAACAATGTCAACCTTCAAAGGATTATGGTCTGAGTAATTTTTAGGCAAGTAAGTGATGGAGATATTAGGGTAAACAGTAATGAGGTCTTGGTTGGCATAAACTTTGTTAAGTCTTTCCATAATCAAACCTTTTCTAAGGTGTCTTTGGTTTGACTAAGTGTACTTACAGCTTTTAAAACCAAGATCCAATACATTACAATTATTAATACAACTCCACAATTTTGAAGCTCTATTTTAATTTATGGGTCCCCCCTATTTATTCATTTGTTAGCATAACCTCATTAAAATCTCCTCCTACTAACCAAGGCCTTTATGACTACAAGAGACATTATATAAATTATTCCATAATGCATCTCTATTAGTCTTAATATTACTAGCATAAACAAAAGAAAATAGCCAGGTAAAAATATATGATTTTAACTCAATTGTAGTATGGATAGCCTGGTCTTTCCTGATGAAGTTGATAACACTAATCCTAGTATGATTCCACATAACGATCATCCCCCAGCTTGCCATATAGCAGGCACCTCAATCATATCTGAAAATCCAAAGTCTTGGAGAAGAGCTAAATGATTATCCATCTTAGTTTCAATAAGAGTAACTAGACAGGATTGATGTGTGTCAAGCATTTCCCTGAAGTTTCTCCTAAAATTTTCATTGTTAACACCCCTTACATTCAAAATTATAAAGCTAGTTGGAAAAATTCATCATCATTTAGGGGCTGTTTGGTTTCCCATTCTTCCTTGGCTCCATCATAGAATGGGATTCCTTCTCAAAAATGGTATCACTATAATTACATGGCTCCCTACTGTTGGATCTTGTGGTGGGCTAATGTCTATTGTGCACTTGTACCGTGTATATGGACAACTGAGAACATGCCTCTTCTCTTGCTTCTCCTCGAAAATAAACACCTTTACCTAGTTTAAATTTATCTTTACCTCATTTGGATTTGAGATTCTACACACATGAATTCGTTCCCTAGGTTTAAGAGATCCTCCTAATTCTCTAGATTTTGTTCTTCTGGTTCTACTGGTGGATGAATTGAGGCCTCCTGCTTGTTCATAAGTAGTACTGACCATTTCAGTTGGTTCAAAGCAGTGGTTTACAAGCTTTGTCCTTATCTATAGGAAGATTAATAAAATTAGTAATTTCGAGAGAGTGATTAGTGCTTGAGATAGCATGTTTATTTACAGCCTCATCAATTGTAACACTTGTGGGAGTATGGGTTTGCTGCATAGAATGTATCGACGGGTTTAGCTGACCAATTTAGTTATTTGCTAGATCACTGAGTTCAGGAATATCACTAAGAACATTCATATTAGAGATATCATCTTGTAATAAAGCAAATTTATTGCTTGATAGAAACAGACGGTTTAGGAGAAATATTACTTTTAGCAGACTGAGGATGTGTATTATCCGAATTTAACAGAAATATTACATTCTATGAACGATTTGATCGCCGTGTTATTAAAAGTTATTTTAATAACTATTTCCTCCCACTAAAATTTGGGTTCTTAACTAATAAAAATATATGATAATTTATTGTATGGCTATCGATCAAAATAAATACTTTTATTTATTTCTAGTTTATAAAGAATGGCCTGAGTACCAGGAAACTTGTAGTTCGAGAATATATTAAAATTATTTATTTCATTAGATGCATGAATAGGAAGAATTATTTAACTTTTATGCTAACGCCTGGACTAACCATGGAGTATGAAATCTAATTGATTCTTTGCTGTCATAATGGTTAACTGAACTATGTTAGTAGAATCTGAAGGAAATCAATTCCATGAGTGATTTCATTCCAATCTTGAAATATATATACAAATGTATCATATTAGTATTAAGGAAGATCTATCTAATTATCCTAAAATACATGAAACTAATTTACAATCATCGTAAATTATGTGATTACAATTTACATGATTGATGGTGATTTGAGATAATTATGGGATGGCCCCATAATTATCCTAACAGTCTCTCACAGTCTTAGCGGGAGGTTCTCGTATGCTGAGACTGTCCTTGAAATCATCAAATAGTACGCACGGAAGACCTTTGGTGAAAATATCGGCAATTTGATAACGAGACGGTACATGGAGAACACAGACTTGTCCACGGGCAACCTTTTCTCGGTCAAATAATATATCCATTTCTATGTGTTTTGTGCGTTGATGCTGGACAGGATTACCGGATAAGTATATCGCACTCACATTATCACAATAAACCATTGTTGCCTTTTCAATAGAATAATGGAGCTCTAAAAGAAGATCACAGAGCCAACATGATTCAGCAACCATATTTGCTACCCCTCGGTATTCTGCTTCAACGATCGACCGAGACATCATTGGTTGTCGTTTGAACGATCATGAAATGAGGTTGTCTCCCAAAAACACACAATAACCAGAGGTGGAACGACGTGTGTCCGGGCAACCACCCCAATTCGCATTTGTATAAGATGAGATACTCGAAATGAAGGACTTATACAAATGCAATCCAAAATGAAGAGTACCCTTAACATACCGCAGAATCCGCTTGAGAGTCCCATATGTTCTTCTTTTGGATCATGCATATGTAAACACACCTGTTGAACCACATAAGAGATAGCAGCTCTCATGAAAGAATGATACTGCAAGGCCACTTCTAGGATGCGGTAATGTGTTGGGTCACTATATGGAGTACCTATAGAGTTACTCAATTTGTCTTTTTTATCAACCGATATGTGTGATGGTTTGCAGAAGGACATACCGTCTTTGTCAATGATCTCCCCGATATAATTCTTTTGACTGAAAAACAGACCACCTACATATTGGGTTACAGCAATTCCTATAAAATAATTTAAAGGACTCCAATCCTTCATTGCAAATTTTGCTGCAAGGAGGGACATAATAGATCGACGAAGTGATGTAGATGAGGCCGTGAGAATGATGTCATCTACATATAGGAGGATGTATGCCATGTCACTTCCCTTCTTATAAATGAACAAGGACTGATCGGACTTGCTGTGTTATACCATGCCCGGAGAGCCTGTTTGAAACCATATAAATATTTTTTCAATAGGAAAACATAATCCAGATGTGTAGTCTCGGAAACCCAAAGGCTGGTGCATGTAAACTGTCTCATGTAAATGGCCATGTAGGAATGCATTTTTGACATCCAACTGATGAATGGACTAGGATTTTGACAGCGCCAGGCTAAGAACAGTCCTAATAGTTGCTGGCATAACCACCGGACTGAATGTTTTACCACAATCCACGCCAACCTGCTGAGACCTACCATCACCAACAAGATGAGCTTTGTATCTCGCAAATTAGCTATCATAATTATTTTATGACAGAAAACCCACATAGACTTGATTATATTCACATTAGATGGATGGGGCACTAACTCTCATGTCTTACTTTTAATAAGAGCATCAATTTTGTCTAACATGACAACTTTCCAATTTGGGTCTGATAGGGCTGCTTTGTAATTTTTGGGAAGAGGTGATGGTTGGACCGAGGATGTTAAGTTAAAATGACATTTAGGCCGAAAGATCCCGTGCATGGCACGAGTTTCAATGGTCCGAGATTGGGATAATTTTGATAGCTAGGGATTAGGGCTGTCGGATATGGTATTGGGTCGAGAGAGGTACTATTTTGGGCCAAGGCAGATTGTTAGGTATTTTGGTTTTCTGCCATGTTATTGGGCCGACATGGATCAGGATTATGAGACTGAAAATATGGGCTTGGATGCCAGGTTGGGTTTACGGGTGAGGGAGCAGTGGGCTCCCTCATTTGGGCCTGCCAGCCACTAGTAGTAGGCTGGGCCGATACTGATGGTAAAGAGGCAGTGGCCTCCATTCTGCGGACTGGTCCAGTCCCATTTTGTGGTTGGGCCAGTACGATGTGGGGATTATTTGGCCCGGTCCCATCTGATTTTGGGTATGGAGGTGATGATGTAAAACCGGATGTATTCCATTGTCCAAAAAATCATATGAAGGGGAGGATGCCACATGACAATTAGCAAATGGGAATGTAGACTCATCAAAAATAACGTGACGAGAGATAATAATTTTTTCGTTCGTCATATCATAACATTTATATCCCCTATGATTTTGTGGGTATCTATAACACCTTGTACTTTTGGGAGATGGTTTGAATAGCTAGACATATGTAAGTAGACCCGAGCATTGGAAGATTCGTGTCATATTCACGTACACAAACAAAGGACTTAGTATAAACAAGGGTGCGGTCCCAAAATGATTTAAGATTTTAAAGTGTGACACCGACGACTAGAAATGATATTTTATGTATGACAAAAGAGGCTACAGACTAGTGTTATAGCACATGACTATGATAATGGAGATATAAAGTGTGATAAAATAATTACTATCTAAGTGATTTAGGATCAAGACTTAATAATGTGGGAGAGTACAAAATTAATTGGATAAGTGTTGATTGTTGGCTGCCACATGACATTAGTAAGGCTAAAAGGTGTTATTAAGTGGATATATGTTTGCTAGAGACATATGTTACGTGTACAACTTTGGTCAAGAAAGGTTTATGATTAATTCATATAGTGTGACTAAGTGGAGGTAGAGGGGCCTACATGTCTCTTTAGCAATTCAATAAGACCCAAATTAGGCTAGAACCCTCTTTACTTAGAAGATAAATTCATCGAAAAGGGCCTTACACGTGTAAAGGGTAAAAATCCCCTTAAATGATCTTATCTCACTTTCTTGATTCTATCTTTAGGAAAATATATTGCTCCAACATTTTATATACATACAGACCATAGATATATATATTTATTATCATTGCAATTAATAAATCTCCCCACGAAATAAGTTGACAGCAATGTTTTTCAATTTTGCGGATTTCGCTCACCGCTTCAATCTCGTTGTTCCGTTTATCATTGAGTTGTCATTCGAGCTTTCTTCGAAGTGAAGTAAGGTGGAAGAAGAGGGTTTCTTGAAAAATAAGATTGGGGTGCATTACGGGCTGCTTTAGTTGTATTGTGGACACAAAATTGCTAAGGTATGTTAAGGAGAATTATTTCTTTCTTTTGGCATGTTTCAAGTACGAAACGTAAACGTAGTATTGTCCTATAAATGATTCTACTCTTACTAGTTAAGGATGTTAATGTTATTCATCCCTATGTTCAAAACATGTCTAAATATGTTCTTAAATCCTTATTGCGGTATATGAAAAATATGTTAGTATTCAGAATGTTAATCGGAGGTGAAATGACATTACATCACTCCGACAAACTTATAGTGTCCTATTATCATACCATTCATGCATTATATTCATGTACATACCTTGACCTCAAATGAGTTATATACTCTACTATATGTATGCATTATATTTATGTATGGGATATGGGAAAAGGGAAGGCGTTATATACACACACCACCTGCAACCGGTACAGATATACATGATAATGATTATGCCCACAGAGGCTTGATGGCGTATATGTATATGGCATTTAGGCATATTATAGTCCTCAGAGGCATTTTACACAGACATGATACTTATGCATATTATGGCCCTCAGAGGCATTCTCTAATGGTTAGTTGTTTCTTGTCTCATGTTACTTTCAGGTTTCTATTGTGCTATTTTTCATGCCTGACATACTCGGTACATCAGTCGTACTGACACCCTTTTGTCGGAGGACGCTGCGTTTTATGCCGGCTGGCTCAGGTAGACAGAGCGACTGTCCGCACTAGTAGGTTGCTGGTTCAGCTGATATTGGAGAACTTTACTTGTTCCAAAGTTGCAGTCTAGTCGTGGTATGATATTTTGGATATGCATAGGGGTATGTCGGGTCCCTGTCCTGACCTTATGATGTCACGTACTCTTTAGAGTCTTGTTGACAGTTGTCATGTGTATAGTAGTCATGTATGACCTTGTCGACCTTAGTTGTAACATCCTGTAATTTTGGGCGGTGGTTTGAGCACTTAAATTTCGGCAAGTAGACTCGAGCCTTGGGGGAAATTATGGCATAGTTACGTATGCTAATAAAGTGCTGAGTATATAAAAGGATAAAATCCCAAAATAATTTTGGACGTAAAAAGTGTGACGACGGGGATCGAAAATAAATTTGGTGTGTGCACAAAGAGGTTATGGACTAGTGTAATATCACAAGATTATGATATTGAGTATATGAAGGTTTTATAAGTTATCTAGATTTAAATGAATTGAGTTGACAAAATTAATTGTGTGTATAATTGATTAATTTTAATGGGGGGACAAAGTTGAGTGGAAGTTTGACGTGTAGGCCTTAAATTAAATCACCTAATGACTAGACTAATAAACTAATGTGGTGTCATGTGTTTGTGTTAGCAATTAATGGGAATTCCTATCCAACTACACGTATTAAGGCAGTATGCTTAGGGTAGCATTTCATTTCGACCAAGTAGCAGTTGGTTACTAGACAAGATAGTGCAATTTACTTTCCTTCACAAACTAAGAATCCCAACCTTGGTTATTAACATAAAATAAACACGTTCCAGAGACTTTAGCCAAAAAAAGGTATGAAGCATTTCACTTTTTGGTTTGGAGAAAAACGTTCAACAATTAATCTTGAACAAAACCTTTTGCAAATGTTGCTTCAAGCAACGTTCCAGCAAGCAAAAGAATTAAAAGGGGCTGGTTCCGTTATTATCGAGGTATATTAAGGCAAATTATTTCTTTCTTTGGCATGTTCCATGTAACAAAATATAACCGTGATATTATTCCATTAATTATTCTACTCCTAGTAGTTAAGAATATTCATGTTATTGATTCATATGTTAAAACATGTCTAAATATGTTCCTAAGTCCTTATTGAGGCATACAGAAAAGATGTTAATATGCACAGTGTTAGCCGAAGGTACAAGGATATTATGTCACTCATGATGTTTTATTGTTATTCATGCATTTTCATTTGCATTATATTCATATATTACCCTGGACCCACATGTGCTCTGCACATTACTATATGGTAAATATTGTATATATGTAAGGGATATGGAGAAAGGAAAAGGCGTTATATATGCACACCACCTGTAGCTGGTACAGACTATCACGAAACAGCCCGTAGAGGTCAATATTGATGCCCTTGTGTGGCTAATACAATATAACCTGATGCCCACAGAGGCGGTTATGGGAAGGAAGATTCTCTTGTGTGGCCAATATTTATATGTATACCGCATATGCATTGTGCATAATATTTAGGCATATATATTAGGGCCCTCAGAGGCATTTACTGCTGGTCAGCTGTTTCTGTTTCAGTTGTTGTTATATCCCTGTTATCCTATTGTTTATGTCTAACATACTCATTACATCAGTTGTACTGATGTCCCTTTTATTGGAGGACGTTGCGTTTAATGCCCACATGTTCACATAGATAGGACGACGATCCACATTAGTAGGTTGCTGACTCATCGAATTTTGGAGAACTCTCCTTGTTTCGGAATGTCAATCTAATTTCGGTACGGTATATTTTTGCATGTGTATATGGGTATGACGGGGCCCTGTCCCGACATTTTGATATCACATACTGTTTTAGAGGCTTGTAGACAGGTGTCATGTGTGTAGTAGTCTTGTATGTCCCTGTCGGCCTTTGGGATGTATATATATATATATATATAAGTTGGCTTTCTGATTAAGTTTTTACATACTTCTTTTTCGGCTTAGTCTATATTTAATTATGAATAGGTGTTAACTGTATGGTTAGTGGTACCCGGGAGGTAGGTCCGGTGCCCATCGCGGCCCTCCGGTTTGGGTCGTGACATTAGTACCTATATATGCATCAGTTGGTTTCTTCCGTTTGCAAGAGTTTACACAGTACCTTTCCAGTTTACTATTTTTATATGTTAGCAGGGTATCTCGTGCCGGCCTCATGGGCCATGCTTAATTACAGATATCTATTAAATATGTGATTAGTGATACTCGGCAAGTAAGATCCGAGTGCCCGTCATGACCCTCCGGTTTGGGTCGTGACAAACTTGGTATCAAAGCAGGTCAGTCGTAGGGAGTCTACAAGCCGTGTTTAGTAGAGTCTTGTTTATGGGTGTGTTGTGCACCACACTTATAGACAGGAGGCTACAGTGCATTTAGGATGATGGTTACCTTCTTTCTTGATCTAGAATCGTGTTAGAGAGCTGAGTTGTAATAATTCTCTTTGTAAACCTTATCGTGTTTATGATTACAACAATATTTTTTTTCAAGAGGGCTATGATTAGCAATGAGATTAAGGTTGGAGTGAGTGTAAATGCGAGCAGTATTCTCACTATTGAATTAGGTCCGTCAGAGGATATGAGTAAGTTACTTTCCAGGCATAAATACATCTTAGAGCATCTGATAGAGATAGGCCCTTGAGGGATCAGGGAGCTTATAACCTAGGGAGTTTAATAGTCATGGATCGCCGATATTTAAAGGGTTCAAAGATGCCAATATCTTAGGGTCAAAGTTGTAAAGGCCGAGGGAAACCGCCCCGACCATCTTGTAGTCAGTATGGTCGAGCGCATGCCGGATTATGCCACAAAGGTATAGGGGGTTGGTTTAGTGTGACAGTCATGGCCACAACTTTTTGAAGTGTCCTATGTTGATGCGCAAAGGTAAGGATAAGGTGATTATGACTTGTACAGGTGAAAAAGCAGAAGACATCATTGGAAGGTTTAGTAGGTTATGAAAATCTACACATTTTACAGTGACTATTGCTGATTAGAATGAGGGAATATGTTATGTACGTGCGACCTAAATTGTAATGTCTTACCTAGAATAGATTGAGAATTGTCCCGGGATATCATTAACGAGAATGGATTGCCACAATCGAATTGTCTGAAGAGTGACCATTAGTAAATTTAAGAAGATCACGTAAAATGACGTACCCAGAATAGTGATCCCAAGTCATATATATGGATCGAGTTGTCCACGGTAGTGGAAGAGCACATAAGCCTCTCGTCCGTACGTAAAGGGCCATACCACATATTATTGTGAATTACATGTATCAATGTTGGTAGTCTCAGGTATGCTATAGGTATTGGATTGGTAAGGTCTTCGGCTCCATTGTGCAGCATGTTACAATTCTAAATAACCTCTGGATAACAATAGCATGTTGGGGGCAATTGAGGACAAGAACTATGGAACAATCAAAGAATGGTTGTAAGAAAATATGAAAACAGTTAATAAGTATGAATGGAATGGTATGATCAAGTATCAAGGCTGAAATATTTTTCATTTAATGACGGGTAGAAGGAAGGATTGCGACAAGGAGGATAAAGGCAAATGAGATTATAGTTATGCAGGTTTCACAAAAGAATGATTACTCTAGAACAGCGTAAGGACCAACATTAGATGAGGGACAATAAGAACTCCCCGTCCAAATGTGACGAACCTTTGATGTTCTGGAAGATAATATGAGAAATACTTTGAGATAAGAGACCCCCCGAGGCAACTTGAAATGGAAATGTAAAGGTAATACAAATGAGTACTCGGTCGATAGGAAGTCTAATAATGATAAGACAAGAAAGCTTGACAAGTTATAGGATCATGTAACACCGTGAATTGCATCTAAACCTACGAAGCATCGGTTCCACAACATATGCAGTCATATCTCTCAGCAAAGTATGTAAACGGAAGTAACAATGAGTAAAATTCGAGATTAGCCCTTAAACAAGTGAAAAGGGGCCAATGATGCCTCTGGATAAAGGTAGACATTAAAGATATATGTCAAGAGATAATGACATTATAATGAAGATAAAATGTCAGGTAAATACAGATGTCTATGAGCATTTTTAAACTGACCAAAAGTTCTACGAGATAGATAAAGTAATGGGTTTACAATTTAACGAGATCAAGGAAATCTTTTCCCAAAGCGCCATTGACAAAAAGTCTTAGTAACGAGGTGAGTGAAGGAATTCCAATCTAAGTATAATGACCAAGATGAGATATAGTAGGCCAACGTCATGTATTGCAATTCTTCAGAATCTTCTACATATTGAATGAGGGAATAAGTTAACAACTCATCCTTTAAGGGGTAGTAACGCATATGATTGGAATCAGGAGCAATATTTGAGATTACGTATGTATACCAGAATATTTTAGAATTAAGAAAAGTACGATAAGTAAGAAAATGAGTTAACAAATGTCAAAAGAAGTAAAGAAAAAAAGTGGTCTATAATTACGAGTAGTGAGAAAGTACAAAAAAAAGATTCCTTTCAGATCATGAATGAGAGTTAACTGCGATGATACACGCACTTTAGATTCGAATGACATTGTCCATAAAGTGTTCACGATTGAGATACTACAATATAAGAGTTTTCAGCACGTCCGTTAGCAAACAAAGCTAAGTTGACAATAGGATTATTCACCCACAAGCGGCTTGACTAATGTGAGGACAAAGGAGAGAAGTTGACCTGAGGGAATGCATCAGTTAGCTAAGTTGGAGTCCGATTGGAGGATTCAAATAGTGATAGCCCTATGACTCAGAATGCAGTAGGGTCATCCCTCATACTGGAAGAAAAAGAATGTCATAATGAAGATCCCATTTTTAGAGAAGACCGGGAAGAATATTTAACAAAAGAGAACCGCAACTTTCGAGTATAATGGGAGAGGGACCCCAGGTGGAAGTTCCATTTGTGTATTTCCAATGTAGTAGGATTACGAGATAGGATTATGACGGAGGTCTATTGCTCACGATATTCCATTCACCCTGGATCTACTAAGATGTATCATGATCTCAAAGGTATATATTGAGGGAATGACACGAAGAGGAACATTGCGGAGTTGGTAGTTCAATGTCTTAATTGTCAGCAAGTAAAAGTAGAGCACCAAAAACCTGACGGCTTGACTCAAAATATTGAGATCCCGATGTGGAAATGGGAAATGATTGATATGGATTTCATTATGGATTTACCTCACTCTTATCATAAGTTTATTCTATTTGGGTGATTATTAATAGACTGACCAAACCATCTCATTTTCTGGAGGTCAAAACTACCTACACAGACGAGGACTATGCAAAGTTGTATGTTAAGGAGATTGTTCGACTTCATGGTATGCCAAGTTTTATTATATCTGACCTAGATGCGCAACTCACAGCTAAATTCTAGAGAACATTTAAATAAAAGGTTTGGGCACTCAAGTTAATCTTAGCACAAGTTTCCACCCTCAAACAGACGTGCAGGCCGAACGTATGATCCAAACGCTCAAAGACATGCTACAAGCTCGTGTATTGGACTTCAAGGGAAGTTGGGATGATCATCTATCCCTTATTGAATTTGTGTACAATAACAGTTATCATGCTAGCATTAAAATGGCACCATACGAGGCTTTGTATGGAAAGAAATGTAGATCTCCTATTGGATGGTTCAAAGTAGGCGAATCAGAATTATTTGGGCCTGATGTAGTACACCAAGCTATAGTGAATGTAAAGTTTATCCAAGATGATTGTTAACCGCTCAGAGTCGTCAGAAGTCGTATTTAGATGTGCGGCGATGGGACTTAGAGTTCCATGTGAATGATTGACTCTTTAGAAGATCTATCCTATGAAGGATGTAATGAGGTTTGGGAGAAAGGAACAGCTCAATCCAAGGTACATTGGGCCATATCGCATAATTCGACGAGTCGGCCAAGTGGCTTATGAATTGGACTTGCCTCCGGAGTTAGAATTTGTTCATCCTGTTTTCCATGTATTTATGTTAAGAGCGTGTGTTAGGGATCCTTCCCGGATTATACCGACTAACGGTGTGAAGGTTACAGAGGACCTATCATATGAAGAAATTCCTATTGCTATCTTGGATCATCAAGTTCGTAAGTAGAGGGCTAAAGAAGTATCCCTGTGAAAATTCTATGGTAAAATAAGAATGTAGGAGAAATGACATGGGAGGCGGAAGAGGAGATGAAGCATAAATATCCTTACCTATTTCTGACCAAGGTCGAGGTTCCGAGAGAAGCATAAGGTGAATATTAACTCAGATTATTATAATTAATGTTTGATGACCATGAGAGGTCTAATATAATGATGTATGTTATATTATATGGCCCCGTGAAGAGGTGGTTGTATTTTCTAGTTATGTGATGGGGATTAGATACGTCCCCAACATTCGAGGATGAATGTTTCTAAGTGGGAAAGGATGTAACACCCCGTACATTCGGGCGATAGTTTGAATAACTAGACATATGTAAGTAGACCCGAGCCTTGGAAGATTCGTGTCGTATTCACATACTCAAACAAAGGACTTAGTATATACAAGGGTGCGGTCCCGAAATAATTTAAGATTTTAAAGTGTGACACCAACGACAAGAAATGATATTTTTTGTATGACAAAAGAGGATATGGACTAGTGTTATAGCACATGACTATGATAATGGAGATATAAAGTGTGCTAAAATGATTACTATCTAAGTGAATTAGGATCAATAATTAATAATATGGGAGAGTACGAATTAATTGGATAAGTGTTGATTGTTGGCTACCACGTGACATTAGTAAGGATAAAAGGTGTTATTAAGTGGATATATGTTTGCTAGAGATATATGTTATGTGTACAAATTTGGTCAAGAAAGATTTATGATTAATTCATGTAGTGTGACTAAGTGGAGGTAGAGGGGCCTACGTGTCTCTCTAGCAATTCAATCAGACCCAAACTTAGGCCAGCAACCTCTTTACTTAGAATATAAATTCATCGAAAAGGCCTTACATGTGTAAAGGGTAAAAATCCTCTTAAATGATCTTATTTCACTTTCTTGATTCCATCATTAGGAAAATATATTGCTCCAACATTTTATATACATACGAACCATATATATACATATTTATTATCATTGCAATTAATAAATCTCATCACGAAACAAGTTGACAACAACATTTTTCAATTTTACGAATTTCACTTATCGCTTCAATCTTGTTGTTCCGTTTATCATTGAGTTGTAATTCGGGCTTTCTTCGAAGTAAAGTAATGTGGAAGAAGAGGGTTTCTTGAAAAATAAGATTGGGGTGCATTACGGGCTTCTTTAGTTGAATTGTGGACACAAAATGTCTAAGGTATGTTATGGCAAATTATTTCTTTCTTTTGGCATGTTCCAAGTACGAAACGTAAATGTTATATTGTCCCTCAAATGATTCTACTCTTAGTAAGTTATGGATGTTCATGTTATTCATCCTATTTTCAAAGCATGTCTAAATATGTTCCTAAATCCTTATTGGGGTATATGAAAAATATGTTAGTATTCATAATGTTAATCGGAGGTGAAGCGGCATTACGTCACTCCGACAAACTTATAGTGTCTTATTATCATATCATTCATGCATTATATTCATGTACATACTTTGACCTCAAAGGAGTTATATATACTCTACTATATGTATGCATTATATATATGTATGGGATATGGAGAAAGGGAAGGCGTTATATAGGCACACAACCTGCAGTCGGTACAGATATACACGATAATGATTATGCCCACAGAGGCCGATATCATATGATGGGATGTCCACAGAGGCTTGATGGCGTTGTATACGCATATGTATATGAAAGACCGCTTTTGCATTGTGCATGGAATTTAGGTATATAATGGCCCTCAAAGGCATTCTACACAGACATGATACTTATGCATATTACGGCCCTCAGAGGCATTCTCTACTGGTTGGTTGTTTCTTGTCTCCTGTTACTTTCAGGTTTCTATTGTGCTATTTTTCATGCATGACATACTCGGTACATCAGTCGTACTGACATACCTTTTGTCGGGGGACGCTGCGCTTCATGCCCGCAAACTCAAGTAGGTAGGGCGACGGTCCGCACTAGTAGGTTGCTTGTTTAGCTGATATTCGAGCACTCTACTTGTTCCAGAGTTGCAGTTTAGTCGTGGTACGATATTTTGGATATTCATAGGGGTATGGCGGGGCCCTATCCTGACCTCATGATGTAACGTACTCTTTAGAGGCTTGTAGACAGTTGTCATGTGTAAAGTAGTCATGTATGGCCTTGTCGGCCTTAGTACCTATATATGCATAGGTTGGTTTCTTCCGTTTGCAAGAGTTTACACAGTGCTTTTCCAGTTTACTATTTTCATATGTTAGCAGGGTATCTCGAGGCGGCCTCGTGGGCCATGCTTAATTACGGATATATGCTTAATTTGTGATTAGTGGTACTCGGCTAGTAAGGTCCGGGTGCCCATCATGACCCTCTGGTTTGGGTCGTGACAAACTTGGTATCAGAGTAGGTCTTTCCTAGGAAGTCTACAAGCCGTGTCTAGTAGAGTCTTATTTATGGGTGTGTTTCGTACATGGATTGTGCCATACGATAGGGGAAATAGCTGCAAAGGTTGATGGTTTTATCACGTGGTTGTTGGAAATGGTAGTGATGGGATACAAGTCTCCCATGCTATTACATCTTATTAGTGGCAATCCCGTCTAAAAATCCTTCACAGAAAACCCACACGGATCAAAATTCACAGAAACATTGTTGTTAGTTGTAAAACGTCGTACAAATATCAAGTTTTAAATCAGTTTTGGTGCATGTAAGACGTTTTTAAGTATAATAGTGGTGAGGAGGGGGTTGTTTTACCTGATCAATACCACGAATTGGAATTTCCTGCCCACTGCCGATAATAATACTTTTATTATTTCTCATATTATAATAAGACGAGAGATTACCTTGAGACGCCATCATGTTTGACGTATACCCTGTGTACATGTACCACGAATCATCTGGAATATTCGGATTTATGTTGTTCATGGCCTATTCGATATTGGTTGGAGCATAACTTGCGGAAGATGATGTATGGGCTACAAATGCTTGTTATGGATGAGAACTTAGAAGTCTGGGTTGTCGGTACAAAGATGATGGCCTGGCCTATGATGAGGTGGGGTAAGGCATGGAGGGGCAGCCCATTGTGTGATTCCCAAGACCACGACGGTGCGCCTCGGTTGCCTTATTTGGACTAACCTTGCATTTGCCACGCCTTTACCGGGTGGTGGTTGTCGCTGTCTAGGCTAGTCGCCACCCCTTTCACGTCTCTTTCCGCCATTAATTTTTCCTTTGTTGTTATTGTATTTTGACCCCCATTTTTTACTATTGTTGTTGCGATTTCCAGTTCCTCCCGAACTGGTATTTGGTGTCGCAAAATCCGCGGAGGTGGAGACGAGGGTTGTTCCGACGGTGGTTACTTTCCCTTGCGGGTTTGTTCGAGAATCAATATCGAACGAGCCTCATAAAATGGAGGTAACAAATTACTTTGTTGAATGAATGTAGCAACCCCATCATAATTTTCAATCAACCCTGCAATAAATTGAAGAACCAACCTTTGATTTGTCACTTGCGCGCCAACATTGGATAGTTGGTCGGCAAGCATCTTCAATTCTTGACAATAAGTGGAAACGTTTGAGAAGTCATCCAATTTGACGTTGGTGAATTGGTTTTCAAGATATATTGCCCTAGAAAGTTTGTTATCTTGAAAAATATTTTGCAAACGTTCACACGCTTATTGAGCCGTAGAGTCCGGTTCTAATATGGTATGCAAAAGGTCGTTAGAGATAGTGCCATAAATCCATTGAAGGACTATAGCATCTAAACGAGACCATAACTTTTTGTCAACCCCAGTGGTATCTGATGAAGACTCAGAAGGAATGATATGGTATATTACTTCATAGGCGCGGCAATGGATTTTGAATAACTCCGCCCAGGAAGAGTATTTCCCTTTTTCCATCTCAAGGGTGATTGAAATAAAGTACTTGACGTTGTTTACGGCAAGAGCTGGATGTAATTTTTGTTTTTCGGTCATAGTTTCCCACGAAAAACAAAACAAGAAGAATAAAAGGAGAAAAAATATTTTATGATTGGTGGAATTTGGTGTATTAACCCTAATGGTGTCGGCTAGGGTTGGAAAAAGAAAAGAAAACAAAACCTAAAAGAGGGAAAGTTTTAGGGTAGCCGACGGGTGGGGTGGGTAGTGTTTGGGGCTTAAGGCTTTGATTAGGTTTAAGGTTTGTAGAAAACCCTAAGGCTTGTTTTGGTTGGGGCCGAAAAAGAGAAGGTTTTTGGCTATGAGGGAGGCTGATGGGGTGGGTGGGTAATGTTTAGGGCAAAAAAATTGTGGCTCTTGATACCATGAAGGAAATCAATTGCATGAGTGATTTCATTCCAATCTTGAAATATATATTCAAATGTATCATACTAGTATTAAAGAAGACCTATCTAATTATCCTAAAATACATGATACTAGTTTACAATCATCATAAATTATGTGATTATAATTTACATGATTGATGGTAATTTGAGATAATTATTGGATTGCCCTATAATTATCCTAACATAATCGACCTGACTAACAGGGGCCTATTTGACATTGAGTTATTTAAGGAAGTTATATAGAGATACAATTGGTAAGAGTATCTACCTTTATAGTATGTGTGAGAAATGACCTGACTACCAGTGGGCTCATATATATTGTTGAAGGGTTCCTTTAATACACTAAAAGAAATAGTGATTTCTCACACCATAATGAGGGTACATGGTAATTAGTGAAAATATTATTTATATAAAAGTTCATATTTTTAATTATAATGTGTAAATATGTTCTTATATTGTTGTCTTTGCTTTTCTATTTTAGATTTCTCAATATGTCTCTTTATCACAATGCATTATACTTGATGCCAACAAGTTGGTAGGACCAAACTTTGAAGACTAGTACAGAAATTTTAGAATTGTTCTCATGCATGAAAGATTACTTATATGATCGATAAGGCTGAAAAAGAAGTCGCATCTAAGGATGCTGCGGAGGGCACCATATATTATCAGAAATATATGGAAGATTGTCTTACTGCTAAATGCATCATTCTCGCTTTTATGAGTTCTAAACTCCAGAGGAAACCTCAAGATATGGATCCAATTAAAATTATTGGACATCTTTAGAAGATGTTTGGTACATAGAGTAGGACAACTGAATATAAGTTATCTAAGGCTTTGTTTGGATCCAAGTTGACTGCAAACTCTCCAATTGGAGCACATGTCAATCATATGATTGATCTTAATGAAGAACTTAAATTTTTGGGGTGCAAACTTGAAAAAGAGCTTTCTCAATATTTGATCTTGCAGTCACTATCTGAATCCTTTTCATAATTCGTTATTAATTTCAATATGCATAAAATGAATTGTGATCTTCATGAGATGCTTAACATGTTAATTGATTATGAGAATCAACTTGCATCTGAGAAGAAGAAAGGATCTGCTATGTTAGTTGGTAACTCTTCTGAAAGAAAGGATAAGGGTAAGAAAAAACCCAAAAAGAAGCCTACTGCGCTTAGGGGTGGTGTGACCAAACCCAAAAGCAAAGAAAGAAAAATTGACCAATCGGAAGCAGAATATTCCCACTACAAAAATAAAGGACATTGGAAAAGAAATTGAAAAGAGTATTTTGTAACTCTGAAGGACAATAAACAAGTAAGACTTTAATGAAAAACATTTTCATGGTTTCTTTAACTACTATTTATTCTTCACTGTGGATATAGATACTGATGGTTATAACATCTGCAATATATTGTAGGGGCTCCAGATAAATAGGAGGTTGAAGAAAGGAGAAGTTAATCTACAAGTTGGAAATGGTGCAATAATTTCAACATTAGTTGTAGGATCAATTTCTTTAATAATGCCTACGGATAAAACACTTATTTTAGAAGATTATTATTACATCCTAAATTTTTTGCGAACATAATTTCCGTTTCTTTGTTGGAAAAGCGTGGTTTTTCGCGTTGTTATTGAGAATGAAATTTGCATTATTATTTGTGGTAATAATTTATGTGTGAATGTTTATCTCCAATGCGGTATTTATGTCTTACCTAATATGAATGATAATTCGATTATGCATGTCCTTAGTCTTAAGAAAAAAGAGATAGTCAAGTAAATCATACATACTTTTGGCATTGTAGGCTTGGTCATATTGGAGATAAAAGAATTAACAAGTTGTACAAGGATGGTTACCTTGAAAAGTATGATTTTGAATCATATCCAACTTGTGAATCTTGTCTCAAAGGAAAGATGACCAAATTTTTATTTACTGGAAGTGGAGAGAGAGCTTATGAACTATTGGGACTAATTCATACAGATGTTTGCGAACTCATAAAAATTCAAGATAGAGGTGGATATTCTTACTTTATTACATTCACTGATGATATGTCAAGATATGGATTTGTGTATCTTATGAAACACAAATCTGAATCTTTTGAAACGTTCAAACAATTTCATATTGAAGTTGAGAAACAGACTGGTAAAAGTATCAAGATACTAAGGTCTGATAGGGATGGAGAATATCTCAATGATGATTTTACTAAATATCTCAAAGAGAACGAGATTCTCTCACAATGGACACCTCCAGGAACACCACAACATAATGGTGTGTCAGAGAGAAGGAATCGAACCTTATTAGATATGGTGAGATCCATTATGGGGTTCACTGGTCTTCTAATGAACTTATGGGGATATGCTTTAGAAAAAAACAACATACTAAATAAAGTTTCCACTAGGTCAGTTTCTACAACACCATATGAGATAAGGAAATGACGTAAGCGTAACCTTAAACATATTAAAATTTGGGATTGTCCATCTTATGTTAAAAAATTGCAATCTGATAAACTTGACTCAAGATCTGATAAGTGTAGATTTATTGGGTATCCCAAAGACACTATGTGATATTATTTCTATCACCCCTCTGACCATAAAGTGTTTGTGGCAAGAGGAGCATCCTTTTCAGAAAAAGAATTTCTTTTTGAAGTAAAATAATAGTGAGAAAATAGAATTTGATAAAGTTCAAAAAATTGATAAATCAACACAAGATCAAGAACATGAGATACAAGTTGAAGAACCTTTATTGGATGTCTTGAAGTTGACAAGAAAGTTGCCAACTTCAATAGTTGAAGTTCTAGAACTGGTTAATGAACCAGTTCCCACCCAAATTGAACAACAACTAAATCCAACACAAGGTGAGCAAGTTGTACACGAACTTCTTAATAAGTCTACACGATAACGTCAAGCACCAAATAGGTTGAATCTAATGGTGGAAGATGATGTTTCAAATGGGATTGATCATAGTGATGGTGATCCTAAGACTTATGAAGAGGCAATACAAAGTTCTGACTTTGAGAAATGAAAAATTATCATGAAATCCGAAATAGAATCCATGAAGGTCAATAAAGTATGTACTTTAGTTGAACCTTCAAAGGATATAAAACCTATTGGTTGTAAATGAGTTTTTAAGAAAAAAATTGGAGCATACAGAAAGGTAGAGACCTACAAATCTCGACTCATTGCTAAGTGATATCATCAAAATGAAGGAATAGATTATGATGAAACTTTCTCTCCCGTGAAAATGCTCAAATCAATTCGAATTTTGATTTATATAGAAACATACTATGATTATGAAATATGGCAAATGAATGTGAAAACAACTTTCTTTAATGGTGAATTGGAAGAGGATGTGTACATGACACAATATGAGGGCTTCATATCCCTATCTGATCATAGTAAATTTTGCAAGTTACAAAGGTCCATTTATGAACTATAGCAATATTTTCGAAGTTGGAACATATACTTTAACAAGACAATTAAAAAGTTCAATTTTGTTAGATGCGAAGAAGAACCTTGTGTGTACAAAAAGGTTAGTTGAAGCACAATTATTTTCTTAGCACTGTATGTTGATGATATATTACTCATTGGGAATGACGTACCATCATTACAAAGTATCAAGATTTGGCTATTTGAATAATTCTCCAGGAGAGACTTGGGAGAAACAACTTATATGTTGGGAATAAGAATCTATAGAGATAGATCTAAAAAGTTGCTTGGGCTTTCCAACTTTATGTACATTGATACCATCCTAAAAAGGTATAACATGGATAATTCTAAAAAAGGTTATCTACCGATAGGCACTGAAATTACTCTCAGTAGGGAGGATTGTCCTATAACACCCGAAAAGAGAGAACGCATGAGTAGGATCCAATACACTAGTGCAGTGGGAGATATCATGTATACCATGACATGTACACATTCTGATGTGGCTTATGCACTAGGAATGACTAGTCAATACTAGGAGAATTCTGGTGAGGAATATTATAAAGTGGTTAAGACCATTATTAAGTACTTAAGAAGAACTAAAGACCAATTCCTCATTTATGAGATTCTGAATTGAAACTAGAAAGTTATACTGATGTAAGTCTTGCTTCATACAAGGATGATATCAAATCTACTTCTGGTTATGTATTCACCTTAAATTGTTGTGTAGTAAGTTGGATAAGTTCAAAGCAAGCTACAATAACTGATTCCGTTACTGAAAAGTGAAGCTACTAAAGAAGCTGTATGGATGAAAAAGTTCTTAAATGAACTAGGTGTGGTTCCTTAGATAGAAGATGTTGGTCCATTATTGTGTGACAATACTGATTCTATTTCTCAAGCAAAAGAACCAAGGTCACATCAAAAATCCAAACATGTTCTACAGAGGTATTACTTGATAAGAGAAATCATTGAACGTGGGGATATTGAGATTCAAAAGGTTGATAGAAAAGAAAATGCAGTAGACCCATTCACTAAAGCTTTGGGAGCAAAGTAGTTTGACAAGAATAAGTGAATATTGTGAATGAAGTACATGAGCGATTGACTATAGTGCAAGTGGGAGATTGTTAGGAATATAATTGATATGCCCTAGATCCAATCCACATATGATGATTCGAACATATTTTGTGAATGTTATTTTATTTAAATATATGACATCTGATATTCATTTATCATACATAGTTATTATCAACTTTGATTAAATATAATAAGATCCTTCATTAAAGTTTTTGGACTTGACATCATGATGAAGATTGTGATAATGCTCATGTCTCTTATAACTTAATCTAAAAAGGTTCTTGATCGTAGGATTAGTAATTAGGATATTAGTGATCCGGTAGATCCATATGTATGTGGTGGTCTTCATTGGATAAAGATAGTTGATATTGTTGACACCTAATGTTTACGCTCTAATAATTTTATTTAATTATTTAGAGTTCCCGAGTCACAGATGGAGTGAAATCTACTTTTCACAAAGTGAATATTTTTACATAATTATTCCGGAAGTATTTTATCATTTCATTTGATAAAATATCACTGGGTATATATATTGTATATCATATCCTAATTTCACACAAATTGATCATTAGTTATGATTTTGGATTTTTAACCGACAATTATAAATGTTATTGTCTCAAAAGAATTTTCAAACTTAAAGGATTAATGTCCCACTCCATCGAATTCGGGAAATTGTTAATTAAATGTGATAATGAAATTAGGTCTCAATTTTAAATCATGTTTTTTAATTTAAGAGACATGTCCATAATTTTAATTTCCTTAATTCTAATTAGTATCAAAATTAGACTTAAAACGAAGCTTTTATTTTAATTAAACTATTTATGAAATTATTCTGTCATTTTTTAAAGTTTAAAACATGACCACATTTGAAAAATGAGGTCATGAGCATTTTAATTGACAAAAACTTTGAGCCAAACCCCTTTTTATTTTAATTTTTGCCAGGCCCAGGCCCAACCAATCAAAGCGTAAAGAGGGAAAATCCTCTAGTCATCGCCTTCTCATTGCCGTTAATGGCAACTATGCAGAGTACGGGTTTTTTGCTGCTCCTTTTCTTCACCGAGAGAGGAAAGAGAATATATTGCTCTCCTCCATACCATGGTACCATCGTACCCCCAACCCCTCAAGGTGAGTTTTACCCTCTATTTGTTTTTGCTGCCAGCATTTATTATCCTTGTTCGATATGATTTTGAATTATGAGTTTCTATTGGTCGAGAACCAATTGGAGGGAGTTCCCCCCTCTCCCTCAATCTGTGTTCTCCCATATCGATTGAGGTCTCTGCTAGGTTCGAGTTTGAATCCTACAAATACGGACTTTCTCCTTCATTGTTAAGGGTCCGAAACATGTTAGTTGGCATTCACGTTGATTGATGCCATTTTAAGTTTAAATTGGTTGAATTAGTATAAGTTGGGATCCAAACCATTTACGGGGAACCCATAATTAACTAATTTGGCCTTCACAAACTAAAACCCTCATGTTTTCGTATGTTTGCGATCTTTAGGATACCTTCACACAAGGTAAATGCTATTCCTTTTTAATTTCTTCTTTTAAATTGGTTATATGACCTGTATTGTGTGTTTTGTGTGTTAGTTAAGCATGATTAATGATTGTTTAGTTTCATTTGTAGTTATTGAATATGTTTTAGATGTTGTTTGAGCTTGTAGGTTAGTAGTTAAATATGTTTAGTTAAGGTTAGTTGCTATTTGTGTGTATAAGTTTAATAATCAACATGTTTTAACTGATATGAACCTCTATGTAGTCCTTGTTAGTGTTGTTTAGGCCTTTGTTGGCACTGATTATGTGATATTGTAAGCATGATTAGTTAGGATAATGATTATTTGAACTTCTTAGATCATATTCAACATGTTTTAGGTTGGATTAGATATTGTTGTTGTTCATAGCTGTGTTTGTTAGCAAGATTAGGTCACTGTTGGTACATAATATGACACTTTAAGCATGATTATCTAGGTTAGTTGTTGTTTAAAGTTCTTAAACTAGTATTCAGCATGTTTCAGTCAAGGTATGTGTGAATAGTATTCAATACTGTGGCTATTTGTGACGACTATATCAATATCCCACATGTTAATCACTGTGAAGACACATTAGGGTAGTTATTTGTGTGTTAAGTTGTTATTATGCTAGAGTAAGGCAGACTAATCATGTGAATATCTTTGAAGTTATAGCACCTGCAACTAGGTTGTTCATGGTTTAGTTTAACATGTTTCATTGACTGCTTGTGTATGATTACGCATATAACTATTTGATATATTAGTTCAGAGTTTATCATGTCCTATATAGCTTGTTCAAGTTACTTTAATATGATCAACATATTAACTACAATTTGTCTTAACCATTTTTAGCTATTTGGTCCATATGATATTATTTTAGGGTCTATTTAATTGGATAAGTTGGTTCAAGGTCTTGTTGTAATGGTATGGGAAACATGTTAACCTATTAGATGCTATGTTTAGTCAACCCTTTCCTCTCTGTGCCTATTATGTCATTCAGTACTAGTTTGAACTAGGAAATGAATTTTTAATGCTGGTGTGTGTCTGCATAATTGCCATGTTAGTTTTCTGGGGATTATGTATAGCCTGAACATGTGTTGTAGATGGTATTATGTATTAGCCAGTCTCTGTTTGGACTAAAAGATGACCTATTATTGTTTGATGTTTGTTTAGTTGGTTCATTTAATCTAAGTAACTAAGGCTTAGCAAGAACATGCTATATTAGGATCACCTAGTGTATTAGGAATCGATATGTGTCATGTTTAAGCTGTTGCCATGACATGAATGCTAGTTTAGGAGCCTATTTGGTGCATGTGTTGCATGTCAAGGGTCATACTTGATTTAAATATGTTGAGAATACTGTGTTATGCCCTTTGGTCTCATCTTGGGTTTGATAATGACTTCATGTGTTAAGATTTAACTTAGTTAATCTGTTTACCATAGATAATTAAGACTGTGCCATGAGTGTACCTTACTACACTTTTCTAGATGTCCTTAAGGCTTCTAATTGCCCTTCCCTACCCTCAACATATTCCTAGTAGCCTTTTAAGGGTCCAACGTGCATCTGTTCATAGTCTTACCCTTTCTTCATATGCATAACTCTGCATCTAGTGTGATCTGATATATGTGTTAGCTTCCTAAAACTATGTTCAGTCTATGTGTGTTGTCTATGGCTATCCTGACCTCTAGAATTGTTTTAAGATTGGAAGATAGGATAAAAAGAGGTTGTATTGTTATTTTAATGTTACTTTGAGGTATATGGATAAGCTGGAAATTGCTAGAACTGTTAGGAATATTGTAAGATAGCTGATGATATAATTTTATCTTTGTCTAGAGATGTATAAGGTTGTCTAGGTAGTCTTAGCATATAGCTATGATTTGTGCTGTCATGTACTCCTATCTGTTCAATATGCCTCTTGCTTGATCATATTAGTTCACCTAGAATAGAAATGCATATGCCCAAAGGATATTCTGGACTGTCATAATTTCAATATGTAGTCATATGAGTATGCAGGTCATTTTCCAATTTTTTCTTCATGATTGTCCCACATTTGGTTCAATTAAGTCTTCCTTGTTGTGAACTTAGACTCTGTTTATTAAGCTTCTTTTATGCATCTTCTATGTGTTGATTAAACCAAAATGCTGTGTGTACTCTGTTAGCCCCCATCTCTCAGTATATATGCTGTTCATGTGAGATATACATCAATAAACACTTTAATATATAAGTGGTATACGGAATATGCCTATGTATACGAAGTATACATGTTGTATATCACTTTGTATATTACACATAAGTATCTTGCCATGAGTGTTTGTTTGTTCTAGCCCACGTGTGATACCCTTTATTATTTTCCTTTCTTTGTAACTGAATATTGGGCTTGGCCCACTGTCTACTATCTTTTTCCTCTCCTTCAATGCTGTTGTTTTTTTTAGGCTTGGCCCACTGTTTTGCCTATTTTTTTTAATTAAATGCGAGTTGTTGTGGACTTTTTATTTATTACTTCATCCATATAATTAATTTGATAAGTAATTGGGTACGTCTAACTTGTATCCTTATTTTCCCCTTTTGTGTCGCATTACGCCATTACTGTGCCCAACACTTCAGATCAGACGAGTCTGAATACCTTTCACGCTTACCCGATTGGGCTGAGGCCCAATCATATATATTTTGGTTAAAGAAATTGAGCAAGAGAAGCTAATATTTGCAAGAAGGTCCAACTATGGGTAAAAATAGTCAACTGGTGGGCTTAGTATGCCCACCAGCCTAAACCTTTGTCCATTTCAGTTTTATTACTTGTACATATATATGTATTGATTGTAATAAAATACTTTGATAAATATTGTAACTTATTTATGGTTGGAATATAGGATAGGAAAATGATACGTAGGTCGTTTAGTTAGATCGCCAATTGATTTTCAAAAACCTTATTTTAAATCTGAAAAAGGGAAATAGTGGACTGGTTTAAAAATAATGAAGAACTGTTTTGGTCATTTGAAAATTGGAAATGAAAACAGAGTTTTAGCCAAGAACAAACTAATTTTTGGACTTTAAAGATATGACTTGGGCTGATATTTGAAGGACCCAGAAATTACGCACGAGTAACTTGAAATTGAATAATTGGGCTACTTGAAATTGGCATTTTTATTTAAATAGGAAAACGGGCTAAGCCCAACAAGTTTGTAATTTTGGACTATAAAACCTGTTTTGGACTTGAGTTTGGTTAATGGTTTTGGGCAAGTTAGAAAATAGTTGACCTGGGGAGATATGACATGCTAAAGTAGAAAATCATTTTTATCTCTTTTGACAAAAAAACTAAACTTGTCTTTTTAAATGGACTATACCATTTTTGCAACTTAGAAAGGATTTTTGAAATAAAAGATGCAAGTGTGAATATAGTCAATGTAGTTGGACTAAATGTAGAGTTCTAATCAAATTCACATTTGAGTGTTCTTAGTCCGAAAATGAAATTGACTAAACCATTCCGTGCGTACTATTTTTGGCGGAAGTTTACATCTTTGTTTTAAATAAAACCTTGAGTTTTTAATAAATGAAATGACAAGTTATTTGGTGGATTTTAAATCTTAATCAATTTAAATCATTTAAAAAGCATAGTATAGAACCTGTAGGTCAATCGTATTCTACGGATCCTTAATACCGGGGTGTTAATACCTTCCTCGAGGGATCACCAGAACCATTACCTTGACTCCGGTTTAGATAGAATTTTTCAAAGGAATTTGAATAAATTTTTTCACACTGATTTTCTTAATTTACCTATAAATTAGGTAGCGATACTAAAAAAATATTATCTAATTTAGAGCACCATCTAAACTCTTAGTAGCTCTTTATGCGCTCACTCGTATAAAAAAGCGAACCGTAACAAATGGCGACTCTGCTGGGGATAAACCTAGGTTCTAACCATAAGGGTTCCAATACAACATGCTTTTTAAAATGACATAAATTGTTTATGTGTCTAAATACCACAATTATAAAGGTCATTCATGGATATCATAAACTCGGTCAAGTGGAACACACATACACTTGCATCAATGCACAAAGGGGATTATGCGAATTTCGCAATCACCTTCCAGTATAAAACCAAAAATCTTTTCTTGGAGCCTGTTGAAGACGGAGTTGGTGTGCGGTCGTTCAACTGTCAACAACGACTGGGTTGTCCGCTCGGCTCCTTGAGTCATTTTCTAAACCACTCTAGTACAACTAGGATAGAGTGAAGCCAAATTCCTACTGAACTAGAGCATGCTGACTTAGACAGGTTCGGGTATCTCAGACCTACCTGGACCTGACAAACTGACTCCCTCGTGTCCTAACGGTCTCTGAGTCGAAGGCATTGCATCCAAGTACGTGCTATGTGGAAGCATTTAACATGCCTTATGTGATGAACCATTATTCCTTGGGGGGTTGGGGGGAAATAACTGTGTTCTGTTTTGTATATGCCTACAAATTTGTAATTCGACATGGTTACCGAGGCACTCGAGATGCTACAGATTTGGTGGTCATGGCTAAGCTCCCCACAACAAAAGGAAGTAACGAACTGTCTAGCACACCTACTCTCTCTTATGGTCATGAAAGGAGATACCGACCTCTTAGAAATCTTACCGGGTATTTGGATAAAAAGAGAATGGTCTTTAGGTTCGGTGATTTTGAGATGACCCCGACCTTAGAGGAGATCCAAGACTGCATAAATAGCATAGGTACCTATATGAGGTGGAGAAAGAAACCTGACCGCAACCTTCTGGTACCCCATAAGACGACTCCTGGTGAAATCCTTAAGATGTTGTCCTTAGCTAGCACCGATTGGATATTTGGCCGACCGTACCTTTTTGGGACCTTTACTCCCTGTTTACGTTACCCAAGGATATGTAGCACACACCATAGAGTTCCACTCATTTTCCTCTTGGGAGCAACCCGAACCCTAGCCTTCGCCATGTGTCTGGTGTTTCGCAAAGACCGTTACCAAGCCATAGATACCCGGGTCATCTTTGTCACCCATGCTATCTTTCATGGCATTATAACTAATGGGGGAATCAAATACTATGACCTAGTCCTAGTCATCCTGTCCGACATTTACCGAGCTCTAAGTCGATGCCGAAACCTACATTGGTACTTCCAAGGTTGTAACCTCTTAGTCCAATAATGGATCATTAAGCACCTCTACAAAACTGAGGTTCCATCATGCCGAGACCCCGAGCATAGAGAAGATGACCTTTTAGTCACTTATCTAAATTTTGGGACCTTATCCAAAGAGAGGTAGGCTTTCATCTTTTCTAGGCTCCGAGAGGACAATATCCAGTGGATATTTCCTGACTTCATATACGAGACCATATCTGTGAGAGGCCGAAAATATTCTTTCCTACCACTTATGGGGATCCGAGGAACCGACTATATGCACCTCTTAGGACCCTAAGACAGTTTAGAAGAGAACAGGTAATCCCCCAAGTGGGGAACATGAGGGAATATGTAGTTGACTAAGAAGGCAAAAAGATCCAATAGGTTGCCGACATCATCCAAGAATGGAATGGCCGAATCAGGTGGGGTCCAGACACGCTAGCCAACAATCCTGTTCGCCAACGTCGCGCTGAAGACTATGTAGACTGGTTGAGAGCATATTTGCAAAGTACCCTCACACCAGGGCCCAACCTTTACAAAACAAAATAGGATCAGGATTCAAAGGCCTAGATCAAAGCCCGCCGCATTCAAAGACAAGCGGATGATCGAGATGCTTGATATTAAGAAAAGATCCAGTATGACCAGACTGTCATAGCCAGCTTGACCGAGGAGGTAGACTTCACTAACGAGTGTCTCAAGGATTTAGACACCCGTATGAAGGAAGCTATAGATGACACTGGACAAATGATCCCTACAGAGAAAGGTCAGTGGGTTATTTCATTTCTGGTATCTACTTATCTCAGGATCCAGTCCTCCTTTCGAAGGGCCAAGAGAGCTTGGACTGACAGAACTTTATCATCAACCACCGGAGGAGATTTCTTCTGATTTTTACCGTTTTTTCACTCATGCTTTGTAATCCTCATTGGGGAAGATATTATTATTATTATTAATGAAATTATTATGGGGCAATGGTTTATCAATATTTAGTATATTAGTGCTTCAAACGATTAGAAAGCCTTAGAGTAACGAGGTATAGGAATGCGAATATTATAACTATTTATGTTCTTATATAATATAAAACTGCTTATGTGTTTTCATGTGTTCCGTCTTGAACTCTTGATTGGTCCCACATTCCGGTCACCAACCCAAAAGAAAAATAAAAGAAAATACCAAAGCTGACTAATTTAACCTCATCTTAAAGGTTTATTTTCTATTGAAACCCCAGACAGCCAGAGTGTCATATCACCAGTCATCGACCTAATCAACGGAAAAGAGACTGATGAGTCACTTTGTGCTAAGATTCGCAGGATAAATGTGAAGATTGAGTTGGCCAGAGCCAAGATGAAGGAAGTTAACTGCAAGACTGGCTTGGCAAATGCCAAAATGAAAGAGGTTGAAGAGATCTTGGAATTCTTGGAGAAACTAACAGAAAAGTCTCCTGAAGGAAAACCACAATATCAAAGCCTCCCTGAAGAGGTAAAGACAACAATGGACGACTATGTCCCCCTAATGCACCTGCTTGAGAATGACCCAATATCATATGGGGAAATGAGTGGGACACCCGAAAGAATCACCCCAGTCATCAATGAAGCTTCTAATCACTATGGGACGACACAAAATCCTCCACATAGATCATCTCCAATGTGGTGGGCGATCGCCCTCAAAGCACGTGGATCTTACTCAGAGTCACACCAAGAGAAGTGTGAAATATTAAGGTATACGATGGGATTAAAACTGCCGGACTGGCACACACTAGCTCACATGTCCTCCCAACTTGTGCACCTCATTTTGCTCACAAAAGGTGCCTATACCACTAAAGCCAGCCTGTCCACAACACATATGAATATGTGGCCTTCAAGAGAAGAGTCGTCGACTGATTGACGAGAAAGGCATTCACACTCTGGCACTAAAACTTTATTTCCTTTAAATATTCATATGCTGACATAATCTCACTTTTGTGCCGCACCGGCAAGGTTCAACCTTTCAAGACCACCTGGAAACTCTTCACCAACACTTCAAGGACAAAGATATGTTTGTACCATTCAGGGGCTCCCAGACACGACATCGAAGAATGTGAAGCCTTCAAGTTTGAGCTGGAGCATTTAGTTAACACCGGTCAGATCTAGCCTGTGATACAATGCCGCTTTAGAAAAGCCACCAGGAAATGCACATTCGTAAGGATGATGACCCGCTATGGCTTCGAGGAGGAGTCATATTTTGGGTAGTTTAGGCATCCCCTTTTCTAACTTTCAATCAAAGATATCCCCTCCCACTTTTTGTAAACGAAACCACGTCTGACCTGATATCCCGATGAGGGATACGTGGGAAGCACATATCGAGCATGGTCAGGGTAAATTTAAGATTCAGGTAGAAGAAATAAGGATATAATTTTTATATAACCCAAACTACGGAAGGGCCTAATTTCCCGAGAAGGGATACGTAGGGAGTCTATATAAGACTCGGTTCCTATATTATATAAATTATAATCCCCCCTATTTATTGGACAGTTTCTGGTTCAATGATGACATTTTGGCAAATCAACCACAAGCCTTCAAACCGAAACCTTAAAAACCAAAAATTGGACAAAATGACCAAAATACCCCTGTAATGGAAAAATCAATCAAGAGTTCAGATCAAATATATGAGTTTATGTGCTTTGTGTGCAACTTTTGTGTGATATCTAGTATTATGATTTTCGACTAATGTACTAACGTCGTTTGCTTTTGAGTTATTTTTCTTCTTATAGAAAGGGGTCGATCCGTTGTGGAACACTAATATACTTCACCAGATCTAAAGTCGTGGCAGTATCCCTAAATCAACAAGACAAAGAAACAATGACATGTATTCCCGAGGAGGCTCATAACAAGAATTCTCTGATTGAGGACGTTGTGCCTCAAGACCTCCAGAACACCTCGCACTCTAAGGATGTTATCACTTTCCTATTCAAGAAAATTGGCGACCTCCAATAATATATTGTGAGAAATGACGCAATCAACACCTGCTAGAGAAGCAGCTGCTAATGAGGCAAGAAGACCCCCCTCATCTTTTCCATCTCTAAATTCACCCATCACCGAACACTTTCCAAATGCCCATAGTGGGGACTCTTACCAAACACCCCTCTACTAAATGCCACCTATATAGCTAGGAGTTCCCAATCCGCGCCCACCTTTCAGGCGCCACCAGCTTATGCTAATCCTAACATCCACCAAAACACTACTATCCATACTACTCCTAGAGCTGTGGGCACTCTCAAAAGTCACCCCGCACACCCCATTGTATCCTTACATAATCCAATTACTCCCATTGACTTCTCACTGAAATTGGATCATTAGGAGGAGATGAAAAAAACATGGAGGTCCGAGCAAGACCGAAGAGATAGAGAAATGGAACAAAAATGATGGATCTATTCGAAAAAGCTAACAAAGGCTCCCGCAAAGTGACGTGATTGAGAAATGATGACTTATGCATGTATACAGATTTGGACTTGCCAGAGGGCTTCAAAGTGCCCAAATTTGGACCTTTCAATGGCACGGTAAACCCTAAAGCTCATTTAAGAGTTTACTATGACCAACTGGTCAGCGCCAAAGGAAATGAGGCATTATTAATGAGGGTCTTCAGCCGAAGTCTCATAAGTGAAGCATCTGAATGGTTCACGGCGCAAGATATCAGCCGTTGGGATTCATGGGAAGAAATAGCAAAAGACGTCATGGACAAATTTTACTTCGACGTGGAAAATGTGCTCGATCGCTATTCTTTGGAAAATATTAAGCAAAAATTAACAGATACCTATCGCGAGTATGCGAGTAGGTGGAGGGCCGAAGCTGCCCGAGTATAGCCTCTAATGAGTGAGGAAGAACTAGTTTCAGCATTCGTCTGATCTCAGGAGTTGGACTGATATGAATGAATGTTGGCTATGGTCCGGAGGCCATTCGCTGATTTAGTCAAAATAGGAGAGGCCCTAAAAGATTTTCTCAAGACTGGAAATATTGTCAGCATTGTCAACAAAGCTGGCATAACAAGCTCCGGTAGAGCCTCAAATAAGAAGAAAGAGGACGTGGCAAACATCTCTCGCACACCGACCCCGATGAGTCATTGAAGAGAATGATCACAATCATCCTTTGATGCATACAAATATCCTTCTCCGAGAAACTACATACCATCACCCAACAACCCTGTGCCGGTATATTATGCACAACCAAACACCAAGATCCACAACCAAATTACCAAACACTTATACCCACTTACCAAGCTCCATCTCCAAATTACCATATTCCTGCGCCATATATCGAGCGCTCTAAAACCATCAAAATCACCAAAATAAGCCTCCTTCGACCACATACGACTTGACACGTCCAAACTTTGAAAAAAGCCTTCGCAGATATTCACGTTGCTTCTAAAAATGCGAACCATCCTGTTCGCCAAATTGAGCATCGCCGATCTCATCAAAGTCGTGCCTCCAAATCTTGCTAACCTAGAGAGTCATTTTTACCGATTCGACCAAACTTGTGCTTACCATTTCGAAGGTAATAGGCATTCAACGGAGGATTGCATCAATTTTAATCATAAGTTGCAAGATTTGATTAACAAGCGAGAGCTCATACTATAGGTCGTAGTGCTAAATGTGAATATAAATCCCCTCCCGAATCATAGTGCCCATAACATACACATGATTGAAAGAGAAGAAGATTGGGTGGTATACTAATCGTTGGACAATAAGGTATCAAAAACCTAAAGCGCATAGTCGCCTCTCTCACGCTGCAAAAGCATCCTAATTTCAAGGTATTGATCTCGGCTCCAAAGAAGTTGTTTGTAATCCAAGTACCCCAAGTGGTCATCCTGGCTCCTAGAAAGAAACTTGCAGTTGTGGCTCAAGGTATGATGAGATCAGGGAGATGCTACGCTCCTGAAGAATTGGCACAAGAAGTTCCCCAAAGAGAAACTAATTCAAAAAGGTCCATCATTGATGGGGAAGTTGAGGACTTTTGGCGCCGGATGCAACCAAAAGATTACTCCATTGATGAACACGTACAGAAAACACCGGCTAGAATCTCGGTGATGTCATTACTCTTGATCTCTACACAACATCATTTGTCCCTAATGAAGGCACTAGATGAAGTCCACATCTCAGCAGGGACTAGTAGTGAAAGATTGGCTGACATAGTGGGCCACATCATCAGGGCACATCAGATTTCATTCACTACTGATGAGTTTCCACAAGGAGGAACGACTCATAACAAAGCCCCCTACATCACTATTAAGTGTCGAGGCAAGATTATCTCCTGAGCACTTGTCGATAATAGGGCTGGATTCAATATATGCCCCGTGTCAACATTGAAGAAATTGGGCTATATGAATCGGTACACACATGATTACTTGAAAGCCATCGCAGGTTAAGGGGAAGCATATCATTGATTTTATTGATCACAATTGTCGGACAAACGATTGTCTCAATATCATAAGTCAGTTTAGATTTGTAATGAGTTTTGTGAAGAAAGGCAAAAAGGGGGAGATTGTTAATGTTGGGTTTGGTGTTGTGACATTTGACCCAACATATCTTCTGAAGTACTGATTTGAATGCATAAAAATGTTGGGACAAATGTCATAACATTCAGACCAACATCTTCGAAAAACAGTTTTGTCTTACTTCACGGTAAGCAGTAATATTTTACTGTGAGGTAAAAATGAAATAGGCGTGGTGAATTGGAGCTGTGTAAAATGTGGGAGAAAGAGTCAAATCTTGGGGAAGAAGTCGAGTAAGGAACAAGTCAAAGTTGTTGAGAGTTTCACTCCTTAATCATCTACCACAAGTTGCCCATCTTTTCCTCAACTTCCACAACCGATCGATGAGACTTTCAAGGGAACTCTCTACTATAAATAGAGACGCCACAATAGTGTATCGATATCCAGAATCAGATTGCAAAAATATCAAGAGAGCTCTCGGGATTTTATCTCAGAAATCTAGATCACTAGTGTTGCCTGAGTGTGTCAACAATATTCTATCCAACATTACAATTGTTGTTAAGATTCTAGATTAGTTTTGTATGGAGCGACTGTAATGAAAAGTTGTCTATGTCTACTTAGTTAGATTTTTCAGGCAGAAGTCATATGCGACTTCAACTTTTAATTCCTTTCCATTTTATATTGTAAATCTGTAAAGAAAGGAATTTGTAATTTTGTATATAATATATATACAATACATTTGGTCATTGACCATCATAAGTTATATATATCAAATTTAAATCTTTGTGTTCTTTAAATTCCGTTGCATTTACTTTTTAAAGTTACTGTTTTACTAAGTGTTGTCACTGGTGTCGAACGACATTATTGCCGACATTCGGAAACAGAATTGACATTTAATTTATTCCATCTCTTGTTTATATTTCCCATAGAATTTGACACCCTTCAAGATCCATCATTCTCAAAGTTAAATTGTCTTGAATGCATAAATAGACAGGTTTTTAAAGTTTAAATATGCAAGCTAGTGATATATTTATAGAACTGTTTAGAAGTCTATTCTACTTGTATCCATGATATGGTGAAGTTCTAGTTATGTGGTGAATGACACCATCAAAGAGCTAGAAATGGAGGGTCAAAAAGAAATTGCAGTTTTTGTTGTCTCCCCTACCTATCATGGTATATCCAGCAACTTGGATGAGATGTGTCATATTTGTCATATCTTAAAATATCCCCGTAATAGTGATGAAGCTCATGGGGCCCATTTACGATTTCATTCGCTCAGCCAGGGAATGCATCTTTCTGTACATCCTACTCACAAGGTATTGTGTGCGCTTACGCAATCATCAATGTTTCACATGCAAGGAAACTTGTAGATAGAGAAAGAATTAGAAGAAATCCAAAGTGTTTGGCCCAGTGGCCAATACATTAGGGTATTGCTGTCTGAGGTTCCGTGTTCGAGTCCTTTGATCAACGAGAGTGGAATTGTGTTCCCCCAAAAAAATCCCTCCATACGCGTAGGGCCAAGCGGTGTATACTAATCCGTAGGGCCATGCCGGAGGTGGAGTTTTCTGGGGTATGGGGCCGTAATGCGGTGGGACCAGTCACTTTAAAAAGTTTACCCTACCACAGTTTTTTTCTTCTTAAAATAAAGGAGGGCCCCTTGTGCGCAGTGTGGTACTGGTCTAACCTTTGAAATCAATTGAGTCACCATGATTTACCTCCTTCACAGATCTGTCGGACCGGGGTGTGGGGGCTCCTGGGGTGGGAGATTCCACCTTTTGGAATAAGAGAAATAATTAGAAGAAGCTTACAAATGCTTCAAAGTAGTAGCCCTAGTTATCTGCTTTTAGCATCTATTAATGCCTCCAGGGCCCAACTAAGTAAAAACAAAATGTAAAGTCAGCATAAGAGAAAGCATGGGTAAAATTTGTGGAGAGCTTGTATGCCCTTATCCACCTGGTATTTCAATGCTAATTCCTAGTAAGATCATCACGGAAGAAATTGAAAGTATATTTATGTCCTAGAGACAATTTGTATTAGGAGAAATGTACTTTATACACATTCATATTATTATTAATGAAGATTAATATTTTGACATTTGCAAATTATTGAATTATTAATTGATTGTTTGTAATATTCTATAATATGCATCCCTGGAGGTTACGCTGTTTTTAATAGTGTGAGATATTAATATTATAACGTAACTCTTAAATAGCCTCGACTAATGATCATCGAGAATGTGATATCGATGATATGTGAGAAGTCGATATGTGGTCGACATCACACCCTTAGAGGATGTAGTATGTCTCACCTGCTACGAGTAATGGCTACTCGTGATGGACACATGGATACTTTGGAAGTATTGGTATACCCTGTTGATATACTGTTTGTTATACTTGTCTAAAGTATGATCAGCGTGTGGGAGATAGAAGTCCTTAGACTTGAGGTCAATACGCGCCTTGTCTGCAAAGTAATGTACTTTGATCCCGTCCTAAGCTCAAATGCCTTATAGGTTGAGATACGGCTTGTATTGGGTACATTACAATGTGGATTAAAGGTGGTAGTTGAGCCAAGATTAAGATTCATTCCTCGAATGTATATTCGAGAGAACACTCGAATTCTCAGTGATATTAAGTTGACTAAGTCGTTGGCCAACGCAATAGATATATTTAGAATATGGTCTAGTTGTCAACTAATATAGATGAGATACAATGATTAAGCCATTTGACAAATCCTAAGCTTGATCGGGTGTGTCGTGAATGAAAGAATTTTATCTTACCACATAAAGGTTAAGTTTACTAGATTCGCGTAAACGTACTTCACATATTGAGTTCGTCTCGCGACGCCATCTAGGAGTTTCGCGTAGACCTTAATTTGATTAATGTCGATATGAGAAGGCCTGTAGGGTCACACTATATCGATTATTCGTTTCGATCTAAGGATGTATTGAGAGAGTAATTAAATGTTCAATTTAGAATCAAGATATTTAAATAAATAATGATTATTTTAATTAAGTCAAAATTGTATTTTGGATTTAATTAAGAATGCGCGGGAAATAAATCGAGACATTGCAGAAACTTATCGAGCGCTGCGGCGCCCATATCCTAGGGCCGCGACACCTCTGCCTTGATTTTTGGGCCAGGCCCAAGGTCAAACCCTAATCCAATTTTGACCTAATTTTCAATTATAAATAGAGGCATTCCCTTCATTATTCATACACCAATTTTAGATTATCATTCTAAGCCTTAGAGACTTAGAATTAAACTCTCTCGAACCTCTGCCGGATTTTCTAGCTTTCCAAAAGAGAAATACATTGAAGCTTGGAGCTTGCAATCGGAAGGGCAACCGCGTGTGCACCTTATAGTAGATAAAGACTCCAGATATTCTAAACCTGTAAGTTTATGCTATGTGTTACAGGTTTGATTGTAGTATAACCATACCAGAAATGTTGTTGGGGGTAAGTAAGAAACAAAAATTTAAAATTTTGTTGTGCCTTACTTATATGCTTTGAACCCAACAAAACCCTACAGTGGTATCAAAACTCAGGCTGGTTCAATGGTTATATAACAATTGAATAAAGTAATAATATGGGTTAAACAAAAAATTGGATTAAAACGAGGTTTCTTGAAATCCTACATGTCTTGAACGAATGTTGACCTTTTGATATCACCCTAAATTATCTCATACGCTAACTCGAGAAAGTCATTCCGCTCTAACTCGAACTAAGCCAAAAGTGTGTTGTCCTGCTCATTGCACGGTGCATGGCTAAGAACGGGTAAGAATGGATGATGGTCGATATGGGCGTTATTGATAATGGCGGGTGATTATAAAGGACCTGTGAATTGATCCCTAAATTAGATTTAGGGGTTGAACAATTTTGAAAATCAACACAGAAATGTTTGTCAGGACATCGGCGTCGCGACCCTATGGTAGGGCGCCGCGGCGCTTGCTAGGGTTTCAAGGCGGCGCCGCGGCTCCATGGTGGAGCGTCGCAGTGCTAATTCTTCATTTCAAAACTTGGACTCACTAGACAGCAGGTGCCGCGACTCTATGGTGAAGCGTCGCGGCTCTATGTTGGAGCGCCGCAGCGCTAATGCAATTGCAGAAACAGAAATGTTTCTGCCCTTGCAACGTCGCGACGCTAATGCATTTTACAGAAGACAAAAAGCTTCTGCCTCTGTAGTGCCGGGGCCCTAATGATTAGCGTCGCGGCCCCACATGTCCAAAAAAAAAATCAGAGTTCAGAATGTTTAACCCAAGATTATTATTATATATGTCAAATTGTTTGTCATTTAAATTATTAGAATAGCGTCCGCTATAACTGTTTGGGCAGGCGGCGCCCAGTGTTTGATTAAACCATCTTATATCATGCATATTGGGTTGACGGTTCCTAACTATATGTGTCATTAGTTTGCATGATGTCATATTGGATATGGCGTAAATGAGTTGATCTTGGTTAAAACCCTGAATTAAAACGTTCCCTAAAATTTTAATACAAGTCTCATTTAAAATGAACGCGTCGTCCATTATAATTGATTGTAGTGCAAAATCCTTTTCGGCTAGATGATTATTTATGCCACAACATTTGCTCTAAGTCTACGAGGACTCAGACTCTTTCATAGATGCATGTTAAATGTAGAAGTGGGTGATAAACTTTCATGAGTATTTACACCACAGTGTTTTCTCTATAAGGCAAAACTCACTTAGATACATAATTGCAGTCGCATAATGGGGTTGACTTGCTAGGTTGTCTTGGCGCCACAGTGTCGGCCAAGCCGAGGGACGCAGATTGATTGTTTAGAACATTCGGTCAAACATGAGTTACAAATTATTTGTAATTGGTTTAGAGACCTATCAGGTTGTGCTGTTGAAGTTATCAGCCACAGCAAACACGGAGATAGCATGAACCTGGATCATGGCCCATTATGACCATATTTGATATGAGTCTGTATTCTTCCATAGGGTCGAAGAGTATGTTAAAATAGTGGGAGCTAATTAAACTAAAAGCCGTGTTAATTAGTTAACGAATGTGTTCAATAGAAATTATATTAGAGTTTAATTTCAAGTCTATTTGTTTCTTTAGTCATATAAAATGTCGAATCTATCACTGAAAATGTTGGTCGAGACAAACAAGTTGACTGGATCAAATTACCCTGACTGGTTAAGAAATTTGCGATTGGTGTTAAGACTAGAAAGAATTGAATATGTGTTAGACATAGTATTCCCAACAATCCCTGCTGAAAACTCTGATGAGTATGCCTTGTTTGACAAGGTGGCTTATCAGAAATGTTTGAACGATGCTACCTTGGCAAAGTGTATAATGTTGTCTTCCATGACTATGGAGTTACAGATGCAACATAAAAACATGGGCCCCAATGAAATGCTAGAACACTTGAAGAGTCTCTATAAAAAATAGTCTCAAACAATGGAGTATGAACTGTTGAGAGACCCTTTCAAATGTAAGTTGAACGAAAGGGGACAAGTGTCAGCGCATGTTCTAAAGAAGGACTACACAGCTCCAAGAGGAGGAAAAACAATAGGTGCTTCTACCTCTACTAGACAAGGTATGTTTGTCATTGAAATAAATATGTCTATAAGTAACTCCCACTGCTGGGTATTGGATACCGTTTGTGGTTCGCATATTTGTAGTAATGTGTAGGGCCTAATTAACAGCAGAAAGGTTGGATCTTGGGAGGTAGACATGCGCGTTGGAAATGGAGCACGAGTAGATGTTGAACGCGTGGGAACTTATAGACTAGATTTACATTCAGGCTTTTGTTTAGAACTAAATAATTGTTATTTTGTTCCCTCATTAACGAGGAATATCATTTCTATCCCAATGTTAGACATTGAGGGGTTTTTCTCATTTATTGCCAATGGCAGTTATGTACTGTCTTACAATGGTTTTGTTTGTGGAAATGCTCCGCTTGTGGATGGATTGTATATTTTAAACTGTAGTCGTGAAATTTTCAATGTGCAAAATAAACGAACTAAGATAGGTAATCTAAGAAACCCTTGGTCACATCAACGGATCAAGGATACCAAGATTATGAAAGTTAGACTACCTGGAACCATTTGACTTGGAGTCCTATGGTAACTGTGAATCTTTCTTGAGAGGAAAGATGACCAACAAACCACTTTATGGGAAAGTGGTACGAGCCAAAGAGGTACTTGAGTTGGTCCATACTGATGTATGTGGGCCATTTTCAACTCAAGCTAAGGGAGACTTCCCTTACTTCATCACTTTTACAGACGATTTCACAAGGTTTGGGCATGTGTATCTTATGAAACATAAGTCTGAAGCCTTTGAGAAATTCAAGGAGTACAAGTCAGAAGTAGAGAAGCAACTTGAAACAAGTATCAAGACACTTCGATCGGATCGAGGAAGTGAATACTTAAGTAAAGAATTTCTGGATTATTTGAAGCTTCATGGAGTCCAATCACAATGGACACCTCCTGGAACGCCACAGATGAATGGTGTTATTAAATGGAGAAATCAAACCCTATTAGATATGGTTAGATCCATGATGAGTTTCTCAGCTCTGCCAACATACCTTTGGGGATATGCATTGCAAAGCTCAATTTATATTCTGAACATGATTCCTTCAAAGTCAGTAGAGAAAACTCCATATGAGATATGGAACGGCAAGAAGCCAGCACTTAAACACATGCGACCCTGGGGGTGCCCTGCATATGTAAAGAAGATGCTTACTGACAAGTTGAAATCTAAAAGTGAGAAATATTATTTTGTGGGGTATCCAATGGAAACTAAGGGATACTACTTCTATCTTCCTGGAGAACATAAGGTCATTGTTTCCAGGAACGCAACTTTCCTTGAAGAAGAATATGTCTACAAGGAACATAGATGCACAGAGATAGAACTTGAAAAAATTCAAGAACCACAAGATAACACAGAAGTTGAACCCTTATCGAATGACCCAAACAAGGATTCAGTGGGAGTATTTAGTGAAGATTGGGTACTTAGAGTACGCCCTTCAGCCAATGGGAGTGTTGTGAGAGATAGTGCAGAAATGCAAGGCTCTCATACACAACCAATGGAAGATGATACAATGGTTGTGCATCATTCCATTTAGGAAATACATGAAACTGACATTCCTAAGAGCTCTCAAGGTGATGGATTGTCCAACACACAAAGACCTTCTCACAATCAGAATGCAATAAACACTGAAACGCAAAACAATCAACTCTGTAGGACCACTAGGACTCATCGTCCCCTGAAAGACTTAATCTCCTTATTAAAACAGATAATGAGATAGATATTCCTGATGACAATGAACCTACAACCTACAGTGAAGCTATGTTAGACATTTATTCGCAGAGATGGCAAGAAGCCATGAAATCTGAGATGGACTCGATGTACATCAATCAAGTTTGGAACTTGGTTGATTTGCTAACAGGGGTTAGACCCATAAGATGCAAATGGGTCTTCAAGAAGAAGATTGATGCATATGTCAAGGTACAGACTTATAAGGCAAGATTGGTGGCTAAAGGTTATAATCAACGGCCTGGGGTCGATTATGATGAAACCTTTTTACCTGTTGCGAATATTAAGTCCATTCGGATTTTGCTTACAATAGTTGCATATTATGACTATGACCTTTGGTAGATGGACGTCAAAACGGCTTTCCTCAATGGTAATCTAGTTGAAGAGGTGTATATGAAACAACCTGAGGGTTTTTCACTTGAGTCCAAACCAAATGTTGTATGCAAGCTACAAAAGTCCATTTATGGGCATAAGCAAGCTTCAAGGAGTTGGAATATTTGCTTTGACAAAGCAGTCAAATCCTTTGACTTTGTTAGAAGCAAAGAAGATCTATGCGTTTATAGTAAGCGCAATGAAGGGAGTATTGTATTCATTGTTATATATGTAGATGACATATTGATAATGGGAGATAATAAGACTCTTATGCAATCAGTCAATGAATGGTTATCCAGCACCTTCATGATGAAGGACTTGGGTGTAGCCTGCTACATTCTTGGAATTAGGATCTATAGTGATAGACCTAATAGATTGTTAGGGCTGTCACAGTCCACATACATAGACAAAGTGCTAAGACGATTCTCTATGGAAAACTCCAAGAAGGAAAATCTTCATATGGGTCAATGGATCAAGTTACAAAGAAGGATAGTCCTTCTACTGTTGCAGAACTTGAACGCATGAAAAAAATCCCATATGCTTCAGCTATAGGATCTATCATGTATGCCATGACCTATACGAGGCCAGATGTGGCCCATGCACTTAGTATGACTTGCAAATTCCAGCAGAATCCTGGGGAAGAACACTGGAAAGCAGTCAAAAGTATTCTTAAGTATCTTAGACGAACTAAAGAATATTTCTTAGTCTATGGTGGACAAGAGAAGCTGGTATGTACTGGGTACACTGATGCTAGCTTCCAGACAGATCTTGATGACTTCAAATCTCAGTCTGGATATGCCTTCATTTTCAATGGCGGAATAGTGAGTTGGAAAGGTTCCAAGCAAGCTACAACTGCTGATTCGACAACAGAAGGTGAGTATATTGCTGGGAAGGAAGCTGTTGCGATATCTGAGTTTCTGAAGGAACTAGGGGTTGTTCCAAGTGCCACTTGTCCAATAACGGTTTATTGTGACACCACCGGTGCGATTGCGCAAGCTAAGAAACCAAGATCAACAAACAGAAACAAGCATGTACCAAGAAAGTACCACATACTCAGGGAGATGGTTGAGACTGAAGAGATTAGATTAGACTATGTTCCCACAGACGATAATTTAGTTGACCCATTCACTAAACCATTAAGCTTAGTCAAGCATAATGGCCATTTTGAGAATATGGGCATTAGATATGTTGGAGATTGGCTCTAGGCCAAATTGGAGATTGAAAGTATATTTATGTCCTAGAGACAATCCGTATTAGGGCAAATGTACTTTATACACATTCGTATTATTATTAATGGAGATTAATATTTTGGCATTTGCAAATTATTGAATTGTTAATTGATTGTTTGTAATATTCTATAATATGCATCCCTAGAGGTTACGCTGTTATTAATATTATAACGTAACTCTTAAATAGCCTCGACTAATAATCATCGAGAATGGGATATCGATGATATGTGATAAGTCGACATGTGGTCTGCATCACATCCTTAGAGGAGGTAGTATGTCTCACCTGCTACGAGTAATGGCTACTCATGATGGACACATGGATACTTTGGAAGTATTGGTATACCCTGCTGATATACTATTTGTTATACTTGTCTAAAGTATGATCAGCGTGTGGGAGATAAAAGTCCTTAGACTTGAGGTCAATACGCGCATTGTCTTCAAAGTAATGTACTTTGTTCCCGTCCTAAGCTCAAATGCCTTATAGGTTGAGATACGGCTTGTATTGGGTACATTACGATTGTGGATTAAAGGTGGTAGTTGAGCCAAGATTAAGATTCATTCCTCGAATGTATATTCGAGAGAACACTCGGATTCTCAGTGATATTAAGTTGACTAAGTCGTTGGCCAACGCAATAGACATATTTAGAATATGGTCTAGTTGTCAACTAATATAGATGAGATACAATGATTAAGCCATTTGAATAGACACTTGACAAATCCTAAGCTTGATCGGGTGTGTCCTGAATGAAAGGATTTTATCTTACCACATAAAGGTTAAGTCTGGATTCGCGTAAACGTACTTCACATATTGAGTTCATCTCGCGGCGCCGTCTAGGAGTTCCGCGTAGACCTTAATTTGATTAATGTCAATATGAGAAGGCCTGTAGGGTCACACTATGTCGATTGTCCGTTTCGATCTAAGGATGTATTGAGAGTGTAATTAAATGTTCGATTTAGAATCGAGACATTTAAATGAATAATGATTATTTTAATTAAGTCAAAATTGGATTTTGGATTTAACAAAAAATGCGTGGGAAATAAATTGAGACAGTGCAGAAACTCATCGAGCGCCGCGACACCTCTGCCTCAATTTTTGGGCTAGGCCCAAGGTCAAACCCTAATCCGGTTTTGACCTAATTTTTAACTACAAATAGAGGCATTTCCTTCATTATTCATACACCAATTTCAGATTATCATTCTAAGCCTTAAAGACTTAGAATTAAAACTCTCGAACCTCTGCCGGATTTCCTAGCTTTCCGAAAGAGAAATACATTGAAGCTTGGAGCTTGCAATCGGAAGGGCAACCGCGTGTGCACCTTATAGTAGATAAAGACTCCAGATATTCTAAACCTGTAAGTTTATGCTTTATGTTACATGTTTGATTGTAGTATAACCATATCAGAAATTTTGTTGGGGTAAGTAAGAAACAATATTTTAAACTTTCGATGTGCCTTACTTATATGCTTTGAACCCAACAAAATCCTATAGAAATATTGTATTATCTCCCCGAGACTAGAAGTAAAGGTGTTGTAATTATTACTAGAGTAGTTGATTGCTCTCTATCATATTTTGTTGTATGTGTTACCTAAGAATTCTTCCGGCACCTTCGACAAAAAATTCATGTGTCAATTATGTTAGATCACTATGTATTTGAAGTTTGAGATATTAGCCTTTCATATATTGCAAGAAGTGCTTTTGGGTATCGTTTGGAGCTCAAAGCAACTTCTTTAAGAGCTTTCCATTGGAAGAGTGTCACCACCCAAATTGGAGGGTTATGACGGGCACCTGGACCTTACTTGCCGAGTACCACTAATCATATATTTAGCATATAACCATAATTTCTCATGGCCCATGAGCGCCGCCATGAGATATCCTACTGACATATGGAACTAGTAAACCGAAAAAGAGCTATGTAAAATCCTACAACCAGAAGGACCCAACCTATATACATATACATACCAAGGCCGACAGGGCCATACACGATTACTATACATAGGACAACTGTCTACAAGCCTCTAAAAAGTACGGGACATCATAAGATCGGGACAGGGCCCCTCCATACCAATGTGCATATGCAAAACAAATACCGTACTAAGGTTAGACTGCAACTTCAGAACAAGTGGAGTGCTCCAATATCCGCTGAACCAACAACCTACTAGCGAGAATCGTCACCCTGTACCTGAGCCTGCGGGCATGAAGTGCAGCATTCCCCGACAAAAGGGACATCAGTACGAATGATGTACCGAGTATGTCAGGCATGAAGAATAGCATAATAGAGATATGAAAGTAACATGAGACGAGAGAGAATCAACATGTACCGAATTGCCTCTGAGGACATAATATGCCTAATTGTCATGCACAATGCGGTCATACATATATATATGCGTATATAACTCCATCAAGACTCTGTGGGCATCCCATCATATCATACAAGCATCTGTGGGCATCCCATCATATCATACAAGCATCTGTGGGCATAATCATCATCATATATATACCAGCTGCAGGTGGAGGTGCGTATATAACGCCTTCCCTTTGCCCATACCCCATACATATATATATAATGCATACCATATAGTAGCGTATATAACGCCTTTGAGGTCAAGGTTTATATATGTATATAATGCATGAATGATATGATAATAAGACACTATAAGTTTGTCGGAGTGATGTAATGTTGTTTCACCTCCGAATAACGTTATAAATACTAACATCTTTCCCATATACCTCAATAGGGATTTAGGAACATATTTAGACATGCTTTGAACATAGGAATGAATAACATGAATATCTTTAACTACTAGCAGTAGAATGACTTATGGAACAGTATTACGTTTATGTTTCGTACTTAGAACATGTCAAAAGAAGGAAAGAGTAGTCTTAACATACCTTGATTGTCCTCCTTCGAATATCCCACCATTTTACTTTTGCTATGACATATCCCGCAATTTGCAAGACGTCGCTGCCCGTAATAAGATTGAATAACGTTGTCGTATCTATCTATTCGTGGAATAACGTTTATTCACCTACACCGTTCCCGCACCATAAAGTAATATCGCTGCTTATTCTTGGGAGGAAAATGTTATTACTAAATTGTTGAATGAGAATATGGATGCTATGTTCTTGAAAGATAAAAGTGTTGGAACCTTTTTGCTGCTTGAAGTAGTGCACTTAAAGTGATATGCTGCCACTTTTATTGATACGCAAAGGACACATGACACCCTCTTAATTACAATAGATAAATATCACCCTTAAGTGTCCCTTTAATATTTGTACACGTTCCAAGCCTTTGTCAACCACATGACTAATCTTCATCCACTAACATTAATAATTGTGGCCCTTCCTTGCCACGTGAACATGTTGTCCCTTACCACTAATCCAAATATTATTTTTAGTTAATTAGTACTTGTCTACATAATTAATATTTTGATCTCAGATTACTCAATATTGATCACTTTTAACACATTTCACATACCTATTATCATAATCACGTGGTATAACTCTAGTTCGTAACCTCTTTATACTCAAAATATCATTTCTAGTCATCGTTGTTGTCACACTTTTAAAATCATAAATTATTTCGGGACCACATCCTTTGTATGCTAAGCTCTTCATTCGCGTACGTGAATATGACATAAATCCTCTCAGGCTCGGGTCTACTTGCATATGTCTAGCTGCTCAAACCATCGCTCGAAACTACAGGGTGTTACAAAGAGTCTCGAGCCTATTAAAGGAAATTGGTAACTCTTATGCACCTCATGCCTACTCTAGGTTCGTTTTTCATAAAAACAAAGTAGGCGTTTGGCCATAGATTTCAAATATTTTTCACTTTATTTGAAATTTATGAAGTTGGAGTTGAAGAAGGAGTTTTGTTTGAGTGAGTTGGAAAATACGTTATAAATTGTTTTTCAAATTTGAAATACAACTTCAAGTTGGATTTGGATAATTTCATAGCCAAACACTAATTTCAATAAAGTGAAAAATTCTTCTGAAAAAACGTGAATACTAATTTTTATGGCCAACAGGGAAAAAGTTGCCTCTATAATTAATGTTTGTCTCAAATATTGATATCCAGGGGTTCCCACATTCTTGTTTTCCATGTATAACACCAGCCAAAGGAAGGTGGACATATTTCTATATCAGCAGAGCAAGAGCTAAGATCATATCGGTGAGGGGCAGCAAGATGATCCCCAATAATCTGGGCAAAAGCCATACAACTAGGTGAATCAAGAGAAACGTCGTCAAGATATTACTCATTAGATTGAATTTCCTATTGACACTCTAGTTTATCTAATGCTCACCTGCTTTTTGGTGTGTTTTCTTCCTCTTTTGTTACCCTCCTTGTGGAGACGGCTAGCTATTTGGATTGATAGATCATTTTGAAAAAGTACATATATGTTACAAGGCATGCATCTTTATCTATAATGAAATTATTTTCTGCTCTTGTAAGCTAGACTATTGTAACAATTTGCGAATGATATAATTGTGGGACTGTTATTATTGTTTAAAATGATACATGAGGGCTAAATTTGAGAAACACCACATGGTTGGAAAGATCAAAATTTGCATGTAATTTTTTCACCTGTTCAAAATAAAAATTGCATGTAATTTGTTTTCTCTATATATTTCTATTACTAGTTATAGAAGCATGACCTAGTCATTACTCTCTCCGATGCATATTATATGATATTTTTAGCTTTTACATTTAGTCCAAAGTAAATGATTTTCACTTAATCAAGAAGACATTAATATTTTCTTCCAATGTTTACCCTTATTTGGATAGGTGCGTTTTTACGTAATCAAGAAATCATATTAAATTGGTATTATTTAATTTAGAGTAATTTAGTGAAATAACCTTTTAATTTATAGGGGTGAATTAATTTATTAAAGGGTATTGTCTGAACTAAAAATACCATATAATATGGACAACAAAGAATACTGTTTTCAGAATTGGAACAAAATGAGGATACTTCTTGAAAAAACAGTTAGAAAGGGATGAAAATTAAAGTAAGAATCCAATAATGCAACTTTGAAACTTTCTATAACATCTTACTTACCCAACTTAGAATGGAAAATAGTTAAACAACTGCTACTTCAAAATTATGGACATGTATTTATGCCTACTAGAAATATGAATCTTGTAAAATCTAGGGCCTCTGGATTTATGGTAAACCACATTTTGGTAGCAAAAGGAATGAACTTTAATACATTAAGATAGCACATACTATAATAATATTAAATTTAGTACACCTATTCAAGATTCACCTTAACAATATTACTGCAATATGAAAATTTGGCAAAGTTTAGCTAGTGTCAATTCTAAAGAAATGGAGACGATTGCAGAAGGGTAACAACTAAGAAAATAGTCAACTAAACGAGATGTATCTTCTACATGTATAGATGATTCATATTGTTAGTTCCAACTAGTTTAAAATTGAACATAATTTAGTGAGTGATTTTTAAGATTTATCATTTACATAAAATCTTGAAAGCTAAGCAAAGTGGTCCAATGATAACAACGCCCCCAGAAGAAGGGGGAGGAAGTATGCCAATAAGATCTTTAACTTTCTTATTTTTATTCCACAAGCTAATACTGTGGAAGTAGAAGGTTTACATGGTACAAATAAGCTCATAGGTAACTAAGATCTTTAAATTTCTTATTTTTATTCCATAAGCTAATACTATGGAAGTAGAACGTTTACATGATACAAATAAGCTCATAGGTAACTCTTTTTAGAATAGAAATAATTATTAATTTAAAAAGTGAAAAACGTTGAAGTACATCCAGGAAAAAAAAGTGACAAAAGATAAATGATAGGGCAGAGCAAACGCATGACTAATGTAGTAAAAATAAAAATAAATAACTAGGAAAATAATGGGAACATATACTAATATTTAGTCAAACTTAACTATTAGCCATCTTTCCTTACTCACCATGGGAAAATGATGTTTTGCTTAAAAATAAGTGAATCTTTTACTTATTTTGTAGCAATTGATAAGTAACCCGAAAATGCTATCCCAAGAATATTTATTTGTAATCTAGCAAAATACAATAAGGGCGAGATGAGGTGGACAACTGGGGTTCATGGGTGGGGGTTGAGGGTGTTGGGGGAGGAAACAATGAACCTGTAACTTACCAGCAATACCATGAAAAAATACTATATTTCAATCAAAAAGCATTATTTCTATTCTGATTATAAGTCCTACAGTAATAAAGTGTCAAAAACCAGAAACCTCAGCATCCAAAACAAAGAAGATGAAAGTCGTCAGAATTTGACAACTTCATCACTCTCAACCATTAGTTTGGGTTTCTTTGGGTAGTTACCATCTGGTACATCCAGCGAGGCTGCGTCATAAGGTGCAGACGGAACTGGTACATCGAGCGGAGCTGCATCAGACGGTGCAGATGACACCGGTACATCTAGCGGGACTGCATCAGAAGGTGCAGACAGCGCTGGTCCACCAAGCAAACCCGTATTTCCAACAGGAACGACCCATGAGATGGGATTAACTATCACAACAATAGATATGCTTTCTGTCAGTGATGACAAAATCTGTCACAAGGTTTCTATATAAATATTTACGGGTCAAAAGGTGATAACTAGGATGCAACATAGAGTAAAATAGTGGAATCTAACTTGTATCAATAGGAATAGCGGCTAAATGCGGAAAGGAAAAAACCAATAGTGAGGTGTCTCCTAAGATGTTAGGTCGATTAATTAACTTTAAGACATATTCCAGATCACACCATCCCAGCAAACAATTGATATTTTAGAAGAATTCGCCTGTGAATGTGAATGTATTTCATTATACACACAAATAATATTCCAGATATGATTTTTAACATTTAACTAATCCAAACACAAATAATGAGTAAGACTCAAATCCTTAGATCTTACTAATTATTTAAGTATGTCTAAAACACATCCATACCATCAAGTGAAGGTGCTGGACGTTTCTTAACATAGTTTTGTTGTAGCGGTCTTGGGATCTGAAATAAAAACTGGGTATCCTTTACACCTTGTGCTACATACTCCGGATGTTGCTCCAAGTACCTGGGATGAAAGACAATTAAGCAACACCACAACAGAAATGCAAATGACGTTTACATCCACAAATCCCACCACAAAGTCATCACCCCCGTTTCATCCCGCCCTTACTGTTTCCAACATCAAAAACCATATTTCCATTATTCTTGATCAAGAAAACAACCAGTATTCTCCCTGGGTTGAACTTTTTCGCAATCATGCATGTCTCTATAATGTACTTGACCATATTGATGACACTATTCCGCGCCCTACGGAGGTTGATGATTCTATCTGGCATCGTCTCGACGCCGGCGTCAAACAATGGATATATGGTAGTATCTCTCAGGATTTGCTCCTTACTATCATGAAATCTGACTCCACTGCCCTTGACTTGTGGAATCGTTTGGAGGAAATTTTTCAGGACAACAAGCACACTCGTGCCGTGTATTTGGCAGACCAGTTCAACAAAACACGTCTTGAAAACTTCTCCAATATCTCTGAGTACTGCAAGCAGCTTAAACTTCTAGCGGATCAACTCTCCAACATCGGCATGCCTGTCACTGACGATAAAATGGTGCTACAAATGATTTCTGGCCTTACTAAGGGCGAATATGATACTTTGGCCACCATTATTCAACAGGCAGATCCGCTACCGAGTTTTAACAAAGCTCGCTCACAATTGTTGCTCGAAGAAACCTGTCGTGCTAAGCAGGATGAGCACGCCCAGCAGGTGTTAGCTGTCGACATGCAATCCCAAGATCAGACGCCATCAGACAACTCCTAACAGCGGCAGGGCCGCGGCGGCAAGGGTGGAAAAGGCCGCGGCGGTAGAGGAGGTCGTGGTCGTGGCAAGGGTCGCGGTCAACAGAACCAACAGCAGCAACAGCAACAGAGATCGCAGAACAACTGGGCCGCGGCTCCTCAGCAGTTCGTCTACAGCGCCGCGGCGCCCCAGTACAGAGCCACGACGCCCCAGTTCAGAGCCGCGGCGCCAAGTCCATTCCAGTACCAGCAACCATACAATCCGTATTCTTACCCCGGTTTGTTAGGCCCCGCTCCAGCCCCACAGCAGGCCCACTTCATGCAAGGTCAAATCCCGCAGCCCTCCTCCGGCATGACACCCACTGAGTTGGGTCAGGCGTTCAGCACCCTCTCTATGCAACAGCCTGACAATACTTGGTACATGGACTCAGGCGCCACATCTCACGTCACCCAGTCTGCAGGTACTATTCCTAAACTATTTCGGTTAAAGCATCCTCAATATGTTACAGTTGGTAGTGGACAACGCATTCCAGTTAAGGGTTATGGTACCTCATACACACAACCTCCTCATCCACCCTTCTCCCTAAAAAACACCCTATATGCCCCACACATGATTAAGAACCTCATATCTGTCCGCCAATTTACTCGTAATAATTCTGTCTCCGTGGATTTTGACCCTTTTGGTTTTACTGTGAAGGATCTTCATACGGGGACACCTCTTACGAGATGCAATAGCACGGGGGATCTCTATCCATTCACTTCCACCTCCGCTGCCAGATCTTGCTCTCCCGTCACTCTAGCGGCTGTTTCTTCTTCAACTTGGCATAATAGGCTTGGTCATCCAGGAGCCCCAGTTTTTCATTTTCTTAGAGGCAATAATTTCATTGCTTGTAATGGAAACTTGCCCAAGATTGTGTTTCTTGCTCTTTAGGCAAACATATTTGTCTTCCGTTTAAATCATCTACTAGTGTTACATTTGCTCCTTTTGATATCATACATGCCGATTTATGGACATCTCCTATCTCTAGTTCTCTCGGTCATAAATACTATCTTGTGTTGCTTGATGATTTTCACACTACGTTTGGTTATACCCTCTTAAATTTAAATCGGAAGTGTTTGTCAAATTTCCTGAGTTTCGCAAGTTCATTCAAACATAATTTGGAAAAGGCATAAAATCATTTCAGTGCAATAATGGTCATGAATTCAATAACTCTATATTTCACCGCTTTTGTACCAATAATGGCATGGTCTTTTGCTTCTCCTGTCCTGACACCTCACCACAAAACGGTAAAGCTGAAAGAATCATTCGCACCATTAACAATATGATTCGCACCCTATTGATTCATGCTTCCCTCCCTCCACCCTTCTGGATCTATGCTGCTAAAATGTCAGAATACACTCTAAATATTCTCCCTACTAGCACTCTTCACAATATGACCCCTACCGAAATCCTCTACCATAGAATCCCCTCGTATAATCATCTACGGATTTTTGGTTGTCTGTGCTATCCCAACCTTAGCTCCACCGCCCCTCACAAGCTCGCTCCTAGGTCCACTCCATGTGTCTTTCTAGGATTCCCGTCGAACCATAGGGGCTATCTATGCTATGACTTGTCGACTCGTCAGATCCACATATCTCGTCACGTTATATTCGACGAGACCATATTCCCATTTTTGAATCTTCCAAAATTCCAAAAACAGGACTACTCATTTCTTGACGAGTCTGCCATCTTTCCCCTCATAATCGAACAACTCACATCCTCTGTTCCGTCGTCAGAGCTGCGGCCTCGAGGGGAGGCACCGCGACGCCTGATTTCCAGAGAGCAATCTTTTGAAACACCGTCGACAGCGCCGCGACCCTGTGCTGAGGCGCCGCGGCGCCCAAACTTCAGAGAAGCCTGTCAACCTTCTAGCGCCGCGACTCTCGATCCAGGAGCCGCGGCGTCTCCAACGGCTTCGCCCCCACCTTCTCCTTATACGACTTTACCTCCCTTCTCAGACACCACTCCGCCACCCACTGTCCCTACCCATCGAATGGAAACTCGTTCAAAGCATGGAACCTTCAAACCCAAAGTCCATTTCAACTTGTCTGCCCAAACCATCTCTCCACTTCCAAAGAACCCAAAATTGGCCAAATAAGATCCTAATTGGAATGCGGCTATGTATGAGGAATTCAATGCTTTAACTAAACAGCACACGTGGGATCTAGTACCTAGACCTGAGGGGGTGAATGTCATTCGTTGTATGTGGATATTTCATCACAAGTTCAGAGACAATGGGGATCTTGAGAGGTATAAGGCCCGTCTTGTGGTTAATGGCACAAATCAGCAGGAGGGCATTGATTGTGGTGAGACCTTCAGCCCGGTTGTCAAATCGGCTACTATCAGCACAGTTTTAAGCATAGCCATGGGCAAACACTGGCCGATCCATCAGCTTGACGTGAAGAATGCATTCTTACATGGGGATCTGTGAGAGACAGTTTACATGCATCAGCCACCAGGGTTCACCCATCCAGCAGTTCCTTACTATGTGTGTCATCTCCGTAAGTCACTATATGGCCTGAAGCAGGCCCCCCGTGCGTGGTATGATCGCTTTGCCAGATATATCTTGCAAATTGGGTTTGTATGCAGCAAGAGTGATACATCACGTTTCATTTTTCATCGAGGTAGTAGCACTGCTTACTTATTACTTTACGTGGATGATATTGTTCTTACTGCCTCCTTCGACGGATTAAAAAATGAGATTATTGTCTTGCTCAAGTTCGAATTTGCAATGACTGATTTGGGGAAGCTGAGTTACTTTTTGGGGATATCAGTGACCAGGTCTGCCAATCATATGTTCTTATGTCAGCGTAAGTATGCAGAAGAGATTGTGTACAGGGCTAAGATGACGAACTGCAAAGAGGTGCCTACTCCAGTTGATTCCAAATCTAAGCTCAGTGCTATGGATGGTGCTCCAGTCTCTGATCCTACTCTGTATAGGAGCCTTGCAGGTGCACTTCAGTATCTCACATTCACCATGCCAGACATATCTTATGATGTTCAGCAGGTGTGCTTATTCATGCATGCCCCCAGGGAGTCTCATTTCATTCGATCCACTAGATCTGAACCATCTAGATCCGGGCAGTCAACTACTCCTGTTCCTGAGAGCTCTACTCATAACTTCGTTTGTGAGAGGTTATATCTCTTTCCTTTCTAGGAAAAGTATCCTCAAAGAATTGGGTATTCCTTGATTCCGTGATTGTACCCCCGTTGATATCTGGAATATCTAACTTATGCACTAAGAAGTGATAAGCACTACTGTTATTTGCATATCCGATGAAAATGCAATCTACAGTCTTAGGCCCAATCTTGACCTGCTTTGGCTTAGGCACTTCGACCTTTGCAATATTCTTTAACATATTAGAAACCTCCAACATTGTAGGCCTGTCAAATGGATCTTTTTGGTCACATAATAGTGCAATTTGCATGAATTTCAATAATTTGCAAGATGATATTGTACCATCAAGTGAATCATCCATAAAATCCATGCCTTTACTATCTCTCCACATCTCAAATGCATGGATCATTATTATTTTTTAACATAGCAGAAAAGAAAGAAAAGTTAAATCAAAGTTTTGCATATGTATACCGTATTTACTATTCTTAAGAAATCAGAGAAAACCTTATAAAAAGAATAATGATAAACTCATTATATTTATTTATTGCATTGTTCCTTGCATTAAATCATGTAAAGATATGGTCCATATGCATAAATCAACTCGAAAAGCTTAGCTAACGAGAGAAGGATTGTCCAAGTTCATATAAGGAGACCCACTCTAACAATCCTCTTTCCTCCTCCCTCCTCCCCCTTCTCCCACAAGCACGCTCAGATTGCCAATTGGAGAGTGGACAATATAATATGAGGGTTCGATTAGGGTAGAAGTCTAGTAGGCAGTAGAGCGTTGTCTCGTGTATCCTTCCATACTAGTAGGGTAGTATTTTCTTTGTAGTTGATCGTCCTTTGATTTCTCTTACTGTATGTTATCTCTTATGCTTCGATTATTGTATTATTTTATGCATTTAATCTTTTTCATAATGCTTTTCTATAGTATTTTTCCATAATTTCTATAGTTTTTCGAAACAATAATTAATATTTAATTTTTTCCAGTAAACAGCTGCATTTTACAACTTCATAATATGTTTCAACTTTTCGTAAGACGCCATTGCATCATTTACAACCCAACATGGGAAAGCAGAATTCCACGAAACCTTATCTATAAGTGGAGAGGATATCCCAATAGTTTTGGAAAAAGAAAGGTGTCATTCCATCTATACCGGGAGCTTTTAAAGGATGCATGTCAAAAACTGCTTGTTTCACTTCCTCATCAATAGCCTCTCTAGTGAGACTTTGATTTATTGAATCGTCAACTAATGGCGGAATTAAATTCAAAATGGGATCAATAATTGTATGTGAAAGAAATAATCCCTTGATTATTCTTATTGAATGAATATGTATATATACAAGTTACAATCTCCAAATATAAAAAATTCTATTCCTACTAAACATCTAATATCTTAATTCTACTTGTACAAGAATTCTACAATTATGGTAATTATACAATACAATTAACTACTTCTATTTTTGGTACACTAATTGGGGAAATCATGTATATCAGTGGGATATACACGGTATATTCTATCACACCCCTGCAGTCATAGCGGGTGGTTGTCGTCCGCTGAGACTGTCCCTAAAATCTTCAAATAAAATCGAGGGAAGGCCATTCGTAAAGATGTTAGCAATTTGGTATCTGGAGGGCACATGTAAGATGCGTATTTGTCCACGAGCTACCTTTTCACGGACAAAGTGAATATCCATCTCGATATGTTTAATGCGTTGATGCTGGACAGGATTTCCAGAGAAATAGATTGCACTAACATTATCATAGTAGACCAAGGTAGCTTTCTGAATAGGAAAGTGTAGTTCTAATAGAAGATTACACAACCAACATGATTCAGACACCACATTGGCTACCCCTCGATACTCGACCTCTGCTGTGGATCGCGATAATGTAGCCTGGCATTTTGCGGACTACGTGACCAAGTTATCTCCAAGAAACATACAATAACCAGAGGTTGAACGTTTGGTATCTGGATAGCCACCCCAATCAGCATATGTATAAGAAACAAGCGTAGAAACAGATGATGGATACAAATGCAAGCCATAATCAAGTGTGCCCTAGATGTATCGTATAATGCATTTGACCACATGTATGTGCTTAATCTGTAGATCATGGATAAACAAACACACCTGTAGAACTGCATATGTAATGTCAGGTCTTGTGAACGTAAGATACTGAAGTGCCCTTGCAAGGCTGCGGTAGTGGGTGGGATCCTCATATGGTGTGCCAGACTTAGCACTCATCTTTGATTTGGTATCAACCAGAGTGGAAGTGGACTTACAAGATGACATACCAGCTCTCTCAATGATCTCAGTGTCCTCCGTGACAAAAATAGATGCCCTGCATAACAAGTGACAGTGATACCCAAGAAATAACTCAAGGGCCTCAAGTCTTTCATAGCAAACTCTGAATTGAGTAGTGACATGATAGACTTGCGCAGATTATCGGAAGAAGTGGTCAATATAATATCATCCACATACAATAAGATATATGCCAGAGAAGTACCACGATGATATATAAACAGAGAATGATCAGACCTGCTGTGAGAAAACCCAATAGTAGATACATAATCTGCAAACATTTATACCAAGCCCGCGGGGCTTGCTTAAGTCCATACAAGGACTTCTTCAGTAAAAATACATGATGAGGATAATTAGGGTCTCTAAAACCCAAGGGCTGATGCATGTATACTATCTCCTTAAGCTCACCGTGTATGAAAGCATTCTTCACATCTAACTGATGAATATGCCATTCTTTTGAGAGTGCCAAACTGAGAACATTGCGAATGGTAGCCGGTTTGACCACCGAACTAAATGTCTCACCACAATCCACAGCAACATGTTGAGTTTTACCATAACCTACAAGACTAGCCTTATGCATCTCAAAAGAACCGTCAGAATTTTTTTTATGAGTAAAAATCCACATAGACCGAATAATATTAACACTAGAAGGACGGGGCACTAACTCCCACATCTTATTTTCAATAAGAGCATTATATTCGTCGTTCATAGCCAATTTCCAATCCGGGTAATGTAATGCATACATTGGGTTACGTGGTAGTGGGAATTTATGGACTTTAGAATTGAGATTAAAATGTCATTTTGGTTTTAAAATGCCCCGTTGGCTATGAGTAACGGGCCTGCGGGCACAACGTTGGAAATATGAGCTGAAGCTGACATGGGTTGGTGAGGCAGATCTGAAGCAGTGAGCCTACAGGAATGATTTGGTTAGAGTACCCAGAGTGGGACTGGGCCGTGATGCTGGTCCACTGGACAGACCCGTAGGTCTAGTGGTATCGATATTTTTTGGGCCAGTAGGCAGTGGGCCTACGGGTATGAATTGGTCACGGGACAAGTCGGAAACATGGTGGATAATATATGGCGAGACCTCGTAATCTAAAAAATTATACGAACTAGGCCCGGGATGACACACTTTTGCAAACGGAAATTGGGTTTCATAAAAAATAACATGGCGACTCATTATGATTTTATTAGACGACAAATCAAAAAATTTGTAACCACGATGATTAGATGAAAAACCCAAAAATACACAAACGGTAGAACATACATGAAGTTTGTTTATTGTAGTTGACGGGAAAAGTGGATAGCATAAACACCCAAAGACCCTAAGATGTGAATACGAATGATCTTTATTATATAGAAGTTTAAGGGGAGATTCATATGCTAATCCTTTGGTAGGAAGTATGTTAAAAAGATAAGTAGCCGTTTGTAGTGCATGATGACAAAAAGAAGGAGGTACGAAAGCATGGGCTAATAAAGTTCGGATAATATTATTAATGGTACGAATATTTCGTTTGGCTTTCCCATTTTGTGAGGACGTATGAGGACACGAAAAATGAAAAACTATGCCATTAGTATCACAAAATTCCCGAAACAACCCATTATCATATTCCTTGCCATTATCACATTGAACATTTTTAATTTTCCGTTCGAATTGGGTACGGATGAATGCTATAAATTTTAAGAAAGTAGAAAAAAACTTGAGACTTTTTGGATAAAGGAAAAGTCCACAAAAAATTAGAATAATCATCCAAAAATAAGACATAATAACGATGGCCCACAGAACTTAAAACGGGATATGTCCATTAATCACTATGAATAATGTCAAAAGGCATCAAGTGCGAGAAGTAGAATCTATAAATGATAATATAACATGTTTTCCTAACGGACAAGAAGGGAAAAGTGGAGTACTATGCGTACCCTTACAAGAAATTAAATTATTTTTATGCAGGGAAGAAATAATAGATAACCCCGGATGACCCAAACGTGCATGCCACAAGGAAGGAGCAAGAGTGGCAAAAGTAGACGGCAAGTCTGGATTCACGGAAGTGGTGGTGGTGGTGATTGGGTAAAGATCTCCCCTACTATTGCATCTCATTAGAGGTATCCCCATCAAAACCCAAAAGTATTAAAATTAACAGAAACCAATTATCAATTGTGAATAGTCGGACGGACACCAAATTTTTAATTAAGTGGGGGGGCATGAAGAACATCTTTCAAGACTAGAGGTGGATGTGGGGAAGATATATTTGTGTGACCATAACCACGAATTGGAATTGAATTCCCATTACCATCATAATGCCACAATTTTTCTCAAATTGAAAGAAGACGAGATAGTACCTTGATCGGACATCATATGAGAAGTGGCTCTGGTGTCCATGTACCAATTTGCGTCCGGGGGATTTAAACCAAGTGTATGCATCCTCAATATCTATAAGTGTCGGACTAGGATTTGGGCCTGTAGCATGGAAAGCATGCGGGGGTCGAGGCCTAAGCAGGCCCCCCTGCTACCCCAACCCATGACTGGATCGGTGGACACTGTTGAGGATCAAAATATTGGGCCTGTAATTTTGTTGAAACCGGGCCCAAGTATCGGGATATGCAGACGCCGAAAAATAGGGGTTTTTAGGCCAATGAACACTGGCCCAGCCCCACTGCCAGGGGGCCCAGGGCTATGTCCAGGTGGCCTGCGGCCCACTGTTGCTGCCACTGTTCCGACCTCCCCCACCACCGCCTTACTACCCTGATTGCCACCACGATTTTTGCCATTATTTTTACGACTGTGACCATTTTGCCGCCACCGTGATTACGATTTTGGCCTGAATTTTAGGAGAATTTGTGAGGGTCGTCTGACGTGGTCATCATTATGACAAAATGTGTTTCGGTAGCCGCCTTTTTAGCCATACCGGCCTCTTCTAACGTGAGCATAGAACGAGACTGATAGAATGGTGGCAGAGGATTACATTGACGAAGTAGTGTGCCAATGCCATTATATGCCTCAGAAAGGCCTGCAACCACTTGAAGAACAAGACGATCATTGGTAACAGGCGCACCAACGTCGCGGAGTTGGTACGCCAACTCTTTCAGCCTTTTACAATAGGCCGAGACGTTAGAAAAATCTTCCATATGGACATGGGAAAATTAATGTTCAAGAGTGACAGCACGGGAATTTTTGTTATGTTGGAATGTATCACGCAGCCTATTCCAAGTATCCATCATCGTAGCATCGGGTTCAATAATCATATGTAAGAGGTCTGTATAGATGGTGGAATAAATCCACTGGAGAACGGTAGTATCAAGGGTTGTCCATAACGTAGGATCATCCTCGGGGGTAGGCACCTTCTCCCTGCAAGGTGCCGGTGGGGTGATGTGATGGAAGACTTGATGCGAGCGTGCGTGAACTTTGAATAATTCCGCCCACGTCGCGTATTGGACGTTTTCCATTTCAAGAACATTAGGGATGTGGTTCTTGATGTTGGAAACTGTAAGGGCAGGATAAAACATATTTTTTGACGTAGACATAACTGTTAAATAAGAAAATATTCCTGTGATATATACTGAATATACAGAAGTGTATATCACAGGAATACAGTGGACTGGGCAGCAGTAGGCCTCGGCAGTGGCCACAGATTGATGATAATACAATCTTGTATATATGGTATATATATTGGTAGTATATTGTAGTGTAAAGGTTACCTTAATTAGTGTTATACACTTACCATAATTGTATAGTTAGAATTATGGTAGAATAAGGATTTAGAAATAGAATAGGAATAGGATTCTCCTATTATGGAAATATGTAACTTGTATATATAGCCTTTCAATCAATGGAAATAATCAAGGGGATTATTTCTTTCATGGTATCAAGAGACTAGGTCTAAACAAAAGTTTTTCTCTCCTAACTTTTGTCCTCTCAATTTCGGCCGAGACACCTCCACCCCCCTCGGGTTTCTCTTCCAAAATTTGTCTTCCGCTCTCAAAAACACCTCTCTTAAATTTCCCTTCCTTCTTTGTTCTTTCAATATGTCTCAGAACAATTATCATCCTGTCCTCATGGTTTCTAACGTCAAGAACAGTATCACTATTGTCCTTGAGATGGAAAACCTCCAATATGCGACGTGGGCGGAGTTGTTTAAAATTCACGCTATCTCCCATCAAGTTCTTCATCACATCATTCCTTCCGCTAGACCTCTTCCTGCGGAGGATCCTGAGTTATGGATTACTCTTCATGCTACCGTTCTCCGGTGGATCTACGCCACTATTTCGGTTGACCTTCTACAGATGATTATTGAGCTAGATACCACGGCTATGGCTGCCTGAAATAGATTGCGTCACATATTCCAATACAATCAACATTCACGTGTCGTCACACTTAAGTAGGAATTCTCTCTAGTTCGAATGGACAAATTTTTGAACGTTTCTGCATATTGCAAGAAACTAAAGGAGTTGGTGGATCAACTCCGGAATGTTGGCGCACCGATAACTAATAATCGTCTAGTTCTACAGTTGGTTGCCGGTCTTTCGGAGGCCTATAATGGTGTTGAAACTCTCCTTCGCCAAAGCAACCCTCTTCCTGACTTCTATCAAGCCCGCTCCATGCTTACTTTGGAAGAAGCCGGTTTGGCTAAAAAGGCGGCTACCGGAGCAAACCCCATCTTCATGGTGGCGTCCTCTCCTAGTCCTTCGGGTTTTGTTAATAATTCGGACCAAAACCATAATCATGGTGGCGGCAAGAATAATTGCAAGAATAATAAAAAAACAGCGGGGGCAAACGCGGCGGTTCTGGTGGCGGTTCCGATGGTCAGCAAGTAGGCGGTGGGTCCCATCCGGGGAGCAGTGGTCCACCACCCCTCTGGGCCCAGTAGTGGGGCCCATGGCAGTTGTGATGGGGCAGTGGGACATGGGCCAGCAGCCCTTACAATCCAGTAGCCAATTCCACGGCGGTGGCCGCCAACGCTCAGCCCAACACCCAAAGAAGCGGCCATCGCCTGGCCTAGCAAAGAATGCGGCAGAAGAAGAAAGATCTACGGCCCAGCTCCATCACAGACTGGAATTCTTGGGCCCCGACCTCCGTAAGCCCATCATGCAGCAGGCCTCATTCAAACCGATATCTAGGCCGCGATGCACACATTGGGGTTAACTTAACCGGACTCAAATTGGTATATGGACACCGGTGCCACTACTCACATGACTTCCGAATCAGGTACTCTCTCATCTTATTTCAATTTGAGCACCCCTCAGAGGATAATTGTTGGTAATGGCAGTTCTATTCCAATTCTAGGGTATGGTCAGAAAACATTGTCTCCCCCCAATCCACCCCTTCTCTTGAAAATACTTTACATACTCCTTAATTGATTAAAAATTTAGTGTATGTCCGAAAGTTCACAACTGACAATTCCGTTTCCATTGAATTTGATCCTTTTGGTTTCTCTGTGAAGGATTTCAAGACGGGGAGTCATCTCATGAGGTGTGATAGTAGGGGGGATCTGTATCCTATCATGCCCGGTTTCAGTCCATCGAGTCAAGCCTTGTCGTCAGTTTTTGCAGCCATCTCTCCTTCCATGTGGCATGATCGTCTGGGTCATCCGAGATCGTCTATTTTATCAGTTTTAGATAAAAATAACTTTATTTATTGTAAGGGTACGAGTCGTACTCCACTTTATCAGTCTTGTTCATTAGGGAAAATTGTTAAGTTGCCATTTGTAGATTCCAATTCTCATACTTCAATGCCATTTGATATTATTCATAGCGACATATGGACGTCTCCTGTTCTTAGTTCATTGGGTCATCGATATTATGTTCTCTTTTTGGATGATTATTCTAGATTTTTGTGGACGTTTCCAATTGCGAATAAATCACAAGTGTTTTCCGTCTTCATCAAATTTAGAGCGTTCATTCGTACTCAATTCGAAAGAGAAATAAAAAATATTCAATGTGATCATGGGAAAGAGTATGACAATAGGGAGTTTCGGGAATTCTGGGCTAATAATGGGATCAATTTTCGGTTTTCGTGTGCTCATACATCTTCACAAAATGGCAAGGCCGAACGCAAAATTCGTTCCATAAATAACATTGTCCGAACTCTCTTAATTCATGCCTCCATACCTCCATATTTTTGGCATCATGCTCTACAAATGGCCATATATCTTCTTAACATAATTCCGTCTAAAGGTCTGACATATTCTTCCCCCCTCAAAATCTTATTTAATAAGAACCCTTCTTATTCTCACCTTAGGATTTTTGGTTGATTGTATTATCCATTGTTCCCATCCACCACAATTCACAAACTTCAGGCCCGTTCCACTCCGTGTGTATTTTTGGGTTATCCGTCTAATCATCGTGGTTATAAATGCTTTCACTTATCCTCCAAGAAAATCATAATTAATCGCCATGTCATTTTTGATGAAACCCAATTTCCGTTTACAAAAGTTCATACTCACGAGCCTAGGTCGTATAAATTTTTGGATGACCAAATATCCCCGTATATTATTCAGAATTTTTCGGACATATCCCGCACCCAAAATCCTCCAATGGCCCATCGCTCATTGGACCCACTATACCGCGCCTTGTTCGATTCTTTGGATCAGTCCTAACAATTGGGCCAGTCCAGCCCAATTCTGGAACTGGTCCAGATGTTGATTCCAGTTACCGATTTGGGCCAGCAGGCCCACTACCTGCTGGCCAGTCCGTCCTGAGCCCAGAAAATTCCCAAAATTTCCTCAATTCTTCCTCGAGTCATGGACCGGTCACTCGTAGTCAGCGGGGTATTTTTACACCTAAAAGACATTTTAATTTACATTCTGATGTCTCTAAATCCCCCTTGCCCCGCAATCCTGTGTCCGCATTAAATGACCCTAATTGGAAAATTGCTATGACTGATGAATATAATGCTCTTATTGATAATAAGATGTGGGAGTTGGTGCCCCGCCCATATGGTATCAATGTTATCAGGTCTATGTGGATTTTTGCTCATAAGGAGAATTCAGATGGGTCATTTGCTAGACATAAGGCGCGACTCGTGGGTGATGGTAAGACTCAGCAGGTTGGGATAGATTGTGGTGAGACGTTTAGTCCGGTGGTCAAGCCGGCTACTATTCGCATGGTGCTTAGCTTGGCTCTTTCAAAGACTTGGCCTATTCATCAGTTGGATGTCAAAAATGCCTTCCTACATGGTGACCTCAAAGAAACAGTCTATATGCATCAGCCGTTGGGTTTCAGGGATCCTAACCGTTCGCATCGTGTTTGTTTATTGAAAAAGTCCTTATATAGGCTTAAGCAGTCTCCACGGGCCTGGTATACGAGATTTGCTGACTTCATTTCGACTATTGGGTTCACTCACAGCAGGTCAGATAATTCCTTTTTCATCTACCGCCGTGGTTCGTCATCGGCCTACATTCTGTTGTATGTGAATGATATCATCTTGACTGCCTCTTCCGATGCCTTGCGCCAGTCTATCATGGCCATGCTCAGTTCTAAGTTTGCTATGAAAGACTTAGGGCCCTTGAGTTATTTTTTGGAGATTGCCGTAAAGCGTTATTTTGGTGGTTTGTTTTTTGTCTCAACGGAAGTATGCTGCTGAGATCATAGAGAGGGATGGGATGTCATCCTGTAAGTCCACTTCTACTCCAGTTGATGCAAAACCCAAGCTTAGTGTCGCGGCAGGTTCACCGTACGAAGACCCGACCCGCTATCGCAGTCTTGCAGGGGCCCTCCAGTATCTTACCTTTACCAGACCGGTTATTACATATGCGGTTCAGCAGGTGTGTTTATTCATGCATGATCCCAGAGTTGAGCACATGAATGCAATCAAACGCATCATTCGGTATATTCAGGGGACATTGGACTATGGGTTGCACTTGTATCCTTCATCTACATCCACACTTGTCTCATACACGGATGCTGATTGGGGTGGTTGTCCCGACACTAGACGGTCGACTTCTTGCTACTGTATGTTCCTTGGCAACAACTTGGTCTCCTGGTCATCAAAGCGTCAGGCAACTCTATCACACTCAAGTGCAGAGGCAGAATATCGAGGGGTAGCGAATGTGGTCTCTGAATCATGTTGGCTACGTAATTTGCTGTTGGAGCTTCATTGTCCCATTCAGAAAGCAACCTTGGTATATTGCGATAACATTAGTGCCATCTATCTTTCAGGTAACCCAGTTCAACACCAACGCACCAAGCATATGGAAATGGACATTCACTTTGTCCGTGAAAAAGTTGCAAAGGGTCACGTTCGCGTATGCCATGTCCCGTGTCATTATCAAATTGCAGACATCTTTATAAAGGGTCTCCCAGCGGTTCTCTTTGAAGATTTTAGGGACATTCTCAGCGTTCGAAGATCGCCCGCTATGACTGCGGGGGTATGTTAAACAAGGAAATATTCCTGTGATATACACTGAATATACAGAAGTGTATATCACATGAATACAGTGGACTGGCAAGAAGCTGAGCTCTCTAGCTGGGCCTCTAAAAGGGCTACAGATTGATGATAATACAATCTTGTATATATGGTATATATATTGGTAGTATATTGTAGTGTAAAGGTTACCTTATTTAGTGTTATACACTTACCATAATTGTATAGTTAGAATTATGGTAGAATAAGGATTTAGAAATAGAATAGGAATAGGATTCTCCTATTATGGAAATATGTAACTTGTATATACAGCCTTCAATCAATGAAAATAATCAAGGGGATTATTTCTTTCAATAACGAAAGAACAATAGGTGAATGAGGGATTTTGATGAAAATTTGGGGAAAAGGAGAAAAAAATGGTGCATAGAAACTGAGGCAGCGGAAGGAATATTTTGGGAGAAGTATTTGAGACCTAGACTTCTGATACCATGAAAGAAATAATCTCATGATTATTCTTATCGAATGAATATGTATATATACATGTTACAATCTCCAAATATGGAAAATCATATACCTACTAAACATCTAATATCCTAATTCTACTTGTACAAGAATTCTACAATTATGGTAATTATACAAAATAATTAACTACTTCTATTTTTGGTACACTAATTGGGGAAATAGTGTATATCAGTGGGATATACATGGTATATTCTATCAGTATGTCTAGAAGTAGTAAATAAATTTTCATAAAAATTCTCTACTTCTCTAATAATATCGGCTTGTTCTGGCACCCAATTTCCATTAGCCAACTAAAACCCTTTAATGCTATTACATTTGCGTCTTTGAATAGTTTTCATGTGAAAATATGAGGTATTTTTATCCCCCTCTTGCAACGATAAAGCTCTAGAAGATTGTCCTAATTCGTTCCTGAGAATTCGAAGTTTATGAGGATCAAATTTATTAGGATCATTCTTAAGCTTTTCTATTTCATTTTTAATATCAATTATTCGCTTCTTCGAATATTTTTTCATCCTCCCAACCATGACATTAACGAGGACCGACACCTTTTTAATTTAAAACTAATTTGGGATTGTTCAAAGCCATCTACTTGTTCATGCCACGATCTTGCCAATAATTTATTCACTTGCATCTTTTTTACTCCACCTTTTATCAAAATAGAACTGCCCATTTTTCCTTACAGGCCCGAGTTCAGTATTTATTAAAAGTGCCGAATGATCTGAAGCCTCCGTATTTAAAATGAGTTATTTGAGCCAAGTGGAAATCTAACTGCCACTCCGATGAAGCAATAGCCCTATCTAATCTCTCTTGAATAATACCATCATTTTTCCTGAAACACCGCCAAGTCCAGGGCTTCCCTTTAAAACCTAAATCCACTTCTCCTAAATTCCATATGAAATTCTTGAAATCTGTAAATGAATATATTTCTCTAGTTCTACCTCCTAACTTTTTAGAGTTATCAATAATGTCAATAAAATTGCCAACAATAATCCAAAGAGGACACCAATTAGCCGATTTCATACTAAGTTCTTTCAGTTGTTCCCTACGAGTAACTCTATCAGTACTTAAATATAAAAAAAAAATACACCAATATTTAGAATCAGCTGAAATATCATGCACCAATGTTTCGATATAAAATTGCAAAGTGTGAGATTGACATACCTGAATTTCATCATTCCAAAATAAGCTTAAGCCTCAGATAATCCAACATGGTACACAATAGTAGCATAAGGCATGCTAAGCTGTCTTTGTATTCATTTAACAGTGATGGTACTATTTTTAGTGTCACTAAGAAAAATCATATTTGGGTAGTGGATAGGCATTGTCTCCTTTAGAAAAGAACTATCAAGGATCCCCCCAAACCTCGACAGTTCCATACCACAACCCTCATTATGGAGAGAGAAGTCATTTAGGGTTGGCCTCCCGCTCCACCATAGTTTTTTTCTTTTGCGTTTCCATATCAGTAAACAAAACATTAGCACCCTTTCGTTTATCCCCTATATTTTGTGGACATTCTTCAGAACAACCTCATCAGAATTTTCATTAAAAACATTTATTTCCTTACCGTTATTCAAACCATCAGAACCACCAATTTGTCTGGCCATTCGTTTCCAATTTTGTTTTCTCCCTTCATTATCTTTTTCATTTATTGATTGAAATAACTCAGAATATTTTTTCAAAGATTCAATCGCCAATGTTTGAGACGAGGCTTCAATAAATGAGGCAAGATTAGTAGTACATACATGGTCCTCTTGTCCTTGTATTAGAGTGATTTTGTTATGGATTGATCATCGATTATGATAGCATGAGTTATGTTTTCTCTTACCTTGTAATTCTGCTTCCTCTTCCAGATTTTGTAGATTGTTTGTAGTTCTTGCGACTTTTCTCTCCACTACCATTTCTAAGCATATATTTCTCCCCATATGATGCTTATCAATAGTGTTTATCCCTTGGCGCCTTTGAAATTCCGATGAAAGAACATGATTATCTGCCTTTAACCATGTCCCAAATTGATCACTTTTTAACATGCCTATTTGTATATCCTTGGCTCTTTAGGATGTTATTCTCCTTCACGTTACAATACTATCTTATTATTTCATCATAAAACATAGTGAAGTGTTAACAGGAACATTAATTAGAAGAGAGTTTGCACATAATTTTTTTTGTTTTGTTGAAGAAAATACATCTTGAAATCAAAATAAAACTGACAGATAAAAAAACTCTTATACTTAGGATTTTCATTTGATCTATCTATGATTTGGATGAAATTGTAAAATCTTATTGCTTTTTAATTCTGAAAATGTAAGTGAAAAAGAAAGTGTTTTCTCTTTGGATCCCATACCGACCAATACAAACAAAGGATGAGCAAATGTTGTGGTATAAATTTTGGGCTGGGCTGACATGTTAACATACTTACCTGGACAGGGTCAATGGGTGATCAATAAGGCCCATGACCTAGGCTGGTGATCTCTATTGCACTTTGGAGGGGTGCCTGCCTAAGGTCGGCCCAAGTGGTCGAGCCTACCTCATAATTTGTGACAGTGCGGGTCAGTTCTTTCTATTTCAGTTGTTGTTATATCCCTGTTATGCTATTGTTCATGTTTGACATACTCAGTACATCAGTCGTACTAACGTCCCTTTTGCCGGGGGACGCTGCGTTTCATGCCCGCATGTTCAGTTAAAGAGGATGACGGTTCACGCTAGTAGGTTGCTAGTTCAGCTGATGTTGGAACACTATATTTGTTTATGAGTTGCTCTTGGTCATGGTACAATATTTTTGCATCCGCATACGGGTATGGCGGGGTCCTATCCCGTCCTTGTGATGTCATGTATTCTTTAGAGGCTTGTAGACAGGTGTCCTGTGGTTAGTTGTCATATGTGGCCTTTTCGGCCTTGGTATGGGTATGTATATATGAAAAAATGGATTTCTGGTTAAGATTTTCTATAATCTTTTTCGGCTTAGTCGGTTAATAATTGTGATTAGGTGTTGAATGTACGATTAGCGGTACCCGGCGGGCGGGATCTGGGTGCCTGTCGCGGCCCTCCGATTTGGGTCGTGACATAAGTGTTATGTATATTTAAGATCACAAGTTTCAAAGTTTTTTATATTTTTTTTAAACTTCGTAACGAGTTAAACTATATCACATAAACTAAAACAGAATACTATTTTATTTTTACCGCTTCTTTAACCCAAAGCAAGAAACCTTAGTCTTTGAAATATTAGATCTTTTTACCGCGCTCCATCCTAATTTATGTGACTATTTTTTTGAAAAAAATAAAAATTTCAAAATTAAATATAGAAAAATTATACTAGTATTCTTTTTGGTACAACTTATATAAATAGGAACAGAAGGAGTACTTTTTATTTTGAAGATGTACCCGACATGTGTACTATATAAACAAAATTAATTTAGCTTTAATATAGTCATAAGATGAGTATTTACTTAATTTCTATTAATGAAATTTAAGCACTCATGATATATTTCTGTGTTTCAAATTTCCCTCTCAGCTCTTACATGAAAATGCGTCTCTAAATTTGTGCTCCAATGTACCTTTAGTCTGTGTATTTACTACTACAATTTTCTTTACACACTTATTAGAGAAAATTTATTGCCTCATAATGCAAGAGATGATTTAGAGGAATCAAAGAGATGGATACATTGGATATCAGAACATTGAAGAATGTCATTTGAATCAGTTGCTTGTGTAAGTTCTGAGCTCAATGCAAAAAGCTGACATTGTCAGTTATATTAATGTAGTAAGAAGTTAGTCTAGGCTGACCATCAGCCAATATCTTGCTGAATCTGCATAGTGAGGCTTAGCCTCCTAAAAATAGGAGGAAAAGAGAAAATACTGCAGAAAGATGGATGCTCTTTCTGTTATCTCACATGCTATAGCATGCAAAATTTTCTCATCTTTTCCTGGTAAACTAAGAAAGTGGCTTTGGTTTAAAGAACAAGTTTACGGATGCCATGTAACATGACAACCAAGAAATATGCCGGGATTTTAGAAAGGCATTTATTTGTGATTTTTCTTTCCATTTTGGAAGTGATATTTCTCCAAATCTCTACCATCCACTTTTTATGAATTCTTCTTGCAAGTTGTATCTGTTGCAAGTTGTATCTGTTGCAAGTTGTATCTGTGGGAGAAGTCAATGGGAAAAATCACGTATTTTTCATGGGAGACAGGTCTCACCCTGAGAATGAGGAGATTTACACGCTTATTGTAGAAAATTTATTGCTCTAATGCAAGAGATGATTTAGAGGAATCAAAAAGATGCATTGAAAGCCCGGGATTGAAAGATTTCACTTGAACCATTTGGTAATGTAAGTTCTGAAGCTCAGTGCGTAAAGGAGACCAGGTCACTTGGTAGACTGCCATCAGCCATTGAAATGATCAATGCCAACTCAGTCGGAGATTGATGAAACCATATGGGACTTTCTGACCAGACGCAATCCGCCAACACCGGACCATCAAAATCCAGAATAATCTATCTGGGAAGGTTCAGAGTGCCCAGATAGAGGATAACTCAGATAACGACTAGATTCCGAAATCTTAGGGATTCCCTTTAACCCCATTAACTCCTAAGATCTTAAATGGCTGAAACGGACGGATATCAAGGAATTAGTTATTATTAGTTGGTCCGGTCCTTCCCCGAATCCCGCGCATAGCGGGAGCTTAGTGCACCGGGGGCTGCCCTTTCTGTCCCTATAAAATCCCCACTTCCCCGCGATTGTACCATCTGATTTTCACATGATTACTTATAATTTCACGCTTATTCTCTATAAGCACGACCGTTAACATCACTGCTCTTCCGCAACATTCATCACGTGATCTGGAAGAATCAATAAGAATCTCTCTTGTTATTTGTGTTAAATTGTTATTGTTCATTATCTCGTTACTGCTTTACTCACATTAGCAAAGGATTAATATATTTGGATTAATTATGTTTCTTGTGACATCATTCAAACAAAGTCAACTAATTGACCTTATAACCAAATTTTAGGCTAAACAACCATATCTTGCTGAATCTGCACAGTGAGACTTAGCCTCCGAAATGAAAAAGAGGAAATTATAAGATATTTAACACAAAAGACTTGGTTTCTCATAAGGTCACTCAATTATCCTCATTGTAACACAAAAGTCACTTAAACTTTGTTTTGTAACTGGAAAGTCACTAGACTATCGTTATTGTAACACAAAAGTCACTTAACTTTGTTTTGTAACAGGAAAGTCACTCAACTTTCATCTTTGTAACACAAAAATCACTCAACTCATTTTAGTAAACTTTTCCTGACGTAACATTTTTCTAAAAGTTAAATCCTTATTTAATATAAACTCACCCATTTTTACCATTTGGTGATCCGCCCCACTAAACCGATCCACTATCCAAATATTTATAACAAAACACTAAGGACTGAAATTTTATTAGAATTTTTTACTAGTAACGTGGCTGGATTCTCCTCCCTACTCAGGCCTTAAAGTTTTGCCTCAAGTTCATGTGGTTACTACGACACTACTGCTACTATTTGCAAGTAGTAACAGTTCTTCAAGAAAATTTTACATTCTGTTCACTAAATATACGTAAATCAACTGAGTCTAGTTGTACCTTTGTTCTTCTTTTCATCTATGATGTATTCAAAATACAATTCCCTTGAGCAACCAGCTTGAATTTTAAAAAGAATACCATAAGAAGTTGGTAGTGATTGCAGGGAAAGTAAATGGCACATCGATAATCAAGGTTTCAAGTCACTTAGTTAATTCAGGAGCACGGAAGTAGTGATTTTGTTCAAAATCACTATATTATTCCTCTGCTCTACAAAATTTACACTACTGAGTTTTCAGACATCCTCATCAAGTCCTACACAAAATCCATTGGATAGCGGGTCAGGTTAGTAGGGCGGGTCGTTAAATGGTAAAAATGAGTGAGTTTATATTAAATAAGGATTTAACTTTGAAAAAAATGCCACGTTAGCAAAAGTTGACTAAAATGAATTGAGTGATTTTTGTGTTACAAAGATGAAAGTTGAGTGACTTTCCGGTTGCAAAACAAAGTGACTTTTGTGTTACAATGAGGATAGTTGAGTGACTTTATGAGAAATCAACTCTAATAGAAAAAGATGGAAACTGAATGTGATTTCTCCATCTAGTTAGAAAGGAATCTATGATTCCCCCCTTTGAATGTGATTTCTCCATACATTGCAACTTCCACTTACTATGAATTCTTCATGGAAACTGAAACTATTCATAATGCTTTTTGGATGGCCTTTTTTATTTATGGATTTAGTTGTGCTCCAATCATGTTAAACTACTCTCATGATGGTCTCTTGTTGCTATCAGACTATGGATAAGATGAACCCTGATCTCAAAGGAGAGATTGAGAAGAAGTTGAACATTTATTACTGGGAAGAGCTAACTGCTTGAACGCTCTATCAAGGAACCTAAATCGTGTGTACATTTTCTTGTGGAGTAAGAAGATTAGTTGTTGAGTGCATTGAGGCTGAGAAGTGCTGCGACGAACACAAAGTCTATTAGACCTACACCAATTGGGTATGAAAGTGGTTAGTTTTGGAAGCCGACTGAGATAATAGTTGTAAATTGATCTACCCTCATGTTTTTTTCATAGCAAGCCATATTTTGTTTCTTGGCTTTATAACTCTTGTTCGTTGTATTAATTCTCTATATGAGCTCAAAGTGGCTCATGTATGTTGTTCATTCAATATATTCTCTATATGGTTACATTTGATAATAAGTCTTCTTGGCTAAGATCAAGTGTAGTATCTGTTCTTATCAATTTAATATCTGATATGTGGGCCATCGGCTCACACGATATTAACTCAATTTTTTAAGGGGGTAGGTCCAGCAAGGTAGCTTGCTACTTGGGACTTCGCACATCGCCCATGTGTTGCACTGCTGCATGGTCTATTGTTTTCTCCTGATTAACCTAAAAGATTTGCAAAACTTATTCTAAGCTTGGTTCAATCTCGCAGACCAAATCATGATATAAACTCTGTTGCACCTGTACTATAGTCTTGTTTTCTCCTCCTTTTTCCATGCACTTGGTGGTATCCTTTTAAGTTGGGAAGTAGTAATGTGCATAGTTTTGTGAGTGAAGAGTGATATTCTGTTTGTATGTAATTTTCTTTTGATCTGGTGTCAATGGAGATATCTTCTTGACCATGGACTGGCCTTTTCAATTTTCAAAGGTTTCCTGATTTTATTGACAGATTGACACCATGTCCAAATCATGAACTGTCAATATACTAATTTCTTGTTGACAGAAGAAATAGTTTTAGCAGCTATATCAAGAAATACACAACAAAAATGACAGTATTAGCTTTTCTCTATTGGTTCTTTAGGCACAAAATGGTGCATATGAAATATGGAATTCTCAAACCTACAAGAATCCCACATCAAAATATAACAAAAGCCAAAAGGAGACAAGTAGCATAAAATAAGCAGGCCGTGAACTAGGACAGTCATACCTTTCTCGGCCTTTTGGCTAAGATCAAGTGTAGTATCTGTTCTTATCAGTTTAATATTTGATATGTAGGTCATTGACCTACACGATATTAACTAAATTTTTTAAGGGGGAGAGTCCGTTAAGGTAGCTTGCTACCTGGGCTCTCGAGCATCGCCATGCATTGCACTATTGCATGTGCCTGGCGCGCCCCACCAAGTCTAGTCAAATTTTGTTGGGCCTTGCTCTATTTTTAGCGGTATGGTTTCGGTTTGGTGGACGAAATTTGTAATTAAGTTGTGAAAAAAAGACCTGATATGAAATTTTTATAAATCTAGAAAAATGATTATTGTGAGTTAGATATGATCTAATTTTCATTGACAAAGTAGGGTACATTTAGTGTTTTTTTATGAAAATGGGGAAAAATAAAAAGATCAAAAGAGAGAGAGGAACATTTAGTTCTCTTCTAATAAATCAAAACTATATCGATACCGAATAGAAATTGAGTTGATTGGATAGAATAGAAATTGAGTTGATTGGACCGATTTTGGAAAGTCAAATCTTGATTATACATTAATAAAATAATTAAAAAAGTGGTGCCATATATATACTTTTTTAAAAAATAATCGGACAAAGCGAATCATTATATATATATATATATATATATATATATATCATCTTGCAACAAATTGTGTAATTGTTGCAGTGTCAACTTGTCTTTCCTACACATATTTCAGATTGTCAGTTTTTTCATCATCTCATACAGAAAATGCAGGCCTCTTGGAGAAATCTATGGCTAAATTTGCAATATTCTTTAACATATTAGAAACCTCCAACATTGTAGGCCCGTCCAATTGATCTTTTTGGTCAAATAATAGTGCAATTTGCATGCATTTCAATAAGTTGCAAGATGATATTGTATCATCAAGTGAATCATCCATAAACTCCATGCCTTTACCATATCTCCACATCTCAAATGCCTAGATCATTATTAATTTTTAACATAGCTGAAAGGAAAGGAAAGTTAAATCAAAGTTTTGCATATGTATACCCTATTTACTATTCTTAAGAAATCAGAGAAAATGTATAAAAAGAATAATGATAAACTCATTATATTTATTTATTGCATTGTTCCTTGCATTAATCATATAAAGATATGGTTCATGTGCATAAATCAACTCGAAAAGCTTAGCTAACGAGGGAAGGATTGTCCAAGTTCATATAAGGAGACCCACTCTAACAATCCTCTTTCCTCCTCCCCCCCTCCCCTCTCCTCCCACAAGCACGCTCAGACTGCCAATTGGAGAGTGGACAATATAATATGAGGGTTCGATTAGGGTAGAAGGCTAGTATACAGTAGAGCGTTGTCTTGTGTATCCTTCCATACTAGTAGGGTAGTATTTTCTTTGTAGTTGATCATCCTTTGATTTCTCTTATTTTATGTTGTCTCTTATGCTTCGATTATTGTATTAGTTTATGCATTTAAACTTTTTCATAATGCGTTTCTACAGTATTTTTCCATAATTTCTATAGTTTTTTGAAATAATAATTAATATTTAATTTTTTTCCAGTAAACAACTGCATTTTATTACTTCATAATATGTTTCAACTGTTCGTAAGATGCCATTGCATCCTTTACAATCCAACATGGGGAATCAAAATTCCACGAAACCTTATCTATAAGGGAAATAAAGAATTTAGCTAGATTATGAGCTAGCTGATTCCAAGATGGCAAAAGATATCCTGAATGAAAGAAGCTTTTAACGGCAGCAATAATATCAGTGGAGAGGATATCCCAATAGTCTACTTTCGTGATGGTCTTTTATTGATATCAGATTATGGCAAAGATGACCCGTCTCAAAGGAGATAGAAAAAAATACTTGTGAATTGATTGGGAATAATTAAGTTTTATCAAAGCAAGTCATATTCTGTTTCTTGCTGTGTCTAGCTCTTGTTCGTTATAGCACTTCCGCAATTGGCTTGTATGTTATTCCTTTAATATATGCACATGAAAACATCCCCAGGCTTTGTTTCAACAGAAATGGTAAGAACACGATGATTCACGAGCTTGAATTGTGATATAAGCAAAAACTTGGGATTTAAATAGCGGGAGTAAATTTTCAGACTTATTATCCATCGAGTTTTGAACTGTGCGTTAGCTGACCCTCTAGAAGGATAACTTTTGTTTTTTTATGTAAGTTGTCCATTAAATTCAACATGAAACTTATAAACTTTGCATAAGGTGAGAAAAGGAGTTAAAAAACTCTCTTTTCCCCCTGTTGTCTTCTGCTATGAACATGGCTCATAATAAAACAACAACAACAACATACCCAGTATAATCTCATCAGGTGGGGTCTGGGAAGGGTAAAGTGTACGCAGACCTTACTTCTACCTTTTGACGGGTAGAGAGGTTGTTTCCGATAGACCCCCGGTTCAAGTAGAAATGAAAATGCAACAATAATAATAAATAGTAATAGCATCAAGAAAATATGATAACAAAGTGAAAGCAACAAACACGCATTGAACCAAAAAGCAATCCTCAAAAGGAAGAACTATAAGTAACGGCCAAGACCAAAATTCTAAATAAAGAATGGAAAAATAATCTGAAAAATAACAATAACGCCGCTACCACCATATCATACGACCATGAAGTGCAAGACACAACCAATAATAAAATAAATCAAAAGAGCAGAGACTCCAAATGTCGCCTTTGCGATGCACTCACGCACGAGCCCTACAAGACCCCACCAGTTCATATTTAATTTTAACTCGGAATAATTCTTTGGTTTTGATTTAATCATTTTTTTCTTAGTTTGAGGTAAACTCAATTTTTTAACTGATTAAGCTAAAAGATTTGCAAAACTATATTCTAACCTTGGTTCAATCTCGCATACCAAATCATGATATAAACTCTGTTGCACCTGTACTATAGTCTTGTTTTCTCCTCCTTTTGCCATGCACTTGGTGGTATCCTTTTAAGTTGGGAAGTAGTACTGTGCATAGTTTTGTGAGTGAAGAGTGATATTCTGTTTGTATGTAATTTTCTTTTGATCTTGTGTCAATGGAGATATCTTCTCGACCATGGACTGGCCTTTTCAATTTTCAAAGGTTTCCTGATTTTATTGACAATTTGACACCATGTCCAAATCATGAACTGCCAATATACTAATTTCTTGTTGACAGAAGAAATAGTTTTAGCAGCTATATCAATAAATACACAACAAAAATGACAGTATTAGCTTTGCTCTATTGTTTCTTTAGGCACAAAATGGTGCATATGAAACATGGAATTCTCAAACCTAAAAGATTCCCACATCAAAATATAACAAAAGCCAAAAGGAGAGAAGTAGCATAAAATAAGCAGGACGTGAACTAGGACAGTCATACCTTTCTCGGGCTTTTAGCTAAGATTAAGTATACTATCTGTTCTTATCAGTTTAATATCTGATATGTAGGTTTTCGGCCTACACGATATTAACTAAATCTTTTAATGGGGAGAGTCCATTTAGGTAGCTTGCTACCTGGGCTCTCGAGCATCGCCATGCATTGCACAATTGCATGTGCCTGGCGCGCCCCACCAAGTCTAGTCAAATTTTGTTGGGCCTTGCTCTATATTTAGCGGTATGGTTTCGGTTTGGTGGACGAAATTTGTAATTAAGTTGTGGTAAAATACCTGATATGAAATATTTTATAAATCTAGAAAAATGATTATTGTGAGTTAGATATGATCTAATTTTCATTTAAAAAGAAGGGTACATTTAGTATTTTTATGAAAATGTGGAAAAATAAAAAGATCAATAGAGAGAGAGGAACATTTAGTTCTCTTCTAATAAATCGAAACTATATCGATACTGAATAGAAATTGAGATGATTGGATCAAATAGAAATTGAGATGATTGGATCAAATAGAGATGATTGGACCGATTTTGGAAAGTCAAATCTTGATTATACATTAATAAAATAATCAAAAAAGTGGTGCCATATATATACATTTTTAAAAAATAATCGGACAAAGCGAATCATTATATATATATATATATATATCATCTTGCAACAAATTGTGTAATTGTTGCAGTGTCAACTTCTTGTCTTTCCTACACATATTTCAGATTGTCACTTTTTTCATCATCACATATAGAAAATGCAGGCCTCTTGGAGAAATCTATGGCTAAATTTGCAATATTCTTTAACATATTAGAAACCTCCAACATTGTAGGCCCGTCCAATGGATCTTTTTGGTCACATAATAGTGCAATTTGCATGCATTTCAATAAGTTGCAAGATGATATTGTATCATCAAGTGAATCATCCATAAACTCCATGCCTTTACCATATCTCCACATCTCAAATGCCTGGATCATTATTAATTTTTAACATAGCTGAAAGGAAAGGAAAGTTAAATCAAAGTTTTGCATATGTATACCCTATTTACTATTCTTAAGAAATCAGAGAAAATGTATAAAAAGAATAATGATAAACTCATTATATTTATTTATTGCATTGTTCATTGCATTAATCATATAAAGATATGGTTCATGTGCATAAATCAACTCGAAAAGCTTAGTTAACGAGGGAAGGATTGTCCAAGTTCATATAAGGAGACCCACTCTAACAATCCTCTTTCCTCCTCCCCCCCTCCCCCCTCCTCCCACAAGCACGCTCAGACTGCCAATTGGAGAGTGGACAATATAATATGAGGGTTCGATTAGGGTAGAAGGCTAGTATGCAGTAGAGCGTTGTCTTGTGTATCCTTCCATACTAGTAGGGTAGTATTTTCTTTGTAGTTGATCATCCTTTGATTTCTCTTATTTTATGTTGTCTCTTATGCTTCGATTATTGTATTAGTTTATGCATTTAAACTTTTTCATAATGCTTTACAAAGTATTTTTCCATAATTTCTATAGTTTTTTGAAATAATAATTAATATTTAATTTTTTTCCAGTAAACAACTGCATTTTATTACTTCATAATATGTTTCAACTGTTCGTAAGATGCCATTGCATCCTTTACAATCCAACATGGGGAATCAAAATTCCACGAAACCTTATCTATAAGGGAAATAAAGAATTTAGCTAGATTATGAGCTAGCTGATTCCAAGATGGCAAAAGATATCCTGAATGAAAGAAGCTTTTAACGGCAGCAATAATATCAGTGGAGAGGATATCCCAATAGTCTACTTTCGTGATGGTCTTTTGTTGATATCAGATTATGGCAAAGATGACCCTTCTCAAAGGAGAGAGAAAAAAATACTTGTGAATTGATTGGGAATAATTAAGTTTTATCAAAGCAAGTCATATTCTGTTTCTTGCTGTGTCTAGCTCTTGTTCGTTATAGCACTTCCGCAATTGGCTTGTATGTTATTCCTTTAATATATGCACATGAAAACATCCCCAGGCTTTGTTTCAACAGAAATGGTAAGACCACGATGAATCACGAGCTTGAATTGTGATATAAGCAAAAACTTGGGATTTAAATAGCGGGAGTAAATTTTCAGACTCATTATCCATCGAGTTTTGAACTGTGCGTTAGCTGACCCTCTAGAAGGATAACTTTTGTTTTTTATGTAAGTTGTCCATTAAATTCAACATGAAACTTATAAACTTTGCATAAGGTGAGAAAAGGAGTTAAAAAACTCTCTTTTCCCCCTGTTGTCTTCTGCTATGAACATGGCTCATAATAAAATAACAACAACAACATACCCAGTATAATCTCATCAGGTGGGGTCTGGGAAGGGTAAAGTGTACGCAGACCTTACTTCTACCTTTTGACGGGTAGAGAGGTTGTTTCCGATAGACCCCCGGTTCAAGTAGAAATGAAAATGCAACAATAATAATAAATAGTAATAGCATCAAGAAAATATGATAACAAAGTGAAAGCAACAAACACGCATTGAACCAAAAAGCAATCCTCAAAAGGAAGAACTATAAGTAACGAAGCCAAGACCAAAATACTAAATAAAGAATGGAAAAATAATCTGAAAAAATAACAATAACGTCGCTACCACCATATCATACGACCATGAAGTGCAAGACACAACCAATAATAAAATAAATCAAAAGAGCAGAGACTCCAAAGCCGCTCTTTGCGATGCACTCGCCGCATCTAACCCTACAGACCCCACCGCTCATATTTAATTTTAACTCGGAATAATTCTTTGGTTTTGATTTAATAATTTTTTTCTTAGTTTGAGGTAAACTCAATTTTTTAACTGATTAAGCTAAAAGATTTGCAAAACTATATTCTAACCTTGGTTCAATCTCGCATACCAAATCATGATATAAACTCTGTTGCACATGTACTATAGTCTTGTTTTCTCCTCCTTTTGCCATGCACTTGGTGGTATCCTTTTAAGTTGGGAAGTAGTACTGTGCATAGTTTTGTGAGTGAAGAGTGATATTCTGTTTGTATGTAATTTTCTTTTGATCTTGTGTCAATGGAGATATCTTCTCGACCATGGACTGGCCTTTTCAATTTTCAAAGGTTTCCTGATTTTATTGACAATTTGACACCACGTCCAAATCATGAACTGCCAATATACTAATTTCTTGTTGGCAGAAGAAATAGTTTTAGCAGCTATATCAAGAAATACACAACAAAAATGATAGTATTAGTTTTGCTCTATTGTTTCTTTAGGCACAAAATGGTGCATATGAAACATGGAATTCTCAAACCTAAAAGATTCCCACATCAAAATATAATAAAAGCCAAAAGGAGAGAAGTAGCATAAAATAAGCAGGCCGTGAACTAGGACAGTCATACCTTTCTCGACCTTTTGGCTATGATCAATATGTATATGTTCTTATCAGTTTAATATCTGATATGTAGGTTTTCCGTCTACACGATATTAACTAAATCTTTTAACGGGGAGAGTCCGTTTAGGTAGCTTGCTACCTGGGCTCTCGAGCATCGCCATGCATTGCACAATTGCATGTGCCTGGTGCGCCCCACCAAGTCTAGTCAAATTTTGTTGGGCCTTGCTCTATATTTAGCGGTATGGTTTCGGTTTGGTGGACGAAATTTGTAATTAAGTTGTGCAAAAAGACCTGATATGAAATACTTTATAAATCTAGAAAAATGATTATTGTGAGTTAGATATGATCTAATTTTCATTTAAAAAGAAGGGTACATTTAGTATTTTTATGAAAATGGGGAAAAATAAAAAGATCAATAGAGAGAGTGGAACATTTAGTTCTCTTCTAATAAATTGAAACTATATCGATATCGAATAGAAATTGAGATGATTGGATCAAATAGAAATTGAGATGATTGGACCAATTTTGGAAAGTCAAATCTTGATTATACATTAATAAAATAATCAAAAAAAGTGGTGCCATAATAAAATATATATATATATATATATATATCATCTTGCAATAAATTGTGTAATTGTTGCAGTGTCAACTTCTTGTCTTTCCTACACATATTTCAGATTGTCACTTTTTTCATCATCACATATAGAAAATGCAGGCCTCTTGGGGAAATCTATGGTTAAATTTGCAATATTCTTTAACATATTAGAAACCTTCAACATTGTAGGCCCCCATGGATCTTTTTGGTCACATAATAGTGCAATTTGCATGCATTTCAATAAGTTGCAAGATGATATTGTATCACCGAGTGAATCAGCCATAAACTCCATGCCTTTACCATATCTCCACATCTCAAATGCCTGGATCATTATTAATTTTGAACATAGTAGAAAAGAAAGAAAAGTTAAATCAAAGTTTTATATATGTAAACCCTATTTACTATTCTTAAGAAATTAGAGAAAACCGTATAAAAAGAATAACGATAAACTCATTATATTTATTTATTGCATTGTTCCTTGCACTAATCATGTAAAGATATGGTCATGTGCATAAATCAACTCGAAAAGCTTAGCTAACGAGGGAAGGATTGTCCAAGTTCATATAAGGAGACCCACTCTAACAATCCTCTTTCCTCCTCCCCCCCCCCCTCCTCCCACAAGCACGCTCAGACTGCCAATTGGAGAGTGGACATTATAATATGAGGGTTCAATTAGGGTAGAAGGGTAGTAGGCATTAGAGCGTTGTTTCGTGTATCCTTCCATACTAGTAGGGTAGTATTTTCTTTGTAGTTGATCATCCTTTGATTTCTCTTATTTTCTGTTGTCTCTTATGCTTCGATTATTGTATTAGTTTATGCATTTAAACTTTTTCATAATGCTTTTCTACAGTATTTTTCCATAATTTCTATAGTTTTTTGAAATAATAATTAATATTTAATTTTTTTCCAGTAAACAACTGCATTTTATTACTTCATAATATGTTTAAACTGTTCGTAAGACGCCATTGCATCCTTTACAACCCAACATGGGAAATCAGAATTCCACGAAACCTTATCTATAAGGGAAATAGAGAATTTAGCTAGATTATGAGCTAGCTGATTCCAAGATGGCAAAAGATATCCTGAATGAAAGAATCTTTTAACGGCAGCAATAATATCAGTGGAGAGGATATCCCAATAGTCTACTTTCGTGATGGTCTTTTGTTGATATCAGATTATGGCAAAGATGACCCTTCTCAAAGGAGAGAGAAAAAAATACTTGGGACTAATTAAGTTTTATCAAAGCAAGTCATATTCTGTTTCTTGATGTGTATAGCTCTTGTTCGTTATAGCACTTCCGCAATTGGCTTGTATGTTATTCCTTTAATATATGCACATGAAAACATCCCCAGGCTTTGTTTCAACGGAAATGGTAAGAACACGATGAATCACGAGCTTGAATTGTAATATAAGCAAAGACTTGGGATTTAAATAGCGGGAGTAAACTTTCAGACTCATTATCCATTGAGTTTTGAACTGTGCGTTAGCTGACCCTCTAGAATGATAACTTTTTTTTTATGTAAGTTGTCCATTAAATTCAACATGAAACTTATAAACTTTGCATAAGGTGAGAAAAGGAGTTACAAAACTCTCTTTTCCCCCTGTTATCTTCTGCTATGAACATGGCTTATAATAAAACAACAACAACAACATACCCAGTATAATCTCATCAGGTGGAGTCTGGGAAGGGTAAAGTGTACGCAGACCTTACTTCTACCTTTTGATGGGTAGAGAGGTTGTTTCCGATAGACCCCTGGTTCAAGTAAAAATGAAAATGCAACAATAATAATAAACAGTAATAGCAGCAAGAAAATATGATAACAAAGTGAAAGCAACAAGCACGCACAGAACCAAAAAGCAGTCCGCAAAAGGAAGAACTATAAGTAACGAAGCCAAGACCAAAATACTAAATAAAGAATGGCAAAATAATCTGAAGAAAATAACAATAACGTCGCTACCACCATATCATACGACCATGAAGTGCAAGACACTACCAATAATAAAATAAATCCAAAGAACATAGACTCCAGCGTCGCCCTTGAGATGCACTGCTGCACGAGCCCGGCGCACCCCACTAGTTCATATTTAATTTTAACTCTGAATCATTCTTTGGTTTTGATTTAATCATTTTTTTCTTATTTTGAGGTAAACTCAATTTTTTAACTGATTAAGCTAAAAGATTTGCAAAACTATATTCTAACCTTGGTTCAATCTCGCATACCAAATCATGATATAAACTCTGTTGCACCTGTACTATAGTCTTGTTTTCTCCTCCTTTTGCCATGCACTTGGTGGTATCCTTTTAAGTTGGGAAGTAGTACTGTGCATAGTTTTGTGAGTGAAGAGTGATATTCTGTTAGTATGTAATTTTCTTTTGATCTGGTGTCAATGGAGATATCTTCTCGACCATGGACTGGCCTTTTCAATTTTCAATGGTTTCCAGATTTTATTGACAATTTGACACCATGTCCAAATCATGAACTGTCAATATACTAATTTCTTTTTGGCAGAAGAAATAGTTTTAGCAGCTATATCAAGAAATACACAACAAAAATGACAATATTAGCTTTGCTCTATTGTTTCTTTAGGCACAAAATGGTGCATATGAAACATGGAATTCTCAAACCTACAAGATTCCCACATCAAAATATAACAAAAGCCAAAAGGAGACAAGTAGCATAAAATAAGCAGGCCGTGAACTAGGACAGTCATACCTTTCTCGGCCTTTTGGCTAAGATCAAGTGTAGTATCTGTTCTTATCAGTTTAATATCTGATATGTATGTCATCGGCCTACACGATATTAACTAAATTTTTTAAGGGGGAGAGTCCGTTAAGGTAGCTTGCTACTTGGGCTCGCTAGCATCGCCCATACATTGCACTATTGCATGTGCCTGGCGCACCCCAACAAGTCTAGTCAAATTTTATTGGGCCTTGCTCTATATTTAGCGGTATGGTTTCGATTTGGGGGATGAAATTTGTAATTAAGTTTGTGAAAAAAGTCTTGAAATGAAATGTTTTATAAATCTAGAAAAATTATTATTGTGAGTTAGATATGATCTAATTTTCATTGACAAAGTAGGGTATATTTAGTGCTTTTTATGAAAATGGGGGAACATAAAAAGATTAAAAGAGAGAACGAGGAATTATTTAGTTCTCCTCCAATAAATCGAAACTATATCGATACCGAATAGAAATTGAGATGATTGGATCGAATAGAAATTGAGATGATTGGACCGATTTTGGAAAGTCAAATCTTGATTATACATTAATAAAATAATCAAAAAAAGTGGTGCCATATATATACATTTTTAAAAAATAACCGGACAAAGCGAATCATTATATATATATATATAGATATATATATTCGTGCAACCAATTGTATAATTGTTTTAGTGCGAACTTCTTGTCTTTCCTACACATTTCAGATTGTCACTTTTTTCATCATCTCTTACCGAAAATGTAGGCCTCTTGGGGAAATCTACGGCTAAATTTGCAATATTCTTTAACATATTAGAAACCTCCAACATTGTAGGCCCGTCCAATGGATCTTTTTGGTCACATAATAGTGCAATTTGCATGCATTTCAATAATTTGCAAGATGATATTGTATCATCAAGTGAATCATCCATAAACTCCATGCCTTTACCATATCTCCACAACTCAAATGCCTGGATCATTATTAATTTTTAACATAGCAGAAAAGAAAGAAAAGTTAAATCAAAGTTTTGCATATGTATACCCTATTTACTATTCTTATGAAATCAGAGAAACCCGTATAAAAAGAATAATGATAAACTCATTATATTTATTTATTGCATTGTTCCTTGCATTAAATCATGTAAAGATATGGTCCATATGCATAAATCAACTCGAAAAGCTTAGCTAACGAGGGAAGGATTGTCCAAGTTCATATAAGGAGACCCACTCTAACAATCCTCTTTCCTCCTCCCACAAGCACGCTCAGACTGCCAATTGGAGAGTGGACAATATAATATGAGGGTTCGATTAGGGTAGAAGGCTAGTAGGCAGTAGAGCGTTGTCTCGTGTATCCTTCCATACTAGTAGGGTAGTATTTTCTTTGTAGTTGATCGTCCTTTGATTACTATTATTGTTTGTTGTCTCGTATGCTTCGATTATTGTAGTAGTTTATGCATTTAATCTTTTTCATAATGCTTTTCTATAGTATTTTTCCATAATTTCTACAGTTTTTCGAAATAATAATTAATATTTAATTTTTTTCCAGTAAACAACTGCATTTTATTACTTCATAATATGTTTCAACTGTTCGTAAAACGCCACTGCATCCTTTACAACCCAACATGGGAAAACAGAATTCCACGAAACTTTATCTATAAGGGAAATAGAGAATTTAGCTAGATTATGAGCTAGTTGATTCCAAGATGGAAAAAGTTATCCTGAATGAACAAAGCTTTTAACGTCAGCAATAATATCAGTGGAGAGGATATCCTAATAGTTTTGGAAAAAGAAAGGTGTCATTCCATCTATACCCGGAGATTTTAAAGGATGCATGTCAAAAACTGCTTGTTTCACTTCATCGTCAATCGCCTCTCTAGTGAGACTTTGATTTATTGAATCGTCAACTAATGGCGGAATTAAATTCAAAATGCGATCAATATTTGTATGTGGAAGAAATAATCCTTTGATTATTCTTATTGAATGAATAGGTATATATACAAGTTACAACCTCCAAATATGAAAAATCCTATTCCTCCTAAACATCTAATATCCTAATTCTACTTGTACAAGAATTCTATAACTATGGTAATTATACAATATAATTAACTACTTTTATTTTTGGTACACTAATTGGGGAAATCGTGTATATCAGTGGGATATACATGGTATATTCTATCACACCCCCATAGTCATAGTGGGCGGTTGTCGTCCGCAGAGACTGTACCTAAAATCTTTAAATAAAATCGAGGGAAGGCCCTTCGTAAATATGTCAGCAATTTGGTATCTAGAGGGCACATGTAAGACGCGTACTTGTCCACGAACTACCTTTTCGCGAACAAGATGAGTATCCATCTCGATATGTTTAGTGTGTTGATGCTGGACTGGATTTCCAGAGAAATGGATTGCCCTAACATTATCACAGTAGACCAAGGTAGCCTTCTGAATAGGAAAGTGTAGTTCTAATAGAAAATTACGCAGCCAATATGATTCAGACACCACATTGGGTATCCCTCGATACTTGGCCTCTGCACTAGACCTCGATAATATAGCCTGGCATTTTTTGGACCACGACACCTAGTTATCTCCAAGAAACATATAATAACCAGAGGTTGAACGTCTGTTATCTGGACAATCACCCCAATCGACATCTGTATGAGACACAAGCGTAGAAATAGACGATGGATACAAATGCATGCCATAATCAAGTGTGCCCTGGATGTATCGTAGAATGCATTTAAGCACATGCATGTGCTCAATCTGTGAATCATGGATAAACGAACACACCTGCAGAACTGCATATGTAATGTTAGAATTAGCACTCATCTTCGATTTGGTATCAACCGGAGTGGAAGTAGACTTACAAGATGACATACCAGATCTCTCAATGATCTCAGCCGCACACTTCCTAAGTGACAAAAATAGACCCCCTGCATGACGAGTGACAACGATACCCAAGAAATAACTCAAGAGCCCCAAGTCTTTCATAGCAAACTCTGAACTAAGTAGTGAATAGACTTGTGCAGATTATTAGAAGAAGCGGTTAAGATAATATCATCCACATATAATAAGATATATTCCAGCGAAGTACCACGATGATATATGAACAGAGAATGATCAGACCTGTTGTCAGAAAACCCAATAGTAGATACATAATCTGCAAACCGTTTATACCAAGACCGCGGGGCCTGCTTAAGTCCATACAAGGACTTCTTCAGCAAACAGACATGATGAGGATAATTGGGGTTTCTAAAATCCAAGGGTTGATGCACGTATATTGTTTCCTTAAGCTCATCGTGTATGAAAGCATTCTTCACATCTAACTGATGAATAGGCCATGCTTTTGAGAGTGCCAAACTGAGAACAGTGTGAATGGTAGCCGGTTTGACCACCGAACTAAACGTCTCACCACAATCCACACCAACCTGTTGAGTTTTACCATCACCTACAAGACGAACCTTATGCCTTTCAAAAGAACCATCAGAATTTTCTTTATGAGTAAAAATCCACATACACCAAATAATATTAACACCAGAAGGATGGGGCACTAACTCCCACATCTTATTTTCAATAAGAGCATTATATTCATCGTTCATAACCAATTTCCAATTCGGGTCATGTAACGCACACACTGGGTTACATGGTAGTGGTGATCTAGGGACATTAGAATTGAGATTAAAATGTCATTTTAGTTTAAAAATACCCCGTTAGCTACGAATAACGGGCCTGCGGGCACAACATTGGAAATATGAGTTGATGCTGACACAGGTTGGTGAGGCAGATATGAAGCAGTGAGCCTACATGCATAATTTGGTCAGAGTACCCAGAGTGGGACTGGGACGTGATGCTGGTCCACTGGACAGACCCGTAGGTCTAGTGTCATCGATGTTTTTTGGGCCAGTAGGCAGTTGGACTAGGGGCATGAATTGGTCAAGGGACAAGTCAGAAACATGGTGGATAATGTATGGCGAGATTTACCAATTTGCGTCCAGGGGATTTAAGCCAAGTGTATGCATTGCGGACTCAATATCTATAGGTGTCGGACTCGGATTTGGGCCTGTAGTATGGAAAGCCTGCGGGGGTCGAGGCCCAGCCGCCTCGCTACCCCACCCCATGACCGATCACCGACATCGCTGAGGACCGAAACATTGGGCCTGTAATTTTGCTGAGACTAGCCCAAGTATCGGGATATGCAGATGCCGGAAAATAGGGGTATTTGGGCTAATGGACACTGGCCCAGCCCCACTACCAGGGGGCCCATGGCTGTGTCCAGGTGGCCTGCGGCCCACTGCTCCGAGGCCCGCTATTGTTGCCATTGTTCTGACCTCCCCCACCGCCGTCGTTACTACTGTGATTGCCACCATGATTTTTGCCATTATTTTTACGATTGTGACCCTTTTTGCCGCCACCGTGATTACGGTTTTGGCCTGAATTTTTGGAGAATGTGTGAGGATCGTCTGATGTGGTCATCATTATGACAGAAGGTGTTCTAGTAGCCGCCTTTTTAGCCAAACTGGCCTCTTCTAACGTGAGCATGGACCGAGCCTGATAGAATGGTGTCAGAGGATAACTTTGACGAAGTAGTGTGCCAATGCCATTATATGCCTCAGAAAGGCCTACAACCACTTGAAGAATAAGACGATCATTGGTAACAGGCGCACCAACGTTGCGGAGTTGGTCCGCCTATTCTTTCAGCCTTTTACAATAGGACGAGATGTTAGGAAAATCTTCCATTTGGACATGGGACAATTCTTGTTCAAGAGTGACAACACGAGAATTTTTGTTATCTTGGTATGTATCACTCACCCTATTCCAAGTATCCATCACCGTAGCATCGGGTTCAATAATCATATGTAAGAGGTCTGTATAGATGGTGGAATAAATACACTGGAGAACGGTAGTATCAAGGGTTGTCCATAACGTAGGATCATCCTCGGGGGTAGGTACTTTCTCCCCACAACGTGCCGGTGGGATGATGTGATGGATGACTTGATGCGAGCATGCGTGAACTTTGTATAATTTCGCCCACGTCGCGTATTGGACGTTTTCCATTTCAAGAACAATAGGATGTGGTTCTTGATGTTGGAAACTGTAAGGGCAGGATAAAACATGTTCTTTGACATAGACATAACGAAAGAAAATATGTGAATGAGGGATTTGGAAGAAAATTTGGGAAAAGAGGAGGAAAAAAAATGGTGCACGGAAACCGAGTCAACAGAAGGAATATTTTGGGAGAAGTATTTGAGACCTAGACTTCTGATACCATGAAAGAAATAATCTCATGATTATTCTTATCGAATGAATATGTATATATACATGTTACAATCTCCAAATATGGAAAATCATATACCTACTAAACATCTAATATCCTAATTCTACTTGTACAAGAATTCTACAATTATGGTAATTATACAAAATAATTAACTACTTCTATTTTTGGTACACTAATTGGGGAAATAGTGTATATCAGTGGGATATACACGGTATATTCTATCAGTATGTCTAGAAGTAGTAAATAAATTTTCATAAAAATTCTCTACTTCTCTAATAATATCGGCTTGTTCTGGCACCCAATTTCCATTAGCCAACTAAAACCCTTTAATGCTATTACATTTGCGTCTTTGAATAGTTTTCATGTGAAAATATGAGGTATTTTTATCCCCCTCTTGCAACGATAAAGCTCTAGATTTTTGTTTCCAATACGTTTCTTCGTCATTGTAAGATTGTCCTAATTCGTTCCTGAGAATTCAAAGTTTATGAGGATCATTCTTAAGCTTTTCTATTTCATTTTTAATACCAATTATTTGCTTCTTCGAATATTTTTTCATCCTCCCAACCATGACATTAACGAGGACCGACACCTTTTTAATTTAAAACTAATTTGGGATTGTTCAAAGCCATCTAATTGTTCATGCCACGATCTTGCCAATAATTTATTCACTACATCTTTTTTACTCCACCTTTTATCAAAATAGAACCGTCATGTTTTCCTTATAGGCCCGAGTTCAGTATTTATTAAAAGTGCAAAATGATCTGAAGCCTCCGTTTTTAAAATGAGTTATTTGAGCCAAGTGGAAATCTAACTGCCACCCCGTTGAAGCAATAGACCTATCTAATCTCTCTTGAATAATACCATCATTTTTCCTGAAACACCGCCAAGTCCAGGGCTTCCCATTAAAACCTAAATCCACTTCTCCTAAATTCCATATGAAATTCTTGAAATCTCTAAACGAAGATATTTCTCTAGTTCTACCTCCTAACTTTTTAGAGTTATCAATAATGTCATTAAAATCGCCAACTATAATCCAAAGAGGACACCAATTAGCCGGTTTCATACTAAGTTCTTTCAGTTGTTCCCTACGAGTAACTTTATCAGTACCTAAATACAGAAAAAATACACCAATATTTTGAATCAGCTGAAATATCATGCACCAATGTTTCGATATAAAATTGCAAAGTGTGAGATTGACATACCTGAATTTCATCATTCCAAAATAAGCTTAAGCCTCAGATAATCCAACATGGTACACAATAGTAGCATAAGGCATGCTAAGCTGTCTTTGTATTCATTTAACAGTGATGTTACTATTTTTAGTGTCACTAAGAAAAATCATATTTGGGTAGTGGATAGGCATTGTCTCCTTTATAAAAGAACTATCAAGGATCCCCTAAACCTCGACAGTTCTATACCACAACCCTCATTATGGAGAGAGAAGTCATTTAGGGTTGGCCTCCTGCTCCACCATAGTTTTTTTCTTTTGCGTTTCCATATCAGTAAACAAAACATTAGCACCCTTTCGTTTATCCCCTATATTTTGTGGACATTCTTCAGAACAACCTCATCAGAATTTTCATTAAAAACATTTATTTCCTTACCGTTATTCAAACCATCAGAACCACCAATTTGTCTGGCCATTCGTTTCCAATTTTGTTTTCTCCCTTCATTATCTTTTTTATTTATTGATTGAAATAACTCAGAATGTTTTTTCAAAGATTCAATCGCCAATGTTTGAGACGAGGCTTCAATAAATGAGGCAAGATTAGTAGTACAAACATCGTCCTCTTGTCCTTGAATAAGAGTGATTTTGTTATGGATTGATCATCGATTATGATAGCATTTATTGTGATTAATGCATTTTTATTTGCATTGCATTCATGTTTTACCCAATACCGTATATTGGGGACGGGAAATGGGAAACGCAGACCACCTGATCAGCTAGGATATGATAAATGATAAAGCATGTGTGGCTTAATGAAGGAAGATGCCTGATTAAGGGCCAATATATAAATATATGATTTGGAGGAAGATGCCCTTGTGTGACCAGTATATATGTATTTACCACATTGTGCAGGACATTTAGACATATTATGCCCACAGAGGCCGACATAAAATGATGCCCACAGAGGCTGTTATGGTAAGGAAGATGCCCGAAGAGGATAATGAATTTTGTATACTGCATTGTGCATGACATTTAGGCATACGTGTTAGGGACCTCAGAGGAATTTATTACTGGTCAGTTCTTTCTGTTTCAGTTGTTGTTATATCCCTATTATGCTATTGTTCATGCCTGACATACTCAGTACATCAGTCGTACCGACGTCCCTTTTGCCGAGGGACGCTGCGTTTCATGCCCGCATGTTCAGTTAAATAGGATGATGGTTCACGCTAGTAGGTTGCTAGTTCAGCTGATGTTGGAGCACTCTATTTGTTTCTGAGTTGCAGTTGGTCATGGTATAATATTTTTGCATCCGCATACGGGTATGGCGGGGTCCTGTACCGTCCTTGTGATGTCATGTATTCTATAGAGACTTATAGACAGGTGTCCAGTGGTTAGTTCTCATGTGTGGCCTTGTCGGCCTTGGTATGGGTATGTATATATGAAAAATTGGATTTCTAGTTATGATTTTCTATAATCTTTTTCGGCTTAGTCGGTAAATAATTGTGATTAGGTGTTGAATGTACGATTAGCGGTACCCGGCGGGCGGGATCCGGGTGCCCGTCGCGGCCCTCCGATTTGGGTCGTGACATAAGCGTTATGTATATTTAAGATCACAAGTTTCAAATTTTTTCATATCTTTTTTAAACTTCGTAACGAGTTAAACTATATCACATAAACTAAAACAGAATACTCTTTTATTTTTACCGCTTCTTTAACCCAAAGCAAGAAACCTTAGTCTTTGAAATATTAGATCTTTTTACTTCTCTCCATCCTAATTTATGTGACTATTTTTTTGAAAAAAATAAAAAAATCAAAATTAAATATAGAAAAATTATACTACTATTCTTTTTTGTACAACTTATATAAATAGGAACAGAAGGAGTACTTTTTATTTTGAAGATGTACTCGACATGTGTACTATATAAACAAAATTAATTTAGCTTTAATATAGTCATAAGATGAGTATTTACTTAATTTCTATTAATGAAATTTAAGCACTCATGTTATATTTCTGTTTTCAAATTTCCCTCTCAGCTCTTACATGAAAATGCGTCTCTAAATTTGTGCTCCAATGTACCTTTAATCTGTGTATTTACTACTACAATTTTCTTTACACACTTATTAGAGAAAATTTATTGCCTCATAATGCAAGAGATGATTTAGAGGAATCAAAGAGTTGGATGCATTGGATATCAGGACATTGAAGAATATCATTTGAATCAGTTGCTTGTGTAAGTTCTGAGCTCAATGCAGAAAGGTGACCAGGTCAGTTATATTAATGTAGTAAGACGTGTTACGGGATTAACCAACCAACAATTCAAGAAGTTAGTCTAGGCTGACCATCAGCCAATATCTTGATGAATCTACATAGTGAGGCTTAGCCTCCTAAAAATAGGAGGAAAAGAGAAAATACTGCAGAAAGATGGATGCTCTTTCTGTTATCTCACATGCTATAGCATGCAAAATTTCCTCATCTTTTCCTGGTAAACTAAGAAAGTTGCTTAATCAGGCATCTGCCTTCATTAAGCCAATATCCCTTTCATTTCTCAACGAAATTTGACGATACTTGGCCCTACGGTCATCTACTCACTTAGTAGATTATGCATGTGAGAAGAGACAAAGCCTCCAACATGCGGAACACTATTGTTTAATTCATTAAACATGGGTGGACGCACCTCCCCGCCAAAGGCAAATTTCCAATAATTCCCTATATGAAAGAGAGATTTTGGTGCACACACAAGGTGCCTACTTTCAGCAATCTTTCAGCAAAAAGATATTGCATCAGGATAGGTAGCTTCTGCTTTGAACCTTCCCTAGTTGAATACCACCGGACTTACTTACTGCGTGGTGAACGTGATGTCTTGAACCGTCAGTGTTTAGTGTAAGCCAAGACAATGATACCAACACAATAACTCTCCTTATTCATTTTCATTCTTATGGTTTTGTCTGTTGTGGCCGTGGATACACTTGAATTCTTAAGTGCATTCATTTGAGGTGGCCTTCTTCGCACTTAAATAGGTGATCTCCTACAAGGTATCCTGCTATACCCATTTCACAAGTGTTAGATATCATTAAAAGTTTCCCCAACCTTAACCTCAACCGTTTGAGGATCGTTTAAAGGTTTGGAAGATTAACCTTTACCCACCATGCATGTAGCACTTTAATGTCTATCGCGGGAACAACTTTGGATTCATGTTTCCGTACAGAAATCATCATCTGAAGTGCTTCTTGCTTCCACCGAAGTGCTCAACCGAACCTTTTGCAGCTTAGTTTTCCCATTGAACCAAATTCTTGGGATCTCCAATCAGTATGGTTGGGTTACCACTGCATAGGTTTGTATTTTTTAGGTTATAAGCCCATTCCCCTAGACAGGCAAAACACTTGATCTTCGGGTAGTCCCTTAGTTAGTAATCAAGGAAGTGACACCCGTGATGATCAACTGCCATACGGTCTTATGTCTCCGACAGATCCTGACAGATATGTCCAGACGCCATCATTCGTGTCCTTCCTAAAGCCGACCGGCTAGCCACAGTGTATAACTGCTGAAGGCACGGGTTTCTCCCAATAAGAGACGTCCTCTAAGGAGTCGTGAAGTTACTCAACTTCTTTCATGCTTTGTATAAAGCGATAAACTCCGGTTCCATCATGAATCGGCCGATGCAAGTTTGCTTAGAGGATTTTTCAAGACCCACCATACACATTTACTTGTGGCGTTGGTGTTCTTCATAACTGATGTCCAGTTTGCATCACTTTGTTCTCCTAGAACCGTTGGACATCCAGAATACCATAATCCGTAGATAAGCGAATAATTCAAATATCGTCATATCTGACTTAACGCCTTCTATCGATTATTTCCAGAATCACGAGTGATCCTTAGTTCAATTGATATAGTTTGTAGGCCGATACCAGGTCGGTTGTAGTGTGTACAATACATTGAACTACACGTGACCTGCGTATATCGCTCCTTGTCTATGGGTGCACTATGATTCCAATCAGTTATATGATTCATATCCATTGGTGGCTTCAACGAGATGTCTTGGAAATCCAATTCCTAAGATATCATCTGTGATACCCATATCTTTCATATCGAGGCTTTGTTTCAATATGATTTCCACTCTCAGACTGTTGGTTTTCCAACTGTTGGCTTTCTAACTTCAGAGTCAATGTTTCTGTGGTCAGATTCATTATTTCTGTTTTATCTAAAACTTCCAGGACCAAAATGTAAACATTTCAGGGACCAAAATGAAAGTTCAGGAAGAAGCCCAATAGTCCAGCAAACCAACTCTGATTCTCCCCTTCCAATCTCCAGTTAGGAAGGCTATTTCAACATTCATGCCATGCAAGACTGCAATGGCCCTGGATGTTAAGCTACTCACAGGGGAGCACATTTTACAACCCAACGGTTATTTTCCCGGAGGAAGATCAACCATTACACAAGTATGGTTCTATATGATGGAATCTATTTCTCTCTTTAGCTTCTTTCCAAAGCAGCGCTTCTGGAGATGACAATTATTTGTCAATTGTCCATGGTTCATTCTCAACCATACAAGCTAGAAGGACTGGAACAAGTCTTTGTCCCTTTCTTTGCTCCATCTCGGTTCAACATCTAGAATCTCTAAGTTCTGCAGATCTGGAATATTAAGTTCCGGATAGCCAGCAACTTTCGTGTCCTGTAGATACAGAACATATAGTTTCAGACATACAGGCCCTCGTGGGTTCTTGTTAACCTTGAGCAATTACTCCTTTTTCCTTTTCAAGGAAAGTTATCTTCAAAGAATTCAGCATTCTTTGACGCCAAGAGGCGATAAGCACTACTGTTATTTTCAGATCCAGTGGATATGCAATCTACAGGTCTTAGGTCCAACTTCTACCAAGCTACCCCACATCACAACATTTGTATGTGAGATCCTTTCCATGTCTCACACGGAGAGTTATCCTTATCCTTATGTGGAGTTCTGTTGAGAATCGTATTAGCGGTAAGGATCGCCTTTCCCCACATAATTTGGGCATACGACTTTGCGCTTGGATAACATCGTTAGACTGAGGTGAGTAGTGAGCAGTCGTTTAATGAACGATGCTTCATATTCTCCCCCTCTATCACTATGAATTTCTCAATCCGGAGGCTTAGTTGATTTTCAACTTCTGTTTTGTAGCGCTTATCCGCTTCAACAAATTCATCTTTGCTTTTCAACAAACAAAGGATACAATACATTGTACCATCATCAATGAAGGTAACAAAGTACTTGTCTCCCCCCTCTATTTTGTATAAACTTCTAATCACCCAAGTAGGTGTGACAAAGTTCTAAAGGAGCGGTGCTTCTTTCGCTATTCCCTTGATGGAATTTGGAAAGGTGATTTTGCCTCTTCGTCTACCTCACATTTATTTTGAGGGTTTATGTCGACAGAAGGAAACAATCTCAACTTCGTTAGCTTTTGAATGATTTTCTATTTAACGTGTCTTAATCTATGATGGTATAGATGCACGGATTACAAATATATCATTCATATGACTACAGACATACTGTACCATTCTTAGTTATTACAGACCTGTTGGACTAGTCTCAAACCAGCTTGACCAACAGCGTCCCTTAAACCAAGTTTGGGACATGTATCACCTCATCTTAGAGTGATCCCATTCCCTGAAGTCCTATTGAGGACAACCTCTCCAACCCCTTCTACTTTAGAGGTGGCGTTGCTTTACATGAACAACCTCTTGCCCGTGGTTAGGGCGCAACCGGATCATATATGATCTGGATACTCTGGCCCACTCCAGTTGCTTTGGCAGACTGAGTGTCCAATTTCTTTTCTGCCTTTCTTTAGGCCTTCAGATCATTTAAGACATGGAAACTCTGGCCCACCATACTAGGTGTCCATCACTTTTCCTATGAAATGAATTCTGGCCCCACTCCAGTCGCCTGGAGGCTTTATATGACTAAGTATCCAATATTATCATATCAAAGGAATTTTGGCCCACTCCAGTCACCCTAAGGCTTTGTATGACTGAGTGTCCAATATCATCCTATGAAGGATCTTCTGTCAAATAGTGTGACAGGCTCAACGTCTTTAGCTTTTAGTCTTCTTCCGTTATGATTGGTGCCCAGATAATTCTTGGCGCTTACTTAAGAGTGGTAACAGTTTTCGCACAGTTAGTGGATATTTCTCCCTCATATGTGCGAACATACTTTACACACTTTTAATAATTACACTTAAAAGAACGGATCTTTTTAAGTCGTTTACAAAATCCAATCTTTAAACGGGAAAGAAGAAGAGATTAAACTTCTGATTTTAAAGCGTAAGGAATATAAATTATTTCGTGAAAACATTTTCATATTCCTCCTTACTTTAAGCCATTTTTAATCAGACATCATTTAATCTTTATTCTTGACAAGGAAGAAAATAACTTATCCCAATTTTGGATTCTGGCCCAATTTAGTCACTTCATCGGACTGAGTGTCCATTTTCTCCTTACCATAATTCGGATCCTTTGTCTGGGACAAATATAGGCCTTCTTCTGCAAGATATAACCACATCTTCAGCCTTCTCCTCTTGTCCCAGTTGACATCCTCAGCCTCTCGTGGGCGCTTGTTCCCACCACTCTCAAGAGCGGTGACACCATTAACATGTTGACCTTCAACAGCATCATCATCACTATCTTCTACCAGAAAACCACAACTATATCCAGATTTGATCACACAACTTTCGACCGACATCTTTCGAACACTAATACAATCTTGTCTTAAAATTGTTGGTTACTATTGTAGTAAAGCAGTACGAGAAGTAAATAAATATTACAAGTGTTCGAAAGGATAAACAAATAGCCAATCTTCAAACGTGACACAAAGTTGTTGAGTCTTAAATCTTGATGACCTGAAATCAAGAAACATTAAATCTGGATGGTTACAACTGTGTGTTGAGTCGAGTGATTGCACTATGTCCTTAAGACAAGATTTCCCCGTATATATGCTTTTACGTTAGCGGGCAATTGTCTCCCAAGATAAAACAACACTTTAATCTTAACACTACAAAGCAAATAGGTTGAGTCTGATGAAGAAAACAAATACGAATCGACTTGCTGAAGAAATGGAAAAGGAAGGAAAAGTTTCTATTTTCGTCCAACGTTGGACTGACTTTCTCTTCTGTTTTGTCTCTGTGTATATAGTGTGTCTCTGTTGTGTATATCTTGTGTATATGTGAGTCTTTGCTCACTATTTTTCATCACTGTATGTGCTGCTATTTTTGTGTTTTTATGCACAACACAATTGAACCAAAAGGCCTCAATATATAGCATGGAGGAGGGACTTCTCAACTACCACAAACATGGCTGTAAATGGCATTAATGAGGGTTGTTAATGGCATTAGAAAGGGTTGTTAATGGCCATTAGAGAGGCTGATTTATGGTCATGAAGGAGGGCTGTTTATGGAGGAGTTAACAACCAAGTAATGACTGGTTAATGCTACAGAAAATGGCTGGTTAATGCTCCAGAAACTCTAGGGACCAAACTGTAAATATTAAGCAATTTGGGTCCAAAAAGATAATATCAAAAAGTCCCCACAGCCCACAGCCCACGACCTCAACCCGAGCCCGGACTGGACGGGCGGGCGGCGGCGGCGCGCGTGTGGGCTTAGCCTTGAACCCAAGCACATCTAGGTCCTCCTTCCTTTAAACATATAGGATAACCCTTGGGGTCCCAAACCCTTCACCACTTTAGAGACTTATAAAGAGAGCAATTCTTTCTTTTCCCACCGATGTGGTAGATTTGTCCCACACCATATTTCCATACCTCAAACACCTTATTTCGTGGACCAATATCTCTTTCATTTCTCAATGAAATTTGATGATACTTAGCCCTACGGTCATCTACTCACTTAGTATATTATACATGTGTGAAGAGACAAAGCCTCCAACATGCGAAACACTAGTGTTTAATTCATTAAACATGGGTGGACGCACCTCCCCGCCAAAGGCAAATTTCCAACAGATACAAAATCTCTCAAAGAAAACAAAGAGAGCACCAAAGGCAAAGGTTGAAGTTGGAACTCCAACAACTGATGCATCCACGGATGAATGGCTGCCGGGAACTGCATATACTCAATCTCAGTCCAACAAGTTGAAGAAGAAGAAGTGAATGGCTTGAACTGCTAGTTTTAGATGTACGAAGCAGTAGCAATTGAGTAAGAAAATCGTGATTCCTTGCCAGACTCCAACCCCTTTTATACGAAATTGAAGCCTCAATTTTAAGTTCAATTTCGAGTTATTAAGCTTGGATTTGAGGTATGTTAAGGCAAATTATTTCTTTCTTTTGGCATGTTCCATGTAACGAAACGTAACCGTGATATTGTTCCATAAATTGTTCTACTCTTAGAAGTTAAGAATATTCATGTTCTTGATTACTATGTTAAAAGCATGTCTAAATATGTTCTGAAGTCCTTATTGAGACATATGGAAAAGATGTTGATATTTACAGTGTTAGCCGAAGGTACAAGGAAATTATGTCATTCAGGATATTTTATTGTGATTCATGCATTTTCATTTGCATTGCATTCATGTTTTATCCAATACCATATATTGGGGACGGAAAACAGGAAACGCAGACCACCTGGTCAGCTGGGATATGATAAATGATAAAGCATGTGTGGCTTAATGAAGGAAGATGCCTGATTAAGGGCCAATATATAAATATATGATTTGGAGGAAGATGCCATTGTGTGTCCAGTATATATATATTTACCACATTGTGCATGACATTTAGACATATTATGCCCATAGAGGCCGACATGAAATGATGCCCACAGAGGTTGTTATGGTAAGGAAGATGCCCGAAGAAGCTGACATTTAGGCATACGTGTTAGGGCCCTCAGAGGCATTTACTGCTGGTCAGTTCTTTCTGTTTCAGTTGTTGTTATATCCCTGTTATGGTATTGTTCATGCCTGACATACTCAGTACATCAGTCGTACTGACGTCCATTTTATCGGGGGACGCTGCGTTTCATGCCCGCATGTTCAGTTAAAGAGGGTGACGGTTCACGCTAGTAGGTTGCTAGTTCAGCTGATGTTGGAGCACTCTATTTGTTTCAGAGTTGCAGTTGGTCATGGTACAGTATTTTTGCATCCGCATACGGGTATGGCGGGGTCCTGTCCCGTCTTTGTGATGTCATGTATCCTATAGAGACTTGTAGACAGGTGTTTTGTGGTTAGTTGTCATGTGTGTCCTTGTCGGCCTTGGTATGGGTATGTATATATGAAAAATAGGATTTCTGGTTAAGATTTTCTATAATCTTTTTCGGCTTAGTCGGTAAATAATTGTGATTAGGTGTTGAATGTACGATTAGCGGTACCCGGCGGGCGGGATCCTGGTGCCCGTCGCGGCCCTCCGATTTGGGTCGTGACATAAGCGTTATGTATATTTAAGATCACAAGTTTCAAAGTTTTTCATATCTTTTTTAAACTTCGTAACGAGTTAAACTATATCACATAAACTAAAACAGAATACTCTTTTATTTTTACCGCTTCTTTAACCCAAAGCAAGAAACCTTAGTCTTTGAAATATTAGATCTTTTTACCGCGCTCCATCCTAATTTATGTGACTATTTTTTTTGAAAAAAATAAAAATTTCAAAATTAAATATAGAAAAATTATACTACTATTCTTTTTGGTTCAACTTATATAAATAGGAATAGAAGGAGTACTTTTTATTTTGAAGATGTACCCGACATGTGTACTATATAAACAAAATTAATTTAGCTTTAATATAGTCATAATATGAGTATTTACTTAATTTCTATTAATGAAATTTAAGCACTCATGTTATATTTCTGTGTTTCAAATTTCCCTCTCAGCTCTTACATGAAAATGCGTCTCTAAATTTGTGCTCCAATGTACCTTTAATCTGTGTATTTACTACTACAATTTTCTTTACACACTTATTAGAGAAAATTTATTGCCTCATAATGCAAGAGATGATTTAGAGGAATCAAAGAGATGGATGCATTGGATATCAGGACATTGAAAAATATCATTTGAATCAGTTGCTTGTGTAAGTTCTGAGCTCAATGCAGAAAGGTGACCAGGTCAGTTATATTAATGTAGTAAGACGTGTTACGGGATTAACCAACCAACAATTCAAGAAGTTAGTCTAGGCTTACCATCAACCAATATCTTGCTGAATCTGCATAGTGAGGCTTAGCCTCCTAAAAATAGGAGGAAAAGAGAAAATACTGCAGAAAGATGGATGCTCTTTCTGTTATCTCACATGCTATAGCATGCAAAATTTCCTCATCTTTTCCTGGTAAACTAAGAAAGCGGCTTTGGTTTAAAGAACAAGTTTACGGATGCCATGTAACATGACAAGTGATAGAATAATCAAATCCAAAAAGCATTATGAATGGTTTCAGTTTCCATGAAGAATTCATAGTAAGTGGAAGTTGCAATGTACGGAGAAATCACATTCAAAGGGGGGAATCATAGATGCCTTTCTAACTGGTGTCCTGTTCCAGACATGTTTCCTGTTTGTATCATTACATGGCACTTTCTAAACTTTGTTTCTTGAACCAAAGCAACTTTCTAAACTTTGTTCCTTGAACCAAAGCAACTTGTAAGATGATATTAATCTCCCTTGAGGAGTCTTTCATTAATATCAAGGTATATATAGAGTACAATATTCATCCCTTATACCATAAGAATCCTAAGCCTATACAAAAGAGGAATCCTAGTCTTACCATAATTATATTTACACAATATATGGAAATATTCTAATTATGGGTTGGGAATATATTGTTTCCTATATTTACACGTTTACACACCCCCTCAGTCAGAGCGGGAGGAGGCCGGACGCTGAGACTGGCTCTGAAGTCAAGAAATAAATGTCTGGGAAGTCCTTTGGTAAATATGTCTGCATACTGATAGGATGATGGAACATGTAACACTCTGACATGGCCTAACGCAACTTTCTCACGAACGAAGTGTAGGTCTATCTCAATATGCTTGGTTCGCTGATGTTGAACCGGATTATGAGAAAGATAGATGGCAGAGATGTTATCACAATACACAATAGATGCCTGACGCAAAGGACACTGAAGTTCTAACAGTAAATTTCTGAGCCAACAAATCTCAGCTACTACATTTGCAACGCCTCTGTACTTAGCCTCGGCACTGGAGCGAGATAGGGTAGCCTGTCGCTTGGCAGACCAAGAAATCAAATTATCCCCTAAGAAAACACAAAAGCCGGAGGTGGAGCTTCACGTGTCCGGACACCCTGCCCAATCTGCATCCGTATATGAAAGCAACCTGTCTTGTGCAGAGGGGTATAGGTGCAAACCATAATTAAGAGTGCCCTTAATGTATCGAATGATACGCTTAAGAGCAGTGAAATGAGACTCCCTGGGGGCATGTATGAATAAGCACACCTGCTGAACAGCATAAGCTATGTCTGGCCTGGTGAATGTGAGATACTGAAGTGCACCTGCAAGGCTCCTATACAAAGTAGGATCAGAGACTGGAGCACCATCCATAGCACTGAGCTTAGATTTGGAATCAACTGGAGTAGGCACCTCTTTGCAGTTCGCTATCTTAGCCCTGTACACAATCTCTTCTGCATACTTACGCTGACACAAGAACATATGATTGGCAGACCTGGTCACTGATATCCCCAAAAAGTAACTCAGTTTCCCCAAATCAGTCATTGCAAATTCGGACTTGAGCAAGGCAATAATCTCATTTTTCAATCCGTCGGAGGAGGCAGTAAGAACAATATCATCCACGTAAAGTAATAAGTAAGAAGTGCTACTACCTCGATGAAAAATGAAAAGTGATGTATCACTCTTGCTGCATACAAACCCAATCTGCAAGATATACCTGGAAAAGCGATCATACCACGCACGGGGGGAAAGCTTCAGGCCATATAGTGACTTACGGAGGCGGCACACATAGTGAGGAACTGCTGGATGGGTGAACCCTGGTGGCTGATGCATGTAGACTGTCTCTCTCAGATCCCCATGTAAGAATGCATTCTTCATATCAAGCTGATGAATCGGCCAGTGTTTGCCCATGGCTATGCTCAAAACTGTGCGGATGATAGCCGATTTGACAACCAGGCTGAAGGTCTTACCACAATCAATGCCCTCCTACTGATTTGTGCCATTAGCCACAAGAAGGGCCTTATACCTCTCAAGATCCCCATTGTCTCTAAACTTGTGACGAAATAGCCACATACAACGAATGACATTCACCCCCTCAGGTCTAGGTACTAGATCCCACGTGTGCTGTTTAGTTAAAGCATTGAATTCCTCATACATAGACGCATTCCAATTAGGGTCTTGTTTGGCCAATTTTGGGTTCTTTGGAAGTGGAGAGATGGTTTGGGCGGACAAGTTGAAATGGACTTTGGGTTTGAAGATTCCATACTTTGAACGAGTTTCCATTGGATGGGTAGGGACAGTGGGTGGCAGAGTAGTGTCTGAGACGGGGGGTAAAGTCGGATAAGGAGAGGGTGGGGGCGAAGCCGTCGGAGGCGCCGCGGCTCCTGGATCGAGAGTCGCGGCTCTAGAAGGTTGACAGGCTTCTCTGAAGTTTGGGTGTCGCGGCTCTGACGACGGAACAGAGGATGTGAGTTGTTCGATTATGAGGGGAGAGATGGCAGACTCGTCAAGAAATAAGTAGTCCTATTTTTGAAATTTTGGAAGATTCGAAAATGGGAATGTGGTCTCGTCGAATGTGACGTGATGAGATATGTGGATCTAACGAGTCGACAAGTCATAACATAGATAGCCCCTATGGTTCGGCGAAAATCCTAGAAAGACACATGGAGTGGACCTAGGAGCGAGCTTGTGAGGGGCGGTGGAGCTAAGGTTGGGATAGCACAGACAACCAAAAATCCGTAGATGATCATAAGAGGGGATTCTATGGTAGAGGATTTCGGTAGGGGTCATATTGTGAAGAGTGCTAGTAGGGAGAATATTTAGAGTATATTCTGACATTTTAGCAGCATAGACCCAGAAGGGTGGAGGGAGGGAGGCATGAATCAATAGGGTGAGAATCATATTGTTAATGGTGCGGATGATTCTTTCAGCTTTACCATTTTGTGGTGAGGTGTGAGGGCAGGAGAAGCGAAAGACCATGCCATTATTGGTACAAAAGCGATGAAACATAAAGTTATTGAATTCACGACCATTATCGCACTGAAATGATTTTATGCCTTTTCCAAATTGTGTTTGAATGACATTGCGAAACTCAAGAAATTTGACAAACACTTCCGATTTAAATTTAAGAGGGTATAGCCAAACGTAGTGTGAAAAATCATCAAGCAACATAAGATAGTATTTATGATCGAGAGAACTAGGGATAGGAGATGTCCATAAATCGGCATGTATGATATCAAAAGGAGCAAATGTAACACTAGTAGATGATTTAAACGGAAGACGAATATGTTTGCCTAAAGAGCAAGAAACACAATTTTGGGCAAGTTTTCCATTACAAGCAATGAAATTGTTGCCTCTAAAAAAATTAAAAACTGGGACTCCTGGATGACCAAGCCTATTATGCCAGGTTGAAGAAGAAACAACCGCTAGAGTGACGGGAGAGCAAGATCTGGCAGCGGAGGTGGAAGTGAATGGATAGAGATCCCCCGTGCTATTTCATCTCGTAAGAGGTGTCCCCGTATGAAGATCCTTTACAGTAAAACCAAAAGGGTCAAAATCCACAGAGATAGAATTATTACGAGTAAATTGGCGGACAGATATGAGGTTCTTAATCATGTGTGGGGCATATAGGGTGTTTTTTAGGGAGAAGGGTGGATGAGGAGGTTGTGTGTATGAGGTACCATAACCCTTAACTGGAATGCGTTATCCACTACCAACTGTAACATATTGAGGATGCTTTAAACAAAACAGTTTAGGAATAGTACCTGCAGACTGGGTGACGTGAGATGTGGCGCCTGAGTCCATGTACCAAGTATTATCAGGCTGTTGCATAGATAGGGTGCTGAACACCTGACCCAACTTAGTGGGTGTCATGCCGGAGGAGGGCTGCGGGACCTGCCTTTACATGAAGTGGGCCTGCTGTGGGGCTGGAGCGGGGCCTAACAAACTGGGGTAAGAATACGGATTGTATGGCTGCTGGTACTAGAATGGACTAGGCGCCGCGGCTCAATCAGGCGTCGTGGCTGTCTTCAGATCGGGCGCCACGGCTAGAGACAGCTGGCTGAGGAGCCGCGGCCTAGTTGTTCTGCAATCTCTGTTGCTGTTGCTGCTATTGGTTCTATTGACCGCGACCCTTGCCACGACCACGGCTTCCTCTACCGCCGCAGCCTTTTCCACCCTTGCCGTCGCGGCCCTGCCGCTGTTGGGAGTTGTCCGGTGGCGTCTGATCTTGGGGTTGCGTGTCGACAGCTAACACCTGCTGGGCGTGCTCATCCTACTTAGCACGACGGGTTTCTTTGAGCAACAATTGTGAGCGACCTTTGTTAAAACTCGGTAGCAGATCTGCCTGTTGAATAATGGTGGCCAAAGCATCATATTCGCCCTTAGTAAGGCCAGAAATCATTTGTAGCACCATTTTATCATCAGTGACAGGCGTGCCGATGTTGGAGAGTTGATCCTCTAGAAGTTTAAGCTGCTTGCAGTACTCAGAGACATTGGAGAAGTTTTCAAAATGTGTTTTGTTGAACTGTTCTTCCAAATACACGGCACGAGTGTGCTTGTTGTCCTGAAAAATTTTCTCCAAACGATTCCACAAGTCAAGGGCTGTGGAGTCAGATTTCATGATAGTAAGGAGCAAATCCTGAGAGATACTACCATATATCCATTGTTTGACATCGGCGTCGAGACGATGCCAGATAGAATCATCATCCTCCGTAGGGCGCGGAATAGTGTCATCAATACAGTCAAGTACGTTATAGAGACATGCATGATTGCGAAAAAGTTCAACCCAGGGAGAATACTGGTTGTTTTCTTGATCAAGAATAATGGGAATATGGTTCTTGATGTTGGAAACAGTAAGGGCGGGATGAAACGGTGGTGATGACTTTGTGGTGGGATTTGTGGAGGTAGAGGTGTCAGAAAGTGTGGAAGAATCAGGGATAGCCATTTAGAGAAGAGAAGAAAGGAAGAACAAAACCCGAAAAACAAGAAGAAAATCCGAGAGGGCCGCGGCGTAGGAGAGGCAGCTGACGGCTGTGGAAGAGAAAGGTTTTTAGGGTTTTGTTTATTTGGCTCTTGATACCATGTAAGATGATATTAATCTCCCTTGAAGAATCTTTCATTAATATCAAAGTATATATAGAGTACAATATTCATCCCTTATACAATAGGAATCCTAAGCCTATACAAAAGAGGAATTCTAGTCTTACCATAATTATATTTACACAATATATGGAAATATTCTAATTATGGGTAGGGAATATATTGTTTCCTATATTTACACGTTTACACAACTTTCTAAACTTTGTTCCTTGAACCAAAGCAACTTTCTAAGTTAACCAATAAAAGTGGAGTAACGTTTTGCATGCTATATCATATATATGAGATAACAGAAAAAAAAATTGGTTTGCATATTGATCAGAAAAAGTACCCATCTTTTTTCTGTTAGAGTTGATTTCTCATAAAGTCACTCAACTATCCTCATTGTAACACAAAAGTCACTTAACTTTGTTTTGTAACTGGAAAGTCACTCAACTATCATCATTGTAATACAAAAGTCATTTAACTTTGTTTTGCAACCGGAAAGTCACTCAACTTTCATCTTTGTAACACAAAAATCACTCAATTCATTTTAGTCAACTTTTGCTAACGTGACATTTTTTTAAAGTTAAATCCTTATTTAATATAAACTCACTCATTTTTACCATTTAACGACCCGCCCTACTAACCTGACCCGCTATCAAATGGATTTTGTGTAGGACTGTATGAGGATATCTGAAAACTTAGTAGTGTAAACTTTGTAGAGCAGAGGATTAATATAGTGATTTTGAACAAAATCACTACTTCCTTGCTCCTGCATTAACTAAGTTATTGAAACGTTGATTATCGATGTGCCATTTACTTTTCCTGCAATCACTACCAACTTCTTATGGTATTGTTTGTAAAATCCAAGCTGCTTGCTCAGGGGAATTGTATTTTGAATACATCATAGATGAAAAGAAGAACAAAGGTACAACTAGACTTAGTTGATTTGCGTATATTTAGTGAATAGAATGTAAAATTTTCTTGAAGAACTGTTACTACTTGCAAATAGTAGCAGTAGTGTCATAGTAACTACATGAACTTGAGGCAAAACTTTAAGGCCTGAGTAGGGAGGAGAATCCAGGCACGTTACCAATAAAAAGTTTCTAATAAAATTTATGTCCTTAGTGTTTTGTTATAAATATTTGAATAGTGGATCGGTTTAGTGTGACGGATCACCAAATGGTAAAAATGGGTGAGTTTATATTAAATAAGGATTTAACTTTTTAAAAAATGTTACTTCAGCAAACGTTTACTAAAATGAGTTGAGTGATTTTTGTATTACAAAGATGAAAGTTGAGTGACTTTCCGGTTACAAAACAAAGTTAAGTGACTTTTGTGTTACAATGACGATAGTTGAGTGACTTTCCAGTTACAAAATAAAGTTAAAGTGACTTTTTGTGTTACAATAAGGATAATTGAGTGACCTTCTGAGAAACCAAGTCTTTTGTGTTATATATCTTATAATTTCCTCTTTTTCTTTTCGGAGGCTAAGCCTCATTGTGCGATTCAGCAAGATATGGTTGTTTGGCCTAAAATTTGGTTATAAAATCAATTAGTTGAATTTGTTTGAATGATGTCACAAGCAACGTAATTAATCCAAATATATTAATCCTTTGCTAATGTGAGTAAAGAAGCAATGAGATAATGAACAGTAAAAATTTAACATAAATAACGAGAGAGATTCTTATTGATTCTTCCAGATCAGGTGATGAATGTTGCGGAAGAGCAGTGATGTTAACGGTCGTGCTTATAGAGAATAAGCGTGAAATTATAAGTAATCATGTGAAAATCAGATGGTACAATCGCAGGGAAGTGGGGATTTTATAGGGACAGAAAGGGCAGCCCGGTGCACTAAGCTCTTGCTATGCGCGGGGTCCAGAGAAGGGCCGGACCAACTAATAATAACTAATTCCTTGATGTCCGTCCGTTTCAGCCATTTAAGATCTTAGGAGTTAATGGGGTTAAAGGGAATTCCTAAGATTTCGAAATCTAGTTGTTATCTGAGTTATCCTCTATCTGGGCACTCTAAACCTTCCCAGACAGATTATTCTGGATTTTGATGGTCCAGTGTTGGCGGATTGCGTCTGGTCAGAAACTCCCATATGGTTTCATCAATCACCGACTGAGTTGGCATTGACCATTTCAACGGCCCTCTCTGCATTTGCCTTGTGTTTAGTCAAATAGTCGTCGCTTCTGGTATACTTCCAATACAATGGCTGATGGCAGTCTACCAAGTGACCTGGTCACCTTTACGTACTGAGCTTCAGAACTTACATTACCAAATGGTTCAAGTGAAATCTTTCAATCCCGGGCTTTCAATGCATCTTTTTGATTCCTCTAAATCATCTCTTGCATTAGGGGCAATAAATTTTCTATAATAAGCGTGTAAATCTCCTCATTCTCAGGGTGAGACCTGTCTCCCACGAAAAATACGTGATTTTTCCCATTGACTTCTATTTCACTTGATTTTTCCCATTGACTTCTATTTCATTCTCAGGGTGAGACCTTTCTTACTTGCGCAAAATCACCCCCATCTCCCAGAAGCCGCATAAGCATTTGCCATTAGTACATAAGCTCCCGAGCTACCTGGTTCATGCTCTTTTATTTCATAGTATATCTGATTCCTCTGGAGGCATCTGATTCACCACCCTTATAGCTTCCTCAACTAACTTACCGCAACCTAAAATGTCAACAAGGCAACAATAAGATTCCGCCCTCGGTTTTAAACTATAAGCACGCCTCATCTACTCGAAAAACATTCTTTCGTAATGAGACCAGCATGACTACAAGCTGATAATAGTCCCACAAAAGTGATCCTGCGCAACGGCTTGTAATGCTTGGTTGCCACTTGCCAAGACCAGGATTATTGCTATCCCCGAAACAACATATTTTACTTTGAGATTCTCAAAAGTGGCCAACGATGAGTTTATATCTCCACATCTGGAGTACATGCAGCAAGAGCACTATTAAGTGAAGAGACCTAGGCAAAGGCCAAAACAAAATTTGGACTGGAATAGGTGGGGTGCGCCAGGCCCCCCACCTAATTAAAGTTAGAATATATATCATTTAACCGTGATTCTAATTAAAGTTAGGGTCCAACAATACAAGTATTTTAAAAAAATGTTTAAGTGTGCATATATTGAAGGAATAGCATACATGAGCCACTGTGAGCTCATAGAGAATTGGTACATTGAACAAGAGCTATACATCAAGAAACAAAAGTTGTGTTATCATAAACCTTAAGGGTAGATCAGTTCACAACTAATTAGATGTTTCACCTTGCAAAATCCAACCCCATAATACCCAATTGGTATATCATCCAGACTTCGTATCCATCGCAGCATTGCGTTTCTTCAGCCTCAATGCACAAGCTAATCTTCTCTCCTTTGGGCGAAGGTTCATCTTAAGCCATAGTCTGATAGAAACAAACGAACATCATGAAAGTAGCTTGACATAGGAGCACAGCCAAATCCATAACTCAAATTAAAAGGCCAGGCCAGGTAATGATTGAATAATCAAGCCAAAAACCATTATGAGTAGCTTTGGTTTGCAACAAGAATTCATAAAAAGTGGATGGTAGAGATTTGGAGAAATATCACTTCCAAAATGGAAAGAAAAATCACAAATAAATGCCTTTCTAAAATCCCGGCATAGTTCTTGGTTGTCATGTTACATGGCATCCGTAAACTTGTTCTTTAAACCAAAGCCATTTTCTTAGTTTACCAGGAAAAGATGAGGAAATTTTGCATGCTATAGCATGTGAGATAACAGAAAGAGCATCCATCTTTCTGCAGTATTTTCTCTTTTCCTCCTATTTTTAGAAGGCTAAGCCTCACTATGCAGATTCAGTAAGATATTGGCTTATGGTCAGCCTAGACTGACTTCTTGAATTGTTGGTTGGTTAATCCCGTAACACGTCTTACTACATTAATATAACTGACCTGGTCACCTTTCTGCATTGAGCTCAGAACTTACACAAGCAACTGATTCAAATGATATTCTTCAATGTCCTGATATCCAATGCATCCATCTCTTTGATTCCTATAAATCATCTCTTGCATTATGAGGCAATAAATTTTCTCTAATAAGTGTGTAAAGAAAATTGTAGTAGTAAATACACAGATTAAAGGTACATTGGAGCACAAATTTAGAGACGCATTTTCATGTAAGAGCTGAGAGGGAAATTTGAAAACAGAAATATAACATGAGTTACAAGACCACTATATACATGTAACCATCTTATATATACACATACCCATACCAAGGCCGACAAGGCCATACAAGACCACTATGCACAGGACACCTGTCTATAAGCCTCTAGGAGTAGCAACATCAAAGGTCGGGACAGGGCCCCGCCATACCATATATACAAGAAAAATTGTACTGTACCAAAGTTAGACCAACACTCCGAACAAGGGGAGTGCTCCAAAAATCCGCTGGATCCGCAATCAACTAACGTGAACCATCACCCTACCTATGTGAACCTACGGGCATGAAACGCAGTGTCCCCCGACAAAAGGGACGTCAGTACGACTGATGTATTGAGTATGTCAGGCATGAACAATAGTAATACAGGGATATAACAACAACTGAAACAGAAACAACTAACCAGCAATAAATGCCTCTGAGGGCCCTAATACATATGCCTAAATGTTATGCACAATGCAGTATACATCTACATCAGCCTCTTCGGGCATCTTCCTTACCATAACAGCCTTTGTAGGCAACATATCATGTAATAATTAATGAATGTATACATAATGCAAATGTGGTATACAAATGTCCACACATGAATCCTCCCATAACCGCCTATGTGGGCATCAGTTATATCGCCACACAAGGGAATCACATCATCACATCATATTGACCTCTTCGGGCTCTTTTGTGATAGTCTGTACCAGTTGCAGGTGGTGTGCGTATATACCGCCTTTCCCCATATCCCCTACATATATACAATATTTACCATGTAGTAGTGTGCATAGCACAAGTGGTCCAGGGTAATATATGAATGCAATGCAAATGAAAATGCATGAATGGTAACACCATATTCCAACCTCAACGGATGACATAATACCTTTATATCTTCGGCTAAAAGTGGGAACATCAACATTTTTTTCGTATGCCTCAATAATGACTTAAGAACATATTTAGACATGCTTTTAACATAGAAATCAATAACATGAATATTCTTAACTACTAGGAGTAGAATAATTTATGGAACAATATCATGGTTATATTTCGTTACATGGAACATGCCAAAAGAAGAAATAATTTGCCTTAACATACCTATGACAATCATACGAGCTCGTAGATGGTACAATAAATCTAACTTGAGTCTCCTTCTTTAAAGCTTCCTGGCATCTCACTTCACTATGAAGAAATCTCTGATTTTCTTAATTTCAAACTAAAAAGCTTTATATGAAAATCTGAATATATTTAAGTACTACCTAAATTGATTTTCCTACGTGACGAATAATTGAGTGCATATCTCTGGTGAGTTTCTTCCTTGAAAAGGAAAAATTGTTTTGCAAACTTCTCTACTTTTTGGTCTTACAATATCTTAGAAATAGTTAGAAATAAAGTGATACTAATGTCCACCGCCTAAGTTAAAATAATTGTCTTATAAGACTACTATGATTGTAGCCCATATACTTCACAACGTGGCTGGGTGGTGGCCTTTCCTTTGATTGTTTCTCAAAATGAATGAAATAGGGGCTGCCACCTATTTCGTCCTTTAGGCTAGTCACCTAGGATTAATTTGAAGACTACACGTGTTTATCTCACTTAATTTTGTCCCCACTAATAATTAATCAATTACACATATAATTAATTTTGTGATCCCAATTTACTTAAATCCTAATAACTTATAAGATCTTCATATACTCCATGTTATAATTTGTGATATGACACGAGTCCATAACCTCTTCATGCACATACCAAATTTATTTTCGCTTCCCGTCATCACACTTCTTATGTCCAAAATTATTTTGGGGTCTAATCTCTTTTATATACTAATCTCTTTATTAGCATACGTAAATATAACATAAATTTTCCCAACTCTCGGGTCTATTTACAAACGCTTAGCGATTTTACATACACCTAACGATTTAAACCGTGACCCGAAAGTACGGGATATTACAAAACTGCAGTTGTTTAGTGGAAAAAAATTAAATATTAATTATTGTTTCGAAAAACTATAGAAATTATGGAAAATACTGTAGAAAATCATTATGAAAAAGATTAAATGCATAAACTAATACAATAATCGAAGCATAAGAGACAACAGACAATAAGAGAAATCAAAGGACGATCAACTACAAAGAAAATACTACCCTACTAGTATGGAAGGATACACGAGACAACGCTCTACTGCCTACTAACCTTCTATCCTAATCGAACCCTCATATTATATTGTCCACTCTCCAATTGGCAGTCTGAGCGTGCTTGTGGGAGGAAGGGGGGAGGAGGAAAGAGAATTGTTAGGGTGGGTCTCTTTATATGAACTTGGACAATCCTTCCCTTGTCAGCTAAGCTTTTCGAGTTGATTTATGCATATGGACCATATCTTTACATGATTTAATGCAAGGACCAATGCAATAAATAAATATAATGAGTTTATCATTATTCTTTTTATAAGGTTTTCTCTGATTTCTTAAGAATAGTAAATAGGGTATACATATGCAAAACTTTGATTTAACTTTTCTTTCTTTTCTGCTATGTTAAAAAATAATAATGATCCAGGCATTTGAGATGCGGAGAGATGGTAAAGGCATGGAGTTTATGGATGATTCACTTGATGATACAATATCATCTTGCAAATTATTGAAATGCATGCAAATTGCACTATTATGTGACCAAAAAGATCCATTGGACGGGCCTACAGTGTTGGAGGTTTCTAATATGTTAAAGAATATTGCAAATTTAACCATAGATCTCCCCAAGAGGCCTGCATTTTCTGTAAGAGATGATGAAAAAAGTGAGAATCTGCAATATGCGTAGGAAAGAGAAGAAGTTGACACTGCAACAATTACACAATTTGTTGCAAGATGATATATATATATATATATATATATATATATATATATATATATATATATATATATATATATATATATATATATATAATGATTCGCTTTGTCCGATTATTTTTTAAAAATGCATATATATGGCACCAATTTTTTTGATTATTTTATTAATGTATAATTAAGATTTGACTTTCCAAAATCGTTCCAATCATCTCAGTTTCTATTCGTTCCAATCATCTCAATTTCTATTCGGTATCGCTATAGTTTCGATTTATTGGAAGAGAACTAAATGTTCCTCGTTCTCTCTTTTGATCTTTTTATTTTCCCCCATTTTCATAAAAAATACTAAATCCCTACTTTCTCAATGAAAATTAGATCATCTCTAACTCACAATAATCATTTTTCTAGACTTATAAAACGTTTCGTATCAGGTCTTTTTTTCACAACTTAATTACAAATTTCATCCCCAAACCGAAACCCTACCGCTAAATATAGAGCAAGGCCCAACAAAATTTGACTACACTTGGTGGGGTGCGTCAGGCACATGCAATAGTGCAATGCATGGGCGATGCTCGAGAGCCCAGGTAGCAAGCTACCTTAACAGACTCTCCCCCTAAAAAAATTTAGTTAATATCGTGTAGGCCGATGACCTACATATCAATAATTAAACTGAAAAGAACATATACTACACTTGATCTTAGCCAAAAGGTCGAGAAAGGTGTGACTGTCCTAGTTCAGAGATACCGGCTTTCATAAGACGGAAAGATCATTCCGTCATGCAGCAGAGCAATGTTCATCTAACTAGAAATTTCATAAGAGAAAAAGAATCGTAGCGTAGGGTCGACATATTTTCCCACTATTTTTGCTATAATGATAGAGATAAAGCTCTTTAGATGGTTTTTTCTATTGTATAATTATTTTGTGTTCCAGTTCGAGTAAGAAATACATGAGGATTTTTTGTCATTCTTTCGATTCAATAGAGCGATAATCCAAATTTAAAGAGTATACCGAGGCCATTCTTCTAAAAAATAAGAAAAGTAGGTCAATAGTTGACTCTTCACACTTGCCCCATCTCAGCTTTGATTGAAAATCTCAAGCCTGCTTATTTTATGCTACTTGTCTCCTTTTGGCTTTTGTTATATTTCGATGTGGGATTCTTGTAGGTTTTAGAATTCCATGTTTCATATGCATCATTTTGTGCCTAAAGAAACAATACAGCAAAGCTAATACTGTCATTTTGCCAACAAAATTTGACTAGACTTGGTGGGGTGCACCAGGCACATGCAATAGTGCAATGCATTAGCGATGCTCGAGAGCCCAGGTAGCAAGCTACCTTAACGGACTCTCCCCCTAAAAAAATTAGTTAAAATTATTTCTTCTGCCAACAAGAAATTAGTATATTGGCCGATCATGACTTGATGAACTATTTGGACATGGTGTCAAATTGTCAATAAAATCTGGAAACCTTTGAAAATTGAAAAGGCCAGTCCATGGTCGAGAAGATATCTCAATTGACACCAGATCAAAAGAAAATTACATACAAACAGAATATCACTCTTCACTCACAAAACTATGCACAATACTACTTCCCAACTTAAAATGATACCACCAAGTGCATGGCAAAAGGCGGAGAAAACAAGACTATACAGGTACAACAGAGTTTATACCATGATTTGGTCTGCGAGATTGAACCAGGGTTAGAATATAGTTTTGCAAATCTTTTAGCTTAATCAGTTAAAAAAATTGAGTTTACCTCAAACTAAGAAAAAAATGATTAAATCAAAACCAAAGAATGATTCAGAGTTAAAATTAAATATGAACTGGTGGGGTGCGCCGGGCTCGTGCAGCAGTGCATCGCAACGGCGACGCTGGAGTCTCTGTTCTTTTGATTTATTTTATTATTGGTTGTGTCTTGCACTTCATGGTCGTATGATATGGTGGTAGCGACTATTGTTATTTTTTTAGATTATTTTGCCATTCTTTATTTAGTATTTTGGTCTTGGCTTCGTTACTTATAGTTCTTCCATTTGCGGATTGCTTTTTGGTTCGGTGCGTGCTTGTTTCTTTCACTTTGTTTTCATATTTTCTTGATGCTATTACTATTTATTATTATTGTTGCATTTTCACTTCTACTTGAACCGAGGGTCTATCGGAAACAACCTCTCTACCCGTCAAAAGGTAGAGGTAAGGTCTGCGTACACTATGCAAAGTTTATAAGTTTCACGTTGAATTTAATGGACAACTTACATAAAAAAAGGTTCTCCTTCTAGAGGGTCTGCTAATGCACAATTCAAAACTAGATGGATAATGAGTCTGAAAGTTTACTCCCGCTATTTAAATCCCAAGCTTTTGCTTATATCACAATTCAAGCTCGTGATGCATCGTGTTGTTACCATTTCTGTTGAAACAAAGTCTAGGGGCGTTTTCATGTGCATATATTAAAGGAATAAAACGAACAAGAGCTATACACATCAAGAAACAGAATATGACTTGCTTTGATAAAACTTAATTAGTCCCAAGTATTTTTTTCACTCTCCTTTGAGAAGGGTCATCTTTGCCATAATCTGATATCAACAAGAAACCATCACGAAAGTAGACTTTTGGGATATCCTCTCCACTCATATTATTGCTGTCGTTAAAAGCTTCTTTCATTCAGGATATCTTTTGTCATCTTGGAATCAACTATCTCATAATCTAGCTAAATTCTCTATTTCCCTTATAGATAAGGTTTCTTGGAATTTTGATTTCCCATGTTGGGTTGTAAAGGATGCAATGGCGTCTTACGAACAGTTGAAACATATTATGAAGTAATAAAATGCAGTTGTTTACTGGAAAAAAATTAAATATTAATTATTGTTTCAAAAAACTATAGAAATTATGGAAAAATACTGTAGAAAAGCATTATGAAAAAGTTTAAATGCATAAAGTAATACAATAATCGAAGCATAAGAGACAACATACAATAAGAGAAATCAAAGGACGATCAACTACAAAGAAAATACTACCCTACTAGTATGGAAGGATACACGAGACAACGCTCTACTGCCTACTAGCCTTCTACCCTAATCGAACCCTCATATTATATTGTCCACTCTCCAATTGGCAGTCTGAGCGTGCTTGTGGGAGGAGGGGGGAGGGGGGGAGGAGGAAAGAAGATTGTTTGAGTGGGTCTCCTTCTATGAACTTGGACAATCCTTTCCTCGTTAGCTAAGTTTTTCGAGTTGATCTATGCACATGAACCATATCTTTACATGATTAATGCAAGGAACAATGCAATAAATAAATATAATGAGTTTATCGTTATTCTTTTTATACGGTTTTCTCTGATTTCTTAAGAATAGTAAATAGGGTATACATATGCAAAACTTTGATTTAACTTTTCTTTCTTTTCTTCTATGTTAAAAATTAATAATGATCCAGACATTTGAGATGTGGAGATATGGTAAAGGCATGGAGTTTATGGATGATTCACTTGATGATACAATATCATGTTGCAACTTATTGAAATGCATGCAAATTCCACTATTATGTGACCAAAAAGATCCATTGGACGGGCCTACAATGTTAGAGATTTCTAATATGTTAAAGAATATTGCAAATTTAACCATAGATTTCCCCAAGAGGCCTGCATTTTTTGTATGAGATGCTGAAAAAACTGACAATCTGAAATATGTGTACGAAAGACAAAAAGTTGACACTGCAACAATTACACAATTTGTTGCAAGATGATATATATATATATATATATATATAATGATTCGCTTTGTCCGATTATATTTTTAAAATGTATATATATGGCACCACTTTTTTTTTTTATTAATGTATAATCAAGATTTGACTTTCCAAAATCGATCCAATCATCTCAATTTCTATTCTATCCAATCATCTCAATTTCTATTCGGTATCGATGTAGTTTCTATTTATTATAAGAGAACTAAATGTTCCTCTCTCTCTTTTGATCTTTTAATTTTTCCCCATTTTCATAAAAAAACACTAAATGTACCCTACTTTGTCAATGAAAATTAGATCATATCTAACTCACAATAATCATTTTTCTAGGTTTAAAAAACATTTCATATCAGGTCAGGTCTTTTTTTCACAACTTAATTACAAATTTCGTTCAACAAACCGAAACCATACCGCTAAATATAGAGCAAGGCCCAACAAAATTTGACTAGACTTGGTGGGGTGCGCCAGGCACATGCAATAGTGCAATGCATGGCGATGCTCGAGAGCCCAGGTAGCAAGCTTGCCCACCCCACCCAATAGCGCTTATGTCATAGGGGAACTCATGGCTGGAAACAATCCTTATGGTTTGTTTTGATATCCGGTAGGAATAATAAAATAAAGTCTGGTCCATCAATGGCAGCTATATGAGATAGCCTCGGTTCGTACCTTCGAAACAACCAGAACAGGAACAGTGGACCTAAGCAATGGAAAAGATCGACCGTAAAGAAGAAGGGGACCTTAACGGACTCTCCACCTTATAAAATTTAGTTAATATCGTGTAGGCCGATGACCTACATATCAGATATTAAACTGATAAGAACATACACTACACTTGATCTTAGCCAAAAGGCCGAGAAAGGTATGACTGTCCTAGTTCACGACCTACTTATTTTATGCTACTTGTCTCCTTTTGGCTTTTGTTATATTTTGATGTGGGATTCTTGTAGGTTTGAGAATTCCATGTTTCATATGCACCATTTTGTGCCTAAAGAAACAATAGAGCAAAGCTAATACTGTCATTTTTGTTGTGTGTTTCTTGATATAGATGCTAACACTATTTCTTTTGCCAACAAGAAATTAGTATATTGGAAGTTCTTGATTTGGACATGGTGTCAAATTGTCAATAAAATCTGGAAACCTTTGAAAATTGAAAAGGCCAGTCCATGGTCGAGAAGATATCTCCATTGACACCAGATCAAAAGAAAATTACATACAAACAGAATATCACTCTTCACTCACAAAACTATGCACAGTACTACATCCCAACTTAAAATGATAACACCAAGTGCATGGCAAAAGGAGGAGAAAACAAGACAATAGAATATAGTTTTGCAAATCTTTTAGCTTAATCAGTTAAAAAAATTGAGTTTACCTCAAACTAAGAAAAAAATGATTAAATCAAAACCAAAGAATGATTCAGAGTTAAAATTAACTATGAACTGGTGGGGTGTGCCGGGCTCGTTCAGCAGTGCATCGCAAGGGCGACGCTGGAGTCTCTGTTCTTTTGATTTATTTTATTATTGGTTGTGTCTTGCACTTCATGGTCGTATGATATGGTGGTAGCAACGTTATTGTTATTTTTTTCATATTATTTTGCCATTCTTTATTTAGTATTTTGGTCTTGACTTCGTTACTTATAGTTCTTCCTTTTGCGGATTGCTTTTTGGTTCAATGCGTGCTTGTTGCTTTCACTTTGTTATCATATTTTCTTGCTGCTATTACTATTTATTATTATTGTTGCATTTTCATTTCTACTTGAACCGGGGGTCTATCGGAAACAACCTCTCTACCCGTCAAAAGGTAGAAGTAAGGTCTGCGTACACTCTACCCTCCCCAGACCCCACCTGATGAGATTATACTGGGTATGTTGTTGTTTTATTATAAGCCATGTTCATGGCAGAAGAAAATAGGGTAAAAGAGAGTTCTGTAACTCCTTTTCTCACCTTATGCAATGTTTATAAGTTTCACGTTGAATTTAATGGATAACTTACGTAAAAAACAAAAGTTCTCCTTCTAGATGGTCAGCTAACGCACAGTTCAAAACTCGATGGATAATGAGTCTAAAAGTTTACTCCCGCTATTTAAATCCCAAGTTTTTGCTTATATCACAATTCAAGCTCATGATGCATCGTGTTCTTACCATTTCTGTTGAAACAAAGCCAGGGGTGTTTTCATGTGCGTATATTAAAGGAATAACATACAAGCCAATTGCGGAAGTGCTATAACGAACAAGAGCTATACACATCAAGAAACAAAATATGACTTGCTTTGATAAAACTTAATTAGTCCCAAGTATTTTTTTCTCTCTCCTTTAAGAAGGGTCATCTTTGGGATAATCTGATATCAACAAGAGACCATCATGAAAGTAGAATTTTGGGATATCCTCTCCAGTCATATTATTGTTGTCGTTAAAAGGTTCTTTCATTCAGTATATCTTTTGTCATCTTGGAATCAGCTAGCTCATAATCTAGCTAAATTCTCTATTTCCCTTATAGATAAGGTTTCTTGGAATTCTGATTTCCCATGTTGGGTTGTAAAGGATGCAGTGGCGTTTTACGAACAGTTGAACACATATTATGAAGTAATAAAATGTAGCTGTTTACTGCAAAAAAAATTAAATATTAATTATTATTTCAAAAAACTATAGAAATTATGGAAAAATACTGTAGAAAAGCATTATGAAAAAGATTAAATGCATAACCTAATACAATAATCGAAGCATAAGAGACAACAGACAATAATAGAAATCAAAGGACGATCAACTACAAAGAAAATACTACCCTACTAGTATGGAAGGATACACAAGACAACACTCTACTGCCTACTAGCCTTCTACCCTAATCGAACCCTCATATTATATTGTCCACTCTCCAATTGGCAGTCTCAGCGTGCTTGTGGGAGGAGGGGGGAGGGGGGGAGGAGGAAAGAGGATTGTTAGAATGGGTCTCCTTATATGAACTTGGACAATCCTTGCCTCGTTAGCTAAGCTTTTCGAGTTGATTTATGCATATGGATCATATCTTTACATGATTTAATGCAACGAACAATGCAATGAATAAATATAATGAGTTTATCGTTATTCTTTTTATACGGTTTTCTCTGATTTCTTAAGAATAGTAAATACGATATACATATGCAAAACTTTGATTTAACTTTTCTTTCTTTTCTGCTATGTTAAAAATTAATAATGATCCAGGCATTTGAGATGTGGAGATATGGTAAACGCATGGAGTTTATGGATGATTCACTTGATGATACAATATCATCTTGCAAATTATTGAAATGCATGCAAATTGCACTATTATGTGACCAAAAAATCCATTGGACGGGCCTACAATGTTAGAGGTTTCTAATATGTTAAAGAATATTGCAAATTTAGCCGTAGATTTTCCCAAGAGGCCTACATTTTCGGTAAGAGATGATGAAAAAAGTGACAATCTGAAATGTGTAGGAAAGACAAGAAGTTGGCACTAAAACAATTATACAATTTGTTGCAAGATGATATATATATATATATATATATATATATATATATATATATATATATATAATGATTCGCTTTGTCCGATTATTTTTTTAAAATGTATATATATGGCACCACTTTTTTTGATTATTTTATTAATGTATAATCAAGATTTGACTTTCCAAAATCGGTCCAATCATCTCAATTTCAATTCGGTCGAATCATCTCAATTTCTATTCGGTCCAATCATCTCAATTTCTATTCAGTATCGATATAGTTTCGATTTATTGGAAGATAACTAAATGTTCCTCTTTCTCTCTTTTAATCTTTTTATTTTGCCCCATTATCATAAAAAACACTAAATATACCCTACTTTGTCAATGAAAATTAGATCATATCTAACTCACAATAATAATTTTTCTAGATTTATAAAACATTTCATTTCAAAACTTTTTTCACAAACTTAATTACATATTTTGTCCGCCAAACCGAAACCATACCGCTAAATATAGACTAAGGCCCAACAAAATTTGACTAGACTTGTTGGGGTGCGCCAGGCACATGCAATAGTGCAATGCATGGCCGATGCTTGAGAGCCCAAGTAGCAAGCTACCTTAACGGACTCTCCCCCTTAAAAAATTTAGTTAATATCGTGTAGGCCGATGACCTACATATCAGATATTAAACTGATAAGAACAGATACTACACTTGATCTTAGCCAAAAGGCCGAGAAAGGTATGACTGTCCTAGTTCACGACCTGCTTATTTTATGCTACTTGTCTCCTTTTGGCTTTTGTTATATTTTGATGTGGGAATCTTGTAGGTTTGAGAATTCCATGTTTCATATGCACCATTTTGTGCCTAAAGAAACAATAGAGCAAAGCTAATACTGTCATTTTTGCTGTGTATTTCTTGATATAGCTGCTAAAACTATTTCTTCTGCCAACAAGAAATTAGTATATTGGCAGTTCATGATTTGGACATGGTGTTAAATTGTCAATAAAATCTGGAAACCTTTGAAAATTGAAAAGGCCAGTCCATGGTCGAGAAGATATCTCCATTGACACCAGATCAAAAGAAAATTACATACAAACAGAATATCACTCTTCACTCACAAAACTATGCACAATACTACTTCCCAACTTAAAAGGATACCACCAAGTGGATGGCAAAAGGAGGAGAAAACAAGACTATAGTACAGGTGCAACATAGTTTATATCATGATTTGGTCTGCGAGATTGAACTAAGGTTAGAATATAGTTTTGCAAATATTTTAGCTTAATCAGTTAAAAAAATTGAGTTTACCTCAAACTAAGAAAAAAATGATTAAATCAAAACCAAAGAATGATTCAGAGTTAAAATTAAATATGAACTGGTGGGGTGCGCAGGGCTCGTACTGTAGTGCATCGCAAGGGCGACGCTGGAGTCTCTGTTCTTTTGATTTATTTTATTATTGGTTGTGTCTTGCACTTCATGGTCGTATGATATGGTGGTAGCGACTATTGTTATTTTTTTTCAGATTATTTTTCCATTCTTTATTTAGTATTTTGGTCTTGGCTTCGTTACTTATAGTTCTTCCTTTTGCGGATTGCTTTTTGGTTAAATGCGTGCTTGTTTTCTTCACTTTGTTATCATATTTTCTTGCTGCTATTACTATTTATTATTATTGTTGCATTTTCATTTCTACTTGAACCGGGGGTCTATCGGAAACAACTTCTCTACCCGTTAAAAGGTAAAGGTAAGGTCTGCTTACACTCTACCCTCCCCAGACCCCACGTGATGAGATTATACTGGGTATGTTGTTGTTTTTGTTTTATTATAAGCCATGTTCATGGCAGAAGACAACAGGAGAAAAAGAGAGTTCTGTAACTCCTTTTCTCACCTTATGCGAAGTTTATAAGTTTCACGTTGAATTTAATGGACAACTTACATAAAAAAAAAGTTCTCCTTCTAGAGGGTCAGCTAACGCACAGTTCAAAACTCGATGGATAATGAGTCTGAAAGTTTACTCCCGCTATTTAAATCCCAAGTTTTTGCTTATATCACAATTCAAGCTCGTGATGCATCATGTTATTACCATTTCTGTTGAAACAAAGCCTGGGGTGTTTTCATGTGCATATATTAACGGAATAACATACAAGCCAATTGCGGAAGTGCTATAACGAACAAGAGCTATACACAGCAAGAAACAGAATATGACTTGCTTTGATAAAACTTAATAATTCCCAATCAATTCAGAAGTATTTTTTTTCTCTCTCCTTTGAGAAGGGTCATCTTTGCCATAATCTGATGTCAACAAGAGTCCATCACGAAAGTAGACTATTGGGATATCCTCTCCACTGATATTATTGCTGCCATTAAAAGTTTCTTTCATTCAGGATGTCTTTTGCCATCTTGGGATCAGCTAGCTCATAATCTAGCTAAATTCTCTATTTCCCTTCTAGATAAGGTTTCGTGGAATTCTGATTTCCCATGTTGGGTTGTAAAGGACGCAATGGCATCTTACGAACAGTTGAAACATATTATGAAGTAAAAAAATGCAGTTATTTACTGCAAAAAAATGAAATATTAAATATTGGTTCGAAAAACTATAGAAATTATGGAAAATACTGTAGAAAAGCATTATGAAAAAGTTTAAATGCATAAACTAATACAATAATCGAAGCATAAGAGACAACAGACAATAAAAGAAATCAAACGACGATCAACTACAAATAAAATACTACCCTACTAGTATGGAAGGATACACGAGACAACGCTCTACTGCCTACTAGCCTTCTACCCTAATCGAACCCTTATATTATATTGTCCACTCTCCAATTGGCAGTCTGAGCGTGCTTGTTGGAGGAGGGGGGAGGGGGGGAGGAGGAAAGAGCATTGTTAGAGTGGGTCTCCTTATATGAACTTGGACAATCCTTCCCTCGTTAGCTAAGATTTTCGAGTTGATTTATGCATATGGACCTTATCTTTACATGATTTAATGCAACGAACAATGCAATAAATAAATATAATGAGTTTATCGTTATTCTTTTTATACGGTTTTCTCTGATTTCTTAAGAATAGTAAATAGGGTATACATATGCAAAACTTTGATTTAACTTTTCTTTCTTTTCTGCTATGTTAAAAATTAATAATGATCCAGGCATTTGAGATGTGGAGATATGGTAAAGGCATGGAGTTTATGGATGATTAACTTGATGATACAATATCATTGTTGTGTCCGGGGCTACGGATAAGCAAGAATATGTAAGAATAAAACAGTAACAGCTAAAGCAATTAAAACAGTTTCTGGATGTTGCCTTCAATGTTGTGTCAACATCTGAGGCAACATTGTGATAAAACAGTTATAAACCTTTATAGAGTAAATGCAGCGGAAATGTAAAGAAACACAAGGTTTATATTTTTAAGGGTATATATTAATATATCCCTTGATGGTCAATGACCAAAGAATTGTATAAATTATATACAATTACAAATGAATTTCTTTTTACAAGATTGAACAATAAATTCGAAAAAGAAATTACAAACAAAAGTGAAGTCGCAGATGACTTCTGCCAATAGTTAAAAGATCTAAAAAGGCAAATACAACATCTTCATTACTATTGCTTGAATTATAAGCTTGATCTAGAATCTGAGCAGCAGTAGTAATGTGGGACTAGATGTTGTTATACTACTTTAGGATAAGTGTGTTGATCCAGTTTCTAAGGTGAATATCCGATAGCTCTCTTGGTAATTCTTCTCGTTCAATTCTGGATATCGATACTCTGAAGTTCCCCTCTATATATAGTGTGGAACTTCCCTTGAAATCCTTACTGGTTGGTTGCGGAGGCTGAGTAAAAGAAGGCTTCATCTTGGACCGGTTCTTGCTCCTTCAAAAGCTCAACGTTCTGGACTTGGTCTTCACGCTGCTTCCTCTCCAAGCTTTGACTGTTTATTTTACCACGTTTTAAACAAAACATCATTGTTAGCTTGCCTAGGTCATTTTTTACTCACAGTAGCACAACCTATTTTGGCCGGAAGAATAGGCAAAATCGTTACAGAGATGTTGTCTGGAATGTTGTCACAACATCGCAGAAAACATTCTTATTTTCATAAGATGTTGTCCTAAGCATTTACAGATGTTGTCACAACATCCATCCAACATCAACAATCTCCCCCTTTTTGCCTTTCTTCACAAAACTCCATACGACGCAAAAATGACTAGGATACTGATTCCCGATGTAGTCCTTACATTCCAAGAATCAGTAGGATCAGTGCTATGCTCCCCCTTAACCTGCAGTAGTAAATTTCAAGCAGTGTTGTATCGATGATTTGATTAGATAGGAATTATGTTCCGTTAATCGTGACTTACTTACGAAAACTGCGTAATCAGTCTATAGTAACAATTCATAAAAATCCACATCAGTCAAACATATATAAACAGCTTTAGAAAGCAGTCACAATGTCTGCAAGAACATACCAAATGTCTCAAAGTAAAATAGTACAAACACAAATAATATTCCAAATGTCAGTATATCCACTATTCAAATAAACATTCATCATTGAATCAACACTCTATTCCATCAACATAATCATCCTTGACTAGAGTAATCAAGTCACAGTAGCTTCCAACCGCTTTCTGTGATCGATCACTCTGTGCAGCACCATCTTCATCTCCATAGCATCAGAAGTAGTCAGCAATCAATCATCTCAACTCCTCTCCCTCTGCATCATTCCCTGCACTTTATCGCAGCAGCTCCTCGCTCGCTTCCAGAAGAAGATCAAAGACGCGATCAAAGACGCATTATCTACCCCTTTTTGTGAAGAAAGTAAGCCCATATAATAGTTCCTAGCTCGCACTAGTTCTTGAATTTGCCTGTCAAGTTCAGCAATGTGCTGTGTAGCCAGTCTTTGGACATTTGGACCTGTCCTTGAGCAATGTTGCCAGGAATGTCGGCAAAATCCTTTGATGTGTTAGTGTCCCATTCATCTTTCTTCCAGGGTAGGTCAATAACCCTGTCCCTGCTGTTAACAACTGCTCGTTGTACTGAGTAAACCTCTAAGGATGGACTCAGCTTTTCTCCTTTTAGAGTCTTAAAACCTTGGTTGAGCAGGATTTGAAAAATCAAGGAAGGGTATGGAAGGGCAGAGTTGCTTTGTTTTTCTGCCAAGTTGACAACATGGTTGAATATAAGTGTTCCTAAGTCAACTTTCTGATTCCTTCCAATCTTGAAAAGCAGTGATGCTTGATCAAGGGTCACTACTCTCTCATTGAGGGAGAGTAGCCAGTTGTTTATAGCAAGTTTGTGCAAAGTGGCAAACAGGGCAGTGAGTTTCGACACAGGGCTGCGAGGAGCCCAAACAGTGATCAAATTCCCTGTAAGGTACTTGATCATTGAATTGAGTTCCTCTACAGTGGGGTTTGGTTGAGGTTCTCTTTCACTAATAATTATCCCAAGAGTGAAGTTGATGATATTAGGTGTAAAATTGTATACCTTGTTGTATAGGTACACTTTCCCAAATTTCTTTGATGTTGTGTCCTTAACAACAAGCGTCAGATTAGCATAGAACACCCTAATCACCTTCTCACAATAAGGATTCTTACCAGATACAGAGCTTAAGATGTTTCGACTACTTAAGAAATCAATTAAACCATTTTTGGAGAATGAAGTTAGGTCAATCACCTTCTCCCCTCTAACTCCTCTATTCTTAAACCAATTCCAGTTACTGGAGCATGATTTAGTTTGAAACATGGAAGAGTAGGGAATTACCTCAGAATCTGTTTCAGATTTTGTGTTTACTTGTTCGGATGAGGTGGCTGCAGGTGTTGCCTCGGATGTTGGGGAAACATAGTCTGGGTCCATTTTCTCATCTGTTGCCTTTGATGTTGAGGCAACATTTTTATCAAAATTCCAGTATGTTCTATGGACCCCTTTAGGAATGAAGTTTCGTAGAGGTGTGTCATCAGACATCTCTTCTTCTTCTTTTTCCTTCTCAGTTTCTGCTTGTGCAGTGGAAGTAGATAGAGTTCTAGAGGAACTGGGCACACTGAAATTGGTGTCAGTGCTGCTGCTTGTGGTAGTATCAACAGGGAAAGTCGACTCTTCCCTAGATCTTTTGGCAGACTGGTATTCACCGAATTGGTTTTTGAAAACCCTCTTTGACCTTCATGTCAGAAATGTCAATTTTGAGGCAAGGTTCGAGAAATCAGATGTTGCATCAACATCGATTGGGTTTTCATTATCGCCTGGGTAGCTCACATGTAATGGCTTATCTGAACCAAGCAGTATCATATCATATGTGCAGTCCTCCTCGACTGGTCTCAAGTCATTAATGGAAGTATAATGCTTGTAAACCTTGTTGTTATTTGCTGGACTAGTCGACATTGGAGAATAATCTTTGGTGTTTGTGGATTTTGGGGACACGGACATGGGAGAGGGTTTTGAAGGATTGGGTGTGTTGGAGAAGCTTTGGGTTTCGAGAAATGACGGTGTTGTTTGGGCAGCCATGGTTTGATGGATTGGTAGTCGGCTGATGTGACAATTCCAAGACAAAAATGGGAGGTTTTATTATGGCAAAGTATACTTATACTCAAACTCCTTTTCCTTAAATTTAGATTGTATAGAAGAATAAAAACTCTTTACACACCTAAAATAAGGATTGTGATAGCACATATCATCATTTAAAAAAAATGGTCATCCAGAATTTTTGGACTAACAGTTAAAGACAGAGACGTGTTAAATACCAAAAACAGGAATAAAATAAGATAAACCTGATTGATCAATGTACTGGAACACGATGTTGTTGATGATGTTGGCAACATTTCAAAGTTAAACAAGCATTATGAGACTCCAAGGATTTTTTGATTTGGCAGATGATATTTCCGTATATGTTCCCTATGAGACTGATCGCTGGACTAATATAACATTTTACCATTGTCCTTAATCAACTTAGTTGAACACATACAGATTAAAAAAAATATTGAGGAATTTTCAACCTTTTTGAAGCACGTGGTACTCCTATAGAATAGGAACGATACAAATCTTAGAGCTTTGCTCTTTTTGTATACATCCAAATCTTTTAGTAGAGGCTTCACCTTTATATCTTGTCCTTTTAGAGTCATGCTTGAATCTTTTGAAAAATAGTGCAACATCACTACAACACGTATCCTATATATTGACTCAACAGTAAATGTTACCCAGAATGTTAGGACAACATTTCGGACAACATCTACCTAGTCTGTCTCATTTTCAAAGAAAACAGAGACCAAGAGATTTTTTCAAGCTAAAAAATCTCTCATGATCTAAAGGTTCGGTAAAAATGTCAGCCAGTTGAAAAAGAGTATCAACATGTTCGATTTGAACTAGTTATTTTTCCACTAAGTCTCTTAGAAAATGATGTCTTATGTCTATGTGCTTTGTACGTGAATGCTGAACTGGATTTTTGGAAATATTAATAGCACTCAGATTATCACAGTACAAAATCATGGAGTTATTAGATATGCCATAGTCATCTAGCATATGTCGTAACCAAATCAGTTGAGCACAACAACTTCCGGCTGCCACATATTCAGATTCGGCTATCGAGAGTGATACACAATTTTGTTTACGACTGTACCATGAGACTAGATTATTGCCAAGATAGAAACACCCACCACTAGTGCTTTTTCTATCGTCTACATCACCGTCCCAATTCGAGTCACTATATCCTATTAGATTAGGATTAGTGTCTTTGGAGTACCAAATTCCCAAGTCACTTGTACCGGTAACATATCGAATGATACATTTCACAACATTAAAATGAGATACCTTGGGACTGGATTGGAACCTGGCGCAAACACATACGCTAAACATGATATCGGGGTGACTGGCAGTAAGGTATAGAAGGCTACCTATCATAGATCGGTATAATATTGGGTCAACATCTTATCCAACATAGTCTTTACATACCTATTGCGCAGAGCCCATTGGATTCTTCATGTGTTTAGCATTTTCCAGACCAAATCTCCTAACAAGATTCTTGGCGTATTTGCTTTGAGATACAAAGATCTCATCTTCATTCTGTTTAATCTGCAAGCCTAAGAAAAATGTTAGTTCTCCAATCATGCTCATCTCAAAAGTTGTCGACATTGCTTCGACAAAAGACTTTACTAGTGATTCTGTAGTCGAACCAAAAAAAATATCATCAACATAGATTTGAGCTATTATTACGTCTACAACGTGTCTTTTAATGAATAATGTTTTGTCAGCTTCTCCACAGGTAAAACCAAACTCAACAAGGAAGTTAGTTAGACGACCATACCATGCACGTGGTGCTTGTTTTAGTCCATACAAGGCTTTCTTGAGCTTGTACACATGATGTGGATGGTGAGGATCCTCAAATCCCTTTGGTTGTTCAACATAAACTTCTTTGTCCAAGTATCCATTGAGAAAGGAACCTTTAACATCCATTTGGTGCAAGGTAATCTTTAGATAGCAAGCAATAGCAAGAAGCAATCTTATTGACTCAATTCTAGCCACAGGAGCGAAGGTATCGTCATAGTCGATACCTTCTACTTGTGTATATCCTTGAGCAACAAGTCGAGTTTTGTTCATGACAATCTTCCCTAGCTCATCTGATTTGTTTTTGAATATCCACTTGGTCCCAATAACATTTGTGTTGTTGGATCGTGGTACCAAGTCCCAAACCTCATTTCGAGCAAATTGTTCAAGCTCCTCTTGCATGGATTGAATCCACAAATTATCTTTTAATGCTTCCCTAATATTTTTAGGTTCCAAAGTAGATGTAAGACAAGAGAGACTTACCTATTGATATATGGTGGACATGCACACATACTTTACCATTTCTCGGTAATTTACTAGCTCTTTCCATCTTGTACGCCCCTCCTCAAAAACTCCCCCTATCACCTGGTCGGGTGGATGGTTCCTTCTAATCCTCGATGAAGGGTCTCTTCTCACTTGATCATTCAGTTCAGTAGCAGATTCCTCCTCGATTTCGTCCCATGTGTTCTCTTTTTGAGGTTCAGATATTTCTTCTGATGTTGGGACAACATCTGGGACTACATCTGTTTCTTCAGTGGGTTGCTCCTCTTCAACTGTAACCACAATGTTATTTTCTGAAGATCTACTATATATATCCAGCAGGTCATCGAAAATAACATTGATTGATTCTTGTATGGTCTTTGTCCGAAGATTTTATATTCGATAAGCATGGCTATTCTGAGAGTAGCCAACGAATATTCTCTTGTCACTCTTAGAGTAAAATTTGGCCAGTTTATCACTGTCATTAATAATACAGCACACATACCCAAAGACATGAAACTACCGCACTGTAGGTTTCTTTCCATTTAACAGTTCATAGGGTGTCATCTTGGTCCCTGGCCTTAAATAGATTCTATTAGTTATGTGACATGCCGTGTTCAAGGCTTCTTCCCAAAACCTTTTTGACAATTGCTTAGAACTTAACATAACTCTAGCCATTTCTTGTAGAGTTCTGTTCTTTCTCTCGACAACCCCATTTTGTTGTGGTGTTTTTTGTGCCAAAAATTCATGGAATATGTCTTTCTTTTTACAAAATTTTGCAAAGGTTTGATTTTCAAACTCCTTTCCATGATTAGATCTAATTCTGAAAATCGAAGAACAAAACAGATTTTTAATCCTAGAGTAAAGTGTTCTAAACATCTCAAAGGTTTGTGATTTTTCTTTTAAAAAATAGATCCAGGTGAATCTGGAAAAATCATCTATTATCACATAAGAATATCTCATTCCTCCTAGGCTATCTACCTCGATTGGACCCATAAGATCCATATGCAATAATTGAAAACAATGAGACGTACCTGAATGTTGTCCGTCACGTTGGACAACATTATGAGAGACTCGGGTCTGCTTTCCTTTCAAACAATCTTCACACAGTGTTTTATCTTCTGGATCCAGTCTGGGAATGCCTCTGATAGCTTCAAATGAGATCAGCTTCTCCAAGGTGCCGTAGTTGACGTGTCCCATCTTTTGATGCCAAAGTGTCAGGTCACCTACCTTTGCGGAGTTGCAAAACTCTTGTCTACCGACTAGATAGCAATTATCTCCCGTTTTGGTTCCTGACATGACACATTTATCTGCAGAATCTGTAACCTTGCATCCAAGCTTGTTGAATTTCACCTCGAGATCATCATCACATAGTTGGCTTATGCTAAGAAGATTAGCAACCAAACCTTCTACATGAAGAACATTTTTCAAGGCTGGTACATCCGGAACATTAAGAGTTCCTTTACCAATTATCTTACTCTTACTTCCTTCTCCAAAGGTCACGTATCCTCCATTGAATGTTCCATACTCTTTCAATAGGCTTTTGGTACCTGTCATATGACGTGAGCAGCCACTATCGAAATACCAAGACCCTATAATGTTAGTACGCAAAGCAGTTATGCACTCATTACATTTCAGATTCAGTTTGGGTACCCATTCCTTTTTCTTCCTTCTGCTTTCAGGCGGGTTGCTTTGAATGTTGTCAGTGATATTGGGCAACATTGCTGACGACATTTTAGGAAATATTCTGAGTGCAGAGTTTTGAAGTCTGTAGCAGTAGCGCATAAGATGTCCTAACTTTTTACAGAAGATACATACAAACTTCGATCCAATTTCAGTGATCTGAGAGTTACTCGGATTTTCTTTGACAAATTTTATCCTCTCAGTTTGACTATGGATTCTAGAAGTATTTGTTTTTCTAGGAGATTGGTACCCAAGCCCAGCCCTTGTAGGTTTATTGAAGTTTAATATTTCATCCAGTTTGGAGGTTCCCATGTTGAGCCTTTGAAAGGTGGTCTCAGCTACGTTCAATCGTGCACGAATCTTACCAAGCTCTAGGTCTTTCTTGGTAAGCACCACCTCTAATTGGTTGATTGTGCCTTTCAGATTGCTATTCTCAAGATCCAATAATTTTGCTTTTGAGTCTAGTTGCTCAGATTCAGTGATTATGGCTTTACAAAGACTTTGTAATTCCTTTATTATGTCATCTTTGGAGTCAACTAGATCTAAATTTAGAGCCTCAGATGAAGAATTAAATCCACTAAAATAATTTACATCAGAAAGGTCAAAGTATACATACCTCTCTGATGTTGAAGACATTCCATATGTTGAGTCTGATGTTGTTCCTGATGTTGACGCAACATTGTCAATCATATCTTCATCGTCGGACAGTGAATGTTCGAACATGGCTGCCAGCATTGCCTGTGGTTCTTCTTCTTGATCTCCTTCCTCATCTTCGTTCTCATCATCACTGAGATTTACCCACATAACCTTACCAATTTTTTTAAGGGTGTTTGCACACTCATTAGCATAGTGTCCCCAACCCGAGCATGCATGACACTGCACTCCCTCGAGTTGTTTGGGATTGAAATTGGTACTGTCGGAGTTAGATTTCCTCAGTGGATTGTGATTTATTTGCTCAGAAGGTGACCTATTCGGCTGCTTATTGAAGAGTGGATTTTGATGCTGTTTGTATTTGGCTTTATTGCGATCAATGTTGATCTTTCTCACCATCGAATTGAATCGACGAGTAAGTAAGGCAACAGTTGCACCATTTCCCAGTTCCTCCAAGTTTTCTTCCTCGTTTTCCAGTTCAGTTTCCGAGGTTTGTCCTTGGAGTGCCAAAGTCTTGTCTTTATACATATCTCTTTGTCTCTTCATGTTCATCTCATATGTTTGAAAGATGCTCATCAAGGCATGTAGATCCATAGTAGCAAGATTATGGGCCTCTTCAATAGCACAAATCTTAGTATTAAACCTTTCAGGAAGAGATCTGAGAGTTTTATCCACAAGTTGTGTGTTGGTTAAAGGAGAACCAAGAACTTCACACTGATTAGCAATGTCAATTAACTTTTCAAAATAGGATTTTATGTCTTCAGAATCTTCCATCCTTAAGCGTTCGTATTGGCTCAAAATCATGTGAAGCTTTGTACGTCGTACACTTGAGGTACCTTCACAATGAGTTTGTAAGGTCTCCCAAGCGTCCTTGGCCGTAGTACAATTCTGGATTAGTTTAAACATATAGAGATCTACCCATCCAAATATTGCATTTAGGGCCTTTTCATTGAAGCTCGCACTGTTGATCTCTTCCGCGGCACATTCAGATTCGAGTTTGGTAAGTACATCACCATCCTCGTCTGCTGGGTACTTGGGAATCACATAGCCTTCAGAAATTGATCTCCAAGCTCGAACATCAATGGATTTGATGTGCGAATGTAGTCGGATTTTCCAATAGGCATAGTTAGTTTCGTCAAGAATTGGAAGTCTACCAACGTTTTGTATAGCTGAGTCCATAGCCATAATATTCAGAATCAAACACTTATTGTATCAAACACTTAAAACAGTAACAACTAAAGCAATTAAAACAGTTTCTGGATATTGCCTTCAATGTTGTGTCAACATCTGAGGCAACATTGTGATAAAATAGTTATAAACCTTTATAGAGTAAATGCAGTGGAAAAGTAAAGAGACACAAGGTTTATATTTTCATGGGTATATATTAATATATCCCTTGATGGTCAATGGCCAAAGAATTGTATAAATTATATACAATTACAAATGAATTTCTTTTTACAAGATTGAACAATAAATGCAGAAAAGAAATTACAAACAAAAGTGAAGTCGCAGATGACTTCAGCCTAAAGTTAAAAGATCTAAAAAGACAAATACAACATCTTCATTACTATTGCTTGAAATATAAGCTTGATCTAGAATCTTAGCAACAGTAGTAATGTGGGACTAGATGTTGTTATACTACTTTAGGCTAAGTGTGTTGATCCAGTTTCTAAGGTGAATATCCAAGAGCTCTCTTGGTAATTCTTCTCATTCAATTCTGGATATCGATACTCTGAAGTTCCCCTCTATTTATAGTGTGGAACTTCCCTTGAAATCCTCACAAAACTATGCACAGTACTACTTCCCAACTTAAAAGGATACCACCAAGTGCATGGAAAAGGAGGAGAAAACAAGACTATAGTATAGGTGCAACAGAGTTTATATCATGATTTGGTCTGCGAGATTGAACCAAGGTTAGAATATAGTTTTGCAAATCTTTTAGCTTAATCAGTTAAAAAATTGAGTTTACCTCAAACTAAGAAAAAAATGATTAAATCAAAACCAAAGAATGATTCAGAGTTAAAATTAAATATGAACTGGTGGGGTGCGCTCGTCTGCAAAGAAGGCATCGCAACGGCGACGCTGGAGTCTCTGTTCTTTTGATTTATTTTATTATTGGTTGTGTCTTGCACTTCATGGTCGTATGATATGGTGGTAGCGACTATTGTTATTTTTTTCAGATTATTTTGCCATTCTTTATTTAGTATTTTGGTTTGGCTTCGTTACTTATAGTTCTTCCTTTTGCGGATTGCTTTTTGGTTAAATGCGTGCTTGTTTTATTAACTTTGTTATCATATTTTCTTGCTGCTATTACTATTTATTATTATTGTTGCATTTTCATTTCTACTTGAACCAGGGGTCTATCGGAAAATACCTCTCTACCCGTAAAAAGGTAGAGGTAAGGTCTGCGTACACTATACCCTCCCCAGACCCCACCTGATGAGATTATACTGGGTATGTTGTTGTTGTTTTATTATAAGCCATGTTCATGGCAGAAGACAACAGCGGAAAAAGAGAGTTCTGTAACTCCTTTTCTCACCTTATGCAAAGTTTATAAGTTTCACGTTGAATTTAATGGACAACTTACCTAAAAGAAAAAGTTCTCCTTCTAGAGGGTCAGCCAACGCACAGTTCAAAACTCGATGGATAATGAGTCTGGAAGTTTACTCCAGCTATTTAAATCCCAAGTTTTTGCTTATATCACAATTCAAGCTCGCGATGCATCGTGTTCTTACCATTTCTGTTGAAACAAAGCCTGGGGGTGTTTTCATGTGCATATATTAAAGGAATAACATACAAGCCAATTGGGGAAGTGCTATAACGAACAAGAGCTATACACAGCAAGAAACAGAATATGACTTGCTTTGATAAAATTTAATTATTCCCAATCAATTCACAAGTATTTTTTTTCTCTCTCCTTTGAGAAGGGTCATCTTTGCCATAATCTGATGTCAACAAGAGTCCATCACGAAAGTAGACTATTGGGATATCCTCTCCACTGATATTATTGCTGCCCTTAAAAGCTTCTTTCATTCAGGATATCTTTTGCCATCTTGGAATCAGCTAGCTCATAATCTAGCTAAATTCTCTATTTCCTTATAGATAAGGTATCGTGGAATTCGATTTCCCATGTTGGGTTGTAAAGGATGCAATGTCGTCTTACGAACAGTTGAAACATATTATGAAGTAATAAAATGCAGTTGTTTCTTGGAAAAAATTAAATATTAAATATTGGTTCGAAAAACTATAGAAATTATGGAAAATATCAGTAGAAAAGCATTATGAAAAAGTTTAAATGCATAAAGTAATACAATAATCGAAGCATAAGAGACAACAGACAATAAGAGAAATCAAAGGACGATCAACTACAAAAAAAATACTACCCTACTAGTATGGAAGGATACACGAGACAACGCTCTACTGCCTGCTAGCCTTCTACCCTAATCGAACCCTCATATTATATTGTCCACTCTCCAATTGGCAGTCTGAGCGTGCTTGTGGGAGGAGGGGGGGAGGAGGAAAGAGGATTGTTAGAGTGGGTCTCCTTATATGAACTTGGACATCCTTCCCTCGTTATCTAAGCTTTTCGAGTTGATTTATGCATATGGACCATATCTTTACATGATTTAATGCAAGGAACAATGCAAAAAATAAATATAATGAGTTTATCGTTATTCTTTTTATACGGTTTTCTCTGATTTCTTAAGAATAGTAAATAGGGTATACATATGCAAAACTTTTATTTATTCCATGTTTCTTTATTTAGTGTTTTGGTCTTGGCTTCGTTACTTATAGTTCTTCCTTTTGCGGATTGCTTTTTGGTTCAATGCGTGCTTGTTGCCTTCACTTTGTTATCATATTTTCTTGCTGCTATTACTATTTATTATTATTGTTGCATTTTCATTTCTACTTGAACCGGGGGTCTATCGGAAACAACCTCTCTACCCGTAAAAAGGTACAGGTAAGGTCTGCGTACACTATACCCTCCCCAGACCCCACCAGATGAGATTATACTGGGTATGTTGTTGTTGTTTTATTATAAGCCATGTTCATGGCAGAAGACAACAGCGGAAAAAGAGAGTTCTGTAACTCCTTTTCTCACCTTATGCAAAGTTTATAAGTTTCACGTTGAATTTAATGGACAACTTACCTAAAAGAAAAAGTTCTCCTTCTAGAGGGTCAGCCAACGCACAGTTCAAAACTCGATGGATAATGAGTCTGGAAGTTTACTCCAGCTATTTAAATCCCAAGTTTTTGCTTATATCACAATTCAAGCTCGCGATGCATCGTGTTCTTACCATTTCTGTTGAAACAAAGCCTGGGGGTGTTTTCATGTGCATATATTAAAGGAATAACATACAAGCCAATTGGGGAAGTGCTATAACGAACAAGAGCTATACACAGCAAGAAGAAATGTAATATGACTTGCTTTGATAAAATTTAATTATTCCCAATCAATTCACAAGTATTTTTTTTCTCTCTCCTTTGAGAAGGGTCATCTTTGCCATAATCTGATGTCAACAAGAGTCCATCACGAAAGTAGACTATTGGGATATCCTCTCCACTGATATTATTGCTGCCCTTAAAAGCTTCTTTCATTCAGGATATCTTTTGCCATCTTGGAATCAGCTAGCTCATAATCTAGCTAAATTCTCTATTTCCCTTATAGATAAGGTTTCGTGGAATTCTGATTTCCCATGTTGGGTTGTGAAGGATGCAATGGCGTCTTACGAACAGTTGAAACATATTATGAAGTAATAAAATGCAGTTGTTTACTGGAAAAAAATTAAATATTAAATATTTGTTCGAAAAACTATAGATATTATGGAAAAATACTGTAGAAAAGCCTTATGAAAAAGTTTAAATGCATAAAGTAATACAATAATCGAAGCATAAGAGACAACAGACAATAAGAGAAATCAAAGGACGATCAACTACAAAAAAAATACTACCCTACTAGTATGGAAGGATACACGAGACAACGCTCTACTGCCTGCTAGCCTTCTACCCTAATCGAACCCTCATATTATATTGTCCACTCTCCAATTGGCAGTCTGAGCGTGCTTGTGGGAGGAGGGGGGAGGAGGAAAGAGGATTGTTAGAGTGGGTCTCCTTATATGAACTTGGACAATCCTTCCCTCGTTATCTAAGCTTTTCGAGTTGATTTATGCATATGGACCATATCTTTACATGATTTAATGCAAGGAACAATGCAATAAATAAATATAATGAGTCCAGGCGTTTTGCTTTCCATTTTTGGAAACTATCCTGATTTTTAGCTTTACGTCTATGAGACACCTTGGCTTTGGGTATTTCCATTCCAAACTGACCACAAAACTACCCTAACTGCTGTCTTTCATTGAGGTTTTGTCTTTTGATCTGCGATCTGCGATTCGTAGGTGTCACCTGCGATACAACCTGTGGTTCACAAGTTGTGCTTTCACTGCAAAACTTTTATGACGTCAAATATTGTTGGGGCTCCATTCTTTGGGCCTTTTCTGATGTTTCCAATGACTTGGGCCCTCTTTTTCTGATTCTTTTACCTCTTTTGGCTAAAAAACAACTTTCCAACTTGAAATTTGGTTTTGGAAGATCAAATAAGACCATTTTGCTCCTTCTTCGGCAAGAACTCTTGATTTGGTGCACAGAGATCTGTGCTACATGAAAGACAGAACTTTTGGTGGCGCATTATACTTCGACACTTTCATTGACGATTTTTTGAGAAAAGTCTGGTGTTTTGCTTTGAAAACCAAAGACCAAACATTGGAGGTCTTTAAGCACTATCAAGCAAAAGTTGAGAGAGAAACTGGAAGGACACTAAAGTGTGTTCATGCAGACAACCGTGGTGAATACCAAGGCCCATTTATGCTACACTGCAAGAACCATGGTATCAAGCTTGAGAAGAGTGTCCCAAAGATCCCTCAACATAATGGCGTGGTAGAAAGGATGAACAGAATAATTTGTGAAAGAATCCTATGTATGTTATCGCACTCCAAATTGTCAAAATCCTTTTGGGTGAAGCTGTGAGGACTGTAGTTAATTTGATCAACCTTTCTCCATCAACTCCTCTGGGTGGTGACATTCCAGATAGTATTTGGTCAGTGAATTACACTTCTTACAAATACTTAAGAGTATTTGGCTGCAGGGCTTTCGTACATACTCCAAAAGATGAAAGATTCAAGATTGATGACAAAAGAAAACTATGTATTATCTTGGGATATGGCCATGAAGAGTTCGGCTATAGATTATGGAATCCAGTTAAGAGGAATGCTGTCAGAATTAGGGATGTTGTATTCCTTGAAGATTAAGTTCCTGATGAAGCCAAAGAGAAACTTGAATCTAATTCAGAAGTCCCTGTCAATGTAGATCCAATTCCTTCACCAACGGTCCAGAAATACGGGGGAGATTTCCAATCGGAGCATGATGATACGGTTGATGATGAAGCGGGTGACAATTAGAATCCACATGCACAAGATGATGTCCCTCCAGTTAGAAGGTCAGCTAGAGAAAGACAACCGTCTACCAAATATAGCCCACATAAATATGTGATGCTCACTGATAGATGAGAGCCCCGATGTTTTGCAGAAGCCACGACACATGACCAATATGAAAAGTGGTTAGAATCCATGAAGAAGGAGATGAACTTCTTACAAGAATAATACACCTACGACTTAGTGGAGTTTCTAGTTGGAAAGAGACCACTGAAAAATAAGTGGGTATACAAGATGAAGTTTGAGGAACATAAGGTGAGGCTGGTTGTGAAGAATTTCAGTCAGAAGAAAAATGTATATTACGAAGAGATTTTCTCACCAGTGGTGAAGATGACCTCAATCAGAGTTGTTCTCGCGATTGCTGCCATTTTAGATCTGGAGATTGAACAATTTGATCTTAAGACGACATTTCTGCATGGAGATTTAGACAAAGAAATATACATGGAACAACTTGAAGGTTTCGAAGTCAAAGGGAAAGAGAACCTTGTATGCATGTTGAAGAAGAGCTTTTATGGATTAAATAAGCTCCTCGACAGTGGTACATGAAGTTTGAGTCCTTCATGTCGACCCATGGCTACAACAGAAACACCTCAGATCACTGTGTTATCATCAAAAAGTTCTTATGATGTGAATTTATCATATTATTACTCTACTTCGATGACATGCTGATTGTAGGCTATGATGTCAACAAGATTGAAAAATTGAAGAAAGAGATAAGCAAATCTTTTACGATGAAAGACTTAGGCTCAGCTAAGCAAATCCCTGGAATGAAGATCTTCAGGGATAGGAAAAGCAAGAAGCTCTGGTTATCTCAAGAACAGTACTTGAGAAAGTTCTGGAAAGGTTCAATATGAGTAATTCGAAGCCAGTCAGCACTCCACTTGCGAGTCACATGAAACTCAGCTCAGCACAGTGCCCCACAAGTAAGACAGACAAGAAGGAGATGCAAAAGATACCATATGCTTCTGTAGTGGGTAGTCTAATGTATGTTATGGTATGCACTAGACCTGATATAGCTCATGCAGTTGGTGTGGTTAGTCATTTTCTTTCCAATCTGGGAAAAGAACATTGGGAAGTAGTGAAATGAATATTACGATATCTTAGAGGCACTTCTAAATCTCATCTGAAGTTTAGTGATAACCATATACAGATGCAGATATGGCTGGTGATGCTGATTCTAGGAAATCCACATCTGGATACCTAATGAGACTTGCAGGGGGAGATATCTCGTGGCAATCTAAACTTTAAAAATGTGTTGCATTATCCACAACTGAAGCCGAGTACATAGTTGTAACTGAAACTTGCAAAGATGTGTTGTGGTTAAAGAAGTTTCTACTAGAGTTGGGCTTGAAGCAAGAGAAGTACGTGCTTTACTGCGATAGTCAAAGCGCAATTCACTTGAGTAAAATTTGAGTTTTCACTCAAGATCGAAGCACATTGATGTGAGATATCATTGGATTGGAGATGCACTTGAAAGAAAATTAATGCATCTTGAGAAGATCCACACCGATGAAAATGGTGTTGATATGTTTACCAAGTCCTTACCCCGAGATAAGTTTGAGATCTGCAAACGTGAAGATGGTTTAGTTGAATCTTCACATGTGGTGGAGGGGGAGAATTATTGGGGTCCACCACTATTGGACATGGTGGAAACAACATGATATTGAGTATCATAGGCACCGAAAGTAATTGTTGCTTTCCGTGCTGCAATTTGAATTGCCCCCCAAACAATTCAGTCTATTTCACCTATAAATAGAAGCCTTCTTCCTTCTCATTTTTCACATCAAAAACACAATACACATAATAAAATCTCAGATAAAAATATATCTGAGAGTACAGAGAGTTCCTACAAAATTAGTAGAAATATTTTGTAGAGAAATTGTGAGATTACCACACTAGTGAGTGTGAGAGTTTTTTTAGTGTATTCCCAGTATTTGTCAAAACTTGAGAAGATATTGTGTACCAATTATTATTGTTATAGTGGAAGATTTACTGTGGTTATTTTCGACGAGATAATTGTTGGCGTGTATTTAGTATTTTAGTTACTATTCATAAAATACTATTTACATTAGAATATATTCGGAAATTCTAAGTATGCTCTGTGATTGCAGTTGTGTCTGATCTTTCGCATCAGAAAAGAATTTCCAGGTCTCCATTATTTCTTTTCCGCACATATTAATCCAGAAGGAGAATTGGAATACTCTCATTTTATTCCCAACAAATTGAAACTAAAGGACCAGAATAAAATTTCAACAATTAGAAGAAGCATTATAATAGAGGGATTAGTCAAATTCTTCCAAGAGATAATGTGAATGACTACCTGATATTTAAGAAAACGAACATATTTAAATACTTGTATCATACAATATTAAAGAAGAAGACAAAAGAAAATTTCAACAATTAGAAGAAGCATTAAAATAGAGGGATTAGTCAAATTCTTCCAAAAGATAATGTGAGTGACTACCTGATATTTAGGAAAACGAACATATTTAAATACTTGTATCATACAATATTAAAGAAGAAAGTCAAAATTTTCAATGTAACATAAGATATTAGTCCTTATCCAAAGGAATTCGAATATTAGCCCATTTTGGCTAACTGATTAAAAATAGCTCATAAATATTAATGGCTTATTTGGTTAACTTTTAAAATTTATTTATGCTACAAAAATGTTTTTTTAAAAAAAAAAATTGAAAAGTAGCAATTTGTTTTTAACTAGTAAAATTGAAAATAACTTTTGTCAATATTAGAGCAATAAACGAAATAGGATTAGAACAACTAGACTTAGAACCTTTACAAAATAATAATTTCGTAAATATATCAGAAGAATGCGATCATATATATATATATATATACTTTTTTTTGTAAAAATAATGAAATTGATAATAAATATGGGGGATGAGAATGTACATATGTGTAGTATTTTTTTCGGTGTGCAACATCTTTTTTTTTTCATTCGGAGTCCGGTACCCGCATTAAAGCTCGACTTAATTTGGATTCTGCGTTGCAGGGCCTACTTTGGAGACAACGCTCCAAATACAAAAAATTCTATTTCAGAGCTCAAATCTGAGACCTCTAATTAAAGATGGAGGGACTCCAACCATCCCAACACAACTTATATTGTGCAAACTTAGTTCATCACAAAATGTATACGCTATCACCTACATTGTCAAGTACTCCCTCCGTGCACTTTTACTTGTCAATTTTTTGACATTGCATATCCCTTAAAAAATTAATAAATAAAGTGCATATTTTACCAAAATATCCATATTAATTGGTGTATAATCTTAATGAGATTTAAAAAATGATTTGAAAGAGTAATTAATGCTATGAATAAAACAAAAAAAATAAAATTATCTTCTATTAATATGAGAAAAATAACAAGTAAAAGAGAAAAATCTATGTTTAGAATAGTTTACGCGTAAAAGTGAATGGAGAGTATCAATTAACACACAAGTTAGAAAACAATTTCCTTATCGAACCATATGCTTAACTTACCTCGTTTTAAGAGTCTTAACCTTATTTTACTGATTTTCCATGCACAAACGCATCCAACCGACTTAATACTAGTCAAACGAATAATTACTAACATTAAAAGATGCTAAGATATCAATTTCCATAATTTAATACGCATTCTACAAATTCACCTCAATTCAATATAGAATCTATAATCAAATCACCATTTAAACTCTCTTAAACTCAGGGCTAGAATTTCCAATTTCTACTCTTCAAATTCAATGATCTAAGGCTTAGATCTACTGGATAATCACGATTCACGATAAAAAATGAATTTTAAATACTTACCCTAAGTTGGTGACCTTCCCTCGAAGATCGCACTTGCCGAGATCTAAATCACCAAAATGTGATAGAATACGGAAAAATCATGCAAACAACCCTATTTATATTTCATTAACAACCCTATTTATATTTCATTTGTCGTTGAATTAGAATAAAAGGAAGAGTCAACCGTTTGTTTTCTTAAGTAACCAAGGCTGCCAATAGATGATTTATATAGACTACTGATGTACACAGTTGAGTTTGAATTAAAAACAAATGCTATTAAAAGCTATCCTAACTAACAGAAAAGATAGGACTTTGAGTTTACATGTGAGGCTAATCATATCTACAGAGAGAAGAAGATAAGAACTGTTATATTCTTGCAGATGTGAATTGTGATCATCTAACAGCCCCGGCAAGCGCATGTCGGGTTTGGAGATGGTAAGTGTAACGATCATCCGGTCATTTTTAGCTAAAGATCTCTATTTGATCAAATTATCTCTCCCGTATACTCTATGTGGGATTTGTGGCACGTGGGGATGGGTAGCACGGTTCCCAAGGTGTTTTTAATTGATTTTTCGTAAGAAAACAACAAGTTGAATAGTTTGAAATGTTATAGTTGATCCAAAGTTGACTTTTGAGTATATAAGTTCGATTCCGAGTTTCCTCACTTTCGGTAGGTCCAAAGCATCATTTATGACATAGTCGAGTCCTTGGTTCGCTTCTCCGAGGCATTCAAGTGTGTTTTGTGTTGCTATTTGTAAAATTGTAAAACTTGAATATTTTGGGTGTTTTCGTAAAAAAGTGAGTTTTAGCCCGATTGTATGAGAAATTCGATTGCGCGAGCGAGTTCGTAACGTCGTTTACACTTGGGTAGCATGTCTGGTTTGTATCCAGGAGGTCTCTGGAATGTTTCGATATTGGGTGGAGAATTTCAATGTTCTTGAGCTGCTGAAAGGGTTAGAGATTCCGCTCCTGCGGTCCCTTTTGCGTAGAGGCAATCAGCCTCTGCGATGATATTTCCGCTTCTGCGTCATTTGGGTACTTTATGCTCGACCATTTCTGCTGTGGTTTTTTCGCAAAAGCGAGCCGATTCGGAGAGTTCGATTTCGTCGAAGCAGGACCACTGTTTTCCAGAACCTAGAATTTAATGCCCAGTTTGAAATCATTTCCCCACTTTCATATCTTTCAACTTGATCTCGGTAGAGGGTGGAAATTGGGAGATTTCATCAATACTTATCTCTTGGGATAAAATTTTCATCCAATTCTTCTTTCTCATTATGATTATGTCTTCCAATCTAGGTTATAATCCTTGTTTGGAGTAGAAATAATCTAGGGTTCATATTAGATATTAAGAATCTTAAGATTCATGAATTGGAGGATAAGTATTGATTCTATTGCTTTGATATTATAAATAAGAGTTGGTTAATGGTAGTAGGATGTAATGTAATATTTAATTTCCAATTTGGAATTCATTTTAGAATTGGGGAAAATCTAGGGTTCCTAATTGGGGGTTTGCCTAAATTATGAATTGGAAGCCCAAATATGTTTAGTTTCCTAATTAACTTAGATATATGACTCAATAGAGTATTCTCATGATTTTAGAATAATAAAGTTCTGGTTTTTACCTTCATTAGCCCAGGGTCGATTAGGGGTTGGCCTTTTTGTCCCTTTTAAAGGATACCCTTTGTGCATGTATTAGATTAATTTATTAACGTGGAATCTATGTGTCAAACTATGATTATTCATAGGCGCTTAGCAAGAGCAAGTCCTTGGCAGAAGATTGAGTTTCGTGGCACCCGCTCGGTTATGAGGTAGGCTACGATTTAAATACTAAGGGGTATTAGGCGTGTTGGGGGTTCCACCTTAGTCGTTGTGATGAGAACTTGGGTGGCTATCAGTGTTGAACTGTCTTGATATGTGATTTGGGGACTCAGCCTTAGGGTTGGTTCTGACTGCTATTATGTGGGCTTGTAACCATTACTTGGGTTTGTCGCCAGTGATTGATAATTATTGTGCTTAGTCATCACATATGCTTCTGATATGCAAAATTGATTACATGAAATTACGTGCTAGTGATTCCCGAAGCATGTGTATTCATCTCCTATATTTGATTACATCTCATATAGCATGATTACTTACCTTATTATTGTTGCATTCATACACTTACTGTAATATTAAAATGAGAGATATGGAAATGATGTGGGTCCAATGAGACCGAAAAGGAAAGGTAAGGATATTATTATGAGATGGCTTGGAATACTGAGGTGATAATAATGATTTGATATGACTTAACAAATGAGTCTTGGGCACTAGTAAGATTCGTGTGTGAATCCTGGCTGGCTAGGAGCAGTATATGGATGGCGCGGGTCCCCTATGGATCAAATCTACATGGAAAAGCCTATAGAGTGTGTATATTGGTTGATGAAAAAGGTACCTTGCATTACATTCATGTCATACATTCATACACATTGATACTTGAGATTTGTACTTGATTGGATTGACCATTATAATGAGGTGGATGCTTGATTGAACTTTCATGATGTATGAATTGTTAAGTATTGAACCCTTTAAATGAATAAGGCGACTTAGGTGATTTTATGAACTGTGTAGAATAGGATTATGTGAGAGTCAACTTGGTATTTATGTCAATTACGTATCTTCCGTCGTTGTCGGCATATGATGCCTACAGAGGTACATTGTGTACTCATGCTACAGTTACTGCATTCTTTTTGGATGCATATACAATGTCATCTACCAGTTCTAGACTACGTGACTGAGTCCAAAGTTGGAGATTCAGAGTGTTCGGGGTGAGATTGCCTCTTCACATCATGCATTGGATAATACTTTTTATTTTTGTTTTTTCTTGTATTTGTGAGACATTCTTATACTATTTAGACTTCTTATTGCATTATATAGTGCTTTTGTACTACACACTTGATTTTGGGGTTGTAATAATTAGATAATCAGATTTGGTTCATTAAATTATGTTATGACAAGACAATTTTATAATCACTTCTTCATGTTCCGCTTATTCTTATCTTTTGTGTTTTTGTTTGGGATATGATTCACCTACCGATTGGAAAAGCATATGTGAAGACACTATGCCTGAAAGGGGTCATGACAGTGAGCTTGGACCAAAGACGAGCAAATTGAGAGGAGCTTAGCACTTCAGTAAATACATCAGCAATTTAATCAGTGGAAGGAATGTCTCGAACACAGAGTTGGCCACGAGCAATCTTTTCTCGAACAAAATGATAGTCAATTTCAATATGCTTTGACCTTTGATGAAAGATAGGATTGGCAATGAGATAGATGGCGCTGAAATTGTCACAAAATATCATGGGAGGACGAGGACAAGTCAATCAAAGCTCCTTAAATAAACTAGTTATCCAAGATACTTCAGATGTGGAAAATGCAATGGAACGATATTCGGCTTCGCTGCTGGACCGAGCTACTAACATGTACTTTGGTGAGGACCAAGTGATTAGATTAAGACCATAATACACAATAAAGCCATGATGAGATCGACGATCATCAACACGCCCCGCATATAAGTAGACACACATAATAGAGAATGTGCATGGTGTGATGCATATACCATGAGTAAGAAAGCCCTTAAGATAATGAAGAATCCGTTTCACGGCTTTCTAGTAATCCAAGGTAGGATTTTACATTTATTGACACATACAACTCACCAAAAAATTAATCTCCGGTCGTATGATGGTTGCAAATTGAAGATCCCCAACAATGCTCCTATATAATGACGGATCATCAAATGTTTCACCATGTTTGGACAATTGGAATGTTTTTTCCACCGGAGAAGGACTTGGCCAGCAATCTGTCATTTTTCTTTGAGTGAGTAAGTCTCGAATGTGGCTAGATTGAGAGAGATGTATCCGGAGCCCACACGAGTAACTTCAATACCCAAGAAAAATGAGAGATTACTAAGGTCTTTTAGTGAGAACTAAAAATCAAGGGAGGCGGTGAATGAGAAGATATATGAGGAATCACTGCCGTTATGATGATATCATCCACATAAACTAATAGTTAGGTAGTTGAGGATGGAGTATGACGAACAAACAAGGATGAGTTGGATTAACAGGAGGTATAGTCATGTGAAAGGAGAAATATTTTGAGCTGGAGAAACTAGGCGCGGTGAGCTTGCTTTAGGCCATATAGAGCCTTTGACAAGAGACATACAAAATATGGGCAAGACTTATCAACAAATCTCGGTGGTTGAGACATATAAACAACCTCCGAAAAATCACCATTAAGGAACGCATTATCAATGTCTAACTGCTTAAGAGCCCACCCTTTAGACACTGCAAGAGATAATACAAGTCTGATGGTTGAAGGTTTTACAACCGGGCTGGATATATCATGGAAATCAACACCATCTTCTTAATGAAAACCCTTAGAACCTAAGCGAGCTTTGTACCTTTCAATTTATTCATCTACTCGACGCTCGATGAGGTACACCCATTTACAACCCATAATATTTGCATTCGGAGGACAAGGAACAAGTGTCCAGGTGCGGTTATGAAGCAATGTTTGATACTCAGCTTCCATAGCGCGCAACAATTAGGAGATGAAGCAACCTTTTTATAGGTTCTTGGCTCACTGTTCGGGGAGGATTAATCTGGGATAGGATAATGAGATATAATAAGTGTTTTTGGCTTGAGCCAATTTGTTTGAGCTCTCGTGGTCATAGAATGATTGGAAGAGGTAACATGTTAAAAATACGTGGGAACATTCTCATGTGAGCTTAGAGTAGAAGATGCAACATTGGTTAGACATGCGATTTGTGGTAGAGAAGTTATATAAGAAGCTATGGATGGAAGAGATATTGGTGGGGGTACAGTGTTCAGTGAGGATGAGGAAGGAGGATTTGATTGTGAACTAATAGAAGGTGAGGCGACAGTTGAAGGAATGGAGTTGGAAATTGGTTGTAGAAAAGGTAACGAGTGGGGTGGGGGTGGGGGTGGGGGTATTGGATTGTCACTAGAGTAAGAAGAAGAATTGTTGTAATGAGGATAGGGAAATTTACCTTAGTCGAATCACATGACGGGTGATATACATCCGATGGGTGGGGGGTAATTTACATAATAACCTTTATGCTTCAAACTATAACTGAAGAAGACACAAGAAAGAGAACGAAAATCAAGTTTATAATTATTGTAATGACGGAGAAAAGGGTAGCATAGACACCCAAATTTTCGAAGAAGTTGGTAATCTGGTGGACAATGATATAGAGCTTGATATGGTGATTTAAAGGACAATATGGGAGTGATGTCCGGTTATGTAAGTATGTGGTTGTGGCAAAGGCATGTTCCCAATATTGAAATGGAAGACATGTGTGAGCAAGTAGAGTTAGTTCTTTTTCCACAATAGTGTTGTTATGTATTTCTAGAGCCGCATTTTGTTCGTAAGTGTGTGGATAAGAGAGATGATGAGTTATGCTAATGGATTGGGCATACGAAGACACATTACGATACTCCCCACCATAATCTACTTGCAATGTTTTGATTTTCTTGCCAAATCATGTGTTAACCATCTTATGAAAGTATTTAAAAACATCAAGTACTTGAGATTTTGTTACCAAGAAAAATATCCAAACAAATTTAGTCGAATCATTAAGAAATTGATCAAAATACTTATTTCCATCGATAGAAGTATGCGGAAATGGTCCCCAAAAATCAGAATACACCAAATCAAAAGGAGATAAGCTACGTTTTGAAGAAGAAGATAAAGGGAACCTATGACTATTTTCTAATTGACATGATCCACAAACTGTAGACATTTTATTTGACGACACTGGAAGATTAAAACTAGAGACTAGACGATGCAAAAGTTGCTCGTGGGATGACAACGAGTTCATGCCATACTTGAGTGATGCTCAAAAGCAGATAAATGAGTGAGGAGATGAGGATTATGAGGACTTGGACGAGACAACAAAAATCCCACCACCATTCAAACGATATAGGACATCATCAATTGTCCCTCGAAGAAGTATTTTTCCCTGTTGCTCCTTCACAAAACAACAAAAGGGGTGAAATTCCATAAAGATTTTGTTATCTTTAGTAAATTGATAAATACTTAGTGAACTCTTAATGATGGAAGGAACATGAAGAACTTTACTGAGATGAAGAGATCAAGCAGTACAAGGAAGGCTGGATGAACCAGTATGATGAATGGGGAGTTTTTGACCATTACATACATCAAGTTGATCCTCACCATCATAGTCCATGTGAATGGATAATTGAGACAAGTACGACGTAACATGATTGGTGGAATTAGAGTCGGCAAATAATGAATTGCCAAAAATAGCCGAAAGAGACATTATATTAGCAAAGGGAGTGACCATATTGGCGTGTGGATGGTTGGAGGATCGATTAGGGGGATAAGTATCCATGTTGTTACGGTTGTAGCAGTTACAAGCATGGTGGTTAGGTTTCTCCCATATTTGAAAAATAATGTGAGGAGATGATTTTTAAGAGTTGGTGAAATGTTGTTGATTGGGCTATCCAGTGATTGGGGAGAGATTGGAGTATTGGCGAGATACGACATTAGCTTAAAGTTGGAGGGCTTTGGTTTCCTCAGCAGGTTTCTCCTCTTCGTGGAGAAGTAAACCAAGAAGTGACTCAGTAGTAAGGTTCTCAAGATGAGGATTAATTGTAGACCGAAAGTGGCCATACGGAGAGTCTAAGAATAGAGCTCATAAGTCATTCATTCATGATGGGACAGGCAGCAAGAGCTAGACTATGGGATATAGTACGTTTCTTGACAACATATTCCATTATGTAGGAAGGGCCTTTAGTGGTGGTTTGGAGTTGGTGGCGAAGTTGCATGACTCGGGGACGGGATTGAGACTGGTAGAGTTTGGAAAGGTACGACCACACTTCATGAGTGTTAAGGATTTGCATTATGTAGGGTAGGATTGATTGGCTAATGGTACTTTTGAGCCAAAGAAGAAGAATTGTGTCCCTCTTTTTCCAAGTTGTGAAGGTCGGGTTTGGTGTGGTTTCAGATGTGCCCTGAGCACTGGTTGATATAGTGGCAGGTGAAATTTTAGTTCCATCAAGATGGGACTCTAAATCAAAGGCTTCAAATACCGAGTATACAGTAGATTGCCAAAGGTAGTAGTTTTCCCAATTAAGTTTTATTGGAAGGCCGGGAAGAACAATTGTTTGGGAGTTGGAATCAATAATGAAGAGATGTATTGAAGAAGAGGAATATGGATAAACCGCAGCGGTGATGGACTGGTTAGAGTTGTCCATGGTGGCGGAAAAATACTTGGCTTTGATACCAAATTAGAATAAAGGGAAGATTCAGTCGTTGGTTTTCCTAAGTAAACAAGGCTGCCAATATATGATTTATATAGACTAATGATGTACGCAGTTGAGTTTGGATTCAAAATAAATGCTATCAAAAGCTCTCCTAACTAACAGAAAAGATATGACTTCGAGTTTACATGTGAGACTAATCATATCTACAGAGATAAGAAGATAAGCACTGCTATATTCTTGCAAATGTGAATCGTGATCATCTAAAACGTCGCAAATGTGACACCTTCATCACAAAAGAGAAGCCCGCAAATGCGCCACAGTCCTCGTAAAACGACCTCAACTCAGGGTCATGGTCTTCACAAAAGCAACATCTCTGCCCCAAGTAACTTCTAGAGATAATGGACAAAATAAACTCGAACTATCACTTATTTGCGAGTTTTTCACACCTCAACGATCAAATGTTTAATTTTTTTCCATGAACTATCATTATCTATGTATTTAAACACACATAGTTGAGTAGATGGTGATAGTTCAGGTGGTAAAAGAGAACAACTGATAGTTAGCCTTATCAGTTTCAAGGTGTGTTTTAATACATAGATGGTGATAGTTCAGATATAAATTAAATTGAAACAACTGATAGTTAGGGTGTGAAACTCACAAAAAAACGATAGTTCAGATGTGTGTTTTACCATTAAACCTAGCTTTTAAGAAATAGTATGGCTGATGTTAAGGCTAAAACTTTATGAAAAATTACTGGAAACCTAAAATTATTTTGTAATAGAATCTATGGATACGTATCAACTAATATAGCTGCTACATGAATAGAACATTTGAGTACTAAGGACACCATATTACGGAACAATTAAACTCTATAGATAATATGTGTGTAGATTGAAGCAATGACCAAACCAGGTGGTTCATATTTCAGGTATTTATCCCAGAGTGGAAGAGACACGTAGTACAAGGTTTTCAATCATAAAAAAGGTATGTTTGCTTATCCAAAACTTTGAACATCCTTAGCAAAATATCTCGCTCTACGTCATTATGAGGCCATTTTTCGATGAACTCACCAAATGCCGAAAACAATGTCTTTCAAAGCATTGCAGTGGTATCTCTCACCGGATCGTTTATGATACACTCACCACTTTGTTGGCCTAAAGCAAACGTTAAAGAGAGGCCTTAGTTTTTCTGAAAGAACTTGGAGTAACTGGTAAAGTTGCTGTAATGTTACCAGGAGGTTGAACCCGTGGAAACAGCCTCTGACAGAAATGCAAGATAAGACTGCGTACAATAGACCCTTGCGGTCTGACCCTTCCCCGGATCCAGCGCATGCGGGAGCTTAGTGCACCGGACTGCCCTTTTTTAAACATAATATGTATTTTGAGATGCAACTTTATTACTAATACTTTTTTGTAATATATTCTCGAATAATTCCTTCTCGATTGATAATATCGTCAAGCTAGCCGTTTAATATCTCTTGAAATATTGTTGATCTAAATTAAGATTTGTCAACTATAATTTTAAAAACTTTTTTCGATAGTTGATGCAACTGCTATGAAAACCGTTAACATAATTTTATAAATAATATAATCATTTGAAAAAGTATCAAGTCTTTAAGTAATCACACTTATCATATCAAGTTGACATACTTAAATTATATAGTAGTAAACAATTAAAAGGCCAACATATACCTATGAAATAATAAAAATTGATTCAAGAAAACGGTACCTTTTCGGAACTTCAATACACTTGTTGCTTCTAGCGCACAATATATACTTTATGCAGTAATACTTTTTAGCTATTATTTTAACCAAAAAATTAGAACTCTTAGAGATATTAAGAAAAAGAAAATAGAAATATAATACGCTATACCGAGAATTTGAAACCAAGCAAAGTTGTCGGAATATAGGTTATTTACATTCACATGCAAGATTAGAGTTTAGGATTCTTTTCTAATTTTCAAATTCAGCTTCACTATTAATTAAACCATATACTGCATTTTTGAAAGTGGAGTTTTCCTTTCCACCATTAAGACACCATATATAAGTTTCTTTTTTTTATAAATCAAGTATAATTAGCGAAAATTGGGGGCCCCAAAAAAGTGGGACCTAAAGCAATTGCCTCACCTGCTTCACCCTCCAGCCGGCTATGAAAATAATGCTTTTAACATTAAACCTTCAGAACAGAAATAACAAGAGTCAGCAATTCAGAGCAAAGGAAAAGAAGTTGACAAAGACTCTAAATGACGAAGAGATAGAGACATCTGCAAACGGTAACTTAAAGAGAGCAAAATAAGAATTTGTATATTTGTGCACGGTAATTTAGAGAGAGCAAAATAAGGATTGTATATTTGTGCAAACGGTAACTTAGAGAGAGCAAAATAATGATCATTTTTTCTTCAGATGGTTGCAAGCCTATCCGATGCTTATAATGGCGTTGGGACGCTTCTTCGTCAAAGTGCTCTTCTCCCGCCTTTCTACCAACCACGGTCCATGCTCATCTTCGAAAAAGCCGCCTTGGCTAAAAAGGCAGCTATCGGAGCCAATCCCGTCATGATAATAGCCACATCCGATGACCCTCACTCATTTTCGGACAATTCTAGCCAAAATCGTAATAATGGTGGCGGCAAAAAGGGCCAAAATTGGAAAAATGGCAGGAAAACTGTGGTGGCGGTGACAGCAGCAAGGGCGGTAGTGGCGGAGGTCGTGGAGGAGGTGGCCAGCAGACTGGGCCGCAACACCACTGGCCGCAACCTTGGGCCAATGCATGTCGTGGGGCTGGGCCAGTGGGTAGTGGCCCAATACCCCTTTTCCAACAGCCTACCCAACGAATTGGGTTAGCCAGCAGAGGCCCAGCTTCCTGCAGTTCCAGCAGAAGTTGCCGGCTGGACCTTGGCGGCAAATGTCCACGGATATCGAGGCCGCAATGCATACGCTTTGATTAAATCACTCGGATACAAATTGGTACATGGACACCGATGTCACTTCTCATATGACGTCCGCGCCAGGTAATCTCTCATCTTATTTCAATTTGAGCAAAACTCGTGGAATAATTGTTGGTAATGGTAACTCAATTCCAATTCGTGGTTCTGGTCACACAAATTTATCTCCCCCGCATCTCCCTCTCGTCTTGAAAAATGCCTTCATGCCCCTCACTTAATTAAAAAATTTGGTGTCTGTCCGAAAATTCACAACTGATAATTGAGTCTCTGTTAACTTTAACCCTTTTGGATTTTTTGTGAAGGATTTCACAATGGGGTACTTCTAATGAGATGCAAGAGTCGGGGAGAGCTTTATCGAATCACCACCACGACCACTTCCTCGAGTCAAGCCACTCTATCAACGTTTGCCTCTCTAGCACTTTCCTTATGTCATGCTCGTTTAGGTCATCCGGGGGCGTCTGTTATTTCTTCTCTTAATAATAATAATTTTATTGATTGTAATAGTACGCGCGGTACTAACATTTTTCCTTCTTGTGTGATAGGGAAATATGTTCGATTACCTTTTATAGCCTCGACTTCTAGTACTTTGATTCATTTTGATATTATTCATAATGATTTGTGGACATCTCCCGTTTTGAGCTCGTTGGGCCATCGTTATTATGTGCTATTCTCTTTTAATAATTACATTTTTCTTATAAAAAATCAATTTTGTAGATGAAACTCCATCATTAGCGTATACTAATTGAAGAAAAAATTTCACATGGTATATTGAGAAATTCCAATAACTCAAATAAATTGACCATTTAGATAGATCCTATTCAACAATCATAACTCCCAATTCATATATTATACAAATGCACATGTATAAAGTTATTTAGCATATTCAATGATTTCAAATAAATAAACCACTTCTTTAATCACTATTTATTAATCGTAGTTAACTTCGGAATCCATATATGATATCATATCACATGTACCGAGCATTAAGAATTTTCTATCATTTGGTTGACTATTTAAACTTTGACCTTATTGATGATGATTTGATTCCCACCTTGTAATTTCACATTAAGAAGACTTTAAATGCAAAACCAAGTTACAAACTCAAGTTTGAGAAATCGTTTTAAACAAGAAAAATCGTTTGACCCACATTGCTTAAATCGCCGCAATACACTTAAAACAATTACTTACTACAACTGTTCCATTGGAAAATTCGACTGAACTGTTAAATAAATTGCCAGGCCTTTCTATAAATACCTAAGTCATTAATTACGTCCAAAGTATAGAAATATGGCAAAGTCACTACTGAGCTACACTACCTTCCTCGCTCTCCTCTTCTGTTTCCTCCTCATTTCTTCCTATGGTTGGTACTTGTTTCTTTGTTACTTATTTCATTTGTTAGTAATATTCTGATACTAAATTTACACAATTTTAATTTCAAGGGAAATAATTTTAGTACAACAACAATAGTATTTATGCCTCAATTCCAAGCTAGTTGTACTCGATCTTCAAAGATAATACTGCTCACTCTCCGTTTTGCTATATTTGACACAATAGTTCAATCCCATATGAAAAAGTATATTGTGAGAATTTATTATAAATTAATTAATTTTACTTTGGTTATTATTATTAACCTGTTGTAATCCTTTCGTCGTGCAGGAAGCATTTCCTAGCTATGCCTTAGCAAACACAGGCACACACTCGCTAATAATATGAAATGATTACCATTATTATTATAGTAAAATAAATATACATATTGCAATATATTTCGAGAAGAAAAACATATATTTCAATTACAATAAATGAATTTCCCACTACAACAAAATAGATAGAAGCACATATAAATAAAAGGGGAAGCCCGATGCACTATGCTCTCGCTATGCGCAGGGTCCGGGGAAGAATATCAATTGAAAAACCTATTCGTATATAATTTTAACACAGAACCTATCCAATCATGAATTTGTTAGTCAATAATATGGGCAGCAACCCATGTTAAAAAATACACGTGCATGCATGTTGGTAGGTGCATCCTTTGTTGAAAAAAAGAGGAAAAGAATGCCAAGTGAAATTGACTTTGTAAATTGTTGGCTGCCAACTTTGTTGACCACCTACTATGAGTTTTTTGGAGCCTATAAATACATTTACTTAGCTTCATTGTAATACATCCCAAAAATAAGAGAGAAAAACTAAAAGAAATGCTCTTAGTGAAAAGCTTAAGCAAGAGATGCTTTTGAGAGAATTTTGGTGAGAAAATTCTTGAGTGTAATTGGGATCGGGGTTGTGAGGTTGAGTGTTGTAAACACTTTTGTAATATTTCTCCTTTGATAAAATATCTGCAGCAGTCTGGAGAAGTAGTAAAAATTGGCCGAACTCCGTTATCAATTGTGTGTGTTATTGTTCTACTCACATCACGGCGTAAGTAGGTTCTGTCTAAGAAAGTTGAAATTTAAGTGGTCCATCTGTGACCCTCCAATCTTTCCTGGAAACTTGCTTAGAGAGCTGGTTCTGTCTAGGAGACTGTCCGGATCTATCTTGTTGATAGGACCGAAGTATTTTGACAGTTATTCCTGAAAATCATCTAGTCAGTACATTCCCACAAATCTGACAATAAGAAAATTAAGCTGGTAAATTTTCTAACAACTGGTATCAGAGCTCGGGCCATTTTTGCAGTAAGGTTACTATTTACGTGCATGGTACTATTCATGTGAATAGTAAATTTATGAATAGAAAAATTTTATCAGTAGTATCAGTTAGTCGAAAAAAGTGTTCTAATACACGCTAATTCGTAATGATCCTGAGGAAGCCAGATTTGAGTAGGAGCAATGGCCGCAGACGAAGGGAAGGTGAAGATCGAAAAGTTCGATAGTGTGGACTTTGGCTTTTGGAAGATGCAGATTGAAGAATATCTGTACCAGAAAAAGCTTTATCAACCTCTCACAGACAAAAAGACAGCTGATATGAAAGAAAAAGATTGGAAACTTCTCGATAGACAAGCCCTCAGAGTAATTCGGTTGACATTATCGTGCAATATTGCTTTTAACATAGATAAGGAAAATACCACGACGGGTCTTATGAAGGCTCTCACAAGTATGTATGAGAAGCCATCAACCTCAAACAAAGTTGATTTGATGAGCCGATTGATTATTTTGCGAATGACGGAAGGTGCATCAGTGGCTCAACATCTGAATGAACTAAACACAACAACCCAGTTGAGTTCAGTTGGAATAGATTTCGATGATGAAGATCGTGCTTTGATTCTCTTGTAATCTTTACCAGACAGCTGGAATGCTACAGTTATAGCAATCAACAGTTTGTCAGGAAGTAAAAAACTAAAATTTAACGATATTCGAGATCTGGTATTGAGTGAAGAAATATGACGTAGAGAATCACGTGAAGCATCGACCTCCTCAGTTTACACACTGAGTCGAGATGAAGAACTTCAGAAAGAAGGTCAAATCGTAGGAGATCAAAATCTAGATGAGACAAATCTAGATTTAGTAAGAAAGATGCTAGCTGCTACAATTATGGCCAAAAGGGTCAATTCAAAAAGCATTGCCGAGCACCAAAGAAGAATACCGGTGCTCAAGAATCTGCAAATGTGACCGAGAAGTAGGTGATGCAATGATTCTAAGCATCAGTAGTCCGATGGAATCCTGGATTTTGGATTCAGGGGCATCTTTCCACTCCACCCCATGCCGAGAAATCATAGAGAACTATGTCAGTGGTGATTTTCGAGAACGTTCATCTAGCCAATGATGAGACCTTGAAGATCGTGGGAAAGAGAGATGTTCGAGTAAAGTTGTCGAACCAAACTACATGGAAGCTGCAAGGAGTAAGGCATATTCCTAGGCTTAAGAAGAATTTGATCTCAGTTAGCCAATTTGATGAAGAAGGTTACAAAACAACCTTTGCAGGCAGTATATGGAAGATTACCAAAGGAGCACTTGTCATTGCTCATGGTAAAAAGTTTGGTACTCTCTATGTACCCTCAAATATAGGGAATACTGTTATAGTAGCAAAAACTGATGGAACATCAGAGCTATGGCACCAAAGACTTGGTCATATGAGTGAAAAAATGATGAAGACACTTCTGTCAAAAGGGAAGCTACCAGATCTGAAAAGCATATATGTCAGCCTATGTGACGATTGCATCTTCGACAAACAGAAGAAGGTTAGTTTTTCAAATATTAGCAAGACACCTAAGGAGAAAAGTTAGAGTTGGTCCACACAAATGTATGGGGACAATCACCAGTACAATATCTATCAGGCTCATTATATTAAGTCACCTTTATTGATGACTCTTCAAGGAAGGTGTGGATTTATTTTCTGAAGAATAAATCAGAAGTCTTTGATTCCTTCAGAAAATGGAAAGAAATGGTGGAAAATGAAACTGGCTTGAAAGTCAAGCGACTAAGGTCTGACAATGGAAGAGAGTACACAGATCAGAGATTTAGAGAATTTTGCGCAAGAAATGAAATTAAGATAGAGAAAATAGTTCCAAGTATACCACAACGGAATGATGTAGAAGAGCGCATGAACAAAACTCTAAATGAACGTGATAGAATCACGAGGATACATGCCGACCTACCAAAAATATTTTCAGCAGAGGCCAACAAGACTACAGCTTACCTGATCAACCGTGGGCCCTTAGTACCCTTAGACGGTGGAGTACCTGAGGAAGTTTGGAGTGGGAAAGAGATAAACATTTCACACTTGAAAGTGTTTGGTTGTATTTATTATGTGCACATTGATTCTACTGAGAGAAGTAAATTAGATCCAAATTCTAACAAATGTGTCTTTATCTGATATGGTGGTGATGAGTTCGGTTACCGATTTTGGGATTACGAAAATCAAAAAATCATCAGAAGCACAGACTTCATATTCAACGAGAATGTGATGTATAAAGACAGGTCAACCGTAGAATCAAGCAGCTCCAACATAGATGCTGAAAAGAAAGACTATGTTGAGTTCCATGATATTTATAAGACAGATGTACAAAGCAGGGTTCAGAATGATGCATAAGCAATTCAAGAACAGCCAAGAAATTCATAATTGAGATGATTATCTAGAACTCCTAAACTAGTACAACGCTACTCGCCTTCTTTGCACTACTTGTTGCTGACAGACAAGGGAGAACAAGAATGTTTTAATGAAGCAACGAAAATGGATGATTCAATCAAGTGGGAGTCTGCCATGAAAGATCAAATAGACTCATTCATGTCAAACCAGATGTGGGAACTGGCTGAACTACCTAGAGAGAAGAAATCTCTCCATAACAAATGTGTTTTCAAAATCAAAGAAGAGCATGATGAAAGCAAGTGTTATAAAGCAAGACTGGTAGTCATAGGTTTCCAGCAAAAAGAAGGCATCAAATACACATAAATTTTCTCTCCACTTGTAAAGCTAACTACAATCAGACTGGTGTTGAAAATAGTAGCTGTAGAAAATTTACATCTTGAGTAGTTAGATGTAAAAACAGCTTTCCTTCATGGAGATTTGGAGGAGGAGGAGATTTATATAAAGCAACCAAAAGGATTCATAGAGGAAGACAAGAAATACCTAGTATGCATGCTGAAGAAGAGCTTGTATGGTAAAAAAGCAAGCTCTAAGATAGTGGTACAAAAAGTTTGATAACTTTATGAGCAACAACGGTTTCAAAAGATGACAAGCAGATCATTTTTGTTATATCAAGAACTTTGACAAAAGCTTCATTATTCTACTGTTATATGTGGATGACATGCTCGTTGCAGGAGAAAATATGCAAGAGATTATCAATCTAAAACGGGAACTGTCGAAGGAATTTGCAATGAAAGATTTGGGCGCCGCAAAGCAGATTCTAGGAATGAGGATCACAAGAGACACAAAGTCTGGGATTTTGATGCTATCACAAACTGAGTACATCAACAAATTACTATCAAGGCTTAATATGCAAGATACTAAACCAGTGAGCACACATTTAGGTGTTCAATTCAGACTTTCTAAAGAACAGTCACCAAAGACGGAGGAAGAGTGTACACACATGTCAAAAGTTTCGTACACCTCAGCAATTGGAAGTCTGATGTATGCCATGATTTGTACCAGACCAGATATTGCTCAAGTAGTGGGAGCTGTTAGCAAGTACATGAATAATTCGGGCAAAAAACACTGGAAAGCAGTCGAATGGATCCTCAGATATATGTGAGGTACCACTGAAAAGGCACTTTGTTTCAAAAGTGGAGATACGACTCTAACATGCTATATTGATGTCGACTTAGCTAGAAATATCGATGATAGAAAAGCACTATAGGGATGAGTTGGGTTTCTCAGCTGCAAAAGATTGTTTCTCTCTCCACAACAAAAGCAGAATATGTTGCTGTCACGGAAGCCATCAAAGAGATGATATGGCTACAAGGTTTCTTGGAAGAGTTGGGCAAGAAACAAGAAGACAATATTATGTATTGTGACAGCCAGAGTGCAGTTCATTTGGCCAAGAATCTGTACTTCCATTCCAGAACGAAGCACATACAAGTGCGATACCATTTTATCCGATCAATTCTAGAAGAAAGGATTTTGAAACTTGAAAAGATAAGTGGAACTCAAAATCTAGCAGACATATAGACGAAGGCGGTGACGATAGACAAACTGAAGCTATGTTCAGCTTCAGTTGGCCTGCACGAAGAATGAAACTAGGAAAGAGCTGCTGCATCGATTAAGGTGTGAAGACAGATTGAAATTAGTCTTCAAGTGGGAGATTGTTAGTAAAAAATATGGGCAGCAGCCCATGTGAAAAAATACATGTGCAGGCATGTTGGTAGATGCATCCTTTGTTGAAAAAAAAAGAGGAAAAGAATGCCAAGTGAAATTGGCTTTGTAAATTGTTGGCTGCCAAATTTGTTGACCACCTAGTATGAATTTTTTGGAGCCTATAAATACATCGACTTAGCTTCATTGTAATACATCCCAAAAACAAGAGAGAAAAACTAAGAGAAATGCTCTTAGTGAAAAATCATAAGCAAGAGAAGCTTTTGAGATAATTTTGGTGAGAAAATTCTTGGGTGTAATTGGGATAGGGGTTGTGAGGTTAATAAAAGATCTGCAGTAGTCCGGAGACGTAGGCAAAATTCGCCGAACTCCATTATCAATTGTGTATGTTATTGTTCTACTCATATCACGACGTAAGTTCTGTCTAAGGAGGTTGGAATTTAAGTGGTCCATCTGTGACCCTCCAGTCTTTCCTGGAAACTTGCTTAGAGAGGTGGTTCTGTCTAGTAGACTGTCCGAATCTATCCTGTGTTGATAGGACCGCGGTATTTTTTTACAGTTTTTCCTGGAAATCATCCAGTCGGTACATTCCCACAAATCTGGCGATAGAAAATTAAGCTGGTAAATTTCCTAACATAATTAAATTAAAAGAATATCTAATCTTAAACAATTTAGATTTACTGATCCAACTTTAACCCAGTCTTCCAATAGATTTTAATAGAAAAAAAGTTACGAGAAGTGTTATTATTCCATGCAGAGATGCAAGTGGCTGAGGGCAATGTTTGCCATAGAGAGAGCGTGGAATTTGAAGGCTTCTGCTTGTTTAGCGAGGATTGCACTGCAGTGTGCGTAAAAGAAGGGCCATATTTCAAGGGTGAGTGCATTAGACATGGCCTTAGTCGTGATTGCTTCTGCTTCTACAATTGCTGATTCTCCCTTGGTATGTATTATGATAAATAAATGATAGTGTGTTGACTTGTGTGAAAGAATAAAAACATTACCAGTTAACCAGAATTGTAGTGATTGTGAGAAAATTGTTCTAAATTATGTTTGTATTATGGTATTGTAAGTTTTCGTCTTGGAGCCACCAGTGACGTGGTTTTTTTTTTTTATATGTCAAAGTGAAGTAATTATGTACTCCATTTAAAGAAATTGTTTGGGGTCATTATATTATTTATTACATTAATATGATGATGTCGAGGAATTTTCATTTAATTTAGTATTGAGAAAAATGTCTACTGTTACTTAGTACGCCTACACGAATAGATAAATATTGATGCATGAGGGGAGGTGTGGGTGGGAGAAAATTCAATTTGTTCCACAAATCATGTAAGAAAAAATTATAATGACTCAAGCTATGACCAACACAATTATTCCCACCAACTGAACCATCTCAATTTAGTTAATCTAAAGTTACGCTCAACAGGCTAACTTTAACCTAGCAAAACACAAGTATACATAAACATATCTCAACTTACGATCTATAAGATAATCAAGATTTATCATGGAGTACATGGAACAAACTTTGGTTGCTTAAATTCAAGTAATTGTTTTATATATCAAAGGAAAAAAAAATAAAGCATAGTGGCTCACAGATGATGATATATGAGGCTCACCCCACTCATAACTTCAGAAGTAAAATACTCTCTAGAAATACAAATCTTCTTTCGTACATATTAATGTTTTTTCTCAACGGTAACTAAGTTTGTCCCGTTTGAGTGTCTGGTGTTCAATGAGGACGCCGCCCGGCAGTACACTGACACATCTAATAGAAAAGTTAGAGAAATGCATATACACCATTATTGGGAAATTCTTGAGGACTTGATCCAATATTGAACGAATTCGATCTGCTTTATTGAGAAGGTATCTGTAAACACTGTAAGCTACTAGGACACTCTGTCCGACAATGCATAGCAGTGAAAAAGGAAAAGGAATCTAAGTCACAAGGGAGTTATGAAGTAACTAAGGCCATTAATAATGAAAATCGGACATCGTTGGGGACAAAACCAATGACCACATAGCTACAGTTAGAATAAAGGGGAAAAAGACAAAACCACGAAATCTTCTTAAAGGTTTGCATTGTATTTTGTTTGTGTTGTTCTGCACTATTGGGAAGATTCCAGATTTCAAAAATCCGAAATCTGCATAAGAGTATTTATTCTTGCATGTGTTCTTCAACTTAAAGATTCTGAAATATAGGTCGAAATTATTGGTTTTGGTGAAGAATCTGGAATTTTTTACTATTTTCCCACTGTTTTTTTTTTCGGTTCCGGGTCGGGTCACTTCCGGGTCGGGTCCAAAAATCAAAAAATCCGCAGTCTAAAATCAGAATTTCTGAAATCCAAAAATCAGAGTTCTAAATCAGAAAAATCAGCATTCTAAAATAATTTCTCCGAGCGGATTGACGATTCGAAAAGACGCCTTGGTTCGCTGCCCGGAGAATGTACGTAAACTCACTTCCTTTTAAGTTTTTTTTGCTATTTAATTTGCATTATGTGATCTGTATGGTTTGATTACGTGTTGGTTAAATGTTTTTAGATTAATTTAGTTACTATTTCGGTCTGTTAATTTTGTTTAAAGTATGTTTAAATGAATGTTGAGTGTTACTTGAGCCTATTAGGTTAATTATTATGTATGTTGGATAACTTATAACTATTCTGAGTCATTAAGTTCATTTACCTAGTTATTGTCTAAGGTTATTAGGTTGAGTGATAACATGTTAAGGCCACTGTTGGACTGTTGAATTAATTGATAAGCATGTTTAGTTAGGGAGATCTATTGATATTCATTAAGATAACTGTTAAGCCCATTCTAATTAAGACTTGTTAGTTGCTTATGGTCCTCAAGTCCATGTTATGCCATATCATGTTCTGAATGTTGTCGACATATTGGCATCTCATCTATGCTAGCCCTTTTGTTAAACAATAGCAAAGTGTTTAATTATTCTAAGACTGGATACATGTTGGCAGGGCCTGTTTTGCATATTTCTCTGTGGTTTAGAATTGGGCTGGCCAGTGGGCCGGGACGGCCCGACCCCGTCCCGAGCCCGCCCCGGTCCCGCCACGACCCCGCTAAAAAAAATAACGGGGTCGGTCCTCGAACTCGGGACGGGACGATGTCTCATCCCGCGAGACCCGAGCCCACCCCAGGCCCTCCTGCCCTGACCCCGCCCCGACCCCGTCCAGAGCCCGACCCCGACCCCGCCCTTTACCCCCTTTGCAAATATGACCATTGCACCAACGACCATTTTAGATTATGGCCGTTGGCCAACGGCCATTTTAGGCCCACCCCTCCCCCAACCCCCCTACCCCTTAATATTTATTTTTAACTCATAAGTTATTATATTTATACTTTAACCCACTTTTCCAACTATAAATAACTCATTTTCTCTTCATCTTTCTCACAAATCTTCCTACAATCTCTCAATATATCTCTCTACAAGTCTACATTATTTACTAAATATTCAATTTTATTTATTCATTTGGGAATTGGGAGTGAAGTTGGCAACTAGCTTGAGGATCTTCCATCGAGCAAAGTTTCAATTTTCAACCTCTCGATTACACGTCGACGTTACGTCGGCGTTTGGTACATTCGTTCCTTCATTAAATTATTATTGTCTGTTTATTTTATTTAGCGCACTTAATTTTATTGTCTTTAATTATTTATTATCATAATTAAAATGGAAGGATTAAAAGGTATGTTTAAGGGTAAAGGTAAGGGTGCTTCTTCTAGTAGGGGCAACCAGGGCAAGGGTACTTCTTCTAGTCATCTTATTCCTACACAGGATGATTTTGTTGATACTCAACATTTTCCTACAATACCATTAGATTTAGACCAGGAGCTATTTTCTGGAACTCAAGAAGACTTTAATTTAGACGATGATCTAGATGATATACCCACTAATGTTGATGACAACACACCCACTAGTGCACCTTCAACTGAAATACCTCCTATTCCCCCTAGTATGAGACGAGGTCCAGCAAAATGACCATTAAAATCAGATGCATGGACATTTTTTGATAGGGACGTAGAGAATCAAGTAGCCATATGTAAAATTTGTAAAAATGTTTTAAAATTTAAAACTGGAAAAGGTCACGGTGGGACGGGGGGTTTAATTAGACACGTAGTAAGTGCTCATCCAGCTAGGTATGCCCAATACCATGCTTCAAAATCGGGTGCGCAAACGCCCGCTCCATCGGGACAAGGTTCACATACTGATACTGTCCCGGACCAAGTACAGGGTTAAATTAACCCTATGACGGGGGGAATTGTAGGCTCTAAATACAATAAACATAGAGATAGGGAAGCAATATCAAAATTAGTTGTTGTGGAGGGTTTGCCTTTTTCATTTCCTTCATCTCCCGATTTTATTCATTACATTAGAGATATATATATAATCCTGCTTTTAACGGTTTTCCTAGATCAACTGTTAAGAGAGATGTATTTAAATTCGCGCATGAATATCAACAATATTTACGTTTTTCATTATATCATTTTAATGGCAAAGTATCTATCACGTCTGATATAGGTCGTAGTACTAACAACCATGATTATTTAACTGTAACTTGTCATTGGATAGATTATAAATGGTCTATGCAAAAACGTATTTTAGCGTATAGATATATAGATGATAGGCACACTGGTACTTTTATTGCAGAAAATATTTATCAAGTGTGCGATTATTACGGAATTACCGATAAAATTATGACTATTACATTAGATAATGCTTCTAATAACAATTACGCAATTACAATTTTAAAAAATAGTTTAACTACATCTTTTCCAGACCATTTTCATATAAAATGCGCGTGCCATATATATAACTTAATTGTAAAGGATGGTCTATCACTTTTTGAAGACATTCTTAGTAAAATACAATTTGCTATAAACTTTATTTTTAAAAGTAATAAAGTACAACGTAGAAAAGAATATAAAAAAACTTGTCACGATTATGGACTACCTTATAGAAAAATTCCACAAGAAGTATCCACTAGGTGGAATTCTTTATACGAGCAACTACTTGTTGCTTATGACTATAAATTACCTATAACTTTATTTTTTAACTCTCATAATAAAAAGCCAGCTGATATGATTTTAGATAGTGATTGGGAAAAAATTTCCGAACTTATTGTATTTTTAGAGAAATTTTTTCAAGCAACAAAAGAATTTTTCGGTATATATTATCCTACTATTTCAACTATGTTATTTTATATAACTCTAATATTTTTATTACTTAGTGAATATATGGAAAAACCAGCTTATAAGGCAGCTATTAAAAAAATGTTTGTCAAAATAAAAAAATATTTTATTCCTATTCCCTCTATTTATATTATTGGTTCTGTATTAAATCCTACTATTAAAATAGACGGTACTAAATCACTAATTGAAACTATTTACGATTGTATAGAAGTACTACCACCTCCAAGTCCCAAAAATCTAAATCACCCACCACCTATTGAACAAACTAAAGAAGAAGTGTTGTCTAGCGTAGAACACCAATGCAAAAATATATATAGATTTTATCAACAAGAAAATACTAGTAACTTATCGGCTTCCATACCATCTTTTTCATCTTCAACACAACCTCACAAAAGACATGTTGTTTCTGCGGCTAGTATTGAAAGCCTCAGAAATAGAATGTGCGGCCGTACCTCTACTACTAACCAAATTAGCGAGTTGGATATTTTTGTTTTGCGGGTTACATCAGTATCAAGAAGTTATCAATGAAGATGGACATGAAGACTTGCTGAAATATTGGAGGGGGAATGAGAAGACCTTTCCGACACTTTCATTGATGGCTCGAGATGTTTTGAACATTCAAGCGTCATCAACTGCATCTGAAAACGCTTTTTCTGCAGGCAGATATCAAATAGGAGACCACAGACACTCATTAGCCGGAGACAGCTTGGAAATTGCAATATTATTCAGAGATTGGATACGAGCGGAGCGGAGAAGGTGCGGTCAACCGGAGATCAACGAAGAAGATGATGAAAACTACAACGAAATCTTAACCGAAGGTAGTGGAAGCGACGTGGATCAATTTGACCAACAAATACCAATTCCAACCGAAGAACCACATGAAATCATCAACCAATTAGAACAAGTTTTTTTGAGAATGTAATTTTTTTAATTGCAATTTTATTATGTAATTTGCAACTTTTGGACAACACCACAAAGTTGCAATTTAGATTTTAGACAATTGTATTTGTATTACAAAAAAATCATATGTCTATTAAATAATATAAGAGGCACAAAAACAGCCTTGAGATGTTTTTATTACACTATCTTGTTTTGTTTATTGAGTTTTTTTTATACATATGTTATTTAAAAAAAAAGGAAAACCCGCCGTACCCCGCCCCGAGCCCGACCCCGACCCGAGCCCGCCCCGACCCGATACCGACGGGATCGGGATCGGGACGGGACTTGCTCCAGTCCCGCCAGACCCGACCCCGCCAGAACCCGCCGACCCCGACCCCGACCCCTTCTCCCGTCCCGCCCCGACCCCGACCCCGCCAGACCCGAGCCCGGCCCACTGGCCACTCTTAGTTTAGAAAATAATATGGTGTAGTTCTCACTTTGAATAACTGTTCAGCATGAAATATGGGGATATAAATCTGAGTTGGTTAGTGTGCAACTTGAATATGATCCTATGTGTCCAGTTAGCACGTCTGAGATGCCTCTCTCTGAATGGCTAGTTGGCTCATCTATGTTTATCCTATTAGTGCCCACTGAATTAGTCATGCATTTCTCCTATATGATCAAGTGTTAAAATGCTTCCATGTTGTCCTGTAAAGTCCCCTCAGCTGTCATGTATCATGCCTATCTATTGAGTTATTTGAATGGTATTTGCATCAGTGCTTTGCACCATTTTATACCATGATAAGCTATCCTGCCTAATGCATTCTGCTTGGTCTTGTGATCATGTTTCATATGGTGAACATGTAGAGGTAAAAGGGTTGAAATTTGCTTGAGAGTATAGCCTGTGATTTGTTGTGTAATGAGCATGTTTTAGCATAGGTGTCTGGTTTAAGCCTATTTCAATATCATGCCATGCTTATTGAAGGGATTAGACTAACTGTAGGCTTGAACTATAGTTATGCATAGTCATCTTAATATTAAAAACTTAGGAAAACATTTCAGGGTGTTATTCTTGTGCCACTGTCTTGATCTGAATATGCTTCTCATTTATTTGCATACATAGCCCTGCCCCTATATTGGTATTAATTTAGTTCTTATTTGTCAAAACTTCATTTTTGTACTGTCATGGTGGGTGTTTCAATTGTTATTCAGCATGTTTAGGTTTCTGTGAGCTTGGCTATACTGGAATAGTTCTACATGTTCAAACTGCTATTTTGTTCTGGCCATTTGTGTATTCTTATTTGTCTCATGCAACTATTAGGCAAATTACAAGGCTTATTTTACATAGAGTCAGGGTGCTCAACACCTGGGGTATATCAGAGTTTGCATATTCCTCGTATATTCTTAAGTATATTATATATCTTTGAAAATATCTTGTGTATATCAACCCTTATATATTAATTGATTACTTAAAAGGGAGCCCAACTTATTTCTGCTAGCATTTTGGACTACTTTTGGGCCTGACCTATTCTCTTTATTTTATCTTCCTCTTTGTATTCTGGTAGTAGTTTTGGGCCCGGCCCACTGTCTGTTGTCCTCTTCTCTTATCATTTTACTGATTAACAACTTGGGCTGATTAAGGAGCCTTATCTGATTTTATTCTAATAATGGGTTGATTAGTTTAGGTAAATTTTATTTGCAGTAGATAAATTTGGGTATGTGTAACTTGCATCATTGTTTCCCTCCTTCAAGTTGGAAAATTATATGTTTGGGCCCGCTTTCCATTTCTGCATGTTAATTGTTCCCTAAGGCTTAACAACATATTACTTTTCATGAATGATTTATTTACATTTTTTCTTAAGTATACATTTTCACGTTCCGTCCACTAATCCCTTTCTTTCTTCTATTTTTACATGAAATGCATCGAGAGTTATGAAGAGTCTCGTTATGAGACTCATCGTGATCATTGCCGAACGAAGACCCGCATTCACACTCCTTGCATTCTCCAACCTCGGAATTCCAAAACAAATAGGGCTAGATGACATCGTCATCCGCCTTAGTTCCTCTTTTATTATTGCTCTTTAATTCCGTTATTTCTATTTTTTTGGGCATGTAATAATTATTTTAATGTTTGTGTGATTGTTAGGATATTTAGAATAATTAGGCCATGAATGGATAAGTAATAAGGTAGTAGCAAAATTAGAAATCCCCACTAGTTTATTTATTTTTAGGCTCTCGTGCATATTTTAAATTTTCAAGGTAGGTTGGCATGTATCCTCATGATTCTATCACGTTCATTTAGAGTTTTGTTCATGCGCTCTTCTACATCATTCAGTTGTGGTATACTTGGAACTATTTTCTCTATCTTAATTCCATTGCTTGCGCAAAATTCTCTAAATCTCTGATCTGTGTACTCTCTTGCATTGTCAGACCTTAGTCGCTTGACTTTCAAGCCAGTTTCATTTTCCACCATTGCTTTCCATTTTCTGAAGGTATCAAAGACTTTTGATTTATTCTTCAGAAAATAAATCCACACCTTCCTTGAAGAGTCATCAATAAAGGTGACATAATATAATGAGTCTGACAAAATTTTACTATTCATAAATTTACTATTCACGTGAATAGTACCATGCACGTGAATAGTAACCTTTCTGCAAAAATGGCCTGAGCTTTGATACCAGTTGTTAGAAAATTTATCAGCTTAATTTTCTTATTGCCAGATTTGTGGGAATGTACCGACTAGATGATTTTCAGGAATAACTGTCAAAATACTTCGGTCCTATCAACAAGATAGATCCGGACAATCTCCTAGACAGAACCAACTCTCTAAGAAAGTTTCCAGGAAAGATTGGAGGGGCACAGATGAACCACTTAAATTCCAACTTCCTTAGACAGAACCTACTTACGCCGTGATGTGAGTAGAACAATAACACGCAATTGATAACGGAGTTCGGCCAATTTTGCCTACTTCTCCAGACTGCTGCAAATATTTTATCAAAGGAGAAATATTACAAAAGTGTTTACAACACTCAACCTCACAACCCCAATCCCAATTACACTCAAGAATTTTCTCACCAAAATTCTCTCAAAAGCATCTCTTGCTTAAGCTTTTCACTAAGAGCATTTCTTTTAGTTTTTCTCTCTTATTTTTGGGATGTATTACAATGAAGCTAAGTAAATGTATTTATAGGCTCCAAAAAACTCATAGTAGGTGGTCAACAAATTTGGCAGCCAACAATTTACAAAGTCAATTTCACTTGGCATTCTTTTCCTATTTTTTTCAACAAAGGATGCACCTACCAACATGCATGCACGTGTATTTTTTAACATGGGCTGCTGCCCATATTATTGACTAACAAATTCATGATTGGATAGGTTCTGTGTTAAAATTATATACGAATAGGTTTTTCAATTGATATTCTTCCCCGGACCCTACGCATAGCGAGAGCTTAGTGCATCGGGCTTCCCCTTTTATTTATATATGCTTCTATCTATTTTGTTGTAGTGGGAAATTCATTTATTGTAATTGAAATATATGTTTTTCTTCTCGAAATATATTGGAATATGTATATTTATTTTATTATAATAATAATGGTAATCATTTCATATAATTAGCGAGTGTGTGCCTGTGTTTGCTAAGGCATAGCTAGGAAATGCTTCCTGCACGACGAAAGGATTACAACAGGTTAATAAGAATAACCAACGTAAAATTAATTAATTTATAATAAATTCTCACAATATACTTTTTCATATGGGATTGAACTATTGTGTCAAATATAGCAAAACGGAGAGTGAGCAGTATTATCTTTGAAGATAGAGTACAACTAGCTTGGAATTGAGGCATAAATACTATTGTTGTTGTACTAAAATTATTTCCCTTGAAATTAAAATTGTGTAAATTTAGTATCAGAATATTACTAACAAATGAAATAAGTAACAAAGAAACAAGTACCAACCATAGGAAGAAATGAGGAGGAAACAGAAGAGGAGAGCGAGAAAGGTAGTGTAGCTCAGTAGTGACTTTGCCATATTTCTATACTTTGGACGTAATTAATGACTTAGGTATTTATAGAAAGGCCTGGCAATTTATTTAACAGTTCAGTCGAATTTTCCAATGGAACAGTTGTAGTAAGTAATTGTTTTAAGTGTATTGCGGCGATATAAGCAATGTGGGTCAAACGATTTTTCTTGTTTAAAACGATTTCTCAAACTTGAGTTTGTAACTTGGTTTTGCATTTAAAGTCTTCTTAATGTGAAATTACAAGGTGGGGAATCAAATCCTCACCAATAAGGTGAAAGTTCAAGTAGTCAACCAACTGATAAAAAATTCTTAATGCTCGGTACATGTGATATGTTATCATATATGGATTCCGAAGTTAACTACGATTAATAAATAGGGATTAACGAAGTGGTTTATTTATTTGAAATCATTGAATATTCTAAATAGCTTTATACATGTGCATTTGTATAATATATGAATTGGGAGTTATGATTGTTGAATAGGATCTATCTAAATGGTCAATTTATTTGAGTTATTGGAATTTCTCAATATACCATGTGAAATTTTTTCTTCAATTAGTATACGCTAATGATGGAGTTTTATCTACAAAATAGATTTTTTTATAAGAAAAATGTAATTATTAAAAGAGAATAGCACATAATAACGATGGCCCAACGAGCTCAAAACGGGAGATGGCGACAAATCATTATGAATAATATCAAAATGAATCAAAGTACTAGAAGTCGAGGCTATAAAAGGTAATCGAACATATTTCCCTATCGCACAAGAAGGAAAAATATTAGTACCACGCGTACTATTACAATCAATAAAATTATTATTATTAAGAGAAGAAATAACAGACGCCCCGGATGACCTAAACGAGCATGACATAAGGAAGGTGCTAAAGAGGCAAACGTTGATAGAGTGGCTTGACTCGAGGAAGTGGTGGTGGTGGTGATTGGATAAAGCTCTCCCCGACTATTGCATCTCATTAGAGGTATCTCCATCGTGAAATCCTTCACAAAAAATCCAAAAGGGTCAAAGTTAACAGAGACCAAATTATCGATTGTGAATTTTCGGACAGACACCAAATTTTTTAATTAAGTGAGGGGCATGAAGGCATTTTTCAAGACGAGAGGGAGATGCGAGGGAGATAAATTTGTGTGACCATAACCACGAATTGGAAATGACTTACCATTACCAATAATTATTCCACGAGTTTTGCTCAAATTGAAATAAGATGAGAGATTACTTGGCGCGGACGTCATATGAGAAGTGACACCGGTGTCCATGTACCAATTTGTATCCGGGTGATTTAATACAAGCCTATGCATTGCGGCCTCGATATCCATGGACATTTGCCGCCAAGGCGCAGCCGGCTACTTCTGCTGGAACTGCAGGAAGTTGGGCCTCTGCTGGCTAACCCAATTCGCTGGGTAGGCTGTTGGAAAAGGGGTATTGGGCCACTACCCACTGGCCTAGCCCCACGGCATGCATTGGCCCAAGGTTGCGGCCAGTGGTGTTGCGGCCTAGCCGGCTGGCCACCGCCTCCATGACCTCCGCCACTACCGCCCTTGCTGCTGTCACTGCCACCGCCACCACAGTTTTCCTGCCTTTTTTCCAATTTTGGCCCTTTTTGCCACCACCATTATTACGATTTTGGCTAGAACTGTCCGAAAATGAGTGGGTCATCGGATGTGGCTATTATCATGACAGAATTGGCTCTGATAGCTGCCTTTTTAGCCAAGGCGGCTTTTTCGAAGGTGAGCATGGACCGTGGTTGGTAGAAAGGCGGGAGAAGAGTACTTTGACGAAGAAGCGTCCCAACGCCATTATAAGCTTCGGATAGGCTTGCAACCATCTGAAGAAAAAATGATCATTATTTTGCTCTCTCTAAGTTACCGTTTGCACAAATATACAATCCTTATTTTGCTCTCTCTAAGTTACCGTTTGCACAAATATACAAATTCTTATTTTGCTCTCTTTAAGTTACCGTTTGCAGATGTCTCTATCTCTTCGTCATTTAGAGTCTTTGTCAACTTCTTTTCCTTTGCTCTGAATTGCTGACTCTTGTTATTTCTGTTCTGAAGGTTTAATGTTAAAAGCATTATTTTCAGAGCCGGCTGGAGGGTGAAGCAGGTGAGGCAATTGCTTTAGGTCCCACATTTTTTGGGGCCCCGAATTTTCGCTAATTATACTTGATTTATAAAAAAAGAAACTTATATATGGTGTCTTAATGGTGGAAAGGAAAACTCCACTTTCAAAAATGCAGTATATGGTTTAATTAATAGTTAAGCTGAATTTGAAAATTAGAAAAGAATCCTAAACTCTAATTATTCGAGAATTTATTACAAAAAAGTATTAGTAATAAAGTTGCATCTCAAAATACATATTATGTTTAAAAAAGGGCAGCCCGGTGCACTAAGCTCCCGCATGCGCGGGGTCCGGGGAAGGGTCGGACCGCAAGGGTCTATTGTACGCAGTCTTACCTTGCATTTTTGTCAGAGGCTGTTTCCACGGGTTCAACCTCCTGGTAACATGACAGCAACTTTACCAGTTACTCCAAGTTCTTTCAGAAAAACTAAGGCCTCTCTTTAACGTTTGCTTTAGGCCAACAAAGTGGTGAGTGTATCATAAACGATCCGGTGAGAGATACTACTGCAATGCTTTGAAAGACATTGTTTTCGGCATTTGGTGAGTTCATCGAAAAATGGCCTCATAGTGACGTAGAGCCAGATATTTTGCTAAGGATGTTCAAAGTTTTGGATAAGCAAACATACCTTTTTTATGATTGAAAACCTTGTACTACGTGTCTCTTCCACTCTGGGATAAATACCTGAAATACGAACCACCTGGTTTGGTTATTGCTTCAATCTACACACATATTATCCATAGAGTTTAATTGTTCTGTAATATGGTGTCCTTAGTACTCAAATGTTCTATTCATGTAGCAGCTATATTAGTTGATACGTATCCATAGATTCTATTATAAAATAATTTTAGGTTTCCAGTAATTTTTCATAAAGTTTTAGCCTTAACATCAGCCATACTATTTCTTAAAAGCTAGGTTTAATGGTAAAACACACATCTGAACTATCATTTTTTCGTGAGTTTCACACCCTAACTATCAGTTGTTTCAATTTAATTTATATCTGAACTATCACCATCTACGTATTAAAACACACCTTGAAACTAATAAGGCTAACTATCAGTTGTTCCCTTTTACCTCTTGAACTATCACCATATACTCAACTATGTGTGTTTAAATACATAGATAATGATAGTTCATGGAAAAAAATTAAACATTTGATCGTTGAGGTGTGAAAAACTCGCAAATAAGTGATAGTTCGAGTTTATTTTGTCCATTATCTCTAGAAGTTACTAGGGGCAGAGATGTTGCTTTTGTGAAGACCATGACCCTAAGTTTAGGTCATTTTACGAGGACTGTGTCGCATTTGCGGGCTTCTCTTTTGTGATGAAGGTGTCACATTTGCGACGTTTAAGATGATCACAATTCACATTTGCAAGAATATAGCAGTGATTATCTTCTTATCTCTGTAGATATGATTAGTCTCATATGTAAACTCGAAGTCATATCTTTTCTGTTAGTTAGGAGAGCTTTTGATAGCATTTATTTTGAATCCAAACTCAACTGCGTACATCATTAGTCTATATAAATCATATATTGGCAGCCTTGTTTACTTAGGAAAACCAACGACTGACTCTTCCCTTTATTCTAATTTGGTATTAGAGTCAAGTATTTTTTCCACCACCATGGACAACTCTAACCAGTCCATCACCGCTGCGGTTTATCCATATTCCTCTTCTTCAATACATCTCTTCATTATTGATTCCAACTCCCAAACAATTGCTCTTCCCGGCCTTCCAATAAAACTTAATTGGGAAAACTACTACCTTTGGCAATCTACTGTATACTCGGCATTTGAAGCCTTTGATTTAGAGGCCCATCTTGATGGAACTAAAATTTCACCTGCCACTATCTCAACCAGTGCTCAGGGCACATCTGAAACCACACCAAACCCGACCTTCACAACTTGGAAAAAAAGGGACAAAATTCTTCTTCTTTGGCTCAAAAGTACCATTAGCCAATCTATCCTACCCTACATAATGCAAATCCTTACCACTCATGAAGTTTGGTCGTACCTTTCCAAACTCTACCAATCTCAATCCCGTCCCCGAGTCATGCAACTTCGCCACCAACTCCAAACCACCACTAAAGGCCCTTTCACCATAATGGAATATGTTGACAAGAAACGTACTATATCCCATAGTCTAGCTCTTGCTGCCTGTCATATCATGAATGAATGACTTATGAGCTCTATTCTATTCGAACTAGACTCTCCGTATGGCCACTTTCGGTCTACAATTAATCCTCATCTTGAGAACCTTCACTTCTTGGTTTACTTCTCCAAGAAGGGGAGAAACCTGCTGAGGAAACCAAAGCCCTCCAACTTTAAGCTAATGTCGTATCTCGCCAATACTCCAATCGCTCCTCAATCACTGGATAGCCCAATCAGCAACATTTCACCAACTCTTAAAAATCATCTCCTCACATTATTTTTCAAATATGTGAGAAACCCAACAACCATGCTCGTAACTGCTACAACCACAACAACATGGATACCTATCCCCCTAATCGATCCTCCAACCATCCACACTCCAATATGGTCACTCCCTTTGCTAATATAATGTCTCTTTCAACTATTTTTGACAATTCATTATTTGCCGACTCTAATGCCACCAATCATGTTACGTCGTACTTGTCTCAATTATCCATTCACATGGACTATGATGGCGAGGATCAACTTGCTGTATGTAATGGTCAAAAACTCCCCATTCATCATACTGGTTCATCCACCCTTCCTTGTACTGCTTGACCTCTTCATCTCAATAAAGTTCTTCATGTTCCTTCCATCATTAAGAGTTCACTAAGTATTTATAAATTTACTAAAGATAACAAAATCTTTATGGAATTTCACCCCTTTTGTTGTTTTGTGAAGGAGCATCACGGAAAAATACTACTTCGAGAGACAATTGATGATGGCCTATATCGTTTGAATGGTGGTGGGGATTTGGTTATCTCATCCAATCTTTATAATCCTCATCTCCTCACTCATTTATCTGCTTTTGAGCATCACTCAAGTATGGCATGAACTCCTTGTCATCCCACGAGCAACTTTTGCATCGTCTAGTCTCTAGTTTTAATCTTCCAGTGTCGTCAAATAAAATGTCTACAGTTTGTGGATCATGTCAATTAGAAAATAGTCATAGGTTCCCATTATCTTCTTCTTCAAAACATATCTTATCTCCTTTTGATTTGGTGTATTATGATTTTTGGGGACCTTTTCCGCATCCTTCTATCGATGGAAATAAGTATTTTGTTCAATTTCTTAATGATTCGACTAAATTTGTTTGGATATTTTTCCTGGCAACAAAATCTCAAGTACTTGATATTTTTAAATACTTTCATAAGATGGTTAACACACAATTTGGCAAGAAAATCAAAACATTGCAAGTAGATTAGGGTGGGAAGTATCGTAATGTGTCTTCGTATGCCCAATCCATTAGCATAACTCGTCGTCTCTCTTATCCACACACTCACGAACAAAATGGGGCTCCAGAAATACATAACAACACTATTGTGGAAAAAGAACTAACTCTACGTGCTCACGCATGTCTTCCATTTCAATATTTGGAACATGCCTTTGCCACAACCACATACTTACATAACCGCACATCACTCCCATATTGTCCTTTAAATCACCCTATCAAGGTCTATATCATCGTCCACCAGATTACCAACTTCTTAAAAAATTTGGGTGTCTATGCTACCCTTTTCTCCGTCATTACAATAATTATAAACTTGATTTTCATTCTCTTTCTTGTGTCTTCTTCAGTTATAGTTTGAAGCATAAAGGCTATTTTGTCACTTACCCCCCACCCATCGGATGTATATCACCCATCATGTGATTCGACAAAGGTAAATTTCCCTATCCTCATTACAACAATTCTTCTTCTTACTCTAGTGACAATTCATTACCCCCACCCCCACCCCACTCGTTACCTTTTCTACAACCAATTTCCAACTACATTCCTTCAACTATCGCCTCACCTTCTATTAGTTCACAATCAAATCCTCCTTCCTCATCCTCACTGAACACTCAACCCCCACCAATATCTCTTCCATCCATAGCTTCTTATATAATTTCTCTACCACAAAACGCATGTCTGACCACTGTTGCATCCTCTACTCCAAGCTCACATGAGAATGCTCCCACATATTTTTAACCTGCTACCTCTTCCAATCATTCTATGACCATCAGAGCTCAAACAAATTGCCTCAAGCCAAAAACACTTATTATATCTCAGTATCCTATCCCATATTAATCCTCCCCGAACAGTGAGCCAACAACCTATAAAAAGTTACATCATCTCCTAACTGTTGCGCGCTATAGAAGCTGAGTATCAAGTATTGCTTCGTAACCGCACCTGGACACTTGTTCCTTGTCCTCCGAATGCAAATATTGTGGGTTGTAAATAGGTGTACCTCATCGAGCATCGAGTAGATGAATAAATTGAAAGGTACAAAGCTCACTTGGGTTCTAAGGGTTTTCATTAAGAAGAGGGTGTTTATTTCCATGATATATCCAGCCCGGTTGTAAAACCTTCAACCATCAGACTTATATTATCTCTTGCAGTGTCTAAAGGGTGGACTCTTAAGCAGTTAGACATTGATAATGTGTTCCTTAATGGTGATTTTCCAGAGGTTGTTTATATGTCTCAACCACCGGGATTTGTTGATAAGTCTCGCCCATATTTTGTCTGTCTCTTGTCAAAGGCTCTATATGGCCTAAAGCAAGCTCACCGCGCCTAGTTTCTCCAGCTCAAAATATTTCTCCTTTCACATGACTATACCTCCTGTTAATCCAACTCATCCTTGTTTGTCCGTCATACTCCATCCTCAACTACCTAACTTTTAGTTTATGTGTATGATATCATCATAACGGCAGTGATTCCTCATATATCTCCTCATTCACCACCTCCCTTGACTTTTAGTTCTCACTAAAAGACCTTAGTAATTTCTCATTTTTCTTGGGTATTGAAGTTACTCGTGTGGGCTCTGGGATACATCTCTCTCAATCTAGCTACATTCGAGACTTACTCACTCAAAGAAAAATGACAGATTACTGGCCAAGTCCTTCTCCGGTGGAAAAAACATTCCAATTGTCCAAACAAGGTGAAACATTTGATGATTCGTCATTATATAGGAGCATTGTTGGTGCTCTTCAATTTGCGACCATCATATGACCGGAGATTAATTTTTCGGTGAGTTGTATGTGTCAATAGATGTAAAATCCTACCTTGGATTACTAGAAAGCCGTGAAATGGATTCTTCATTATCTTAAGGGCTTTCTTACACATGGTATATGCATCACACCATGTACATCCTCTATTATGTGTGTCTACTTATATGTGGGGCGTGATGATGATCATGATGATCGTCGATCTCATCATGGCTTTATGTGTATTATGGTCTTAATCTAATCACTTGGTCCTCACAAAAGCAAATGTTAGTAGCTCGGTCCAGCAGCGAAGCCGAATATCGTTCCATTGCATTTGCCACATCTGAAGTATCTTGGATAACTAGTTTATTTAAGGAGCTTTGATTGCCTTTTCCTCGTCCTCCCATGATATTTTGTGACAATTTCAGCGCCATCTATCTCATTGACAATCCTATATTTCATCGAAGGTCAATATGTGCGGAAATAGTATATGCGGAAAAGAAATAATGGAGACCCCGAAATTCTTTTCTGATGTGAAAGATCAGACACAACTGCAATCACAGAGCATACTCAGAATTTCTGAATATATTCTAATGTAAATAGTATTTTATGAATAGTAACTAAAATACTAAATACACGCCAACAATTATCTCGTCGAAAAATAACCACAGTAAATTTCCACTATAACAATAATAATTGGTACACAATATCTTCTCAAGTTTTGACAAATACTAGGAATACACTAAAAAACTCTTACACTCACTAGTGTGGTAATCTCACAATTTCTCTACAAAATATTTCTACTAATTTTGTAGGAACTCTCTATACTCTCAGATATATTTTTATCTGGGATTTTATTATGTGTATTGTGTTTTTGATGTGAAAAATGAGAAGGAAGAAGGCTTCTATTTATAGGTGAAATAGACTGAATTGTTTGGGGGCAATTCAAATTGCAGCACCGAAAGCAACAATTACTTTCGGTGCCCATGATATTCAATATCATGTTGTTTCCACCATGTCCAATAGTGGTGGACCCACAATTCTCCCCCTCCACCACATGTGAAGATTCAACTAGCCTTTTGACAGAAGTGTCTTCATCATTTTTTCACTCATATGACCAAGTCTTTGGTGCCATAGCTCTGATGTTCCATCAGCTTTTGCTAATATAACAGTATTCCCTATATTTGAGGTTACATAGAGAGTACCAAACTTTTTACCATGAGCAATGACAAGTGCTCATTTGGTAATCTTTCATATACTGCCTGCAAAGGTTGTTTTGTAACCTTCTTCATCAAATTGGCTAACTGAGATCAAATTCTTCTTAAGCCTAGGAATATGCCTTACTCCTTGCAGCTTCCATGTAGTTTGGTTCGACAACTTTACTCGAACATCTCCCTTTCCCACGATCTTCAAGGTCTCATCATTGGCTAGATGAACGTTCTCGAAAATCACCACTGACATAGTTCTCTATGATTTCTCGGCATGGGGTGGAGTGGAAAGATGCCCCTGAATCCAAAATCCAGGATTCCATCGGACTACTGATGTTTAGAATTATTGCATCACCTACTTCCTCGGTCACATTTGCAGATTCTTGAGCATCGGTATTCTTCTTTGGTGCTCGGCAATGCTTTTTGAAGTGACCCTTTTGGCCATAATTGTAGCAGTTAACATCTTTCTTACTAAATCTAGATTTGCCTCATCTAGATTTTCATCTAGAACTTCATCATCGAAATCTATTCCAACTGAACTCAACTAGGTTGTGATTGTGTTGAGTTCATTCAGATGTTGAGCCACTGATGCACCTTCCGTCATTCACAGATTAAACAATCGGTTCATCAAATGAACTTTGTTTGAGGTTGATGGCTTCTCATACATACTTGTGAGAGCCTTCATAAGACCCATCGTGGTCTTTTTCTTATCTATGTTAAAAGCAATATTGCGTGATAATGTCAACCGAATAACTCTGAGGGCTTGTCTATCGAGAAGTTTCCAATCTTCTTCTTTCATATCGGCTGTCTTTTTGTCTGTGAGAGGTTGATACAGCTTTTTCTGGTACATATATTCTTCAATCTGCATCTTCCAAAAGCCAAAGTCCGCACTATCGAACTTTTCGATCTTCACCTTCCCTTCGTCTGCGACCATTGCTCCTACTCAAATATGGCTTCCTCAGGATCGCTACGAATTAGCGTGTATTAGAACACTATTTTTGACTAACTGATACTACTGACAAAATTTTACTATTTATAAATTTACTATGCTGGACCTGCAGGAAGTTGGGCCTCTGCTGGCTAGCCCAATTCGCTGGGTAGGCTATTGGAAAAGGGGTATTGGGCCACTACCCACTGGCCCAGCCCCACGGCCACTGTGCATTGGCCCAAGGTTGCGGCCAGTGGTGTTGCGGCCCAGCCAGCTGGCCACCGCCTCCACGACCTCCGCCACTACCACCCTTGCTGTCGTCACTGCCACTGCCACCGCCACCGTAGTTTTCCTGCCATTTTTCCGATTTTGGCCCTTTTTGTCGCCTCTATTATTACGATTTTGGCTAGAATTGTCCGAAAATGAGTGAGGGTCATCGGACAGCCTTGCCCTTCCTTTGCGCCTCATGATGGTCGAAGTTTATCCACGTATATACATCATTCGTTAATATAAAGCTTACTCAACATACAAGGATATAGGTATAAACAAAGACTTTAAAAAATCAACCTTGGCCCACGTCACCAAGACTCGAACTTTAATACCCAAAAATCCCGAATGCATACTTAGTAGTCATAGCTAAAGTTAATTGAAAAACTATACATATTTGAACCCTCAATTAAACAATAATCAAAAAGCCTCAATTTGAAATCCTAGAAATTTCCCCCAATTGAAAATAGATTTTTACAACCAAATTAAGACCTGTAACATGATAATCTAACCTAATACAATCCTAATTCATGACATTAACATAATTTGATCCATAAACCTCCATTAAAATCAATAGCATAGCTCTCTTATTCTCATAGAAACTTACAATCATTTTTCCCTAACTTAATAACATACTACCTTACCATTAATGAACTTAGAACCATACACTTAAGTCATAAAAGGGAAGAATATATTACCTCAAGGATGAAATTGCTCCTAGGGTTCTAAAAATACTCAGTGGTGGCTCTGGTTTCGAGATTTCCTATTTGAGAAATAAAAATTCTAACCTAAAGAACATATAGGACACTTGAACAGTACTTCCGCCACAGTGGAATCGACTCTGCTGGAGCGGACTCGCTGCGGTGGACAAAACCTCCGCTGAGGTAGTGTCACTTGACACCTCGCCTCAGCGCCACGACGAGCACGACCTCTACAGGAGCGGACTCTCCCCTGCGGACAGACCTTCCTCCGCAGCAGAAATCCATAATTTCTAAACTCCCGCTTCGGTGAGCCAACCTCTCACCGAGGCGGACACACTGGAGCGGAAATTGATGCCGTCGAGGCAGACACCAGACAACAGATCATGGAAAACAGCCACAAACCTCTACCAAATACTCGAAACACTCCTGAGACCCCTCGAACACAACCAGATATGCTCGCCTATGGTAAACAGTGCTACGAACTCGCTCGTACCCTCGGATTTCACATTTAACCGAGACAAGGCATACTTTCTAAAGAAACGTCTGGGAAAATCAAATATCCAAACTTTAAAAATAAGGCCACAAAATACATCTGATTGCCTCAGAAGCGGAAATGACTCGACTAAGTCATAAATGACCATCCGGAACTACCGAAAGCGACAGAACCTTGAAACGAATCCATCTAGCCAAAAGTCAGCTTTAAGTCAAACTAACTAACTCTAAGTTTTTAGTTTTGGGTTTTTCATCCGAAACTCATATAAATGGACCTCGGGATCTGTGCCATCCTTTCCAATGCATCACAAAATCCACATAGAGACGGAAAGGATAGAATAGGAAATTAAGGGTTTTAAGTTAAAAACGACTGGACGGGTCGTTACACCATTAGAATCATTAGGTCCAGCAAAGCTATTGGATTTTTAAGCTTTTTGATGCCCATCAGAACCATCAGCCGATACTATATAACCTTTTATTATCTTCATCCGCGATGAGCATGTCAATAAGACGTGGAACACCTAGATCGGACAATCTATTATCATCAGTAAAGAGGTGTTCAAAATGCTGGACTGCAGCCTTCCCAATGTTTTCATTTCCTTCAGTCCATCTTTCATCTTTGTCTTTGATTTTATTTTATATATGGTGGATTTCCTTGTCATCTATTAAAATTACACTAAAAATGTACTTGGAGTATGTCCCCTTCCTCTTTTAATTGTACGTTCGCTTTCTGTTGTAAAAATATTATCTTGGGGCTTTAGCCATATATATTCATCATTTTCTTTGTGAAGCTCTGGTGTGTCAAAATCACACCCCTAAAAGAGTGCCTCATATTTCTTAACATTCCCAAACACATCCCTAATTGAGTACCTGGACCATTGACTAAGTTGTTTATCCAGACTTTTTAATATTTCTTTGGAGTATTCTCTTAGGGTTGTCAGGGTGGTGTTGCTCCCATATATTCTGAACCAAAGTATCGTAGTTTGGTAGAAGACTTTAAAATAAAAAAATGTAAACTATCTTGTTATGTTACCAGATTAAGAAACACTTTTGGCTAAAACAAGGTTGTGGTCAGAACCAGTTATATGACCATATGATCCACTCATTCCTCATTATATAGCATTCTATCACGTCTTTTGCACATTCTCTTTCTTCTTATTCCTATCATTAGTCAAGGTAAAAGTGTTACCACTGAAACCAACATCATTAAGGCCATAATATTGAATACAGGTAATGAAATCAAGGCTATATTTCACTCTTTATGGTATACCACCTTTATTTCTTACATTGGCTTTCCTTCTAGCATACACCACAATATGAAGAAGAAATCCACATTCTTTGGCTGATAATTGAATTTGAAAGTCAACTGTTGATTACTGCTAGAAAGAGTAGTACAAATCATTTTCTGTTTTTTCCTATATTTTTCTAGTCTGTTAATGTCCATAAATTGTTTTTACAAGGCAACAAACTGATCCTTCTGTGCATTAACAATTTGCTTCAGTCTCTTATAAGATTTTTTGGATTTGACCCCCTAATATTCTATTAAATTTTATTAATCATAGTGAAAGAAATAATCCCCTTGAATATTTTCATTAATTGAATAGGTATATATACAAGTTACAAAATAGGAGAATCCTATTCCTATTCTATTCCTAAAATCTTATTCTACCATAATTCTAACTCTACAATTATGGTAGTGTATAATCCTAATTTAGGTAACAAATACATTACAATATACTACACATATATTTTCCTAATATACAATATTCTTACATTGTCTAATATGTCCAAAACCGAGAGCCAAATCTGGGGAGAATCCGAGACAATATACACATGTATATTGTGTGTATATTGTATATTTAACACACCCCCGCAGTCATAGCGGGCGGTCTTCGAACGCTGAGACTGTCCCTAAAATCTTCAAAAAGGACCGAGGGAAGACCCTTTGTAAAGATGTCTGCAATTTGATAACGAGACGGGACATGGCATACGCGAACGTGACCCCTAACAACCTTTTCACGGACAAAGTGAATGTCCATTTCGATATGCTTAGTGCGCTGGTGCTGAACCGGGTTACCTGACAGGTAGATGGCACTAATGTTATCGCAGTATACCAAGGTTGCCTTCTGAATGGGACAATGAAGCTCCAAAAGCAAATTACGTAGCCAACATGATTCGGAGACCACATTTGCTACCCCTCGATATTCGGCCTCTGCACTTGAGCGTGATAGAGTTGCCTGACGCTTCGCCGACCAGGAGACCAAGTTGTTGCCAAGGAACATACAATATCCTGACGTAGACCGTCTGGTGTCCGGATAACCACCCCAATCCGCATCTGTGTACGAGACAAGTGTGGATGTAGATGAAGGATACGAGTGCAAACCATAGTCCAGTGTCCCCTGAATATATCAAATGATGCGTTTGATTGCATTCATGTGCTCAACTCTGGGATCATGCATGAATAAACACACCTGCTGAACAGCATACGTAATATCCGGTCTGGTAAAGGTAAGATACTGGAGGGGCCCTGCAAGACTGCGATAGCGGGTCGGGTCCTCGTATGGTGCACCTGCCGTGGCACTAAGCTTAGGTTTTGCATCAACTGGAGTGGAAGTGGACTTACAGGATGACATCCCAGCCCTCTCTATGATCTCTGCAGCATACTTTTGTTGAGACAAAAACAAACCATCTGAGTGACGCTTGACGGCAATCCCCAAAAAGTAACTCAAGGGCCCTAAGTCTTTCATAGAAAACTCAGAGCTGAATATGTCCATGATAGACTAGCATAATGCATCGGAAGAGGCAGTCAAAATGATATCATCCACGTACAACAGAATGTAGGCCAAGGTCGATCCACGAAGGTAGATGAACAAGGAATTATCTGACCTGCTGTGAGTGAACCCAATAGTCGAAACAAAGTCAGCAAATCTCGTATACCAGGCCTGTGGAGACTGCTTAAGACCATATAAGGACTTCTTCAATAAACAGACATGATGAGGACGGTTGGGGTCCCTGAAACCCAACGACTGATGCATATAGACTGTTTCTTTGAGGTCACCATGTAGGAAAGCATTCTTGACATCCAACTGATGAATAGGCCAAGTCTTTGAAAGAGCCAAGCTAAGCACAGTGCGAATAGTAGCCGGCTTGACCACCGGACTAAACGTCTCCCCATAATCTATCCCAACCTGCTGAGTCTTACCATCACCCACAAGCCGCGCCTTATGTCGAGCAAATGAACCATCTGAATTCTCCTTATGAGCAAAAATTCACATAGACCTGATAACATTAATACCATATGGACGGGGCACCAACTCCCACGTCTTATTATCAATAAGAGCATTATATTCATCAGTCATAGCAATTTTCCAATTAGGGTCATTTAAAGCGGACACAGGATTACGGGGCAAGGGGGATTTAGAGACATCAGAATGTAAATTAAAATGTCTTTTAGGTGTAAAAATACTCCGTTGACTACGGTAACCTGGAGCATCCACTGGACCAGTTCCAGAATTGGGCTGGACTGGCCCAATTGGTGGAACTGATCCAGTAATTGGAACATGGGATGGTACAGTGGGGCCAGCGGGCAGTGGGCCCGCTGGAGAGTTTTGGGTGCGGGAGATGTCCGACCTAGGCTCGGGAGTATGGACTTTCATAAAAGTAAATTGGGTTTCATCGAAAATGACATGGCGATTAATTATAATTTTTTTGGAGGATAAATCAAAGCATTTATAACCCCGATGATTAGACGGATAACCCAAAAATACACACGGAGTAGATCGAGCCTGAAGTTTGTTAATTGTGGTGGATGGGAATAACGGATAACAAAAGCACCCAAAAATCTGAAGATGAGAATAAGAAGGGTTCTTATTATATAGGATTTGGAGGGGGGAAGAATAAGTCAGACCTTTGGATGGAATTATGTTAAGGAGATATGTTGCCATTTGCAGAGCATGATGCCAAAAATACGGGGGTACGGAAGCATAAAGTAAGAGAGTGCGGACAATGTTATTTATGGAACGAATTTTGCGTTTGGCTTTCCCATTTTGAGAAGATGTATGAGGGCACGAAAAATGAAAATTGATCACATTATTATCACAGAACTCCCGAAACACCCTATTTTCATACTCTTTCTCATTATCACACTGAATATTTTTTATTTCTCTTTCGAATTGTGTTCTAATGAATGCTCTAAATTTTATGAAGGCAGAAAACACTTGAGATTTATTGGCAATTGGAAACGTCCACAAAAATTTAGAATAATCATCCAAAAACAGAATATAATATCGATGACCCAACGAACTTAGAACAGGAGACGTCCATAGGTCGCTATGAATAATATCAAATGGCTGTGAAGTATGAGAATTTGAGTCCACAAATGGCAACTTAACACTTTTTCCTAACGAACAAGATTGACAAATTTGAGCACGACTCGTACCCTTACAAGGAATAAAACTATTTTTATCTAAAACTGATAAAATAGAAGAGCCCGGATGACCAAGGCGAGCATGCCACACGGAAGGATAAATGGCTGCAAAAGCTGACGGCAAGGCTTGACTCGATGGACTGAAACCGGACATGATAGGATAAAAATCCCCCCTACTATCACACCTCATGAGATGACTCCCCCGTCTTGAAATCCTTCACAGAGAAAACAAAAGGATCAAATTCAACAGAAACGGAATTGTCAGCGGTGAACTTTCGGACAGACACTAAATTTTTAATCAATTTGGGGGCATGTAAAGTATTTTTCAAGATAAGGGGTGGATTGGGGGGAGACAACGTTTTCTAACCATAACCCTGAATTGGAATAGAGTTGCCATTACCAACAATTATACCCCGAGGGTTGCTCAAATTGGAATAAGATGAGAGAGTACCTGGATCGGAAGTCATGTGAGTAGTGGCACCGGTGTCCATATACCAATTTGGGTCCGGTTGAGTCAACCCCAATGTGTGCATCGCGGCCTCGATATCGGTCTGAGTGGGGCCTGCTGTGTGGTGGGCTTGTGGAGGTCGGGGCCCAAGTATTCCAGGACGTGACTGAGCTGGGTCATAGATCTTTGGGCCGGCTGGGCCATGGCGATGGGCCGCCACTGGCCGTTCTTTGGGCCTGGTGCTTTGGCCACCAGCTGGAATTATTTCTTTGGAGTATAAGGGCTTGTCCCTGACCCACGCCCAGCCCCACTGCCATGGGCCCCACTGTTGGGACCAGTAGGGTGGTGGACCACTGTTCGTTGGACGGGGCCCACTGCCTGCTTGTTGACCACCGGAATCGCCGCGTTTACCCCAGCGATTTTTGTTAGTATTCTTCCGATTATTTTTGCCGCCACCATGATTACGGTTTTGGCCCGAATTATCAACAAAACCTGAAGAACTTGGGGAGGACGCCATCATGACGATGGGGCTTGCTCCGGTAGCCACCTTTTTAGCCAAACCGGCTTCTTCCAAAGTAAGCATGGAGCGGGCTTGATAAAAGGCGGGAAGAGAGTTGCTTTGACGAAGGAGAGTTCCAACGCCATTATAGGCCTCAGAAAGGCCGACAACCAATTGTAGAACCAGACGATTATTGGTTACAGATGCGCCAACATTACGGAGTTGATCCGCCAACTCCTTGAGTTTCTTGCAATACGCCGATACGTTTGGAAAGTCTTCCATGCGAACTAGAGAGAGTTCATGTTCGAGTGTGACGGCACGTGAATGTTGGTTATCTTGGAATATATCACGCAATCTATTCCAGGTAGCCATAGTCGTGGTATCCGGCTCAATAATCGTCTGTAAAAGGTCAACCGAAATAGTGGAATACATCCACTGGAGAACGGTAGCATCAAGCGTAATCCATAATTGAGGATCCTCCGCGGGAAGAGGTGTAACGGGAGGAATGATGTGATTGATAACTTGATGGGAGATAGCGTGTATTTTAAACAATTCTGCCCACGTCGCATATTAGACGTTTTCCATTTCAAGTACAATAGGGATATTGTTCTTGACGTTAGAAACCATGAGGGCAGGATGATAATTGTTCTTAGACATATTGAAAGAACAAAGAAGGAAGGAAAATTTATGAGAGGTTTTTGAGAGTGGAAGACGAAATTTGGGAGAGAAACCCGAGGGGGGGGGTCTCGGCCGAGAAAGGGCAAAAGTTGGGAGAGAAAACTTTTGTTTAGACCTAGTCTCTTGATACCATGAAAGAAATAATCCCCTTGATTATTTTCATTAATTGAATAGGTATATATACAAGTTACAAAATAGGAGAATCCTATTCCTATTCTATTCCTAAAATCTTATTCTACCATAATTCTAACTCTACAATTATGGTAGTGTATAATCCTAATTTAGGTAACAAATACATTACAATATATTACACATATATTTTCCTAATATACAATATTCTTACATTGTCTAATATGTCCAAAACCGAGAGCCAAATCTGGGCAGAATCCGAGACAATATACACATATATTGTGTGTATATTGTATATTTAACACACAGAAAAATTTAAAGAGAAGGTAATGACTAACAATTCTGGCTCTAAATCTGTTAGGAGAGGATCTCTAGTTGAGTGTCTATTTCTTCTAATCTTTGATCTTTCTCTAGGGATAATTCCTTCATTTATAGTAACATTGTCAGAGGCTCTACTAACCGCATCTAGTCTTTGGGACAGGAGCAAATGCTTGTATTATAATTATGGAAACCTCATCATCAGATTTCGGGGTATTTGTTGGGTAGCATGAGATTCCTCTTGTTGTCCTGTCTCTCTAACAAAGGAAGTATCATCCTGCTGTCCATAATTAGATTCAATTGTACCATCCTACAAATGTTGATCTTCTTCGGGTTGTTCAACATCTTGAGATTCTGTTTGAGGATATTTTTTCAAAGATATGATCCTCATAATTGTCCTCGTATTCTTGTTGTTGTGAGTTTAGGCTAGCTTCTTCATTGATCTATTGGTGATTCTAATCTACCTTTATTAATTGCTTTCTTTCATAACATGTTCAACCTCTTTTTCACTGACCTTGGAGTCAAATGATGGCTTAAACTATGTTGTTATTCACTTTCAACTTTCTCAATTCGTTTATCTTTTTGTTCCTTTTCATCATTTTGTCCTTGTTCAATATTCTTGAGGGCAACACGATTAGCACTCCCTCAACTTTATTATTGTAATTTTCTGCTCACCCCAACGTTCACACCCCATACCCCTTACAAAACGAATTCGAATTTCAAAATAAAGAGGGGGGACAAAATCTGATTTTTGGGGCGAATTCTTGGGGCATGGGTCGGTGAGAGGTGATGGGGTAGGTTGGTGGTGTCAGACGGCGGTGCCGGCGATTGGTGGTGTCAGGCGTAGGGTGCAGCGACGTAGGGGTAGGGGTGTCTTGGCGATTGGAGAGAGGCAAAGTGTAGGGTTCAGGATTGGGATTTAGGTTTTAGGAAATGGGGATTTGGGAATTAATGGGTGTTGGGTTTGGGGGTAAAGGAAATAAGGGTATTGGGAGTTAAAAGGGGATGTGGGCCGAGTGGGTATGGGCTTCGGTGGGTTTGGGTTGGTTTAGGGGGCGTTAGGTTTGGGCTTGGGTCGACGGGTGAAGGGGATTAGGAATTAATGGGTGTTGGGTTTTTGGGTTGGGAAATGAAAAGTGGGTTAAAAATAAGAGGGAGTTTGGGCTGTTGCGGGTGGGCCGAAAATAAAGAGGGGGAGTTGAATTGTTTTGGGTTGAGTAGAAATTATTTTGGGTTGGGGAAATAAAAAATGGGTTATGGATTTAAAATATAAAAGGGGTTTAATATAAAAAATGCTTTGAAGAAAAATGTAAATTATTTAAAATAACGATGTGATAATAATAAAACATAATATTTGCGAAATGTTTAATGCTTGATAAAAAGTGGAATGCGATGCAATTTTGCGAAAATAACATAACATAGAATATTAGGGGAATCATGATTACGACTTTTTTTTTAAAAAAAAAAGAAAAGAAAAAGGCAAATGGTTGTAGAAAAATCGAATAATAATAATAATAATATTGAGAATAATAATATATATGTATATATATGCATATATGTATATATATAAAAATATTTAAAATTGCAAATAAATTGAAAAAGATGGGACAAAATTGGGTGTCAACAGATGCCCCTCTTTGGCCAAAAACGATGAAAGAATTTTCGGACAAAGAAGTTGACTTAGTAGTCAATTTTGTTCTGATCATCGGGACTCGAAGGACGATTAGGGATGCATGGGTAGAAATAGAATTTCGACGGAGAAGACATTGAAAAAGTTGGTGCGGATTCAAGAAATATTGCCCCAGTGTCGAGTTATGATGGCACTGGTTGCAGATGTGAAAACATATTAGGAAAGAGCGGGACGACGTTCGAAGTAGGCCGCTGACCAAAATTGCCTCGGTTCGCCGTAAGAGATAGTTCCACGTTGTGCTGAAAGCTCCCGCCGATTCGAACTCCTGTGGACTAGAGCTAAGATAAAAGTTAGTGCATAACTGTTGCATAAGATATGTATGTGAGAATATGACTTTGTAAGTTGAAATGATGTCGTTGCTTAAACGTTGTGCAGACGACGCCGTTGGTGGGCGCCTGTTTAAACTTTAAAATAAAGTACCCGCATTAGAAGGTGGGCGCCTTGAATGAAAAAAAATAAAATACCCGCATAGAAGGTGGGCGCCCGATTTAAAATAAAATACCCGCATTAGGAGGTGGGCGCCTGACTTAAATTAAAATACCCGCATTAGGAGGTGGGCGCCTGACTTAAATTAAAATACCCGCATTAGAAGGTGGGCGCCTGATTTAAAATAAAATACCCGCATTTGGAGGTGGGCGCCTGATTTAAAATAAAATACCCGCATTAGGAGGTGGGCGCCTGACTGAAATTAAAATACCCGCATTAGGAGGTGGGCGCCTGATTTAAAATAAAATACCCGCATTAGAAGGTGGGCGCCTGATTTAGAATAAAATACCCGCATTGAAAGGTGGGCGCCTGATTTAAAATAAAATACCCGCATTTGGAGGTGGGAGCCTGATTTACAATAAGATACCCGCATTTGGAGGTGGGCGCCAGATTTAAAATAAAATACCCGCATTAGAAGGTGGGCGCCTGACCGAAATTAAAATACCCGCATTAGGAGGTGGGCGCCTGACTGAAAATAAAATACCCGCATTAGGAGGTGGACGCCTAATTTAAAATAAAATACCCGCATTAGAAGGTGGGCGCCTGATTTAGAATAAAATACTCGTATTGAAAGGTGGGCGCCTGATTTAAAATAAAATACCGCATTAGAAGGTGGGCGCCTGATTTAGAATAAAATACCCGCATTGGAAGGTGGGCGCCTGATTTAAAATAAAATACCCGCATTTGGGGGTGGGCTCCTGATTTACAATAAGATACCCGCATTTGGAGGTGGGCGCCTGATTTAAAATAAAATACCCGTATTAAGAGGTGGGCGCCTGACTGAAATTAAAATACCCGCATTAGGAGGTGGGCGCCTGATTTAAAATAAAATACCCGCATTAGAAGGTGGGCGCCTGATTTAGAATTAAATACCCGCATTGGAAGGTGGGCGCCTGATTTAGAATAAAATACCCGCATTGGAAGGTGGGCGCCTGATTTAGAATAAAATACCTGCATTGGAAGGTGGGCGCCTGATTTAAAATAAAATACCCGCATTTGGAGGTGGGCACCTGATTTACAATAAGATACCCGCATTTGGAGGTGGGCGCCTGATTTAAAATAAAATACCCGCATTAGGAGGTGGGCGCCTGATTTATGTCGTCGTATTGACGTAATGCAGAGTGTGACCCTAAGGTCGAAATACCGTTCTTCGCATGGACATAACATGGTTGGGAACACGTAGTTTAGTATGACGTCTTTGTACATTCCCCAAACAGGAAAGTGATCCTTGTGGTGAGCTGTGATGTGGAGATCTCTTGCGAATTTGCTCATAAATGTTGCAGCTTCCCTGCTTCTTTCCTCCTGAAGAACCTGTACTCAAATAAATTTATGAGTTTGGGGAGGGGGAGTTGATTCGCGTTGACTTTGTAGCTTTGGCCTTGATACTTGCATGTCATGCTGATTCGGACTTGTAGCCCCTCTCTGGTTCCCCGTATTGGATAGCCATTAATGAAAACATTTGTTGAAAATAATTTGTTTATAACAAGTATGCATATCAGTAAAAATTCTGTTGAACTCTAATGAAAATGTTTGTTGAAAATAATTTGCTTATAAGAAAGTATGCATATATATAAATGTCTGTCGAGCAGTGACATGCGGTGAAACAAAGAAAACGTCTTATCCAAAATCATTATTCTGGCTGAATACTTTGTTGGATGACACTTTTCCCATGTCTATCGGCGTCCTCTGGCAGTGATCCCTAAAAAAAATGCCCCAGTTTCCGAACGGACAACCGAGTCTTGTGTGGGTTGCTTGCCTGTCCTATCAGGGTGATCATATGGGTACATTTTGTCATATGTGAGATAAAGGAGAAAATATTTCCTAATGGTGGGACCGAAGCCGATTTAGGCCGCCTACGTATCCCCATGAGGGAATCAGGTCATAACGTAGTTCATTACAAGCAAAAGGGGATTGTAAGGATTTTCTAAAGATGGGACCGAAGTCGATGTGGCCGCCTACGTATCCCGCCGAGGAAATCAGGTCATAACGTAGTTCAAAATTACAATCAAATGGGATTTTATGTCTTGAAGAGACGAAACCCTATGTGGGTTCTATGCGTATCCCGCCAAGGGATCGCAACTTTTACATCATAGAAAATGTATTACATGGAGAATAATAAACCTTAGATATAGTATCTCTTCACTGCATCTGCATTGATAGCTTTTGGCCACACTTCGTCGTCCATCTCAGCGAAGATTAATGCTCCTCCAGTTAGCACCCGGTGAACCATATAAGGCCCTTGCCAGTTAGGTGCGAACTTTCCTTTAGCTTCATTTTGGTGCGGGAATATACGTTTTAGCACCAATTGCCCCGGTTTGAAAGTCTTTGGTTTTACTTTCCTGTTGAAAGCTTTGGCCATTCTGTTTTGATAAAGTTGTCCGTGACAGACAGCGTTCAATCGCTTTTCATCGATCATCATCAATTGTTCGTACCGATTCTGTATCCATTTTGCTTCGCTCAGCTCGGCTTCTTGGATAATTCTCAAAGATGGTATTTCCACTTCTGCCGGTAACACAGCTTCTGTTCCATAATACGGCGTTGCCCCAGTAGAAGTCCTGATTGTAGTGGGATAGCCCAAAAGTGCAAAGGGCAAATGCTCATGTCAGTGCTTGTAATTATCAATCATCTTTCGCAGTATCCTTTTGATGTTCTTGTTGGCTGCTTCGACTGCTCCGTTCATCTGAGGTCGATATGGAGTGGAATTGCGGTGAGTGATCTTAAACGTTTCGCATATCTCATTCATCAGATTACTGTTGAGATTGGCTCCATTTTCTGTTATAATCGACTCAGGAATTTCAAATCGGCAAATGATGTTATTGCGGACAAAATCAACTACCATTTTCTTCATCACTGACTTGTGGGACGATGCTTCTACCCACTTTGTGAAGTAGTCAATTGCCACTAGAATGAATCGGTGTCCATTTGATGCGGCAGGTTCAATGGGACCAATGACATCCATGCCCCAAGCTGCGAATGGCCAAGGAGAACTCGTCACATTGAGCTTGTTAGGAGGTACCCTGATTAATTCACCGTGAATCTGACACTGATGGCATTTTTGCACAAAGCGAATGCAATCTGTTTCCATGGTCATCCAAAAGTACCCTGCTCTCAGAATCTTCTTTGCTAAAGTGAAACCATTCATATGAGGCCCGCACGTGCCTCCGTGTATCTCTTCAATTAACCTGCTTGCCTCTTGGGCTTCAACACATCTTAACAAACCTAGATCCGGAGTCCTCCGATAAAGGATTTCTCCGTTTTGGAAAAAATGGTTCGCTACCCTCCGAAGTGTCTTCTTTTGTGTGCTAGATATGCTTTCTGGATATTCGCCTGCCTTGAGATACCTCTTAATGTCGTGGTACCAGGGCTTCCCATCCAACTCTTCATCTATATGGAAATAATAGGCCGGCTGGTCCGATAAGTTCACATTGATGGGATCAATGTAATTCTTGTCCGGATGTTGAATCATGGAGGACAGAGTTGCCAGAGCGTCAGCGAACTCATTTTGAGTTCGTGGGATATGCTTGAATTCTATCTCGCTGAACCTTTTACACAATTCTTTCACGCAATGCAGGTAGGGAAGTATCTTCACGTTCTTGGTGGCCCATTCGCCTTGCACCTGGTGAATCAATAAGTCTGAATCACCTATAACCAACAATTCTTGAATGTTCATATCAACATTCATTCTAAGTCCGAGTATACAAGCTTCATATTCCGCCATATTGTTGGTGCATGGAAATCGGAGCTTCGCCGAAATTGGGTTGTGTTGACCTGATTTTGAAATCAAAACCGCTCTGATACCAACTCCTTTGAAGTTTGCAGCTCCGTCGAAGAACATTCTCCAACCCGGGTACTCTTCGAAGATATCTTCCCCAACAAACAATACCTCCTCGTCCGGAAAATAAGTCCGGAGAGGCATATATTCTTCATCTACGGGGTTTTCAGCAAGATGGTCAGCTAGTGCTTGTTCTTTGATAGCCTTTTGGGTAACATATATGATGTCGAATTCACTTAACAAGATTTGCCACTTTTCTAGCTTCCCAGTGGGCATGGGCTTCTGAAAGATGTATTTGAGTGGGTCCATTCTGGAGATGAGATAAGTGGTATATGCAGACAAATAATGTCTAAACTTCTGTGCAATCCATGTCAAGGCACAACAAGTGCGCTCCAGCAAAGTATATCGAGCTTCGTAAGGTGTGAACTTCTTGCTCAAGTAGTATATAGCTTGCTCCTTCTTTCCTGTTTCATCATGTTGTCCCAACACGCATCCAAACGCGTTTTCTAACATAGACAGATATAATAACAAAGGCCTTCCGGGCTCGGGAGGCACCAAAACAGGTAGGTTAGACATATATTCTTTGATTCTATCAAAAGCTTGCTGACAATCTGTCGTCCATTTAGTAGCGGCGTCCTTCTTCAGTAGCTTAAATATTGGTTCACATATTACTGTTGATTGCACTATGAACATGCTGATGTAATTGAGACGACCAAGGAAACTCATCACGTCCTTTCGACTCTTTGGAGGAGGCAAGTCTTGAATAGCTTTTACCTTCGAGGGGTCCAATTCAATACCTCTTCTACTCACGATGAAACCTAACAGCTTCCCAGTAGGGACACCAAATGCACACTTTGCAGGGTTTAATTTTAGGTTATACCGCCTCAGCCGGTCGAAGAACTTCTTCAAATCTGTCAAGTGATCTGGGGCCCTTCGCGACTTGATGATAACGTCATCTACGTAGACCTCGATTTCTTTGTGGATCATATCATGAAAAATGGTAGTCATGGCCCTCATATAGGTGGCACCCGCATTCTTGAGTCCGAATGGCATTACCCGGTAATAGTATACTCCCCAAGGTGTAGTGAATGCTGTTTTTTCTGCGTCTTCTTCATCCATCAAGATTTGGTGGTAACCAGCAAAAAAGTCAACGAATGACTGTAATTCATGCTTCGCACAGTTATCAATGAGTATGTGAATATTTGGGAGAGGGAAATCATCCTTCGGACTAGCGTTGTTGAGATCCCGATAATCCACGCACACCCGTATTTTCCCATCTTTCTTTGGCACAGGTACAATGTTGGCCAGCCAAGTGGGGTATCTTGTGACTCGAATTACCTTTGCATCGAATTGCTTAGACACCTCTTCCTTGACCTTTAAACTCAAGTCAGGCTTGATTTTCCTTGGTTTTTGTTTCACCGGAGGGCAGGATGGGTCAATAGGTAATTTATGCGAAATAATATATGTGCTTAGCCCTGGCATATCGTCATAAGACCAAGCAAATACGTCGATATATTGCCTCAAAAGATCCGTCAGCTCTTTCCTTTGTGGGGTGTTCATATGGACGCTGATTCTCATTTCTTTCACATATTCTGCATCTCCCAAATTTACTGCCTCAGTTTCATCTAAATTTGGCTTTGGCTTATTCTCAAAATGTTCCAATTCCTCGGTCAATTCTTCTGACTGCGAGTCTTCCTCATACTCTTCGAAGTCCTGTTTGTTGTTTGGATTTTATTTGTTTATTTCATTATATGTCACATTCACATTATCGACAGATTTATTAGTTTGCATGCTGAAAGAGAAAAGAAAATTAGTAAACAAAATAAATCTTGAAATAGCAAAAGCAATATGGATTTGTCATTTAAGCTTTCAAAAGATGGAGGCAAAACACATTAAAATGCAGAGATGAGATTCAAGCCTCAATCAGAATCGCATTTTTTCATAAAGTACTAAGATAATTTCTACCAAGCTTCCCGGAGAAACAGGGCCGGGGCACATGTCCAATTTTTCAAAACATCTCCATGTTCTGCATCCCAAATGGTTGGGTCTTCAACAAAATCATCCAGAATTACGTTGCATTCCACTTCTTCTTCCATAATGAAAAGACTTTTGAGTCCTTCCACGAGGTTGTCTGCATCATCTTCCTTTGACTCCTGAGCAGCATTTGCTTTGACAAATTACTGATTCAGAGGCGGAACAGGCTTTGGCTGGGGAGTGTCTCTTTTCCTTCAGAGATTGATTGACAAAACTTCTTCAGGAGTGGGTTCGTATCCGAGACCAAAAGTATCATTTTTACTGAGCAAGTGAACCGGCTCTACTATACCTTCTAAGTTCAATCCGAGGCCTTGACCGAGCTTAAAGCCATTCTTTAACATTTCCTAGGCCACCATCGTGAGAACCCGGGGTAATTTCAGTTTTTCAGCTTTGGAGGCATATGTAATTTCTCTGATATGGAAAACATACCCATCCAATATATCTACGCTTTCAACAGCTGGGATTTGTCCTTCGGGACATATTGAATTACTCCCTTCTCCGTGTATCACGACCTCGTGATGATCCCAGACAAACTTCAGGCTCTGGTGTAGGGTAGAAGGAACTGCACCAGCCATATGGATCCAGGGTCTTCCCATTAGCAGGTTATAGCCGGTAGATATGTCTAACACTTGAAATTCCACGACGAACTCTACGGGTCCTACTTGCAATGTCAAATCCATTTCTCCCATAACGCTCATTTGGGCTCCATCAAAACCTTTAACCCTCACATGACTTTCGCGAATCTTTCCAATGCTAATTCCCAAGGCTCGGAGAGTCGCCACAGGACAAATGTTGACGGCTGAGCCTCCATCAATCAACACCTTAGAAATGAACTTGTTCATGCACTTTACAGTTATGTTCAAAGCTTTGTTGTGGCCCAAACCCTCATGTAGCAATTCTTTGTCATGAAAAGAGACTTTATGGGCCTCTAAAATCTGTCCGACCAAAGCCGAGAGTTTCTCGCCAGTGGTCTCTCTCGGAACATAAGCTTCTTTGAGTACTTCCAATAAAGCACGTCCGTGGGTCGCGGAATTCATCAACAATGATAGCAAAGAAATTTGAGCCGGTGTTTTCTTCAATTGTTCTACAACGGAATATTCCTTAGTTGGCATTTTCCTCCAGAACTCTTCCACTTCGGTCTCTATTACAGCCTTTTTTGGATTGTCTGCAGGGGCATAACATCGCCCGGATCTTGTCATACCAACGACGACAACTTCTACAATTTGTTTCTCTTTTCCCCTGCTCCTTTCCCCAGTCGAATTGCTCCAAGGGACAGTTTTGGTATCAAAAGACGGCGTCACTATCCGCGATTTCGGAGGAAGTACTTCCACTTCAAATGGTGCCCTCACTTGAACTGTAATTATAGGGGTGATAAAGGCCGATGATTCAACCTTTTCCTCTCTTCGGACCGGCACAATGGTCCCTTCCAAACTGTTTTCTTCATCAAAGGTAATCATGTTTACATTGGCATTGTCATGATTTGGCAAAGGGTTATTGTTTACATTAGGGGGAGGTCCTTTCAGTTGGATAATTCCTTCTTTGATCAACGCCTCGATCTTGTCTTTGAGGGCAAAGCAAACCCTAGTGTCATGTCCAGTGATTCCAGAGTGGTATGCACAATGCTTAGTCTCATCGTACGATCTGGGAATAGGATTAGGGATATGCCCTGGGATGGGCTGGAGTATTCCTGCGGTCCTCAATCTTTCGTACAACTGGGCTAGAGGTTCGGCTAAAGGTGTATATGTTTTGACTGTCCTTCTTTCGTGATTCGCACGGGGTCTGGGAGCATTTAGTGGATGGGCTCGTGGCTGAGGTGGATATGTGGGTTGATACTACGGGGAATTCGGATAGGTAGGTGCTCGTGGTGGACTGTATATTGGCTGGGTATGGTAGACAAGGTAGGGAGTGGGTGAGTGTTGACAATAAGGCTGAGGGCTTTGTGTGTTTTGACTATAGTAGGAGGGCTGAGGATTTTGGGTGTTTTGATTGTAGTAGGGAGGCTGGGATGATGGGCTTTGGTAGGTTGGCATTTGGTTTGACCTATGTTCCTGGACCATCATGACAGGAGACGCTTCGTCTCTCCTCTTCTTAATTGCTCCCCCAAATGAGTCTGACTGAATTGCCTTACTGGTGGCCTGCAATGCTGCTAAGTTCGCGATTCTTCCTGTTTTGATACCCTCTTCTATGAAATCTCACATCCTTATCACTTCAGAGAAACTCCGTCCTATGACGCTTATCATTCTTTCATAGTATGTTGCATCTTTCATAGATTGCATAAAGAGAGTGGTCATCTCACTTTCTGCCATCGAGGGTTGAACCTTTGCTGCTTCCGCCCTCCACCTCATGGCATATTCTCTGAAGGTCTCTGTAGATTTTTTCTCCAATTTCATTAAATAAAATCTATCCAAGACTGTGTCGGTGTTAAACCTGAACCTATCCACAAAATCCTGTGCCATTGTGCCCCAGTTATGCCATTTTCGCGGGTCTTGACTTGTGTACCAGTCAAGCACTTCTCCTGTCAAACTCCTTATGAACAACTTCATTATGATGGCCTGGTCCTTACCCACTCCAACTAGCTTGTCACAGTACGATCTTAAATGAGCGCGAGGATTTCCCTTTCCATCAAATAAGTCAAATTTTGGCACCTTATATCCGATAGGCAACTGAACGTCGGGATGCATGCAGAGATCTTCATACTCGAGTCCTTCATGCCCCTTGCTGGTTTGGATGTTTTTGAATGCTTCTTTGAGGCTGTGAATTTCTCTCGCCATACTTTCTTCGGTTCTGATTCTTGTTTGCCTTTCCATCTCTTCATATTGGTCTATTTCCTGAGAAGGTATGTTTGGTATGGTAGAAGTAGAAGGTTGGGCTTCCGTTGCATATACTGGTGGCACATACTGCTTGTTAGCGATGTGTGTCATCGGTATTTGTTGGGTTGCCTGGTAATTTTGTGTGGGAGGGATGTTTTGGATGAGTGGGGTAGTTTGGATAAGTGGAGCTTGAGGCGCATATGGAGTTGTGAAGGATACTGGGTCATTTTGTAGCGGACTTTGTTGTGGATTGGCCTGTGGGTTGATAGGATGCGGATTAGTGCGTTGCGGGCTGGCGAGTTGAGGATTGGTTTTTCTTAGTAAGGGATTTCGGGGAAGGTTCTAGGGAAATGGCGGTTCAGGAGATGGAAAGGTTTGTGGTGCAGTCGCGCTCGTCCCTTGTTCAAGGAGTGGAGTATTGAGGCTGATAGAAAGATTGGTAAGATTTCGGAGCCGTTCGATCTCAGTCTGCATGGTTGCCATTTGCTGCAACAGTTGGGCGAGGTATTCATCCTGGACGGTAGTATTTCTCCTTTCCGATGTCTCTGGTTCACCTCCCGAAAGAGCGACAAGTCCCAGGCCAGTTTGTTCGGATGCTCCTGAATCAGTCATTTCGTTGGATGATTGTGCCTTTGATCTCGTGAAGTAAGGGTGTTCCGCCAGTTTCAGTCAACACGAATCAACTTTTGGGGGAATAAATCAGGCAAAAACAAACCTTCTAAAAAAATGAAGAAAACTAAGTTAGTACGAGACGAGTAATTATTGCTTTAAATAACATGTACCGAGTGTGAAGCAATAAACAAATAGCAAGCAGATTGTAGGGAAATTAAATGCGCGTCCTAATATGCATGGGGCCTCTCTTATGCCAGAGGTGGGCCTAAACGCCAAATACGCAAAAATTATGATAGATTGACCCAAGCCGTCAAATTGAAATACTTTTGTTGGGAACAAAGTTAAAGGGTAAAATTTATTGTAATAATAGCGCATACAATAACAGGGCTGATAACATATTATGACCAAGCTAAAATCTCATTCGTGATTACATAGATGAAGATGGAGCCCTAACACTGCTAGGTCCGGCTCCTGCGTCTTCTAAATATTGCACTATGTCCTGCATTTTAGACCACATCTCAGGAGTAATAACTGTGTTTTTTAGCCGACAAGTCCTTATCCAAATCGTTGTGCCCACATCCTCGAAACCTTGTTCTCCTTTGGGGCTAAGATCCGAGTTGTCGTGATCTTCTCGAAGCCATGCGCAATATTCAGGAGTATTCCCCGCTTGTCCACCTCCAATGTCTATTTTATCCACACTGTTCCATTCATGGAGAATCTGCCTGGCTCTTGGGACCATGAAATTCGGTCCGAATTGAATTTCTGAAACTCTCATATTTGCGTGGAGAGGGATTATCTGCTTTTGATCGAACTGTCGGAGTACGCGTAGTGGCGCATATGGCTGGAGTCCTTTCAACCCGATGAGCTCGATGTAGTAAAGCCTTCTGCATCTCATATAGGCTTTCTTGGTGTTTGGGAGCAATAGGTATTTCCATTGAATCTGATCACTAATGCGGGATGCTAGAAACTCATACCAATCCTTGGTGCCGACTGGTGACAAAAAATGTTTCGTCCTGTAGTAAAAGCTGGCGGTCTTGTTTGACTCACTGAAGCAAATGTCTGTCATGTTCGAACGCTGATAAAAATGTTCTATGGCCCACATCTGTAGGATAAGGTTTCAACCTTTGAAGAAATTTGTTTTGCCTCTTTTACATTTTTCGAGAGCCCGAAGTATTTCTGCTAGTATCATAGGGACCAAAGTGAGCTGCGCACCGTCAACTCCCTCAAAAATTGCTCGAGCCACAGAACATATGCAAGTACTTATTTTCCCGTGCTCAAGTGGAAACACTAAAATACCTAGTAAAGCGACAGCAAATGCAATAGGGCGCCTGGCTTGCCAATGGTCAGGAGTGCAAGAGAATTCTTTTCTAAATGACTTGTAACCATCTCGACGACCGTATCTCTCATAAAGGTATTCTAGGGAAACCCAGTTATTTTCAAAGCATCAGAGTTTTTTGGTGTTCTTTAACCCCAAATAGCGCAGGAATTTCTTTTCGGACTGACCGTGAGGGATGATTTGACCTCTGTCTTGATAAATCAAGTTGGTGAAATAATTGATTTCTTCCAAAGTGGGAGTGAGCTCAAAATCTTTGAATTTGAAGACAACTCGGTCTGGATCCCAAAAATGGATTAATGCTCTGACCAAATGTCGATCGGGAGAGATGTCAAACAGTGAAATGAGGCATCCCAACTTCCTCCTAATCGCCATTTGGCTGCCAAGGTCAAAATTCTCCCACCATATTCTCAGCTTACTCGGAGTGCTACTAACCATCCTAACTTCAGAGATTTGCGGAACTTGATCCATCCTAAAAATAGTAAAAGAAAGAAAGTATAATTTCCCAATTTTAATATTTCAATGATTAGGCTTGGATCAGTCTATCATTATCATGCTACACATAATATGATGATATGGTCGTTGGGTTGTAGGACCCGTTGACAATTTTGGTGGATTTCTTAAATGTGGAGTCGATGCCAAGGAACGACCCACCTAAGGTATATGCATGCATGACTTAAGATGAAGGGTGGTATAGCTCTATCCTAAATTTTCTAAGATTTGGCTGACTAGACTCAAGGTTCCCGAGCGGATTGCTCGAGTGAGAAGGCTACGCGGCCAACCGGATGGTCCGGACGCTCCGCGCATATACCAACTCTCCTAAAAATTTGGTAATTTTGAAAGAAATTTGCTGGTGCGCAAAACACACCTCGCGTGTAATGTGTGATAGTGTCGATTTTCCGTAATGGAAGAAATATGAACGGAATGCCAATTTAAGGAAAGCAGTAAGAGAATATAACAATTAAAGCAGTTATGCAAAATTTACAATGGAAACAAATCAAAGCATTAAATCAAATAAAGAGCAAAAATAAAGCGTAGTAATAAGTAACCTGGGTTTGCTATGGTTAAGAACCTGAAAGTTTCCCCAGCAGAGTCGCCATGCTGTCGCGTCCTTTTTCGACCACACGGGTCAAAGCGGAGCACAACATGTCCGGTGATTCCTGGGTATGATTAAGGAGTCGCCACCTAATTATTTATGGTGAATTAGGACACCTGAATATTAACTAAATGCTGCAATGTAAACTCTGATTTTAATGGTCTGCGAAACTAATGAGATTCTAGGTAATGGTTCTTTATTATCCTAAAGGGAAGGGGTTAGGCATCCTTTAAGATCTGTTAACTTGCGGTTATTCGGTCAAACTCAGGTTAATTATTGTACTAAGAAAATGCATGTTTTTTTAATAGAAAGTTAAAATGATGTGGCAAGTATTTAGTAAAAGAATGCATTTTGTACAAGTATGCATTTGTATGGTATAAAAAATATACATGTAAAGTTGAAAAATATGCATTTGGAATAATTAATAGCAAGGAGAAAAATGAGTTACTTATATGCCAAAGTAATTTTAATTTTTTTTTTTGGAAATCATTCTGAGTTGTACAATTAATAAAGTGAACAGAAGATGATCAAAATTTGTTTTGAAAATTTAAAATATGCACGACGAGCCTAAAAATAAATAAACTAGCGGGGATTTCTAATTTTGCTACTACCTTATTACTTATCCATTCATGGCCTAATTATTCTAAATATCCTAACAATCACACAAACATTAAAATAATTATTACATGCCAAAAAAATAGAAATAACGGAATTAAAGAGTAATAATAAAAGAGGAACTAAGACGGATGACGATGTCATCTAGCCCTATTTGTTTTGGAATTCCGAGGTTGGAGAATGCAAGGAGTGTGAATGCGAGTCTTCGTTCGGCAATGATCACGATGAGTCTCATAACGAGACTCTTCATAACTCTCGATGCATTTCATGTAAAAATAGAAGAAAGAAAGGGATTAGTGGACGGAACGTGAAAAAGTATACTTAAGAAAAAATGTAAATAAATCATTCATGAAGAGTAATATGTTGTTAAGCCTTAGGAAACAATTAACATGCAGAAATGGAAAGCGGGCCCAAACATATAATTTTCCAACTTGAAGGAGGGAAACAATGATGCAAGTTACACATACCCAAATTTATCTACTGCAAATAAAATTTACCTAAACTAATCAACCCATTATTAGAATAAAATCAGATAAGGCTCCTTAATCAGCCCAAGTTGTTAATCAGTAAAATGATAAGAGAAGAGGACAACAGACAGTGGGCCGGGCCCAAAACTACTACCAGAATACAAAGAGGAAGATAAAATAAATAGAATAGGTCAGGCCCAAAAGTAGTCCAAAATGCTAGCAGAAATAAGTTGGGCTCCCTTTCAAGTAATCAATTAATATATAAGGGTTGATATACACAAGATATTTCCAAAGATATATAATATACTTAAGAATATACGAGGAATATGCAAACTCTGATATACCCCAGGTGTTGAGCACCCTGACTCTATGTAAAATAAGCCTTGTAATTTGCCTAATAGTTGCATGAGACAAATAAGAATACACAAATGGCCAGAACAAAATAGCAGTTTGAACATGTAGAACTATTCCAGTATAGCCAAGCTCACAGAAACCTAAACATGCTGAATAACAATTGAAACACCCACCATGACAGTACAAAAATAGAGTTTTGACAAATAAGAACTAAATTAATACCAAGATAGGGGCAGGGCTATGTATGCAAATAAATGAGAAGCATATTCAGATCAAGACAGTGGCACAAGAATAACACCCTGAAAGGTTTTCCTAAGTTTTTAATATTAAGATGACTATGCATAACTATAGTTTAAGCCTACAGTTAGTCTAATCCCTTCAATAAGCATGGAATGATATTGAAATAGGCTTAAACCAGACACCTATGCTAAAACATGCTCATTACACAACAAATCACAGGCCATGCTCTCAAGCAAATTTCAACCCTTTTACCCTCTACATGTTCACCATATGAAACATGATTACAAGACCAAGCAGAATGCATTAGGCAGGATAGCTTATCATGGTATAAAATGGTGCAAAGCACTGATGCAAATACCATTCAAATAACTCAATAGATAGGCATGATACATGACAGCTGAGGGGACTTTACAGGACAACATGGATGCATTTTAACACTTGATCATATAGGAGAAATGCATGACTAATTCAATGTGCACTATTAGGATAAACATAGATGAGCCAACTAGCCATTCAGAGAGAGGCATCTCAGACGTGCTAACTGGACACATAGGATCATATTCAAGCTGCACACTAACCAACTCAGATTTATATCCCCATATTTCATGCTTTGACGCTTATTCAAAGTGAGAACTACACCATATTATTTTCTAAACCACAGAGAAATATGCAGAACAGGCCCTGCCAACATGTATCCAGTCTTAGAATAATTAAACTCTTTGCTATTGTTTAACAAAAGGGCTAGCATAGATGAGATGCCAATATGTCGACAACATTCAGAACATGATATGGCATAACATGGACTTGAGGACCATAAGCAACTAACAAGTCTTAATTAGAATGGGCTTAACAGTTATCTTAATGAATATCAATAAATCTCCCTAACTAAACATGCTTATTAATTAATTCAACAGTCCAACAGTGGCCTTAACATGTTATCACTCAACCTAATAACCTTAGACAATAACTAGGTAAATGAACTTAATGACTCAGAACAGTTATAAGTTAGCCAACATACATAATAATTAACCTAATAGGCTCAAGTAACACTCAACATTCATTTAAACATACTTTAAACCAAATTAACAGACCGAAATAGTAACTAAATTAAGCTAAAAACATTTAACCAACACATAATCAAACCATACAGATCACATAATGCAAATTAAATAGAAAAAAAACTTAAAAGGAAGTGAGTTTACGTACATTCTCCGGGCAGCGAACCGAGGCGTCGTTTCAAATCGTCAATCCGCTCGGAGAAATTATTTTAGAATGCTGATTTTTCTGATTTAGAACCCTGATTTTTGGATTTCAGAAATTCTGATTTTAGACTGCGGATTTTCTGATTTTTGGACCCGACCCGAAAGTGACCCGACCCTGAACCGAAAAAAAAACAGTGGGAAAATAGCAAAAAATTCCAGATTCTTCAACACCAAAACCAATAATTTCGACCTATATTTCGGAATCTTTAAGTTGAAGAACACATGCAAGAACAAATACTCTTAAGCAGATTTTGGATTTTTGAAATCCAGAATCTTCCCAATAGTGAAGAACAACACAAACAAAATACAATGCAAACGTTTAAGAAGATTTCGAATTGTTAAACTTAAATTTTCGGACCTAAAAATGACCCGTAAACCCTAATATCCGACCCCTAAAACAATGAGCATAGGGGGGGGTTTATAGGTACTCACCCCAACGTTCACACCCCATACCCCTTACAAAACGAATTCGAATTTCAAAATAAAGGGGGGACAAAATCTGATTTTTGGGGCGAATTCTTGGGGCATGGGTCGGTGAGAGGTGATGGGGTAGGTTGGTGGTGTCAGACGGCGGTGCCAGCGATTGGTGGTGTCAGGCGTAGGGTGCGGCGACGTAGGGGTAGGGGTGTGCGGCGATTGGAGAGGGCAGGGGTGTAGGGTTCAGGGATTGGGATTTAGGTTTTAGGGAATGGGGATTTGGGAATTAATGGGTGTTGGGTTTGGGCGGTAAAGGAAATAAGGGTATTGGGAGTTTAAAGGGGATGTGGGCCGAGTGGGTATGGGCTTCGGTGGGTTTGGGTTGGTTTAGGGGGCCTTAGGTTTGGGCTTGGGTCGACGGGTGAAGGGGATTGGGAATTAATGGGTGTTGGGTTTTTGGGTTGGGAAATGAAAAGTGGGTTAAAAATAAGAGGGAGTTTGGGCTGTTGCGGGTGGGCTGAAAATAAAGAGGGGGGAGTTGAATTATTTTGGGTTGAGTAGAAATTGTTTTGGGTTGGAAAAATAAAAAATGGGTTATGAATTTAAAATATAAAAGGGGTTTAATATAAAAAATGCTTTGAAGAAAAATGTAAATTATTTAAAATAACGATGTGATAATAATAAAACATAATATTTGCGAAATATTTAATGCTTGATAAAAAGTGGAATGCGATGCAATTTTGCGAAAATAACATAACATAGAATATTAGGGGAATCATGATTACGACTTTTTTTTTAAAAAAAAAAGGCAAATGGTTGTAAAAAATCGAATAATAATAATAATAATAATATTGAGAATAATAATATATATGTATATATATGCATATATGTATATATATAAAAATATTTAAAATTTCAAATAAATTGAAAAAGATGGGACAAAATTGGGTGTCAACAGTGACAAAAGTGGTATCAGAGCAGTTAGTCCTCGGAATGTCTACATACCGTGTCTAGTAGAGTCTTGCGTATGGGTATGTTGTGCACCATACTTATACGCAGGAGGCTGCAGGGCATTTAGGATTGGTTTCTATTCTTTCATCTCTTAGATCGTGCAATAGAGCTATGTTATTAGGATAATCCTTTTCTGACGACTTACTATGTTTACAGCTATGCCTCCGAAGAAGGCGATAGCAGCCCAGAAGGGCAAGTCTACAGCGGGAGATACTAGTCGGATTCAGAGAGTTACCCGGTCCCGTACTCAGTCTATGCTGGAGACTGTGCCCCAGTCGGCGAGCTCTGCTTCATCGCCACCACCAGAGGCTCCAGTTCAGGGGCAACATCACTAGTTTCTAAGGCCCCAGCACCTGAGCCTCCAGCTCCTCAGCCGGGGGCAGAGGACAGAGCCATGAGAGATGCGGTACAGCTGCTGACTAAGTTAGTGGCAGGGCAGACTTATAGACAGGGTGCATCGCTTTGTGATGGGGCTGGACCATTATCTGATCGATGGTTGTATGGCGGTGGCTCTTCAGCCAGGTATGGATATTGCTCGTATCCAGGCATACGCACAGGGGGTTGAGGACCGACATAGAGGGCGACAGCCAGGCAGAGGTCATGACAGGGACCAGCATAAGAGGGCTAGGTCGGCAGCTTATTCCGGTGAGTCTCGAGGAAGACAGTTCCAGCAGCAGGTCAGATATTCATCTCAGCCAGCACAGAGTGCTCCTCTACAGTCTACGGGCAGGAGGTTCGACCGCCCCGGGTATTCAGGAGCCGGACAGAGATCCAGGGCTTCGGGTTCTCATAGGAATAGGGGCTCTAGTCAGTTGAGGCCATCTTATCCTCGGTTCTCTCAGTGTGGTAAGTTTCATATTGGGGAATGTCGTTCGACCACAGGTGTTTGCTTCTCTTGCGGCCGTCAGGGCCATATGATGAGAGAGTGTCCCAATATGGGTGGTTCAGGTGGGATAGCTCGGCCTACGGGGTCGGGTGCTAGTTTGTCGTCATTTATAGCTATGCACCCCACCGGGCGGGGTATTCAGACGCAAGCAGGCCGTGGTAGAGATCGTGGCAGAGTTTCTAGTTTCGGCGGTCCTTCGAACCGCATATATGCTTTGGCCAGTAGACGTGATCAGGAGGCGTCACCAGATATTGTTACAGGTATACTATCGGTCTTTTTCTGTGATGTATATGCTTTGATAGATCCAGGTTCCACCTTGTCCTACATATCCCCTCTTGTTGCTAATAGAATAGGGATAGAACCTGAGCCAATAGAACCATTTGAGGTAGCTACACTGGTAGGAGATTCGGTTATAGCCGAGCGTGTGTATAAAAATTGTTCGGTGGTGATATATAGCCGTCATACCTTAGCAGATTTGATAGAGTTGGATATGACCGACTTTGATGTCATTATGGGTATGGATTGGTTGGCTTCTTGTTTTGCCAACATTAATTGTAGGGAGAAGTTGGTTCGATTTCAATTTCCAGACGAGCCAGTTATAGAATGGAAAGGGAATGCAGCATCGCCGAGGGGTAAGTTTATTTCATACCTCAAGGCAAAGAAGATGGTCAGAAAAGGTTGTATCTATCATTTGGTTCGGGTGCATGATACAGAAGCGGAGGTACCGGCTCTTCTGTCAGTTCCAGTAGTTAGTGAGTTCCGGATGTATTCCCAGATGATCTTCCAGGTCTCCCTCCAGAGCGGGAGATAGATCTCAGTGTAGATGTATTGCCAGGTACCCAACCTATATCCATTCCTCCTTATAGAATGGCACCTGCAGAGCTGAAGGAGTTGAAGGAGCAGCTGAGAGACTTGTTGGAGAAAGGCTTTATTAGGCCGAGTACATCTCCATAGGGAGCACCAGTGTTATTTGTGAGGAAGAAAGATGGATCACTGCGGATGTGTATGGATTATAGCAACTGAACAAGGTAACCATCAAGAACAGGTACCCCATTCCCAGGATTGATGATTTATTTGACCAGTTGCAGGGTGCTAAGTGCTTCTCGAAGATAGACTTGCGGTCAGGTTATCATCAGGTGCGGGTAAGGGAGGCAGATATTCCAAAGACAACATTCAGAACCCGATATGGACATTATGAGTTTAGGGTGATGTCTTTTGGACTGACCAATGCTCCAGCAGTGTTTATGGATTTGATGAACCGGGTATTCAGGCCATTCCTAGACATGTTCGTCATTGTATTCATTGATGATATCCTAATATATTCTCGTTCAGAGCAGGAGTATGCAGACCATTTGAGGATGGTACTTAGGGTCCTCCAGCACCAGCAGTTGTATGCCAAGTTTTCCAAGTGTGAGTTCTGGTTGACTTCGGTGGCATTCTTGGGGCATATTATCGGGGCTGATGGTATTCAGGTGGATACACAGAAGATTGAGGCGGTGAAGACTTGGCCCAGACCTACGACACCTACTGAGGTACGCAGTTTTCTGGGGCTAGCAAGGTATTACAGAATGTTTGTGGAGAAGTTTACCTAGATCTCAGCGCCTTTGACTAGGCTAACCCAGAAGGCAGTTAAGTTTCAGTGGACGGATGCTTGTGAGCATAGTTTTCAGTTGTTGAAGGATAAGTTGACTACGGCTCCAGTTCTGACTCTTCCCGAGGGACCGGATGGTTATGTCATCTATTGTGATGCTTCAGGTATTGGGCTAGGTTGTGTGTTGATGCAGCATGTCAAAGTTATAGCTTATGCCTCCCGACAGCTCAGAAAGCATGAAAAGAATTATCCCACTCATGATTTGGAGCTAGCAGCGGTGATTCATGCCCTGAAGATTTGGAGACATTATTTGTATGGGATTCATGTTGATATTTATACGGATCACAAGAGTCTCCAATATATCTTTAAGCAGAAGGAGTTGAACCTACGGGAGAGGCGGTGGTTAGAGTTGCTAAAGGACTATGATGTTGATATCTTGTACCACCCGGGGAAAGCCAATATTGTGGCAGATGCTCTTAGCCGTAGATCCATGGGTAGCTTGATGGATGTGCAGTCAGACAGAAGGGAGATGGTTCGTGAGATACACAAGCTAGCTAGTCTTGGAGTCCGGTTGGCGGATTCGGGAGATAACGGGGTTCTTATTCGGGATGTTGCTGAGTCCTCTATCGTGGAAGAGGTAAAGAAACATCAGTATGAGGATCCTGTTCTGGCCCGGTATAGAGATGCAGCTCTCCGAAAGGGAAAGACTTTATTTGAGGTTACACCTGATGATGTGTTGAGGTATGAGGGCAGGTTATGTGTACCTGATATTGCAAGGCTACGACAGCAGGTTATGGGAGAGGCACACAATGCCCGTTATTCCATTCATCCAGGATCGACGAAGATGTACCATGACCTTAGATGCTTGTATTGGTGGGATGGCATGAAAAGAGACATAGCAAAATTTGTTGCCCAGTGCCCGAATTGTCAGCAGGTTAAGGTTGAGCATCAGAAGCCTGGTGGATTATTACAGGAGATTGAGATCCCGACTTGGAAGTGGGAAGTGATCAATATGGACTTCATTACAGGCTTACCTCGCACTCAGCGAAAGTGTGATTCCATATGGGTTATCGTGGATAGGCTGACAAAATCAGCCCATTTTCTTCCAGTGAGGACTACTTACTCAGCTGAGGACTATGCTAGGTTGTACATCAGGGAAATAGTGAGACTGTACGGGGTTCCCACATCTATTATATCAGACCGAGGAGCTCAGTTTACAGCTAACTTTTGAAGATCATTCCAGAAGGGATTGGGGACACAAGTGAGTCTCAGCACAGCATTTCATCCTCAGACGGATGGGCAGGTAGAGCGTACTATCCAGACATTAGAGGATATGCTGAGGGCATGTATTATTGACTTCAGAGGTAGTTGGGATGATCATTTACCACTCATTGAGTTTGCCTATAACAACAACTACCATTCTAGCATCTAGATAGCACCGTACGAGGCCTTATACGGGAGAAAGTGCAGGTCACCTATTGGTTGGTTTGATGTAGGTGAGACTAAGTTGATCGGCCTAGACATAGTTCAGCAAGCTGTCGATAAGGTGAAGCTCATTCAGGAGAGATTATTAGCAGCACAGAGTCGACAGAAGTCATATGCTGATAATCGACGTCGACACTTAGAGTTTCAGGTTGATGATTGGGTGTTCCTAAAGGTGTCACCCATGAAAGGTGTGATGAGGTTTGGTAAGAAAGGGAAGCTTAGCCCAAGGTACATCGGGCCTTACCAGGTCATTCGTAGGATAGGCAAGGTTGCCTATGAGTTGGATCTACCATCTGAATTGGAGGCGGTACATCCAGTCTTCCATGTAACTATGCTGCGTAATTGTATTGGTGATCCTTCCAGAGTCTTCCCAGTAGATGATGTCCAGGTGACAGAGGAGCTGTCTTATGAGAAAAGTCCCATAGCCATACTTGATCGCCAGGTCAGGAGATTACGGATGAAGGATGTGGCTTCCGTCAAGGTATTGTGGCGAAACAACAATAGGGAGGAAATGACTTGGGAGGCAGAAGATGAAATGAGGAAGAAATATTCTTACTTGTTCCCTATGACTCCAGGTAATGTAATTTAACTCCTTATTTGATTCTGGTAATTGGGAATTGTATATGAGTGATATATTGTGGCCCTGTGTGGTACCTGTTGGTTTGCTGAATATAGGTGGATAGACGTAGTTATAAAGGAGACTCTGCCGAAATGTTTCTAGCATAAGACTTATTATGAACATTCGAGGATGAATGTTTCTGAGGGGGAAGAATGTTACACCTCGTAAGATTAAGACGATAATTAAGAATGTCATTAAGGAAGTAAGATTCGGATATTGAATATAAGGAGCACTTACATAAGTTAATACGGGAAAATTAGTGTATAAACAGATGTTATCCCGGAATAGTTTTTCTTTAGTGCTATACATGTGACGACGAGAATTAATCCTAGTAGTTGAATGTATTCCAATGGAGTTATGAAATAGTATTGTATTATAAAATTATGACATTGAGGATACGAGGCTTTATGAAATTCTCGGGAATTAAAAGAGGTGGGTTTAAGATTTATTAATTGAAGAACTTGGGGGCCAAAGTGTAATATTAAAAATCCAGATTTTTTTTAATTAACCTACGTTCTTTCATCTTCTTCATTCAAAACTTAAAACAAACTCTCCTCTCCTCTCCTCCCCCATACCCCAGCCGAGAACCCCCCAACCCCATAGCCAAATTTGAGGTTTTTATCTTCTCTTCCTAGACTACATTTTTCACCAAAAATTAGAAGCAAAACAACACCAAAAACAGTGGCAAAACAGCCACTGCTAGCCGAGATTATGCCCAGAAAATTTGAGATTTTGGGATGAAATTTTGGAAGACAAATGTGTAGGGATGATGGCTTAACATTGTAGAACACTTGCATGTCAATTGGAGTTGAAGAAGTGAACAAAAAAGGGATAGAAATACGAAAACGGTGGGGATTTTCACGTTTTCGGACAAGCAGTGGGCAGAAAATTGTGGACTGTTTTGGACGAAATTTGAGGTATAAAATTCTTCTTTCTATAATTTAATTGGAATGCATGTTGTTAGAATTAAGGATATGAATTTGTGTTAAGGAAAATTTTGAATTTAAGCAATGCATGTGACAATTTTGGGCTAGTTGCCAATTTGGGACAGATTTTGGTGATTGTTGGATTCGTTGGTTATTTTGGTATTATTATCACTAATTGCATGATGAAATTGAAAGGAAACATTGATATTAAAGTTTAAATTAGTTATATGGAAGTATTGAAATATGGAATTGGATTTTAGGAGTTAAGAGAAGAGTTATGGAATTATGACATGTTGTGGCCAAGAACTTGCATGAAATCGTTGGACTGTTTTAGGGATTGTTTTGTGGTGTTATAATGCTGAAAATTTAGTTACCATTATGCATGTTTAAGTGTGGTAATTGCTAATGTAAGTCCTAAAGGAATAAGGGTGTAGAAAGGTGTAGAAAGGCTTCACATTCTACCCTCGTTGTTGTTGGAACATGGACTATTTTTGTAGGCTGTTTTTATGTGGATTAAGAGGCTAAATTTACATGAGAAGTGGGTGTGTAAATCCCCTTTGTTGCTATTTTGGTTGTGCCCTTAATTGGTGCTTGGTTATTGATGTTATTAGCCTCGTTTGGAAGTTGTGGAAACATGTATAAACAAGGGAAGTGCTGCCCGGATTTTTATAGAATAGGAAGTCGTTATTCGATATAAAGTATGCCAGTGATCATAAAATTGACGACTTCCTACCATTATTATAGGTTGAAGTTCTAAAACGAGGCGTACTCTAATATTGAGTTGATTAGTTCGTCTAAGAGGTATGTGAACTATTCCTTCTTTCTTTGGCATGATTTTTATTTAATGAAGGTACGGCGGACGTACATGATTCTTATACAGTTTAATTTCTAAAGATGTTAGTTATGAGAAGTGCCTATGATTTTTCAGTAAAGAGTTTATTATGACATTAATATAATGATTTTATCAGGAGTCAAATGAAAATTTTGATTGCATATGGTTACTCATGAAATCTACTCGTGCTAAGTGTTATTACTTCACTTCACCGAGTCCCGGGCCGGGTTATGTTCGTGCACAACCTTGCATTTTTCACCGAGTCCCAGAATGGGCTTGGTTACGATATGACTTTACCTAGTCCCAGAATGGGACGGGTTATGATATGACTTTACCGAGTCCCAGAATGGACCGGGTTATGATATGACTTCACCGAGTCCCAATATGGGTCGGGTTATGATATGATTCCACCGAGTCCCGCATTAGTGGGCCGGGTTACGTTACAGGTATATATATATGTATATGGACAGGCATTCATGTTTTCTTGACTTGACTCTCATTTTTATAAGGCACAACTGATTTTTATTGTTTATGGCACAGTTGGATTTGGATCCTGATTTTTATACTGACCTCTTGCTATCCATTGGCTACTTATGATATCATTTGCAGTATTTCATGTTTACATACTCAGTACATTATTTCGTACTGACCCCCTTTCCTCGGGGGGCTGCGTTCATGCCCGCAGGTACAGGTGCTCAGTTTGGTGACCCTCCGGTTTAGGTTCCTGCGCAGCTGTTTGGAAAGCTCCTTTGATCCAGAGCTTTACCATTTTTTGTACGGAACCCTATCATTTTGATTTATGTATATTTAGGGGCACGACGGGGCCCTGTCCCGTCATATGTCGTTGTCCTTCTTATAGAGGTCTGTAGACAGTTGTGGGTTGTACTTATGTAAGGGTTATAACTCTGTTTTGGTCAGTCATGCTATTGTACTCTGTGTTGGGGTGTCCCCGTGTATATATGATATTATTTAGTGGCAGCCTTGTCGGCTTGCCTGTTGTATTGTGTTGGCTAGTTGTGACTCCTCAGGAGGCAGGTACATTCGGGGGTAAAGGCAGCCTTGTCGGCTTTCCTACCCTGGCATATGTTGTTATTGCAGCGTTATGCTGTCGAATTTCAGACTCATTAGGTGTTAGTTGGATTATGTGTGACAGGTCAGGATAATGACGTCATTAGGGCGGTTAGTCGCGGCCCGCCGGGTCGGGTCGTGACACTATGGCACCAAAGACTTGGTCATATGAGTGAAAAAATGATGAAGACACTTCTGTCAAAAGGGAAGCTACCAGATCTGAAAAGCATAGATGTCAGCCTATGTGATGATTGCATCTTCGAAAGGCACTTTGTTTCAAAAGTGGAGATACGACTCTAACAAGCTATATTGATGCTGACTTAGCCAGAAATATCGATGACAAAATATTTATTACAACAGTGAGTTGGGTTTCTCAGCTGCAAAATATTGTTTCTCTCTCCACAACGAAAGCAGAATATGTTGCTGTCATGGAAGCCATCAAAGAGATGATATGGATACAAGGTTTCTTGGAAGAGTTGGGCAAGAAATAAGAAGACAATATTATGTATTGTGACAGCCAGAGTGCAGTTCGTTTGGCCAAGAATCTGTACTTCCATTCCAGAACGAAGCACATACAAGTGCGATACCATTTTATCCGATCAATTTTGGAAGAAAGGATTTTGAAACTTGAAAAGATAAGTGGAACTCAAAATCCGGCAGACATGTAGATGAAGGCAGTGACGATAGACAAACTGAAGCTATGTTCAGCTTCAGTTGGCCTGCACGAAGGATGAAACTACGAAAGAGCTGCTGCATCTATCAAGGTGTGAAGACATATTGAAATTAGTCTTCAAGTGGGAGATTGTTAGTAAAAAATATGGGCAGCAGCCCATGTGAAAAAATACACGTGCATGCATGTTGGTAGGTGCATCCTTTGTTGAAAAAAAAAGGAAAAGACTGCCAAGTGAAATTGGCTTTGTAAATTGTTGGCTACCAAATTTGTTGACCACCTAGTATGAGTTTTTTGGAGCCTATAAATACATCGACTTAGCTTCATTGTAATACATCCCAAAAACAAGAGAGAAAAACTAAGAGAAATGCTCTTAGTGAAAAGCTTAAGCAGGAGAAGCTTTTGAGAGAATTTTGGTGAGAAAATTCTTGGGTGTAATTGGGTTATAGGGGTTGTGAGGTTAATAAAAGATCTTCAGCAGTCCGGAGACGTAGTCAAAATTCGCAGAACTCTGTTATCAATTGTGTGTGTTATTGTTCTACTCATATCACGACGTAAGTTCTGTCTAAGGAGGTTGGAATTTAAGTGGTCCATCTGTGACCCTCCAGTCTTTCCTGGGAACTTGCTTAGAGAGGTGGTTATGTCTAGGAGACTGTCCGAATCTATCCTGTGTTGATAGGACCGCGGTATTTTTTACAGTTTTTCCTGGAAATCATCTCGTCGGTACATTCCCACAAATCTGGCGATAAGAAAATTAAGCTGGTAAATTTCCTAACATAATTAAATTAAAAGAATATCAAATCTTAAACAATTTAGATTTACTGATCCAACTTTAACCGAATCTTCCAATAGATTTTAATAGAAAAAAGGTTATGAGAAGTGTTATTATTCCATGCAGAGATGCAAGTGGCTGAGGGAAATGTTTGCCATAGAAAGAGCATGGAATTTGAAGGCTTCTGCTTGTTTAGCGAGGATTGCACTGCAGTGTGCGTAAAAGAAGGGCCATATTTCAAGGGTGAGTGCATTAGACATGGCCTTAGTCATGATTGCTTCTGCTTCTACAATTGCTGATTCTCCCTTCGTATGTATTATGATAAATAAATGATAGTGTGTTGACTTGTGTGAAAGAATAAAAACACTACCAGTTCACCAGAATTGTAGTGATTGTGAGAAAATTGTTCTAAATTATGTTTGTATTATGGTATTGTAAGTTTTCGTCTTGGAGCCACCAGTGACGTGGTTTTTTTTAATGTCAAAGTGAAGTAATTATGTACTCCATTTAAAGAAATTGTTTGGGGTCATTATATTATTTATTACATTAATATGATGATGTCGAGGAATTTTCATTTAATTTAGTATTGAGAAAAATGTCTACTGTTACTTAGTACGCCTACACGAAAGAGGTTAACACGAATAGATAAACATTGATGCATGAGGGGAGGTGGGAGTGGGAGAAAATTCAATTTGATCCACAAATCATGTAAGAAAAAATTATAACGACTCAGGCTATGACCAACACAATTATTCCCCACCAACTGAACCATCTCAACTTAGTTAATCTTAAGTTACGCTCAACATGCTAACTTTAACCTAGCAAAACACAAGTATACATAAACATATCTCAACTTACGATCTATAAGATAATCAAGATTTATCATGGAGTACATGGAACAAACTTTGGTTGCTTAAATTCAAGTAATTGTTTTATATATCAAAGGAAAAAAAATAATAAAGCATAGGGAAACCCCAACTTAAATCTATCTAGGTAGGATTGGAAGATAAAACTAATCCTCTAAAGGAATATACCCGAATATCGAAATAATGAAAAACGGACATCGTTGCGGCCAAAATCAATGACCACAAAATAATGCAAACCAGGTTGCAGGACATGCAACCACATAGGGAAAGGAGCAGAAAATTACAATAATAAAGTTGAGGGAGTGCTAATGGTGTTGCCCTCAAGAATATTGATAAGGCCAAAATGATGAAAAGGAACAAGAAGATAAACGAATTGAGAAAGTTGAAAGTGAATAACAACATAGTTTAAGCCATCATTTGACTCCAAGGTCAGTGAAAAAGAGGTTGAACATGTTATGAAAGAAAGCAATTAATAAAGGTAGATTAGAATCACCAATAGATCAATGAAGAAGCTAGCCTAAACTCACAACAACAAGAATACGAGGACAATTATGAGGATCATATCTTTGAAAAAATATCCTCAAACAAAATCTCAAGACATGAAACATTAGTAGGATGGTACAATTGAATCTAATTATTCAACACATGAAACTGTTGGAAATTTGCCTTTGGCGGGAGTTGCGACCGACCAACTTTAACGGCTTAAACACTAGTGTTACGTATGTTGGAGAATTCGGTTCTTCACACATGCATGATCTACTAAGTACGTAGATAACCGTAAGGCCAAGAATCGTCAAATTTCATTGAGAAATGAAAGAGATATTGGTCCACGAAGTGAGGTATTTGAAGCATGGAAAGTGTGGTGTTGTGTTCAATTCTCCCTCATCGGTAGAGGAAGAAAGAATTGTTGTGTATATAAGACTCGAAATTGGTTTGGGGTTTGGGACCCCAAGGGGTATCCCATGTGTTTAAAGGAGGGAGAACCTAGATGTGCTTCGGTTCGAGGAAAGACCACACGCGCGCCGCCGCCCGCCCGTCCGATCCGGGCTCCGGGCTCCGGGCCTTCTGATATTATCTTTTTGGGTCAGAATTTCGACGGTCAAAGCAGAAACGCCCAAGCACTCAATTCAGCCATTTATTTTGGCTGAATTACTCCTCCTATAATGGCCAAATCCGTTGGTCTTTCACCATTTATTTTGGTGGCTTTACTACCTCCATAATGGCCATTATTTGGCCAATAATGGATGTTATGGGGGCAGTTAAACAACCCTCCCTCACCTATATAAACACCCCCCTTACACCATTGTTGAGGACAAAAAATAACAGTTCATACAACTCACGAAAATACACAAGCAAAACAGTTTCTTCCTACACCTTCCAAGCATCATTTCGTTACTCAATATTCTTCACGGTAGCATTTGAGTTTCCTTTGTTCAAGTGTTCCATTGTTGTTTTATCTTGGGAGACAAATTGTCCAGGACGTATAAAGGATACATACGGGGCAATATTGTCTTAAGGACAAAGTGCCACACTCGACTCAGCAAAACCAGTTTCCATTTTTCCGTCTTCAACAAAATTGTAATTTCAGTTTTGTGGTTCTATTGTAATTTTCAGATTTCTAGATGAATTATTGAATCTTTGTTTATCCTTTCGAATACTTGTAATAGTTATATACTTTTCGTACTGCTTTATAAAGTACTATAGAGCAAAAATACCCAACAGAAACTTCCTTTGTTAGAGAGACAGACTAAATGCGGTTAGTAGAGCCTCTGACAATGTTACTATAAATGAAGGAATTATCCCTAGAGAAAGATCAAAGATTAGAAGAAATAGACACTCAACTAGAGATCCTCTCCTAACAGATTTAGAGCCAGAAGTGTTAGTCATAATACCTTCTCTTTAAATTTTTCTATGATTAATAAAATTTAATAGAATATTAGGGGGTCAAATCCAAAAAATCTTATAAGAGACTGAAGCAAATTGTTAATGCACAGAAGGATCAGTTTGTTGCCTTGTAAAAACAAATTTATGGACATTAACAGACTAGAAAAATATAGGAAAAAACTCAGAATGCAACTACCAACAAAAACGGAAATGTTTAGTGTTTTGGAGGGATACTCTGATTTGTACTACTCTTGTTGGAAATTTGCCTTTGGCGGGAGTTGCGACCGACCAACTTTAACGGCTTAAACACTAGTGTTACGTATGTTGGAGAATCCGGTTCTTCACACATGCATGATCTACTAAGTACGTAGATAACCGTAGGGCCAAGAATCGTCAAATTTCATTGAGAAATGAAAGAGATATTGGTCCACGAAGTAAGGTGTTTGAAGCATGAAAAGTGTGGTATTGTGTTCAATTCTCCCTCATCGGTAGAGGAAGAAAGAGTTGTTGTGTATATAAGACTCGAAATTGGTTTGGGGTTTGGGACCCCAAGGGGTATCCCACTGTGGGCCTTCTGATATTATCTTTTTGGGCCAGAGAACTTTTCCAGAAGTACAGTTTGATCCCAGAAGTTCCAGATGTACAGTTCGGACCAGAATTCTTTCAGATGTACAGTTTGGTCTCTGAAGTTTCAAGATGTACAGTTTGGTCCCTGAAGTTTCAAGATGTACAGTTTGGTCCCTGAAGTTTCCAGAACGTCAGAATTTGGACAGTCAAAGCTGAAACGCCAAGCTCTCAATTCAGCCATTTATTTTGGCTGAATTACTCCTCCTATAATGGCCAAATCCGTTGGTCTTTCACCATTTATGTTGGGGACTTTACTACCTTCATAATGGCCATTATTTGGCTATTATGGAGGCAGTTTTTCAGCCCCTCCATCACCTATATAAATACCCCCTTACACCATTGTTGAGCACTAAGAACACACATATAATATACACGAAATTCAGAAGCTTACACAAGCAGAAAGTTTTCTTCTTCCTACAACTTCCAAGGCATCATTTCGTTACTCAATATTCTTCATGGTAGCTCTTGAGTTTCCTTTGCTCAAGTTTTCCATTGCTGTTTTATCTTGGGAGAAAAATTGTCCAGGACGTATAAAGGATACATACGGGGCAATATTGTCTTAAGGACAGAGTGCCACACTCGACTCAGTAAAACCAGTTTCCATTTTTCCGTCTTCAACAAAATTGTAATTTCAGTTTTGTGGATCTATTGTAATTTTCAGATTACTAGTTGAATTATTGAATATTTGTTTAGCCTTTCGAATACTTGTAATAGTTATATACTTCCCGTACTGCTTTATAAAGTACCATAGAGCAAAAATACCCAACAACTCTTTCTAGCAGTAATCAACAGTTGACTTTCAAACTCAATTATCAGCCAAAGAATGTGGATTTTTTCTTCATATTGTGGTGTAAGAAATAAATTATAGAACAAATTAAGAAGAATTAGATAGGAATAAGAAGAAAGAGAATGTGCAAAAGACGTGATAGAATGCTATATAATGAGGAATGAGTGGATCATATGGTCATATAACTGGTTCTGACCACAACCTTGTTTTAGCCAAAAGTGTTTCTTAATCTGGTAACATAACAAGATAGTTTACATTTTTTTATTTTAAAGTCTTCTACCAAACTACGATACTTTGGTTCAGAATATATGGGAGCAACACCACCCTGACAACCCTAAGAGAATACTCCAAAGAAATATTAAAAAGTCTGGATAAACAACTTAGTCAATGGTCCAGGTACTCAATTAGGGATGTGTTTGGGAATGTTAAGAAATATGAGGCACTCTTTTAGGGGTGTGATTTTGACACACCAGAGCTTCACAAAGAAAATGATGAATATATATGGCTAAAGCCCCAAGATAATATTTTTACAACAGAAAGCGAACGTACAATTAAAAGAGGAAGGGGACATACTCCAAGTATATTTTTAGTGTAATTTTAATAGATGACAAGGAAATCCACCATATATAAAATAAAATCAAAGACAAAGATGAAAGATGGACTGAAGGAAATGAAAACATTGGGAAGGCTGCAGTCCAGCATTTTGAACACCTCTTTACTGATGATAATAGATTGTCCGATCTAGGTGTTCCACGTCTTATTGACATGCTCATCGCGGATGAAGATAATAAAAGGTTATATAGTATCGGCTGATGGTTCTGATGGGCATCAAAAAGCTTAAAAATCCAATAGCTTTGCTGGACCTAATGATTCTAATGGTGTAACGACCCTTCGGTCGTTTTTAACTTAAAACCCTTAATTTCCTATTCTATCCTTTCCGTCTCTATGTGGAGTTTGTGATGCATTGGAAAGGATGGCATAGATCCCGAGGTCCATTTATATGAGTTTCGGATGAAAAATCCAAAACTAAAAACTTAGAGTTAGTTAGTTTGACTTAAAGCTGACTTTTGGCTAGATGGATTCGTTTCAAGGTTCCGTCGCTTTCGGTAGTTCCGGATGGTCATTTATGACTTAGTCGAGTCATTTCCGCTTCTGAGGCAATCAGATGTATTTTGTGGCCTTATTTTTAAAGTTTGGATATTTAATTTTCCCAGACGTTTCTTTAGAAAGTATGCTTTATCTCGGTTAAATGTGAAATCCGTGGGTACGAGCGAGTTCGTAGCACTGTTTACCATAGGCGAGCATATCTGGTTGTGTTCGAGGGGTCTCAGGAGTGTTTCGAGTATTTGGTAGAGGTTTGTGGCTGTTTTCCATGATCTGGTGTCTGGTGTCTGCCTCGACGGCATCAATTTCCACTCCAGTGTGTCCGCCTCGGTGAGAGGTTGGCTCGCCGAAGCGGGAGTTTAGGAATTATGGATTTCTGTCGTGGCGGAACGTCTGTCCGAAGGGGAGAGTCCGCTCCTGTAGAGGTCATGCTCGTCGTGGCACTGAGGCGAGGTGTCAAGTGACACTACCTCAGCTGAGGTTTTGTCCACCGCAGTGAGTCCGCTCCAGCGGAGTCGATTCCACTGTGGCGGAAGTACTGTTCAGGTGTCCTATATGTTCTTTAGGTTAGAATTTTTATTTCTCAAATAGGAAATCTCAAAACCAGAGCCACCACTGAGTATTTTTAGAACCCTAGGAGCAATTTCATCCTTGAGGTAATAGATTCTTCCCTTTTATGACTTAAGTTTATGATTCTAAGTTCATTAATGGTAAGGTAGTATGTTATTAAGTTAGGGAAAAATGATTGTAAGTTTTTATGAGAATAAGAGAGTTATGCTATTGATTTTAATGGAGGTTTATGGATCAAATTATGTTAATGTCATGAATTAGGATTGTATTAGGTTAGATTATCATGTTATAAGTCTTAATTTGGTTGTAAAAATCTATTTTCAATTGGTGGAAATTTCTAGGATTTCAAATTGAGGCTTTTTGATTATTGTTTAATTGAGGGTTCAAATATGTATAGTTTTTCAATTAACTTTAGCTATGACTACTAAGTATGCATTCGTGATTTTTGGGTATTAAAGTTCGAGTCTTGGTGACGGGCCAAGGTTGATTTTTTAAAGTCTTTGTCTATAAGTTCTATATCCTTGTATGTTGAGTAAGCTTTATATTAACGAATGATGTATATACGTGGATAAACTTCGACCATCATGAGGCGCAAAGGAAGGGCAAGGATATCCGATGACCCTCACTCATTTTCGGACAATTCTAGCCAAAATCGTAATAATAGTGGCGGCAAAAAGGGCCAAAATCGGAAAAATGGCAGGAAAACTGCGGTGGCGGTGGTAGTGACGGCAGCAAGGGTGGTAGTGGCGGAGGTCGTGGAGGCGGTGGCCAGCCGGCTGGGCCGCAACACCACTGGCCGCAACCTTGGGCCAATGCACAGTGGCCGTGGGGCTGGGCCAGTGGGTAGTGGCCCAATATCCTTTTCCAACAGCCTACCCAGCGAATTGGGCTAGCCAGCAGAGGCCCAACTTCCTGCAGTTCCAGCATAGCAAATTTATGAATAGTAAAATTTTGTCAGTAGTATCAGTTAGTCAAAAACAGTGTTCTAATACACGCTAATTTGTAGCGATCCTGAGGAAGCCATATTTGAGTAGGAGCAATGGTCGCAGACAAAGGGAAGGTGAAGATCGAAAAGTTCGATAGTGCGGACTTTGGCTTTTGGAAGATGCAGATTGAAGAATATATGTACCAGAAAAAGCTGTATCAATCTCTCACAGACAAAAAAACAGTTGATAAGAAAGAAAAAAATTGGAAACTTCTCGATAGACAAGGCCTCAGAGTTATTCGATTGACATTATCACGCAATATTTCTTTTAACATAGATAAGGAAAAGACCACGACGGGTCTTATGAAGGCTCTCACAAGTATGTATGAGAAGACATCAACCTCAAAGAAAGTTCATTTGATGAGCCGATTGTTTAATTTGGGAATGACGGAAGGTGCAGCAGTGGCTCAACATCTGAATGAACTCAACACAATCACAACCCAGTTGAGTTCAGTTGGAATAGATTTCGATGAGGAAGTTCGTGCTTTGATTCTCTTGTAATCTTTACCAGACAGCTGGAATGCTACAGTTATAGCAATCAGCAGTTTGTCAGGAAGTAGTAAACTAAAATTTAACTATATTTGAGATCTGGTATTGACTGAAGAAATACAACGTAGAGAATCAGGTGAAGCATCGACCTCCTTAGTTTACACACTGAGTCGAGAGGAAGAACTTCAGAAAGAAGGTCAAATCGTAGGAGATCAAAATCTAGATGAGGCAAATCTAGATTTAGTAAGAAAGATGTTAGCTGCTACAATTATGGCCAAAAGGGTCACTTCAAAAAGCATTGCCGAGCACCAAAGAAGAATACCGGTGCTCAAGAATCTGCAAATGTGACTGAGGAAGTAGGTGATGCAATGATTCTAAGCACCAGTAGTCCGATGGAATCCTGGATTTTGGATTCAGGGGCATCTTTCCACTCCACCCCATGTCGAGAAATCATAGAGAACTATGTCAGTGGTGATTTTCGAGAACGTTCATCTAGCCAACGATGAGACCTTGAAGATCGTGGGAAAGGGAGATGTTCGAGTAAAGTTGTCGAACCAAACTACATGGAAGCTGCAAGGAGTAAGGTATATTCCTAGGCTTAAGAAGAATTTGATCTCAGTTAGCCAATTTGATGAAGAATGTTACAAAACAACCTTTGCATGCAGTATATGAAAGATTACCAAAGGAGCACTTGTCATTGCTCATGGTAAAAAGTTTGGTACTCTCTATGTAACCTCAAATATAGGGAATACTGTTATAGTAGCAAAAGCTGATGGAATATCAGAGTTATGGCACCAAAGACTTGGTCATATGAGTGAAAAAATGATGAAGACACTTCTGTCAAAAGGCTAGTTGAATCTTCACATGTAGTGGAGGGGGAGAATTGTTGGGGTCCACCACTATTGGACATGGTGGAAACAGCATGATATTGAATATCATGGGCACCGAAAGTAATTGTTGCTTTCGGTGCTGCAATTTGAATTGCCCCCAAACAATTCAGTCTATTTCACCTATAAATAGAAGCCTTCCTCCTTCTCATTTTTCACATCAAAAACACAATACACATAATAAAATCCCAGATAAAAATATATCTGAGAGTATAGAGAGTTCCTACAAAATTAGTAGAAATATTTTGTAGAGAAATTGTGAGATTACCACACTAGTGAGTGTGAGAGTTTTTTAGTGTATTCCTAGTATTTGTCAAAACTTGAGAAGATATTGTGTACCAATTATTATTGTTATAGTGGAAATTTACTGTGGTTATTTTTCGACGAGATAATTGTTGGCGTGTATTTAGTATTTTAGTTACTATTCATAAAATACTATTTACATTAGAATATATTCAGAAATTCTGAGTATGCTCTGTGATTGCAGTTGTGTCTGATCTTTCACATCAGAAAAGAATTTTGGGGTATCCATTATTTCTTTTTCGAACATTATTTCTTTTACGCATATACTATTTCCGCACATATTGACCTTTGATGAAATATAGGATTGGCAATGAGATAGATGGTGCTGAAATTGTCACAAAATATCATGGGAGGACGAGGAAAAGGCAATCAAAGCTCCTTAAATAAACTAGTTATCCAAGATACTTCAGATGTGGCAAATGCAATGGAACGATATTCGGCTTCACTGCTGGACCGAGCTACTAACATTTGCTTTTGTGAGGACCAAGTGATTAGATTAAGACCATAATACACAATAAAGCCATGATGAGATCGACGATCATCATGATCATCAGCACGCCCCACATATAAGTAGACACACATAATAGAGGATGTACATGGTGTGATGCATATACCATGTGTAAGAAAGCCCTTAAGATAATGAAGAATCTGTTTCACGGCTTTCTAGTAATCCAAGGTAGGATTTTACATCTATTGACACATACAACTCACCGAAAAATTAATCTCCGGTCGTATGATGGTCGCAAATTGAAGAGCCCCAACAATGCTCCTATATAATGACGGATCATCAAATGTTTCACCTTGTCTGGACAATTGGAATGTTTTTTCCACCGGAGAAGGACTTGGCCAGCAATCTGTCATTTTTCTTTGAGTGAGTAAGTCTCGGATGTAGCTAGATTGAGAGAGATGTATCCCAGAGCCCACACGAGTAACTTCAATACCCAAGAAAAATGAGAAATTACTAAGGTCTTTTAGTGAGAACTAAAAGTCAAGGGAGGTGGTGAATGAGGAGATATAAGAGGAATCACTGCCGTTATAATGATATCATCCACATAAACCAAAAGTTAGCTAGTTGAGGATGGATTATGACGGACAAACAAGGATGAGTTGGTTTAACAGGAGGTATAGTCATGTGAAAGGAGAAATATTTTGAGCTGGAGAAACTAGGCACGGTGAGCTTGCTTTAGGCCATATAGAGCCTTTGACAAGAGAAAGACAAAATATGGGCGAGACTTATCAACAAATCCCGGTGGTTGAGACATATAAACAACCTCTGAAAAATCACCATTAAGGAACACATTATCAATGTCTAACTGCTTAAGAGCCCACCCTTTAGACACTACAAGAGATAATACAAGTCTGATGGTTGAAGGTTTTACAACCGGGCTGGATATATCATGGAAATCAACACCCTCTTCTTAATGAAAACCCTTAGAACCCAAGCGAGCTTTGTACCTTTCAATTTATTCATCTACTCGATGCTCGATGAGGTACACCCATTTACAACCCACAATATTTGCATTCGGAGGACAAGGAACAAGTGTCCAGATGCGGTTACGAAGCAATACTTGATACTCAGCTTCCATAGCGCGCAACAATTAGGAGATGATGTAACTTTTTTATAGGTTGTTGGCTCACTGTTCGGGGAGGATTAATCTGGGATAGGATAATGAGATATAATAAGTGTTTTTGGCTTGAGGCAATTTGTTTGAGCTCTCGTGGTCATAGAATGATTGGAAGAGGTAGCAGGTTAAAAATATGTGGGAACATTCTCATGTGAGCTTGGAGTAGAGGATGCAACAGTGGTCAGACATGCGTTTTGTGGTAGAGAAATTATATAAGAAGCTATGGATGGAAGAGATATTGGTGGGGGTTGAGTGTTCAGTGAGGATGAGGAAGGAGGATTTGATTGTGAACTAATAGAAGGTGAGGCGACAGTTGAAGGAATGTAGTTGGAAATTGGTTGTAGAAAAGGTAACGAGTGGGGTGGGGGTAGTGAATTTTCACTAGAGTAAGAAGAAGAATTGTTGTAATGAGGATAGGGAAATTTACCTTTGTCGAATCACATGACGGGTGATATACATTCGATGGGTGGGGGGGGGGTAAGTGACAAAATAGCCTTTATGCTTCAAACTATAACTGAAGAAGACACAAGAAAGAGAACGAAAATCAAGTTTATAATTATTGTAATGACGGAGAAAAGGGTAGCATAGACACCCAAATTTTTGAAGAAGTTGGTAATCTGGTGGACGATGATATAGACCTTGATAGGGTGATTTAAAGGACAATATGGGAGTGATGTGCGGTTATGTAAGTATGTGGTTGTGGCAAAGGCATGTTCCAAATATTGAAATGGAAGACATGTGTGAGCAAGTAGAGTTAGTTCTTTTTCCACAATAGTGTTGTTATGTATTTCTGGAGCCCCATTTTGTTCGTGAGTGTGTGGATAAGAGAGACGATGAGTTATGCTAATGGATTGGGCATACGAAGACACATTAAGATACTTCCCACCCTAATCTACTTGCAATGTTTTGATTTTCTTGCCAAATTGTGTGTTAACCATCTTATGAAAGTATTTAAAAATATCAAGTACTTGAGATTTTGTTGCCAAGAAAAATTACCAAACAAATTTAGTCGAATCATTAAGAAATTGAACAAAATACTTAATTCCATCGATGGAAGGATGCGGAAAAGGTCCCCAAAAATCATAATACACCAAATCAAAAGGAGATAAGCTACGTTTTGAAGAAGAAGATAAAGGAAACCTATGACTATTTTCTAATTGACATGATCCACAAACTGTAGACATTTTATTTGACGACACTGAAAGATTAAAACTAGAGACTAGACGATGCAAAAGTTGCTCGTGGGATGACAAGGAGTTCATGCCATACTTGAGTGATGCTCAAAAGCAGATAAATGAGTGAGGATATGAGAATTATAAGGACTTGGATGAGATAACAAAATCCCCACCACCATTCAAACGATATAGGCCATCATCAATTGTCCCTCGAAGTAGTATTTTTCCGTGATGCTCCTTCACAAAACAACAAAAGGGGTGAAATTCCATAAAGATTTTGTTATCTTTAGTAAATTTATAAATACTTAGTGAACTCTTAATGATGGAAGGAACATGAAGAACTTTATTGAGATGAAGAGGTCAAGCAGTACAAGGAAGGCTGGATGAACCAGTATGATGAATGGGGAGTTTTTGACCATTACATACAGCAAGTTGATCCTCGCCATCATAGTCCATGTGAATGGATAATTGAGACAAGTACGACGTAACATGATTGGTGGCATTAGAGTCGGCAAATAATGAATTGTCAAAAATAGTCGAAAGAGACATTATATTAGCAAAGGGAGTGACCATATTGGCGTGTGGATGGTTGGAGGATCGATTAGGGGGATAGGTATCCATGTTGTTGTGGTTGTAGCAGTTACGAGCATGGTTGTTGGGTTTCTCACATATTTGAAAAATAATGTGATGAGATGATTTTTAAGAGTTGGTGAAATGTTGCTGATTGGGCTATCCAGTGATTGAGGAGCGATTGGAGTATTGGCGAGATACGACATTAGCTTAAAGTTGGAGGGCTTTGGTTTCCTCAGCAGGTTTCTCCCCTTCTTGGAGAAGTAAACCAAGAAGTGAAGGTTCTCAAGATGAGGATTAATTGTAGACCGAAAGTGGCCATACGGAGAGTCTAGTTCGAATAGAATAGAGCTCATAAGTCATTCATTCATGATATGACAGGCAGCAAGAGCTAGACTATGGGATATAGTACGTTTCTTGTCAACATATTCCATTATGGTGGAAGGGCCTTTAGTGGTGGTTTGGAGTTGGTGGCGAAGTTGCATGACTCGGGGACGGGATTGAGATTGGTAGAGTTTGGAAAGGTACGACCAAACTTCATGAGTGGTAAGGATTTGCATTATGTAGGGTAGGATAGATTGGCTAATGGTACTTTTGAGCCAAAGAAGAAGAATTTTGTCCCTTTTTTTCCAAGTTGTGAAGGTCGGGTTTGGTGTGGTTTCAGATGTGCCCTGAGCACTGGTTGAGATAGTGGCAGGTGAAATTTTAGTTCCATCAAGATGGGCCTCTAAATCAAAGGCTTCAAATGCCGAGTATACAGTAGATTGCCAAAGGTAGTAGTTTTCCCAATTAAGTTTTATTGGAAGGCCGGGAAGAGCAATTGTTTGGGAGTTGGAATCAATAATGAAGAGATGTATTGAAGAAGAGGAATATGGATAAACCGCAGCGGTGATGGACTGGTTAGAGTTGTCCATGGTGGCGGAAAAAATACTTGACTCTAATACCAAATTAGAATAAAGGGAAGAGTCAGTCGTTGGTTTTCCTAAGTAAACAAGGCTGCCAATATATGATTTATATAGACTAATGATGTACGCAGTTGAGTTTGGATTCAAAATAAATGCTATCAAAAGCTCTCCTAACTAACAGAAAAGATATGACTTCGAGTTTACATGTGAGACTAATCATATCTACAGAGATAAGAAGATAAGCACTGCTATATTCTTGCAAATGTGAATCGTAATCATCTAAAACGTCGCAAATATGACACCTTCATCATAAAAAAGAAGCCCGCAAATGCGACACAGTCCTCGTAAAACGACCTCAACTCAGGGTCATGGTCTTCACAAAAGCAACATCTTTGCCCCAAGTAGCTTCTAGAGATAATGGACAAAATAAACTCGAACTATCACTTATTTGCGAGTTTTTCACACCTCAACGATCAAATGTTTAATTTTTTTCCATGAACTATCATTATCTATGTATTTAAACACACATAGTTGAGTATATGGTGATAGTTCAGGTGGTAAAAGGGAACAACTGATAGTTAGCCTTATTAGTTTCAAGGTGTGTTTTAATACATAGATGGTGATAATTCAGATATAAATTAAATTGAAACAACTGATAGTTAGGGTGTGAAACTCACGAAAAAGTGATAGTTCAGATGTGTGTTTTACCATTAAACCTAGCTTTTAAGAAATAGTATGGCTGATGTTAAGGCTAAAACTTTATGAAAAATTACTGGAAACCTAAAATCATTTTATAATAGAATCTATGGATACGTATCAACTAATATAGCTGCTACATGAATAGAACATTTGAGTACTAAGGACACCATATTACGGAACAATTAAACTCTATGGATAATATGTGTGTAGATTGAAGCAATGACCAAACCAGGTGGTTCATATTTCAGGTATTTATCCCAGAGTGGAAGAGACACGTAGTACAAGGTTTTCAATCATAAAAAAGGTATGTTTGCTTATCCAAAACTTTGAACATCCTTAGCAAAATATCTGGCTCTACGTCATTATGAGGCCATTTTTCGATGAACTCACCAAATGTCGAAAACAAGTCTTTCAAAGCATTGCAGTAGTATCTCTCACCGGATCGTTTATGATACACTCACCACTTTGTTGGCCTAAAGCGAACGTTAAAGAGAGGCCTTAGTTTTTCTGAAAGAACTTGGAGTAACTGGTAAAGTTGTTGTCATGTTACCAGGAGGTTGAACCCGTGGAAACAGCCTCTGACAAAAATGCAAGGTAAGACTGCGTACAATAGACCCTTGCGGTGCGACCCTTCCCCGGACCCCGCGCATGCGGGAGCTTAGTGCACCGGGCTGCCCTTTTTTAAACATAATATGTATTTTGAGATGCAACTTTATTACTAATACTTTTTTGTAATAAATTCTCGAATAATTAGAGTTTAGGATTCTTTTCTAATTTTCAAATTCAGCTTAACTATTAATTAAACCATATACTGCATTTTTGAAAGTGGAGTTTTCCTTTCCACCATTAAGACACCATATATAAGTTTCTTTTTTTATAAATCAAGTATAATTAGCGAAAATTCGGGGCCCCAAAAAATGTGGGACCTAAAGCAATTGCCTCACCTGCTTCACCTTCCAGCCGGCTCTAAAAATAATGCTTTTAACATTAAACCTTCAGAACAGAAATAACAAGAGTCAGCAATTCAGAGCAAAGGAAAAGAAGTTGACAAAGACTCTAAATGACGAAGAGATAGAGACATCTGCAAACGGTAACTTAAAGAGAGCAAAATAAGAATTTGTATATTTGTGCAAACGGTAACTTAGAGAGAGCAAAATAAGGATTGTATATTTGTGCAAACGGTAACTTAGAGAGAGCAAAGTAGTTTTTGCATGTGCTTTAACTTTTGCGAGCAGTCATTAGCTGCAAATTGGAACAGAGGATTGAGCTTATGCTCCCTTCAGCTTTGTAATTTCCGTTTTATTGATATAGCAATTACGCCATCATATAGCGATATTTGAAAGACCCATATACACGGCCTTAATACCATGTATATCATGGTTGCCAATTTTGTATAGAATTTACCATAAGTTGTATAATTTTTGTACAACTGTAATTATGGTAGTAGTTTTGTATTAGAAAAAACTATTTGAATTGTATTAGGAAAAAGTAGATTTAATTTCCTTAATTAGATTTTGTATATCATGTATATATAAATTTTCATTAATGAAAATAATCAAGGGATTATTCTCTTTTATAGTATCAGAAGTGTAGGGAAAAATTTCCTTCTCCAAAATTCACCTTCCGCCGACCCTATTCTCGGATTCCGGCCGAGCACCCAACCTCTTCCAATTTTTCTTCCAAATCCCTAATTCTTCTCTTCTTCTTTCGTCATATCTACCACAAAGAACATGTTTCATCCTGCCCTTACAGTCTCCAACACCAAGAACAACCTCATTATCGTTCTTGAGATGGAAAACGTCCAATACGCGATGTGGGCATAATTATTTAAAGTTCACGCACACTCTCATCGAGTCCTTCATCACATCATCGCCTAAAAAATAGGCAAGGAGAAGGTGACTACCACCGATGATGAAATAGAGTTGTGAACGACTCTTGATGCTACGGTACTCTAGTGAATTTATTTCACTATCTCTACAGATCTCTTGTAGACTATTATTGAACTTGAAGCTACGACAATGGACATTTGGAATAGATTGCCTGATATATTCCAAGATAATAAAAATTCCCGTGTCGTGACCCTTGAGCAGAAATTCTCCCACGTCAACATGGAGGATTTTCCGAATATCTCAGCCTATTGTAAAAGGCTCAAAGAGTTGGCGGATCAACTCAAGAATGTTGATGCGCCCGTCACGAATGATCATTTTTTATTCAGATGGTTGCAAGCCTATCTGAGGCTTATAATGGCGTTGGGACGCTTCTTCGTCAAAGTACTCTTCTCCCACCTTTCTACCAACCACGGTCCATGCTCACCTTAGAAAAAGCCGCCTTGGTTAAAAAGGTAGCTACCGGAGCCAATTCCGTCATGATAATAGCCACATCTGATGACCCTCACTCATTTTCGGACAATTCTAGACAAAATCGTAAAAATGGTGGCGGCAAAAAGGGCCAAAATTGGAAAAATGGCAGGAAAACTGCGATGGCGGTGGCAGTGACGGCAGCAAGGGCGGTAGTGACGCAGGTCGTGGACGCGGTGGCCAGCCGGCTGGGCCGCAACACCACTGGCCGCAACCTTGGGCCAATACAGGCCGTGTGGCTGGGCCAGTGGGTAGTGGCCCAATACCCCTTTTCCAACAGCCTACCCAGCGAATTGGGCTAGCCAGTAGAGGCCCAACTTCCTGCAGTTCCAGCAGAAGTAGCCGGCTGGGCCTTGGCGGCAAACGCCCAGAAATATCGAGGCCGCAATGCATACGCTTGGATTAAATCACCCGGATGCAAATTGGTACATGGACACCGGTGTCACTTCTCATATGACGTACGCGCCAGGTAATCTCTCATCTTATTTCAATTTGAGCAAAACTCGTGGAATAATTGTTGGCAATGGTAACTCAATTCTAATTCGTGGTTATGGTCACACAAATTTATCTCCCCCGCATCTCCCTCTCGTCTTAAAAAATGCCTTCATGCCCCTCACTTAATTAAAAATTTGGTGTATGTCCGAAAATTCACAACTGATAATTGGATCTCTGTTAACTTTGACCCTTTTGGATTTTCTGTGAAGGATTTCACGACGGGGATACCTCTAATGAGATGCAATAGTCGGGGAGAGCTTTATCCAATCACCACCACCACCGCCACTTCCTCGAGTCAAGACACTCCATCAACGTTTGCCTCTCTAGAACCTTCCTTATGTCATGCTCGTTTAGGTCATCCAGGGGCGTCTGTTATTTCTTCTCTTAATAATAATAATTTTATTGATTGTAATAGTACGCGTGGTACTAATATTTTTCCTTCTTGTCCCGTAGGGAAACATGTTCGATTACCTTTTGTAGCCTCGACTTCTAGTACTTTGATTCATTTTGATATTATTCATAATGATTTGTGGACATCTCCCGTTTTGAGCTCGTTGGGCCATCGTTATTATGTGCTATTCTCTTTTAATAATTACATTTTTCTTTTTTTTAAAAATCAATTTTGTAGATAAAACTCCATCATTAGCGTATACTAATTGAAGAAAAAATTCACATGGTATATTGAGAAATTCCAATAACTCAAATAAATTGACCATTTAGATAGATCCTATTCAACAATCATAACTCCCAATTCATATATTATACAAATGCGCATGTATAAAGTTATTTAGAATATTCAATGATTTCAAATAAATAAACCACTTCGTTAATCACTATTTATTAATCGTAGTTAACTTCGGAATCCATATATGATATCATATCACATGTATAGAGTATTAAGAATTTTCTATCATTCCAATTTGGTAACTCAATTGGTTGACTACTTAAATTTTCACCTTATTGGTGAGGATTTGATTTCCCACCTTGTAATCTCTTCTTCTCCCTTCCCGTCCCCTACTCATATGTAATAAATAAAGGGCTTTTTTTTAAAAAAAAAGATCACTTTGGAAAAACTACTACAACTCTTATGCATACTAATTCAACCCAAGAACCAAAGCAACTCATAGTAGCAGAACATGAAGCGAGGTTAAAAAAATGAAACTTCTGATTTATGCCATGTTAGTTAGATTATGTTTAATAGACACACTTGAGGACGAATTCCGGAGGTTCAATAGGAACAAGGCTTATTTGAAGTGCTAAAATTGAAAAACCGGGCAAGTTTAAGGGTCCACACATGCATTAAGCCATTTATTAATCATAAATTCTTCATCCATGTGTGACATCTCACGTATATTTAACTTTAAACTGACATTTTAACCCTTAGTGAAATGATTTCTATCCACACAAATATCTGTAGTTTGTTTGACATCACAGGTTTTAAAAACCTTTCTTTATTTTATAAACTTTGTGCCCAATCAAACACTTCAGATAAAATGGGATGAACGGAGTAAGAATTTCCAATGATTTCAAATGAATAAGCCACTTTGATTATAATTATTTATTAATCATAAAATTCTTAATTTGTATAACATTATATACATATAAGGAGATTAAACACAAAAACAGATTGAACACTTCTTGTGAGCCATGGTTTAATGACAACACTCTTAAAGTATAAACCTTCAAATTTCGTTCTTTTCAAGAATGCTATTCTTCCTAGACCAATTAAAGAAGACTTTAAATGCAAAACCAAGTTACAACTCAAGTTTGAGAAATCGTTTTAAACAAGAAAAATCGTTTGACCCACATTGCTTATATCGCCGCAATACACTTAAAACAATTACTTACTACAACTGTTCCATTGGAAAATTCGACTGAACTATTAAATAAATTGCCAGGCCTTTCTATAAATACCTAAGTCATTAATTACGTCCAAAGTATAGAAATATGGCAAAGTCACTACTGAGCTACACTACCTTCCTCGCTCTCCTCTTCTGTTTCCTCCTCATTTCTTCCTATGGTTGGTACTTGTTTCTTTGTTACTTATTTCATTTGTTAGTAATATTCTGATACTAAATTTACACAATTTTAATTTCAAGGGAAATAATTTTAGTACAACAACAATAGTATTTATGCCTCAATTCCAAGCTAGTTGTACTCGATCTTCAAAGATAATACTGCTCACTCTCCGTTTTGCTATATTTGACACAATAGTTCAATCCCATATGAAAAAGTATATTGTGAGAATTTATTATAAATTAATTAATTTTACTTTGGTTATTATTATTAACCTGTTGTAATCCTTTCGTCGTGCAGGAAGCATTTCCTAGCTATGCCTTAGCAAACACAGGCACACACTCGCTAATAATATGAAATGATTACCATTATTATTATAATAAAATAAATATACATATTGCAATATATTTCGAGAAGAAAAACATATATTTCAATTACAATAAATGAATTTCCCACTACAACAAAATAGATAGAAGCACATATAAATAAAAGGGGAAGCCCGATGCACTATGCTCTCGCTATGCGCAGGGTCCGGGGAAGAATATCAATTGAAAAACCTATTCGTATATAATTTTAACACAGAACCTATCCAATCATGAATTTGTTAGTCAATAATATGGGCAGCAACCCATGTTAAAAAATACACGTGCATGCATAGAGGAAAAGAATGCCAAGTGAAATTGACTTTGTAAATTATTGGCTGCCAAATTTGTTGACCACCTACTATGAGTTTTTTGGAGCCTATAAATACATTTACTTAGCTTCATTGTAATACATCCCAAAAACAAGAGAGAAAAACTAAAAGAAATGCTTTTAGTGAAAAGCTTAAGCAAGAGAAGCTTTTGTGAGAATTTTGGTGAGAAAAATTCTTAAGTGTAATTGGGATCGGGGTTGTGAGGTTGAGTGTTGTAAACACTTTTGTAATATTTCACCTTTGATAAAATATCTGCAGCAGTCTGGAGAAGTAGGCAAAATTGGCCGAACTCCGTTATCAATTGTGTGTGTTATTGTTCTACTCACATCACAACGTAAGTAGGTTCTGTCTAAGGAAGTTGAAATTTAAGTGGTCCATCTGTGACCCTCCAGTCTTTCCTGGGAACTTGCTTAGAGAGCTGGTTCTGTCTATGAGACTGTCCGGATCTATCTTGTTGATAGGACCGAAGTATTTTGACAGTTATTCCTGAAAATCTAGTCGGTACATTCCCACAAATCTGGCAATAAGAAAATTAAGCTGGTAAATTTTCTAACAACTGGTATCAAAACTCGGGACATTTTTGCAGTAAGGTTACTATTCACGTGCATGGTACTATTCACGTGAATAGTAAATTTATGAATAGTAAAATTTTGTGAGTAGTATCAGTTAGTCGAAAACAGTGTTCTAATACACGCTAATTCATAGCGATCCTGAGGAAGCCAGATTTGAGTAGGAGCAATGGACGCAGACAAAGGGAAGGTGAAGATTAAAAAGTTCGATAGTGCGAACTTTGGCTTTTGAAAGATGCAGATTGAAGAATATATGTACCAGAAAAAGCTGTATCAACCTCTCACAGACAAAAAGACAGCTGATATGAAAGAAGAAGATTGGAAACTTCTCGATAGACAAGCCCTCAGAGTTATTTGGTTGACATTATCGCGCAATATTACTTTTAACATAACTAAGGAAAAGGCCACGACAGGTCTTATGAAGGCTCTCACAAGTATGTATGAGAAGCCATCAACTGCAAATAAAGTTCATTTGATAAGCCGATTGTTTAATTTGCGAATGATGGAAGGTGCATCAGTGGCTCAACATCTGAATGAACTCAACACAATCACAACCCAGTTGAGTTCAGTTGGAATAGATTTCGATGATGAAGTTCATGTTTTGATTCTCTTGTAATCTTTACCAGACAGCTGGAATGCTACAGTTATAGCAATCAGCAGTTTGTCATGAGGTAGTAAACTGAAATTTAACGATATTCGAGATCTGGTATTGACTGAAGAAATACGACATAGAGAATCAGGTGAAGCATCGACCTCCTCAGTTTACACACTGAGTTGAGAGGAAGAACTTCAGAAAGAAGGTCAAATCTTAGGAGATCAAAATCTAGATGAGGAAAATCTAGATTTAGTAAGAAAGACGTTAGCTGCTACAATTATGGCCAAAAGGGTCACTTCAAAAAGCATTGTCAAGCACTAAAGAAGAATACCGGTGCTCAAGAATCTGCAAATGTGACCGAGGAAGTAGGTGATGCAATGATTCTAAGCATCAGTAGTCCGATAGAATCCTGGATTTTGGATTCAGGGGCATCTTTCCACTACACCCTATGCCGAGAAATCATAGAGAACTATGTTAGTGGTGATTTTCGAGAATGTGCATCTAGCCAATGATGAGACCTTGAAGATCGTGGGAAAGGGAGATGTTCGAGTAAAGTTGTCGAACCAAACTACATGGAAGCTGCAAGGAGTAAGGCATATTCCTAGGCTTAAGAAGAATTTGATCTCAGTTAGCCAGCTTGATGAAGAAGGTTACAAAACAACCTTTGCAGGCAATATATGAAAGATTACCAAAGGAGCACTTGTCATTGCTCATGGTAAAATGTTTGGTACTCTCTATGTAACCTCAAATATAGGGAATACTGTTATAGTAGCAAAAGCGGATGGAACATCAGAGCTATGGCACCATTGGTCATATGAGTGAAAAAATGATGAAGACACTTCTGTCAAAAGGAAAGCTACCAGATCTAAAAAGCATAGATGTCAGCCTATGTGATGATTGCATCTTCGAAAGGCACTTTGTTTCAAAAGTGGAGATACGACTCTAACATGCTATATTGATGTTGACTTAGATAGAAATATCGATGACAGAAAAGCACTGCAGGGTATGTCTATACTCTAGATAGAAATATCGATGACAGAAAAGCACTATAGGGTATGTCTATACTCTAGGAGGTACAACAGTGAGTTGGGTTTCTCAACTGCAAAAGATTGTTTCTCTCTCCACAACGAAAGCAGAATATGTTGATGTCACGGAAGCCATCAAAGAAATGATATGGCTACAAGGTTTCTTGGAAGAGTTGGAAAAGAAACAAAAAGACAATATTATGTATTGTGACAGCCAGAGTGCAGTTTGTTTGGCTAAGAATCTGTACTTCTATTCCAGAACGAAGCACATATAAGTGCGATACCATTTTATCCGGTCAATTCTGGAAGAAAGGATTTTGAAACTGGAAAAGATAAGTGGAACTCAAAATCTGGCAGACATGTAGACGAAGGCGGTGACGATAGACAAACTGAAGCTATGTTCAGCTTCAGTTGGCCTGCACGAAGGATGAAACTACGAAAGAGCTGTTGCATCGATCAAGGTGTGAAGACATATTGAAATTAGTCTTCAAGTGGGAGATTGTTAGTGAAAAATATGGGCAGCAGCCCATGTGAAAAAATACATGTGCATGTATGTTGGTAGGTGCATCCTTTGTTGAAAAAAAAAAGGAAAAGAATGCCAAGTGAAATGTTGGCTGCCAAATTTGTTGACCACCTAGTATGAGTTTTTTGGAGCCTATAAATACATCGACTTAGCTTCATTGTAATACATCCCAAAAACAAGAGAGAAAAACTAAGAGAAATGTTCTTAGTGAAAAGCTTAAGCAAGAAAAGTTTTTGAGAGAATTTTGGTGAGAGAATTTTTGGGTGTAATTGGGATAGGGGTTGTGAGGTTAATAAAAGATCTTCAGCAGTCCGGAGACGTAGTCAAAATTCGCCGAACTCCGTTATCAATTGTGTGTGTTATTGTTCTACTCATATCACGACGTAAGTTATGTCTAAGGAGGTTGGAATTTAAGTGGTCCATCTGTGACCCTCCAGTCTTTCCTGGGAACTTGCTTAGAGAGGTGGTTATGTCTAGGAGACTGTCCGAATCTATCCTCTGTTGATAGGACCGCGGTATTTTTTTACAGTTTTTCCTGGGAATCATCCCGTCGGTACATTCCCACAAATCTGGCGATAAGAAAATTAAGCTGGTAAATTTCCTAACATAATTAAATTAAAAGAATATCAAATCTTAAACAATTTAGATTTACTGATCCAACTTTAACCGAGTCTTCCAATAGATTTTAATAAAAAAAAAGTTATGAGAAGTGTTATTATTCCATGCAGAGATGCAAGTGGCTGAGGGCAATGTTTGCCATAGAAAGAGCGTGGTATTTGAAGGCTTCTGCTTGTTTAGCGAGGATTGCACTGCAGTGTGCGTAAAAGAAGGGCCATATCTCAAGGGTGAGTGCATTAGACATGGCCTTAGTCGTGATTGCTTCTGCTTCTACAATTGCTGATTCTCTCTTGGTATGTATTATGATAAATAAATGATAGTGTGTTGACTTGTGTGAAAGAATAAAAACATTACCAGTTCACCAGAATTGTAGTGATTGTGAGAAAATTGTTCTAAATTATGTTTGTATTATGGTATTGTAAGTTTTCGTCTTGGAGCCACCAGTGACGTGGTTTTTTTTTTATGTCAAAGTGAAGTAATTATGTACTCCATTTAAAGAAATTGTTTGGGGTCATTATATTATTTATTACATTAATATGATGATGTCGAGGAATTTTCATTTAATTTAGTATTGAGAAAAATGTCTACTGTTACTTAGTACGCCTACACGAATAGATAAATATTGATGCATGAGGGGAGGTGTGGGTGGGAGAAAATTCAATTTGTTCCACAAATCATGTAAGAAAAAATTATAATGACTCAAGCTATGACCAACACAATTATTCCCACCAACTGAACCATCTCAATTTAGTTAATCTAAAGTTACGCTCAACAGGCTAACTTTAACCTAGCAAAACACAAGTATACATAAACATATCTCAACTTACGATCTATAAGATAATCAAGATTTATCATGGAGTACATGGAACAAACTTTGGTTGCTTAAATTCAAGTAATTGTTTTATATATCAAAGGAAAAAAAAATAAAGCATAGTGGCTCACAGATGATGATATATGGGGCTCACCCCACTCATAACTTCAGAAGTAAAATTCTCTCTAGAAATACAAATCTTCTTTCGTACATATTAACGTTTTTTTCTCAACGGTAACTAAGTTAGTCTCGTTTGGGTGTCTGGTGTTCAATGAGGACGCCGCCCGGCAGTACACTGACACATCTACTAGAAAATAAGATAGACTATGTGACCACTGTCACTACTACACCAAAGTCACCTACCAAAGGAATTAGACTTGGTAACCCTAACGTCAAAGCTAGATTGGTGATTCACAATGGCATGCCTGTTGTTATCTTCAACATGATGACAGAGAAATGCATATACACCATTATTGGGAAATTCTTGAGGATTTGATCCAATATTGAACGAATTCGGTCTGCTTTATTGAGAAGGTATCTTTAAAAGGTGATGTCAAAATTGGCGCAAATCATTATCCCACAGTTTCTTTATGTTAACAATGATGAAGACTGCAAAACTGTTTGGTTTAAAAGATCTATTGAAATTGATGGTATGGTCATGTAGCTTAAAGAATTGTCTCCAGACTTTAATATGGAGGAAGACTCCCTAATTGTCCTTGTTTAGGTCCTTTTTTCAGGTCTACCATTCCACTGCCATACTTGAAATTACATCAAACAAATTATTGGCCCAGTGAGTATCCCATTGCTACTGATATGAAGGAGTACCTAAGTAATGTAAACACTGTAAGCTACTAGGACACTCTGTCCGACAATGCAGAGCAGTGAAAAAGGAAGAGGAATCTAAGTCACAAGAGAGTTATGAAGTAACTAAGTAGTGCAGGATGGATGAAATAGAGGCACGCATATGGAGTCTTGTGCGATAAAAAGGTGCCACCAAAACTTAAAGGCAATTTTTAGAGGGTGGTGGTTATACCGCCTATGTTGTATGGGGCAGAGTGTTGGCAAGTCAAGACGTCGCATATCCAAAAGATGAAAGGTGCGGAGATAAGGATACTGAGATGGATGTGTGGACATACAAGGAGGGATATTAATAGAAATAATAATATCCGAGATAGAGTGGGAGTGGCCTCGATGGAGGACAAGATGCGGGAAATGAGTTTGAGATGGTTCGGGCATGTGTAGAAGAGAAGCACAAATGCCCCAATGCAGATGTGTGATAGATTGGCTATGAACGGGTTCAGAAGGGCTAGAGGTAGGCTAAATGAGTACTGTGAGAGGTGATTAAATGGGACATGGAGCAGGTTCAACTTATTGAGGACATGACCTTAAATAGGGGGTTGTGGAGGACACAAATTATGGTAGAAGGGTAGTAGGTAGTTGAGCGTAGTCTTACTTACGCTTACATACTGGTAGTTTTAGTGTTATTATTATTGCCCTGCTTAGCCTATCATACTAGTAGGCACATTATTATTTTATAGTCCCCTATCATTTTATTTCTGTTGTTGTATGTTCTTTCGTATACTTTGTTTATCTTATTTACCCGCGTTAGTTACTGCTTCTTTTTTTAGAATGCTTTATCATGGCGTATTCGCTTTTGTTACCATCATTTTCATATTGCTTAAAATTTCTTGTCTGAGTCTGACTGTTTATCTTGCTTTGCTTGTGCCTATGCTTTGTCTTGAGCTGAGGGTCTTTCGAAAATAGTCTCTCTACTTACTAAGGTAGAGGTAAGGGTTGCATACACTATACCCTCCCCAGACCTCACATTATGGGACTTCACTAGGTATATTGTTGTTATTGTTGTTACATCACCTAATGCTTGGAGTGAATACTACAGCCTTTTTACTGGAATTACATCACTCTGACTTTTGGATGAAGACTGCAGCCTTCAGACTGGATTTACATCATTTCAACTCTTTAATGCGACTTTCATGGCTGGATTTTTCTTCATCATTTTCTTATGGACTCACAGGGTCAGGTTGTACCCTTTTACTTTATGCCCTTGTGGAATTTTTCTCTAAATATAGCTCTGATGTCCGGTATTATGTCTTTGTTTTGTCAGTAGCTCTTAAGGCTTGGTGGTTGTCTTCTAGGGTCGGAGCATTTTTTTGTCCTACCTGTTTCATTCATGGACAAACAGGTTAGTGGACGAATCTACCATCTTCTTGACGATGTTTTGGATGACCTGCAATCACAGAAAGATTGTTAGTTTCCTATGGGGCTGATCCATGTTACCGATTCCCGTTGTGTTGATTCTCTATTTTAATATCCCAACCCCTCTTTCGGTCTCGGTATAATGAGAGAAAATATTGAATAGAAATATTTGAAAATATCTTGGAAAACAAAATTTTGACTAAAACATTTTTCATATCTAAAATACTGTGAACTCAATGTCATAACATATTCAATTTGAGTGAGGTTCTTCAATCGTCCTTGATGCTCAGCTTTGCTCCGTGCTCCTCTTGGCAAAATTTTCTAGACCCCCTAAAAAATTTGCCCCAATTGCTTATTTGGATCGGCTGACTGTCGCGTTGATTCATTTTTGATGGAATTTGTTAGTCCCTCTCAAACATTCTGCCCTAGTTTATAGACTTGGACCGGCTGATCCTTTAAGCTAGGTTGTTGGTAAAATTTTTGAGATCTTCTCAAACATTCTACCCCAGTTTGCACTATGAGAGGTGATTCTTTAAATTCTTGATGTCTCTAAGGCTTCCTAGGGGTTTCTTTTGATTTTTTTGGTTCTACCGAGCTCGATGAGCACCTACGTATCCCATCTTAGGAATCAATCTGGTCAAAAGGTAGTTCAAATTACAAAGCAATATGGATTTCTCTAATAAAGCGATCGAGTCCAAAATGGATGCCTACGTATCCTATTTTGGAAATCATGTCCTCGAGTAGTTCATTACAAGGAATGATAGATCTGGATAATAATGCGACCGAGTCTAATATGGATGCCTACATATCCACTTTTAGGAATCAAGTCCTCGCATAATTTGTTACCGTGAATGGGAGGGGGGGTTGATAATAATGTGACCGAGTCCATAATGGATGCCTATGTATCCCATTTTTACAACTGAGCGGCGTGTCTTCATTTATAGTATCTATTAATTGCATCCGAGTTGATTGCTTGGGCCACTCTTAGCCATCCATCTCTGTGAGGACGATATCCCCTTTTGATAGTACCTTACGCAGCATGTAGGGCCCTTGCCAGTTGGCTGCGAACGTTCGTTTATACTTATCTTGGTGCAGAAACATGTGCTTGAGTACCAATTGTCCTATTTGAAAGCTCATGACTCTTACCCTTTTGTTGAAGGCGCATGCCATTCTCTGTTGATATAGTTGATTGTGACATATAACAACCATCTTTTTCTCGTCGATTAGAGCTAGTTGCTCATATCTTTTTCGGACCAACTTTGCGTCATCTAGTTTTACTTCTTGTATAATTCTGAGTGAGGGTATCTCTATCTCGACTGGTATTACTTTTTCAGTGCCATAAACAAGCAAGAATGGAGGTACTTCAATTGAGGTCCAAGTGGTTATTTGGTATCCTAGCAATGAGTAGGACAACTATTCATGCTAACACTTGTGTTTGTCATTCATTTTTCTTAATATTCTCTTGATGTTCTTGTTTGCTGCCTCTACGGCTCAGTTTATTTGTGGCATGTATGCGGTCCAAATTCGATGAGTGATACAGACTTGTTCACAGATGTCCTTAATCAAGTGACTATTCAAGTTCACTCCATTGTCTGTTAGTATTAACTCTAGGATGCCAAATCGGCATATAATGTTGTTGCTCATGAAGTTGGCTACCACTTTCTTTGTTACCGACTTGTGAAAGGTAGCTTCAACCCACTTTTTGAAATAGTCTATGGCGACTAGAATAAAGCGATATTCATTGGATGTCGATGTCTATATGGTCCTAATGACGTCCATGCCCAAGGCTATAAATGGCTAGGGTGAGCTCATGACATTAAGCTCATTTGATTAGACCCGAACCAGATCTTCCTGGATTCGGCATTGATGTCATCTTTGCACGAATCAGCTACAGTCGGTTTCCATTATCATCCAGTAGTAGCCTGCTCTTAAGATATTTTTTGCCAAGACAAACCCATTCATGTAAGGTCCGCAAGTTTCGACGTGTACTTCTTCGAGTAGTTTTGTGGCCTCTGCAACATCGACACATTTGAGTAGCCAGGCGTCTTCCTATAGAGTACTCCCTTGTTCAGGAAGAAACCATTGGCCATTCTCCTAATGGTCTTCTTTTAATTAGCTTTGGTTTTTTCGAGATACTCTCCCTTTTCTAGATATACGCTTATGTCGATATACCATGGTTTACCATCGGGCTCCTCTTCTACATGGGAACAGTAGGCATGTTCTTCCCTGATGCTGATCTCCAGCGGGGCAATGTGACTACTTTTAGGGTGTTGTATCATGGATGATATAGTTGCAAGAGCATCAACCAACTAATTTTGAGCCCTCGGCGTGTGCTTGCATTTGATCTTTTTGAATTTGTTGCACAATCACTGTGCGATGTTGACATATGGTAAGATCTTCTCGTTCTTGGAGGCCCATTCTCCTCAAACCTGGTGAATTAATAGATTTGAGTCTCCTATTACTAAGAGTTCTTGTATATCCATGTCGATGGCCATGCGAAGGCCTAGAATGTAGGTTTCATATTCCGCCATGTTGCTTGTGCATTAGAAGTTGGGCTTGTCCACCATCGGGTAATGTTAACCTATTTCTGAAACCAAAACGACTCTTATTTGAACCTTTGTAGTTGACAGCACCATCGGAGAACATTATCCATCCTGGGTATTCTTTGACTGTTTCTTCTTTGATTACCATTACTTCCTCATCCGAGAAGTATGTCCTTAAGGGTGTGAACTCTTTGTCGACCAGACTTTTTTCTAGCAAATCGGCCAATACATGTCCCTTGACGGCTTTCTGGACCCCATATTTGATGTCGAACTCACTCATAAGCATTTGCCACTTGGCCAGTTTCCATATAGGCATAGGCTGGTGAAAGATGTATTTCAAGGGATCCATCTTGGATATCAAGTGAGTGTACACTGATAAGTAGTGTCTTTGATTTTGTGCAATCCACGTCAGTGCATAGTATGTCTTTTCCACCAGAGTGTATCTTGACTCACAGGCGATGAACTTCTTGCTAAGGTAGTAGATTGCTCGTTCTTTCTTTCCCATTTCATCGTGATGTGCCAACATGCATCCGAGTGCATTGTCTGACAATGAAAATTACAACACTAGTGGGCTCCCTAGCCTGGGAGGAACCAAAACTGGCGGATTGGAAAGATATTTCTTGATGGTGTCGAAGGCTTTTTAGCACTCATCTGTCCATTTGGTAGGAGCATCTTTTTTCAGTAGCTTAAGAATAGGCTTCACGATTACTGTAGACTACGCTATAAAGCGCCCAATGTAGTTCAGCTTTCCTAGGAAACTCATAACATCCTTCTTGGTTTCCGGCGGTGGAAGTTCTTGAATGGATTTAATTTTTGTGTGATCTAGTTCTATGCCCCTGTGGCTGACTATGAATCCCAACAACTTTCCGGTGGGCACTCCAAATGGTGGTCATCTCCCTCATATAAGTAGTGTCGGCGTTCTTGAGGCCGAACGACATTACACGGTAGTGATATATCCCCCATGGAGTAATGAATTCCATTTTCAGAGCATCTTCTTCACTCATCAAAATCTTATGGTGATCGGCGAAGCAATCCACAAATGACTATAATTCATGTTTTGCATAGTTATCGATGAGTATGTGAATATTTAGAAGTGGGAAATTATCCTTGGGACTAGCTCGATTGATATCTCGATAGTCCACACGGATTATGATTTTTCCGTCCTTCTTTGGCACTAGCACGATGTTGGCCAACCATGTAGGGTATGGAGTTACTTCCACGACCCCTGACTTTATTTTTTTCTCGACTTCGTCCTTGATTCTTATGCTGAGATCGAGCTTGAACTGTCAAATTTTCTATTTAACTAGGGTGAATCCCTTATTTATAGATAGCTTGCGATCTACGATGTGTGTTCTCAGTGCGGGAATATCCGCGTATGACCACGCGAATATGTCGATGTACTTTCTTAGAAGATTTATTAACTCTTACTTTCTAGGCACGTCCAATTGCGCACTTATCCTATTTTTCTTAACTGTTTTCTCGTGTCCGAGGTTGATTGCTTCATTTTTGTCCAAATTAGGCGTCTGTCGATTCTCATATTGATCTTCCTCGTCGATGAGGTCTTTTGGTAACTCTTCTTCTTCATCACACTCCTCGTATTTTTCATCTATATCACTCAACTCGCTCATCTCACAACATGTCATGACATTATGAGTTGTTTTAATGTTATTACTGCAAAATAAGGCAAAGCATTGTTAGTGTGTAGAAATATGTTTTATATATATAAGTAAAAAAGATTGTTTTTGTGTAAACTGAGGCTTTTCATTGATTTGATAAAACGTATAAATTGTGGTCCTGACTCAAATCAATGTCGAGTCATTTCCATTTTTTAGAACAATACATTGAAAAGTAACGATATAAATGGTGAAGGCTCAAGCCTCGGCCAATTTACACCAGTTTTGGAAAAAACATTTAAATTTTCTCTCTACCGAGAAGCAAAAAGTGGGGTAGAGGTCTAGTCGGTCAGCTGCTTGTCAAAGTCAGCATCGCAGATTATGAGTGCTTCAAAGCATTTCTCTAGTAAAGCAGCACACTCTTTTTCCTGGGACAGTATCCCTAAACCTTCTTCTAGGTCCCCGCCGTTGTGCATGGGCATGCAGACTAGAAATGACTGGTACAAACCTGTGAAAGGCTTTCTCATTTGTGGACGACCTCTCCTTTTTTGTTCAGCATCAGAGGCTTATGTGGGGCTTAATGTGTACCCAAGACCAAAGCAATACTTATTACTGGAACTGACACAAGTTCTCGAATGCCTTAGAGCTCTCGTCCTAGACCTTTGTCAGGCTAAAATCCATTCTGGAGCATAGTTGCGCGACCATATTGTAGGCCGATGGCATTGGGATTTCTTCGTTATCCCCTCGGTGGGAGGATCCCACAAGTTCCACTACGTGGAATTCTATATCTGTCGGTACTGCTTCTATTACAGACACATAGTTGTTGGGATAGTTGTGAAGAATACTCGCTCCATGGATTAGAACTTCATGGTTTTCCCAGATGAATTTCAGTAATTGGGGGAGAGTTGATGTCACTGCTCCGGCCATATATATCCATGGTCTTCCCAGTAGAAGATTGTATTTTGCATTGATGTCCATAACTTAGAATTCTATGGTGAACTCGGGGGCCCCATTTTTATCTTGAGGTCCACCTCTCCTGCGGGATCATGTTGTGCCCCGTCAAAGGCTCTTACATTGGTAATACTCTGGCATATTTTCACAATGTCATAGCCTAATTGCTTCAATGTATACTCGAGGCATATATTAAGTCCAGCCCCATTATCGACGAGTACTTAGGAGGTAACTATGCCCCTACATTTTATGGTAATGTAGAGGGCCTTGCTATGAGTTGTTCCTTCTTTTGGCAATTCATCAGTAGTGAATGAAATCTAATGTGCCCTAATGACGTGGCCTACTATGTTGGCCAATATTTCATTACTTGTCCCTGTTGGGACGTAGACTTCATCTAGCGCCTTCATTAGGGCTCGATGATATTGTGTAGAGCTTAAAAACAGTGACATCACAGAGATTCTTGCTGGTGCGTTTTGCAAGTGTTCAACAATGGATTATTCTTTTGGTTGTATCAGGTGCCAAAAGTCTTTGGCTTCCCCATCAGTGATAAGCCTTATTTGATTGTTTTATTTTTGGAGCGCTTCTTGCGCCAATTCTTTGGGAGTGTAGCATCTCCCTAACCTTGTCATCCCTTGAGCAACGTCTATGAGTTCCTTTTTGGGAGCCGAAATCACTACTTATGGTACCTGGATCACAAATGACTTCTTTGGAGCTGGGATCAATACATTAAATTAGGACGCTATTGTAATGTGAGAGAATAGATCGTGCACTCTAGGCTTTCAATACTCTCTTGGGCCAATGATTGGCATACCGCCCAATCTTTCTCTTGTTCTATCATGTGGATATGGTTGGTACCATGATTCAGGAGAGGGTTTGTATTCACATTTGGCGCTGTGACCTCCAGAATGATCTCACATTTGTCAATCAAATATTGCAACTTGTGCTACAGATTAATGAAATCTTCTATTGTGTGCCCATTCCCCCCAAAATGGAAGCACAAGTTTGGTCAAATCTATAGACACTTGTGGTCCGGCCCTTTTCCGGACCCTGCGCATAGCGGAAGCTTGGTGCACCAGAGTGTCCTTTTTACCATCAATTTTATTACATCTAGTACAACAAATACTTTTACATGATACACCATAAAGGAACCTATTCCCTCTCTCGAAATCAAGGAGTTCATCTTATAATAAAATTTCTAAATTTAAGCTTATCAATTAATTATATCTTTATTATTAGTTGTAATAAGAACCATTACTAAGTTAGAAAAATATCGCACTATCAGATTTAGAAAACGTAGGCATTTGTCAGGTGATACATGAAGAATCTTTAACTAAAAATAAAAAAACGTATGGTTTCATATGAATAATGTTTTTCATTTAAGAATGATATATTACAATGATCACTAATAACAATTTTGTGCTAAAAATCATATTAATAGTCTTTTTAAGAATGATATATTAATGGTATATATTTGATACAAATATATAATATATACAACTAATATATAATTTACTATATATAGTTTATACATACAGAATAGATACTTAACATACGTATATAATTAATATCACTAATGTATTTGCACTAATCACCAAATATACTATTTATTATATGTAAAGTATATTATATATATATCTTTAGTATGAAGTATGCTTATACCATATATCATCCATATATGCTCGTAGTATACAATTTACACTTAGAATAATATATTGTGTGTATATATATATATATTATAGTATACTTAACACACATATATAGGTAATATTACGTTTGCATTTGTCATCTTGAATAATTTTAATGCATGTTTGCTTTGAATAGCAGGTGGGTGAAGTGAGAGTGAAATATTTCAGCGGACAGGTGAGGAGCCAAGAAGGATACCAAATTGGGAAGAGAAACAGAAACAATATTTAGGTGAAGCCTCAATTATAGAAGAAGAGAGATTAGGCTTTAGGTGAGAGAATATTTTTTCATTTATTGCATATTTAATTAGGAGAGATATTTTTAAAATATAAATATTGAACACAATGTAATCAAAAGATTAAAAAATTACACAAATTGTACTTATGTAATTTTTAGAAAGCAGTTGTAACTTTTTTAATTACCATTTTTAAAAGTTGTATTTATTTAATTTGTCCAAAAATAAATTTTATTTCTTCTTTTTTTCCCCTTTTAAAACTTTTAATAATCCCTCCCACCCCACCCCCAACCACAAAAAAATTTGAAAAACTAATGAAAATCTCATTATCGTTAGGCAGACTCTATCTATGTATAAAAAGAGTTTAAGTTATATACACTAATAATATATAAAATAGTTATAGAATTAGGTCACTTACAAGGTGATTACAAGTAAATTTTTATGATAAGTGATTGCTAATTCGGTAAACATGATAACTAACCTGCTATCCCACGTTAAATAACCACCGATAGTGTAAAAATGCTATCACAAGTTAAGTAACAACCGATAGTGTAGAGATACATCATAGATCGGTGTATATAACTTTGAACTCAGTTTGCCGCTTGAATTAGTCCCTTTATGGACTTAAACAAGCGTCCCGAAATGGGTTTGCCAAAAATTCCATATTAAACTACAAGTTTAAGTTATGCATATACATCATCTTGTCATCTTTATCTGTTATAGAGGGTAATTAGCATTATTTTTAAAATTATAAATCTTACTACATTTTAAGGAGACTTATTTAGGTATCTTTTGAATGACATCAGTGTGTACAAAATTTCTCGAACCAATCATGTATAAAACTTAACCTCGTTAAACTAGGACATGAAACTTTGATTCCTTAGGAGCTTACTGTCAAAATCCAAACTACCAAAGGTGTAATCCGCTCGGGATAACCGATGACTGGATTTAGGGCCGTCTCAAACATTTTGGGGCCCTGTTCTAATTCGTAAAAGTGGGCCCTTAATATAATTAAATATAAGATTTCAATAATTAGATTGGGCTAACACATGCGAAGACTTGCGAATTATGGGCTTTTACAGTAAATTCTGGCTAATACTACTTAATAAAAAATGGAAAAAAAAATGGGCCCCTAAAATTTTTCATTTTTCGGGGGCCCTGTGCGGTAGCACTGCTCGCACGGGCCCAAAGACGCCCCTGACTGGATTAAGGATGCGGTGCTAGTACATCTGAGACTTCTTAATTGGAAGAGGGTGCTTGGGATGATCGGGATTAGTAAATTCCTTTTTTATGTTTTTCTTTAGTTTGGCTTTCATGCAGCTCATTTCTCAGTCCCTTTTTCTTCCTTAAAAGGCTTTACAAGCCATAGCAGGGAGTGCTATCCCTAAAAAAGAAAAAAAGAATGCTTTTAAAGCTATGACTAATTCATCTCATTTGTCGTTCAACCTGCACGCTTCGAAAAGCTCCTTAAGACTTTTTGTTTATATATTCAGGGAGAACATTATTTTACTCTATATTATTTTGACCCATTCAGAAAAATGTTAATGTATAAAACATGAGTGACTGGTAGATGAACAATTTATTGTCTAAATTCTTGACTTGTCTACAAAAAACAAGGCTCCCAATCAGTATCACCAATTTCTTATTGTGGGTTAAAATGTAGTATATTTACTCTGGTCATACTATGCTGCATATATATTAATCAAAAAGCTTTTACACAATCATGATATAATCCCAAAAAAATTAGCTCAACAATGTAATCCCTAAAGATTTAGCTTCTGTGCACTTCCAGTGTACAATTTTTTACACAATCAGGTCCAGATGACTATAACTGGAGATAATTGTCTATAATAATATATAATTTAGTAACATAAAGATTTATAATATATCCTACTATAATATTTAATAGCATATTAATAGTGAAAGAAATAATTCCTTGATTATTTTCATTAATGAATGAGTATATATACAATTTACAATATCTATAATATAAAAAATTATATTCCTACTCTACTCCCAAAACCCTATTCTATTTGTACAATAATTCTACAATTATGGTAAGTGTACAATGCTAATGAAATACAAATAATATGTTACCAAATATAGCTCCAAACCGTGATATACTCGGTATGTATATCAGGGACTCCAAACTGTTTTGTGTTTCCATAATATACACGGTATACACAAGACATTGTATATGCCATGTATATCACGGTATACTTTCAAATAGTATAAAATTCATGTACATTATCAGTTTATATGTATAAGTCAATTCAATTTGTAAATAATTTAGAGAGATCGATCTTTCCTTTTTCTTTCCTTATTATAGTTTTCAATTTTTCTTCTAAAGAGTAAAGGTTTGTGCCAGATGCCTTGTTCTCCTATTAAACAACTTTAGCAGGTTGGTTATCAGCTCGAACCTTCCGGTTAATTGTTAAAACTCCATAAATTAAGGGGATAGATGAGGCAAATTAACCCTTTGGTTTTCTTTATTTTCTCCACAAATTAAAGAAGCTTCAAATAAATTTATAGGAAACAGAAATTAATTAATACAACCAATGTGACGATAACTGGATGACATGTATGTGATTAAACCTAAGTCAGCAAGTGGGCCGGGCCGGGCCATTTTAACGTGGGCCACATCGGGCTGGTTTAGGGTAGGGCCGTGTTAAGGAGCCGGGATGGGGCTGGGCTTTGAGAGAGAAAAGGGTGTCCGGCCCAGCCCCTACCCGGATAAGAGGTAAATAGTGGGTTTATCGGGCCAGGTTTTAGTTAGTGGGTCGGACCGGGTTTTTGTTAGTGGGCCGGGTCGGATTTTAGTTTTTTTAAAAAAAAATCTAATACTAAAATAGACATTTACATTTATTACTAATAAAAAAAGTAACATTTACATCTAATGATAAAATTACGTTCTTTTTTCAGAATGCTATATCATGACTTATTCGCTTTTGTTACCATCATTTTCATACTGCTTTAAATTTTCTGTCCGGATCTGACCGTTTCTCTTGCTTTGCTTGTGCTTATGCTTTGTCTTGAGCCGAGGGTCTTTCGGAAACAGCCGCTCTACCTATCAAGGTAGAGGTAAGGTCTGCGTACACTCTACCCTCCTCAGACCACACGTTGTGAGATTTCACTGGGTATGTTGATAAAATTTCTAAACTAAAAAAAAAAGTGGTTGCCCAATTCAAAAACTAGCCGTTGTAAATTTTAAAAATTAGTCGTTGTCAATTTAATTTGAACTCCTATAATTAAGAATAAATTACACTTTGGCTCTATTTCCAAACTATAAATACCCCTCCATTCTTCTTCATTTTCACACAATTCTTCCACAATTCTCTCTTTATCTAAATTTTATGTTTAACTACTGTACATTTCTACTTTAAACTTCCATGGATAATCTTCCACCTCCACCTTCTCCTCGAGTTCGAAGATTAACTCAAGTGCGGTGTGAATACATTTTGACCAAGTAGGTGAAAACACGTCAAATGTCAACATTGTGGTGACATATATCTCCATAAGTTTGGAGCATCAAGTAGTGGGGGTACCGGTGTGTTCCGTAGGTACTTGGTGAAAAGGCATGAAGAACTTTAAAATTTATCTATTCTTTAAAATTTTCAATCGATGTTTGTCGTTTAATTTGTATGTTTTGAACTTTTGATTTGCAATATTTCACCATTTAAGGTTGTGTGTTTTGAATTTACAATGTTATCAATTTAAGTTTTATGTTTTATTTTAAATTATTTATGTAGCTGTTGGTATGACTATTGACTGGACACGAAATTTAAGAAAGAAGAAAAACTTTAAACTTGTGTTAAATGCGTCACATATATTTTGTGTGGCTATAAATCATTGCATAAACGTAAATGGTTTTCAAATTAAATATTTAATTTAAGAATGAAGAATGATGAAGGGATATTTATAGTTTAAAGATAGGGTCAAAATATAATATTTTAAAGTTTGGAGTTAAAAAATATATTATTTATAATAGTCATATATGATTGCTAATTGTTTTAGATAACAAATAAGGATGTAGTTCAATGGTTGAGAGCATGCTTTACATGCGAGATGTATGTGGTTCGAACCTTTGCGTCTCAAGTGGTAATATTTTTTAGAATATGTACAATCTTTGAAGTGGGTCGGGCTAAACCATCAACCGGGCCACTGGTGGACTGGCTATCAGGCTACCGGGTTGTCCACCTTGTCTGGCCCAACCCCCTAATAAAACCCACCTAGTCCAGTACCCTACCCCCTTAGCAGGGACAGTGGTGGGCCGGGCCAACTTGACAGGCTTAATTAAACCCTAGATTGAGTAATTGCAAGCTCAAGGTATGGACGGGGAACATGCCAGATGACATGATTTGATCACTATATAATATTTACATAATTAGTGAATAAGTTCGCGCTTCGCGTGATTATAAAACTCTTATTGTATTTACGAAATATTTTTTTAATATTTGAATATTTTAAATATTTTAAAATTTTTAGTTTCCAAAATCAAATGGATTAGATCATAAAATCATTAAAAAAAATATTGCATTCACGTATAAATTCATTACTCACCTATTTTCAATCTACAAAAAAAATCAATGTCATGTAAAAAGTATAACAATATAATGTTCTAGAAATTTTAAAAAAAAGTAGAGTTCAAAAGAACTTATCTGGAGTAAAAGTGAATAGCAAATTCGGTTGGAAAGGGAAATAGTGATTAATGATTTCAATTGAAGAAAATTCATATCGATTAGAAATCAAAAAAGAAAGGAGAGAATAACACAAATAGAAGTCATAATAATATGCTAAAATTAATATTATCGTAAAATCACCAAAAAGAAAAGGAGAATGTTGCATCCACATATAAACCCTTTACTCACCTATTTTCAATTTGAAAAATAAAAATAAATCACTTCATGTATAAAGTATAATAATATAATATTCTAGAAATTAAAAATAAAATAGAAAAGAAAGTCCAAAAGAACTCACCTGGCGTAAAAAAGAATAACAAAATCTGTTGAGTTTGGAAAGTAGTGATTAACACCTTCAATTAAAGAAGGTTCATACCAATTAGAGATCAAAAAAGAAAGAAGAAGAAAATGACACAAATATATATCATAACAATACCCCCAAAATAATATATTATCATAAAATAACTAGAAAAAAAGGAGAATATGCATCTATATATAAACTTATTATTTACCTATTTACAATCTACAAAAACATTACAGCCATGTAGAAAGTATAATAATATAATGTTCCAAAAATTAAAAAAAAATTGAAAAGGAGAGCAAAAGAAATTGATTTGGCATAATAGAGAATGACAAAATTGGTTGGGTTAGGAAAGTACGTGACTAAATTTGTTTACTTATCATATGGCTGATAAGAAGAAGATGATGAGATTAAAAATTTTGTGATCTTTCATTTTCAAAACGTCTTTTGTATTTACTTAAGTAATTGATGAGATTATGTTTGGAAATTCTTTAAGGATATACATATAAATAGTAGTATACATTTATAATTTTTGGGGAACTGGCCGTAGAAAATATAAATAGTACTCCATACAGTTACTACAAATTTGGGGGTGGGGAGGGGGAGGGGAGGGGAGGGGAGGGGAGGGGAGGTTGGGTGATGGGGGTATGAAATGTTTTTCATTTTTTAATAAAATTTTATATATAAGTAAAACAAATATATAAAATAAAAACTTCGGGTGTGGTGTGGGAGGGCAGGAGGGTGGGGGGGGGATTAAGATTTTTTTTTATATTATTAATATTTTTTTTATAAAAGTAAAAAAATATGAAATAGAAATTTGAGGATGGGGTAGGGCATGGGAGTGGAGGGGGGTGGGGTAGGAGGTAAGAAAAAATTCCATATTTTTAATAATTTTTTTATAAAAGTAAAAAATATGAAAAATAAGGGGTAGGGGGACGAGGTAAAGAAAAATTTCATATTTTTATATTTTCTATTATAAAAGTAAAAAAAATATGAAATAGAAATTTAAGGATTGGGTGGGGGTGGAGGGGGATTAGGGATAGGTAAGAAAAAAATTCATATTTTTAATATTTTTATAAAAGTAATAAAATATGAAATATAAATTTGAGGATGGGATGGGGTGGAGGGGTAGGTGGAGGTTAGGGCGAGAGGGGAAGGTAAGAAAAATTCATATTTTTATAAAAGTAAAAAAATATGAAATAGAAATTTGAGGATGGGGGTAGGAAAATGGGGTGGGGGTGGAAGGGGGTAGGTGTCGGTAGTACTGGGGAGGTAAGAAAAATTTCATATTTTTATAAATTGTTTATAATAAAAATAATATAAAATAGAAATTTGAGAATGGGGTAGAGGCGGGAGGTGGGGGTAGATGGGGTAGGTGGGTAGGGGTGGTAGGGAGGAGGGGGGCAGAGATGTGAGGGTGGTTCATCGCTTGGGTGAGGGTTGGTGTAGGGGAGGGGGTAGGGTGGATAGATAGTGTGGTGGTTGGTTGGGGTGCGTTTGTGTATTTTTATTGTTCCGAAATAATAAAGAAATTTTTAAATAATTATTTATAAACAAAATCATAATCTATAGTGGAGCTTTAATCGTTAAGATTGAGTATTTTCGTGAGTCATGTTTGGGCATCATCATCGGTTCATTTCGGTTGTTGATTTATGATGGGTTAACTTGAGCTAGCCCAAACCAACCCATCATTAAAATCACTCTTGTCCAAACTCATGAAACCTTGGGCGGATTGGGCGGGTGATTTGGGTTTGGACTAATTTTGTCACCCCTATTCGTAGAGGACTAAACCATCCTCATTTAATATAGCAATTATTTCCTCCTCATTTAATAATATAGTTATTTAGCAAATTTTAATGATAAGATTAGCAACAATATTAGGAGAAAAAATAAAAATACTACTAATAAATAGTAGAAGTTAAGAAGATGAAGGCGTGTGTTATTGAGATGACTTTTTAAATTAAAATAAAATAATTAAAATAATATAAAAATCCAAAAAAATGAGAAAAAAATAAATATGATCCTTGACCATAGAGAAGTGCCACATAAGATTGTCTATTCCTAGCTTTATATTATATATAGTGAACTTGACCACGCTTCGCGCGATTGTTAAAGATATTAGAGAATTTTCTAAATGATCATGCTATATAATAATTAATTTAGATTTTTTTTGAGAGAAAACAAATGCTAACAAAAGCGTGATCGTAAAAGATATTATAAAATTTATGAAACGATCAAGCTAATAATTAATTTAGATGTTATCCATTTTTTCGAGAGAAAGAAAATGCTAACAAACAACATACATTTAGAGTTAATATACGCTTATTCGTAATTGAAATTGTAAAAACGTTTATTTTAGTTTTATCTAATTAAGAATTTTAGGAGTACTAAAAAATAAGGTTAGAAAATTAAATTACATCCATTTGATATTATAACTAATAATTACTGAAAAATAAAAATATTTAAGTTATTGTTAGTTGTTTATTGAGAAGATATGATTTGATTTTCATATTCTTCGCAGTCAAAATTAGACATCTTAAAATAACTATTATTTTTTGTTAACGTCATTCTTAACTAACTCAAACTCATATAACTATTTATCACAAGTTAATAAGTTTAATAAACACTTCGAAAGAAACACATACTTGTAAGAATTTGCAAACCCTTCTAAAAAATCAAACTTCCATTTAATAAACCAATTATTAGAATATATTAAGTATGTGAAATATGAATTCATATAAGATTGTTTATCAACAAAGAAATCCAAGATTTTCAACATATTCTTGTTAGTTCCTAAATTCATATTCAAACTATCGTATTATAACAATAATAAAATAAGCTTATTCGTGCCTAAAATTATTTAAACACAATTTATACTTTTTTATAGGAGAATAAATAGTGAACCCACAAGTAAGACAAAATAACCAATTCCTATCTTTCCATTCCTTCCTAAGCTTCAGTTGGTGTAATAGTTTCACCCCCAATAAGGGAAATCCTTCCTAAGAAAATATTTTTTCCGTTTTGTTGAATCCCTTTTTGCTTGTCTAAGCTCCCCCTATCGTGCTAATAAGGTGCCTTCTTATTCTGAAATATTTTTTCTAGATCAATATAATTAAATATATTGATATTATTTAAAAGAAAAAAACTAAAATAAACCCTTCTAATGCAGAAACAATGAAACTAATAAAATGAAATTTTGATACACAATAATTTTCCATTCAACATTCCTAATAATTTAGCACATATTAATAACCAAACCCTGCTAAAAACAAAGAAAAACATATTTACATAAAATAGAGAGAAAAAAAAGAACAATGTAAAAACAAAAAGTCAAAAGGGGAGAATAAACCATGAACATGAATTGAATAAAATGATAATAACCCAATTCAAATATGCAACAAAAATGATCGTTTTCCCTTTTCATCTTACTCAAGAATTTCGGATCACTACTATATGATTGTTGATGATGGAGGTAAGAATTCAAAATTGACCCAATATCAAATTTGCAATAAAATGATCTCTCAAGGTTTTAGGTTTGTGAGATGTTAATACGAAGAAGACACAAGATGAATAAGAGAAATTTTCAATGTGATGATTTATAGGTACTACTGATAACTGATGTGAAGTTGAAGAGGCAAAAAAATAATAACATTAAATTTTTTGGTGTGCCAATAAACCTCAACTTATGATTACCGTTACTAATTTCTAAGTTAATAAGCTTTATTTCTTTTCTCCAAATTAATAAGTCTTTATTGGTATACATCTCACAAATGTCCATAATGAGGAAAGAAATATAATTTCTTACAAGTTTCTAGGACATAAAATTAAGAAAAAAATTCAAAATTATAAGAAAAAAGATAAATAACAACGCTGGCCATTTAGAAATTATAAAATTAATTACTAATACTAATAAAGAGTAGCAATTATGAAGATGAAGGGGTGTGAGTTATGCAGAGGATTTTTTAAATTAAAATAAATAATTAAAAATAGTATAAAAATCCAAAAAAGAGAGAAAAGGATAAATATGATTATATATAGATATATAGATTAGGTGTCATAACTTGTACATTAAATTAAAAATTATAAAATTAATTATTAACACTAATAAAGAGTAGAAGTGATGAAGATGAACATGTGTGAGTTATGAAGATGATTTTTTAAATTAAAATAATTAAAAATGATATAAAAAGTTTTGTTGATGACGGGGACAAGAATTCAAAATCGACCCAATATCAAATTTGCAACAAAAATGATCTCTCAAGGTTTTAGGTTTGTGAGAGGTAGATATGAAGAAGACACAAGATGAATGAAGAGAATTTCAAATGTGATAATTTATAGGTACTATTGATTACTATTGTGAAGTTGAAGAGGCAAAATCATAATAGTAGTAAAATTTTTGATGTGCCAATAAAATGATATAAAAAGTCCAAAAAAGAGAAAAAAGATAAATATGATCCTTGGTAGATGTGCCACATATGATTGTCTATTCTAACTTTATATTATATATAGATTGATTATATATACCACTTAGACACTAGAAGGGTTAATAGTGTCTTGACAAATTTCTATCTGTTATATATAATTTTGCCTACATGATTACCTAATTGTTGAATCAAAGTAAAGGAACAAGTTCTTTATACTGGTCCAACCTACTCATGTAGTAAAAGTGACCAAAAGTTGCAACAGTATTGGACTTAATTTCTTTAATTTTCTTACAACAGTTTCAAATTCATCGGTTTCAAGAAGCCATGGCAAAACAAAAAAACCATAAATTTGTGATGGAATTATTCTTGACGTACAGGTTAAAGTTAAATTCAGATAAATTTGTAATGTTTATAATGGAATTTATTAATTATTGACAAATTCGTGATTGTTTTATTTTTCCATCACAAACTTTTTCTATGTCCGAATTTGTCGAAGCCAATCCGATTATTTCCTTGCAGCTAGTGAATGAGAGTGCTCGTACATATAGTCCCACAATTATAACGACGTCTCTGTCAGAAATATTATTTTTGCCCTTATGTGATACTCTCGAGTCTCGATCATTAAAAAGGGCAGCCCGATGCACTAAGCTCCCGCTATGCGTGGGATCCGGGGAAGGGCCGGATCACAAGAGTCTATTGTACGCAGCCTTACCTTGCATTTATGTCAGGGGCTGTTTTTACGGCTTGAACCTATGACCTCGGAGGTCACATGATATTAACTTTACCAGTTACTACAAGACTCCCCTTCTAAGTCTCGACCATTAGTAATCATAATTTCAAGGTTGACAATGTCTATGTAACAATGCATATCTTCCCCTTATCTCAAACCTACCAATTAATATACATATTTGCCTTTGAACTTTTCCCTTTTCTGCGTCGCTTTCGAACTTTATTTTTCATTTCTGTTTTAGAAAATCCTGCAATAATTTTCACTTTATTCTCGCCCTTTCTTTTTCTTCTCCTTCTATGCAGAATACTTTTAAAGATCTGTTGACATAAACAATTCTCGACAGTCAAAGTCTACTGCTACATGTACCATTTTCCTAGTCTTTCATCAGCAAATTTATCAGATTTCACAATTAGGACTTGGTTTTCCCTGCGGAAATAATAAACAATATGTAGTAGTCAAGGAAGATTTACGTGCTTTGCTTGCCACGCGAAAAGGAAAAGACACACACGACCCAACCAAATGTTGGATATAATTGTTGGAATCAAAGCAGTACGGGAAGTAAATAAATATTACAAGTGTTCGAAAGGATAAACAAACAGTCAAGATTATAATTGCCGCAAGCTTGTTGAGTCTTGAATCTTGATAACCTGAAATCAAGAAACACTAAATCTGGATTGTTACAACTGTGGCTGAGTCGAGAGATGACTCTCTGTCTTTAAGACAAGATTGCCCCGTATATATGCTTTTACTTAGCGGGCAATAGTCTCCCAAGATAAAACAGCAACTAATCAACACTACAAAATCAATAGGTTGATTCTGACGAAGAAAACAAACATGAAACGATTGATGAAGAGTGTAAATTTAGAGGAAAAAGAAGAACTATTCTGGATTGTTCTAGTTCAATACTTGTCCTCTTGTTCTTTTTTTTTCTGTGTTCTTTTCTCCTGCTGCCCTCAAATCTGTTTCAGGTCTCAATATATAGTGTTTAGGAGGAGAAGAGGTGTTAAGAGGTTGTTTAAGAGGTGTAGTCATGGCCAGAAACATTTTGTACGTTTTGTAGTAAGTGCGAAAACATTTCAGCTGGTTAATGCCATAAAACTGTTGGCTTTCTAGCTGCTGACAGCATTCCTGAAATTTCAGGGACCAAACTATAAATACTAAATAGTTTGGGGTCCAAAATATAATATCAGAAGTAGCCCAGAAGCCCAGCAGCCCGCAGGCCACGACCCACGACCCGAGACTCGATAATATCAGAAGTAGCCCAATTTAGAAAAGTATATCTTAGTTCTATTAAATGGGAAATTCGAGGTCGCGAATGAGTTCATAACAATGTTTACCTTGGAAGAGCATGTCTGACTTATGTTCGGAGGGTCTTGAGAGTGTTTTGGGTGTTTGGTGGAAGTTTAAGTTAGAATCCAAGTTTCTGGTGTCTGGTGTCCGCCCCAGCGGGTAAATTGTCCGCTCCTATTGGTCCGTCTCTGTAGAGGTTGACTCGTAGAAGCGAGGCTTGTGTGTTTGGTAAAGTTCCGCTTCGGTGGAGGCTTTTCACGCAGGGGCGGATGGGCCTCTGCGGGGCTTGTTAGCTTCTGCGCAAAGGCGAGGTGTAAAGTGACCTCGCCTCAGTGAGCCCTTTTTCCACGGGGGAAAAACTGCGCCGGCGGGGTTGATTCCGCTGGGGCGAAGTTATTGAATCATGAAACCTACTATATTCTCTAGGTCGAATAAATTTTCCCAAAATAACTTTCCTCGAACCTAGAGCTGCCAAAGGGAATTCTTAAGGGTCTTGACTAAATTCTTCATTTGAGATAAGGATTCCACCCTTTGTGATTAAATTTCATGATTTAAAGTCTTTAATGGTGATATAGTGTGCATGTGAATTGGGGAAGATAAGTTATAATTTTCATATTATGTTAAGAAAGGTTGAACCTTTGATTTATGGGGTAATATGGATTAGATGATCATGATTTTATGAATAATTATTAATATACGATAGATAATCATGTTGTGGAGTTTAATTTGAACATATAAACCCTTTTTGAGTTGGGGAAAATTCTAGGGTTACAAATTGGGGATTTTCCTAAATTATTCAATCAAAGGTCCAAATGAGCTTCGGTTTCTAATTACCTTAAGGATCTGACTGCTTAGTATGGGTTTATGCTTTTTGAGTAATAAAGTTTCAGTCTTGATGACGTGGGCCCGCGGTTAATTTTAGAAGTATTGATTTGTTTAAGGACTACATCCTTGTATTATGTATTAGCCTTATATTAACGAATAGTATATGCGTATTAGACTTCGATTACCACAAGGCGTTCTGAAAGGGCAAAGCCAGCGTAGAGATTTGATTGTTCGAGGGTCCTGTTCGGCCCAGATGTAGGCTACGATTTACTTTCACTAGACTCTGATAGAAGTACGTAATCAGTTATAAAAATTGAGGGGTATTGGGCGTGTTTGGGGTCCCACTCAAACGGTTGTGATGAACGATTGAGTGAGTACATGTGTTGAACTGTGATGATGTATGATTTAGGGAACCAATCTTAAGCGGGTTTTGACTGCTGATTGATTGGACTTGTGGCTATTATGTGGGCTCATCGCCATAATTGTTATCGTTGTGTTTATTCATCACACATGTTTTAAATATGATATCTTGATTACACTTGGACTATTGTTATTGAATTCTTGAAAGTATGTGATCTTCATCTCTATATTTGTTTGCATCTCATTACATCATGATTTCTTACCTTGTATTGTCATTTGAATTCATACACTCATGGTTATGTTGATATTGATATTAGTGTAGTATGAAATATGTTGTGGGTCCAAGAGACCGGAAAGGTAAAAATACTTATGAGATTGTTGCAACATTAAAAAGATGATGATACGCGGGGTACGAGTTGCACGCTTGCAACAAGTTATTACATACAAGGGTTGGGGTCTGTTGAGAAATTCCATAGGGTATATGGACTTCATGGGTCCCCCATCAGTGTGCAACTCATAGAATTTGAGCGCCTGTATAAGGAAAAAGGAAAGGTACCTGGTATATGCATTGCATTCATACCATACATACTTCATTGCATTGATTATCTGTTGATGAAATAATTGCTGGTTTGGTAATTGACAACTTGATTTATTTATAGATAAAATGAGGATTTATGATTGATATTTAAGTATTGAATACTGTTATTGAAATCTTTGGAACTAAATAACTCTTATGAATAAGAAATCTTCTGTAAATAATGTGACTTGTTGAATTTAGTGGACCTTTACATGAACTGCGTGACTTATTTGGCTACTAAATTGTCTAGAATAGGATTATGTGGTGTCAACTCAGTATTTATTTCTTTTTACGTATCTGTCGCGCCCGATTTTGACCTGCGAGCATCGCGACGCGATGGTTCGATTCCCTCTGGATTGGATAAAAATGCTTGTTTTGAGGAGTCGCCACCTAATTATTCTAAGGTGAATTAGGGCACCTAAATTCTAACTAAAAAATGCAAAATAACTCCAATTTTGTGGTCTGCGAAACTAATGAGATTCTAGGTAAGGGTTCTTTATTATCCTAAAGGGAAGGGGTTAGGCATCCTTTAAGATCCGCTAACTTGCGGTTATCCGATCAAACTCAGGTTAATTATTATAGTAAGAAAAATGCATGTTTTTTACAAGTATAAAAATAATGTTGCAAGATGTTAATAAAATGATGCATTTTGTACAAGTATGCATTTGTATGACATTAATATACATGTGAAGCTGAAAAAAGTATAAGTATGTATTTGTACGGCATTAATATACATGTAAAGCTTTAAAAAGTATGCATTTGTATGAAAATTGATAAAAATGTATGCAAGGTGATTTTTATGTGCGACGGGCCTAAAAATAGATAAACTAGCGATTTCCAATTTTAAAACTAACCGAGCCTAAGAATAAATGAACTAGCAATGGGTTTCCAGTTTTAGACTACCCTATTAATTAATTCTATGTCTGCCTATTCTAAACATTTCAATAATTTCACGAGTACAATAATATTACAATACAGAATGAAATAAAGCTGAATTAAAGAAAGTAAAAACAACAAAATAAATAATCTTTGAGGGGTATTTGTCTTCTTTGACTTTATCCCTTGCAAGCTGTCAAGAACAAACAGTTAGAAACAAATGAATATACATAACTTCAGATCCGTATCCAAAACAATAAATGTTTTGATTACGGAGGACTCAGACTTAAATTTTGAAAAGATCATTCCAATCACGCCGTGGCTGCAAACATATGACTCGTTGGTCATTTTAGTTGCATTGCCTACCGAACATGTTGGTTTCTCGGGTGAAAAAGATTTAAGTTTCATCATTGCCCAGAAGTTTTATTTTCCGTCTTTACAAATGTGGAGGCCTAAAAAATCGACGGATATTTTTTCATCGGCCAGTGTAGTATCGTGTTCAAATCAGCAAAATTAAATCAAAAGCAGTAAGCAGTAAGCAGCAAGTAGTAAGCAGAAAAAAAAGAGGCAATTTCAGAAAAGACACGATGTTTAGTTTAAAATAGAAAAATAGTAAAATAGTAAATATCCGTTGCACGGATATTTAAATGCTAAAACAGTGGACTGAAACAAGAAAGTAATGCTCGAAAGGTGCGGCCTCGGATTCAATTTCATCGGCCTAAATGCGGTATTTGGTTCAAAACAGTAAAACAGTAAGATATTCGTTGCACGGATGTTTAAAACAGTAAATTGAAAACAGAAAAATAAAAAAAAGCGTGGCCTCGAATTCAATTTCATCGGCCTAAATGCAGTATTGATTAAAAACTGTAAAACAGCAAGACAATCCGTGCACGGATGTTTAAAATGCCAAAAACAGTAAACTGAAACAGAGAAACGAAAAAAGCGTCGCCTCGAATTCAATTTCATCGGCCTAAATGCGGTATTTTGGTTCAAAGTAGTAAAAGAGTAAGATATTCGTTGCACGGATGTTAAAACAGTAAACTGAAAACAGAGAAACAAAAAAAGTGTGGCCTCAAATTCAATTTCATTGGCCTAAATGCGGTATTTTATTTAAAACAGTAAAACAACAAGATACATGTGTAATGGATATTCAAATACAAAAATATATTAACAGTTCATGATTAAAACATCCGACCTGAATTCTGAATTTTTGAACCAAAGCGAGTCGAATGCTTGAAATCAGGACCAGAGAGGCGAGACAGTGATCCGGCCAGGATTTCGGGTCGACCTGATCCGGAATCAAACATTTTTTTTGGAATTTTCAGATAACCAACAACAAAATATTAAACACAAAAATATGAAATTATTACCAGACCCGGGCTGACCCGACCCGAATCAGCAAAACCCGACCTGAAACATAAATCCGACCCGAATCAGTTTTTCTTGTATTTTCAGATAGCCAACAACAGAATATTGAACACAACAAAAATTTGGAAATTTATTCGAGCTGGGTCGACCCGACCCGGATCAGTGACCCGATCCGAATCGGATGTTTTCAACCCGAATCGATTTCTTTCCAAATTTTCAGATAACCAACAACAAAATATAAAGACACAAAATCTAGAAATTTATTCAAACCGTGTCGACCCGATCCGAATCGGATGTTTTCAACCCGAATCGATTTCTTTCCAAATTTTCAGATAACCAACAACAAAATATAAACACACAAAATCTGGAAATTTATTCAAACTGGATCGACCCGACCCGAATCGGATGCTTTCAACCCGAATCGATTTCTTTCCAAATTTTCAGATAACCAACAACAAAATATAAAACACAAAAATATGAAATTTATTCAAATCCGGTCGACCCGACCCGGAATCCGAAAAAACAGTGAAGAATAACAAAAATTCCAGATTATTCAATGCCAAAACCCCAATAATTTAACTTATATTTTCGGACTCTTTAAGATGAAGAACACATGCAAAGAAGAACAAATACCTTTAAGAAGATTTCAGATTTCAAAACTTAACAACGAGATTTTCGGACCAAAAACCCAACAAAAACCGACCTTTTCTTCTTGATTTCGGGCCCCTTTTTTATTTCTCTTTCGATTTGGACCGAACCCCAACCCCCCCCCCCTAAAATGAAGAACAACATGGGGTATTTATAGATGGCTTCGTACCCATAATAATCAAGTTCAAATTTCAAACAAAAGGGGCAAAAATCCGATCTTTGGGGCGGATTCTTGGGGTATGGGTTGCGGATTTTAGGGGATAGGGGTATGGGGTGTGTCGGGTTGGTCGCAGGGGTAAGGTGGTGTCAGGGGTTGGTGGCGGCAATGTGGGGTCGGAGGTATGGGGTGTCGGCCGAAGGGGTGTGTTTGGTTGAAAGAGAGTAAGGGTGTAGGGGTTTTTTTGGTTTTGGGGGTGTTTGGTTTTGGGGAGAAATAAATGGGTAGTGGGTTTGGGCTTACGGGTTGGTCGGTTGGGCACAGAGGCGAGTTGTGAGGCTGCGAAAATGGGGGGTGGCCGATTGGGCTTGGTGAAATAAAGGGGAAGAGAATAATGGGTATTGGGCTTGGGGGGTTGGTTTGGTTTGGTTAGGGAATTAGGAAATAAGAAATTAGGGTGCTGGGTTGGGGTGAAAATAAGAGAGGGGGAGTTGGGCCAATTGGGCCTGGTCGGTTGGGTGGCCGACTGGGCTGAGTTAAAATAGGGGTGGCCTAATGGGCTGCCCCTTTTATAATGGGTGTTTATGTTGGGTTGGGAAATAAATGGGTTATGAGTTTAAAATATAAAAAAGGGGTTTTATTATATAAAAAGAAAGCTTTGCAAAATTTATAAATTTTAAAGATGACAATATGATAAAAATATAATATTTGCAAAATGCTTGGTGCTAAATAAAAAATAATAATGGGATGTCGTTTTATGAAACTAATAAAAAATAACATATAATATTAGGATAAAAAGTATGATTTTGATATAAAAATGCAAATAATATATATATATGCCTATATTTTAAAATTGTTTTAAGGTGTTAAAAATATTTAAAATTGCAAATAAAATCATAAAAAATGGGACAAAATTGGGATTGCTCAAGACCTTGGGTATGTTTGATGCTATTTGGATCATTTTTGATAGATTGACCAAGTTCGCGCATTTCATTCCGGTCCAAACGACATATAATGCAGAGAAGTTGGCTAAGATCTACATTCGGGAGATTGTTCGTCTTCATGGTGTACCTATTTCTATCATCCCAGACTGGGGTACTCAGTTTACATCATATTTCTGGCAGACTTTGTAGAAAAAGTTGGGTACTCGCTTGTATCTTAGTACAACATTTCACCCCTCAGACTGAAAGTCAGTCCGAGTGGACTATTAAGGTATTGTAGGACATATTACGAGCCTGCATGATTTATTTTGGTGGTCATTGGGACCAATTCTTATCTTTAGTAGAGTTTGCGTACAACAATATCTATCACTCCAGTATTGATATCACACCGTTTGAGGCCTTGTATGGTGGGAGATGTCATTCTCCTATTGATTGGTTTTATGCGTTCGAGGTTCGACCTTGGGGTACCGATTTGTTAAGGGATTCCTTAGAGAAGGTGAATATGATTCATGATAAGCTTCTGGCATCCCAGAGAAGGTAGAAAGAGTATGCGGACAGGAAGGTCCAGGATTTGGAGTTTATAATTGGTGACAATGTTCTACTGAAGGTTTGGCCATGAAGGGGTGTGATGAAGTTTGGAAAGAGAGGGAAGTTGAGTCTGAGGTATATATGACCTTTTGAGATTATTCATAGGGTTAGAGAGGTGGCATATGAGTTGGCTCTGCCACTAGGTCTTTCAAGCATCAATCCGATTTTCCATGTGTCTATGCTAAAGAAGTATCATGCCGACAATTCATATATCATTCAGTGGGACTCCGTATTATTTGATCAGAATTTGGAGTTGGAGAAGGAGCATATGGCTATTTTGGACAGGTAGGTGAGAAAATTGAGGTCTAAGGAGATAGATTATGTGAAGATGTAATGGAAGCATCGTCCTATTGAGGAGGCGACTTGGCAGATAGAGTTTGACATACGGAGCATATATCATGACCTATTTACTACTTCCAGTATGTTTCCCCTATTCGTTCCTCTCTGTTCGAGGATGAACATTTGTTTAATTAGTATCTGATGTAATGATTCATCAGGTCATTTTTAGCTAAGACTCTTATTTGCTTATTTAACCCTGTTGTAGTCTTTGTGTGGGGTTTGTGATGCACGAGGATGGGTGGCATAGATCCTGAGGTCCCCTTTATATAAGTTTCGGATGAAAACCCCAAAATAAGAATCTTAGAGTTGCATAATTTGACTCAAGGTTGACATTTGAGTAAATGGGTTCGTTTCCGGGTTTCGTCACCTCCGATAGCTCCAGAGGGTCATTTATGACTTAGTCGAGTCATTAGTTTGCTTCCCAACACAATCAGATGTATTTTTTGATCTTATTTGTGAGATTTGGATATTTGGTTATTTTGAGTGATTCTTTAGAAAAATATGTCTTAGCTCGGTTAAATAGGAAATCTGATATTGCGAGTGAGTTCGTAGCACTGTTTACCTTGGGAGAGCATGTCTGATTTGTGTCTGGGGGGTCTCAGGAGTGTTTTAGGTGTTTGGTGGAAGTTAGAGTTAGAATCTAAATTTCTAGTGTCTGGTGTCCGCTCATGCGGGTCTACCTCTGCAGAGGTTGGCTTGCAGAAGCGGGTCTTATGTGTTTGGTAAAGTTTTGCCTCAGCGGAGGCTTTTCACGCTGGGGCGTATGCGCCTCTACAGGGTTTGTTCGCTTCTACGCAAAGGCGAAGTGTCAAGTGTCCTCGCCTCAGTAAGCCTTTTTTTCGCAGGAGCGAGACCGAGCCAGGGGGAATTTCTGAATCAGAAAACTTAATATATTCTCTAGGTCGAATCACTTTTCCCAAAATAACTTTCCTCGAACCTAGAGTTTCCAAAAGGGAATTCTTGAGGGTCTTGACTAAATTCTTCATTTGAGGTAAGGTTTCCACTGTATGTGATTAGATTTTATGATTTAATGTCTTTAATGGTGATATATCGTGCATGTGAATTGGGGAAGATAAGTTGTAATTTTCATATGAGGTTAGGAGAGGTTGAACCTTTGATTTAAGAGAGTATTATGTATGATATGATCATGATTATATAAATAAGTATTAATCTATGATAGATAATAATAATGTGGTGGAGTTTAATTTGAATATAGAAACCCTTTTTGGTTTTGGGAAAATTCTTGGGTTACAAATTGAGATTTTTCTTAAATTATTCAATTGACGGTCCAAATCAGCTTAGGTTTCTAATTAACTTAAGGATATGACTACTCAGTATGAATTTATGCTTTTTGAGTAATAAAGTTTGAGTCTTGATGATGTGGGCCCGAGGTTGGTTTTAGAAGTCTTGATTTGTTTAACCATATATTAATGAATAGTATATGCATGTTAGACTTTGATTACCACGAGGTGCTCCAGAAGGGCAAGGGCAAGGCCAACGCAGAGATTTGATCATTCGATACTCATGTTCGGCCTAGATGTAGGCTATGGTTTACTTTCACTAGACTTCGATAGAAGTACGTAATCAGTTATCAATATTGAGGGGTATTGAGAGTGTTTGAGGGGTCCCACTCAAACAGTTATGATGGACGTTTGAGTGGGTACCGATGTTGAACTGTGATGATGAGTGATTTGGGGAACCAACCTTTAGCTAGTTCCGACTGTTGATTGATTGGGCTTATCACTATTATATGGGCTCGTCGTCATACTTGTTATCGTTGTGTTTATTCATCACACATGCTTTCGATATGATATCTTTATTATACTTGGACTATTGTTATTGACTTCTTGAAAGCATGTGATCTTCATCTCTATACTTGGTTGCATCTAATTACATCATGATTTCTTGCCTTGTATTGTCATTTGAATTCATACACTCATGGTTCTGTTGATATTGATATTGGAGTGGTATGAAATATGTTGTGGGTTTAAGAGACCGGGAAGGTAAGAACACTTATGAGATTATTGCAACATTAAAAAGATGATGATACGCGGGGTATGGGTTGCACGCCTGCAACAAGTTATTACATATAAGGGTTGGGCCTTGTTGAGAAATTTCAGAGGGTATATGGACTTCGCGGGTCCCCCATAGGTGTGTAACTCATAGAATTTGAGTGCATGTACACGGAAAAAGGAAAGGTACCTGGCATATGCATTGCATTCATACCATACATACTTCATTGCATTGATTATCTATTGATGAAATAATTGTTGATTTGGTAATTGATAACTTGATTTATTTCTAGATAAAATGAGGATTTAGGACTGATATTTACGTATTGAATACTATTATTGAAATCTTTGGAACTGAATAACTCTTATGAATAAGAAATTTATGTGAATAATGTGACTTGTTGAATTTAGTGGACCTTTACATGAACTACGTGACTTATTTGGCTACTAAACTGTCTAGAATAGGATTATGTGGTGTCAACTCGGTATTTATCTCTTTTTGCGTATCTTCCGTCATTGTCGGACTTTGTTGCCTATGAGGGTACATTTGTGTATTCATACTACACTTGCTGCATTCTATTTGGATGCATATACAACTCCGTCTGCCAGTTCGGGACCGCGTGGCTGAGTTTGACCAGACTATTCAGACATTTAGGGTGAGGATGCTACTTTTGGCATGCCCCGGGATGCTTATATCTCTATCTCTGTCTTTATTTTATTTTAGAGACACATTCAAACATTTTAGATTATGTTATTCAGTTTTGGCCTATGTGGCCTTCAATTAGACTTATATTCCACACTAGTGCTCTTGTATTATTGACCAGATCTTTTGGGGGGTTGTTTTGACCTTCAGACTTATGGTCCCGCATTTTTATGTTATGATAGACACGATTTTTATGTATTTTATTATTTCTACATTTCTTTATTTATTTAGTACTGCTTATATGGGGAGTGATTCGTCTACCAATGGAAAAGTGTAGGTGCCACCACGATTCCTAAAATGGGTCGTGACACCACCTCCCTCACACATATCGCGACAAAACTCAACTACCTACTAACCTTCTATCCAAATCTTCGACCTCCATATCTTCCTATCTACAGTTATGTCCTCAGTCAACTGAAGTTGTGCCATGTCCCTTTCAATCACATCTCCCCAATTCTTTTTTGGCCTGCTTCTACCTCTTTTAACTTCTGCTATTTCCAACTCCTCACACCTCCTAACTAGCGCATCCGTACACCTCCTCTTCACATGTCCGAACCATCTCAGTCGCGCTTCTCTCGTCTTTCTTCCACGAAGGCCACTCCAACCTTGTCCTATATAACTTTATTTCTAATCACATCTCCCTCACTATGACCACACATCCATCTAAGTATCATCATCTCCACTACATTCATCTTCTGGAGGCGAGCGTTCTTAACTGGCTATCATTCTACCCCATACAACAATGCTGGTATAACCACCACGTTGTAAAACAACTATGTAGAAGAATAAAGTTTTAAATTTTTTTTGGCCCGTCGGCCGAAATTAGTTACGGGCTCTAGCGAAAATATACAAAATCTATACTTGATTATGTATATTATATATATATATATATAATAAACAAAACCAAAAATGTAATTATCCCAGGAATATTAAGAATAGAAGCATTAAAATCCCTCCATTCCTTAGACGATAAGGAAAAAAAGTTTTGCTCAACCTTTATTATATGTGAAACATGTCCAAGAAGTTGTTTGTATATGTAAGCGATTTGGTTAGTTATAAATCTTGAGACTCATCATAAGAATCTAATATCATCCAAGAATGGAAGAAAAATAAACGAAAATCGCTTATCCCCACTTAGTGCATAAAGCCAAATTTCGTGATGAAGCAAAAGAATTTACACAAATAATTTTCTATGAATAAATCATTTTTTTCGCAATCACAACAGAAGAAATTGATTAACAATAACACTGTCATCCATCAGTATCTACTTCTCCTGGTGTAGTTCTTGTATTTAGAATCGCCCTTTTACAAAATTTAGAGCATTTCTCTTCTATACCAAGAAATTCTTGTCTTGTGATCTTTGTTCCATGGATTAAACGTCAGATTCATGATAATAATATTTTATATTATTATAGATTTTCTGTTTGAACAAAATTTCTTATTTTCATCCCTTAATTGACATTTGTTCATTTGACTAATGACTACGTACCATTATTAGTCAATATTTGCACAAAAAGGTATGGACAAAATTAGCCCGAAACATAGTTTGAACAGTGGAAATCTTTCACTATAAATTGCTACTATCTGCTTAGTACAATTCACAACAAACTTAAACGCATAGCTACAAAAAGAGAAGCACTAAAATTTGCCAAATTCATCATCATCATGAACAACAAAGTCATTCTAGCCATCCTATTTTGCTTCCTCCTCATTGCATCCAATGGTGAGCTATCTTAATTACCTTCCGCTCCATTTGTTCTCATGTTGTACGCACTTCGGAAGTGTGTCAAAAGATTGGATGTTAATTATTACTTTCTTCGTCTCAATTTATATGCATTTTTTTTTTACCTTTTTCAGTTTTAATAAAAGAAAGACACATTTCTATATTTAGTACTGTACAAGTTAATATAGTGTTATGCAATTAGTGTAATTTAACCTGCTATAGTAGGTCATCACTCTATTTTCCATGATAGAGTAAATAGATTGTATTCTATAATATAGTTTTCTAGACATTTATATATGGGGATTTAATGAAATATATAATACCACAATTGGAGAACCTTTGGCCTAAAGCAACATTTTGAACTTCATTTACCACTACACTAGAACTTTTTCATATGTCAACAACAAGATTCAACAGTTTATGTATAAAAAGAGAAGCCCGATGCAATAGTTTATGTATATAGAATTAAAAAAAAAACTGTTTTGCTTTATTGCCGCAGTCAAATATGAAGGGGATTCAATTGAAGCCCCTTGCCTATACTTAATTAGCTTCACCCCTGGTTTTACGGTGGAACATGTCGTTTATCATTTTTGCAAGTTACGAATCCATGTTTACCATAAAAGTTACATGTAATTGGCTTTTAAGTGATCAGATACCGTAAAGCAATTACGCTATCAACGTATATTAATTGATCTAACTAAGACGTTATACAGAGGCGGATGTAGCAAACCATATCGAGGTTTGATCGGAACCCAGTATTTTTGGCATATATAGCATAAATTTATATGTAAGAATTCAGGAAAATTATAATATATAGCAGATATATATTCATAACTAAAAATATATTGAGTTCAACGTTAAGAACCTTAAATATTGAACCTGTATAATTTAAATTTTGGATCTGTCTCTAATCTTATATTATGCAGAGATACAAGGAAGAGAGGCAAAAGTTTGCCAAAGGCGGAGCAAGACATGGTCAGGGCCTTGTATTAACACTGGCAATTGCAGCCGTCAATGCAAGAATCAAGAGGATGGTCGCTTTGGAGCTTGTCACAGAAGTGGCATTGGATTTGCTTGCTTCTGCTATTTCAACTGCTAAATGAAAACCAACACCTATGTTTTCACTATATTTCTAAGAGTGTACTATCAAACTATGTAGTGTTGTGTGTTGTTTGAATAAGGGCGTCCAATTTACTAAAATTGGAAGTACCCATAGTTTTGTTGGTGTGTCCAATTACATATCATTTCGTATTATATTGTATTGTATTATACTGTATTATCTTAATGAATACAACATTTTGATAGATTGTATCATTTTCGGTCTTTATATAATGCCACACATCGACAATTTGAAGGATAAACATATAATTTCAAAAAGATTATATAATTTTGACTTTATATAAAGTTTAAGAAAGTAGAGAAGACCTTTAATTATTTGGTCTTAAATATGACATGTGGAAAGTTGGAATGAATGACTTGCCAAAAAAGAAAAGATACATTCTTTCTGAAACGGACTAAAAAAAGAAAGTAAGACTTACTTTTTGAAACCGAGGGAATATCATATCTATACTATTTTAAAAACATGAATATAAATGTTGGTTGACCGAAATATCTTTCAAATATTGAAAGACTTTTATACCCTTTAAATTTAATTTTACAATATGTTTACTCGATATTTTGGTAATAAAAAATATCACATCGAGTACTTAATAGTTTTTGTTATGTGAATTTGATTCCAATGCAAATTCTATATGGTAAGACTTCTATTAGGAAAATATGACTATTCTTACGTTTTACTATAAATTTAACAAAAGCATGCACGTGCTTCCCGGGAGAGCTAAGAATCCGGCCTCTCCATTTAATTTATGTAAGGTTTGGCTTATTTAATTACGTTAACTTATTATTCAGGGGGGCATATTGATGAATTGATATATACTTATTTATGGATTGCTTGGATGTACTTTTGTATGTATGTACTTGATTTTTTTAATAGGATATCTTATTTTTGCGAGTACCTTAATTTTTTAAAGATAAATAACTAAATATTCTAAAAAGTGATTGATATTCTTATAATATAATTTTGTTTAGGAACGATTTTCAACACTTTTGTATAAGTAAATGACAATAAATAAATATATGATAATTTAATCTCTAATATTATATTATCTTAGTCGTAACATGTTTTCTATATGAGAAAAAGGAAAAAAGAATAAATACAGAAAACATCAATTTCAAATAAGTATTAAGTAGATATAATCCTATACTATGGTAATATTTTTGTAACTCATATAGTAAATATATATAATTATAAATAATATTATCTAATATTTTTTAATATGATTGAAATTGATTGGGAATAACGTGCAACTGCACTTTTATAGATACTAGTTATACTAAAAAGTGGGAAGCTCCTCCGTTCAAAGTTAGATTACAATTTTGCCCCTGCACTAGATTAAAATGTAATAAACATCTAATTAAATATTAAATAGTAATATTTTAATTACATGAAGGTTGAATTACATGTTCAGGAGCAGTAATTCCAACAATTTATTTATGTTCAAGGAATATGGAGAAGCTAAGGAGTTACAAAAGTAATTAAATATGGACCGAATTCATCTGATTGTATATGAATGGTGATTTCTTCATTAATGATGAATTAAAAAGCCTAGGAACATGTAGGATTGATTAGATAAATTGTGTCAACTTCAAGTAATTCTATGAAGAGCATAATCTGATGGTTTGGAGAGAGTTGACAAACGAGAAGCTCTCAAAGGCTTTTTCAAGGTTTCTGCCATTCGATGTAAGACTTTATTTTCTTCTTTTTATTTTTGGTCAAATTGCACTCAAAGTTCAAACAATTCTTATTTCGAGGTATTAGTTATTGTCATTGTGGCTACTGGTTCTCTTTTTTATTTTTTATTTTTTTATCCTTCATATTTTTCATTTGCGGATGTGAACGGTGAATTCAATTTTTGTACTTGTGTGTGGATATGGAAATTTAGCAATACGCTTCAATGGGGGTTGCCTTGCAACGATTGTTCCTAGCCTTTACAAGGAGGGTGCTAATTGTGGTGCTTGTTATTTGCTGTGCCGCAAATTTACTGACACATTTGATATCAATTTCATAAATTATTGATGTCCTTAACGCATTTGTAGTGTGTATTTCTTATTTTATTTGGTGTTTGTAGGATTTTTGCATCGTAACACTAAAAATGAGGAAAAATGCATAAACATGGACAAACGTTCTGAAAAAAAGGAAGAAATGCAGCAAAGACCACTTCTACGGACTGCATACCGGGAAGCTCAACCACACTTTTAAACAGTGATCAGAGGATTTTGGAGTCCTGAAGTGCGACCCATTCTGCGGTCTGCACTTCTGTTATGCGGACCGCAGTCCGGTCTGCGAATCATTGCTCCACAAAAGTCTCAGCTCAGATTGCGATGCTTCGAAGCATTTCTGCGGACGACAGTTCAGTTCTGCGGTCCTCACTTCCTATCCCAGTTCAAGACAGTCAAGATTGAAGACCACTCTGCGAACCCTAACAAAAATGAAGCCTCACCTATATTTTACCTAACCCTAACAAAAATGAAGCCTCAATATTCACAACCCCAAACCCGGACGCTCCTAATAATTTTCCTATCGGGATGAAATATGTTTAATATGTTGAAATCAAATTCAGGACCAATTATGCCAACTGTACCTTTAAAACCAGCCATGTTCATCAATAGAGAACCACACGTAGAATGAAATTCTTCGGAGGTCAAACAACTAATCATTCAGGAGAATTTGCAATATGCTATTCTGGGTAAGTTTTCTTATGATACAATCGACATTAAGGAATTAAGGAAGGCCATTCCAGATCAGTGTGGCATTAAGGGTAATTGCACCTTTGGCCTTATTGAAGATACACACATTTTGATTAGATTATCCTTATTAGAAGACTATGTTAAGGTGTTATCTACACCTTCATATTACATCAAAGTGCAATCGAGGTATTGTCAAATGCGAACATTGATTTGGAGTCCTTGGTTTAAACCAGATGAAGAAACCTTTGTAGCTATAGCATGGATACGTGTTCCAGAATTGCCTCCAAATTTCTTTGCAAGGGAAGCATATTTTTCAATGGCATCAGCAGTAGGCAAACACTTGACAGTCGATTTGGCCACTACAAATAAAACATGACCTAGCTGTGCAAAAGTAAAAGTAGAGTTAGATTTATTAGTAGAACACCCTCAAATGATACATATATCAGAAAAGGATGAAAAACAGGAAAAGTGCAATCAAAATGGATAAAGATCAAATATGACTATCTTCCAAAACATTGCAAGCATTGTAAGTTAATGGGGCATGAAGGGAAGGAATTCAGAGCTTTACATCCATAATTGGAGAGACAATACAGAGAAGAAATGGGAATGCAAAATAAGGAGAATGAAAACATACATGAGATTGGAACTGCTACTAATCAAAGAAGGATTTTGTATAGTGAAAATATTATTGGTAATATACAAGTAAAACAAGAATGGATGTAGAGAAGGAAAAATAAATACATCAGAGATTCAAGTGGTGTTATACTAGGAGAGTGAAGGAAGATGACAAACAAAAAGAGGAGGACAAGGTAGAAACCATAATATCTTTGATGTTCTGACCAATACTGAGGATGAGGAGAAGGAGATAGTTGAAGAGAAACCTGCAGAAAAGCAAAAGGTACATGAGCAAGAGGAAGATAAGGAGAAAAAAACTCAATTGAAAAGTCCTTGGAAGAGCAAGGAAACAAGTCATGGCAAAGAGGAGGAAAGAAAGCAACAGTCAACACAAAAGATAAGTCTTAAGAAGAGAAAAATTGCAAGTAGTGGAATGTAATAGGGAGGAACATCACAGAAAAGCAAAAATGACAGCAATAGTACAGGAAAGGGTAAGGGAGAAGAGGACGAAATCAATTCAAGAATGGATCTCAATACTGAGAAATTGCAAACACCAAAAGGCAATCAATTGCCAGGCAACAAGAATGTTACAATCAACTCACAAAAGGAGAATGTCAATCCAAACGGAGAAGTACTAAACGAAATAATTTTTTTTAACATCATCAGAGTAATGATAACGTCCAGTCAAGTCATCAACATTCAGCTCAATCATCAATAAAAAGCAAGCAACATATAAGTGACACACAAAATAAGGGAGGGGAGGTAACACTAATCCATGTAAGTAGTGAAAACGATAGTTCAAAAAAGGAGAAAAAACATGGTTCTCGAAGTATAAACAGATGAGATAACAAGGCTTTAGAGGTGATCAACACTCAACATGATACAGGCCAGATAGTGCACACAAAGCTAGGGAACACATAGTAGAAGAATGATAAAACAAGAGCAAAAGATGTTGATACTCATTAAATTAGCCATACCATGCAGGTTGTGGCTAGAGCAGGTGATCTTTCTCCTAAACAGGTGGAAAAATCTTATGGAAGGGGCAAAAAAAGACCATCAGTGATACCAGTGTACCTAAAAAAAGAACTATTCATAAATCTAATGTTTCCTAATGAATGCTATCATTTGGAATATTAGATCTGTGAATACAATGGAGGATGCTGACGGTAGGGTGTGACTGACTCGTGGGGCCAGCAGGCAGTGGGCCCGCTGGAGAATTTTGGGTGCGGGGCATATCCGAAAAATGGTGAGTAATATACGGGGATATACCATCATCCAAAAAATTATACGAACTAGGCTCGGGAGTATCAACTTTAGTAAATGGAAATTGGGTTTCATAAAAAATTACATGGCGATTAATGATGATTTTCTTGGAGGATAAATCAAAGCATTTATAACCACGATGGTTGGACGGAAAATCCAAAAACACACACGGAGTAGACCGGGCCTGAAGTTTGTTAATTGTGGTGGACGGAAATAACGGATAACACAAGCACCCAAAAACCCGAAGATGAGAATAAGAAGGAGTCTTATTATATAAAATTTTAAGGGGGGAAGAATATGTCAGACCTTTGGAAGGAATTATGTTAAGGAAATATGTAGCCATTTGAAGAGCATGAGGCCAAAAATATGGGGGTACGGAAGCATGCATTAAGAGAGTGCGGACAATGTTATTTATGGAACTAATTTTGCGTTCGGCTTTCCCATTTTGTGAAGACGTATAAGGACAAGAAAAATGAAAATTGATCCCATTATTAGCACAGAACTCCCGAAACACCCCATTGTCATATTCTTTGCCATTATCACACTGAATATTTTTTATTTCTCGTTCGAATTGAGTTCTAATGAATGCTCTAAATTTTAAGAAGATGGAAAACACTTGAGATTTATTTGCAATCGGAAATGTCCATAAAAATTTAGAATATCCATCCAAAAACAAAACATAATACCGGTGACCCAGAGAACTCAGAACAGGAGAAGTCCATAGATCGCTATGAATAATATCAAATGGCATTAAAGTATGTGAATTTGAGGCAACAAATGGTAACCTAACAATTTTTCCTAAAGAGTAAGACTGACAATTTGGAGTACTATTCGTACCCTTACATGAAATAAAATTATTTTTAAGTAAAGATGACAAAATAGAAGATCCCAGATGACCAAGCCGAGCATGCCACAAGGAAGGAGCAAGGGCTGCGAACGCTGACGGCAAGGCTGGACTCGATGGACTGAAATCGGGTGTGATAGGATAAAGATCTCCCCTACTATCACACCTCATGAAAGGACTCCCCGTCTTGAAATCCTTCACAGAAAAACCAAAAGGATCAAATTCAACAGAAATGGAATTGTCAGTGGTGAATTTTCGCACAAACACTGAGGTTTTAATCAATTTGGGGCATGTAGAGTATTTTTCAAGATAAGGGGAGGATTGGGGGGGAGATAGAGTTTTATGACCATAACCCTGAATTGGAATAGAGTTACCATTACCGACAATTATACCACGAGGGTTGCTCAAATTGGCATAAGATGAGAGAGTACCTTGATCGGAAGTCATGTGTGTCGTTGCGCCGGTGTCCATGTACCAATTTGGATCCGGTTGCATCAACCCAAGTGTGTGCATTGCAGCCTCAATGTCGGTGTGGGTAGATGTGGGGCCCACTGCCGAGAATGCTTGTGTGGGCTGAGGCCCAAGCAGTCCACCCTGCTGCCCCGACCCAATGCTGAAACGAGAAGCTGCCTGCTGATTGTTGGGCTTGAAGTTAAGCTGTCCAGCCCACTGGCCGCTGGAAGGGCCTGAAAAATAGGGGTTGCTGGCCCACGGCCCATTGCCCCAGCCCTACTGCCATGGGCCCTATGACTGGGACCAGTAGGGAGGAGGCCCACTGTTGACTGGACGGGTCCCACTACCGGACTGCTGACCAGCGGAACCACTACCGAAACCACCGCGTTTGCCCCCGCGGTTTTTGTTATTATTCTTACGATTATTTTTACAGCCACTATGAGTACGATTTTGGCCCGAATTGTCAACAAAACCTGAAGAATTTCTGGAGGACGTCATTAGGACGATGGGGCTTGCTTTGGTAGCCGTTTTTTTAGCAAAATCGGCTTCTTCCAAAGTAAGCATGGAGCGGGCTTGATAAAAAGTGGGAAGTAGGTTGCTTTGACGAAGGAGAGTCCCAACGCCATTATAGGCCTCCGAGAGACCGACAACCAGTTGTAGAACCAGACGATTATTTGTCACAGGTGCGCCAACGTTACGGAGTTGGTCCGCCAACTCCTTGAGTTTCTTGCAATACGCAGATACGTTTGGAAATTCTTCCATGCGAACTTGAGAGAATTCCTGCTCGAGTGTGACAACACGTGAATGTTGGTTATCTTGGAATATGTTACACAATCTATTCCAGGTAGCCATAGCCGTGGTATCCGGCTCAATAATCGTCTATAAGAGGTCAACCGAAATAGTGGAATAAATCCACTGGAGAACGGTAGCATCAAGAGTAATCCATAACTGAGGATCATCCGCGGGAATATGTGCAGCGGAAGGAATTATGTGATGGATGACTTGATGGGAGATAGCGTGAATTTTAAACAATTCTGCCCACGTCGCATATTGGACGTTTTCCATCTCAAGAACAATAAGGATGTTGTTCTTGATATTAGAAACCATGAGGGCAGGATGAAAATTATTCTTAGACATATTAAAAGAACAAAGGGAGAGGAGGGGAAATTTGGGAAGAGTGGAGGTTAATAATATCACGAATTCCGGTGAAGGGGGACGGAATTCGGCGACGGTGGTGGCCGAGAGAGGGCACAAAAAATGAGAGCAATGCGGAAGCAAGACCTAGTCTCTTGATACCATGAAAGAAATAATCCCCTTGATTATTTTCATTAATTGAAAAGTATATATACAAGTTACATATTTCCATAATAGGAGAATCCTATTCCTATTCTACTCCTAAAACCTTGTTCTACCATAATTCTAACTATACAATTATGGTAAGTGTACAAGACTAATTAAGGTAACCTTTACACTAAAATATACCACAAATATATATACCAAATATACAATCTGCCCGTGATGGGCATTCTATCCGAGATGGGCTCTGTCCGAGATGGGCCATTACCCGTGATATACACTTCTGTATATCAAGTGTATATCACGGGTATATTACCTTATTTAACACTTCCTATACTTCATAATGTAGTCCTTAATGCTTTCTTAAAGTGTATAAACATCGGGGTCGAGTTGGGCGTGCTTCTCCTACAATGAATTATGTGCCACGGGAATTTAGAATAGTCAGGTCGATAAGTTCCAAATATTATATAATTGTTAAAACATAAATATGAACAACGCCCTTTGCACTCGATTGGCTAATTAAAGTCAAAGCAGCCATCTTCTTTTAGTATACTTGTGTTTCCTTGCAAAAAGAAAACAATTGAGAATAATATTTTGTTTCTTTATTTCTTTTTTTAAACCTTTACTTTCATTGAACTCCATAAAGTTTAAATTTTCTCCTGGGATTTAGAGAGATTATTCTTTTCTTTTTATACCACCACACCCTTCAAGAAGCATATTAACGAATATTTTCTAAATATTCACAGTATATTTTATAATTATTATTGTTGTATGTTTAAGGTAACTTAGGATTCTTACTGTATTAGGAATCAACCTCTGTACAATTATATATACACTATATATATTGTGAATTAATGAAAAGACTCCTCAAGGGAGATTATTCCAAACTTACATGGTATCAGTAGCCAAACCCTAAACCCCACTTTTGTTTTTCTATACTAGTGTCGCAGACCCCCCCCCCCCTCCTAAAACATCGACGGCCACCCCACCTAGTTGTTTTCTTCCCAATTTTTATGGCTAACATGTCTCCTCCCACTTCCCCTAAAGCCACTGGTTCATCCACCGGTATATTTGACAACCATCCTCCTTCTTCATCGTCTTCTTTTCATCCGGCTTTTGCCATTAACAATATCAAGAATTTCATCCCCATAATTCTTGACCAAGAAGACTGTCAATAATCTATGTGGGTAGAACTATTCTATATCCATGCTTGTGCATACAACGTGCTTGACCACATTGATGATTCAATTCCTTGCCCCACGGATGTTGCAGACTCGATATGGCGTTGCCTTGACGCCATAGTCAAGCAATGGTTATACGACACTATATAAAAAGACTTGTTGTGTACCATCATGAAAATAGGTGCTTCAGCGCAGGAACTTTGGGTGTGATTAGAAGAAATTTTTTAGGACAATAAAAATATTCGGACAGTGTATTTGGAGGAGTAATTCAACAATACGCGTCTAGAGAATTTTAACTTGTCTGAATATTGCAAACAACTGAAACTCATCGTTGACCAACTCTCCAACGTTGAGACATCTATTTCTGAAATCAAAATGGTACTACAACTTGTTGTCGGCTTACCAAAAGGGGAAAATGATATTATTGCAACGATGACTCAATAGGACGACTCACTACCAAGTTTCAACCAGGCACATTCACAACTGTTGTTGGAAGAGACCCGACGTGCTAAACAAGACGAGCACAATCAAAAGGCACTAGTCGTTGAAAGTGTGGTACCACCGGCGACCTTCATCACCCAACCACCACCGCCGGACAAACAGCAACAGAATATCCATGACGGAGGACGTGGCGGCAGAGGCCGCGACAATGGCAACAAAGAGAAGGGCCGCGACAGAGGCCAGAAATCCCAGCAGGTAGGCCCAATGCCTGATCCCTATTTCCAGTGGGCTGGACAACTAGGCTGCCGAATACTGGGAATTGGGCCTCGCCTGCGTGCCCCTACCCAACAGCAGGGGCCCAATTCTCGCAGACCTGGATACCTGGAATTCTGGGCTTTGCCCCAGCCAACAGACAGGCCCAACAACCCAATCATCAGGAAATTTGGTGTCGGCCCAGCAGAACTCGCAAGTCTACAGCCGGGCCCCCATTGATTTAGGTCAGGCCTTCAATGCCTTGAACCTTCAACAGCCCGACGAAAATTGGTACATGGACACCGGAGCCACATCTCATCTCACCCGCTCGTCATGTAATTTATCTCAACTACTTTGGTTAAAGCATCCTCAATTTATTATTGTTGGTAATGGCCACCGTATTTCGATTGAAGGTTACGCTAATATATGTATCAAACATCCCCACCCACATTTATCCCTGAGCCATGTCATTTACGCCCCCATCATCATTAAAAATTTGATCTCTGTTGGAAAATTCACTCGAAATAATTTTGTCTCTATCAGATTTGACCCTTTTGGTTTTTCTGTGAATGATCTCAATACGGGAAAATTTTTTACGCGCTGGAATAGTGTGGGAGACCTCTACCCCTACACTCAATCTTCCGCTGTCAGAACACATTCACCTACCTCCCTTGTTTCACTCTCTCCGTCAACTTGGCATAACAGACTTGGACACCAGGAGCAACAATTTTTAATTTTCTTAGGTCTAATTAGCGTATTCAATGTAATAATGGGAATCTTACCCAAAATTGTTTATCTTACCCGTTAGGAAAACATACTCGTCTTCCATTTATGTCATCCTTAAGTGTTACATTTTCTCCATTTGATATTGTTCATGCTGATTTGTGGACATCTCCTGTTGTTAGCTATTTGAGTCACAAATTTTATCTAGTTTTATTAGATAATTTTTTTCATTTTATCTGGATTACCCACTAAAGTTCAAATCCAAAGTTTTTGCCAAGTTTATTGAGTTTCAAAAATTCATTAAAACTTAATTTGATAAATCCATAAAATCTTTTCAATGTGATAATGGACGTGAATTTAATAATTCGGCCTTTCATAATTTTTGCTCAAATAAAGGCATGGTTTTCCGTTTTTCATGTCCACACACTTCATCTCAAAACGGAAAGGCTGAATGGATTATACGTACCATAAATAACATGGTTTGTACTATACTGTTTCATGCCTGTCTTCCACTCTCTTTCTGGGTCTATGTCGTTAAAATGGTAGAGTATCTTCTTAATAACTTACCAACTAGCACTCTCCAAAACAAGACCCCAACCGAAATCTTATACCGTAGGATCCCGTCCTATGACCAACTTAGAATTTTTGGTTGTCTGTGCTACCCCAATCTCGTCTCTACTACACCTCACAAACTAGCCCCGCGAACCACGCCATGTGTCTTCGTTGGTTTTTCACCTAATCATAGGGGTTACTTGTGCTATGACCTGTCCATTCATAAAATCATTGTCTCACGCCACGTCATATTTGATGAGACGTGTTTTCTATTTTCGAATCTTCAAAAATTTCAAACCATAGATTACACGTTTCTCGATGAGACAGATCTGTCCCCTACAGTCAAATCATTGTTCCATCTCCAGCCTACTGTTCCAGCCCCACCGACACTACTCCATCACCACCAGTGTTCGACATCGTCGACACTCTTGCACCATAGAGTTCCCGGTCACCCATCCCCATGATCGACCCACCCTCCTCACCAATAAACCGCCACCACTCACCCGAGTTATTGTCCAGAAACCCACACCCAGCTACATTGTCGATCTACCACCAGATCGACACCCATCAACTTGACCTACATCCTGAACTGCCAAGCTCCACTACATCATCACACCACCCACAAATCCCGACATCAAACCCAGACCCCACCCAGTCTCCACAGCCTCCCATTATCGGCGACCCACAATTGCTGACACCCAATCCAGAACCCACGAACCAGCAGCCCCAAAACACACCTAATAAAAACCATACACCACTACGTACCCACCGTATAGAAACTGGTGCTCAATACGGTATTTTCAAACCCAAGGTTCATTTTAACCTCTCTACAAAAACCATATCACCCATTCCCCAAAACCCAAAACTAGCCAAACTAGACCCTAATTGGAATACGACTATGTGAGAGGAATTTAATGATTTAATTAAGCAGCATACTTGGGATTTGGTACCTAGACCGTATGGGGTGAATGTAATCCGATGCATGTCGCTATTTCGTCACAAATTCAAAGACTGTGGTGACTTAGAGCGGTATAAGGCGAGACTTGTTACAAATGACACTAATAAGCAGGAGGGAATTGATTGTGGTGAGACATTCAGTCCAATTGTTAAACTGGCTACTATTCGTACTATTCTCAGTATTGCTATGGGCAAGCATTGGCCGATTCATCAGCTTGATGTTAAAAATGCATTTCTTCATGGGGATTTGAAAGAAACTGTGTACATGCATCAGCCACCTGATTTTGTTCATCCTGCAGCCCCTCAGTATGTATGTCGTCTCTAGAAGTCACTCTACGGATTGAAACAGGCACCCCGAGCTTGGTATGATAGCTTTGCTAGGTATATTTTGCAGATTGGGTTTATATGTAACAGGTGTGATAACTGTCTTTTTATTTTTTATCGCGGTAGCAGCACTGCTTACTTACTATTATATGTGGATGACATTGTTCTCACCACCTCCTCTGACGAATTGGAAAATGAAATCATTGTTCTACTCAAAACTGAATTTTCCATGACTGATTTGGGTAAGCTTAGTTATTTTCTTGGGTATATCAGTGACTAGATCTGTAGATACTATGTTCTTGAGTCAGCGTAAGTATGCAGAGGAGATAGTGTACATGGCTAAGATGGCTAATTGTAAAGTTATGCCCACTCCGGTCGATTCGAAATCCAAGCTCAGTGCTACTGATAGTGATCTAGTTTCTGATCCTATTCTGTATCGGAGTCTTATAGGTGCCCTTCAGTATCTTACATTCACAAGGCCCGATATTGCATATGTCGTTCAACAGGTGTGTCTGTTTATGCATGCTCTGAGGGAATCCCACTTTCCCGCTCTTAAGCATATTATCAGATACGTTAAGGGCACGCTTAACTATGGGTTGCATTTTTACCCCTCTATTTCGACCAGGTTGCTATCTTATAAGGATGTAGATTGGGCAGTGTGCCCGGACATGCGACGCTATACTTCAGGATATTGTGTGTTTCTAGGGGATAATCTTATCTCCTGGTCCGCAAAGAAGCAAGCCACATTGTCCCGTTCGAGTGCTGAAGCAGAGTATCGAGGAGTTGCTAATGTAGTTGCTGCGATCTGTTGGCTCCGAAATCTTCTTTTGGAGCTACAGTGTCCACTGCGTAAGGCGTCTATAGTCTATTGTGCTAACATCTCTGCCATATATCTGTCTCACAATCCGGTTCAACATCAGCGGACCAAACATATTGAGATGGATATCCACTTTGTGCGTGAGAAGGTAGCTCTCGGTTAGGTCAAAGTATTGCATGTACCTTCCTCCTATCAGTATGCGGATATTTTCACAAAGGGACTGCCCAGACAGTTATTCATTGACTTCAGATCCAGCCTTAGCGTCCGGCCTCCTCCCGCTCTGACTGAGGGGGAGCATTAGCGAATATTCTCCAAATATTCACAGTGTATTTTGTAATTATGATTGTTGTATATTTAAGGTAACTTAGGATTCTTACTGTATTAGGAATCAACCTCTGTACAACTATATATATTGTGAATTAATAAAAAGACTCCTCAAGGGAGATTATTCCAAACTTACAAAGCAAATGCAATCCCACTTACTCCTGCTTGAATTATCGATCTACCCATAGATGTAATCACCAATTGGAACTCATCTTTCTGCTTTATCATCAATAATGGTCAATTTTCTTTTTTCCATTTTATATAATCTAAATAGGAGTGAATAACTTAATTGGTCATTCAATTATAACAAATTCTTCACTAAAGTCACTTATGTTTACTTTGTCTTACAAAGTCACTCAAGTTAGATTAGTTTATCTACAAAATCATTACAACGAAAAAAATAAAGAAACAATTACATAAACTCCCGCTCCCTCCTCCCCAATTTTGATTTCGTAACACTTACTTCCTTTGTGGGTATGCTTGGCTCTCTTATTTATTTAATTTGAAATTTGTTTTTTTTGTGTAGAGGAGGAACTACAACTTGATCCACCACCCTTCTCACTCGAGTAGTCCGCTCGGGAACCTTGAGTCCAGTAAGCCTAATCTTAGTAAATTTAGGATAGAGCTATACCCTTTTATTTTTAATCATGCATACATACACCATAGGTGGGTCGATCCTTGACATCGACTCCATAATTAAGAAATCCACCAAAATTGTCGACGGGTTTCGCTCCCCCAACGACCATCAACATATTATTTGTAGCGTGATAATGATGGACTAATCCAAGACTAATCATGACATGCCGATATTAGAAAATGTACATACATTTTGTCTTCATTTCCAACAAAAGCACTGTAGTTTGACAGCTTGGATTATTCTGTCATAATCTCTCATATTTGGCGTTTAGGCCCACCTCTGGCATAAGAGAGGCTCCATGCATGATAGGACGCATATTTAATTCCCGCACAGTTTGTTTGCTATTTTTCTTCTTTTATCTCTGTACATATTATTTAATGCAATAATTAGCTGCTTTAATTTTGTACATATCATACCATGTCGCTTGCGACTCTTGAATAGAAATTGTGTCACTGCCCAAGGATAAAGCGTTCTTGAACATCAAGACTCGGATCTCGTGAAGCAATCAGGGGAGTTTTTGACCATACTTTCACTCTTACATTTTATTATTCTTTTAGTGACTTTCCTCCTTTCACCCGTTGCTCTTATTTTTGCAGGAAGATCGTCCTCGCGAACAGTTGGGGGTCGTTCTAAAACATTATTCCTGGATATACTCCAGGAAAGAACAAAGCCAAAGGCTTTCACAAAGATGACCGAAAGATGTTTTGACTGGAAAAAGTCAGCCAACACCAGATTCAACGAGCCATCACTTTAATTTGTCTATACTTTTTTTTTACATATTTGCAAATTCAATTGATATGCTTAATTTTCGTTACATAATTCCTTTATATCTTACCATTTTTACATCATATCCTCACGAACTACGAGTGTCTGATTCTCACCATACGGTGTGATACGTAGGTAACCCTTCTCGGGTGCGACACCCCTAAAAAAAATCAAATCAAATCAAATAAAAAAAAAATGAAAAAAATGATTCCGGATTATCAATCTTTTTTTTTATTACATCCTAATGGACAATCTTTTTTTCATTACATCCTATTGTGGATTATTATTTTTTCATTGCATTCATCCTAATATGGACAATCACTTTTTTATTGCATACAATTTTACTTACTATCTTATCGTGGATAAATTCTTTTTCAATCATACATTTTTTATAACCTATCTTCACGAATTATGAGTGTCTGATTCTCATCGTACGGTGTGATACGTAGGTAGCCCTTCTCGGGTTCGACATCACTAAAAAAAACACACTTCCTTGTCCACCTTAGAAAGGGACATATCTGGTTTATTAATCTTTTCATTCATCCTATAATGGACAATCATTTTTTTTATTACATTACAATCATTTTTTTATTACATTCATCCTATTGTGGATAATCATTTTTTCATTGCATTCATCCTATCGTGGACAATTATTTTTACTTTGCATTCGTCCTATAGTGGACAATCATCTGTTTTATACAGTTTTTACTTACTATCATGTCGTGGATGAATTCTTTTTCAAGCGTACATTTTTATAACCTATCTGCACGAATTACGCACACCTGATTCTCGTCAAAGATGAGATACGTAGGCAGCCCTATTCGGGTTCGGTACCCTTTATTCAAAAATACAAAAAAAATTATATATATTTTAAGAATCATTGATTGACTTGGTTGATACCAACACAGTTAGGAGCGTGCATAGGAAAGAACAAGTGGAGAAGACTGACTTCGTGGTAAACCATTGACTCTTCTGGTGCCTCTCATTCACGCCTGTGTCGACACTTAAAAAATTGTTTCGCATGCTTCCAAGATATGAACAAAGTCAACCTTATCATTTCATGTGCATTATGTGGTGAGTTTTTAGAATAAGTTCAATTGCATTGCATTGTGATCTAGAACTTGGCTCGAATGTTTGTTGAGGCGAAATCCTGAGTAACACTTGGTATAGGAAAGGATTGTAGGCTTTCTTTGATCCGTTTGAGCCTTTTCAGCTTACCAAATAACATTATCCGTAGCACTTCCCCTTTGAGCCTAAAGCCTATTTTTTTAACAACCACATCTTATGCCTATACCCTTTCTGAGTGCGTACACGCACTATCCCTCTCTTGGCCCGACCTCCTTGAACGCATCAGAAATCAGAAATGTGCAAATTGCTGAAAAGATCCTAGTTGAAGTGCAATGCTCCCAAAAGAGAAAAACAAAACAAAACAAAAGGACGACTTCACACAAAAGGAAGTCAAAATCCACGACTATATCAAAAAAAAAACTTCGAAAAAAGGGGAAAAAGCTCCAAACGAAATATTCAAAAGAAGTCGGTACAAAACAAAAGGGGGGGGAAAAGCAAATCGGCATCAAGGCACACAAATACCAAGCACGGACATATTCCAACGCTCAAGGAAGGATTAGTCACTCCTTACCCAAATGATATCCTCTCCTTTCCCCAAGCCTACATTACAAATCCATAACAAGCCCTACATGATTCTATACTGAGAGTTCTCATATTAGTGGATACTCACACGACGGCCAAGCCTATGGTATCACAATTAAATGCATTGAACATCTTTCTGAGGGTGAGTGTACTTCTCTACACGTCCCAAAGTTCAAAATGCTGAAATACATATGAGAATGGGAGTTTCTTTCAGTGAGGGCATTTGAAACATGAGGATGCATATATGTCAAAATCTTGGCTTGAAGTAAGTGTAGATACTTAGGTATGTCTGAGGTAGCATCTGAAGATGTAGGAATTACCTTGAAGTCTGTCTCGATTTGACAGAAAGCAAATAACGGGAGCCCCTAAGCACAATACTAATTGTTGGTACCAACCGAAGTCAAGACGTGATTCTGTCTTTTTCATATTTTCACAAAACCTAACAAAACAAAAACAAAAAAACCTTGCAAAATATATTGCATCATTTTTCAAACTCTAGTCACTCTCTTTTACAAAAAAAAAAACATTCTACAAATACAAATCTCTTTTGCCGCATGAACTACGTTATGACCTGATTCCCTCGGTGGGATACATAGGCAGCCACATCTCTCATTTTTAGAAAACCCTTACAAAACCCTTTTTGCTTACGTGAACTACGTTATGACCTGATTCCCTTGGCGGGATACGTAGGCAGCCACATCGGCTTCGGTCCCATTTTGGAAAACTTCACAATCCTTTGTTTGCATGAACTACGTTATGACCTGATTCACTCGGCGGGATACGTAGGCAGCCACATTGGCTTCGGTCCCATTTTGAAAAAAAATCCTTATAAATCTCTTATTTTGCATGAACTACGTTATGACCTGATTTCCCTTGTCGGAATACGTAGGCGGCCTATATCGGCTTCGGTCACATCATTGGAAATTATCTTCCATTATCTTGCACACAATGCAATAGGCCCACATGATCGCCTTAATAGGACAAGCAAGTTGCCCGCACAAACTCGATTTTGTCCAGTTGAAAGTTCAGCATCTTCATATATATCAGAAGCTGGGGCAAATTTTAAGGGGTCACTGCAATAATACGCCAATAGACATGGAAAAATGCCAGACATCTAAGTCTTCAATCCAAACAAGTCTAAATTTGCGAGCGTCAAGAGCCAAAGCTACAAAGTCAACGCGAATCAACCGCCCCTCCCCTCAAACTCACAAATTTCTTGGAGTGCAGGTCTTCAGGTTGACAAAGGAGCCGCAACATCATTACAACGTCATCAGCAACACGCCCATACAACGGCGTCATCAGTAACACACCCATACAACGGCGTCATCAGCAACACGCATATGCAACGGTGTCATCTGCACAACACGTCTTCAACGCACCACGTCCATGCAACGACATCATTTCAACCCATGAGGGTCACAAACGCATCACGTCAATACAACGACGTCATTTCATGCGCCCACCTCCTAATGCGGGTATTTTAATTTCAGTCAGGCACCCACCTCTTAATGCGGGTATTTTAATTTCAGTCAGGCGCCCACCTCCTAATGCGGGTATTTCAATTTTAGTCAGGCGCCCACCTCCTAATGCGGGTATTTTAATTTGATCAGCGCCCACCTCTAAGGTATTTTAATTTGATCAGCGCCCACCTCCTAATGCGGGTATTTTAATATCGATCAGCGCCCACCTCTAATCTGGGTATTTTAATTTTAGTCAGCGCCCACCTCCTAATGCGGGTATTTTAATTTCACCAGCGCCCACCTCCCATCTGGGTATTTTAATTTGATCAGCGCCCACCTCATAATGCGGGTATTTTAATTTGATCAGCGCCCACCTCCTAACGCGGGTATTTAATTTCACCAGCGCCCACCTCCTAACGCGGTATTTTAATTTCACCAGCGCCCACCTCCTAATGCGGGTATTTTAATTTCAGTCAGGCACCACCTCCTAATGCGGGTATTTCAATTTTGATCAGCGCCCACCTCCTAATGCGGTATTTCATTTTAGTCAGCGCCCACCTCCTAATGCGGGTATTTCATTTTCAGTCAGACGCCCACCTCCTAATGCGAGTATTTCAATTTCAGTCAGGCGCCCACCTCCTAATGCGGGTATTTCAATTTTAGTCAGGCGCCCACCTCCTAATGCGGGTATTTCAATTTCAGTCAGGCACCCACCTTTTAATGCGGGTATTTTAATTTCAGTCAGGCACCCACCTCCTAATGCGGGTATTTTAATTTCAGTCAGACGCCCACCTCCTAATGCGGGTATTTTAATTTCAGTCAGGCGCCCACCTCCTAATGCGGGTATTTTAATTTCTGTCACGCCTATGCAACGACGACATCTGCATAACGTCTAGTCAACGACGTCATCTCCTTATGCCTATGCAACATCGTCATCTGCATCGGGGAAGTACTTCAAACGTTGTTCCACGCTTCCCAAGTATCTCATCACATCTGTAACCAGTGTCATCATAACTCGATACTGGGGCAATGTTTCTTGAATCTGCACCATCTTTTACAACTTCTCTCCCCCCTCGGAATTCTATTTCTTACCATGCATCTCTAATCTTCCCTTGAGTCCCGATGATCTGGACAAAATTGGCTACTCAGTCAACTTCTTTGGCCGAAAACTCTTTCATCGTCTCCGACCAATGAGGGGCATCTGTTGACACCCAATTTTGTCCCATCTTTTTGAATTTTATTTGCAATTTTTAATATTTTTGACACTTTAAAACAATTTTAAAATATAGGCATATATATGTATATATATCATTATTATCATTTATTATTTGCATTTTTATTGTCATTTGCATTTTTATATCATAATCATACTTTTATATATTATATGTTATTTTATTTTCGCAAAACGGCATTGTATTTTTTATTTTTTATTTTAAGCATCAAGCATTTCACAAATATTATATTTTTATCATATTGTCATCTTTATAATTTATAAATTTTGCAAAGCTTCCTTTTTATATAATAAAAAAAACCCCTTTTGTATTTTTAACCCATAACCCATTTCATTTCCCCCAAAATAATTTTTACTCAACCCAAAACAATTCCTACCCAACCCAAACTAAAACCCATTTCGTCCAAGCCCAACCCATCACCCATTTATTTCCCCAACCCAAAACAATTCCAAACCCCCATTCGAAGCCCATCCGGATCGGCCCAATACCCAACTCCCCATCCCTTTATTTCCCCCTCTTTAAAACAAAACCCTACACTCAAAATAAAAACCCTATCCTTTTCTCTCAACTCCCGTCGCCGCACACCCCCTTACCCTTAACCCCGACGCGACCCTACACCCACATCACCACCACGACGCCGACACCAACCAGCCCCCATACCCGCGACCTCACGTCGCCGACCATCTCACCACTGTCGCCACATCGCCGACCAACTCACCACAACGCCGACACCGTCGCCCAACACCACCAACCAACCCGTCAACCCCATACCCTATCCCCCTAAAATCCGAAACCCATCCATAAAATAGCCCCTTTTGTTCACTGTTTTGGGGGGTCGGTTTTGGGGTTTTTGGTCGGAGCTTAGGTCGAATTTTGAGTGGATTTTTGCAATTTGTTCACTGTTTCGGGTCGGATAATTGATTCGGGTCGGGTCGACCCGGTTTGGGTAAGATTTCCATATTTTTATGCTTTTATATCTTCTTGTTGGTTATCTGTAATTTGGAAGAAAATCGATTCGGGTTGAAAAATATCCGATTCGGGTCGGGTCGACCCGGTTCGGTCAAATTCCAGAATTTTGTGTATTTATATTTTGTTGTTGGTTATCTGTAATTTGGAAGAAAATCGATTCGGGTTGAAAAACATTCTACTGCTGCTGCTTACTGTTCCAATTTAATTTTGCTGAACACGATACTACATTGGCCGATGAAAAAATATCCGTCGATTTTTTAGGCCTCCACAGTTGTAAAGATGGAAAATAAAACTTCTGGGCAATTATGAAAGTTAAATCTTTTTCACCCGAGAGACCAACATGTTCGGTAGGCAAGACAACTAAAATGACCAACGAGTCATATGTTCGCAGCCACGACGTGATTGGAATGATCTTTTCAAAATTTAAGTATGAGTCCTCCATAATCAAAACATTTATTGTTTTGGATACGGATTCGAAGTTATGTATATTCATTTGTTTCTAACCGTTTGTTCTTGACAGCTTGCAAGGGTTAAAGTCAAAGAAGACAAATACCCCCGAAGATTATTTATTTTGTTGTTGTTTTTACTTTCTTTAATTTAGCTTTATTTCATTCTGTATTGTAATAGTATTGTACTATGAAATTATTGAAATATTTAGAATAGGTAGAATTAGATTAATTAATAGGGTAGTCAAAAACTTGAAACTCGTCGCTAGTTTATTTATTTTTAGGCTCGGTTAGTTTTAAAATCGTTAATCGCTAGTTTATCTATTTTTAGGCCTGTTGCCCATAAAAATCACCTTGCATATATTTTTATCAATTTTCATACAAATGCATACTTGTACGAATGCATCATTTTATTAACTACTTGTAAAATTATTGTTATACTTGTAAAAACATGCATTTTTCTTACTATAATAAATAACCTGAGTTTGTTCAGATAACCGCAAGTTAGCGGATCTTAAAGGATGCCTAACCCCTTCCCTTTAGGATAATAGAGAACTCTTACCTAGAATCTCATTAGTTTCGCAAATCACAAAATTGGAGTTATTTTGGTATTTTTTTTGTTAGCATTCAGGTGGCCTAATTCACCTTAGAATAATTAGGTGGCGACTCCTCAAAGCAAGCATTTTTATCCAATCCAGAGGGAATCGACGCCATCGCGTTGCGAAGCTCGCAGGTCAAAATCGGGTGCGACATAGGGGATATGGGAAAAGAGGGAAAGACGTTATATACGCACACCACCTGCAGCTGGTACAGACTATCACGAAAGAGCCCAAAGAGGCCAATATGATGTGATGCCCTTGCGTGGCGATATAACCTGATGCCCACAGAGGCGGTTATGAGAGGATTCCTGTGTGGACATTAGTATACCGCATTTGCATTATGCATACATTCATTAATCATTATATGATATTATGCCCACAGAGGTGGTTATGAGAGGATTCCTGTGTGGACATTAGTGTACCGCATTTGTATTATGCATACATTCATTAATCATTATATAATATTATGCCCACAAAGGCCGACATGAAACGATGCACACATAGGTTGTTATGGTAAGAAAGATGCCTGATGAGGCTGATGTATATGGATACTGCATTGTGCATAACATTTAGGCATATGTGGTAGGGCTCTCAGAGGCATTTACTGTTGGCCAGTTGTTTCTGTTTCAGTTGTTATATCCCCGTTATTCTATTGTTCATGCCCGACATACTCAGTACATCAGTCGTACTGACGTCTCTTTTGTCGGGGGACGTTGCGTTTCATGCCTGCAGGTTCAATCAAGGAAAGGTGACGGTTCACGTCAGTTGATTTCGGGTTCAACGAATTTTTGGAGCACTTCTCTTGTTCGAAGTGTTGGTGTAATTTTGGTACGGTACTTTTGCTTGTATATATGGGTATGGCGGGGCCCTGTCCCGACCTTTGATGTTGCTACTCCTAGAGGCTTGTAGACAGGTGTCCTGTGGTTAGTTGTCATGTGTGGCCTTGTCGGCCTTGGTATTGGTGTGTATATATGAAAATTGAATTTCTGGTTAAGATTTTCTATTATCTTTTTCGGCTTAATCTGTATTTAATTATGATCAGGTGTTTGATAGTGTGATTAGCGGCACCCGGCGGGTGGGGTTCGGGTGCCCATCGTGGCCCTCCGATTTGGGTCGTGACAACAACAGGAATAAAAACTACCTTTTCAAAAAAAGAAAATCAACAGGGAGAGAATATATTTGTAGTTTTTACACAATCTCAAATTTTTAGGTTTGTAACCTTTTTACAAGAGATTTTTATTTTTTTTATATATAAGAAATTTGAAAAATACATATAAGAGATTTAAAAATATCATCTTTTTCTATTCAAATTATAAGAGGGTAAGAGATCTCATTTTCTTTGCTGCAAAACACATAATAAGATTGTATAATTTTCAAAAATTATAAATAAAGTAGATTAGCTCCGTCATATATTGTTATACATGTAAAAAGTAACAAAAAATCGAATAAATGGATGAATTTATATATGAAAAAATAGAGGGCCGTTCCGATAAAAAAATATAACTAAGCACATAAAAACAATTGATAGTCATACCTTAGAATATCTAAAACACAAATGCTATAACAATTGAACCAAGACATTGTTGTAATTTCTTAGTGTACCCAAAATTAAATCTCTTTGTCTTACCTTCTCAAATGAGAAACATCTCTTTTATACTTCACAGTGGTATATGAAGAGTCTATGAGTTAAGACATTATTCTTACAATTATAGGGGAAACAATTATGATACATTAATAGCTATTTCATTAATCTGTGAACATTGTGAATTTAACTCAATAATTACTTTTTTTATATTGGTATACGTTATGTAACTGTTGTAAGTAATAATTATTATATTGAAGCTCCATAAATAAAAAGAGTAGAGTATTAATTATTGAGCCAATTATTATTGTTGCAATAAAATATATAAAAGATAGAATAAAAAACAAAAAAAATATCAAAAAAGGAAAAAAGAGAAGATAAATATGATTCTTGTCCAAAGAGAGGTGCCACATTATTATTTTTATTCCTAACTTTATTATATATATAGATTCTTGGCAGAATACATAGATAGACACTTTAACATTTAAGTAATCAACTAGACACCTCAACTCCTGTCCACATGTCAGTTAAACACTCTAATTTACGCAATGATCATCTAGACATCTCTAAAATTTATGTGTCACGTCAGTGTCAGGTGTCCACGAGACACAGTGCGAACGAATTGAGGCGTCTAAAGGTACATTCTCAAAATTGAAGTGTTTAATTGCTTCCGGAGGCCAAGTGAAGATATATATCCAGATATTATGCCTTAGAAGGGCCATGTTATGCATCTTTATCTTTTCTCACAATGTTATCTGTATTCTCCACTGAACTTCTAGTTGTCCTTTGAAGAAAAATCCTAAATGGAGTAACATATTGTGTGTTGATGTATTAATTACGGCTTTCAGTTGATTATTTTTGTTGCTTTTTTTCTAGAATGTTAATTTGTATACCTGTATGATTTTGAATTAATTTATATACAATAATAATATAAATTATTTTTACATAATTAATATTATTTAATTCGTTATAGCAAGTTATTTTAGTAAATACGCACACACACATATGTCTATGGTTAAACTCGAAATGAAGTAGGTTTGAAAGAGTGAAAATATTCTTTATATAATAAAGATGTTCCATAATAAATAAAAATGATTATAACAGATTCAGTATTCAATAAAGATTTGTTATAACAGATTCAATATTCAATAAAGATTTGTCATAACAGATTCATTATTCAATAAAGATTTGTTATAACAGATTCAGTATTCAATAAAGATTTGTTATAACAGATTCAGTATTCAATAAAGATTTGTTATAACAGATTTTCGCAATTATAGTCGTTCAATAACTCAAGAAAGTGAGAAAATTATTGTCATTGAGCATTAAAAAAAGGAAATATGAAATACGATAGCCTAAAGCTAAGGGCGACAAGCGGGGTGAGTTGGGCTTATTCGGCCCCCTAAATTGTGGGCCCTGCCAGGATCAGGCCAACTTTAGTGGGCCGGGTTGGGAGCCTGTTTTGGCGAAGGAAAGGAGTGTCTGGCTCAGCCCCCTTACCAGGTTGGGTGTTAGGTGGGCTTAGCCGGACCGGTTCATGGGCTAGTTTTTTTTATTTTTGGTTAAGTACTTAAATGGGATAAGGACACAAATGGTCATCCGGGTGAAACTATTGACATCCGGTGGCCCAAGAATCTCAAAGGTAATTTTTCAGCCTTTCAAAATAATTTCATTTTCTAGCCATTTTTCAATTAATTCCAACGTATTTATATAAATTGTATCATTGTTGTATATTTATAGAAAATGTATCATACGTATAGATACTGTGTCATTGTTGTATAGAATATGTATCACTACTGTATATGAATAGATAAATCGTATCACACATATAGAAACAATATCATTATTGTATAGAATATGTATCCCTAAAGTATATGCATAGAAAATATATCATTATTGTATAATTTGTGTATACATTGGACTAACGTACAATATCACATTGAAACGATTTTATGGCCTTTTCAAATTCCGTTTAGACATAGACACGAAATTCAAGAAACTTGGCAAACACTTCAGACTTGAATTTAAGCGGATAAACCCATATAAAGTGAGAGTAGTCATATAATAAGACGAGATAAAATTTATGACCTAGTGAGCTAGTAATGGGAGAAGTCCATAAATCTGCATGAACCATGTCAAAGGGAGAAAACGCAACACTTAAAGACGATTGAAAAGGAAGGCGAACATGTTTTCCTAAAGGGCAAGAAAAACACCGTTGGGCAAGTTTCCCATTATTACAACGAATAAAATTATTGCTTCTATGAAAATTAAAAACAGGAGCTCCTAGGTGTCCAAGTCTATTGTGCCAAGTTGACGGAGAGATGGCAGCGAGGGAGGTGTGAGAGCGGGAACGGGTAGTAGAGGTGGATGTGAAAGGATAGAGGTCCACCACACTACTGCATCTCGTAAGAGGTGTCCTCATATGTAGATCATTCACCGAAAAACTAAAGGGGTCAAACTCAACAGACATGGAATTGTTACTAGTAAATTTTCTAACAAATACTAAATTTTTAATGACGTTGGGGCATAAATGACGTTATTTAGAGAGAAAGGCGGGTGAGGTGGTTGGGTGTAGGTGGTACCACAACCTTGAATCGGGATACGATGACCATTACCAACCGTAATAAATTAAGGATACTTTAAAAGAAACATCTGGGAAAGATTACCTGAGGAGCGGGTGAGATGATATTGCAGGAGATTTAATGTGTTGAAAGCCTGACCCAAATCAGTAGGGGCCAGACCTGTCGGACATGGCTACTGGGCCATATTGAAGTGGGTCTGGTGGGCTGCTAGAATTAGTTGGCGTTGGCCTAGGTACTGGCCCAAAAGGCTAGGCTTCCAGTTTCTAGGAAACTAGGCTGCGACATGCTAGACTAGGTAGGCAGCTGCGGCCCAGGCTCCTGAATTGGGCCACTGCCCCGGGATGGCCCAAGGCTGGAATCCGCTGGGCTGCTCCTGCTACCTGTTAGACTGCTGGCCGGTCAGACCTCCTTTCCCGCGGCCTTTGCCACCTCGACCGGTGTCGCAGCCTCTGCCGCCCCTGCTGCCACCACAGTTATTCCGCTATTGGTTGTTCTCCGGCGGTGGTGGCTGGCCAGCGGCGATGTTATTTGCCGCGGTAGTTTCAATTGCTAGCGCCTTTCGATTGTGTTCGTCCTGCTTGGCACGTCGGGTTTCTTCTAGAAGTAATTGTGAATGGGCCTTATTGAAGCCAGTAGTGGATCGGCTTATTGAATCATAGTCGCCAAGGTGTCATATTCGCATTTTGGTAGGCCAGAAACTAGTTGGAGGACCATTTTCATTTCGGAAATTGGTGTCCCTACATTGGATATGATGTAAGTAAGTCCGCGGACTTAAACTCTCAACCAAGGTCGAGAGGTGATTTATTAAGAGTGCCAACAATGACCCATCATTCTACACTTAGATGCCTAACATGGCTTTGAAAATGGAATGGAGTTGGGATTATCACGTGATGATCTAAGAAACATGTTTTATTCGGCCTTCTTATTGGTCTTGGGCGAGACCATGCTTTTCTTTTAGATTATGTTTTACTTATTAGCTTAGCTATTATCTTAGGACATAGTATGCCATGTAATAACTACCTTAGGACATAATTAATAAGCCATGTAAAGGGTGACAAGGCCGAGAGCCTTCCAATAAGGTGACTAGACCAAAAGGTTTTCCAAAGGGATGACTAGCTCGTGAGTTGGAGGATAAGATGGCAAGGACAAGAATGATCTAGAAGGTAAGGATTCCAAGAAGACAATTCATGAACCAACTAGTTCATGAATTTGGCTACATTAAAGTCTTCAAAATCATCCAAGGGGAGAGGAAGAGTTCGCCGAAATAATCATAAAAACAAATACCAAGAATAGAAGATTCCAACACATTCTAAGAAGATGAGGTTGTTGGAAGAATTTATGAGCTAACAAATTCATGAATATGGTTACATGGGAGACCTCAATATCATCCTAGAGAAGAGGAAGAGGTGGCCGAAACACCTTGGTCTCCAAGTCACTCCAAATCTATTCACACTAGTCCGAACTTCCAAGCAATTTGTGTCCTTTTGTTTACTTCTAGAATAGTCCATTTTGTACTATAAATAGAGGTCTTTGGACATTCTAAAAGGGAGAGTTTGTTGATATATAAAAGTTGAGTTTTACTCATTGCTAAGTGTTTCAACCCGGGGTTGTGATTCTTAGTTGTTTCTTGTGTAAGCCAAACCCCTTAGTGCAAGTTTAGCTAGAACTGTGTGATCTAGTTGAACCCAAGCAAAGGTTCCCTTCGGATTAAGCTTGGTTAAGACTGTATGACTTAACTAAATCCAAGCTGAAGGAACCCCCTTGGTGCAAGTGGACATTGAAACTGTGTGATCCAACCAAACCCAAGCCTAGGGTCTATCATAAGGTTACCGACCACCCTCACTTGGTTAGTATTTGGACTTGTACTTAGCGACCTCGGTATAGTCCTTGTCCAATTACCCAAGCTCATATTGGTGTCGACTAGGGCATTAAAAACCCCGTGTCCATATCATTGTTCATATCGATCGTCCCAAACACTTAGTTTGTACTCGGGTTAGAACCTAGCATCCCGTGATCATTCCTCGTCCACACCACTAAATTCTTTCCACAACTACAGTCCATAGTACTTCAGAAACACCCATACTAAAAGCCACCAACTGAAACCACCCACAAATATCCGTGTCACCCCGACAACACCCAAACAGTCCACTACAAACACCTACCGCGACCTCACTATTTTATCTTTTTCCGCAACCTTTCCACCACCCAACCACCAATCCCGACCATCTACATGACCCTCAATCGAAACAGCCTCCAAATACCCATTACCCGACAGTAGCCGATAAACCGAGAACCCCTCTTTCGTGTCCATTTTCGCGTCAACTTGTTTCCTACCGAACTCAACCTCACTTACCCTCACTCATCCCTTCGTACATACATTAGTATAATTGGTCCGCAATAATTTTCAATTATTTACAATACTCGAACATGTTTGCGAAATTCTCGAAGCGTGTATTGTTGAATTGTTCCTCCAAATACACGGCATAAGTATTTTTGTTGTCCTGAAATATCTCTTCCAAACGTGTCCATAATTCATGGGTCGAGGCACCTGTTTTCATAATCGTATGAAGTAAGTCTTTGGATATGGTTCCATAAATCTACTATTTGACGATAGCGTCAAGACGATTCCACGTCGTGTCTTCAACGTCAATAGGGCAAGGGAAAGAGTCGTCAATATGGTCAAGAACGTTATACACGCATGCATGAATACGAAATAGTTCAACCCATGATACATATTGACCATCTTCTTGATCAAGAACTTAGGGAATAAAATTCTTGATATTCGTAACGGTGAACGCCGGATGGAAAGAAGAAGTGGAAGACGCGGGATGGGGGTGGGGGTGGGGGTTTTCTAGGATGATCGTGGAGGAGGAGGCGGCGGAAGCCATAGGAGAGGTGGGAGGTGACATAGAAGCCAAAAAAGGAGAATGAAAAGCGGAAACATTTCGGGTTGCCGTCGGCCGAAGTGTGTGTGTGTGTGTGGGTGGGGGGGGGGGTCGGCGGCGAGCAAGAGAAAAGAAGGGCTTTGGTGTTTTAGGGTTTGTCTCTTGATACCATGTCAGAATCTATTAATCTCCCATTGAGGAGTCTTTCTCATTAATACAAATATATATAACGTGTATAATGTAGAATCCTAATACAATAAGGATCCTTTATTTACCATAATTATACAACACTAATAATTATAAAATATATGGTGAATATCTTTTAATATTCACTAATTGAGATGAAATCCTTTATTGGAGGAAGGATGTAACGTTTGAGCAGGGGAAGTGACAAACAAAATGACAAATGGTGGTAAGCGAGAGAAATAAGAAGAGAAGTAACAAACGACTATTAGATTTTATTTTTTATATATTGGGAAAGTACGAGGAAAGAGCTTAAATTATAAAAAATAGAAAAATGAGATAAATACAATCGATGGTCCTAGGGTGTGTCACGTAAATACAATCGCTGGTCCTAGGGTGTGTCACGTTACCGGTTTTTTTTATAAATCCACCAAGCTTAAGGCCTAGGGCAATTTTATTAATAACGAAAAAATAAAGGGGCCCCAAAGGGGAAGTACAAGCAGGGGGAATAATCCTATTGCTCTATTATACTACTCCTATTGATGCAATTCTCAACTAGCACGAATGCAGAAAGAAAGAACTAGCTAAGATCAAATATTTTATGATCATCACAGAGTTTATAATACACTCTATAATGATATTACAAATGATAATGCAAAAGTAGTGACAAAATAGTACAAGTTCAAAGATATGGTCAGCTACCTCTGAACTTATAAAATCTTCTAGTTGCTGTGTTTCTTCCTTCTCTTCTTCTAAGTACTCGTGAAACTTGATCATTTCTTCTTAGACCTTGTGGATATGGTTGAAGTGGATGGAAGCTGTGCTATCTTCTTCGCATGTCTCTTCGGCAACTGCCTACGAGCAGGTGCAACTCTAGCCTTATCTGAACCAAACATGTGAGCAAATGTGTCCATATCCTCATCTGGGACCCCATGAAACATTTGTCCAATGGCCTCCATAATCTCAGCATCATCTGGAATCTCATCACCATCTACTTCTACCTCCTCACCCCACTTCTTCTTTACACCACCAGAAGTGGCTAAAGAAGCAGGTACGTCAATAGAAGCTTGTTTCAATGAAGATACATTGAACTCCTTTTTTAACAAATCCTTGGAAGAAGTAGGTGCTTTCTTGGCTGGTGCAGGCGCCTTAACTTTAGCCGAAGAAGAAAAAGATACATGTGACTGCTCCTCCTTATTTCTCTCTGCCAGTAGCTGCTCCTCAATGATGGCAGGCTCTACCAACAGCTCCTCAGCAGCTGGCTCCTCATCAAACATGCTATTCAAAGAATCAGCCATATCCTCGACTAGATCATTAAGGCACTTCTTCCCCTCACGGAAGAAGTAGAAATGTCAACCCAAGCTTGGTTCAAAGGAACCTCACCTTCCACAATCTGCGCTTTCCTAATCGGAGTATACTCCTAAGCCTTAGGATTCAACTTTTTACCAACATTCCTTGTGACATGAATAACAGGGTCCTCCACATCGATCCCAACTCCTACACCCACAGACTCTACGCTATCCCTCAGTACCGCAAAGGGGTTAGAACTTGGGATTGAGTTAGGAGTATGATTTAAAGTTTGTTGTGGGTGGATCAGTTTGCGGGTTTAGGGCAGGTTGCGGGTTAAGGTTTATTTGTGGGTTAGGGGTGTGGATTAGGTTAGGGGGCTGGGTTGTGGTTTCTTGGTTGGGTGCTGAGGTCAGGTCGGGTTGGGCTGTTGGGTCGGGTATGTGGGTTTCGGGTTGTGGGGGTAGGTCATTAGGGTTACTCAAAACCGCTTTTGAGAGTGGTTTATGGTCTAGGTTAGAGGGCGGTGGGTTAGGGTTAGGTTTTGGTGGGTTCGATAAACCAGTGGGGTTTCCTCTGGTGGTTTCCGATGGGGTTTTGGGTGGTTGGGTTGCCGGGTTGTGGGTTAAGGGTTGAGTTTATGGTCTTTTAGGTCGGGTAGGGTATGTGATTAGGGTAGGGTTTTCAAGGATGGCAGCTAGGGTTTCCACCAGTAAACCAACAGTTTTTCGCTGATTTCCGGTGGTTCTTGGCAACGAATTTACTGTTCTGGTGGATGGAACAATGTGTTCAACGTGTTTGGGTGGTTATTTTTGGTGTTGGACATTGTTTTTGGCATGTTTTTGTAGGTAACAATTGTCCAAACATTGTTAGGATGTGGATTAGTGGTATTAGGATTAGGCTTGTTGTTTTGGCGGCTAGGGTCTGAAGATGAAGAAGAATTAGGATTTTGGGTCTTACCTTTGCCACTGCCGCCGCCTTCCTCCTTCTTTTCCAGTTGTAATTTCGGATGCAGTTTCCAACACCCATTAAATTTCTTTGGGTGTTCCTTAAGCAAATCTGCTTTCACCTTAACCCTAGCACAACTAGGTCTTGTTTTGTTTCTCGTAGCCGTATCAATAGAAATAGGTTTTCCTACCGACAGCGCTAACGAGAACAAAGTTGATTCACCAAAGAAATTTGGAGCCAAACTTGAAAATGAAATCCAAATCACCGCCATGCTTGTCTCCTCCTCCGAATTAAACTACATATCCCATTTGAATGTTCTCATCAAATAAGAATTATTGTTTTCTTTAATCCAAAAACTTGGTCTTGTCATCAACGTAACATAATCCTCTTTAATTGTGCATCGAATCAAGACATGTATATTGTGAAGAAGACCAATCTTCACTTCCGCCTTTAACTCACACTGTTTTGGAATTGCCGTCCTCAAAAAATTGAGTTTGGGTATTCCATGACTAAACTTACCAACCACGGCATACTTCAAATTTTGTTGCTCAATCGACAAAGCAGCTTCTTTTGCATCGAACCGAATAGTTGGCTCACCATGTAGGTAATGGATGGGTTTCATCGGAATCTCAAAGGAAGAAAAGGTTTCGCCATTGCTAGTGTTTTCGGCAACAATGGCGGAACTGTTGGGGTTGAGAGACGACGGCTGGAGCAATTTAGAATAGTCTAGGGGTGTCGCAGGGTTAGGGGGGTGCTATACGACCTCGGGGGGAGGTCGTCCAGTGTCCACAATGGCCATAACTGGCCGGAAAGTTGCTCGGATTTGGTTTCTGAAAAGCGCCGGAAATCACCCCCCTTGGAGAGAATTCCCGAGGCGTGTTTCGAGAAAAGTACGTTACCGGGTTCAAGTCCTTGCTTTATATATATATATATATATATATATATATAATAATAAATAGATTCCAAATGTTTGTCAATATTGGTTTGCCTATAAAAATTTGGAAACATTAAACTTCCATATTTGAAATACTAATCAAATATAGAAAAATATGCTTGATGAGTATTTCAAATGAAATAGTAATTGAAATAAAATAGTAATGATTATTACACACGCACAAATCTTCAACTAAAAAAAAGCTTTTTCAACTTCAGCTTTAAATATTTTAAAAAAAAACTTCAAAAGAATATTGTCCAAATTTTACTAATAAAGTCCCTTTAATTTGACCATATTTTTATTTTTTGCCTTCTCAGAGATGCAAAGGATCAAGTCTTGCATGAACTTTAGTAGGACGCGGAGAGGTTTATGTTTCAACAATGGTCACTGTTCCAGACAATGCATAAGTCAAGAAGAGACTCTAGGTGGAGGTTGCCAAGCACTTACTTGTGTCTGTTACTACTATGGCTAAGAAAATCACAAGGCCAAATTGTCACCTGCTACCCACAACAATACTTTTTAGAGTTGGCTCGATCTGTTTAATTGACTCTTATAATGCAATCACGTTTTTAGGTGGATTGCTATTTTTATTTATATATTTCTATAAGCATATCAAGTGGGTCAGATCGAGTCGGATCGGGCCATTTTAACATGGGCAACACCGAACTAGTTCGGGAGCCGGGTGGGGCCGTTATTAAGGGGCTGGGCTGGGAGCCGGGCTTGGAGAGAGAAAAGGGTGTCCGGTCCAGCCCCTACCCGAATAGGAGGTAAATAGTGGGTACCGGGCCGGGTTTTAGTTAGTGGATCGGGTTGAATTTTAGTTAGTGGGCCGGACCGAATTTTAATTTATTTTTCAAAACAATTCTAAAATTAAAATAGATATTACATTTACTAATGATAAAATTTACATTTACATCTAATGATAAAATTACTAAACTATAAATAAATAAAAATTAGTGGTTGTCCAATTAAAAAAACTAGTCATTGTAAATTTAAAAAATTAGTCATTGCCAATTTTATTTGAACCACTAAATTTATGAATAAACTACACTTTGGCTCTATTTCCAAACTATAAATATCCCTCCATTCTTCTTCATTTTCACACAATTCTCTCTTTATCTAAATTTTCTATTCAATCAGTATAGATTTCTACTTTCTACTTCCATGGATAATCCTCCACCTCCAACTTCTCCTCGAGTTCAAAGATCAACTTCAAGTGCGGTGTAGATGCATATTGAGTGAGTAAACGAGGAACATGTCAAATGTCAACATTGTGGTGATATATATCTCCATGAGTCCGCATTGTCATGTATTAGGGGGGGGGGGGTACTCGTGTGCTGCGGAGGCACTTGCTGAAAAGACATGAAGTTGAACTTTGAAGTTTATCTCTTCTTTAAATTTTTCAATCAATGTTAGTCGTTTAATTTGTATGTTTTGAACTTTTGATTTGCAATATTTCGCCGTTCAAGTTTGTGTGTTTTGAATTTGCAATGTTATCAATTTAAGTTTTAAGTTTTATTTTAAATTATTTATGTAGTTGTTGATATGTCTATTTGAATGGACCCGGAGTTTAAGAAAGAAGAAAAACCTTTTAAACTTGTGGTGTTAAATGAGTCACATATATTTTGTGTGACTATAAATCATTGCATAAAGGTAAATGATTTCCTAATTAAATATTTAACTTTAAAAATGAAGAAGGATGGAGGGGTATTTATAGTTTAAAAATAGGGGTTGTTTTGGAGGTGGGGGAGGGGTACACAATTGCTATATAGCCGTTCGAAGATTAATTGGACCGTTGGTGGCCCCACTCCCAACGGTTACATTTAAAAAAAACAATTTTATTTATAATGATCATATATGATTGCTAATTGTATTAAGTAACAAATAATGATGTAGCTCAATGATTGAGAGCATGTTTTGCATGCGAGAGGTATGGAGTTTGATTCCTTGCGTTTCCAAGTGATAATATTTTTCAGAATATAGACAATTTTTGAAGTGGACCATCAATCAGGCTCACTGGTGGGCCGAGCTACGGGGTTGTCCACCTTGTCCGAATCAGCCCCCTAATAAAATTCACCTAGCTCAGCCCCCTACCTCCTTAGTAGGGTCCGTACCAGGCTGGTGGTGGGCCATGTTTATCGGGGTGAGTCCGGGCCGACCCAACCCACTGGCTTAATTTCTGATTTATTCAATATATCAACTTGATTGACTCTAAATCACAGTTATAACATATAGACATTCAGACGTCTTTTCTAAAAAAACAAAAAATATTTTCCATGTCCTCAAAGGACTCAACATGACGATCTATATATCTACACTATGTGCTTCTACATTCCTTAATAAATGTTTCAAAGAAATATTTGGTATGTGACTTAAATTTTGCTTAACTTTTATGCACTTATTGATTATTTAAACTTTTTGTTGTATTCATGTTTTAGTCATAATTGCAAGGTTAAGAATACTCAAGTCGTAACCAAATGCCGATCAAAATTAAGTCTAATCTAATGGATTTTAAAATCAAGTATTAACACCAAGTATCTAGTGAGGATAACGTCACAATCAAACCTTAACACTATAGGATCTGCAGTACATAAAAGAAAATTGTGAATTGAACACGATTTTTTTTTAGAAAAATAAAAATAAATTAACACTACTTAGAATGTGCGGAGTGAAAGAAACTAAGAACCTACCAAACAGTATAGAGAACCAGGTTCTCTATCTGTTCTCTCAAGTAAAACAAAAAGTAAATAAGATACGAAATTTACGTGGAAAACTCCTTGATCAAGAGATTAAAAATCACGACCTACCAAGTAGGATTTCCAACTTCACTAACTGAGCAACTTTCAGATTACAAACTTTTGCAACCTAGGAATTAACCTCTTAATCACTCACTCTTACAATAACTCTATTGTAAGCTACAATCCTTGACTAACTCTAGCCAAGCTCTCAAAACGAGTTTGACTAACTCTAGCCAAACACCAAACACAGCTTGACTAACTCTAGTCAAGTGTACAACTCAAACTACCTACAAACACCTTAAAAGAAGGGTAGGTTTACAAGTTAAAGAGCAAATTGACAAAGACTTAACAATCCTAGGACTTAAGACATCTTCAATTGTTGGAATATGGTCCTTGGATTTGTGGACGAACCCTCTACCCTTTTATCACTATCAAGAGGGACATAATTACCTGATTTTGGAGAAATATCCTAAAAAACAACCACATTTTCAGATTTCCTTGCACCACCAACAATAGTCGACTCATGCATGACGACGAGATTAGATCCTTCACCAACCTCACATGGATTTTTGGTATCCATATCCTCCATAACCACAGATTGTCTTGAAACCTCTACTCCATCGTCCTTTTCATCAAATTCTTTTGTGGTTTGAAGAAATTGTGAAGTAGTCATAGTTTGACCACTACTTTCTGAATCAGGCTTTTCAGTTAGAACAAGGTTTGTAGAGAAAGATACAAATTCCCTTGAGTTTTAAATCTTGCGAGTCCTAGGGGGATCAAGAACAGTTAGTTTTGGTGGTGACTTAGTACGGTTTTGGTCCATGGAGTTTGGGACTTTTGGGGATGATTCGGGTGATTTTGGGTATGACAGAGTTAGGTTTTTAGAAGGTAAGTGAGTGAGGCTGGTTTCTGGTACAATGGGAGAGGAAAATTCACTGTGACACATGGTGAATTTAGAGTAGAGAGATAATACACAAGAGAGGATGAGAAATGGTAGAGAGAATTTTGTGAGTTTGATTTGAGTGAGGAGAGAGAAAAGATATTTTAATTTAAAAGAGGATGGAAAGAATCAATTCTAATTGGTACTAAGACTTTTCATGTAGGTCGGGTCGGTTCAAGAGAGTTGTAACGTTTCGGGATCACATTTTGAATTGGAGGCGGGAAGAAATTAATGATATGACACTTGAGCAATATAAAAACATGTAAGTACTGAAGAGACTACTAACCTGAGTCAAAGGAACCAGGTTCCTTGATCATTTTTAAAATGTAGGCAAAAACTCTGAGAAATGCAATATCTCCAATACTTATGTTGTCCTGAGAATGCCATGTGTGTATACCTGTAACAATATAAGAGTGAGTTAGATGCCTCCAAAAAATACTTTAAACGTTGTACATTTTCTCTCAACTTAGCCAATTATTGAGGGGATTTTTGAAAAGGGGCAACTAGTTGTGCTTAATCAAGCCCAACTCCAGACGATTTCATTCAAAATGCTCCCTACTCAGTTTCTTTGTAAAGGTGTTTACTATCTGGTCCTCTGGCTTGCAAAACTTCATGCAAATCAAACCCTTTTCCAAATTATCCCTTAGGAAATGGTTTCTCATATCAATGTGCTTGGTCCTTTTGTGTTGCACTGGATTTTTTTCCATATTAAGTGTACTTGTATTATCACACAATAGGGCAACATAGTCGGTAAGAACACCAAAATCCTCAAGTTATTATTTGATACATAGAAATTGAGCATAATAAGAGGCAACAACCACATACTCAACTTCAACAATAAAAAGAGCGACATAATTATGTTTCTTTGTACCCCAAGAGATCAAGCATGACCCCAGAAAATGTGTCATTCTAGATGTGCTCTTTATATCCACCAAGTATCCAGCATAATCAGCATCAACATATCCAATCAAGTCAAACTTATCTCCAGAAATATAGAAGAGGACCATGTCCTGCGAACTCTTGAGATACCTCAATATTCTTTTTGCAGCTTTCAAATGAGATTCATTTAGACTTGATTGGAACCTTGCACACAACCCAACACTAAAAACAATGTCAGCTCTACTGGCAGTTAAGTACAGTAGTGACCCAATGATACCCTTATACATCATTTCATTCACAGAAGCACCAGGTTCATCTATGTCTAACCTAGTAGCAGTAGCTATAGGTGTATCAATGGGCTTTGCATTCTCCATCTCAAACTTTTAAGCAGCTCCTTGATTTATTTTTGTTGACTAGTCATGGTGCCATTTGGGGTTTGCTTTACTTGCAGTCTTAGGAAGAAATTTATCTCACCCATCATGATCATCTCAAATTCACTTCCCATAAGTTTGGAAAGTTATTCATAGAGGGAATCATTGGTGGCACAAAAAATGATTCATCAACATAAACTTGCACAATCAACAAATTCCTTCCTCTTTTCTTCAAAAATATACTATTGTCAATTTTTCCTCCGGTGAAGACATTTTAAGAAGAAACTTTGACAATCTCTCATATCATGCCCGATGAGTCTGCTTTAAACCATATAGAGCCTTGTAAAGCTTGAACACATGCTTAGGGTGCTCATGACTTTCAAAACCAGGAGGTTTCTTGACAAAGACCTCCTTCTTCAGGTATCCATTAAGAAAGACACTTTTTACATCCATTTGGAACAATTTGAACTCCATATGGGATGCAAATGCAATAAGAATCCCGATTGCTTCCATTCTTTCCACAGTTGCAAATGTCTCATCATAGTCAATACCTTCTTCTTGATTATAACTCTGTACTACTAGTGTTGCCTTGTTCCTTGTGGTTTTTCCAAATTCATCAAACATATTACGAAACATCCTCCTAGTCCTAATTAATTTTCTGTCTAAAGGTATAGGAACAAAGTGACACACCTTGAATATCTCAAATTGTTAGAGCTCTTCTTGCATAGCAGCTATCCAATCAGCATCTTCCTAGTCCTCCTTGATATCTTTGGGTTCAATTTGAGATAGAAAAGATGAGAAGGCAACATCTTTCTTGCCCTAGACCTAGTTTAAGTACCAGCGTCTAGTAGAGTAATCACAGTATGGAGTGGATGAGATCATTTGTGCTTCTAGTTGGATACTTGAACTTCAGGATTCGAGGGACCACGTTACTCTATATTTGATCCATTATCACATATATAGAGGAATGTCTTCTGCTTCTTTGCTCTACCTATGAGTGCCTGGTACAATATCATCTACCCGATGTTCAGCTTCAAGTGGCGTAATAGAGGGACCAAGTTCATCTGTGTGTTCTGGATACTCTATTGCACCTTCTTCATTGCTCTTCTTAACTTGGTTCATGATTTCAGCATGTCCATTTGATATTTCCATGACTTCATCAAGGATTTTTTAGAATTCCCTATCTTCAGCTTCATCATTGTATGTCCCTTTATTTCCCAATTCATTTGCTTTATCAAAATCACATGTACACTCTCTTCCACACATTGAGTTCTTTTGTTGAAGACCTTATATGCCTTTTTATGAGAAGAATAACTAATGAAGATTGCTTTATCACTTTTTACATCAAACTTTCCCAAAGCCTCTTTATCATTATTGAGGACAAAGCATTTGCATCCAAAGGCCTTTAGATAAGTCAGCTTGGGCTTATTTCCATTTAGCAGTTCAAAAGGAGTCTTCTAAAACAAGGACTTGATCATGCACCTATTGATCAAGTGACAAGCAGTGTTAATAGCCTCATCCCAGAATATTTTAGACACACCACTTGTTATAAGCATTGTCCTGTTTTTTCTTCCACAACACTATTTTGCTGCGGTGTTCTGGGAGTAAAAAATTTGTGACTTATACCATTTTCAGCACAGAACACATCAAACTTGGCATTGTCAAATTCAATACCATGATCAGATCTAATACTCAAAACTTAATTTCCTAGCTTTACCTGAATCTGTTTCACAAAGGCTACAAACACAGACTATTTCATCCTTGGTTCTTAGAAACAGAGTCTAAGTGAATCTGGAGTAGTCATCAACAATCACAAAGATATACTTCCTGCCTCCTCTACTTTGAACCCTCATTGGACTATATAGATCCATGTAAAAAAGATTAAGTGGCATGGAGGTGCTCACTTCCTTCTTTAGTTTGAAGGAAGATATGTCCTGCTTTCCTCTGATGCAGGCATCACACGCCTTCTGATCTTTGAACTTGGCATTTGGCAGTCCACGGACCAGGTCCTTCACGACAAGTTTGTTTAACAGAGAGACTTGTATTTCCCAATCTCCTGTGCCACATCTCAACATCATCATCCACAACACTGAGACATGTCAAATCACCAGCATCAAAATCTGCAATGTAGATATTCTTGAACCTTTTTGCAATTAGCACAACTTCACCAGTTTTAAAATTGGTCACTGTGCATGAACATGATAATAACTTCACTTTATTTCCCTTATCACAGATTTAAGACACACTTAGCAAGCTATACTTCAATCTTTTTACATAATAAACACTTTAAATTGCATGGGATAATGTCTTGCCAATTTTGCCAACAACAAGGATATATCTTTTCCTGTCATTCCCAAAAGACACACTCCCACCTTAGAAGGCATTAAGTGAGAGAAAATTATCCACTCTTCTAGTTATATACTTCGAGCAACCACTATCCATGAATCATTTTTAACTTCCTCGTCTCACTCGAGCCTGCAAACAGAGTCACTTGTTAGACTTATGAACCCAAGCCAGCTTAGGTCCCTTATAGTGATATAACGGGTGAATTAGACTTGTATTTGCCCATGCAAGCAACCCATTCTTTTTCTTTTGGGGACCAGGTCCCTGAACTCTTGGTTTATTTTAATAAAATCATGTTTTTCTATACGTATTAAAATTTGGCTTTACAAGAATCCTTATAATGGCAGTCTGACCATAATGAGTGCACAACCAATTATCAGTCACATAGATAGCCTTGCTATGGAGATTGTAGGGGGGCTTTGGCCTTTTGAAAACCAATACCATGTCTTTCACCATTACTCTTATACATAGCAGCAACTGCATCAGAGGACCAAGTCTAATGAAGTGACTTATCACGATCAATTTTAACCCGTTTTAGATCCCTTTAAAGTTGCCTATTCTTCTCTAGCTCAGCAGTGAGATTCATTTTGGTTTTCTTGAGTTCATTTTCAAGCTCAAGGTGAATCTCACTAGCCACTTATTTTTCTTTAGAAAGAGTGTTCATCCATTTTTTCATTTGGTATCAGAGCAGGTGCTTTCTAAAAGGTTATAACCTATAAATGATCTCTCATCAAGGCTGCTCCACCAAACATCGAGGAAGGACAGTTAACTACAAAACCCCCAAGATTTAATGGAAAATATTATGGGTGGTGGAAAACAAGGATGCATGATTATATAATAGCTGAGTACTCGAAAATTTAGGACATCATCTGTGATGGTCCTTTTATTCATACGAAGAATGAGGCAGAAAGCTCATTGTCAATTCTAAAGACTAGAAAAGAATACTATGTAACTGATAGAAAAGCTATTGAGAAGAACTAAGCAGATAAATAAGGATCTTGAAAGAAGAGAACCTAGGAAGGAAAAGAACCTGGTCCTCAAAGCTGCTAAAATGGAATCAAGTACTGATGAATCTTAGATTGCATACCTCACACGAAGATTTCATAAGATGATTCAAATAAATGGTGGGATCCCAAAGATAGGAAGCTCTGATATCAATTGAAACAAACTAAGAGTCCACCAAATAGTATAGAGAACCAGATTCTCTATCTGTTCCCTCAAGTAAAACAAAAAGTAAACAAGACAAGATATTTATGTGAAAAACTCCTTGCTCAAGGGATTATAAACCATGGCCTACCAAGTAGGATTTCCAACTTCACTAACTGAGCAGCTTTAATATTACAAGCTTTTACAACCTAGGAGTTAACCTCTTAATCCCTTACCCTAGCAATAACTCTATTGTAAGCTACAATCCTTGACTAACTCTAGCCAAGCACCCAAAACGAGTTTGACCAACTCTAGCCAAACACCAAACACACCTTGACTAACTCTAGCCAAGTGTACAACTCAAAAGCTTGAGAAAATAAACTACCTACAAACACCTTTTTAAAAGAAGGGTAGGTTTACAAGTTAAAGAGAAAAATGATAAAGACTTAACAATCCTAGGACTTAAGACATCTTTAGTTTTTGGAATCGGGTCCTTGGATCTGTTGAAGCTTTGTTCTTGAGAGCACCTAGAGAGCAGTGGCGGCTACAATTGTAAGAATATGATTTTTTAGATTTGAAGTGTTAGGTTAAAACCTTGTAACATGTTGTATATATATATTGGGAACATGTGAGGAGAATGTGACCATGGATAGGGACAATTCATCTTTTGGTTTGGCCTCTAGAAAAACTGTAGTCGTGCTGCTGCAGTATTGCCAGTCGAAACAGTGCCGCAGCTATACAACTATCACGTTGAATGTACGACGCCCAGGGGACCTGATAGAGGACCTGGTCCCTATCTGATTCTTCGAATGTTTAAAAAATCATCAAAACCACAAAATAACATAACTTATCGGGGGGATTAGCTAGGCAAGACCTTCTAACCTGTTCATAGATTAAGGCAAAAGCTTACAAGGAGGAGGTTCTTTATTCTCGCCTCTAGTAGACAAAAGAAGGATGAAAACATGATCCTTATGCAGGACGTTCCCTTGGCGGTAACCTAATCTAAAATTAGGAATTCTTACCTCTAGTAAGGAGTCATGTTCCTTTACAACTTTGAAAATTTTCAAAATAAGGGCAGAGTGTCTATATACATAAGATAAGTTATCTATAATTAAAAAATGATTTTTTCTATTTTTGATCTTTAGATTAGATCTTCCTTCTTGAACATTCCTTAATAAGGCTTTTAACTTGAGATGTCAAAGAAATAGCCTGCGTGAAGAACCTATATTCTTTGTCCATTACTCAAAGGCCAAATAGTCTACCACAGAATTAAATTCTCTATATCAATGATGAATCGTAATATTCTCTTGTGCCATCAGGAATTTTATGTCCCTGATTTGATCTTCAATCTGCCAGTTGGGATATTCATTTCTATTTACCATGTTGATGAAGATCATTGAATCAAATTCAATTTACAAAATTAAGAAAGTAATTCCTAGCACACCTTTTGAGACTAGTGTAGATAGACTACATTCAACAGAATTATTACTTCCTTCCCCAGGTAATTATAGAATGTCATAAAAAAGTTTTCACTATATTCATCGAGAATCCCTCCACAAGAAGATTCATCTGGATTTCCTTTGGAGCATCAAACAGTATCTAGATTTAGTATATGATTAGGAGGTCTCGACCATTAACCTTTGATCTCTATCAAAGATTTAGCATTAGCCCCCTTGTTGCCCAATTTCAGACAATTTCCATATTGAAATATAGGCAAGGGAAATGCCTTTTAAGAATCAATGTAGTGATCTGAGTCACTTGATCTATATATGATCCTATATTTAGAAGGTTTAATGACTCAAATATGTAAACTCATTTGGTCATTGTATGATTTGAAACACGCACCGAGATAGTAGAATGCAAAACTATCAGAAGCTCTATTAAAGTTTCAGTTCAAGCATAGTGAACTTGATCACTCTTTATTTATCAAGAAAACATCGACATGAATAACTATGATGCTAATCTATGTAGATGACATACTCATTACATGGGATAGTCTCAAGACAGTTGAACCATAAAACTAGAGAAAACTTTTAAAATGAAGGACCTAGAGGAGTAAAAATATTTTCTAGGTATAGATTTTTCTAGATCCAAAGAAGGGATCCTAATACACTAGAGAATATATGCTAGAACAGATCATTTCTGAAGCTGGACTTACTGGTTCTAAACTTGTAGTCCCTCTAATAGATAAAACAATAAACTAATCACCAAGCAGTATGATGGTTTTGTCAAAACAACAATTGATTAAGAGGGAATAAAAAGTGACTGATCAAAGTGCATATCAAAGATTGATAGAGAACCTATTATATATAATCATGACAAGGCCTGGCATTTAGTTTGGAGTTCAAACTTTGAGCCTAGTTCTTCAACAAGAAACAACTTGGAGAATTGTGAGATATATAGAAAACCAACCTTGTCAAGGCATAATATTATCCAACAACTACAAGAACACAATCGCATCTTACTGTGATACAAACTAGGCATCTTTCCCTCATTCTAGAAAATCCATAATAGGTTACTTTGTATAGGTTGGTGACTCTCTTGTCTACTGTAAATCAAAGAAACAATCTGTCACGACCCATTTTCAGATATCATGGTGGCACCTAAACATTCCCACCGATAGGCGAACCACTTCGCATACAAATATAACAATATGAAAGAAATGCAGAAATATAATCAAAACATCAATACAACCCCCAAAATCTGGTATGTGATACAAGAGCACTAATGCGGAATGTAAGTCTAAATGAAGGCAACATAGACCAAAACTGAATAACATAATCAAATTTCTAACTATGTCTTTCCAATCCAAATGTAAAGATAAAGTAAGAGAATAAGCATCCAAGGCATGCCAGAAGAAGCATTCTCACCTTGGAATGCCAAAATCCACTGCCCGAACTCACGCTCGTGCTCCCGAACTAGTAGAGGGACCTGAATCTGCATAAAAAAGGATGCAACAAGAATAGCATGAGTACACATCGTACCCCCATAGACATTATAGGCCGACAACAACGAAAGAGACATAACAGAGATAAATATCAATTTGACACCAGGTAAGCCTATACTAGATAGTTCAGCAGCCCAAATAAGTCACATTGTACAAAATATCAGTTTATTGATTCATCACAGTCACATTGTTCACATAAGGTTCCATTCACAGTCAAGTATAATCAATCCATTCACATATACATGGACCTACTATCATAGTACCCACCGACTAATACTCTCTTGTCCAAGTCATTCAAGCTTAACCCCATTTACCCAATCTAAACACATCAATAAGCAAGTCAACACTTAGATTACAATGACCCTTTTTATAACGCTGTCCGGAAATATTACACTTAAGCTAACCATGATGACATTAACTCCTCTATTATTCTTAGTCTTGGATTAGCTAAGTTTCTATACAGTTACAGTTTGACACACATAGATCATACCACGTTTACCTTCTCAATCAACACTTATCACAGGTTTTTTACTAAACTATGTACCCAATCATGCGGTCAATTAACAGACAACACACAAATGCATATATATTTTCCTGGATCTAGACAATAATCCTGACATATTGACACTCTCCACCACAATAGCATTAGACATCAAAGACTTAGACTTACAAGTTATAACCACAAACCCATGAATAAGAAATCAAGCCACCCATGGCAACCAATTCAATTTCAACACAATTAAACCATTTATCCAAGTGTTCATAGAGACAAGTCCAATCATGACAATAAACCTAATTTATTAAAATCAATCTGCATTACCAATCAACAAATAATCAATGTAATGAGATGTATGTGGTATGGATTCAATGCATAAGGAATATGATGCCATGCAATGCACTAGCAAACTATCCATACCGTACACGCAAGTCAGAGATGGAACTCTCGACGCCTTCCATAGTCATAACTCATGAGGGACCCACGAAGTCCATGTACCCCTCCGCTCTGGAATAACTCATCGGATCACGGATCTCAGCTCTTTGCTAAATAATATCATATTGCAGGCTTGTAACTCTGACCCTCTCATATCATATCCATTGCGGCGTGTAACCTGAGCCATCCATAAATCATCATCTCAATGTTGCCAAAATCCCATAAGTACCTTGCCTTTCCGACCCATCAACACAGTTCAACATCGGTACCCACTCAAACATTCATCACAACCATTTGGGTGGAACCCTCAAACACGCCCAATACCCCTCAACATTTATAACTAGTACGTACTTCTATTGGAATCTCGAAAAATTAAACAGTAGCCAATCTCAAAGCCGAGCAGGAGCCACGAACTCCTAATCTACAAGTCCTCCTGAACGAATATTAGATGTTCATAGTTCAAACATATAAGGACCAATTTTATATTACAGATGATTCTAATGATACCAAACATGTCTTGTAAGGAACTAGGGTCAAAAGTAAATCTAAAACCTCGTTCTGGATCCCAAGGGTAAAATAGTAATTTTATTGAGAAAATGAGTTCAATATTATCATAATAATATTCTACGATTTCATACGAATCTAACAACACTCATATTGTTATACTTTAGTCTGAAACCCAAAAAGAGGCCCCGGGCCCATAAGGTCAAAATTCAAAATTTAAGTTAGAAATATGTTACTCATAATCTAAATAGTCATAATTCAAAGTTTCGTGGAATTATAACTCCAACTGGGCCTCTAATTTTATGACTTTGTCAAAATTCTCTTTGTGTCAAAACCCATAAATCAAATGTTTGAAAAATAAGGATTGAAATCGAAATTTATGTTAGAAATAGTTTACCAAAGGCTTAAACAAGACAAAAACTTAGAATTCACTCAAATCAAAGCATAATTAATTGAACAAAACTCAAATTTCAATGTAGGGTTTTAAACCCCTAATTTTCTCCAATCAAACACCGATAAAATCGATAACCAACAGAAATAATCTTAAAGAAATGTCAAAATAAAGGCTGGATACTTACCCCCTTGTTGAGATGAGAATAACTCTACAAGCATCACCTCAATCGGAGCTCTAGAAGTCAAGTTATGGGAAAAATACTAAATGGACGCAGTCTGATTTTTAATACACAGATATCTCCGCTCATGCAGACCAATTTCCGCCCCGGTGGATCCGCTTCGGGGCCCGGAGGTCCGCCCCAGCGCACACTAGAAACCAACAATTGTTTTCGAAACTAAAATGGGCATAACTCCATCATACAGTGTCGGAATTCAACGATTCAAGTTGTTACATATCACAAATTTCAATACACATTTATTCCAATAATCAAAACTCAATTCTAACATCAAATGAATATAATGGTATATCGAAGCGTCGAAGGCGAGCGACTTATGCCAATGTCTCAAACACCTAAACTAGACCAAATGAAGTCCAAATCCAATTCTGAAAGTTCCTACAAGTCACAAATGATCATACGAAGCTACTCGAACTCTCAAAACACCCAAATGGATCCGTCATGACCCGATGTTGACTATGGTCAACTCCAAATCATTTTAAAAGCTAGTTTCTCAACCAACCACCTTAATCACATCCGAACCTCTCGAGAATCGAACCAACAACTCGACTAAGTCATAAATTACATTCTGGAGCTAATGAAATCGACAAAACTTCAAAAAAGATGCATTTACTCTTGATGTTGACTTTGGTCAAACTTCTTCATTTCTTAACTTGAGGATTTCCAAAATATCATTTTCCTTATTCAAAACTCCTCCGAAAGTCTCGGGAATCGCTCCACCCATCACTGCAAGTCGAATACACTCTAATGATGCTAGGAGAAGGGTCAAAATGGGTAAAAGGGTAAAATTCCTATATGACCAAACGGGTCGTTACACAATCCATTATATATAGGAGGTTAGTAGAAGCTGAATACAAGAGCATTTCCACAACAATTATTGAACTCTTATGGCTGCTGAGACTTATGAAGTAAGTGGGAATTGAAGTCAACCAACTTGTGGATATTCCCGGTAACAACTAAGCGGTAATACAAATTACAGTCAATCAAGTTTATCACAAAATGACAAAGCATATTGAAATTGATTGTCATTTCATAAGGAAAAACATAACTCAAGATTTGATAACAACCAAGTACACTCCAATAAGAGATCAACATGTAGACTTAATGAGTAAAGGACTCAACAAGGTTCAACATCACTACATAAGTTCCAATCTATGAGATCACAACATCTTCTCACTTTTTAGCTTGAGAGGGAGTGTTGAGAAATAAGCACGAGTGGTCACTTATGTCTAGGGGCTAAACAATAATTCTACTATATTTTCAACTTAATAGTTAATTAGTTAGTAATGGTCGAATTAGACAGTTAGTTAATCTAATAAAGTTAGTTAGTGATCTATATATTTACACATGTAAATCATCATATTAATCAACAAATAAGATACAAATTCATTATTTCTTCTTATTCATGATTTCTACTTCTCGCTTACCTCAACTAGGGTTCATACATTTCGGGATTCAAGATAGTTTCACCAAGTTAATGCGTTTAGTGACATTCTGAACATATAAATATCAAATATGAGATTTGCCTCTAGTTTAACTTCTTCAAATAGCGACACCGCTTCCCTATGCGTACACTACTGGATACAGGGGAATATGCAGTAAGAGATTTGATCATAGTACAAGAGGGAGACTGTTCTAGAAAGGCGATAGTGTCACACCCCAACCTTGGGGGATGTGGTCGACACTCAAATGTCAGAGCGAACCACTATAGTACCTAAAATCTCCGACATGAAATTTGAGCCGACAAGGCCTCCAAATAAACATAACATGACAAGAATATACAACAACCTGCAAGTAGAAAAGGCCCAACAACGATATATATATATATATATAATTGATGCCGACAAGGCTGAAACAAAAGTATCGATAACCAATAAAGAGGCCGACAAGGCCAAATATACGAATATACACTAATCACTGGTCTACAAGCCTCTAAGTGTAATATAATATATCAACTGATCGGGACAGGGCCCCACCATACCCAAAATGCTAGAAATATATACAACAGTACATATCGACTCGGTACAGCAACTCCGGAGAAGGGGAGTGCGACGATCAACAGTTGAAATAGACACCCTACTGGGGAGGTATGTCGCCCTATGTAGCTATACCTATGGGCATGAACACAACGTCCTCGAAAGGTACATCAGTATGAAAGATGTATTTAATATGTAATGAAGATAATATATGTAAATAAGAGATGTTATACAAGAAAGAAGGGTACAAAAGTCAACCTAAAACTCAAAAAAGAGCAGTTGAGGGCGTACAACTAATACAACCATGAACATATGCATGTAAGTAAAATTGTGCCACTCTATAGGGCCATATATTATCATATAAAGTCCCTATGTAGGGTAACCTCATAATAAACTGCCCGACCATATAAGATGAGGTAATATATGCCTAACTTATCAGTGATATGCACATATAAGTGTCTTCCCGCCCAACTATAGTGTGGCGCGGTAAGAAAATAGATACATATATATAAGTGCAATGCAAGATTGACCTCAAGGGACATCCTGAATAGAGTCGGAGTGACCTATTGTCGTTATCCTCCGGCTATCATTATTGTCGCTAGGTTCTTCAATATTGACTAATCATCAAGAGACATAACGAGTATGTAACACATGATTAACAAGAAATACTCATGAGACATGACTAATTTTAACAAGAAGGAGCATAGTGATCTTGAACCTATCTAGAGAGAAGGATTTCAAGAAGTGTTTGTATCAAGTCATGCCAAAAAGGAAATTTGCCCACGAGCCCTCACACTTTTTACGGACGATTATCTACATTATACGAAAGATTTATATCAATATCAAACTCATATCTTATAAGGAAGTTCATTTAGACATTTTGTCAAACAACTTAGGTACATGAAGCCCAAAACCTTCCAAACCTACTTCTCTTAATCCCACAACACACACGAAAAAGATCTACTATTTCCACAACTCCTGAACTTCACTAAAAACAGCCCAACAATAAGCTAATCTAGCTTCAAGTTACAAGTTCATGTTTTATAGAGTTCTTTTTATGACAAATCTCCAACTCCTTGTATAACCTTAAGAACATGATAGAAGATATAAAACTTACCTTTAGAATCCAAGTTTCCACCTTGAACTACGACTTGATGGTGGAGAAATCTGCTGAAAACAATAGCAGAGGAGAAGTATTGGAGGTAGTGGAGTACCACAAGGTTCTTGGTGTAATATCCGAGTTATTCCCTTTCAAACTTAGATAGAATGAATATGGAACCCTTAGAGAGGATTTGGGGATTCTTAGGAACTGATTGGGGGTGAAAATGATGAGCAATGAAGGCTGAAACCTTCTTAACTCATGAAATGGTCGACCACTGCCTCAACTTTCACGGTGGGAATTCCGGCCGTAAAACCTTTTACGCCAGCCAACCAAATACAGTCCAATAGGAGATCAACCTGTAGACTTAATGACGAAATGACAAGGTTCAACATCACTACATAAGTTCCAATCTAGGAGATCACAACATCTCACATCCTCGCTTAGCTTCAGAGGGAGTGTTGAGAGACGAGTACGAGAGGTCACTTATGTCTAGCGGAAAAACAATATGTCTACTATATTTTCAGCTTAATAGTTAATTAGTTAGTAGTGGTCGAATTAGACAGTTAGTTAGTCTAATCAAGTTAGTTAGTTAACTATATATTTACACATGTAAATCATGATATTAATCAACGAATAAGGTATAGATTCGTCCTCTCCTCTTATTCATGATTTCTACTTCTCTCTTACCATCAATTAGGGTTCATACATTTCGGGATTCAAGATAGTTACACCAAGTTAATGCGGTTAGTGACATTCTGAACTTATAAACTTCAAATATGAGATGTGCCTCTAGTTTAACTTCTTCAAACAGCGACACCGATTCCCTATACGTACACTACTGGATACAGGGGAACATGATGTAAGAGATTCAATCCTAGTACTTTGTCTGAAACAAATGAGGATATTTGGACCTCATATCCTCCTCGGCTTCGCATGTAATTTACTCTACGTTGTTATTCCTCTAAAGTACTTTGACCGAAGCTACCTCTTTGGTCCGCAACTTACGGATCTGCCGATCTAGGATAATAACAGGGATTTCCTCATATGATAGATCTTCCGCGACCTAAACATTCTCAATGGGGGTGATGCAGGAGGGCTCACACAAGCATTTATGAAGCATATATATGTGAATATGGGATGAATTGCTTCTATCTCTGGGGGTAACTCAAGCTTGTATAACACTTGGCCGATTCTCTTTATAATCTTATACAGTCTGACGTACTGGCGCTAAACTTACATTTCTTGTCGAACCTCATTGCCTTTCATAGGTGATACCTTTAAGAACACCCAATCTCCTATAACAAATTCCAAATCTCGACGTCCGTTATCTGAATAGGACTTTTGCCTGCTCAAAGCTTTCAACAATTGCTCCTGAATTAATTTCACATTCTCTATGGCTTGTTGTACCAAATCAGGTCCCAATAGCTTTGTTTCACTGATATCAAACCAACCATTCAGATACCTGCACTACCTCTCATAAAAGGCCTCATATGGTGCCATCTAAATACTAGAATGGTAGCTATTATTGTAAGCGAACTCAATGAGAGGCATATGATCTTCCCAAATTCCCTTAAAGTCTAAAACACAAACTCGTAGCATATATTTGAGCATTTGAATTGTGTGCTCAGCCTGCTCGTCTGCATGTGGATGGAAAGTTGTGCTAAGACTCATGTGAGTACCCAAATCTTTTTTAAAGGACTTCCAAAATTTATCTGTAAACTAGGAACTTCTGTCAAATATAATACAAATCGGGACTCCATGAAGTCAAACTATCTCATTGATATATAATATGGCATAATCCTTAGCTGAATAGGTAGTTGTGAAGGATGGAAAATGAGCTGAATTTGTAAGTTTATCCACGATAACCCATATAGAATCGAACATTCGATGAGAGCTATGTAATCTTGTAATGAAATTCATGTAATTATCTCACATTTTTACGTCGAATCTCAATATTCTGAAGCAAACATCAGGTTTCTGGGGCTCAACCTTAACTTGTTGGTAATTTGGACACTGAGCAATGAATTCCGCAATATTCATCTTCATATCATTCCACTAGTATATTTTCTGAAGGTCATGATACATCGTAGTATACCTAGGGTGAATGGAATACCTGGACTGGTGAATTTTTGCCCTAATTTCCCCTCGAAGTTCTCCAACATCGGACACACACAATCCGACCTAAATTTAAGAACTACATCATCTGATATCTCAAATAACTGCTTCTTATAAAAGGGGATGCCTTCTCTGATTTAAACTAAAGCTGGATAATCAAATTTTCGCGCCTTTACTTCTGCTACTAATGAGAATTCGATGACATTTTGCACTATGGTTGATACAGATATTTAATCATCTACAATTTGTCAACTCCCATATGCCTCAGGTTGCCCATAGACTTACGACTCAACGTATCGTCTATAACATTTGCCTTGCCGGGATGGTATAAGATATCCACATCATAGTCTTTCAGCAACTCAAGCCACTTTCGATGTCTTAGATTTAATTCCTTCTGTCCGAATATATATTGTAGGATCTTATAATCTATAATCAAATCAACATGAACTCCATATAAATAGTGGCGTCATATCTTTAGAAAAAATGTAATAACTTTACCATGCTGCATCAGAACACATCCCAATCCAACTCTAGAAGCGTCACAATATACAACATATCTGATCCTTCAAGAAGGGCTAGAACAGGTGTTGATTTCAACCTGCTCTTTAACTCATTGAAACTCTTTTCACAAATATCTAAATACTAAAACTTATCCTCCTTATGGGTCATCTTTGTCAAGGGAGCGGCAATAGAAGACAAATTCTCCACAAACCTCCAATAGTAACCAGCAAAGCCCAAGAAACTACACACCTCAGTAGGAGTTGTAGGCCTCGGCCAATTCTTAACTACCTTGATCTTCTGATTATAAACTTTGATACCCTCATATGATACTATATGCCCAAGGAAATCCACCGAGTTCAACCAGAATTTGCATTTAGAAAACTTATCATACAACTTAAGATTTTGGAGCGTCTGCAACACCGTTCACAAATATTTCGTGTGTTCTGCTTCTAATTGAGAATACACCAGAATATCGTCAATAAACACTATCACAAAGATATCTAGAAATGGTTTAAACACCTGATTCATCAGATCTATAAAAGTCATCGGTGCATTTGTTAGAACAAAGGACATAACAAGAAACTCATAATGCTCGTATCTGGTCTGGAAAGATGTCTTCATAATATATTTCTCCTTAACTTTCAGCTGATGGTACCCAGATCTGAGCTAAATCTTGGAGAAATACTTGGCACATTGCAATTGATCAAAACAGGTCGTCGATCCTAGAAAGCGAATGTTTATTCATAATAGTTATCTTGTTCAGCTTACAGTAATAGATACACATTCTCAACAAACCATCTTTTTTACGAACGAATAGTACTGGCGCACCCCACAACGAAGTACTGGGCCTGATAAAGCCCTTTTTTAAGAGATATTTCAATTCTTTTAATTCAGTAGGGGCCATTATGTACAGAGGAATAGATATGGGTTGGGTATCTAGAAGCACATTGATAGCGAAATCGATTTCCCTTTCCAGAGGAATGCTAGGAAGTTTATCAGAGAATTCATTAACAACTAGGACTGACTGAAGGGTTGGAGGCTTTGCCTCCACATTCTGTACTCGTACTAGATGATAGATATATCTCTTCAAAATTATCTTCCGAGCTTTAAGGTAGGAAATAAACCTCCCTTTAAGTGCTACAACATTTCCCTTCTATACAATAACGGGATCGCCTGGAAATTAAAGTGAACAACTTTAGTCTAGCAATCCACATTAGCATAACAAGAAGCAAGCAATTGCATACCCATAATAACATCAAAATCCACAATCTATAATTCATTTAAGTTAGCTAAAGTGTGAAGATCATAAATCATCACATCACAACCCCAATATACTCGCCTAATGATGACAGACTCGCAAACAGACATAGATACTTCAAATGACTTACGTAATAATTCAAGTTCTTTACCATATTTACCAGCAACAAAGGGAGTAATATACGACAAAGTAGAACTTGGATCTATCAAAGCGTACATATCAAGGGAGAATATGGATAATACACCTATAACCACATCCGGTGATGACTCTAGATCCTATTGACACAAAAATACATAAATGCAGTTCTGATAACCGCTTGAGCTAGATACTCCACTCCTACCTCTACCTCTACGAGCTGACATATGTGTACCTTTTTTGGGAGGGTGTAATGATGAAGAACATGCTGCTATAGACCCTATCGGCTGTGCTATACCACCCTCACCTCTTGTCAGAAAAAATCACATAATATGACCGGGCTTCCCACACGAATAACATACATCCAAACCCTAACGGTACTACTTGGAATGAGATTTACCATACTGATCACTATAGGGAAATGGATGTCTCATCTGATTAGATTCGTCGCTGTAATGCGGGCCTGCTATTCGTGAACTCTGACCCTAACCAGAATAAGTGGTCCGATCATGATGTTGGCCTTAGAACTGCGGTGGTGCACTGACTAGGGCCTGAACCCACCTTTGAACTCTCCTGTATCACCTACGGGTTGGGCCTTCTTATCAACCCGCTGTTTTCTTTTACAATCCTCCAAGTTCTGCGTGTAGGCCTGAATGCGAGCAATATACATATTCATATTCAAAGAGATCATAGTATATTCATTAACCAAGTGTGTTCCCAAACCACCCAGAAATCGATATACTCGGTCACTTATCTCAGCCACAACTATAGGAGCATACCTAGCAAAGGCATTAAACTACATACTATACTCTGAAACACTCATATTACCCTGCTACAACCGTAGAAACCTGTCTTGCCTAGCTTAGCGGAGCTCAATAGGCCGTTGCAAGAATGCCGCAAATTACTCTCTCCACCCTGCTGATGGGGCATGAGATCCCCTAGACTGCTACCAGGTCTCGTACCAGGTAAAGGCAACATCCCGCAATCTATAAGAGGTAAGATCTACCGACTATGTATCGGTGGCATGCATAACTCGCAAGGTTCATTGTATCTGATCCAGATTGCTTTGTGGATCCACATTTGGATCTATCCCTCTTCTTATTCACGATTTATACTTCTCTTTTACCCTCAAATAGGGTTCATACATTTCAGGATTCAAGATAGTTTCACCAAGTTAGTTCGGTTAGTGACATTCTAAACTTATAAACTTCAAATATGAGATTTGCCTCTAGTTTAACTTCATTAAATAGCGACACCGCTTTCCTATGCGTACACTACTGGATACAGGGGAACATGCAGTAAGAGATTCGATCCTAGTACAAGAGGGAGATTATTTTGGAAGGGTCAAAGTGTCACACCCCAACCTTGGGGGGGGGTGTGGTCGACCCTCGAAGGTCTGAGCGAACGACTATAGTATCGGAAATCTTTAACTTGAATCTTGAGCTGACAAGGCCTCCAAATAACCATAACATGACAAAAATATACAACCTGCAAGCAAAAAAGGCCCAACAATGATATATATATATATATATATATATATAATTGAGGCCGACAAGGCCGAAACAAGAATATCGAGAACCAATAAAGAGGCCGACAAGGCCAAATAAATGAATATACACTAATCACTGGTCTGCAAGCGTCCAAGAGTTATATAATGATCTTGAACCTGTCTAAGGAGAAGCATTTCAAGAAGTGTTTGTATCAAATCATGCCAAGAAAGAAATTTTCCCTACATACCTTATCCACGAAGATATTTAAGTTCCACGAGCCCTCATACTTTCTACGGATCATTATTTATATTATTTTTCATGAGCCCTCGCACTTTCTACGTATGATTATCTATATTATACGAAAGATTTGTATCAATATCGAACTCATATCTTATAAAGTAGTTCATTTAGACATTTTGTCGAACAACTTAGGTATATGAAGTCCTTGAGCTTCTCTACAAAGGAAACTTATGCATACTGACACCAAAACCTTCCAAACCTACTTCTCTTAATCCCACTAAACTAAAACAGCCCAACAATAAGGCATTCCAGCTTCAAGTTAATAGAGTTCTTTTTATAACAAATCTCCAACTCCTTGTATAACCTTAAGAACATGATAGAAGAGATAAAACTTACCTTTAAACTCTCTATGACTTGATGGTGGAGAAATCCGCTTAAAACAGTAGCAAAGGAGAAGGATAGGAGGTAGTGGAGTACCACAAGGTTCTTGGCGTAATATCCAAGTTATTCCCTTTCGAAATTAGCTAGAATGAATATGGAACCCTTAGAGAGGATTTTGGGATTCTTAGGAACTGATTTGGGGTGAAAATGATGAGACATGAAGGCTGGAACTTTCTTAAATTGTGAAATGGTCGACCACCGCCTCAACTTTAACGGTGGGAATTTCGGCCGTAAAACCTTTTACGCCGGCCAACCCCAATAGTTTTGCATGATTAAGAAAAATATACTTCCTTGAGATTAATTTGCATGATTTAGAAAAATAAAGCCTAACAAAAGCAGTTTCATTCTTGTTTGCTACTAGTTTCCTCAACGCAAACATAGGTGAAATTGTCCACGGCGCAAAAAGATCATCCTGCTGCAATCGTAGGCCTTCTTTTGCTATCAGGTCTACAATCGGGTTCTGCACTTTATGATGGCATTGGGTGGGGGGGGGGGAGGGGGATTCGTCCCAACTAGTTATGAGCCCTTACTTTCATTACAACTACAACACAACTTCTTTTGGTGTTAATACTTGATTTTAAAATTCATTAGATTAGATTATTTTGGATTGGGACTGTAATCAAATTTGGTTACGATTTCAGTAATCTTAACCTTTGCAAGTATGAACAAACAAGAATACAACAAAAAGTTTAAAATAATTATTAATGTAAAATCATATAGTATAGATGTATAGATCCTGATGTTGAATCCTACGAGGACATTGAAAATATTTTAATATTTTTAAAATTTCGTCTGAATGCCTATATGTTATGACTTCCATTTGAAAGTATTATTGTTGCTACTAGGGACAATTTGACATGGGGGCGAAGCAGGTTTGTATGTTATGAGTTGGGTCAAATTATTCAGTAATTATTTTGGTCAAAACAATGTATTTACCTTAATATATTCTTTGAATTATTAATTTAAAATCTAATAACATAAACATATTAAAATTTTGAATGCATGTGCTTCAAATCTTGATTCCGACTATGATTATGCCTTGTGATTAATTTTCTTAGCCACAGTAGTAACAGACACAAGCAAGCGCATGGCAAGCTCCACCAAGATCCTCTTCTTGACTTGTGCATTGGTTGCCACAATGGTCACTGTTGAAACACCAACTTCTCCATGTCCCAATGTACCTCTCACAACTCTCTTCACCCTTGACGCTTTGCATCTCTAGGAGAAAAGAAACAAAATGGACAAATTAAGAGAAAATGGCAATTGTCTCCCAACATATAATTAAATTATCAAATACACATCTTTAGCTATATGAGAGTTCTATTACCCCTGGACTACTTTAAAATGCACTATATTGCTCCCTAAAATGGCAATCCAAGTTATGTATTGGAGAGTAAAGTGCACACGCCTAACACATGTACATTTGATAAAAAAATAATTTTTTATATTTTTTTCTTCTTCTTTTCCTAGTTCTCTTTTTATTTTATTTTACTTTCTCTTTCTTCTTTCTTCATGAATGAACTCTATTTACAGGTGGGAACTGCTACTCTGATTTACCATATTGAGAACTTTCAATCCTCCCGAGTAACGATATATCTATTAACTTTGAAGTTTGAGGAAGATGATTATAAAACGTCTAATTTCAGCTTCTATTTCTTCTTCGTATTGCTTTTCATCGTTTAATGTTGGGTGTTTTTTTTAGGTTTCCGGCGTCTCTTGGCGTCGCCCCGGCATTTCACCATTGAAGTAATGCCATTTGGTCGTCTTATGTTGGATTATCTCCCAACGATTTCATCATTTGTTATGTAACTTTTCTTTCATCTACATGTGAACTAAGGTCGGGATCTGATGATTCTTGTCAGAAAAGAGGAATCCGGTGAACTCCATTAATTTCGACCACTCTACTGTTGTCTCTGATTTTTTTTAAATTTTTATTTCTAATTGTAAAGAATGGATCTTGGGCCTAACTCAACCCCAAAAGCTAGCTTAAAGGAGGAGGATTGCCTAAGCCATGTAAGGAGACCAAGATTCACTTATCCCATCGATGTGGGGGAACTCAACACCCCGCCTCAAGTCCAGGGCTGGACATCTGGAGCGTGAACAATATAATAGGGGGTCCAACATTGGAAATAATGAATTGTGACGGGTCTAGCTCCGATACCATGAAAAGAATGGATCTTGGGCCTAACTCAACCCCAAAAGCTAGCTTAAAGGGAGGATTGCCCAGACCATATAAGGAGACCAATGACCACTTATCCCTATGGTAACTCTAATGAATTTATTCCACTATCTCTACGGACCTCTTGCAAACTATTATTGAACCCGACGCCACAGTCATGGCATTTGGAATAGGTTGCGTGATATATTCCAGGATAACACAAATTGAATTCTCCCACATCAACATGAAGGATTTTTCGAATACCTCGTCCCATTGTAAAAGGCTCAAGGAGTTGTCTGATCCACTCATGAACGTTGATGCGCCCGTCATGAATGATCGCCTTGTTCTTCAGATGGTTGCAGGCCTATCCGAGGCTTATAATGGTGTTGAAACTCTTCTTCGTCAAAGCAACCCTCATCTTCTGTTTTACCAAGACCTGTCTATGCTAACCCTTGAAAAGGTTGGGATAGCTAAAAAGGCTGCAACTGGAGAAAATTCCGTCATGTTGGCTGTCTCGCCACAAGATTCCTACTCTCCATCATATTCGGGTGATTCTCCTCAAAATCGAAAGAACGGTGGTGGAAAATAGGGTCAAAAACAGAATTCCGGCATGAAAGGCGGCAGCCGCGGTGGCGACAAAGGCGGTAGCTTCAGTGGTGACAGTGGCGGCAGCAGTGGCTAGGGTGGCAGTTGGCAGGGGCAGCAACAGGTTGGGCCTGGGTAGTAGGCCACCGATCACAATGGCTAGTAGGCGTGGCAATGGATAAACCACAACCTACTGCACCTACCCAGCACCATACTGGGCCATGCCCAGCAGTCAGATACAACCGGACCTAGCGTCCAGTTGGGCCAGGTTGAATAAGAACCAGCAGTGGCAACCCAATTCAGTCCTTGGGTCGAGACCTCCTCAGGCCTACACTGGTTAGCAACCAGTCCACTCGAGTCCAACGGATATCGAGGCAGCGATATATACACTTTGATTAAATCATTCGACACAAACTGATACATGGACACCGGGGCCACTTCTCATATGACGTCCGCGCCATGTAATATCTCGTCTTATTTCAATTTGAGCAAAAATTGTGGCATTATTGTTGGTAATGGTGATTTAATTCCAATTCGTGGTTATGGTCACACAAATTTATCTCCCCCGAAACCACCTTTATCCTTGAAAAATAACCTTCATGCTCCTCACTTAATTAAAAATTTAGTGTCTATTCAAAAATTCACAACTGATAATTGAGTTCTGTTGACTTTGACTCTTTTGGATTTTCTGTGAAGGATTTCATAACGGAAATACCTCTAATGATATGTAATAGTCAGGGAGAGCTTTATCCAATCACCACCACCACTTCCATGAATCAAGTCACACCATCAACGTTTGCCGCTCTAACACCTTCCTTGTGGCATGCGCGTTTGGATCATCCAGGGGCGTCTGTTCTTTCTTCTATTAAAACAATAATTTTATTGAATGTAATAGTACGCGTAGCACTAATATTTCTCCTTCTTGTCTGCTTGAAAAATATGTTAAATTACCGTTTGTAGCATCAACCTCTAGTACTTTGCTGTCTTTTGATATTATTCATAGTGATCTGTGGACATCTCCCGTTTTGAGCTCTATGGGCCACCGTTATTATGTTATTCTAATTTTTGTGGACCTTTCCTTTATCTAAAAAGTCTCAAGTTTTTTTCACATTCCTAACGTTTAAAGCATTCATTCGTACTCAATTTGAACGAATGGAAGAGAATTTAATAATGGGCCGTTTAGGGAGTTTTGTAACAATAATGACATATCTTTTCATTTTTATTTCCCTCATACGTCCTCACAAAATGAAAAAGCAGAAAGAAAAATTCGTACCATTAATAATATTGTTCAAACTTTACTAGACAATGCTTCATTACCCCTTTTTTTTAGCATCATGCATTACAAATGGCTAATTACCTCCTTAACATACTTCTTAGCAAAGGATTAGCTTATCAATCTCCCCTAAAGATTTTTTATCATAAAGACCCTTCGTATTCTCATCTAAGGGTGTTTGAGTGTTTGAGCTATCCACTTTTTCCGTCCACTACAATTAACAAACTTCAAGCCTTTTCTACCGCTTGTGTGTTTTTGGGGTATCCATCTAATCATTGTGGTTACAAATATTTTGATTTATCTTCTAATAAAATCATAAATAGTCGACATGTTATTTTTTACGAAACCCAATTTCTGTTAGCTAAATTGTATAATTTTGTGTCTAGTTCTTATAATTTTTTTGATGATGGGATTTCACCGTATATTATCCAACAATGGGCCCAACCTGTCAGTAACCTAATTCTGCCAGCAGGCCCACTACCTGCTGGCCCAAATGATCCAAGTCCAGTTCCGGGTTCTCAGCCAGCAGGTCCAATAATTTCCCTGCCTGGTCCAGTGTCACGGCTAGCAGGCCCACTGCCTGCTGGCCCAAATACCCAGTCTCCTACGCCCAGTTTGGTCCAGTCCCGAGACGGTCCAACACCGACTCCAGTCCAGTCCAATTCTATTCCGAGTCAAGGGTTCGTTACTCGTAGCCAACGGGAAATTTTTTAAATCTAAGTGATATACATGGTCAAACCATGTATACCGTGTCTTTCACTAATTATGTAGTATTTTGATTGATTTGGTTATGTTTTCTAACGATTTTTGGAAAAATGTTTTCTAGGTTTCTACTTCTTCTCCTAAAAAGTTCTCTATGCCAATAACTCTTCTCTTCATTTTCCACGGCTCAATTGGAAGATCTACCCCAAAAAAACATCTAGATTTTCTGATGGAGGTGGGTGAGCTATGGAAGGAGGTGAAGTTGGTGCAGAAAAGGGTTGATGGAGAATCCGCTAGTTCTGGTGGATAACAGCAACGACGATAATAGTTGTGGAGGTGAATAAAGACAAAAATTAACTATTGAATTAAAAAGAAGAAAAAAAAGTGAATGACTTTAAAAACATTAGAATGTTAATATTATATAAAAAAAATACTTATAAAAATAAAGCTTTGATATTTTATTTTTGTCTCTCACTCTCGAAGAGTGAAATATACATTCTTTGTCACCTCAGCATTTAGAGAGATTGATATTTCATTTTAAAGTAGTCCAAGAGGGTAATAGGACCCCGTATAAAAAGGTGTAGTTGGTAATCTAGTCATACTTTGGGGGAGTATTTGATCATTTTCTCGACAAATTAAAGAGTCTTATTAGTAGATATTTGGATAATATTTTCCTGAAGTTTAATAAAAAATATTTAAAGTTGAAGTTGAAAAATAGTATTTTTGTTGTGTTAAAGTTAATTTTGTGTGATAATCATTAATTTTATTTAAGATACTCATTAAACATGTTTTTATATATTTCATTATTATTTCAAATATTGAAGTTTTAGTATTTTCTAATATTAACAGGCAAACAAATATTAAAATTTTTCTCACCCCGAATTCTGTTCTTTGCCGATGTATCGACTAACGAAACCAGGAGACAAATTGATTCCTTAACTTAAGCGATTTGGGCTGTAAACGGAACTCTAATTTTCAGCAATGTATTCCCCAACTACTCCAGAAAGCGTTCGGACGGTGGTACGAGTAAACAAAGAGGTAAGAAACATGAATGCAGATGAGTACAGTAAAGTAAAAGATAAAATAAAGTAAAGGATAAAGATTGATAAAAATTGAGTTGTTTGATTGATTGGTTGTGTTGGTATATACAAAGAATGATCCTATTTATAGTACAAAAAGAAAGAAAAAACTGTACAACATGACCCCCCCATGTCAGCCATCAAGTAACCCACTAAGTTCAGTGGCAGACTATGGGGGAGGTGGTGCCGATTTTCTTGCCCTCTACTCCTCTTGCTCGGATAATGGGCCTTTCTTTTAGCTGTTGTTGGTCGTTACCGCTTCTAGGGGTTCGGAAACCCTTTTGACTTGGTCGTTAAGGTGCTTGCATCTGAGTGGGTCCCAATCGTACCTTTAACAACTCGTCTAAGATACCTTAGTAGCCGATGAAGTTCTTGTAGTCGAGTGCTAGGAGTAAATTCGGCTTTGGAACAGTTCGGATGTCACTGAATTCGGTTAAACACTTAAATTACTGGTCGAATTGTTTTTTTAACAAAATAGTATTTGAAGTTGCAATTGAAAAATGGTATTTAAAAGTTGATTTGTTTAGACATAACTATCACTTGAGAAAAAGATTGAAGCTTTGTGAGTGAAAATCATTATCTCACTTGAAATACTCATCAAATAAACTAATTTTCAAACTATAAATTCTCTATTTCGTATTGAAGATAGATTAATGGATCATATTGTAAAACTACTACAACAACAACAACAAATTCGGTGTGGTCCCACAAGGTGGGATGTGAGGAGGGTAGGATGTATACAGACCTTACATTTACTTTTGTGAGATAGAGAGATGGTTTCCGGTACTATAAAACTAACACCTATAAATCAAGTCTAATTAAAGAATGTTGAAGCTTAGCATATTCTCTATCCCTTGTTTTCTGAATCGATCTCCGATTACGCTCTCAAGGTGTTGAAATCATTATAATTTTGGTTCTTATGTCTTTTTGCTTATTTTCCTTTCTTATAATATTTTTCATTAATAATTATTGTAAGGATTAATTACGATATATGCTAATTAGGGTAAAAATACTATCAAAATGAACACACCTTTTTAAATCTTACAAAAAATGACTCAAACTTCTTCTCTAAGCGTCGTACCCCTCCCTGGTGCGCTTTCCAACCTATGCCACCGTGTTCACCGCCTTCCCCCATAGCCGGTGAGTCAACTTCTTCCACCGCCGACCGCCTGAGTGTTGTACCCCTCCGTGTTGCGTTTCCCAATCTCTGCCACCGTCGTTCACCGTCTTCCTCAATCGTCATGCCGGTGAGGTGAGGTGCCACCGCTGCTCCACCTCAATTGAGTCAAAATCGCCCAGCCACTACCTTGAAATCCGTCCATCTTCCGGGCAATTTCCTAAATAATTAACCATTGGGGTTTGTTCCCCATCCTCAGATCTACATCTCCAAAAATATTCGTCAAATTTTGACGGTCAAAACTCTGACAAGACACGGTTAGCTACTGGCGATGGAGCTCTGGCGAGTTTCTTGGATCAAGGCCAATTCCAAACTGAGTGCCACCCCATTGTGCACCCACCCCACCAAAAATCCCCAATTTTCACCGAGCCAAATGCCACGATTTTCAATTTAAGTGAACCGGCGATGACCAAAAACTGTGTATAGATGTGTATACGTCGTATTTTCGTATATAATTCTATTTTTAATGTATACAGATTATACATGTTTATACATAATGTACCTGTCTTTGTATATAAGTGTATAACATTGTATAAAAATATTTTTGAGCCAAAACTTTGCAATGTAAGTCATCAAATTGTACTTTTCTAATTTCCTTTTTATTTTAAACCGCTAATGCTAGTAAATGTGTACAATTTAACTAATTTTCCATTTAAGAAAAGCTTTCTATGCAAAAATCATACAAAGCACACTGTAAAACACACACACGCTATCAGAGCAAAATATAGAAGGTGTTTTGGCATATGGGGAGAATTCGAGAAAATTTCTAGTACTATTTAGTTAGTTATTCACTACACTTGATTCCATTTAATATATATGTTCAAGAATTCAATGGTTAACTGTCAATGTTGTACAGAATTCTACTGCTTCAGTTTGTGTATAAGATTTTGTTCAAATGCTGTTGTACGGTAACCGAGAGATTGATACAGTAACGAGTACACACTTGAATTGGGCGTTTTAGCTGTATATGTTCAAGTTAAGTGCCCTTTAGTATATTTCTCTTAGTTCGAATGTAAAGATTGTTGAATCTAATATTCTGACAGGAGAAGAAGATTGTGATATTATTTCCAGGTATAATACATAAACAGGTCGTCAAATTTGGCCTCAACTGGCATGCCCTTCAACTTTGGATGTGCACAAATAATCACCTCAACTTGTATAAAATTGAACGGCTAAACACAAATGCTAACGTGGCACTGACATGACACATAAATTTTAGACTTGTCTAGATGATCATTTGGTAAGTTGGAGTGTTCAACTGACAAAGTGAAGACAAGGTGAGGTGCCTACTTGTGTACACCCATAGTTGGAGGGCATACTTGCCAGATGAGGCAAAGTTTGAGGGTCTATTTATGTATTATGTCTAATTTCTATATTTCAAATATCAATCTAGATGAGGCCAAGTTTGAGGATCCTAAATTCTATATATGCCAGGACAACGCAACATTGCTCACGGATCACAGGAACCCGGAGGGGAGCAGGTACCCGTCGATCACACTTCAAATAGTCATGCCATTCGGAAATGCTGCAAACAAGGTCAGAGGAAATGATAGCCCCCGTAGAGCAAATCCTAACAAACCTTTAGATGAGGAGGATGTTCGAAGCCACTCGGCAGAAAATTAGGTACCTTTGGTCTAGGCTTTCTTAGGCCTATCCAGAAGTCTGAAGTTCCGTCTACAGAAGGTCTAATTCTGAGCAAAATTTAGAAATATGGGACATGATTTGATTGAAAATGTGTAAGTCATCAGAGAAGGGAGATTTACCAGAATTTATTTCTCTTGCGACCCTACTAGAAGTAAGTTTCAAGTTTAGCGAAAGAAGCCGGCGAAAGAGTCATTCATGTTAAGTACGCAACAAAGAAAAATGATCAAAAAATTCATTCGTTGGAGGTGGGAAAGGGCGCACGGCTCAAAAAGCAATACCCCATGAAAAGAAAAAGACGACCGCACTCCAAAGTGGAGGGGATGTTCAAAGGAGAGGGCACCCATTCAGAAGAAGCCTTGGCCGCAAATAGAGCCATAATGGAGCGTATGAAAAGTTCTTGAGCTTTTTATCCGGGGCAGTGCCAAATAGTCAACCAGCGGATGATGTGGAAGCCACTGGTGCACCTGGTGGTTCTACGGTGAATGAGGTTAGAGCAGAGCCTAAAACATTAGAGACAGGCCTTGCGAGACTTGCTGCACTAGGAAAAAAGCTCCATGAGTGGATGAGCCAGATACTAGGGGTCCCCTTATGTTGAAAGGGGTTGGAGTAAAGAATTATGGGAATATACCATATAGGGAGACATCGGCTCTAGATCTCATCACCAAGAAGTTCAGAATGCCTGACATACCTAAGTATGATGGCACCACCTACCCGGATGAACACATCGTTACCTTTGAGGCCGCAGTCACCGGAAACGACTTGTAGTAACACCAGATCGAATTCTTCATGCTGAAAAAATTTAGTCAAATGCTTACAAAAGAAGCATTTTCTTGGTATATTCTCTTACCTGAAAACTCTATTGACTCTTTTGCTGCTCTTGCAGATGCATTTGTAAAATCTCATGTTGGGGCCCGCAGGGTTGAAACCCACAAGAAGGACATATTCATCGTAAATCATAGAAATGAATAGCTACTCCGTAGTTTCATGGAATGTTTCCAGTGGGAAAGGATGCTTCTACCAGCGATCTCTAAGGATAGGACTGCCGCAGTATTTACCAACGACATGAATCTCCATAGTTCAGAGGCATCAAGGAAGTTTAAAGAAAGTTTAAGGGAGTTCTTAGCCAAGTCTTGGAATGAAGTAAACAACAGGTATACCACTAAAATAAGGATAGAGGCTGATCTTGGGGCCTACACAGAATGGAGAGAGGACAACAAGGGTAACCTCGAAATGCTCCCCCACACAAACAAAGGGACCCGAGTGGTTGGTATGAACCTTACTCAGCTCAACCTCTAACCAGACGTGAGGGTCGAACGAATACACCAAGGTATGATCAAGGTAAACCTAAGAAAGAAAGAGAGATGCCATAGAAAATATCCACAAATGATTCAGGACAACCAAGCGTGGCCTCCTATAAATTCAACATGGAGGTCGTGGATCTAGTCATGGCAATGAAGAATATGAAGGAAGTCCAGTTCCTGGTGGCAATTCTGTCCAACCCAAAAAAATGAGGTGTGAACATAAAACTCTATTGTGAATTCCATAGTATCATGGGCCGCTCAACGGAGGATTGTAAGCACTTGAGGTATAAGGTAGCAGACTTACTAAAGAGGGGGCATTTGAAGGAGTTTTTTAGTAGTCGGTCTAAGTACACCAGGGAGAAAGGGACTGGGACTTCACGGGAATGCCCAGCGCAGCATGGAGCAATTAACATGATCGCTAAAGGAAAAATAGTGGGGACAATACCTCAGGTGCAGCAGCTCAAGGGACTACCTCCGTCCAGAAAACAAATGAGAAATAAGCCCGAAGATCTCATCATCTTTATCAAAGTAGGGAGGGAAAGCATCGATAGCCCGTACGCCGATGCCCTGGTAATTTCTATCAAAATATTTCAATTTTAAATTAAGCATGCTCTTATTGACCAAGGTGGCATCGTAAATGTTGTACAACTCCGCGTAATCAAGAAAATATAGCTGACCGGGCGAATAACCCCATTGGTGAAGGTTTTTACCGGTTTCAACCTGTCTAGCGAAATGACTCGGGGGTCGATTGAACTGGTCACACACGTAAATAGGGTTTTGATTAAAGCTTTGTTTGATATCCTCAAAGTGGGGATACCCTACAATTTGGTGATCGGGAGACCCTGACTATATTCCATGAGGGTTGTCCCGTCCATCTTTTATCAATTGATGAAATTCCCAATGCCTTGGGGAACAATTACTGACATGGAGATGTTGAAACCGATCGGACAGAGATCATTTTGGTTGATGAGAAAGATAGGATGGTTGGGAATGATAAATAGCAATTATAGATACCCACTTCCGAGATGAACGTTGAAGTGAAGAAAGGGAAGGAACCAGCGGGAAACCTCTGCCCGGAGGACCAGGTAGATTGAATATCTTGAGGGTTCATGGCACTAGAAGAATAAAAAATGGGAAGATCCACAACAGAGGATCTTGAGTTGGCCTCCTGTCGGCCAAACAATTTCAAGGAATAGGTATACCTAAGCTTAGGATTAAACCCTGAGTTTCGAGAAAATTCAGTGACATTTTTTAATAATGATATTAGTAGCTTCACTTGGTCGAAGTTGGATGTCACAAGCATTCCCCCAGAGCTGGCCCTTCACAAGCTGAACGTCGACCCGAATTGTCAACCTATTAAGCAAAAAAGACATCCGGTGTCAGTGGAGCTGAGTCCATTCGCTAAAGAAGAAGTGGTCGACTCATCCAGTCAGGAGCTATTCGAGAAGTAAAATACCCGGACTGGCTGGCAAACGTGGTGGTACTTCCTAAAAAACCTGGAACTTTTCAAATGTTCTTAAATTTAAAAGACATAAACAAAGCATTTCAAAGAAGCGCGTATCATATGCCTCGCATAGATCATATTGTCGACGTAGTGGTCGGACTGAGCTACTCAATTTCCTGGATGTATCCATAGGGTTTGACCAGATACGGTTGGACCCATTGGACTAGAAAAAGACTTCGTTCACAACAGAGCATGGAATGTACTGTTATACTGTTATGCCAATCGGCTTAAAAAATACAGGGACATCTTAAAAAATCCCCTGAGTGTGGAGATTTACTTAAATGGCATAATTGTTAAGTCCCTAGAAATAGAGTAACATCTTAGACATTTGTAAGATGTATTTGAAATTCTCCGCGAATATAACCTCAAGCTAAACCCAAAAATATATGCTTTCGGAGTAGGCTCAGGAAAGTTTTGTGGGATTCGTGGTTTCAAACAAGGATATTGAGGCTAACTCGGATCATATCCAGGAAATAGAATAAATACCAGAGGTACTCAGCAATGCTTGAGAGGTACAACGCCTGATCGGGAGGATAACGACATTAGAGAGGTTCATATCAAGGTCGTCTGAACAATGTTAAAAATTCTTCAGCCTATTAAAGAAGAAGAAAGACTTCCAATGGACCTCAAAATGCCAATAAGCACTGAAAGATCTGAAAAGGTACTTAGCAAATCCACCCCTGCCAGCAAAGAAAGAAAAAGGAAAACCCTTATTGATTTGTCTCACCGTATCCTGAACCGTTGTAAGTGTTGTGCTCGTTCGAGAAGGAAAAGGTGTGCAATCTTCTATTTATTATACTAGAAAGGCTTTAACCGAGGCCGAAGCTCTCTACCCTCACCTCGAGAAGTTGGCGTTGGCCCTGGTAGTTGTATCTCTTAGTTTGAGGTCGTACTTTTAATACTACCCCATATGTGTAGTCACCTCTTTTCCTTTGAGGAATATCTTGCACAAACCCGAACTCTCGAAAAGTCTAGCAAGTTGGTCAATCGAAATCTGCGGATACGATATCATATATTGACCGGGACCACTATTAAGTCTCAAGACTTAGCCATTAAATGGTTATATGAAAACGGTTTGGGAAACTGAGATGGCATCCGCGGAATGAGTCCTATATACGGAAGGGCCCACAAGCATGAAGGGTACATGAATGGGAATTGTCCTGATCGTTCCGTCAAGGGCTTCCATCATACAAGCCATTAAATATATTTCTTTAACTAACAATGAGGCTGAGTATGAGATGACAATTGTAGGATTGGAATTAGCTCGAGGGCACGAGGTCGAGTATATGAGCTCAAAAGTGACTCACAATTAATTGTCAATCAGATATTGGGCAGATACAACGCCAAAGACAACCAGATGCAGGAATACTTAAGCAAATCCACCACCTTGCTAACCCGGTTCAGAAAGTGAAAAGTAGTGCAAATCCCTCGAGAAATGAACTTTGAATCTGACGCATTGGATAACCTAGGCTCATCATTCGTGGAAACTAATAGAGAGTCGGAGTCCATAGTCCATCTCCTATGCTCTATTTTGGATTTTGGCCTACATGAAGTAAATTCTACCAACCTGACTTGGGACTGGCGGAATGACATTATCAATTATCTATAGATAGGGACTCTCCTAGAAGATAGTAAGGAGGCTCGGGCATTAAGAACTAAAGCAACTAGATATTACATGCACGAGAGAGAGTTGTACAGAAGATCCTACCTCAGGCCCTTGGCCAAATGCCTACGGTAAGCGGAGGTCGAGAATAATTAATAAAATTATGTAATGTATCTGAGATACCAACATTTAAAATAATATTGGAAAAACTAAACATATTAGTAGAAGAAAAAAGTAAAGATAAAGGTAAACAAGTAGAAGAAAGTGAACCTAGTACGAGCAAAGAAAACACTATAATTAGCACTATAACTCAACAACCAGAAATAGTACTAATAGATGCTTGGAGAATGAGTAAAGAACCAATAATGGTAGATATTAGTAAAATAAAACCAAGACTGCCAAAGAAAGTAGAAAAAATATTAGATAGCCAAGCAATATTGAGTAAGAAAAGACAATTTTAAATGGAAAATCAAGAACCTAGTGTACTTACATTTTTAAGAAACCATGGAAAAAATATACTGGAAAGAGAACGATACAAGTATGAACCAATGAAAAAGAAAGAAAAAACCACACCAGACAATAATTCAAAAAGTGAAAACATGTACTTAAAAGACATAGAGAAAACAACCAACTAGTATTTAAATCTAAAATTAGATAAACAAGAACGAAAATTATGTGAATTAGAAACAGAAAACACCAAATTTAAAACACACAATAATGAGGAATGGTACAACAAATATAAAAAATACAAATGCAAATTTAAGGAGACAAAGAAAGTATTAAAAGAAATCAAAGTAGAACTAAAACAGACAAAAGAAGAATTGAAAGATGTAAAACAAGAATTAACTGATGTAAAACAAGAATTAGGAGAATTAAAAGATGAAATAAAAATCCTAAGAGAAGAGATAAAAAGGTTAAAGGGAAAAAAGAAAGTAAGAAGTGATAGAACAAGTGAAGAAACTACAACTAGTACTGAAAAGACTGAGAGCGATACTAACGAAGACAACAACATTGAATTAGTAAACCAAGAGGTAAAAATAGCAGAATTCATAGAAGATGAAGAAGACTCAGAGATAGTAAGAGAAATTAACCAGATAATAGTAGCCTCACAAAAAATGAAAAGTGTAAATGCAATCATAGAAGATGAACCCGAAAGTGATATAGAAGATGAATTTAATAATCCTATAGAAACAGAAATAGAAACTGATGATATAATAAATGAAGATGCAAATGATTACCCAGAAGAAGAATTAGTAGATCCCAACCTGGAAATAATAAATAGAAGACAAACTAGATTACCAAATCATATACCAGTAGGACAACAAGCTGAATCTAAAGAACTTGTAGGATCAATGGCACAAGGCGTAAATTACAATGGATATTTCTTAGACTTAGACAATGTTTATGATGAACAAGAAATAGGAAGAAGAATAAATGATTGGAATCTTGGAATGTATATAGCATTAATGAACTCCACACAAACAGAAAACCTAGAATATATATATGACTTGATATCTAAAACATTAATTGGAAAAGTAGCTTATTGGATAGAATCCATAGCATACCAATTAAAAGGAGAAGTATTTAGTCATGCAGGAGATTGGAAATCTATGCTAATAATATTTGATATCATACTAAAAAGAGAATTTTTAGGAGAAAAATGGTTGGTAGCACGAGAAAATGTGCTTGCAGAAAGAAAAACTGAGATAATAATGAATTTAAATAACATGAAATGTTGTAAAATTAATAAATTACCAGAATACACAATAAGTTTTAGTAAGTTCTTTTATGAAGCAAGATTCTTGCCAGAAGAAGATTTAATATATCAACAACTTTATTATGACCACCTACCTATACCTTATAACACAGAAATATCAAAGGAATACACCCAACTAGAACCAAGAGAAAATACATTAGGAGAAAGAATAAGAGTACTAAGAGCATATCTAATGCGAAAATGTGAAGAATATAGGATGCAACAAAAGATTAAAAAAGATAAGAAAATAGGATTAAGAGAGGTATGTGGATTTATGGAAAAAAAATTAGTATTCGGATGTGATGATAATAAAAAAGAAAAGAAATATAAGAAAGGCCATAAAAAGAAATACCAATACAAAAGATATAATAATTACAGTAGACAAAATCAACAACCTTATTACAAACCTTATAGGAAAAAGAGATTTAAAAGGTATAGAAATACCCCTGAAACCAGGAAAAAATTCTAGCATAAGAGAAAATTTAGAACAAGAAAATATGTAAAACCAATTGAAGAAGAAAAACTTAAAGAATGTAAATGTTGGAATTGCAATGAAAAAGGACATTATGCTAATAAATGCCCAAAGCTAAAGAAAAAATGTGTAAAATATATAGACACTACACAATTTATAATGAGTCTACAACAAATAAAAGAAGAAAATAATAATTGGTACGAATATGAAGATTTTTATGTCAGTCAAACTGATGAAGAAACTGAATCAGAAAACATTAACTTTGTTAACCAAGACTCAGAAAGTGAAAATAGTTCTACATAAATGAAGTCGCAAGAAGAAAGAAAATTACTAGAAGAAAGAGATTACTGGATGCAATATGAAAAGTTTGTTCGCAATAAGCTTATTACAACTACTAATGCAATAGCAAATAGATACTATAGTGATAGATACAATAAGATTACAAAGAGCCTTAGCAGAATATGAGAAAGGTTAAGTGAGATAAGATGGAAGAAATTACTAGAAGAAGTAAAAGAAATGGAACAAGATGAAGAGCTTCAACAAAGATCAAGAGAAATGGATTCAGAACTAAATAATAATTAGATGGTAGCAATCTACATAGAAGCTCGTATAGAATACAAACCTAATAAAATGATAAAACAAAAGATTTTTATTGATAGTGGAGCAGACTTATGTCTAGCAAAGAAAAAAGTATTAGAACCACATAGATGGAAAAGATCTAAAACACATAGAACAAAAGTATCAGGCTTTAATGAACAAACAAAAGAATTAGATATAGTAGCAGAAAACATGAGAATAGTATTAGGAAAGACAATATTTAGACTACCAGTTATATACCAACTAAATGATATGAAACAACAAGTATTGTTAGGAAACAATTTCCTAGACTATTTTAAAACGCAAGTAATAAATAATAATACTTTCAGCCTACAAACACCATGTAATAAATGGATAATACTAAAGAGAATATTACCAATACATACACTAAGAATATGTAACATAAGATCAGATAGGAATAATAACCTACAGTTATTAAGAGAAAAATACATCAATATACTAAAAATAAATTTTGGAGAAAATCCAATGCAACTATGGGAAAAAGAAAAAATATATGCTGAAATCAAACTAATAAATCTTAGCGATATAGTTAGATCTAAGCCTATTAGATATAGTCCAACAATCAAAAGGAATTTGAAACCCAACTAAAAGAGTTATTAGAATTTAAATTGATACAAGAAAGTAAAAGCTCACATAGTAGCCCAGCCTTTTTAGTTAGAAAACATAGTGAACAAAAGAGAGGAAGGGCTAGAATGGTGATTGACTATAGAGAGCTAAACAAGAAAACTGTATTTTATGGATATTTTTTATCATACAAAAGAAACCTTATTAATAGATTAGGGAATAAAAAATAGTTCAGTAAATTTGATTGTAAAAGTGGATTTTGGCAAATAAAACTAAAAAATGAATCAAAAGCTTTAACAGCATTTAGTGCCCCTCAACGACACTACAAATGGAATGTACTACCCTTTGGATTAAAAATGCACCATAAATATTTCAAAGAAGAATGGACCAAGTGTTGAGAAAACTAACAGAATATTGTATAGTATATGTTGATGACATATTAATAAATAGTGATGATTTGGAAAATCATATAAAACATCTAGAAGAATTTATAAAAACTGTGAAACATCATGGAATATTATAATCGGAAAAAAAATCTGAAATCTTCAAAAATAGTATAGAATATTTGGGATACATAATAGTTAATGAAGGATTACAATTACAGGAATACATTGTAACAAAAATAAAAAAATTTAAAGATAAATTAGAGAGCAAAAAGGAAGTACAACAATTTCTAGGAGTAGTACTCAGACCATATAAAGAACTTACCACTTTTGAGAAAACCATTACAAGAACTAACTAGAAAAAATATAACTTTTGAATGGAAGGTAGAACATACTAAAGCCATAAATAAAATCAAGGAAAAAGTGAAAGCCTTGCCAAAATATAGAATACCAACAGAACTGGATCAACTAGAACTTTTTACCGATGCCAGTGATATAGGATGGGGAGCAGTCCTCATAGCATATGATAAAGAAGATATAGATAAAGAAAAACCACTAATTTGTGGATATGAAGGCGGAACATGGAAGCCTAATGAGAAAAATTACCATATTAACGAGAAGGAACTATTAGCAGTAAAATTTGGAATAAAAGAGATTCCATTATCATCTATTACCAGTAAAATTCATCGTTAGAACAGATAACACCCAAGTAAGAGCCTTCATTACAAATAAAATAGACTATTTGCCAGAACTAAATAAGAGAAGAAAATGACAATCATTCCTTTTGTGTTATGATTTTATTGTCAAAAATATATCTGGGACTAAGAATATTCTAGCTGATTTTCTTAGCAGGTACAACGATGTCAACCAACAGTGACAAATTCGAAGAATATATTACCAATGTTACAGGAATCATCAAACAAAACCAAAAAATTATTACAACCAAAATTGAAGAAAATACACACTTGCTAGAACAGCCGACAGAAGCCTTTAAAGACTTCAAAACCCTACAAACCTTGAAATCTTCCCAAACCCCTACAGAAAAACCAAATACTTTCACTTCTAAACTTGCAGCCATGCCAACCACTATACCATCACCCATAACAGCATCGTCTTCAATGGCAGTAACAATATGCGACAAAGTGAAATTCTCACCTATGTATATTACAGCTTACGAGCAAATTAATAAATTTTATGACTATAAATCAAACCCACATATTTTAAGAAGTGCAAAATTAAGCAAATATCCAAGGTTTTTATGCAATGAAAAATCAAACCCTGATCTAGTTCTTAAACTCTTTACTTACGGATTTATAGATAAAATACTAGTAGATGAAACTTTTTATAATATTGCTAAATTACCCAATGTTTTAGTAGAATCTGCTAGGTTAATGATGGAATCGTTCAGAAGAGGTATCTACGGTATACAACTGTTCGACGCCTCGACAGACTTAACAGGAAAACCTATCATTAAATGCCAACTATTTAAAACAGGAAGGAATAGCAATATAAGCGGAGATGACAAAGACCTGGAAATGAAAATACAATGTACTATAGAAAGGTTTCAAGAATGGCTCAGTGCCAAAAGAGCCATAGGACTATCAACCGTAAAGTCAAAAGTTGAAGATACGCTAAGAGCAGGCAAAGCCAGTATTATTGGAAACTCCAAAGGAGGAGAAACCGAAGAAATTATCACACTATACTACAACAATGAGGTACTCTCACAAGACACCACACACCTTACCAACATGCATGATAGAATCACTAAGATGGAGCACAAACACTCCAATGAGACAGTAGAACAATACAAACTCTTAATAGGCCAGAGGAAAATGCCTGTTATAAGCATAAAGGAAGATACTACACAGGTTACTATGAAAAAAGAAGGATCACCTAATCCTTTTTGAATGAAATGACCCAATGTAGTTTAAACTACAGAAAGCCACAATGTAACAAATTAATATGGCCCAATGTAGTCCAAACTACAGTAAAGCCCATGTATTATCATACTACTAAAAAGATACCATTCCTATTCTATAGGAGAATCAAAAAATTAAAACGATATCATTCCTATTCTATAGGAGTATCGTCGAAGAGATTATTTTTTTCATCTTTTAATGAAAAGAAGACAGACAAAAGATTCCTCTGTGCAAAGAAGACACCTGTAAAGATGCCTGTGGAAGAAAGCAAAAGCCGCCGGACCTACAAGGAATCAAAGACAGAAGATGACAAGCCAACAAACGTTGAAAAGAATGGCATCAACGATAAACAACTTTAAGAAAAAGTATGAAAAGACAAGAGACAAAGCACTGTTTGCTTTAGGATTTTTGTAACAATAATGTATCGACTTTATTACTTTTTCAGCATGCCAATAGTGAAAGGCAACCGATGTTTTCTATATAAAGAGCCTCATTATAACATCTGAAATCATCTTTTGAGAATACAAGAGCTTCAATCTTTAAAATACTCTCTCATATCTAGCTAAAAACCCTTCTAGTCTATAGCCAATATCAAGATTAATATCATAATATCAGAAGATAAATACTTTGAAAGCTTATACTTAAAAACCATATTAGTCCATAAAACACCATCTCTTAAAAGAAAATTTAAGAAAGAGTCTGTCGAGCAACTCCCAACACCTAGGCCCATTTATCCCGTCACCAGTGAGGAAAAAAGGGAGGCAGAGCCAGGGTGGGTTGAGTATCTCCGGTGATCTTAATATTCTGCTAAGAGGTATGTTTTCAGACTATGTGTTTCTAATTATAATCTTGATAAGTATACATCTCTACAATTATGATGTTAAATGTTGATAGAAGGTTGTAGACTATTATTTAAAAAATGAATTTTGAGTTAATAATACCTGCTTCCGTACTACATGCCTATTATTTTTTAAACTTACATATGAATATGTTAATATGCCATCTATATTCCTACCCTCTTAAGGGTTGTTAGATGATGAAAAGATCCACCCAGAAAATGGGTACGACTCGTTGGTAAAGAAAATAATGAGGGCTGGTGACTACTGGTCCTGGATGGAAGAAGATGCCAAAGCCTACGTCTAAAATGCGAGAAGTGTCAGCAACATTCCCCTATGATACATCAACCTGCCAAACCACTCCACTCGATGGTGGTTCCATTGCCATTCATGAAATGGGGAATGGACATTGTGGGCCTATTGCGAGGAAAGTGGGAGAGGTAAAGTTCTTACTGATCTTAACAAATTATTTCTCAAAGTGGGTGGAGGCAAAGCGTATAAGAATGTTCACGAAAAGCAAGTCATAGACTTTTTATGGGATCACATCATTTGCCGATTCGAAATACCAAAAGAGATCGCTTGTGACAATTGTAGGCAGTTCGTGGGAAATTAAGTTACCAAATTTTTGGAGGGGTTGAATATAAAAAGAGTCACATCATCGCCATATCATCCGTGCGCAAATAGAAAAGAAGATTCAACCAATAAAACTATCATCTAGAAAATCAAGAAGAGGTTAGAAAGATCAAAAGGAAAGTGGCTGAAAGAATAGCAAAGGGTATCATGGGCTTACAGATCTACGACCAAGACAAGCACTGGGGAGACTCCTTTCTCCCTGATGTACTGTGTCAAGGCCCTGATACCTGTAGAAGTAGGGGAACCCAGCTTCCGATACACCCAAACTACCGAGAAATCCAACAAAGAAGCCATGGTGATAGGGTTGGATTTGTTGGAGGAGTGTAGAGAATTGGCTTTCGTACGGCTGGTTGCAGAAAAGCAAAGACTATAAAGTTACTTCAATAGAAAGATGAATATGCGGCATTTCAAAAGTAGGGTTACGTCTTCTGAAAAGTCACTCTCTCAATGAGGGATCCAAATGAGGGTAAAGTACAAGAAAATTAGGAAGGACCGTATCGAATAACAGGAATCGCGAGGAAAGGATCCTACCGGATCAAAGAAAAGTATGGAAAAGAGCTGAAGAATGGCTGGAACGTCAGTCACCTAAAAAGATTCTACTTTTAAGAAGACATGTATACTTTGTTCTCGAAATAGTATTCATTTTTGGTAAATTGTCTCTTTCCATAATAGGGATTGCTTGAGAAATCACTATCTCCCCAAATGAGATGGATATGCGTTGCACTCTTTTCCTTGACCAAGGTTTTGTCCCAATAAGGTTTTTTTTGCAAGGTTTATAATGAGGCAACAATTCAAAAGAATTTCAAGCTTGGCGTGTCGCATCCCAAAACCTAACTCATCGGGATCTCGCAATCGAGTTATTGGGGGATAAGGTGAACCAACATATCTGCAAGGGGGCCATTTCAAGAATGTACTCGCTTAATCTAGGACTGTTGGCAGTCACTACACTTGTCGGATCATTTTTTTGTAAATCATGTAAAACCCCCAAAAATGGATCATGTACTTATAGGACGAGTCATACCCCACAACTTTGAAAGAATAAAATAAAAAAGCCTTCGCTGACATTTTTTACTAAGTTACACAATAAAAGAACGTTTAGGGAAAAACCGAACTCAAAAGCCACCCAATCCTGAAAAACCGCTTCAAACAACACAACACGGCTATAGTGCCTCCACGCATGGAGGTTCTTCCGAACCATTTTTCCCTTAGATGGGGTTGAGACATCTTTCCTATCAGCACCGAAAATGGAGTATCTTTCTTTATTTCAAAATTAGATATCTTAAATCCCAATTTCGCGATAGCATTCCCGGACGTGACATTCCCGGATTGCGTTAAGGAAAGATGACCTCAAACATAAAATGCAAAGATTACATAAAAATGCACTGATCGTTGAACCTTGACTTAAACAACAAATGATCAAATATTAGCATAGTTCCGGTGGACGGGGCCAACGGTCATGCCCAGACGGTTAAGTGCAAATTAAAAAGCCAACAGGTCATTGAGTGATCACAATTATTGCAAAAAACAAAGCACAAGTCAAAGCGTAAAGATAAAAAATGGAAGGCAAACTAGCGATTATCATTCACATCAAAGAGCGTTGAACTTTCGTACAAAACATTTCTTTTTTAAGGGGCACACAGGCCCCGAATATCACATAGAACAAGTGAACGAAGGCTCAAATACCAAAACATCCATCATATGGCACACACGCTAGAGCAACAACTAAAAAAAATTCATAGGGCACGTAGGCTCATCACAAAAATTTTTATTAAAAAGGGCACACAGGCCCATCACAAAATCACGAAAGCTGAAAAAACTAGCAACCGCCACCGGCATCACTGCTGATATCTTAGAGGGCTTCAAGACCAATGACTAGAGGCTCAGGACATACGAAGCTAAGCCGGGGAGAGCACCCTCACTGCCGGCAGAGCTAGTAGAAGCATCTGAGGAGAGAGGTGTCTCTTCGCGTAAATCATCTAAGTTAGCCTCAACTTCTCCCAAGTCCACCTCAATATCGATAAGTGCTGAAGGGACATCAATCGCTCCTATGTCCACCCCTTGTAGGAAATCAAACCGGGTCTGAAGAATAATATAGTCCCCAAGCAAGGTAGCCCTCTGTTGGTCAGCCTACTGGTGAAGCCTCAGCCACTGATTTGAGGCTCGAAGCCAGGTCTGAGAAGCCTTGAGTGCCTGTGCCCGGGCACGAGCAACATCGAGGTCAAACTTCACCTGGACCTGGATGAACCTCTCCCCCATCAACTGGAGGGCTTGAGTCATGGTCCGGAAGGTCTCCGCCAGAGTCGGTAAATCCTGTTTGGCCTCTTCCTAACAACCCTCTAGGACAGTCCTTCATTCTAGGGGATTAACATGCTCAGATCAGAGCTGGGACTTTTCATCTCGGAGGCATCGGTTATCCTCTGTCAACCTCTCTACGTCCTGAATAAATGAAGATATGCCTTTGAAAGCTCAATGGTAAAGAAGACGACGGAAAGAAGACTAGGTTACCTGAAGAAAGATACCCGCAAGGTGGGCCATGGAAGCTTCCAAAGGTGGGCCATGGAAGCTTGAATAAGGTAGGGGCGTAACCGAAGGGCCAACACCCGTATCGCTACCCTCTAGGCTCCGAGGCTGCCCTCCACTAATCCATGGCTCATTGGCGGCCCGACGGAGGGCACCTTTGTGCCCTTGAGATCAGCAGCTTCCCTTTAATCCTCCTCCACGAGCACCACCCATTGCATTTCCTCCCTATAATACTCATTGAATCGGCGGCGCATTCTAACACACGCCTGTTTCTATCTTTCTCGTGTCTCCTCGGTAGCTTGGGTGATATGAGCCTTGTCCTCGCCTTGGAAAGGCAACCTCCTAGCAGAACCCCCTCGGGCGGGCAGATCTTCAAAAAAATATTAGAGAAAGAAGTTAGGATGACATATCAATGCGAAGTCGACAAAAATACAGAACCAGTGAAAGAAGACTCACTATGGCTTTTTCCTTTCCACTCATCGGCAAACATGGCTCTCCAAGTCCGCTCAGTTTAGTGGGAGGCATGGAGTAAACCCATCACCCAGCCAAAGATGTCAGGCAAGGGCTCTGGGACCACCGGGGTCACTAAAAGAACAAGAAACAACACAGTCAAAAGAAAAGAATAGAAAATACGAGAAATTGAGGTGTGGAGAGTTACGAGCGCTATTCCATTGCTCTGGCATTGAGCCTAAATCGGCGTCATGAAGGTGGTGGGTATAAATCAATCGGACTACCCCATGGTTATGATCATTTTTGGCATTGGTGATTAGGGCTCGGGAGCCTTGAAAAGTGAAGTTGATTATCCCCCCGTGAAGCACCCGGGGGCGTAAAGGTGGAGCAGGTGATCCAGGGTAAAATAATGGTGGGCAAGATCTGCCAGATGTTGAATACAGAGGACTATTCGCCATGTTTGGTGAACCAACTGCCCCAAACAGATGTCGTAACGACGGTAAAATGCCTCAATGACCGGATGAATTGGAATATTGCATCAAATGGTAAAGGGATATGTATAAATGAGTGACATCCCTGGGATGTGCATTGTGATGATAGAATTGACAAAGTAAGGAAATATTTCTATCTCTGGGCCCCACTGACAGTCAGTACGGACCTGAGGAATTATAGAATGGCCAATCAGTGAAGTAATGTCCTCTATGGGCTCAAAATGAAGGTTTACACTAAAATCCCTCTCAAATTTAAAGACAGAAGGTCTGATTTCAGAGGCCGCAGAACCCAAATCAATGGCCCGGGTGAGACCAAAAGTTGAGAGTTCACGGTGAACGGAATTCACAGAGGTGGCTTCGAGCTCTTCCCTCATTCTAGCGAGGGTTATATCATTGGAGGAACCAGAGGAAGACGAAGAAAAAGACATGGTAAAAAATGCAGGTTTAAAGCAAGAAGTTGCAAATGCTCCAGAGAAGGCGATGAAAGTGAGAATGAGGAGAAGTGATCAAGGGTATGAGATTATATAGCCGGTGGAGGTAATCATTGCCCTTGAAAATTTAAGCAGCATGACCTGTCAGTCAGGGTCAATATGTGTCTCTGAAAGTGTGTCGTCGATTGAGTGACTGAGTGCATTTAATGATCGACTGATGAAACGTCTTGCAGGTGGGAAAGATGTGACATTTTGGGTTTCTGAGAAAAGTTTCAAAAAGGTCGTGCTGACTCTTCGACTTTCCTGGACTCATAAAATCAAGGGTCTGGAAAGTGGGGTACTATCTGTATTGGGTAGAAATGCTCCGAAAATGTTGGCGTACTCAAGAAGCTTGATGGTTTCGAAGGCTTAGCATAGATGTCTTGCACCCAAAAATTTTCCATCACATCAGCCCTCCTAGATCAGAGTGTCGCGGCGCGCATGGGTACGGTGACGTCAGTGTGCTCACATCGTCATAATTTTAGAGGGGCATAATAGTCTAGTTTTTTCTGAAAAAACATAGAAGAGAAATAATACACATTGTTTTCTCTCTAAGTCTACACTTGTAACCAAGATCTCTCTATCGAAAATACACCATTCCTAGATCTTATTCTTACGTTGATCATTATTCATTATTCATTATTCATTATTCATATTAGATCTAGCTTATTCATTTATTTTACTTGTTTATTCTCATAGTTTGCTTACTTTTTTATCTTGCAAATTCGTAACCTAGCTAGTAATTCCGGACTCGTTCAAGACAGTCTCCGGATCGAATACAACCTACTTGTCTTTAATCCCTGGAATACAAATCTCTAACTGTATTTTTGATTAATTTTCACCGAAAACCACGTGCTCTTGAATTTCCATTTCTCAAAAAAGTGATGATTGATAGCTTCCCTGAAATGAAGATGTTTGTCCTTGGTTCTGTGAGTACACCGAGTCTCGAGTTGGTGAACTATGTTGAGGTGAAAGTAGATGATCTCAATAAATGGATACAACAGAGGTTCAATTCTAAGGTTTGTCTTGTTCCGCTGTCTAACTAACTATATTTTGCCACATGCATTAATTCACGCCTGTTCTAATGCGCTTTTTCCATTTTAACTAGTAATTAGTAAGTAAAGCTTCTTTTACTTGCTCTAATATTTCCAATTACAAATCTAAAGCATCAGTGTAGTCTTCTATTTTTCAGGTAATAATTGTACTTACTAAGCTAGTAATTTCTGTTCCCAGGAACAAAAGGCTAGTTATGGCAACGAAGGCAAAGCTAGTCATGGCAGAACCTAGTGATGTCTATGAATCCAGAGCTAGAAAGGTAAAGTATTCAATAAAATAGTCAAAGCGTGTGCAAGTCAGCTTAACGTGTGCAAGTCAGCTTGAACATCACCTGATACCTATGTTGTGGAGGTAACAAGCAGAGGCGGATCTACAATATTTTAATCTATGGATTCACGTGAACCCAATATCTTTTATACACAGAGTTTGTATCTTTATTAGGATACTCACAAAATATCTATAAAATAATAGATCATGAATGCAGTTATCATTGCTTATAATTGAGGTCATTACAACATCTTATAAACCTCAAATTCTGAATGTGACTTTGATAACTAGTGTACAGGTACCAGTGTTGACTGTTGAAGTCTTAAGCTCGTTCAATATCTATAAAATAATAGATCATGAATGCAGTTATCATTGCTTATAATTGAGGTCATTACAACATCTTATAAACCTCAAATTCTGAATGTGACTTTGATAACTAGTGTACAGGTACCAGTGTTGACTGTTGAAGTCTTAAGCTCGTTCAATTGTTTAGCCAAAGTCTTATAGAACGTTTTGTTTTCTGCAGAATACATGAATGATGCAAAAGGAACTTCAAAATTCAAATATCTCATTTTGAGACCCCACAATTTTTTTTAGTAGTAAAGGTAAAGATGAAAGATAAAATGTAGCTTTTGAAGTTTAATTATATCAAAAGTACTGCACATGTGTTCTACTTTTGTGGCTCACTTTTATCTTTGTGAAGGGAAAAGTTCCGAAGGCGAAACCCGATCACCTGTATCAGAGGCTCCTTGGCCAGGTGGGATGTAAATCGAGGGATATGTGCGACTGGCAGCCCTGCAAGGGAGAGGACCAACGGGACACAAACCCAGCAACATCCCTTGCAATATTTCAGCAAAGACTGTCACCACACGGATTCGAACCCGCGATGTCGGAGTGGTTGTACCCCAATCACCTTGCCACTTACCAACTCGTCTGGGTAGAAATTGCTCTATACATTGATGATGGTGCGAAATATTTCTATTTATATATCACTTCTTGCCTTACGAAAAATACCAGAACAAATGAGCCCTTACTTTTATTACAATTAGAACACAACTTCCTTTGGTGTTAATACTTGATTTTAAAATTCATTAGATTAGATTATTTTGGATTGGGCAGGTTATCAAATTTGGTTACGATTTGAGTAATCTTAACCTTTGCAAGTATGAATAAACAAGAATACAACAAAAAGTTTAAAATAATCAGTAAGTTCATAAAAGGAAAATAAAAGTGACACCCCAAATATTTAATTGCAACTTTTATTAATATTGAAGCATATAGCATAGATGTATAGATCCTGATGTTGAATCCTTTGAGGACATTGAAAATATCTTAAGTTATTTGAAAGTTTATCTGAATGCCTATTTGTTATGACTTCCATCTGAAAGTACTATTGTTGCTACCAGGGACAATTTGTCCTGGGGGCCAAGTTAGTGCGTATGTTACGAATTCGGCTGAGTTGTTTAGTAATTATTTTGGTCAAAATCATGTATTTACCTTAATATATTTATTAAATATATATAAATTATTAAATTAGATCCAGTAACGTAAACATACTAAAGTCTCGAATTCATAAGCTTCAAATCTTGACTCCGCCTCTGATTTTGACTTCTGATTAATTTTCTTAGCCACAGTAGTAACAGACACAAGCAAGTGCTTGGCACGCTCCACCTAAAGCCTCTTCTTGACTTCTGCATTGGCTGTTACAATGGTCACTGTTGAAACACCAACCTCTCCATGTCCCGCTATACCTCTCGCAACTCTCTTCACCCATGACACTTCGCATCTCTAAGAAGCAAAAAAGATTATATGGCCAAATTAAAGGGACTTCAATTTATCAGAGAATATTTGGATAATATTTTTCTGAAGTTTAAAGTTGAAGTTGAAAAAAAATATTTCTTTTTTATGCTTAGACACGAATTTTACTTGAATAAAAGTTGAAAATTTGTGTGTGATAATCTTTTTTTTTGTTCTACCAGGCTTGAATTCTTGACCTAGTTGATTGGAGAGAACTCCGTCAACCATTGTGAACAAGAGTGAGCGGTGTATTTTAATTATTATTATTTCACTTTAGATATTCATCAAGTTACATTTTTTTTCTATATTTCATTAATATTTCAAATATCGAAGTTTAGTATTTTCTAATACAGATAGGCAAACATATATTGAAATATTAGTATATATTTAATGCCAAACGGAGGTTTGGACAATATGTGGTATCTCTTTTAAAAAAAAGAGTATTTAAAGTTGCAGTTGAAAAACAATATTTGAATAAAGTTGATAGGTAAAAACGTAGCTTTCACTTGACTTTGTACACGCTTTAAGAAATAATAAATAAATTACATAATTTAATATGATATTCATATATATTGATGCATAGATAGTTTTAATTGACTTAAATACACACATTGATTATCATTGCTAGGTAAATAACATTTACAAGAGGACAATACTAGCTTTAAGAGATGTAGGGTAGTCAAAACTTTGGAAAATTCTTGCACGACTAAATAATAGAGATTTTTATAGGTATAGCCATTCATTAAAATAATATAATAGGTAATATATAATTTTTATAAATTAATTATAATATTGCATATATATATTTTATAAATTAATTATAATCAAGCCGTGGAAATCTCTTGCCGAAATGTGAGCTAAGACTGCGTACAATAAACCCTAGTGGCCCGGCCCTTCCCCGGACCCTGTGCATAGCGGGAGCTTAGTGCACCGAACTACCTTTTTTTAATGTAATATATATATATATATATATATATATATATATATATATAGACACACAAACACACTTGCGGTTATTTTGGTGAACGATCAAATGTGTAACTTTTCCTAAATAATATAACATAGAACAAAAACGGCAAATAAAAGTTTCAAGAGAGCCCCACACACCTAATGATGCAAAGAGGAATAACAAGCATAAAAGGACGAGGGGAACTCGTGATCCAATCATCTCTTACTCTGATTTGATAATTCAGGGAGAATGTTTCTGAATATTTTTATAGTGGAAAAGATCTCCTCTTATGTTAAATAGATAAAGGAAATGAAGAAGCATTGTCGATTTAGTGACACTTCCGAGAAGAATATTGAAGTTCCCTTAGTAATTTTCAATTTGTATTACTTATTAGACTTTTTAGTCCTTTCCGCTTGTTTGGTGTACAAAATGGCCGGAAGGTACATTTTCTCTATATAATTTTAAATTATGACACCAATTTAAACCCGTCACGTGATCCGAGCCGGTCCGCCCGGTTTGGTGCGGTTAAGACTCATACCAACACGGCCCAATGGGGCTAGTTTGGAGGGGGGGGGGGAGAACTAGGGACGAGTTGAGCAAGAAGAGGTCCTGGGCATGGTAGATAACCGATAGGGCTCACCCTAAGGAGGTTGGATTAGGCCCACCTGGCCCCATTAACAGGCTTACTGAACACTTAATTTTGGGTGGAGGTATTATATTGTTATCAAAAAGAGTACAAATACTAGTTACATCAATAGACTACGCAAATCCCCCTACAACAATTACTGTAAAAATATCATGGAGCGTCCTATCTTGGTTGCCTCATTAACTAGTACTCGCCTTGTGTTTTCTTTTTGCACGAATATACATTTATTAAATAACTTCAGACAAAAATGACTGCCTCTTCTTGTTCAAACGCATGTCTAAAATTTTAGTTTATTTTTACACATAGTTCATTCATGTATGTATGAGTACTCATGAAGTGCAGACATACTTGAAATAATTAAACTAAAGGTGTTAAATGAGTTTATTAGATTTATTGTGTTTTTTTATAATTGATGATTGGGATTTACTTTTTATGATATATATGAAACTTATGTTTCAAATTTGAGCATATTTAGAGTAGATTTGGGTGTAAATCGCGTGTTGAATTGTTCAAATTCAAAGAACAAATCATTATTTTATGTTCAAACGCATATGTCTGAAATTTCAGCCCATCTTTATATGTATTTCAATCATGTATGACTGAGGTGCAAACATACAGGGGCGGAGTTAGGTGTTGGTGAGGGTGTTCACGGCAAATAATTACACTATATATTTAGGGTAAATTTTCTGTGTTTATGTACATATATCAACCTTTCAACACCCTAAAACAATGCAAAAAGTTAGCTCAAGTGGTCCAGAGTGTTCAATATTATCTTCAACATCTTAAGTTTGATTCTTGGGGACAACATTATTTTTTATGTTTAGCTTTTGTTGTTTTTTTCAAACACCATAAGTGAAAATCTTGGATCCGCCACTGCAAATATACATGAAAATTTTATTTTTGAAAAAATAATAATTCAGACACACATGAATGAAATTGTAGCCTATTTCTACATGTACTTCAGTCATATACGATTGAAGATGAAAAATTCAGACATACATGACTGAAATTTTAATCAAGTTTTACACGCACCTCAGTAAAAAATGTCTGAACTTTGTCTTGACAAGCCATACCAAATATCAGACTAAAAAATCCGATGTTTAGTCTCAACAAGGCCACACTTTCATAGACACAAATGTCTGATGCTACGCGACTATCTGAATTTGTGCCCGAATTAGGTAAACTTGCAAAGAAATTACAAAGCAGGCACATGTTAAATGGCGACTCCAAAAACGGGTATTTGTGCACGTCGGCCTGAATTAATCCTTAACCCCTATATCATACGTATAAAACAACATATTTTATACGAGAGCCTCCTATATTCACTATGAGGATCCGGCTCCTCTCCATTTTTTATTATTTTATTTTTTCCCAAATTTTTACGTGGATAAAAACACATGACATGAATTAAAAGTAATAGTTAAGATTTAATTAACTAAATCAGGGTTCTCACCATGGTTTAGATAACAGATATTTCATATACTTGCTTCCAAAAATTTTTAGTACTCCCACAATTATAGCTACAAATTATTTTATCCATAAATATATTAAACAAATTCTCTCTCTTCCTACTTTTCCCTACGGGTGGGCGTATATCGGTTCGGTTCGGTTTTGTATCCGAAAAATATGAACCGAATAAAAATCGATTTTTTTTAAAAAAAAAACCGAATACGACTTTATTTTAAAAAGAACTGATATGTTCGGTTTATATAGCCGGACGTATCGGATTATATCGGTTTTTTCTAGTGGTCCGGGTCGGGTCGGGTCGGGTCGAGGAAATTTTATTTTTAAAAATAAATTGAATTTCCAAAACTGAAATTTACATTCACACCTACACTACCATAAAATTTCGACGTGGAAATCTATTGTGTATCGTAAGATGTTTACTAAAGAAAAAGGAAAATTAGAAATCGATTTGGAGGAAAACACAAATTGATTGGGAAAGTGGACATTTTCGTAAAAATTGGCTGCGGCTGGCCCCGTCTCGAAAAATACCCAAAATCAAAAATAAAATCGGGTTAAACGGACATCCGAGAGCAGAGTTATGACCATTTAAAGTTTCACCAATTTACAAATACTTTTTCTCCCTACATTTTATGTCAATGCTTCCGTGATATGTTAATCAAGTTCATGCCGCATTCGACTTCCATAAAAGCTTCATAGATTGACTTCAATGACTATGATTTAAGAGATAGTAGTAGCCTATAATAAAAAATAAGAATAATTATATATTTAATTCGATTTTTTCTGTTCGGTTCGTATCCAAAATTAAAAAACCGATCTGAATCACTAAATCCTTATTCGGTTCGGTTCGGTTTTTTCGGTTCTCCGGGTTCTTTGCCCCCTCCCTACTTTCCCCCCTCTGCCGCTCTCCATATTAGTACTTCCTCACAATCTATCGTCCAATTTCTCCTTGAAATCTTTTGATTTCAGTTTAACCATTAGGCACTTTCTATTTAAATTAGCTATATGTAAAGACTGCGTAACTTCAATATTTTAAATAACTAGAATCCTTTTAATTATGCTAATTGATTATTTTACTAACAATATTAATGATGCTCAATTGCGTTATTATAATAATTTGCTAGAATTATAGATTCATACTCACGAAATTTTATCTGTAACCATGATTTTTGATGTTACCAATTTTTTTTCCAGCAATTATGATTTGGCACGAAGAGGAGAAAATAGATGAAATTGTGGATGCCCTATATAAGGAGACTATGCAAAGGCTGAATGCAGAAAATGGGACTACTGGGTCCTCAATGCTAAAATCCTCTAGGAGGAGAATATAGAGGTTGTTTTTGCTGGATAATTAACTTGATCCATTAGGGGAGTTCAAACCCAAATTCAATCAAATTGGAGTTCAAGTCCATAATCAAGGTCCAAAACTACAAGCCTTTTACCTAGAATCTTCTAGGGTGTGGTAATTATGCATGTGAACCATTTGGTAATTTAAAATATTGTTAGAAGGATGGAGAAGAATATGGTGTATGACTATTATAATTTTTGATTAGTTTATTTGTGTGGTGTAGGATTGTTCCTAAGTAGTATAAATACCATCCCCATTTTAGTTTAGGTATCAAAAAAAATTAAGAGCTTTTAAGTGAGTGAAGAAGAAAAGTATTATAAGTGTGAGTTGTAGTATCTTGTTGTTGATTGAGAGTGCTTTTGTAATATTTGTTTGAGTCTGAATAAAAGTTATTTGTGACAGTGTTTCATTTCCAACAAAGTGGTATCAGAGCCGTTGGAAAGCATACACTATTGCATATCAAATCAATGGTCTCGACGATAGGAATCCGCCGCCGCCAGAATCTCCCCGATCGGAGTTCAGACTCACCACCATGCGCCACTAGAAGAGTGCTTCCAGAAAACCGAGTTGAGCCGAGTTGACCAAGCCGTCCAAGCTGAGTTGACTGAGCCATCAAAGTCGTTGACCGTTGACCAGCATTCCGGATTCATCTGCGCAATCGGATTTTGCAAATTCTCATTATATTGAGAGATATTGCAAATGGTATGGCACCATTCCAAGTCCCGACACTCAACAATAACAACTACGACAATTGGAGTGTCAAAATGAAGGTACTTCTTGGATCACAAGATGTGTGGGATATCATAGAGAAATGCTATAACGAGCCTGCAGATGCTGCTGCTTTTGTTTCTCTTACACCAGATCAAAAGACAACTTTGAAGGATTCAAGAAAGAGAGACAAGAAGGCTCTATACCTCATCTACCAAGAATTAGATGATGATGGATTTGAAAAGATTTTGAGTGCAAGCTTTGCCAATGAAGCGTGGGAGAAAATACAAACCTCTTACAAAGGATCCGAGCAAGTGAAGAAGGTCTGTCTCCAAACATTAAGAGGTGAATTCGAATCCTTACGATTGAAGAAACTAAATACTTGGAAGAAATGACGATCGAGCAACTCCAAGGATCATTGCAAGCATACGAAGAGAAGTATAAGAAGAAACAAGGGTTTACTGAGCAACTCCTCAAGCTGCAACTCAAGGATATGTATGAAATCCAAGGCAATGATAGAAACTAACGTGGCCGAGGCCGAGGCAGAGGTAGAGACCATGGACGAGGTGGAAGTCGCAGTCATGGACGCGGTTGGAAGTACAACAACAACAATTCCAACAACAACTATGAGAAATGAGAAAGCTCAACAAGAGGTCGTGGAAGAATCAATCCGAACTCAAGGTATGACAAATCTCAAGTTCGATGCTTTAATTGTCAGAAGTTCGAGCATTATGCTTCAGAATGCGGAGCTCCCACCAACAAAATTGAGGAGAAGGCCAACTACATGAAGGAGAAGACAGATAGCAAAGAAACTCGTGTTCTAGCACAAAAGGAAACTGATAGTGGCCATGTAAATTCCTTGTACCTTGATAGTGGTGCAAGCAATCACATGTGTGGAAAGAAATATATGTTCGTGGAGCTAGACGAGTCAGTAAGCGGAAATGTTTCATTTGAAGATGATTCCACAATAGCATTGAAAGGGAGAGGTAACATCCTTATCCGTTTGAAAGATGGGAGACATATGTTTATTTCCAATGTCTACTATGTGCCCAATATGAAAAGTAACATCTTGAGTTTAGTACAATTGTTAGAGAAAGGTTATGATATTCATATGAATGATTATAATCTTTCTATGAAAGATGATAAGAATAACTTCATTAATAAAATGCCAATGTCAAAGAATAGAATGTTCCTAATCAACATACAAAACGATGTTGCAAAGTGCCTGAAAGCTTTCCACAGAGATGCATAATGGCTTTGGGATCTTCGATTTGGGCATCTCAATTTTGGAGGTCTAGAGCTGCTATCTAAGGGGAAGATGGTGAAGGGGCTACCTCACATCAACCATCCTGACCAACTTTGTGAAAGGTGTCTAGTCGAAAAGCAATTTAGGAAAACCTTTCCAAACGAGTCAGAGTCAAGAGCCAAGAAGCTACTCGAGCTCGGTAACAGTAAATATTTTCTTCTCTTCATTGATGATTTTTCAAAAAAAAATTGGGTATATTTCTTGAAACAGAAGTCGGAAGTTTTCAAAGTTTTCAAGAAGTTCAGAGCTACAATGGAAAGAGAAAACGGTAGAAAGATCAAATCCATGAGATCCGACCGAGGTGGAGAATTTACTTCTAGGGAGTTTCAAGAGTTCTGTGAAGCAAATGGAATTCATCGACCAATGATAGTTCCTAGATCCCCCCAGCAAAATGGTATGGCAGAAAGAAAGAACAGAACAATCCTCGACATGGAACGAAGCATGCTCAAAAGCAAAAAACTTCCCAAGGAGTTTTGGGCCGAAGCAGTAGCATGTGCAGTCTACTTGTCAAATCGATCTCCAACAAGAAGTGTATGGGGAAAGATACCGCAAGAGGCATGGAGTTGAAGAAAGCCTGACATTTCTCACCTAAGAACCTTTGGAAGTATAGCCCATGTTCATGTACCAGATGAGAGAAGAATGAAGATTGATGATAAAAGCAAGAGCTTTATCTTCATCGGCTATGATGCTAATTCGAAGGGCTACAAGTTGTATAATCCAGACAATAAGAATATTGTGATTAGTAGAGATGTGGTATTGAACGAAGAAGGATAATGGGATTTTAGCTCTCATGCAGATGACTTCAATTTCTTTCCTCATCTTGAAGAAGATGAGCGGATAATGAGGGAGAAACTAGGTAAACCTCGATAAGAGCTTGCAACTCCACCCACTTCACCAACATCAACCACTCAAGGAGACCCATCACCTTCGTCATCGTCAAGTGGGAGTCAAAGTGAAAGAGTTGTGCAAACGTACAAGAAGACTTAGAGATCTTTATGAGGTAACTGAACAATAAGATAATCTTACATTATTTTGTCTTTTTGTCGATTGTGAACTAGTGAGCTTTCAAGAAGCAGTACAAGAAAAGAAGTGGAGAGTTGCGATGGATAAAGAAATCATTGCCATTGAGAAGAATGACACATGGGAACTTACCTCACTTCCCAAGGGACACAAGGCGATAGGTGTCAAATGGCTCTACAAAACAAAGCAAAATGCTAAAGGAGAGATTGAAAGGCACAAGATGAGGCTAGTTGCTAAATGCTATAGTCAAAAGGCTGGAATTGACTATGATGAGGTATTTGCTCTTGTTTCTTGATTAGAGACTATCAAACTAATCACTTCTTTGGCAGCTCAAAACAAGTGGGAGATACAACATATGGATGTAAAGTCTTCCTTCATAAATGGAGTTCTTGAAGATGAAGTCTACATTTAGCAACCATCAGGCTACGCAGTCATAGGCCACGAAGACAAGGTGTTGAAGTTGAAGAAGGCTCTTTACGGGCTAAAATAAGCACCAAGGGCATGGAATAGCCGAATCGACAAGTACTTCAAAGAAAATGGTTTCAACAAATGTCCCTACGAGCGCGCTCTATATATGAAGATCAAAGATGGAGATATTTTGATCGTGTGCCTCTACGTGGACGATTTGATCTTCACCGAAAGCAACCCAAGCATGTTCAATGAATTCAAGGATGTAATGACGAAATAATTCAAGATGACAGACATGGGGCTCATGGCTTACTATCTTGGCATTGAAGTTAAGCAACAAAAGGATGGAATTTTCATTTGACATGAAAGTTATGCAAAGGAGATCCTGAAGAAGTTCAATATGGAGAACTGTAAGGCGATAAGCACACCGACGGAATACAGAATCAAGATGTCCAAACATAAAGACGGCGAAAGTGTAGATCCAACATTCTTCAAAATTTGGTGGGAAGTCTTCGATATCTAACTTGTACGAGGCCTGATATTCTTCACGCAGTTGGATTGGTTAGTCGCTACATGGAATCTTCAACAACCACCCATTTTAAAGCCGTAAAGAGAATTCTTCGCTATCTGAAAGGTACAATTGACTTTGACTTGTTCTATTCAGTTTCTAATGATTACAAGCTTGTTAGATATAGTGATAGTTATTGGGGTGGAGACATAGATAATCGAAGGAGCACTACTAGATTCGTATTTTTCATGGGAGATACTGCTTTTACATGGATGTCAAAGAAACAACCGATTGTCACATTGTCCACTTGTGAAGCGGAATATGTTGCTGCTACCTCATGCGTTTGTCATGCAATTTGGCTTATAAATCTATTGAAGTAGATATACTTGATACAAGAAGAGCCTACCAAGGTTTGCAGCATCAACAAGTCAACCATTTCCTTAGCAAAGAATCCAGTATTCCATGATCGAAGCAAGCATATCGATATTCGCTACCACTGGAGTGTGTTGCAAGAAAGGATGTGCAAGTTGAATATGTAAAGTCACAAGATCAAGTTGCCAATATTTTTACCAAGCCACTGACAAGCAAAGACTTCATAAGATTAAGAAACTTACTAGGGGTCACAAAATCAAGTTTGGGGGGGGGGGTGTTGGATCATAAACTTGAGCCATTAGGGGAGCCCAAACCCAATCATATTGGAGTCCAAGTCCATAATCAAGGTCCAAAACTTTAAGTCTTCTATCTAGAATCTTCTAGGGTGTGGAAATTATGCATGTGAATCATTTGGTAATTTAAAATATTGTTAGAAGGATGGAGAAGAATGAAGTGTATGGCTACTATAATTTTTATTAGTTTATTTGTGTGGTGTAGGATTGTTCTTAAGTAGTATAAATACCCTTCCACATTTTAGTTTAGGTATCAAGAAAAATTAAGAGCTTCTAAGTGAGTGAAGAAGCAAAGTCTTATAAGAGTGAGTTGTAGTATCTTGTTATTGAGTGAGAATGCTCTTGTAATATTTGTTTGAGTCTGAATAAAAGTTATTTATGAGAGTGTTTAATTTCCAACAGTTTTAACTAACAATGTATTTTATTTTTCTGGTTATCTGTACATATGAAAATCACAGGATTTGTACAAGCATCAGGAGAAAAAGGCAAAATAAATACAACAAAGGCTAAAGCAATTGCCAAGGGGGGAACAACTTAACTCATCAAGGAATTCTGTAGTTTGCAACATACTACATCAGTTGGTAAGCACTCAATGCGTAGTATTAGTACCTTTTAGTGCTCATCATATTGAGCAAAAACGAGATGCATAAAGTATGAGGCAAATGCAGAAGGAAGCAAATTGGGCACACGACCAAGCAAGTCTTGCAGATATTACAAAGAAGGGAATTTAAATCAACAAAGTTCAACAACATGAAGCAGAAAATCAAGAAGGGGAGGGGGGGGGGGAAACAATCTCAGCAAAGAAGAGAGGATAAAACAACAAATCTATATCAGCAACCAACGCAAACACAACAATATATATTCATCTTGGAAGAATACATCACATATTCTATTCACAAAACAAAGACGAAGGAGGAGAAATCAACGAAGATATCTGATGGTTACAAATTCATACATACAGTCAGGATCTCCAGTTGGTACGACACATATAAGAGTTGGGCAAACTCCAAAATTCGATCCCTAGTTGCATTGAGCTTCAGAGTGCAAGATTTTAGGCAAAAAGAGGATTCTATTGCATTTTTGAGCTCGGATATCGGACAACTAGTTTCCAAATTAGGGTTTCCCAATTTGTTCACTCTTTCTAGAATAAGTATTTATTTCATTTATGTACAGACTTATTTTCATTTAATCATTAAATAAAAAGCCTTCGTGGCATTGATTTTTTTTAAAAAAGATGAAATTGTGTTAGTTACATTCGAGCTCAGTTTTCCAATTTTGCAGCTCAACAATGACCCTGAGGACAAGATCGTTTTGGAAGGGAAGAGTATTGTTATGGTGGGCGATTGCAATTAGGGTTCACGAATTGGGGATAAACAATTGAGATGAAGGATTTTAAGTCGTAGAAAGGGAGAACATATGTCGCAAGATTGTGTGTTCAATTATCCACGTAGATACACAACCAACGAGCTACATTAGATCTTCATTTAGTAAACCAATGGTGCAGATTACAGTAGATCAATGGTGAAGATGAGCTGATCAATTATTAAATAACAAGATTTAGTTCTAGCTGATCAGTTATCCATTTTTATGGTAAATCTTATTTCTCATTCTATTCTTCTAATCTTATTCATCACTTATATCGATCCATAACCCTAACCTCCATTACAAGTAGTTATGGAAGCTTGAAGATTCATTTGAATTAGCTAGTTCATTTGAATCTTAGTTCCAATTCAGTTCTTGTATTGTATTGTTGAGATTCAATCAATAAAATTCATCATTGTTCGTAATTCCAATTTTAGTTCCAAAGTTCTTTTAATTCTATTAATCCATTACAATTAGTATTAGAGCCCATCCTAGTCACATAAATAACGATAACCGAAACTAGATCAAAATTCATGGAGGAAAATGTCAAAAAACTCGAGTCTCAACTGATGACTCATGCTGCAGAAACTAACAAAAGAAAGGAAGCTACTTAGAATAAAATTGATGATTTGGGTAAGAAGTTGGGTATGTTGATAGAGCGGATGATGCCAATGCAGAATGGGATACTAGGGTCTGGTACAGGAGAAACTTTACATCCCAAAAACCCTAGTATGTTGAGAGTTGGCCCAGTCGAAGCTTTGCAGTTGAACACTCATAGTAGTGGAAACAGGAACAAGACTTCTGAAAGTTCTAAGCAAAACCTAGGAAGAAACCATGATAACAACTTCAGTGCAATGGTGGAATTTCCACATTTTGAAGGGGTGGATCCATGTGCTTGGTTTAGGAACTGTGAGAGGTACTTTCAGTACCACAACATCATTGATCCACATCAGAAGCTTGAGTCGGTAGTGATTTACCTCAATGGAAGGTTGAATCTTGAATCTTTTCCTATTACATCATTAGAGGAAAAGTTAAATGGTCAGAATTCACAGAAGAAGTGTGTAAGAGGTTTGTAGATGTTGATAATAACAGATTAATCTTGATAGGGGAATTCAAGAAGAAACAACAAAAGGGTAGTGTAAATGAATATCTAGAAAAGTTTGAAGAATTAAAAGCCTGGGTTGTTGATCAGGAACCCTACTATTCCTGAGGCCTTTTTCCTAGAATTTTTCATTGAAGGACTAAGATAGGATATAAGGAATACAGTAAAAATTCTAGAGCCCTATTCATTCATGAAAGTTGTTGAGAAGGCTAGACATCAAGAGAAGTTGTTAGAGTCTGATAAGAAGAGAAATATGGGGCAATGGACCAAAGGAACATCTGCTAATACTGATGGAAACATGAGCTATTACAAAGAAACAAGTGGGGATAACATGGGTAATAAGTTGTTTGAAACTCGAAGAGCCCAAGCGTTATACTATAAATATGGGGAGAAATACCACCATTGCCATCAGTGTAAGACCAAACAACTCAATTCTATGGAGGCTAGTTTGGGACCTACTGCAGAAGAGCAAGGGGAGGCAACAACAGAAGAAATATGTGTACAAACAAATGGAGAGGAACTAAATATATAGTTCCAATATAGAGAAGTGATTGATAGTGCAATCATTTTGAATGCATTATTTGGCACTGAAATGCCAAATACAATCAGGTTAAAAGGAGAAAACAAGAAAAACAGTCGGATCATATTATTGAATTCTGGTAGTACCGATAGTTTCTTAGATCTAGAAACTGCTAAGAAGATGGGTTGTGTGATTAAAGAAGCTATTCCTATGAGGGTTACTCTGGATGGGAATCAGATAATGAGTCTACACATTTGTCCATATTTTAAGTGGAAAATTCATAGTATATAATTTATAGATTCAGGCAGGTTCATTAGAATAGGGCCAAATGACATGGTACTTAGTGGTGATTGGATGAGAAGCCACAACCCAATGTTGTTGGACTTTGTAGAGTACAAGGTGTAGGTGACTCATAAGGGTCAAAGGGTGGAACTGAATGAGATATATCATTAAGCATAATTGAGAAGTATGACTGCACAAGGGGTGACAAAACTACTAAAGAAATGCCACACTATAGGTGCTCATTTGTTTACAATATCAGTTGTAGAGGAGTAGAAGGAGTCAGAAATACCTGAGGGAATCAACCAACCAATCGAGCAATTGCCAGATGTGTTTGCTTAGTCTAAGACCTTTCCACCTCAGAGGCAACATGACCATTTCATTCCCTTAAATCATGAAACAACAGAAGTAAACATTGGACATTATAGATATAATATTTTTTTAAAAATGAAATTAAGAAACAGGTCAAAGATATGACGAATAATGGTATAATCCAGCCTAGTCACTCTCTCTTTTCTTGACCAATTTTGTTAGTTAAGAAGAAGGATGAAAGTTGGAGGTTTTGTGTAGACTATAGGGAGCATAATAAGATGAAAATTAAAGATAAGTTCCCTATTACCTTGGTGGATGATTTGTAAGATGAATTAAATGGGTCCTTTGTATTCTCTAAAATAGACTTGAGGGATGGGTATCACCAAATTAGAATGTTTGAAGGAGATGTGCACAAAATAACTTTTAGGACTCATTTGGGCCACTATAAATTCAACGTCATGCCATTTAGGTTGATTAATGCCCTAGCAACATTCCAAAGTCTTATGAATTATGTGTTTAGAAACTACTTGAGACAATTTGTCATAGTGTTCTTTTATGAAATCCTAGTGTATAGTGCTAATGTTTAGGAGTACATTTCTCACCTATGTAAAGTGTTGAAGGTGTTAAGAAAGAACAATTTTTTTCCAAAATATCCAAGTGTTATTTTGGACAACAGAAAGTGGAATACTTACGCCATATAATTACAAGATTGGGTGTTTTTACTGACCTTTCCAAAGTTGATGCAATGACTAAATGACCTCTACCTAAGTCACTTTAATCCTTAAGGGGATTCCTAGGACGTACAGGGTATTACAGGAGATTTGTGAAGAATTATGACATAATTAGCAGAACTTTAACTAATTTACTCCGGAAGAATGCATTCAAGTGGTCTGAAGAGGCTATTGCAGCCTTTGAAGCATTGAAAGAGGCAATGTGTACTGCCCCTGTTCTGGCTTTGGCTGATTTTTCCAGGACTTTCATAGTAGAAACTGATGCTTATTCCAAATAGATGGGAGTTGTTAATCTGCTTAGCAAAGATTTAGCACCTAAGAATTTGGGTTAATCTGCTTATGAAAAAGAGTATATGGTTGTACTGTCAGCTGTTGATAGATGAAGACATTACCTACAAGGGGGAAATTTCATTATAAGAACTGATCATCATAATTTGAAATTTTTGTTAGAGCAAAAAGTGACTACTACGTTGCAGTAGAAGGGTTTGACTAAATTACTTGAATTGGACTATGAAGTTCAATTTAAAAGAGGGTATGAAAATATGGTGGCAGATGCTCAATCAAGGAAACAAGAAGAAAAATCTACCTATCACACCCTAAACTGGAGCGTGTGGTAGGCACCCGGTGCCGTACTGGCCCGAGCATACCACTCTGAAATGTAACATGTAAACTGAATAGAAAATGTGTCCGACAAGGCCATAACAACATGGATGTACAAGACATCATCTGGATGTCACAACAAGAACAGTACAATAACTCCAAACTCTATATACAATATGGTACAAGACCGATAAGGTCGTCGTATAGATTAACTAAATATGTCAATCAAATCTACAAGCCTCTATGGAAAACATAATTATGATATGTCTAGGGACAGGGCCTCGACCTATCCATCTACTGTACCTGTACCAGACTCAGCTCATGACTGTGACTCGATAGCTTCAGATGAAGTGAAGCTCACCACCCGATCCGCATAACTCAATCAGGTCCTACAAGGGAGGCTTGTCTGCACCTCTATCTGAATCTGTAGCATGACATGCAGTGCCCCTGACAAATGGGATGTCAGTACGAATGAAATGTACTCGTATGCAAAACATGAAAAAAAATAAAAATATAAGCTGTAAAGAGAAGCATAAAATCAATCTGATACTCTGATAACTGTATGCCACATAGGTGAGCAATGAAACTCTGAAACTATACTGAACTCTTGGTATATCAACTTTGGTTTGTAATATTCCCTCAGCTTATAACCTGAGGTGTACTCTGTCACTACCCTCAGGTATACTCTGAGGTGTATGTATGAATGCACTTATAAGTGTCTACCCAACCATCTATAGCGCGGCGCAGTGTATATAATGTGCATGTACAACTTTCTACCGACTGGTCGCAATAGTAATGTAATAATATATACATATCTCTGTATATAATTACCCACTGGCATAGGTTCGGTGGAATGGATGCTATAATGTGATAACAATGTCTCTTGGCCTCTTTGAAACTCTTTGACTTGCTTTGAAATGACTCTTGGTCGACTCGACGACTAACTCTTTGGAATCCTCATTTTTTGAGTCAATGAAGCTCACAGACAATAAGATATACAAAATATAATATGAGAGAGAAAGTATGCTCAACAAAGGACAACAACACGTGGATAGGACTTGACTTTGAAGGTAACCACGACGTTTAGCCTTTAACTTAGGTTTGCTCTTTTATTTTTCTTTTTGACTACAATTTGTCAAGTATACAAGATTGTGACTTGAGAGACTCCATCCATAAGGAGTATGGTCTCAACCAAATGATTAACACTAATATGTAATGCAGTAATAGCAAAGGAACTATTTCCGACAAGGGATCAACAACATATGAATAGGATGATTCTTTGGCGTTTCTTTGAAAACGATAAATACTTTAGGTGTCATGCTTATGAAAGAAGAGAATAGCCTTACATACCTTATTAGAAGGGCAACAAAAATCCTATTACGTCTCGCTCGTCATATAAGCATCAACCTAAATTAAGATACTTTGAATCAATATCTAATCAATGATTTCATGATTTCGTCGTTGAGGCATTTCGTCGAACACTTAGCGTGCGTAATCTGCTTATCTTGTTTTCATGATAACCAAGCTAACATAATTATCCCATCATTATACAACACAATTCCAAGGTTACAACAACAATATTTCACAAGATCTTAATCCAAATTCTTTTCTAGAACTCCACTCTATCAATTTGTCAATCAATACAACAACCATCAAGTTCAACTATAGAGTTTATCTCAATTTCTCCATGGACTACTTTGTCACAAGATCCTTCCAATCTAGGAGGGTTAAATATTACTAAAAGTAGTACAAACATACCTTATTATTACCAAGGAATCCTTACATCAAGTCTCCTTCCAATTCTTCAAGAACTTCCAAACTTGGCCAATGATCTAGAGAGGATTCTTAAGATGATCCAAGATTTCCAAGAGGGAAATTTACATCATGAGATTATGTATTTGATCTTTAATAGTGTCCAAGTCTTGTGAGCGAGGTTGAGAGCATCTAGGATTAATTTAGAGTGAAAATGAGATAACATGAGGAGAGGGTTGAAATTGAGCTTTATATAGGACAATCCACCGCCTCACATATGCTGCCCCATATGTGACGCATATTCCCATGTTCTGCAGAATACGTGACCGCATATGGTGGCAGTGAGGTGGTGGAAAGGAGGTCTTGATCCGCTGCCCCATCTGCGGTGTGAAATGGGTTTCGTGGGGTGAAACGTTTAGCGTATCATCCTATCTTCGTCAAATCTTGTCAAGATGTGATTTCTTTGATCCCAATAACTTATAAACATTCATAAACCTTATTGACATCTATTTATGTTATACATAACCCTCTGAATGGGACTCGAGTCATCGGAACTTAAATCGGCTAATCCGGTTCTCAAACGTGCGCCAAATGACGAGTATAACTAGGAATCTTTTGGATATGTTTCCAACTCGGTCCAAGGCCTTCCTCACCCATTTTAATTATAATTATGATATCCTCATGTAACATCATCTTGACACGATGCACTCAATGTAAGGATTATAAGAATGAAGGGCATAACGACCCTTTAAACTCTCATGACTTCTTCGGATTTCAACTCGCTTATTCCTTAAACTTCCCAATAAAACCTTTTTCCTTATCTTAGGATTCTTAAGATAAGGTCGTTTTGATACGGGAATTTACGGGGTGTAACACTACCCTTTATACCATTTCTAGTGTGGAGCCTACTTGGATGTTGGATATTTCTTAGAGTTATGAAGATGATCCTAGTGCCCTACAATTGCTTACTGAATTAATCACTAATCCTACAAGCAAGCTTGATTATTCACTGCAGCAAGGAAATATAAGGTACAAAGTAAAGATTTATGTGGATAGATTAGCTGAGCTTAGATACAAAATCTTTACTATTTCACACCTCACCATTATGAGGGAATTCAGGCCAGCAAGGGACTTATAGAAGAGTTGGCATAGTCTTCTATTGGCCTAATCTTAAGAGAGATATTAACTATTGGGTAGCTTCTTGTGATACTTGTCAAAGAACCAAAACTGAACATGTGCATTTTCCTGGCCTACTACAGCCACTACCTATTCCTGATGCTCTTTAGCAAGATATAGCTATGGATATCATAGAGGGTCTTCCCTCCTCTGGTCACAAGAATACTATCCTAGTAGTGGTTGACAGACTCACCAAATATAAGCATTTTCTCTCATTGAACCACCCCTATATAACTAAAAATGTGGCTGACTTAGTCTTACAAGAAGTATACAAGTTACAAGGTCTTCCTAAAACTATTGTGTATGACAGAGATTCTATCTTTACTATCTTGTTTTGGCAACAACTATTCAAGACTATGGGTACCAAGCTCACTATGTCTACTACCTACCATCCCTAGTCTGATGGGCATAATGCCTTAATGAAATCAGTATAATAGTAACAAGACAACTAAAGAGAGGATGATATAGACAAGAATCAACCTCTTCCCGGTGAGGTTTTGATGTATCGTAAAATCGGAAAAGCATCTTCTAAGTGAGATGATCTCGGCTTGTCCATATAAAAATTAGATTTCTTTTCTGCTTTCAGTGTATTTGGAAATAGATTTGGAAGTTCAAAAAGTCAACTATTTTGATATGATTTTCCCTCTTCACTAGGTTATTGGGCAAGATCCCTTATCTATTGGATGTGGGAACCTTATACAAAAATGATTTCTATGAAATGCTTCCAGAGAGGCTAAACATGTGCCTTGAATCTTATTTGAGAGCTATGGTGTTTTCTAATCCAAAAAATTAGATGAAATGGTTTCCCTTTGCAGAGTGGTGGTACAACACCAATTACCACACTGCTCTCAAGGCCACACCCTTTAAAGCAGTATATGGCTATGCACTACCAAAAATACCATTGGTGTACTTACCCTATTCAACTAATACGTTAGTGGGAGCTTATTTAGCTCAATGACAGAGTCTTCTACAACAGCTTAAGGATCACCTACAAGTGGCTCAAGCATTAATGATTTTTTTGCGGATAAAAACAGATCTGATAGAGTTTTACAGGTTGGAGAGTGAGTGTATTTGAAGCTTCAGCCTTACAGGCAAGCTTCTGTGGCCATTAGGAGGAACTTGAAGCTCAGTGCAAAATTCTACGGGCCTTATTAAGTATTTGAGAAGATAGGAGCAGTAGCTTACCAATTAGCCTTGCTAGAAGGCTCACAAGTCCATCATCTCTTCTACATGTCGCAGTTGAAGAAGTGCATGGGGCCTTACAGCGTTGCCGACCATCAGTTGCCTATTTGTGACGTTGAAGGCCATGTGTTTACTCAGCCTTTGGCCATACTCCAATGTCACATGGTACGGGTGAATAATGCTGCACGAGTGGAAGTGCTGGTTCATTAGTCAAATCTGAGCATTGAGGAAGCTACATGGAAAGATTGGAGCTACATTCGAGCTTAGTTTCCCTATTTTGCAGCTCAATAATGACCTTGAGGACAAGGTCATTTTGGAGGGGAAAAGTATTGTTATTGTAAGATGATATTAATCTTCCTTAGGAAGTCTTTCTCATTAATATCAATACATATAGTGTACAATTTACAATCCTAATACAAGAGGAAAGAGGAATCCTAATCACAATACAAGAGGAATCCTAATCTAATAATGGGTAGGGATTGTAGTGTTATACTTGTACACGTTTACACACCCTCTCAGTCAGAGCGGGAGGAGGCCTAACACTAAGACTGGATCTGAAATCAAGGAACAACTATCTTGGGAGGCCCTTCGTGAAAATATCTGTGAATTGATATGACAGAACGCACGTGCAATACCTTAATATGCCCGAGAGCAACCTTCTCGCGAACAAAGTGGATGTCCATCTCAACATGCTTGGTTCGCTGATGCTGAACCGGATTATGAGATAGGTATATGGCGGATATTATCACAGTAGACCAGAGACACTTTACTTAAAGGACACTGAAGCTCTAAGAGAAGGTTTCGGAGCCAACAGATCTCAGCAACAACATTAACAACTCCTCTATACTTAGCTTCTGCACTCGAACGGGATAATGTGGCTTATCGTTTGGCAGACCAAGTTATGAGATTATCACTAAAAAACACACAGTAGCCGGATGTAGAGCGGCGGGTGTCTGGACAGCCTGCCCAATCTGCATCGGTGTAGGATAATAGCGAGTTCGATGCGGAGGGGTATAAGTATAGTCCATAATCCAATGTGCCTTTAACATATCAAATGATATGTTTGAGGGTAGTAAAATGAGGTTCCCTGGCGGCATGCATAAACAAGCATACCTACTGGACAACATAAGCAATGTCAGGCCTGGTGAAGGTGAGATACTGAAGTGCACCTGCAAGACTCCGATACATAGTAGGATCAGTCACTGGAGTATCGACCATTGCACTAAGTTTGGATTTAGAATAAACTAGAGTGGACAAGATTTTGCAATTGTCCATCTTAGCCATGTTCACGATCTCCTCTGCATACTTACGCTAGCAAAGAAACATACAATCAGTGGATCTAGTGACTGAGATCCCCAAAAAATAGCTCAACTTTCCCAAATCAGTTATGGCAAATTCAGACTTGAGCCGTGCAATAATCTCATCTTTCAACACAGCAGTAGAGGCAATAAGAACAATGTTATCCACATATAACAGTAAATAAGCAGTATCACGACCTCGATTTAAAGTAAAGAGAGAGGTATCACATCTATTGCATGTAAAATCGAGACGTATAATGAACTGTGCAAAACGACCATACCATGCTCTGGGGGCTTGTTTTAGGCCATAGAGTGACTTATGGAGACAACACACATAATGTGGGGCTACTGAGTGGATAAATTAAGGACGTTGGTGCATGTAGACAGTTTCTCATAAATCTCCATGAAGAAATGCATTTTTCACATCTAGCTGATGAATCGGCCAATGCTTTCCCATAACAATGCTTAGAACTGTGCGGATGGTGTCCGGTTTAACAATCGTACTGAATGTCTCTCCGCAATCAATGCCCTCCTGCTGGTTAGTACCATTTTCCACTAGTATTGTCTTATATCTTTTTAAGTCACTACTATCCCTGAACTTGTGACGAAAAAGCCACATGTAACATATCACATTCACCCCCTCTGGTTGAGGAACTAAGTCTTAAGTATGTTGTTTCGTTAAAGCATTAAACTTCTCACACATGGTCGCATTCCAATTCGGGTCTAGTTTGACTAATTTAGGGCTTTTTGGTATATGTGAAATTGTTTTGGTGGACAGGTTAAATTGGACTTTGGGTTTGAAAATTCCATGTTGGGCACGGGTTTCCATCTGATGTGTGGGCGCTGGCTGGGTAAGGGTAATGGTCGACAGGTTGGGTGGACTGGGTGACGACATATTCGGGTGTGGTGCATGTTGTATTGTCAAGACTGTATTTCTATCGAGGGTGGCTATCGGGTGGTGCGGAACAGTGACGGTGTTTGGGGTTGGAGTCGAGTAGGTTTGGTCGTTGGTTGCCGGTGAACTGTGGTAGGGAGTTGTGGGGATTCTCGGTATGCCAGAAATTAAGGAAGTTTGTAGGGTAGGGTACGACGTCGGTGGTATATTAGGTCTGGTATCTAGGTTTTCTGGGTGGTGGTTGATGGTCGAACTTTGGTCGGCATGGTGGTGAGACTGTTGGGATGGCACAGTGGATGAGACGGCGATCGGTGAGTTGGTGGAACTTGGAGGCAGAGTTGTGCTAGAGGTGGAAAGAAGTGGCGACGGGGGGGGGGACGCCGGTGGCATGGATGCCGACGGCAGGTGATGTATGGTGGTAGATGGAGGCGGTGTAGTGGTGTCAGTCAGGCACAATTCCCGAAGGTGGACAGGAGAGAGAGTTAATTCATCTAAAAATTCGTAATCCGGTTTTTGAAAATTTTGGATGTTGAAAAAGGGGAATTGCGTCTCGTTAAAAGTGACGTGACGCGAGACGTGAATTTAATGAGTGGATAAGTCATAGCACAGATAGCCCCTATGGTTCGACGGGAAACCTAAGAAAACACACGGAGTGGTGCGGGGAGCTAAATATCCGTAGGTGATCATAGGAGGGAACCCTACGGTGTAAGATTTCGGTTGGAGTCATGTTATTGAGGGTACTAGTGGGTAAAATATTAAGGACGTATTCTACCATTTTGACCGCATAAGCCCAAAAGGATGGAGGGAGGGAGGCATGAAATAAAAAAGTGCGGATCATGTTATTTATTGTACGGATGAGACGCTCGGCTTTGCCATTTTTAGGGGACGTGTGGGGACACGAAAATCGGAAGACCATGCCATTATTGTTCCAGAATTTTTGAAACACAGAGTTGTTAAATTAATGGCCATTATCACATTGGAAAGATTTAATGGCGCGTTCGAATTGCGTTTTGATAAATGTGCAAAATTCAAGAAATTTGGCAAAAATTCGGACTTAAATTTTAATGGGTAGATCCAAAGAAAGTGAGAGTAGTTATCTAATAACACGATATAATATTTATGACCTAGGGAGCTGGTAACGGGGGAAGTCCACAAATCAGCATGAATGATATCAAATGAAGCAAATACTAACTGAGGAATTAAACGGAAGACGAACATGTTTACCTAATTGATAGGAAATGCAGGTCTGGGCAAGTTTCCCATTACATTGAATAAAATTATTACTTCTAAGAAAATGAAAAACAGGAGCTCCTGGGTGTCCGAGCCTATTGTGCCAAATTGACGGAGACAGAGCAACTAGAGCAGTGTGTGGGCGGGAACCGGCAGCAGATGAGGATGTGAATAGATATAGGTCCCCTGTGTTATTGCATCTCGTAAGAGGGGTCCCCGTACGTAGATCCTTCATAGTAAAACCAAAGGGATCAAAATCAATCGACACATAATTATTACGAGTAAATTTCCTAATGGATATTAAATTTTTGATGATGTGGGGGGCATGCAGGACGTTATTTAGGGAGAAGGGTGGGTGAGGTTTCGGAGTGTGAGTGTGACCATAGCCCTAAATTGGGAAAGATTACCTGCAGACCGGGTGAGGTGAGAGGAGGCTCCGGAGTCCATATACCAATTTTCGTCGGGCTGCTGCAAACTCATACTGCTGAATGCCTGACCCAAGTCGGTGGGGATTTGATTTAAGGGCTGTTGTGGGAACTGGGCCTGCACGACGTGGGCCTGATGTTGCTGGAACACTGGTGGGCGCGGAGCTGGAGCCTGGCCCAGTAACCCTTGTTGCTGAAAAGGGTACTGGGCTGGATGAAAGCCGGAAATCGTGGCCCAGTTCTGATTTGGGTAGCCAGAGACTGGGCCGGCCCATGAAGCGTTATTGCTGATCTGCTGTGGCTGTTGTCCTCGGCCTTTTTCGCGGCCCTTGCCGCCTCGCCCATTGCCACAGCCCTTGCCACCTCTGCCGCCGCAGTTTTGCCGCGGTTGGATATTTTTCGGCGGAGGTTGTTGGCCGGCGGTGGCCTGAGGTTGTGCGGGCGTTTCAACTGCTAAAGCCTTCTGGTTATGCTCATCCTGCTTCGCACGTCGAGTCTCCTCCAATAACAATTGCGAGCGTGCTTTGTTGAAGCTTGGTAGAGGGTCAGCCTGTTGTATCATCGTGGCTAGGGTGTCATATTCACCCTTAGGAAGGCCTGCAACTAATTGTAACACCATCTTTGTTTCGGACACGGGCGTACCAACATTGGATACTGGTCCGCCACCGCTTCAACTGTTTGCAATATTCTGACATAGTAGAGAAGTTTTCAAGACGGGTGTTGTTGAACAGTTCTTCCAAGTACACCGCGCGAGTGTTCTTGTTGTCTTGAAAGATTTCTTCCAAACGTGTCCATAGATCACGGGCAGAGGCACCCATTTTCATGATTGTGTATAGTAAATCCTTGAATATAGTGTCATATATCCACTGTTTGACTACGGCATCGAGGCGACGCCATGTGGTGTCGTCCATATCGGGAGGACGAGGGAAATAGTCATCTATATAATCAAGAATATGATATACACATGCATGGATATGAAATAGTTTCACCCATGACCAATATTGGCCATCTTCCTAATCAAGAATTATAGGGATAAAATTCTTGATGTTAGTAACGGCGAGAGCCGGATGGAAAGATAGTGAGGACGACTGCGTTAGAAGCAGAAGCATTGGAAGTAGCCAAATTTTCCATTAGAATGGTGGAAATTTAGGAAGAAAGAAAAGAAGAAAAACAATGTTGCCGTCGGCCAAGAGGGGGGGGGGCGGCGGCAAGGTAGGAATTTTTTCTAGATTAGGATTTTGGCTCTTGATACCATGTAAAATGATATTAATCTTCCTTAGAAAGTCTTTCTCATTAATATCAATATATATAGTGTACAATATACAATCCTAATACAAGAGGAAAGAGGAATCCTAATCACAATACAAGAGGAATCCTAATCTAATAATGGTTAGGGATTGTTGTGTTATAATTATACACATTTACAGTTATGGTGGGAGATTGCAATTAGGGTTCAAGAATTGGGGATAAACAATTGAGATGAAGGATTTTAAGTCGTAGAAAGGGGGACATGTGTCACAAGGTCGAGTGTTCACTTATCCAGGTGGATACACACCAACAGGCAAGATTAGATCTTCATTTAATAAACCAATGGTGCAGATTGCACTAGATCAACGGTGAAGATGAGCTGAGCAGTTATGAAATAATAAGATTCAGTTCTACCTGACCAGTTATCCATTTTTCTGGTAAAATCTTCTTCTTCGTCCTATTCTTCTAATCTTCTTCTTCACTTCTATCGATCCCTAACCCTAACCTCCATTATAGGTGCTTATGGAAGCTTGAAGATTCATTTGGATTAGCTAGTTCATTTGATTCTTAGTTCCAATTCAGTTCTTGTATTGTATTGTTTTGTTGAGATTCTATCAATAAAATTCATCACTGTTCGTAATTCCAATTTTAGTTCAAAATTCCTTTTAATTGCATTAATCCATTACATTTTAACCTATGTCATCTAAGTAAAAACATGGAAAAAATGAAGACAATGGAAATTGGAAATAGGGGAAACCTAGATTCAAATGTCGTAAGAATAGAAAATAGACTTGAAAATGGAACCATTTCTCTAGCGGCCGCTTGGCAAAGAAAAAGTGCACAAATATATTTCAAACACACTCAAACACACACAGTTAGACAGAGACATCAAAAGTGACCATATAGATAATGGCACCACTGCTGCTATAATAACCATGTAATAGCAGCATTATTTAATTGTATATTACATAAGACTTATATATAGTGCCATGTGAAATGGCGATATATGGATTCTTTTCAACAATGATAGTAGCAGTAGCAGTCTCCATGGGAGCAATTGCCATAATCAGCATCTTCCTTGTTCATGCACCAATGGTTACATTTCTTGTGGAAACAGTTCCCATTCCAGCTCTTACTATGCTTTCCACAGTGTTTTGCTTCTGTTATTTGCATCTCTACATGAAAAATTCTTAGGCAATCAAAATCAAGCATGCTATTTGGTAAGTTTTTGTAAGAGATTTTGGCTGTAAATATTCATTTCCAAAATGTTGGAAAGTATTATTGGGTCGGTCCACTCATAAGGGGTGCTAGATGACCCTTGAGCCCATTAAATATGCCTCACATTAAACCATAGAGCCAGCCTATATAAACACTATTATGGGTGTTTAAGAAAGGTTAATTCATCATATAGAGATAACTAGGGTTTACACATAATATTTATCTCTGCACCAGAAGGCATAATTAGATTGTGGAACCATGGGAATTCATCCATCTTGTGAGGATTACCGACAACCGGTGACACGAGTCGTGGTTGTTGCAGATTCGCTTCCGCTAAGGAGAAACTCGTAAGTCTGCTAAACTACTCTTTTATGATTCAAATACAACACAAAATTATGCCAAGGTATAAATGATTGAAAGGATTTAAATTATATATACTGACAGTGTAAAAAACTGTTATACTATAACTATAATTTTGATATGCTATAGTAAGTTATTACTATTTTTTCATACTATGTTGGCGTACAACTAGGGTATGTTTGGCATGAAGAAAAATATTTTTCACGGAATGTTTTCTTGGAAACTATTTTTCTGAAAAATAAGCGGTGTACTTATTTTCTTTGTATTTGGTAAGTAAATAAGAAATATTATCTCAAAAACATTTGTATATAATCTAGACAAACAATATGAGGAATGAGGTAAGGTGTAGGGGTGTGTGGGTGTGGTGGGCATGAGGACCATGGAGGGTGGGATGGATTGGAGGGTGGTGAGGAGCCAATCAAGGTGCAATGTCATTTGTGGAACTTGTTTCACTACTTTCATTTAGAAAGTCATTTTTATGATTTTTAAGAACTTGTTTTCCTAAAAAAAAATCAAATATTCTAACCAACTACATGGAAAAATTGAAACATTTTTCAAAAAAATATTTTGCTTCTTACCAAACACACAAACTGATTAAAACAATCCAAGCTTAGAGATCATGTGAATATTAAGTGCAACTTTATCTAACATATAGGTGTTGAATTTTACGATGCTTTATCCTATTGAATAACCAGAAAAACAAAACAAATAGTTATAAAATTCTCACCAGAAGCAAACATGAGAAGAAAGCAAAGGATAGCAAAGATAGCTATTTTGTTAACTTTAGGTTGAGCCATTTCTTTAGATCTTTTCGAGATGCTTTGTGAAATCAAGTTTATCAGAGGGTCTATTTATAGTGACACAAAAATATTTTTTTTACGGACACTTGTGTTTAAATTAACATTAAGCACACAAAGTAAAGAAAATGTCAGATTAACTTTTTGAACTGATCAAAGGTTTTTCCTTCCTTCACCACCACGAAAGTAACAAGAGAACTACTTACTACTGAATAAAGAAAGTAACAAAATTACCCTGGCACAGCTTGTATTAATGTATTGTAACATGTTGAAAGACATACCGGAAGCCTGTGATAGTCTTTTGTTTTCGTTTCCCCCCCCCTTCTATCTCTAATTGAATAGTAGTAGTTATTCAGGTTACGTTATTTTTCTTGGGGGAGTGTAATTTACTCCTTCTATTCCATGTTATGTGGCACTATTTTCTTTTAACTATGTTCAAAAAAGAATTGCACATTGATTTCTACATTAAAAATACTTTTTTCCCTTTCATTTGAAAACACTTTTAACTTTAAACCATCATTCTACCTTTAATAACCTGATTTTTTATTTTCACATAAATGTCACGTGTAAAAGTTTTTTGCTTATTTCTTATAAACTCCTTACCAAGTTAAAACTCTCATATAAAATGAAAAGGACAGAGTTGTTTTCCAAAGAAGACCATCAATTTTTTAGGTTTTGTTACACTAGTGTATTTGGTTTGAGAAAAATATTACTCATCAAAAACTATTTCTCAAAAAATAAATAGTTTCTTACGTATTTTCTTGTATTTGGTAAGTAAGCTGAAAGCATTATCCCAAGAGTAACTATATATAATTGAGGAAAATACTTTAGGGTCGGCTAGGATGGGGGTAGGGATGTTGGCGGTGAAGGGCTGGACAGGCGGGTGGGGGAGTGGGTGGGCATGGTCGAGGGGGGGTGAAGGGTGGTGGGGTGAAGGTGGGTGTTGAGAGGTGAGGAGAAGACAATCAGCGTGGAATGCAATTTATGAAAATTATTATTTTCCCTCCTTCACCAAGAAAGTCAGTTTTATGTAAAAAAACAATTCCTAGAAATAATATGACCAATCAAACATGAAAAACTTAAATCCATAACACACCTTACGTATAATGGTAGTTGATCATTTGTGGAAATATATTGCAAGTTTATACTTTGTCAAAGACAATCATGTCAAGTCGAAATGAATTATCTAGGTTTTGTTACGTCCTGCACATAATGTAAGAGATAATTTGTGGAAATATTCAACAAGTATTAGACCTAGCTAGTCATCAATGACAACCCAGCGAATTGTAGTTGAAATGAATTATTTAGGCTTCGTCACCCTACACGCAACAGGTAATTATATTGATCCTATGTGGATATATACTAAAGGATTCTATTATATGTATATGATAATATAATGAAGTTTAACATTATCAATGTATTAATTATATAACCTGTTATAGCTAATTAACATGAATGTCTTAACTTAATTTCAGCTAACTAATTCCATTTTTATCGATAGTAATATGTAGTTTTTTTTGGTTTTCCACCCGGTGTTCAGTACCCGCATTGGAGTCTGACTATATCCTGATTCGCGCCGCGTAGGACCCATTTATGGGGAAGCGCTCCTACTAAGGTTTTTCGATACCAGGGTTCGAACCTGAGACCTCTTATTAAGGGAGAAGCAACCCCATTCACTGCACCATATCCTTTGATGGTTAAACAGTGCTTTTCCACTATCCAATGTATAAAAGTTGAATGCTATATTAACTCAGTTTATAAAGTTGTAATAGTCCATCACCTTCTTATAAAATAAAATACTCTAGAACAAATTTCAAGCTTAAATAGTTGTATGACTTAAAACTACCAGTCGACATAAGTGGTTGAGAAAGAAACTTGTATTGTAATGCAAGACCCAAGTGGCATGGATAATATTAATCCTCCACCATGTAAAATTAAGAAAGACCAAGTTGCTTCAAGTTGGAATTTTTCAAAACTACTATAGTTAGGTATTTGTTGGATGCAATCAAAGGTGGATAAACTGGTAGAGGGAGGGATTATCATCAGTACTTGAGAAAATGGATAAAAAGAATGGTGAAAATGACTTGTTCATGTTAAATTACTTGATATCTATTATTGTTAAATATAGGTTATATACACGTGATATACACTTCATGTATATCATGTGTTTTGTACATATTAGGTCTCGGATTATGGTCCACGGTTTTGTACTGTGATTAGGCAATAGTTTAGGTAATGTTGTGGTGTAGTACACTTACCATAATTGTATAGTTAGTGTCCAAGTAGAATAAGGTTTTAGGAGTAGAATAGGAATGAGATTCTCCTATTATGGAAATATGTAAATTGTATATATAGTCTTTCAATTAATGAAAATAATCAAGAGATTATTTGTTTTATGGTATCAGAAGTCTAGGTGTTAATATCCTCTCCCAAATTCTCACATTTTTCCGTCGACCTCCCTTGAATTTCCGAGGCCTTTGCTCTCGGTTTTTCGTGCCGACGAGATCCTCCCTCTTCCTAATTTTTTCTTCAAAATCCCTCAATCACATATTGTTCTATCAATATGTCTACATCCCGAAACACGTTTCATCCTGCCCTTACAGTTTCTAACATCAAGAATAACATCCCTCTTGTTCTTGAAATAGAAAATGTTCAATATGCGACGTGGGCCGAACTGTTCAAAATTCACGCACGATCGCATCAAGTCATCCATCACATAATCCCCGTAGCTCCTGAGGATACGGAGGTGCCAAGACACGATGTTGATCCTAAGTTGTGGACGACTCTTGATACCACCGTCCTGCAGTGGATATATTCCACAATTTCTACCGGTCTTTTGCAAACGATTATTGAACCTGACGATACAACGCATGCAACTTGGGATAGACTACGTGATATATTCCAAGATAATCAAAATTCTATAGCTTTTACACTTGAGCAAGATTTCTCCCACGTCAATATGGAAGATTTCCCTAACGTTTCGGCTTATTGCAAAAGATTAAAGGAATTGGCCGACCACCTCCGCAACGTTGGCGCGCCGGTTTCAAATGATCGTTTGGTCCTCCAAATGGTTTCAGGCCTCTCCGAGGCCTATAGTGGTGTTGGCACGCTTCTTCGTCAAAGCAATCCACTTCCGCAATTTTATCAAGCTCATTCTATGCTTACACTTGAAGAAGCGGGCATGGCTAAAATGGCGGCTACCGGTACTAGTCCTGTGGGTATGATGACCGAATCCACAGTTCATCCTACCGGTCCCAATAACTCGGGCCAACACCGCAACAACGGTGGCGGCAAAAAGGGAGGAAATAAGAAAAATAATGGCAAGAATCGCGGCGGCAACAATGGCAGCAACCGGAACAGTGATGGTGGCGGTGGTGCCCCTCGGGGCAGTCAGCAACAACAACAATTTTGGGCCCCACAGTGGGCCCCTATGCAGTGGCAGTGGGCCCCATAATATGGGCCAAACAGGGGCAAACGCCAGCTTACGCCATCGCGCTGGTCGCCCAAACAGCAGCCCAGCCCAACACGCAAGGCCCACTTTTAATTATCCCTCTGGGCTGAGGCAACAAGCAGGGGTACTTGGGCCTCGGCCCTCGCAGGCCCATCACGCAGTGGCACCCACGTCTACCGACATCGAAGCCGCAATGCACACGCTTGGTTTAAATCCTCCGGACCCAAATTGGTATATGGACACCGGTGCCACTACCCACATGACATCCGATTCAGGTACGCTCTCGTCTTATTCCAATTTGAGAAACCCTCGCGCCATAATTATTGGTAATGGTAATTCTATTCCAATTCGTGGTTATGATCATAAAACTTTGTCTCCTCCTCATCCACCCCTTATCTTGAAAAACACCCTACATGCCCCCAAATTTATTAAAAACTTAGTGTCTGTCCGTAAATTCACTACTGATAATTCCGTTTCTATTGAATTTCATCCATTTGGTTTCTCTGTGAAGGATTTCAAGACGGGGAGTCCTCTCATAAGGTGTGATAGTAGGGGAGATCTTTAACCTGTCACATCCAGTTCCGGTCCATCAAGTCAAGCCTTGCCATCAGCATTTGCAGCTCTTTCTCCTTCCTTATGACATGCTCGTCTTGGGCATCCGGGGTCGTCTATTTTATCGTCATTAGATAAAAATAATTTTATTTCATGTAAGGGTACACGTAGTACTCCAAATTGTCAGTCTTGTTCTTTTGGGAAAATTGTTAGGTTGCCATTTGTAGACTCAAATTCTCATACTTTAATGTCATTTGATATAATTCATAGTGAGTTATGGACGTCTATTATTCTTAGTTCTTTGGGTTATCGGTATTATGTTCTCTTTCTGGATGATTATTCTAAGTTTTTATGGACTTTTCCGATAGCGAAAAAATCTCAAGTTTTTTCCATCTTCTTAAAATTTAGAGCATTCATTAGAACCTAATTCGAACGGGAAATAAAAAATATTCAGTGTGATAATGGCAAAGAATATAACAATGGGGTGTTTCGGGAATTCTGTGCTAATAATGAGATCAATTTTCATTTTTCTTGTCCTTATACGTCTTCAAAAAATGGGAAAGACGAACGCAAAATTTATACCATAAATAACTGTCACGACCCAAATCGTAGGGCCGCGAGGGGCACCAGGATCGCACCCGCCGGGTACCGGTATTCTCACTATGAACATCTAATCATAAATAATTACGGACTAAGCCGAAAGAAAATTATGAAAAACCAGGTAACCATCTTATATATATACATATACCGAGGCCGACAAGGCTATACAAGACTACTACACACAGGACTTATGTCTACAAGCCTCTAAGAGAGTACACAACATCAACAAGTCGGGACAAGGCCCCGCCATACCCATATAGACACGCAAAACTGTATCATATCAAAATTAGACCGACATTCCGGAAAGAGAGGAGTGCTTCCAAAAATCCGCTAAAATCTACAACCTATTCACGTAGGCCGTCGCCTTGCCTATGCAAACCTGCAGGCATGAAACGCAGCATCCCCCGACAACAGGGACGTCAGTACGACTAATGTACTGAGTATGTCAACCATAAATAACAGCATAACAGGAATATACCAATAACTGAAACCTAAACAACTGACCAACAGTACTGCCTCTTAGGGCCCTAATACACTTACCTACATGTTATGCACAATGCAGTGTCCATATTCATTGGCCTCAGCGGGTAATTTCCTTACCATTATAACCTCTGTGGGCATCCTACCATGTAATGGTTAACGAATATATGCATGATGCAAGTGCGGTATATATATATATATGTTAGTGTTGCGAATCGTGCAACCCGTCCCAGTATATGTTAGTTTTGCGGATCGTGCAACCCGTCCCAGTATATGTTAGTGTTGCGGATCGTGCAACCCATCCCAATAATCCATACAGGCATCACATCATCACATCATATTGGCCTCTTCGGGCTCTTTTGTGATAGTCTGTACCAACTACAGGTGGTGTGCGTATATAACGCCATTCCCTTTCCCCATATCCCCTACATATATAATTTTTACCATATAGTAGTGTGCATAGCACCAGTGGTCCGGGTTAATATATGAATGCAATGCAAGTGAAAATGCATGAATGACAATAAAATACCCCTAGTGACATAATATCCTTGCACCTTTAGCTAACACTGTGAATATCAACACATTTTCTGTATGCCTCAATAAGGACTTAGAAATATATTTAGACATGCTTTTAGCATAGGAATCAATAACATGAATATTCTTAACTACTAGGAGTAGAATAAATTATGGAGCAACATCACGGTTATATTTTGTTACATGGAACATGTCAAAAGAAAGAAATAATTTGCCTTAACATACCTCGATTCCACTTAATATTTTGTTGGAATCGTTGCTTTGCAACAATGTTGCACTTCCAGAAACCTTACGGCCGATTCCTCTTTTCCCAAATACCCAAAGTTAATATTGTAAAATGGAGATGGGTTGTTCTTAGTTTTGGGACGTTGCAGTTCACCCGAATAGGAATTGTTCTCATTAGGCTAAACAATTCTTAAAGCCACGAGAAATCATTCCCCCAAAATGATTACTCATCGTTTATCTCATAATGGTGTCTCTTTTGCATCCAATTCCTTGGCGGTGGAATCCCCATTTCACGCCACCTTGCACCACATGCACAGTCACTTAATTAATTAAGTGACATGCCTCCGTATAATTAACCAATCACACACATAATTAATTCTGTGATCCCAATTCACTTAAATCTTGATAACTTATAGGACCTTCATATATTCAATGTCATAATTTGTGATATGACACTAGCCCATAACCTCTTTATGCACGTACCAAATTTATTTTCGGCTTCCGTCGTCACGCTTTGTACGTCCAAAATTATTTCAGGGTTTAATCCTTTTATATACTAACCTCTGTATTAGCATACGTAAATGAAACATAAATTTTCTATCGCTCGGACCTATTTACACATGCCTTGCAATTTTATATATACTTAGCGATTTAAACCTTAACCCGAAAGTACGGGATGTTACATCTTTCCCCCCTTAGAAACATTCATCCTCAAATGTTGGGGTAACATATCTAATCCCCGTTACATAACCCGAATACACAATCGTTAAACATCAGGACAGGAATTAGAATTTACCTTAGGTTTCTATTGAAACCTCGACATTAGTCTGGAATAGATGTGGATATTTGCGCGTCATTTCCTCTTCCGCTTCCCATGTCATCTCTTTCACGTTCCTATTTCGCCACAGAACCTTTACAGAAGCTACTTCCTTTGTCCTCAGCTTGCGGACTTGTTGATCTAGGATAGCAATAGGAATTTCTTCATATGACATGTCCTCTGTAATCTGCACATCCTCAATTGGTACAATCCGAGAAGGATCTCCAATACAGGCTCTCAACATGGAAATATGGAAGACTGGATGAACACACTTCAACTCCGAAGGTAAGTCCAATTCATACGCTACCTGGCCAATTCATCGAATTATGCGATATGGCCTAATATACCTTGGACTAAGCTTTCCCTTTTTTCAGAATCTCATTACACCCTTCATCGGCGAAATCTTCAAAAATACCTAGTCGTCTACCTGAAACTCTAAGTCTCGCCATCGCACATCTGCGTATGACTTCTGACGACTCTGAGCTATTAACAACCGTTCTTTGATAAGATTTACCTTTTTTATGGCTTGATGTACCAAGTCAGGTCCAAATAATTCTTATTCGCCTACCTCGAACCATCCAATAGGAGATCTACATTTGCGTCCGTACAAGGCTTCATATAGAGCCATTTTAATACTGGCGTGATAGCTATTATTGTACGCGAACTCAATAAAGGGGTAAGTGATCATCCCAACTTCCCTTAAAGTCCAACACATAAGCTCGTAACATATCCTCGAGCGTTTGAATCGTTCACTCAGCTTGATCGTCTGTCCGATGATGGAAAGACGTACTCAAATTAACTCGGGTGCCTAACCCTTTCTGAAATGATTTCCAGAAGTTAGTTGTAAACTAAGCACCTCAGTCAGATATAATAGAGATAGACAGACCATGAAGTCGAATAATCTCCTTAATATATAATTTCGCGTAATCTTCGGCAGTGTAGGTAGTTTTCACTTGCAAGAAATGAGCTGATTTGGTCAGTTTGTCAACAATTACCCAAATAGAATCAAATTTCCGATAAGAGAGAGGTAAACCCGTAATGAAGTTCATATTAATCATTTCCCATTTCCATGTCAGAATCTCAATATTCTGAGTCAACCCACCAGGCTTTTGGTGTTCTGTTTTTACCTGCTGACAATTGGGGCACTGAGCTACAAACTCTGCCACGCGCTTCTTCATATCATTCCACCAATAAATACTCTTGAGATCATGATATATTTTAGTTGATCCTGGATGAATAGAATACTGTGAACCATGAATCTCCGTCATAATTCTATCCCACAATCCTGCTACATGTGGAACACATAAATGGCCCCGGTGCTTGAGAGTTCCCTGTTCGTCAATCTCAAAGGTCGTGGTCTTCTTCTGTTGAATGCTCTCTCTTATCCTCTTCAAACTAGGGTCTTACCATTGACGTTCCTTAATTTCTGATATAAGGGATGATATTGATACATTCAGGACCACAAACCCCACCATCCTCTAAATCCACTAGTCGGACTCCCAAACTAGCTAACTGATGAAGCTCTCTTACCAATTCCTTCCTTTTGACTTGCACTGGTATCAAACTGACCATTGACTTATGGCTGAGTGCGTCTGCTATAATATTGGATTTGCCAGGGTGATATAAGATGTCCACATCATAATCCTTCAATAATTCAAGCCATCTTCTTTGTCTCAGATTCAACTCTTTTTGTTTGAATATGTATTGCAGACTTTTGTGATCCATAAAAATGTCTACATTAACACCATATAAATAGTGCCGCCAAATCTTCAGTGCATAGACTACTGCGGCCAACTCTAAATCATGTGTCGGATAGTTCTTCTCAAGTTTCCTCAATTTCCTTGAAGCATAGGCAATCAGTCTACCATGCTGCATTAGCACATATCCTAAACCTTCTCCCGAGGCATCACAATACACAACATAACCTTCTGGACCCTCTGGGAGAGTAAGGATTGGTGCCGATGTTAATCTATTTTTTAACTCCTGGAACATTTGAATTTTATAGTCTTTTGTGTTAACTTCGTTAGTGGTACTGATATGGTAGAAAATCCTTCTACAAACCTTCTATAATAGCCGGTTAAGCCCAAAAAGATGCGAACCTCTGTTGGAGTCGTAGGCCTCGGCCAATTCTTCACCGCTTCAATCTTCTGAGTGTCAACTCTTATACCCTCCTCTGACACTATATGACCAAGAAAACCACTAACTTTAGCCAAAACTCACATTTTGATAGCTTTGCATACAACTTATGGTCCCGGAGCATTTGTAGTATTATCCGCAAGTGATCCACATGCTCTGTTTCCGAGTGAGAGTAAACCAGAATATCATCTATAAATACTATCACAAATACGTCCAGGAATGGGCGGAACATGCTATTCATTAGATCCATACATGTTGCTGGTGCATTAGTAAGTCCAAATGACATTACTAGGAACTCGAAGTGCCCATACCTTGTCCTGAAGGTCATCTTCGGAATATCCTTCTCCTTAACCTTTAGATGATGGTACCCCGACCTTAGGTCAATTTTTGAGAAACATCTCGCACCTTGTAACTGGTTAAACAAATCGTCAATTCGGGGAAGAGGGTACTTGTTCTTGATAATGACTTTATTTAGTTGTCGATAGTCGATACACATCCGTAATAAGCCATCTTTCTTTCGTACGAACAATACCGACGTGCCCCAAGGAAATATGCTAGGCCTAATAAAGCCTTTCTCGAGCAAATCATTTAATTGCTCCTTCAATTCAGTTGGGGCCATTCTATAAGGAGGAATAGATATCGGTTGAGTGTCTAGCAACACATCTATACCAAACTCAATCTCCCTTTCAGGAGGAAGGCCTGGAAGTTCATCTGGGAATACATCAAGAAATTCAATGACCACCGGAATTGATTGAGAACTAGGTGGTTCAACATCGACATCTCTTGCCCGAACAAAATGGTATATACACCCTTTGGAAATCATCTTTCTTACCTTAATGTATGAAATAAACCTACCTTTTGACGTTGCCATTACCTTTCCATTCAAGGACTGGCTCTCCTGGAAATTATAATCTAACAATCTTTGTTCGGCAGTCAATATTAGCGTAGCATGACGCTAACCAATCCATGCCCATAATAACATCGAAGTCAACCATGCTAGGGTCTGATAACTACCAGCTAATACTGCACAATTTTGATAGACCCGTCTAGCGATTACTGATTCACCAACCGGTGTAGATACCACAAATGGATCCCTTATCAACTCTGGATCCATACCAAATTTACCGGCAACGAAAGGAGTAATATATGATAAATTTGAGCCTGGATCTAACAATGCGTACACATTATGTGAAAGGACTGATAACGTACCTGTAATGACATCATGTGAGGATTCCTGATCCTGTCGTCCCATCAGTGCATAAGTACGTTTCTAACCCCTCCCTATGCCTCGACCAGATAACGTCTGCTGACTCTGCCCTAACGGGCGTACTGATTGGGATGAAGCTGCTGCAGATTCGACCAATTGGGCTTTACCAGCTTTACTTTTTGTCAGACAATCTCGCGCTATATGACCACGCTCCCACAAGAATAGCATACTCTTCCCTCTTGTTAGCACGACTCTGTATGAGTCCCACCACACTGCCCACATCGAGCCAATAGCGGCCTCATTTGAATAGAGTTCCCTCTATAATAAGATCTTGGTGCTCGTGAACTCTGACCTGGTCCCATTTGAATATAACGATCAGCCCTCAATCCTGAAGATGGCAATGATGCGCCGGCTATTGGGTAAGATGGTCGTCTGTAAGGCTGTAGCCTGGGCCCGCCTCTAAAGTCCCTCACGCCATTTACAAACCGAGCCCTTTTATGCTAACCCCTATCACGCTCTCGATCGACCCGTTGTTACCTCTTGCGATCCTCTAGGTTCTGCGCATAAGCCTAGATGTGAGCAATATCCGTATCCGGATTCAAAGACGCCGTAGTACACTCGTTGACCAAGTGTGGCTCCAAGCCAGTAACGAACCTTTGTACCCGGTCACTCATTTCAGATATAATTGTAGGGGCATATCGAGTCAAGAAATTAAACTGCAAGCTATATTCTCGAACGCTCATGCTGCCCTGTTCAAGATGTAGGAACCTGTCTTGTCTGGCCCGTCGAAGCTTGACTAGTATAAAATGTTGTAAGAAAGCCTCTGAAAATTCCACCTATCCTATTGGCGCGGCACGAGGTCCCCTAGATTTCTCCCGTGTATCAAACCATGTTACTGCGATATCCCGCAGTCTCTAAGAAGCAAACTTTACTGACTCGGTATCAGTAGTCAGATGGTCTAGATTGATGAAGTCCCGAGCTCTTACGCTAGCAGCTCTATTAGAAGGACTAGGAACCTGACGTTGGTCTTGAGCGGCCACCAATCGTGTCAACAACTAAACCGCACTTCGCATATCAAGGTCCACGTATGGAGTATCATGTGGAGGAACGAAAGGCGTTGCAGCTCCACTAATCTTCTCTAATGGTGATGTACCGGGAGAACCATACGAATGAGTCATACCGAGGATCTCACTCTGGCCCTCGCTAACGGGTGGCAATCGGCTGGTACCTTCACCCGCAGCCGTATTCAACTCCCTCATACTCTTGGACTTCTTCCTTGCGGTAGGCATTGCTGGAATTATAAGCACGAAATGGATCAAGAGTGAAATACTTATAACTCAATTCTATAGCACGATTTATGAAATGAAAGAATGTAAACCACCCCTAAATGTCAGGAAGCCTCTTGCTTATAAGTATGGTGAACAAAATACCCATAAACAAGACTCTACTAGACACGGCTTGTAGACTCCCTAGGACAGACATGCTCTAATACCAAGTTTGTCATGACCCAAATCGTAGGGCTACGACGGGCACCCGGTTCCCACCCGTCGGGTACCGTCATTCTCACCATGAACATTTGATCGTAAATAATTACGGACTACGCCGGAAGAAAATTATGAAAAACCAGGTAACCATCTTATATATATACATATACCAAGGCCGACAAGGCCATACAAGACTATTACACACAGGACAACTGTCTACAAGCCTCTAAGAGAGGACACAACATCAACAAGTTGGGACAAGGCCCCGCCATACCCATATAGACACGCAAAACTGTATCATACCAAAATCAGACCGACACTCCGGAAAGAGAGGAGTGCTTCCAAAAATCCGCTGAAATCTACAACCTATTCACGTGGGCAGTCGCCTTGCCAATGCAAACCTGCGGGTATGAAACGCAGCATCCCCCGACAATAGGGACGTCAGTACGACTGATGTACTGAGTATGTCAGGTATAAATAATAACATAACAAGAGTATACCAATAACTGAAACCTAAGCAACTGACCAACAGTAACTGCCTCTTAGGGCCCGAATACACTTACCTACATGTTATGCACAATGCAGTGTCCATATTCATTGGCCTCAGCGGGTAATTTCCTTACCATGACAGCCTCTGTGGGCATCCTACCATGTAATGGTTAACGAATATATGCATAATGCAAGTACGGTATATATATATATATGTTAGTGTTGCGGATCGTGAAATCCGTCCCAATATATGTTAGTGTTGTGGATCGTGCAACCCGTCCGAATAAGCCATACATGCATCACATCATCACATCATATTGGCCTCTTCAGGCTCTTTTGTGATAGTCTGTACCAGCTACAGGTGGTGTGCGTATATAACGCCATTCCCTTTCCCCATATCCCCTACATATATAATATGTATCATATAGTAGTGTGCATAGCACCTGTGGTCCAGGGTAATATATGAATGCAATGCAAGTGAAAATGCATGAATGACAATACAATACCCCGAGTGACATAATATCCTTGCACCTTTGGCTAACACTGTGAATATTAACACATTTTCTGTATGCCTCGATAAGGACTTAGAAATATATTTAGACATGCTTTTAGCATAGAAATCAATACCATGAATATTCTTAACTACTAGGAGTAGAATAAATTATGGAGCAACATCACGGTTATATTTTGTTACATGGAATATGCCAAAAGAAAAAAATAATTTGCCTTAGCATACTTCGATTCCACTTAATATTTTGTTGGAATCGTTGCTTTTCAACAATGTTGCATTTCCAGTAACCTTACGGCCGATTCCTCCTTTCCCAAATACCCAAAGTTAATATTGTAAAATGGAGATGGGTTGTTCTTGGTTTTGGGACGTTGCAATTCACCAGAGTAGGAATTATTTTCATTAGTCTTAACAATTCTTAAAGCCACGAGAAATCATTCCCCCAAAATGATTACTCATCATTTGATCTCATAATGGTGCCTCATTTGCAGTCAATTCCTTGTCGGTGGAATCCCCATTTCACGCCACCTTGCACTACATGCATGGTCACTTAATTAATTAAGTGAACTGCCTCTGTATAATTAATCAATAACACACATAATTAATTTCGTGATCCAAATTCACTTAAATCTTGATAACTTATAGGACCTTCATATATTCAATGTCATAATTTGTGATTATTTCAATGGACATGAATTTGACAATTACGCTCACTCTCCCAAAGAAATTCATATGCTAAATACAATGAACCATAGGCTTTTCACAGTGTAATCGCTTCACTAATATAAGTGTATTGAACATAGGATCCAGAAGGACTTAATGGTTTGTAATGTAGGCTAAGGGACGGGTAGGAATTATTTTGGCTAAAATAGTGACTAACCTCCCTAAGCACTTTAATACTTACAACACTTAGCAATTTGCTCAATTTTCTTCACCAACCAATTCCAACACTAATCAATACATTTTTCACCCAAAATTACCCAATTTTCTTTAAGCACCACTTTTGAAATCGCACGTTAGAAGGGAAATTTTTTGTTCTACATTTTGTTTTACTCTTTTTCTGATTTATTTACTTCTTTATTGAATTCCCAACTAACATTCACAATTCTTCTTTCGGTGCACCCATAGACTTTACTAGATTTTGCCAACAAGCACCTCCCTTTTAAAATTTTTAATCTCAACTCCCAACCCAATCAATTTTCATTAAAGTGCTCACATAGTATTTGGATCAAATTAAGGCTAATTAGAAAGAAAAGGATGAGTTTAATTACGGCTATCAAATAAAAAGGCTAAAGGCTCAACGGGGCTAACTAAGGATATATATACATGTATTGGTAGGTTAAACCGGAATTTTTATGCTAACAAAGAAATGCCGCTATCACGCCCTAAGTTATAACACACTTCATTTCATTTTACGAACACACGGGGCAAATTCTAGACATCAATACCAAGCATGGATTATAACGCAAATAAGCTCACACACACATGGCACATAATCAACGCAAGAAGGATCCATATTGTCTCTCGAAATAAGAAACACATATCAACAAATGCTAAATGGGTCATACACGAGTCTTACAAAATCCAAACTAAGTGTTTCAAAAAGGGTTATTTATTTATCAAGGCATGTTTTCAATCAAAACTAAGAATCGCTCATATCGTCAATATATTACCTAACCTGAGCACACAATATTCAAATGGTCTAACGGGTTGGACCAATATTTCCCTCAAGACGGTCGTCATCCATCCATCATTGGGAAATGCCTATCCTGTGACTAAAAAGAAAAATCCTAACGGATACTACATGCCACTACAAAAAAATGGTATAAAACTAAAACAAATTGAGTTTTTTTTTGTAATTTTCCTTTTTTCAGTTTTTTTACTACTAACTACTATTAAAAAATTAAGGCAAATAAAATCCTATGACATGCGTATCCTCTAACTCGAGACATACCTCACACCCCATACTTATTTTATGCAATGTCCCTAATGCATATAAAATTTTAAAGCAAAGGTATGGTGAGAGATATTCCCTGCAGCCCACTAGGGCCTTGTCGTCGTCCTCAAGATCCTGGTCTACATCTACCTAGACCTCATCGCCATTATCATCCTCTTCTGACTCCTCCTCATCATTCTCATAAGCATCTTCATTGCCCCAATCTACTGACTGCTCATCCTCATCCTTAGGAAAACCATCAATATCTTCCCCAAAACGTTGCCTAAAGTGAATAGTGTGTGGGGCCTGATTATTTACCTCCAAGAGGTGTAAATGGTTGGCTTAACCCTACAACACCAAAAACTTGAGGATTTGGGTAATCAATATAGACTACGCCGACCTCTCTTCTATCGGTGTCAAGGTAGTCTTGGGCACTTTCTCCAGGACTTTGACATTAGATATATCCAGCATGTCTGTGGGGGCCTCCAATTTCCTATCATGCCGATGCGCTTTTTCGCTATCTATTTTCAAGATGTTGGTGATGGTGTTACCAAACAATATCTTTTTATGCTTGCCTTTACTCATTCGGTGCATTTCCTTCAGCATCCAATGTACCACATTCATAGGCTTACCCATCATGAAGAAGTATATCATGCACACCCGTTCCTTCGACACTTCAGTGTAGTGATCTAAGGGAATAATCCTTTGGCTGATTAGTCGCAACCACACTAGGGCAGGTTTTATGAAGATACTCATCAGCAGGCTCTTATGTTTGTTGGAGCCATCAAAATGGGCCCATGTAGCAAGAGATCATGGGCAGCACAATGTATCCCGGATGGTGTGGTAATCCGGTCGCTCAATGAACTTCTCTAATGGTTCAAAAAGCAAGTCTGGTGACCTGATCGCTCCGCACAAAGTATCTGCGGATAATGGAATGTTGGTGGTTTTGACGGGGACCGTTGGCTTCAAGAATTCTGAATTGACCTTGTCCATGTTTGCATAGAATTCTAACACAAGATCAATGTTGACCGGCACCAAGCTTTCAAAGACAACAGTCCATGGCATTCCCCTAATTTGTCATAAATCTCCCTAAAGTTCCTTTTGAGGTGGACTTGGTCCATCGCCCTTTCATTAACATATCCGCCGAAGATGTCAAAAATCTTGTACACACTCTTCAGCTTTGCCATAAATATGTGGTCGGGGGCGGCGAAAATCACCCTTATGGATGGTTGTGGAAATGTTCTAGCTCCCCCTGCCTTTGTTATTTTCTTTGTTTTTGAGGGTCTAACTTATCGACCTCTTTTCGTGCCTTATGATAATGAGGATTCCCTCAATCATGAAGTATTTCACCAAGTACAATTCAATAACCAAAGGGAGGGCGTCAACGACCCCACACATAATTCTATTACATGTACTTATATGTGAATTACTTGCTTTTTCAATTCTGGGGTTGGGATAACCCTACACTTATTTTAAATTATGCTAAAAAAATTAGAAACAAAGAAGTTAATTAACCTAAATTAAACCTATAAAAGCAAAAAAAACAAAAGAAAATACAAAATTCATTGTTATAAGAGCATTGTTGGAGAATTCCACAAATTTTCCCATTCTCAAATTTCTATCCAATCCCTCATATTTTGGTTTAAATAGATGCCCAAGGTTACCTTTCATTGTTTAATGTTACATTGTTACTTGACTTCCCAATTTTACAACAAACTTTATTCAAGCATTTTAGCGAACACCTTGTAGGCATAGAACCAACCTTTCAAGTTTGAAAAAATGGGGGTTGTGAAACCCTCTTTATCTAATGGGGAATGGTGATTCTAGACTTAACATCAACAATACACACAACAATACCAAACCCCACCCGATTTTTCCCATACCCAACAACCCCGGTTTGCAACTTCACAAAAACTCAAGAACTATGGGAAAAGGGGAGGTAGAATTCATATTTCTAGGGTTAGAACACTTACCTTGTGAGTGTAGTAAAGAATGTAATTGATGATTTTCTTGATGATTGAGTGTTGATTGAAAGGAAGGAGGGGAAGGGTTTGGTTTATACTTAGAGAAAATTTCATGAGCGGGAGAATAAAAAAAGATAGATTTGTCCATTTCATGTCTTTAAAAGACTTAAAAAATTTGGACGGGTCGACCCACACGCCACCACCTGCGACGCGGAGGTGCCGCGTGCAGGAAATTTTCTCCTCATCTGCGACACTACCTGTGACATGGAGGTGCCATGTGCAGGTTGCCACTCTGATAATTTTGTTTTCATCTGCGACACCACTCGCAATGCAGGGGTTCCGTAAACCTTTTACCTGGCTGAATATTTTGTTCCATTTTCACTCCTTCCAAGTCCTGCAACAATGAACACACTATGTAAAAATATGAATTTAAAATGTTGGGTTGCTTCCCAACCATCATTTGATTTAACGTCACGACATGACTATTATTGTTATTTTTCTCACTCTTTTTGTTTTTCTACATATTGATTACATTACAAAGTCGGGTTACCTACAGAGAAGTGTCGTAGTTAATGTCGTGGCATGACGCAAGGTCTTTTAAATAATCATCAACAAGGAGTACCTGCTCCTTCTCTTTTTCAATATCGCCACCCCAATAATGCTTAAGGCGGTGGCCATTCACCAAGAATGTGTGTCCATATCCAATGCTTGTATCTCTACTACTTCATGAGGCATGTTTTTCATCACCACAAAAGGTCCTGACCAACAGGACTTTAGCGTAGTAGGGAATAACCTCAACCTGAAATTGAATAAGAGTACTTGCTGCATTGGCACAAACTCGCGATGCTAAATATGTTTATCGTGACATTTCTTATTCTTCTCCTTGTACAACTTGGTATTCTCGTACGCCCATAACCTGAACTCATCGAGCTCATAGATTTGCGTTAACCTTTTCTCACCTTCCAAGATCATATCAATATTGAGCTTTTTGATTTCCTAATATGATTTATGTTCTAGCTCGACAGGTATATGACATGCCTTCCCACAAATTAGTCCATAGGGAAAATTCCCAATAGGAATTTTGTATGATGTCTGGTACGCCCACACGACATGATATAGCTTGGCTGCCTAGTCTTTTCTTTGTACATTCACTATTTTCTCCAAGATTTGTTGAACCTCTCTGTCAGACACTTTGACTTGTCCACATGTTTGCGGGTGGTATGTTGTAGAATTCTTGTGCTTCGCCCTATATTTTTTCAGGAGGTTCTTCATCAGCTTGTTACAAAAATGGGCACTTCCATAATTAATCATCGCCCTCGTAGTGTCAAATATGTCCTTCCTCACAAAATACTCCACCATATTTGTATTATTGGTGGGTAGAGAGACTGCCTCTATCCATTTCGACACGTAGTCTACTGCAAGCAAGATATATCTATTTCCATATGATGGTGGGAATGGCCCCATGAAATAAATGCCTCATATGTTGAATATTTCTACATCCAAGATATTTTTCAGAGGCATCTCATTCTTCCTTGAAATATTTCCCATTCGTTGACATCTGTAATAACTTTTGGCAAACTCGTGTGCATCCTTAAATAAAGTTGTCCAATAGAAACCAGATTGTAATACTTTTGTTGTAGTGTGATCACTTCTAAAATGTCCTCCATTTGCGGACGAATGGCTGTTTTCCAACACTTAGGGTACCTTAGATGCGGGATGGATTTTCTTACCAACTAATCGGGGTCTTGCTTGAATAAATATGGTTCATCCCAGAAGTAGAATTTTTAATCATGATAGAGCTTTCTCTAATGTTGAGTGGTCATTTTAGGTGGGTAGATCCCATTCAGTATCAGGTTCACAATGTTTGCATACCACAACACTTCAATTTTTGGAATAACAAAGAGCTGCTCATCAGGAAAAGCCTATCGAATTTGTCCCTCTTCAATCACATGGTTGTGGCTCTCCAATCGTGATAGGTGGTCTGCAACCTGATTTTCTTTTCCTTTGAGATATTTAACCTATATGTCAAATTCTTGCAACAAGAGAATCCACCAAATCAGTCTAGAGTTCACATCTTTCTTTCTAAATAGTTACCGGATAAAGGAATGATTTGGGTACACCATGAAGTAAGTTCCCACAAGGTACGACCGAAACATGTCAAGAGCATACATCACAACCAATAGCTCTTTCCCAATAATCGTGTAATTCATCTGATCAGCGTCCAGTGTCTTGCAGGCGTAATAGATGGAGTGAAAAATCTTCTCCTTTATCTAGCCCAGAACAGCCCCCATTGCAATATCACTAACGTCACATATCAATTAAAATGGAAAGTTCCGATCTGGGGCTATCATGATAGGTGCAGTCACCAACCTTTTCTTCAATTCTTCAAACGCTTTCAGGAACATGTCGCTGAATACAAAATTCATATCCGTCTCCAACAACTTACATATTGGATTAGATATTTTGGAGAAGTCCTTAATAAATCTTCTGTAGAACCCTGCATGACCGAGGAAGCTACGCACCCCCCTCACAGACATACGGGATGTTAGTTTCTCAATAACCTCGACCTTAGCAGGATTAACTTCGAGACCTTTTATTGAAACCTTATGCTTGAAGAAAATACCATCTCGGACCATAAAGTGACACTTCTCCCAATTCAACACTAGGTTAGTCTCTTCACATCTTGCTAGAACCTTATCTAATTTTTCAAACATGCTTCAAAAGAGTTCCCAAATATAGAGAAGTCATCCATTAAAACTTCTACGAAATCCTCCACTATCTTAGAAAATATTGCCATTATACACCTTTTAAAGGTCGCAGGTGCATTACATTAGCCTAACGACAATATGTTGATAGCATACGTACCGTAAGGGAATCGGGGCAAAACACTTTGAACCTTTCCCATGCTTGATATACTCCCTCTCCTGGTTTCTGCTTGAACGATATGATTTCCCTCTTGAGTGTCGTTGTCTTTCCAGATGGAAAGAACTTAGTAAGAAATTTTCTCGTTAGATCATCCCAGGAGGTGATGGAATTCGTTGGTTTTGCATCCAACCACTTCTTAGAATCCCCGAGTAAAGAAAATGAGAACAATGTCAACCTCACATAATCAGCAGTGACCTTGGTGGTCACATAAGTATCTTCAATCTCCAAGAAAGTTCGAACGTGACACTGAGTATCTTTGTATGGTAGACCAGTGAACTATCCGCTAGAGTGGAGCAACTGAATCATATCATGCTTAAGCTCAAAGTGCCCCTCGATGGTCGGTTTGACAATGCTTGAAGTGACAGTACCTACTAGAGTCACTTCCACCTCTCGAACTGTCGCTGGTGGTGCGTTAGCTTCCATTACTTCAGGTACCACAACAATTGCTTCTTGATTTGCCCGAAAATATACTTCCCTCCTATGCTGATGGAAGAACCATTCAGGTTCAGTTTGAAAGTCCGCAAGGTTATTTTGACTGGCATATCATCACATTTGATTGTTTACCTGCGTTCAAATAACAGCAAAGATCAAGATGTTAATACTTGGATAACTAAATAAGTAATAGATTACTCTAATAAAACTATTAATTTCTAAGTCCCCAGCAACGGTGCCAAAAACTTGTTGTTTCCAAATTCACACGCAAGCATACGTGGTCGCCAAGTAATATAGACACTTGTAAAGTCGGATATCATTCCCACAAACCGATGATCAACGATTATAAGAGAATTCACTATCACTACTAATTATGCAAGTATGAAAGATGATGTTTATTTTGTTTATAACTAAAACAAAAAACGTTAATAACTATTTAATTCAAGCTACTAGTTTACTAGAACGTTTGTAATGCTTAGTGTTCATCACTGAGAAAATAATATTCTAGGGTCGTGGTTGGTTCGATAATCCTATTGCGTCATATAAGTAACTAACCTTAGCAGATTTATTCACAATGTCTAATTAACAGGATTATTAATCGTGTAGCATTCTCTCGAATTACTACACGCCGATTCAAAACAGTTTGCCACATATATTCCTATGGAATTGCCCTATTAAGAATGCATTTAATCCACGGTATCTAATTGAATGCGGTGTCTAGGTATATTTCTATTCTAGACACAAATCCTAGCCCTACTTTAGGGATAAACATATCACACTCTCATTACTTCTTCTCTAATCTAATATGGTATTTCAAGTACAATATTAGATAGTAAATATAACTTCATTGTTGCGTAGGCAATCAAGCAATTATGAACCGTTGATATGAGAAAATTGGTTGTATTTTTAAAATTAGGTGAAGTAGGAAAGAAAAGAGATTACATCATATGAAAGGCATTAAATTTTGGTCATAATAATTATTATGATTTTGCTATAAAACCTCCCTATACCTTATACACAATGCAATATATCATTAAAGACTTTGCTTCATATAGACCACACAAGTGAAAGAAGACTGAAATATATAATTTGTATACAAGTTGATTTGTAAGTTTTAATTTTTTCTTAATTATTTGACTGCATATATGTTAAGTTATAAGCAAGCACATCATACACAAAACTCAAACATATGATAAATTTGTTGCAAAAATCTATATCTAACTTATTCATTATGTTAGATTTTGCTTTAATATGTTTAAATTATTGCTCTCTTTCCGCCTTTCATCTAATTCACCATAATATTAATGGCCAAATTGTACCAAGTAGCAATGGCTAAAACGACTCCAACAGGTAGATTTTTTTTATATATATTCTTTATTTTTAATTGTTGTTTTTCAAAAAAACACAAAAAAGGAGTTGACAATGACTTAAAATATTAGTGATGATGTGTAACACCCCGTACTTTAGCTTTAGGATACATCGGGGTAAACACACATGAGTTTAATGAGATTGAGGTCATTCATGAAGTTATAGAAGATTCATATCAATAATGAAGAGGTTACGCGGGGATTAGAGGTTAAACGAATTAGAGAAATAAGTTTCATCAAAGTTCAGAATATGGAACAAGTTATAAAGACCGTATAGGATTTTGGTCATAGGATTAAGAGCTCAGTGTATAAATGGGCGAAGTCCCAAAATAATTTAAGATTTAACAAGTGTGACGACGGGGATTAATAATAATATTTTGTATGACCCAAAAAAGGTTATGGACTAGTGCTATATCATACGACCATGATAATGAGTATGTCAAGTGTATTAAAAGTTATTAGTATTTAAGTGAATAGAGATAAAAAAATTAATTATTTGGCAACTGTCAAAATTATTTGTTATTGTAATCAATTAGTGTACTTAGTTAGTGTGCTTGAAGAAATATATTTTTTATACTATTAATGAATTGTGTCTTATTTTAGGTTGGCATCCCCTAAGCCCTTAAGATATGTCCTTATCATCATTTACGTGTCACTACGATAAAGAGATGAGACTTCTTTCATTTAATGACTCAAATCTTTATCCTTGTTTTGACATAAATATAGTCTTAATTACAAAGATTCCATTTTCAAGAACGGACCCAATTCATGTACCGTCAGTGAATTCTTATAAAACATTGGCAATCATTATTTTCTTTAAGCTCTTATTTTAGGGATTCTAATCGAGTACAGTAGTCCCAAGTTAGATTTTACGGCAACATAAAGTAATTACGGTAATCTAGTATTCAGTGTTCCACATCCAGCCGTTAAGCTTGGATTCAGGGTTAGACGTCTACTGGAAGTATTGACTCGATGTTGTCATTTAAAGGTTGAATTGAGGTATGTTAAGGAAAATTCTTTTCTTCTTTTGGCTTGTTCGAAGTACGAAACGTCACGTAATACTTTCTCATAAATGCTTCTACTCTTAGTAGTTAAGAATGTTCATGTTATCCATTTCTATGTTCAAAGCATGTCTAAATATGTTCCTAAGTCCTTATTGAGGAATATGGAAAAGATGTTAGTATTCATAATGTTAATCGGAGGTGAAGCGGCAATATGTCACTCCGATTAACTCAGAATATTTTATTATCATTCATGCATTCTATTCATGTATTACCCTTGACCCGCATGTGTTAAATACACTACTATAGGTATGAATTATATATATGTAGGGGATGGGAAAAGAGACACGACGTAATATACGCACACCACCTGATCAGCTGGTATATGATGATGATTATGCCCACAGTGGCCGAAATGATATGATGGGAGACGGCGTTATGACCGCATTGTGCATGACACTTAGGCATATTATGACCCTCAGAGGCATTCTGCACAGATATGATACTTATGCTTATTATGGACCTCAGAGGCATTCTACACTTGTTGGTTGTTTCTTATCTAATGTAACTTTCATATCTCTATTATGCTGTTCTTCATGCCTGACATACTTTGTACATAATTCGTACTGACGTCCCTTTTGTCGGTGGATGCTGCGTTTCACGCCTGCAGGCTCACGTAAATAGGGTGACGGTCCGCATTAGCAGGTTGCTGGTTCAGCTGATATTGGAGCACTCTATTTGTTCCAGAGTTGCAGTCTAGTCGTGGTATGATATTTTGTTTATGCATAGGGTTATGGTGGGGTCCTGTCCCAACCTTATGATGTTACATACTCTTTAGAGGCTTGTAGACAATTTTTTGTATATAGTAGTCATGTATGTACTTGTCGGCCTTGGTATGTATATGTATATAAGTTGGGTCCTTCTGGTTGCAGAATTTTACATAGCTCCTTTCCAGTTTACTATTTTCATATGTCAGCAAGATATCTTGTGGCGGCCTTATGGGCCATGCGATATTACGGATATATGCTATATATATGATTAGTGGTACTCATCAAGTAAGATTCGGGTGCCCGTCATGACCCTCCGATTTGGGTCGTGACAATATTGGTATCAGAGCAGGTTTGTCCTAGGGATTCTACAAGCCATGTCTAGTAGAGTCTTGTTTAAGGGTGTGTTGTGCACCACACTTATAGACATGAGGCTACAGGGCATCTAGGATGATGGTTACCTTCCTTCTTATCTAGAATCGTGCTATAGAGTTGAGTTGTAAGAATTCTCTTTGTAAATCTTATCGTGTTTACGATTACATCAATGCCTTCTTCTAGTTGGGTTATGACTAGCAGGTAAATTGAGGTTGGATTCAGTGTAAATGCGAGTAGTATGCTCTCTATTGAGACAGATCTGTCACAGAATATGAGTAAGTTGTTTTCCCATGCACGACTTCATCCTGGAGCATCTGATAGAGATTGGCCCTTGAGAGGTCAGGGATCTCATAACCTATGGAGTTTATTAGTCAGGGATCACCGATATTTAAAGTATTAAAAGATGACAATATCTCAGGGTCAAATTAGTAAAGGTCGAGTGAGACTGTCCCGACCATCTTGTAGGCAGTATAGTCAAGCGCATGCCGGATTATGCCGCAAAGGTACATGGGGTTGGTTTAGTGTGGCAACCATGGCCACAACGTTCAGAAGTATTCCAAGTTGATATGAAAAGGTAAGGATAAGATTATTATGAGTTGTACAGATGAAAAACAGAATACATCATGGGAAGGTTTAATAGGTTATGAAAATCTACACGTTTTATAGTGACTCTTGCTGATTAGAATAAGGGAATATGTTATGTACGTGCGACCTAAACTGTAATGTCTTACCTAGAATATATTGGAAATTAACCCAGGATATCATTAATGAGAATGGATTGCCACAATTGAATCGTCTGAAAAATGACCATCAGTGAATTTATGAAGATTACGTAAAGTGACGTACCCAGAAGAGTGAGCACAAGACACATATAAGGATCGAGTTATCCACGATAGTGGAAGAGGACATAAGCCTCTCGTCCATGCGTTAAGGGTCATACCGTGTATTATTGAGAATTACATGTATCAATATTAGTGGGCTAAGTTATGCTATAGGTATTGGACTGGTAAAGTCTTTGGCTTCATTGTGCAACATGTTACAATTCTAAGTAACTTCTGGATAACAATAGCTTGTTAAGGGCAATGGAGGACGAGAACTATGGAACAATCGAAGAAGGGTAGTAAGAAATATGGAAATAGTTAATAGGTATGAATAAAATGGTATGATCAAGTATCAAGGCAGAAATGTTTTTCATTTAATGACGAGTAGAAGGAAGGATTACGATAAAAAGAATAAAGGTGAATGAGATTATAGTTATGCAGGTTTCACAAAGGTATGATTACTCTAGAACAGCGAAGGACCAACGGTAGATGAGGGACAGTAAGAACTCTTCGGCCAAAGGTGACGAATCTCTGATGTTCAGGAAGATAGTATGAGAAATACTTTGAGATAAGAGACACCCCCAAGGAAACTTGAAATGGAAATGGAAAGGTAAGACGAATGAGCACTCGGTCAATAGAAAATCTAATACTGATAAGATAGGGAAGCTTGACAAGTCATGGGATCATTTAACACCATGAATTAGATCTAAACATACGAAGCACCGGTTCCACAACATATGCAGTCATACCTTTCAGAAAGTATGTAAACGAAAGTAACAGTGAGTAAAGCTCGAGATTAACACCTAAATGGGTGAAAATGGGCCAATGACACCTATGAATACAAGGTAGACATTAAAGATATATGTCAATTGATAATGACATTATAATGAAGATAAAATGTCAAGAAAATACAGATGTCTATGAGCATTTATTTTGAACTGACCAAAGGTTCTACGAGATAGATAAAGTAATGGGTTTACATCTTAACGAGTTCAAGAAAATCTTTTCCCAAAGCGCCATTGACAGAAAGTCTTAGCCGTGAGGCAAGTGAAGGAATTTGAATCTAAGTATAATGACCAGGTTAGGATATAGTAAGCCAGCGTTATGTAATGCAAATTCTTCAGAATCTTCCACGTACTGATTAAGGGAATAAGTTAACAACTCATATTTTAAGGGGTAGTAACGCCCAGGATTGGAATCAGGATCAATGTTTGAAATTACGTATGTATAACAGAATATTTTGGAATTAAGAAGAGTACGACAAGTAAGAAAATGAGTGAACAAGTGTAAAAAGAAGTAAAGAAAGAAAGTTGTTTATGATTACGAGTAGTGAGAAAGTACAAAAAAATAATTCCTTTCAGACCATGCACGAGATTAATTGCGATGATATGCGCACTTTTGATTTGATGACATTGTCCATAAAGTGTTCATGGTTGAGATACTACAAATAAGAGTTTTCAGCACACCAGTTAGTAAACAAAGTTAAGTGGATAATAGAATCATTCACCCACAAATGGCTTGACTAATGTGAGGATGAATAAGAGAAGTTGACCTGAGGGAAGCATCAGTTAGCTAAGTGGGAGCGCGATTGGAGGATTCAGATAGTGATAGCTCTATGACTCAGAATACATCAGGGTCATCCCTTATACTAGAAGAAAAGGAACGTCTTGATAAAGATCTCATTTTTAGAGAACATCAGGAAAGATATTTAACAAAAGAGAATAGCAACCTTCGATTATAATGGGAGAGGGACCCTCAGATGGAAGGTCCATTTGTGTATTCCTAATGTAGCAGGATCACGAGAAAAGATTATGACAGAAGTCTATTGCTCACGATATTCCATTTACCCTGGATCTACTAAGATGTATCATGATCTCAAAGGTATGTATTGGTGGAACAACATGAAGAGGAATATTGTGAAGTTGCTAGTTCAGTGTCTTAATTGTCAGTAAGTAAAAGTAGAGCACCAAAAGCCCGATAGTTTGACTCAAAACATTGAAATACCGATGTGAAAATGGGAAATAATTAATATGGATTTCATTAAGGGTTTACCTCACTCTTATCATAAGTTTGATTCTAGTTGGGTGATTGTTGATAGACTGACCAAATCAGCTCAATTCCTGGCGGTCAAACAACCTACACAGTCGAGGACTACGCAAAGTTGTATGTTAAGGAGATAATTCGCCTTGATGGTATGCCTATTCCTATTATATCTGACCGAGATGCGTAGTTCACAGCTAAATTCTGGAAATCATTTCAAAAAGGTTTGGGCACTCAAGTTAATCTTAGCACAGCTCTCCACCCTCAGACAGACGGGCAGGCCAAGCGCATGATTCAAACGCTCGAATACATGCTACAATCTTATGTTTTGGACATCAAGAGAAGTTGGGATGATCATTTATACCTTACCGAACCTGCGTACAATAACAATTATCATGCTAGTATCAAAATTGCTCCATATGAAGCTATGTATGGACGGAAATGTAGATCCCCTATCGGATGGTTCGAAGTAGGAGAATCAGAATTATTTGGGTTTGACCTAGTGCACCAAGCCATAGATAAGGTGAAGCTTATCCAAGAACGCATGTTAACCGCTCAGAGTCATCAGAAGTCATATTCAGATGTGCGGCGGTGGGGCTTAGAATTCCAAGTGTATGATTGGGTCTATTTGAAGATCTCTCCTATAAAGGGTTTAATGAGGTTTGGGAGAAAGAGACAGCCCAATCCAAGGTACATTGGGCCATATCTTATAATTCGACGAATCGGCTAAGTGGCTTACGAATTGGACTTGCCTCCTGAGTTAGAGTTTGTTCATCTGGTCTTCCATATTTCTATGATGAGAGCGTGTATTGGATATCCTTCCTAGATTTATCCAATTGATGATGTGAAAGTTACAGAGGACTTATCATATGAAGAGGTTCCTATTGCTCTCTTAGATCGATAAGTCCGTAAGTTGAGGACTAAAGAAGTAGCCTTCGTGAAGGTTCTGTGGTGAAATAAGAATGTAGAAGAGATGACGTGGGAGGCGGAAGAGGAGATGAAGTATAAGTATCTCACTTATTTAAGACTAATCCGAGTTTCGAGTGAAGCATAACCTGACCAAGAGCTGACGTATGGATACATGAGGTGAGTTCCCACTTTAGATAGTTATGTTTGATGTTTGACGGCCATATGAAGCCCGATGATATGTATATGTTGTTGTATGGCCGGATGAGGCAAGTTTAGATATCTATAACTCGCTGACAGGGTCCCTTATGTATACTTCCCATTCGTGGACGAATATTCCTAAGGCGGAGATGATGTAACACCCCGTACTTTAGCTTTAAGATACATCAGGGTAAACATACATGAGTTTAATGAGATTGAGGTCATTCACGAAGTTATAGAAGATTTATATCAATGTTGAAGAGGTTACGCGGGGATTAGAGGTTAAACAAATTAGAGAAATAAGTTTCGTCAAAGCTTGGAATATAGAACAAGTTATAAAGACCGTATAGAATTTTGGTCATAGAATTAAGAGCTCAGTTTATAAATGGGCGAAGTCCCAAAACAATTTCGAATTTAACAAGTGTGACGACGAGGATTAATAATAATATTTTGTATGACCCAAAAAAGGTTATGGACTAGTACGATATCATACGACCATGTTAATGAGTATGTGAAGTGTATTAAAAGTTATTAGTATTTAAGTGAATAGAGATCAAGAACTTAATTATTTGGCAAGTGTCGGAATTATTTGTTATTGTAATCAATTAATATACTTAGAGTGCGTGAAGAAATATAATTTTTATACTATTAATGAATGGTGTCTTATTTTAAGTTAGCATCCCCTAAGCCATTAATATATGTCCTTATCATCATTTACGTGTCACTACGATAAAGAGATGAGACTTCTTTCATTTAATGACTCAAATCCTTATCCTTGTTTTGACATAAAGATAGTCTTAATTACAAAGATTTTATTTTCAAGAACGGACCCAATTCATGTACCGTCGGTGAATTCTTATAAAACATTAGCAACCATTATTTTCTTTAAGCTATTATTTTAGGGATTCTAATCGAGTACAGTAGTCCCAAGTTGTTAGATTTCACGGCAACATAAAGTAATTACGGTAATCTAGTATTCAGTGTTCCACATCAAGCCATTAAGCTTAGATTCAGGGTTAGACGTCTACGGAAAGTATTGACTTGGTGTTTTCATTTAAAGGTCGAATTGAGGTATGTTAAGGCAAATTCTTTTCATCTTTTGGCATGTTCGAAGTACAAAACGTCACGTAATAATGTCTCATAAATGCTTCTACTCTTAGTAGTTAAGAATGTTCATGTTATTCATTCCTCTGTTCAAAGCATGTCTAAATATGTTCCTAAGTCCTTATTGAGGAATATGGAAAAAATGTTAGTATTCATATTGTTAATCGGAGGTGAAGCGGCATTACGTCACTCCGATTAACTCAGAATGTTTTATTATCATTCATGCATTCTATTCATGTATTACCCTTGACCCGCATGTGTTATATACACTACTATAGGTATGTATTATATATATGTAGGGGATAGGAAAAGGGACACGGTGTTATATACGCACACCACCTGATCAGCTGGTATATGATGATGATTATGCCTACAGAGGACAAAATGCTATGATGGAAGACGGCGTTATATACACATATATATATTTATTACTGCATTGTGCATGACACTTAGGCATATTATGGCCCTCAGAGGTATTCTACACTGGTTGGTTGTTTCTTATCTCATGTCGCTTTCATATCTCTATTATGTTATTCTTCATGCCTGACATACTCAGTACATCATTCGTATTGACGTCCCTTTTATCGGGGGACACTGCGTTTCATGCCCTAGGTTCAGGTAAACGGGGTGACGGTCCGCATTAGTAGGTTGCTGGTTCAGCTGATATTAGAGCACTCTATTTGTTCCAGAGTTGTAGTCTAGTTGTGGTACGATATTTTAGATATGCATAGGGGTATGGCGGGGCCCTGTCCCGACCTTATGATGTTACGTACTCTTTAGAGGCTTGTAGACAATTGTCATGTGTATAGTAGTCGTGTATGGCTTTGTCGGCCTTGGTATGTATATGTATATAGGTTGGGTCCTTCTTGTTGCAGAATTTTACATAACTCCTTTCCAGTTTACTATTTTCATATGTCAGCAGGATATCTCATGGCGACCTCGTGGGCCATGCGAAATTACGGATATATGTTATATATATGTTTAGTGGTACTCGGCAAGTAAGATCTTGGTGCCTGTCAGGACCCTCCGGTTTGGGTCCTGACATGATGTATTTCCACGGCTTTGACATATCTCTTAGTCTTTTTCATCTTTGGCACAAGAGGGTTCAGTGAATGAGCTATCCAGGCACCTAAGAGGGGATCGTCAACATGATAAGGTTAACAAAAAGAATATCTCATTTCTTACAAGTTTTTGATCAACCCTAATTACTTTAATTCTCCATCTAGGAATGTCACTATAATTTGTTTCTTTATAATGCAGTTATTTTTTATATTCATTTGGTATTCGAAATTCATTGATCCGATTAATACAAATTCACGTTGTGTAGAGCTCAACTAAGGGGTATACTTCCTACCAGGAGTTTCTCCATTCCTGGGGCTCAAACCTGGAACCTTTGTTTAAGGGTTAAGGGTTTAGATTCATCCCACCGCATCCCTAGTAGATATCATGAAATAAAATGTTTTTGTATTAACATCTCACTCTAAAATCAATTGTATATAGGTTAGAAGCATTTATGCAGCACTCAAGATGCATCTATATTTGACGATGAGCTTAGCCATAAATTATTTTACATATTGGCTCATCAAAATATTGAATCAATGAATCAACCAACTCTCAATTACTTCATTATAAAAGATAAATAAAAAAATTTCCACAATTCTCTTCATGCTGTAGCAGAATAACGAGGTGTCGAGGTTTTGACTGTTCCATTAGGCTTAGGCATCCCACCACCACGATTCATTCGCTCACCTGTATTGTCTGCTCATTAACATCCTTCACCTTCACGATGTCATATCATTCAAGACAAACCCTTCTATCTTGCATTTCTAGGATGAAAGTTTGACTAAAATCTCGGATCAAGTTGTCTTTCCCAGTCAAATATCCAGTTATAAGGACATGCAACTGTCATTTGTAAAGGATTCTTGGGCATCCACAGATTTAATCTCTACTAAATGACAGTTGCATGTCCTTATAACTGGATATTTGACTGGGAAAGACAACTTGATCCGAGATTTTAGTCAAACTTTCATCCTAGAAATGCAAGATAGAAGGGTTTGTCTTGAATGATATGACATCGTGAAGGTGAACGATGTCAATGAGCAGACAAAACAGGTGAGCGAATGAATCGTGGTGGTGGGATGCCTAAGCCTAATGGAACAGTCAAAACCCCGACACCTCGCTATTCTGCTACAGCAAGAAGAGAATTGTGGAAATTTTTTTATTTATCTTTTATAATGAAGTAATTGAGAGTTGATTGATTCATTGATTCAATATTTTGATGAGCCAATATGTAAAATAATTTATGGCTAATCTCATCGTCAAATATAGATGCATCTTGAGTGCTGCATAAATGCTTCAACCTATATAAAAGTGATTTTAGAGTGAGATTTTAATACAAAAACATTTTATTTCATGATATCTGCTGAGGGATGCGGTGGGATGAATCTAAACCCTTCACCCTTAAACAAAGGTTCCAGGTTTGAGCCCTAGGAATGGAGAAACTCTTGATAGGAAGTACACCCCTTAGTTGAGCTCTACGCAACGTTATCTGTATTAATTGGATTCAATGAATTTCGAATGCCAAATGAATATAAAAAATAACTCCATAATAAAGAAACAACTTATAATGAAATGAAAAGATAGAGATTAAAGTAACTAGGGTTGATCAAAAACTTGTAAGAAATGAGATATTCTTTTTGTTAATCTTATCAATGTTGACGATATTAAAGGATCCGCTCTTAGGTGTCTAGATAGCTCATTGATCGATCTCTCTTGATCCAAAGATGAAAAGACTGAGATCTGTCGAAGCCGGGAAATACATCGTCACTAATATTTTAATTTTTTGTCTAGTCTTTTTAGTATTTTTTAGAAAACAACAATTAAGAATAAAGAATATATATATAAAAAAGGTTTAAACTGTTAGTCATTTTAACCATTGCTACTTGGTACAATTTGGCCATAAGCTTAACACAAAAGCAAAAAAAAGAAATAATAGTAACTTATCCCTGGCATCTACCATTATACCCACATTATAGTGAATTAGATGAAAAGCAGAAAGAGAGCAACGATTTAAACATAATAAAGCAAGATCTAACATAATGAGTAAGTTATATATATTTATGATTCTTGCAACAAATCTATCATATGTTTGAGTTTTGTGTATGATGTTCATGCTTATAACTCAACATATATGAACTCAAATACTTGAAAGAAAAAATTAAAACTCACAAATCAACTTGTAGAAAAATTATATAGGTAAGTCTTCTTTCAGTTTTGTGATCTCTCTCATTACTATCTCTATATGAAGAGAAGTCTTTAATGATATATTGCATTGTGTATAAGGTATATGGGGTTTTATAGGAAAATCATGATAAGTATTATGACAAAAATTTAATAGCTTGCATATGATGATCTCTTTTCTTTCCTTCTTCGTAGATCTTACAAATCCAACTTGATTAACCTAATATGGTAAGTTAATTAAAACATCACTTCAACTCTTTATTTATACTAAATTTAGTTATGCCTCGCCTCTATGTATTTTTTTCAAAATACAATCAATTTTCTGAAATCAAGGCTTTTAATTACAAACGAAATTTTTCTAACATCGGATACGTCATTATATATTCATGTAAATAATTATAATTTTTATCCCGACAACATAATAGAAGTGGAATTATTTAATTTATCTCTAACTTTCATTGCATCTTAATTGATTATATGATTATAGATCTAGGTATGAAGCCTTATTGAAACTTCTTATTTGATTTGACTACTCGTGCTTATTATTTAATAGCATTATTTTTTCCCCGAATCGACTATGATTCAACCTAAACTATTATTCTCTGTTTCAATTTATGTGAACTCTTTACCATTTGGGGAGTCTACGAGGTATTCTTTGACCACATTTTCCTTACATTCTTTATAAATTATTTGAATTATAAATGATCATGACTTTTAATGTAGTTTCTAAATATATAAATTTTATTTTTACAAACTTGAAAAATCTATGTCAAAATTTAAGATCAAAGTTATAAAGTTTGATCCGCGTACTCCGAAAAGGTTCACATAAATAGAAACGAATGGAGTATTAGATATTTGTTCATGTTTTTTTATGTGAGGTTCATTTATTGATAAAATATAAGGGGTGAAAAAGGGCAAGAACTAATAGGAAAGAGTAAGAAATTTGGAACCGCATCACTTTGTAAGCTTCTGGTCACATTGAAACCGCGCGAGTAGATCTGAAGTGACCACTATGCGGCCATTATTACATCAAAAATACTAAAATTATCACTATCAAAGCACGATCGCACGGAGGTAATTCGGTACCAAATATTTTTAAGGCTAATCTTGTAATTTCCTTTAATACCAAACTCCATATATAAGTCAAAAAGTATTTCCTGAAAAGAGTATCATGTTTTGGAAGAGAAAAGAGAGTATTTGTTGAGATTGACAGCTAAAGGAAACTCAAAATAAGATTTCAAGGAAGAAATTAATAGATTGTTGGAAGTTTTCTTCTCTAATGAATCTTTATTTTCTAATATCTTATTGGAGTAAAATCTTTTATGGAGTAGTTACTAGATACTCCTCTTGTTCAGTCTTCGTGGTAATTATTAATCCCTCTCGCTTATTCTTTATGCATCAATTTTTTTCCGAGGGATATAGGTTGAAGTGGGTGAATCCTTAAAATTTATTGGGAGAAATTTACCTAACAAACACTTTTTTTATTTTGATACTTCTTGACAAAGTTCTAATGGGACAAATTGTAAGAATAACATATATCGATCCATCCGAATATTCACAATATATTTTGTAATTATGATAGATGTATATTTAAGGTAACTTAGGATTCTTATTGTATTAGGAATCAACCAATTAAGGTAAATTAGGATTTTTACTGTATTAGGAATCAAACCTCTGTATAACTATATATATTGTGATTAATGAAATAAATCCCAAGGGGAAATTATTCTATTCTTACATGGTATCAAGAGTCAAACCCTAATCCCCTCTCTAAATTCCTTACTCACGGCCGAAACCCCTCATTCCCTTCCCATCAGCCGACAGCAACCTGTTTGCCACCATGTCTTCCCCCACCAATTCCGGTTCATCCACTGGCACACTTGATAACCCCTCTCAACGTTCACTGTCTTCATTTCATCCGGCATTCGTCGTTAACAACATCAAGAATTTTATCCCTATAATTCTTGACCAAGAAGACTTCCAATATGCCATGTGGATGGAACTATTCTATATTCATGCATGTGCATGTAATGTGCTCGACCATATTGATGATTTTGTTCCTCGTCTCACCGATGTTGCAGACTCAACCCGGCGTCGCCTTGATGCCATCGTCAAACAATGGATCTACGGCACTATCTCTAAAGACGTGTTGTGCACTATCATGAAAACAGGTGCTACGACACATGAACTTTGGGTCCGGCTAGAAGAAATTTTTCAGGACAATAAAAATACTCCGACCATGTATTTGGAAGAACAATTCAACAATACACGTCTTGAGAATTTTAACATGTCCGAATATTGTAAGCAACTGAAACTCATAACCGACCAACTGTCCAACGTAGGGACTTCTGTTTCAGAAACCAAGATGGTACTTCAACTAGTTGCTCGTTTACCGAAAGGTGAATATGATACACTCGCAACGATGATTCAACAAGCTGACCCTCTCCCAAGTTTTAACAAAGCACATTCCCAACTTCTGTTAGAAGAAACACGCCATGCTAAATAAGACGAGCACAATCACAAGGCATTAGCCGTTGACGGCATGAATCCACCGGCGGCCAACACCACCCAGCCACCACCGCAAAACCACCACCAGCAGCAGTCCCGCGGCGGAGGGCGTGGCGTCAGAGGCCGCGGTAACAACAATAAAGGAAAGGGTCGCGGCAAAGGCAACCATAACCAGCAGCCAGGTCCAACTACTGCCTATTTCCCGTGGCCTGGACAGCAGCCAATATAGCCCAATCAGCAGAACTGGGCCTCGCCTGCATGCCCATGCCCAACTGCAGGGGCCCAGTTTCAGCAGCTTGCTTAGTCTCCTGGACTGTTGGGCTCTGCCCCAGCCAACAGGAAGGCCCACCAGCAGCAGCAGCAGGCCCACTGTGTCTCGGTCCAGCTGTAATCGTAAGGCAGCAGCCTGGCCCCTACTGATTTGGGCCAGGCCTACAACACCGTGAAAGTTCAACAACCCGATGAAAATTGGTACATGGACACCGGGCCCATATCTCACCTCACTCGGTCGTCAGGTAACTTATCTCAACTACTTTGGTTAAAGTTTCCTCAATTTATTATTGTCGGCAATGGTCATCGCATTCCAATTGAAGGTTACGGTAACACACACACCAAACATCTATACACCCATAACATTATTAAAAACTTAATCTATGTTAGAAACTTCACTCACAATAATTCTGTGTCTGTTGAATTTGACCCTTTTGGTTTTTCTGTGAAGGAACTCAATACGGAGAAAATTCTTACGCGCTGCAATAGTGTGGGAGACCTCTACCCCGTCACTCAATCTTCTACTGTCAGACCGCAAGCACCTATATCCCTTGCGGCTATCTCTCCCTCAACTTGGCACAACAGACTTGGACACTCCGGAGACCTTGTTTTTACTTTTCTTAGGACTACTAAGCGTATTCAATGTAATAATGGGAAACTTGCTCAACACTGTTTTTCTTGCCCACTCGGCAAAAATTCTCGTCTTCCATTTATGTCATCCAACAGTGTTACTTTTTCTCTTTTTGATATTGTTCATACTGATTTGGGGACATATTCGATTGTTAGCTCTTTGGGTCACAAATTTTATCTAGTATTTTTAGATGATTTTTCACATTTTGTCTAGATTTACCCATTGAAATTCAAATCTGAAGTGTTTGCTAAATTCTTTGAATTTCAAAAATTCATTAAAACACAGTTTGAAAAATCTATCAAATATTTACAATGTGATAATGGACGTGAATTTAATAACTCGGCATTTCACAATTTCTGCTCTAAGCAAGGCATGGTTTTCCGCTTTTCCTGTCCTTTTACTTTCTTCCAAAACGGAAAGGCTGAACGAATTATACGTACCATCAATAACATGGTTCGCACCCTACTGTTTCATGCCTGTCTCCCACCACCTTTTTGGGTCTATGCTATTAAAATGGTAGAATCCCTCAATATTTTACCAACTAGCACTCTCCAAAACAACACCCCTACCAAAATTTTATACCGTAGGTTCCCATCCTATGACCATCTCCGTATTTTTGGCTGCCTATGCTACCCCAACATAGCCTCCACTACACCTCACAAACTTGCCCCTCGCACCCAGCCTTGTGTCTTGTTGGTCTCTCTCCTACTCATCGGGGCTACCTATGCTATGACATTTCCACTCGCAAAATCATCGTCTCCTGTCACGTCACATTTGACGAGACGACCTTTCTATTTTCAAACTTCCAAAACTTCCAGACCACCTATTACACCTTCCTCGATAAACCGAGTCTGTCCCTGGCTATCTAATCTATGTACCAACAGTTGCCTATTGTTCCGATAGAACATACTGTCTCATCCCCGCCACTGTCCGACATCATCCAAACATATCACTGCTCTTGGTTGAACACCTCACCAACACCCTTGCTGCCTCCAACCGTGTCCCCTGCGCCCCCATCATTACTGTTGCCCCACAGTCCAGCACCCGTAAACCTGCAGCCTCCCAGTCTGGCAGCACTACTTCCTACTACTCCAGAAACTGTGAGCCTACAACACCCCAGTCTCGACCTCCCACTGATACCTACCCATTGCATGGGGACTCGTGCACAACACGGGATCTTCAAACCCAAGGTTCACTTCAACCTCGCCACACAAACCTTATCACCCATTCCAAAAAATCCAAAACTAGCAAAACTGGACCCTAATTGGAATGCAGCCATGTGCGAGGAGTTTAACGCTTTAACCAAGCAGAACAGTTGGGATTTGGTACCTAGACCATACGGTGTGAATGTTATCCGGTGTATGTGGCTATTTCGTCACAAGTTCAGAGACAGTGGTGACTTGGAGCGGTATAAGGCAAGACTAGTTTCCAATGGCACCAATCAGCAGGAGGGTATTAACTATGGTGAGACATTCAGTCCGGTTGTTAAACTAGCCACCATTCAGAGTGTTCTCAGTATTGCTATGGGCATGCATTAGCCGATTCATCAGCTTGATGTCAATAATGCATTTCTTCATGGGGATTTAAAAGAAACTGTGTACATGCATCAGCCCACTGGCTTTGTTCATCTGACAGTTCTGCAGTTTGTATGTCATCTCAGGAAGTCATTGTATGGATTGAAACAGGCACTCCGTGCTTGGTATGATCGCTTTGTCAGGTATCTTCTGCAGATCGATTTTATATGTAGCAGGTGTGATAACTCTCTCTTCACTTTTCATCGAGGTAGCAGCACTGCTTATTTTCTATTATATGTCGATGATATTGTTTTTACTGCCTCATCTAACGGTTTAAAGAATGAAATTATTGCTCTACTCAAAACTGAATTTGTTATGACTGACTTGGGCAAGCTGAGTTATTTTTTGGGTATATCAGTGACCAGATCTGCAGCCACTATGTTTTTGTGTCAGCGTAAATATGCAAAAGAGATAGCCTATAGGGCTAAGATGGCAAATTGTAAAATTATGCCAACTCTGGTAGACTCGAAATCCAAGATCAGTGCCAATGACGGTGCGCCAGTTTCTGTTCCTACTCTATATCGGAGCCTTGCACGTGCCCTTCAATATCTTACATTCACTAGGCCTGATCTTGTATATGTCATTCAGTAGGTGTGTCTATTTATGCACGACCCCCGAGAGCCCCATTTTGCCGCCCTCAAACATATTATCAGATACGTTAAGGGTTCACTGGACTTTGGATTACATCTCTATTCATATGCCCCAACCAAGTTACTCGCCTACACGGATGCAGATTGGGCAGGATTCCCCAACACATGTCGCTGCACCTCAGGCTACTGTGTATTTCTTAGGGACAATCTTATCTCATGGTTCGCCAAGCAGCAGGCCACACTATCCCGTTCGAGTGCTGAAGCAGAGTATCGCAGAGTTGCTAATGTCGTTGCTGAGATCTGTTGGCTCTAAAATCTTCTTCTAGAGCTCCAGTGTCCAGTGTGAAAGGCGTCTATAGACTATTATGACAACATATCTTCCATCTACATGTCTCACAATCCGGTCCAACATCAGCGGACTAAGCATATTGAGATGGATATCCACTTTGTACGAGAGAAGGTCGCCCTTGGTCAGGTCAAAATATTACATGTGCCTTCCTCCTATCAGTATGCAGATATTTTCACAAAAGGACTACCGAGACAACTCTTCACCGACTTCCGATCCAGCCTTAGCGTTCGGTCTCCTCCCGCTCCGTCTGAGGGGGAGTATTAGCGAATATTCTCCGAATATTCACAGTATATTTTATAATTATGATAGATGTATATTTAAGGTAACTTAGGATTCTTATTGTATTAGGAATCAACCAATTAAGGTAAGTTAGGATTCTTACTGTATTAGGAATCAACCTCTGTACAACTATATATATTGTGATTAATGAAATAAATCCCAAGGGGAAATTATTCTATTCTTACACAAATGATGGTTTTTTTTAATGTCTTAACTCATCAATGAATATATTATTAGCATCATTCATTGAAATTTAGACGAATTGAGCGAGTTATGATTTTATGAGCTAAATCTGACTCTATTACTTTTTTTAATTTGTTATAGCAGCATATCAAAAGGTAGAGTTTTCATTTAACTCCATTTCTTTGGACTTCTCTATCTCCTTCTGGATAGCAGTGCAGTAGTTATCGTTAACAAAATTGGCTCATGAAAAGCACATGGCCTACTTAAATAGAAGAAAAAATCCGGTAGACTTATTAAGATTCATTTCCCCATTTTTATCTTTAGAAAAATCTTGTTTAAGTTATTCTAGCCGAATCAACATTTATGTCTTATTTGAGCCTTTAAGAGTTCCTTTTGTAGTTGTAACCTAAATTTAGATATTTAATAAGGCTCGAAGGGTGAAATGATGAATGAAGAGAAATTTTCCCCAATGCTTTCTTCAGTTTAACAGGGTCACGTAGTTTTCATGAGTCAGTTCCATCAAAAATAACAAATACCGTGAACTTTAAGTATAATTTTCACGATCCCTTTTACATGAATCATGATGGCACCTACATACCTTCACTGGTAGTCGAATCACTCTCAAATCTTCAAAAGATATGATATAGATAAAAGCGGAAGATATTTGAATACCATAAATACTATCTCATAATATAACGCAGAAGGAAATGATCAGTCTGATACATCCACCAAACACCCCCAAGAGATCTAGTTTGGGCATACAAGAGCACTAATCAAAGCAATACAAGTATGAGTAAATGGCAACGCAGGCCAAACCAAATACATAGTCTGAATATGTCTCTCAAGTACGAACAAAAGACAGTAAGTAGAGATAGGGTATCCAAGGGCATGCTGGAAGGAGCATCCTCACCCTGTATACTGAGGATCACAGTTCTAACTCAGCCACGTAGTCCTGAAGAGGTGGAAGGTATTGAATCTGCATCCAAAAAGAATACAACAAGTGTAGCATGAGTACACAACGTACCCTCACAGACATCATAGGCCGACAACAACTGAAGATACATAACAGAGATAAATACCAAGTTGACACAAATATACCTATACTAACAGTTCAATAACCAAGTAAATCACATAATCAACATGTTGTCCATATAGTTCAACAGTATATTAGGTATCATGTAATACGAATAATCCCTTAAATTCAGAAATCAAACCACGATATTCACAATAATTTAATGACAAGTCTCAATCAAATATTATCAATGATATGGCATAAATATGTATGATATGGATGCAATGCATATGAAAGGTACTTTTATCAACCTGGAATACAGTACACAAAGGTTTAATTATGATCCATACACCCATGGGGGACCCGTGAAATCCATATATCGCTCCTAGACACTCGAAATTCCACACACGAATCTGACTAGATCTCATGACTCATTTGTCGACTCTTAAACATGTTGCAGGCGTGCAACTTTGCTCCACGCGTATCAATATCATCTAAAGTGCCATAATACCATATTACTCTTACCTTTCCAGTGTCTTGGACTATAGCATATTTATACCACTCTCACATCAAGTCACAAAACCATGAATGTATGTATGCAATGACAATACAAGCTAAGATATCATGATATAATGAGATACAATGAAGTATAGAGATGATATACACATGGTCTCAAGAGTTCAACAACACATAGGCAAATCCAAGTTAATTCAGGGTATCATATCGAAAGCATGTGTGATGAGTAAACAACAATAGCAAACATGGTAATGAGCCCAGGTATGGCGACAATCCCAAATAAATAGTAGTTAGAACCAACGCAAGGCTGGTTCCCCAAATCTCCCATTATCACAGTTCAACACTAGTACACACTCAACCGTTCATCACAACCAGTTGAGTGGAACACCCAAACACGCCAAATATCCTTCAGTATTTATAACTAATTACATACTTCTATCGAAGCCTCGAAGAGCTAAATCGTAGACTACCTCAAAGCCAAACAGGTACGCTATAAAATCAAGCCTCGGTGATAGCCTTGCCCTTCATTTGCCCCTCATGATATTCAAAGTATATTCATGCATATTATATCATTAATATAAAGCTAACTCAACAAAAGCAAAACATTAAATTTCCATCCAGGGCCCCACTTTACCAAGACTCGATCTTTAATACTCAAAAACCTCTATTACATACTAAGTAATCAAACCATTAAGTTAATTGGAAGTCTATTCACATTTGATCCCTCAATTGAACAATAATAAAAAACCCCAATTTGAAACCCTAGAAATTCCCACTTTTGAAAACAAGCCTCTCTAATCAAATTAAGACTTATAACATGATAATCTAACATAATCCAATCCTAATTCATGGTATTAACACAATTCGATCCATAAATCTCTATTAAAATCATCCATATAGCTCTCTCATTCTCACAACATGCAAAACTCATCTTCCCCAACTCAAATAATATGCTAAACCACCATTAATAAGCTTAGAATCATAACCTAAACTGAATAATGAAGGAAACTCTTACCCAATGGTTGAAATTACTTGTAATGCTCTAGTTATACTCCCAAACGGCACTGCTATCGAGATAGACTATTTTGAAAAAGAATTTTCTAACCGAAGAATATTTATAAGACACCTGAACAGTGTTCTTCCCCAGCGGACCCGCTGCAACAGAAAAGCTTTCGCCATAGCGGATGTCACTTGACACCTCATACCTCATTGCGGCGGACTAAGGGAATGGTATAAAGAGGACTAGTAAGTTGGAAGAAGAAGAAAAAGAAGTGAGTTGTTGAGATGAATGGGTATGTCATCAGTGGATCCATATGTATAGTATAAGAAGGGACATAGAAGGAGCTTCTAGTAGTAGGATGCACAAATAGACTTTAGTCTCATATTCATGCCAAGAGTAGGCTGCTATTGAATGTTCTCTTGTCGCAATTGAATCAGTCGTTGAGTAAATAGACGCTCTGGCTCTTGTCCCTGTTCATATTGCCACGACTTAACCTTATTAACTAGAAGAGTTTGAGCTTTTAGGTTCATGACTGGTGCTACTTCTATTGAATCATCTCCTTGAAGGCCAAATGCCAAATCAGTAAGAGAAGTGGGAAAAAATTGCTCTTCTAACCGGTACCGGTGGTAGTGTCATAGAAGTCAGCGATGTTGTCGGAAGGAGTAAGGACTAAATGCCCAGAGTCAACTGCTGGTGGTTCAGAAAGTGAATAAGATTCATCATTTTATAAGTAATAAGATGGTATGAAATGGATTGATTGGGACTCATCGACATCTGAGATTTATTTTGAAACCAATGGCAGATCTTCCTCAATAGGAACTGAACTAAATTGAACGTTGGCATGAGGAAAGCTTTGATACTTCTCAGTGCATGAGGAATGAAAAGCTGAAAGAGTTTTTTCATAAAAAGAAAAAAATAGAGTTCTTTGGACTCTCCCAAGAGCTTATGAGTGCACAATGATATGCCAAGAACTGATTCCATAGATGTGGAAACAAAGAAACCTTCATTCAAACCTGAACCCGAAAGAGCCTATTCAAGAACATTAATAATAGTCATTAATGGAGGATTCACTCTCAAATCGTCCTTCTCATCTTTCAAAGATAAATCATCATCCTCATCTAATAAATCCCCAATCGTTTGGTTTCCCTTTTCTCCCATGACAAGATCTTAGCATTACCGAAGTCCTATTCAGACGGGACCACCCTCAAAGAAAGTTCCCATTCGTTGGGCACTAACTGAATTGCACGTACGGATCGCTCTATCCCAGGCTTGACCCCTTTTATCCCTTGACACCATTTCTATCACTAGATCAGAAACTTTCAAAGCTATTCTTCAGTTTTATCTATTTTTCAAAAGGACATAGCATGGGCTGAGGTTGTAGTTTTTTTAACAAGAGACAAGAGAAGATTACCTCGGCCTTAGCCCTCTTCTCGTGAGAGGAGCAGAGTTCACCTAAAGGAATCCCATGGCGGTCGACTAGAGGTACTGGTTTAGCCTGTAATGGATTCATTCAGTAAGGGAGGGGGCTCTCTCTATACGCTAGTCCTCCCATGGGAGGCTTTAGGAGGATAAGCTCTCTTTCCATTCAGGTTCCCGCTCTGCTCTATACATCACTTATTCATTCGTTTCTCCTCCTCTAGCAGGGCATCATCTCGCAAATTTACACTCTCTTGTATATCTCACATCGAGGTGGATGGTTGGCCATATGCGTGATTCGGCTGAGGTTGACTGCATACATGAGTAGATGGTTGAACATAGGCTAACAAGGTCATCCTAACCAAGGAAAGCTCATGTATCGAAGTGCCTAAGTTCTACAACGAACAAGCAACTCTTTGAGCTAGTTAGCGAAAGCCGACTCCTTTCTTGGGGGTTGCTCTCTACAGAAAAAGAAACAAGTTCAGCAGCTTCCCACCTCTCTTTCTCAAGTGAGACAAAGACATTCAAGATCAACTGCTAAAAGACATCGTTAAACCCCTTTACTTTACGTCGCATTTCTTCTTTCAGAACCTTACTATCTATTGAGCTTGAACTACTAAATAGATATTATTACATACCTGGTTTACTAGAGTTTTCACTGCCCTAAAGGGAGCTAGCCCTGCTTCAGCGTTTGCTAACAGCTTCTGTGCTTGATCCCTTTGAGAAGAGGAGACCCGCTACTAGCGCATTACCAGGTTTCGAAGCATTATTCAAATACAGGTAACCGAAGTCCTCATATACTCCAATAGTATGCAAGCAACCTCAGGGCAAATCCATATTCAAGTAAAGCATTTACTGGCAGTTCGGGAGAGATCTCACTCCGATTCTCAGATGGATTTGATTTCACCTGAAATGAATCCCTCGCTTTGATAAGAAATATTTGAGTAAACAACCATTGAGCTGAGGTAAATTCCATTTTGAGGGTTAGCTTTGCATTCCTTGAGTATGTTTCTGTCCTAAACTAAGAAAAAGTATAGTGCTCGTTTTGATAAGAGTATTACATACTATCTGCTGGAATGTTTTCAACGTCCCCCATATGCAACTACGGGAATTTCTTCTTGTTCGCTACTATATTTTCCTACAGCTCACGACTAACCTAGAACTGGCCAAATAGCTTTCTATTTGAACGGAATTCTACAGTTGCATAAGCTTCGGTCTTGATCAATTATACTTTTGGTTAATTGGGTAGGTATCGATAATAGTAGAACCTTTGCTTTGGTCCATACCACGAAACAAGCAAAGATCTAAGGCTTGCTTTGCTCTGCCTCTGGGCCCTAGAGCGAGGTCCAATTATCCTCTTTTTAATCTCTTACTTACTCTCTCATGCGATTAACTCTTAAGCCATAACGAACAACTAAAGAAGGAATGACCGAACGAAGTCGCTAAAGGCATGCATCCATCCTTCCATTTGATCAAAGGAATCCGAGCCGAAGTAATTCGATTCACTCGAAAGGAGAAGAGAGTCAAGCAGCCCCAACTCTAGCTCTAGAGGGATTCGTAGAGCAGGAGAATGCTCAGGTCTGTCTACGTGTGATTCCTTATTTGGTTCCTAAAAGGTGAGGTGCGCTACTAATTCTACTCTTGGAGTGACTCAACATAATGCTTCCAGAAAGGACTTTTAACCAGAAATAAGATAAAAGAATAAAAAAAGACCATCAAATAAGAGAAAGAAACTTAGGATAGGAGACTGATGGAAGCAGTAGGGATGGGTCTGCGAGTGAAACCTCAAATCCTCTAATTTCTATCAAATAAGAGTCCTACCGAGGATCATGTGTCTAAGATGTCTAGGATTTCTCCCAAAAGTAAGAAGGAGTGCTCTTCCTTTCAAGCCTTCTGCCTTACAGTCTATAGACCTTACCTCATTAATCTTTTATTTTATCTCGGGCTTTAGTTTGAGTTGTTGTCTTAGTAGTTGCATTCCCTCTAGTCCCCTTGAAAGAGGAAAGAGGCCTGAGCTTGTTTAGTTCCATCTCCTTGAGTTTCAATTGGAATGCTAGGGGTTGGAGGTGTAGGGTAAGTCCCAAAGTCCTATGTTATTCCTTTCAATCCAAGTCGAGGTAATAGTTTCTATGGTAGGGCTAATGAGATTTCTTTTGCTTAAGGCTAGGCGTATAGATAGGTTTTTGGATCTCGAGATTCGTTTCATTTCTCTGGCTAGGAATAATTAAAAAAACTAGGAATGGCTCATTCTAGATCAATATCAATAAAAAGGAGGTTCTAGGGCAAGTGAATTTGAAAGCAGTCTCTTTTAAAGAGAGTTAGAAAACCCAATCCAGTTGTTTCCTTGCAGCCAGTGGATGAGAGTGCCCTTACATATAGTTCCAGGCCAGTTCCTGTTTCAGTTGGAGTTTCCTATGGAAAAGGGAAAATTTCCTATGCTTAAAGAGTTTCCATAACCAGGCCTAAGCGTGAACCTATCTAATTTCAGTTTCATATGAGTCAAGAGCTAGAGCAATAAAATAGGGATTTTAGGAAATAAGATTATCTTCTCGAGAAAGCGGTGCAATTTCGCATAAGCCCTTTGTTAAGTAATGTGATGGTGCTGTTTATCTGATGCTTTCCCTTCTGGCAAGTGACAATAAGAAAAGAAGTGAAGTAAGCTCCCCCCAATACAAGCGAGCTAAAGGGCTTGACGTTATCCCAGTACCAGAGAGACACTTCACAGAGTGTGATACTAATGGTTAGGGGGATAGTAGTAACCCAACTGGAAGCACATGAACTCGCTATACCAATAGTTATATGCCCGCAACCCCAGCTCCTACTTCGAATGATAGAAAAATTCGAAAGGGGCATATGTACAGCTTTGACTAAATGACTAACTAAGGCTAACAAAATAACAGAATCGGAAGCAGTAGTAATTGAAAGAAAGTTTGGGCTGAATAAAGGGCCTTGCAACGATGGAAGGCTTACGGGATAGGGGCATACTCATATAAAAAAATTCCTAACAAAAGAAATTTGGGTGATAGACGTGTGAAGCAAAAGCTTTTTTCCTAGCATTGAACCTTACTTCAAATATTGGAAAGCTTACAACACATGTAATAGAGCGAAGCCTTAGGCTGATAAACTGATTGAAGGTAGACCAAGAGAATTACCTACGAGGATCTATTACTCAGGCTCAAAGACTTATTCGGTTTTTTCCTCAAAGGCGGATACGATTGAATTTGCTTAGGACTACAAGAGAGCTAGACAGTGAGGATGAAAGGTTTACGAGGAAGAATCAATGGCCAATGGTTCTACAACTGCAATAGCACGTACTGAAAAGACTATTCTACGACCAGCCGCCTACAACATTACACTTCCGGCATGGTATTAAGCAAGTTCCTGCTTCTGCGAATAGGAGATAGACCGACATCCGGTACGGGACTAAGGGATTGTGGGAATAGCTTTTGACTAAATTCAAAGATATAGGCCAATCAAAAGGAAGATGGTGAAAGACCACCACAAAGCGACCCTCGCTCAAGCCTTAGTCTTATTCGAAAACAGAAACGAATGGACCTTCCTCAAGAAAAAAACCAATCTGATTTCGGGGGGCATGTAGATGGAGAAAGGCTGTGAAACTATAAAATCTTATAGGAAAAAGACAAAATGTAGGTAGGCTTCCACGTGGAGTGAAGGTAACTAGCTAATTCCCCAAGGTCTAGTAAACTAAGGTGGTAGTGTAGACAAAGTTAATTCACTATGGGATTGGTAGTCCCGTCTGCTCTGACATAGGAATAATCATTATAATATGATGATAACACTTGATTAGCATGAAATTCCCTGCTCTCCTCTTAGCAATGATATGTCTAGGGCTACTTTCAAAACTGCAGATTCTGTAATAAGACCCTATTCATGGGCCTTCTCTGACTTAGAATCGAATTCATAACCGGCAATCTACGATCTACCCAGCGCCTTAGTTTATGTTGAATAGGCATACCACACTTCCTACTAATTGTCAAATAAAGCTATCCATGCTTAAATTCCTAGCTTGAAAGCATTCTTTGAAGCAACAGAGCTTGAGAATGACGCTAGGGCTATTTGATTCCGGTAAATCAAGACTACGTATAATACTTGACTTTTCCATGTGCAGGACCACAAAATGTATTACCCCCTAAAGCTCAGTTCTGCGAAGGCCTTTCGGAGATTAACCTTTCTTTCTCTTCTTCCCGGTCTGATCGGTCGAGCTCTCGTAATCGATCGCTCATATGTCCATTTCATTCTGGCTAGCGAAGTCGGGATATTCTACATTTAATGATAAATAATAAAGTTATGAACTCAAGCTAGCAAGAAACAAGACTGGGGTTGATAGGGGTATTACTGGTAATTGCTCAGGTGCTTTCTGAAGTCTTAACCATTGGCTAGCGCTCATCTCCAACTCTGTTTCCAACCTTTCATTTCATATATCATTCCCGTATGCAATACCTCTTATTTAATCTTGCTATACGTACAAGCCTTCTCCCATCGGTAGTTTGAAGCCGAACTGAAACTGGATATACTGAAGGAAAGGCTATATAGGTACGGTTAAGCAGGTAAGCGAAGGCTCTCTCTCGCTCTGTGGTCTTGTGTAAAGCCTTTCCGCCTATCTATTATTTTTTTTCTCTTTATTCAAAGTAAGCAGATCGAAAGTACGAAAAGGAATATCTTAGCGTGCCCTTACTCTAATTCAAAATCCATCTCTTTCTTTCTATTCTAATTCCTCTTCCTTCATTCCTCGATCCGCTTGTAAATTCTTGGTGTAATACTCACTCGTAAATAATTGGTGTCAGAATTTCTCACTAATCAGGTGTGATCAGTCTCATCCGTGTAAGAATTAGGAATTCCTCTTCCAACTCATCCCAGAATGGGCGTTATGGCAAAGAACAAGAAGAAAACTAAAGGAGAAATTTATCCAATAGTAACAAAGGGTGCCTCCACAGGTTGACATCCGATCCAACCTAGTAGTAAGCAATCTACCAAAAGCAACCAAAATATTTCTTGGTGAATCAGGCGAAAACTTAAACTACGTACATACATACTTTGAAAAAAGGGTAAAGCCAAAAGATATATAAAAACTGGTGCTATTGCGGCTACACCTCCCGATTTGTCAAGTGTACTACGAAGAATGGCATGGATCGGTAGGAAATACCATTCTGGCACAATATGAGGCGGGGTAGACATCGGATTAGCAGGTATATAATTGTCGGGATTCCCCAAAACATTAGGAGCATAAAAAATCCAAATGGAAAAAAGATAGCAATACGGTCAGATAAAGAAGACTGGCGCCTACTAAAATAAAGGGGAGTAAATGATGAAGACTAAAAAAATGATTTAAGGTGGCATTGTCCATGGAGAACCCACCCCAAAGCCAAGTCACTATGGTATCTCCTGCTACAAGTATGGTGCTAGCTAAGTTTGTCATTACTGTAGCTCCCCCAAAGCTTATCTGACCCCAAGGTAGTACATAACCTATAAAAGTTATCACAATCATTAATAGGAAGATTACAACTTCGAGACACCGAACAAATTCCCTAGGACTGCTATATCTGGCATGATATAGACCATGAAAAATATGAAGGTGGACCATAATGAAAAACATACTTCACCATTAGCATGTATATAACGGAGCAACTAGCCCCCTTCAACATCTCTCATAATGTGTTCTACGCTGTAGAAAGCTAGATCCACATGAGGTGTGTAATGCATAGCTAAAAAAATGTCAGTCACTATCGGAATGACTAAATAAATATCAGCTAACGAACCGAACCCCCACAAATAACTAAGATTGCTCGGGGTTGGATAATCTATCAAGTGCTGATTAAGTGTGGAGGATATAGGTTGTTTAAGAAGAGAGAGTCATTGGTTCCTTATAGTCATTTATTTTTTTCTTTCTCTTTTATATCGTGACAACTCTTATTCCCCCCACCTTTTAGCCTTCTGGGGACCTACTATGTGTTAAAATATGAGTACCCTTTCTTCCACCTCCGAAGGATGGAGGGGGTATACAACAAAAAAAGTGTCGAAGGGGTCGGATTACCATGGGTTACTGAAGAATCGTCTGACTTCTCGGTGACTGAATAAGAGAGGTTTTTACCACTTACGTCTAAGTTCTCAAGGACTATGATTAGTTAACAAGAATGAAATCTAAGAAAGCTTAGGAATGAATCTAATGGAAATTTAGGTATCTGTCCGCTTGGAATATTATTCTTTCCTCCTCAGTGAAAGAGGGCAAAAAAGGTGTGTGGGAGAAATAATTCTAAAAGGAGAGAAGATTTCGTCCACCAAGCGGGACAGAGTGCGACCACTAAGCAATTGGGGGTTCTCACTCATGGGGGTCCATCTCATTTGAAAATGTTTCCTCTTCCATTAGCATAACAAAATTTGAATAGGATGAATCAACCTCTGGAAAAGTAAGCCCCCTTTCCTTGATTGAATTTGGCTTCGCTGCGCCCTGATTCAATCAAAAATCTTATTGATTTGATTCATCCCATTTCATTTATTTGGGCGATAGGGAGGCTGTGAGTCACCTGGGCTACGGGTTTTTCCGTTGTTTTATTCTCAAAATCACCTCTTGAAAAAAAGGCCCTCGGTTCCAGACCCAAAAATGAATATGAAGCGAGGCGAGGGTCCTTCATTAAAGGGGGAAAATAGGTGTGGGGCATTATTCTGCGGGGGCCACCTTGCGCAGCTTTAGAAATGAGAGAATTTCATAAAGTCATTCTCTCCAACCTTTTCGATCTATCTTTAGAAGTATGGCGAGAGAAAGTCAATATGATATTTACATTGGTTTTTCCAACGAAACTAAGCATTTTTCTTCTTTCTCATTCGGAAGGCTCAGTCCCACACCCTGACTTCAATGATGGGAACAACCTCCGCACTCTGGCGCTCCACTGAACAACAACTTTTTGCCTTACTATATTTAGAATAGTGGTCGATCCTTTGAGAGTTACATTCGTAACAACATGTTATGTTATGTTCACGCAGTGATATTCTATCTTTCTAAGAGTACTACCCTGTACGTAGTCTATGTATGGGGAGCATACTTGACAAGAGATTGACACAGGCAGTAGAGGGGTCCCCCATTTCAATTCCCGCCCTGTTAGCATCTACGATGATAGATAAGGGAATAGTCTGTAATGTCTTTTCGGTCCGGAGCCTACTAGTAATGGACCTACTTACCTTGCTTGTAGACATGTTGCGGAGCTAATCCTTGTTCTATTTGTTTGTGGTTTCTATCAAGACGATTTCTTTATGCCCATCAAAGGACCTCGAGATGCTAATCCACAAAAAAGGATACGAGAAATTTGGAAGAACTCATATACGGAACGAGGACGACCCGTGTAAATACATCGGTTTCTTACTTGTGCAAAGGAACTCTTTCTTGGCAACTTGGATAACAACTAACGATGTCTGTCCCGCATATCACTAGGAAGATCGGGATCTTTACAAAGGGCTTTATAAAGCTTTTGTCTCAATTCATATTTAGTCTAGCCGCGATCAATTTACGTTTGTGATCTCGTATATTTCACTTCTCCGACATCTTATTGACTTTCCGCTGATCTTTTTGCAAAAAGACTTTCCGCTCATCTTTTTGAACCCTCGAATATGTTCGAAGATCTCGAAATGATCTTCCAGTTTTGGGGACAATTCACAAAATTTTGTTTCCATCGAGAATTGAATTGACCTTTCCCTTATTTCAACTAGAGAATCTAACAGTGACATTACTATGGATATTCTGACCAAAAAATTAGACATTCCATGCCCTCGGAGAGTGCTTTGTCGTGCTAGGTCAATGACATATCCTTTTTTGTCTTTATTTGATCCCAAGAATAGATTGGATCGAAATGACTTTCCTGTTAAAGCCCTTTGGTACTACTATTATTTTACACGATCCAGGAACTTTTATAATGTTGTCGTGATTCGGTTTGAGCAACGGATCCTGACGTGATACATCCTCGTAATGAAATAGAGTGGAAATATGAGTTGATCCATAATGAGTATTAGATTGAAGTTCTCTTAAAGAAGACTGCCAGCTCCTATCCCGAAGATACAAAGAGCCCGGTCCTCTTCTCGTGTATCGAAGTGTAGTGTAGTGTGGTGAGGTTTTGCCTAACAGAAAGAGTGGGAAATTAGGAGAAAAAAAGGATTCGAATCTCAAAAAAATCTATTTATGTTTTTCCCCAACGACAAAGGAACTTACGGGCGGAGCATTTTCGGGGACTATCCCGCTTCCCATTACTCAATAGGGAAATTGCTCACAAATAATTAAGGGAGCCATTGAAAGGTGACTAAAACACCATAAATGGGGACTACCTGAGCTAATGATAGAGGCAAGAACACTTTCCGACTAAGTCACATTAATTGATTATAACGATATCGTGGAAATGCTGCACGAACCCATATATATAGGAACAGAAAAAAAATCACCTTGATACTAAACCAGATTGATCTCGGGATCTTCTTGGAAATGGGAAGATCTAGGATAGGTGGCCAACCTATTGGAGAGAGCGATGTGCATAGACCAGGTGAGTAGGGATGCAGCTCCGTGGACCGCTCATCGGGCCTGATAGGTGGTGGTATCACACCCTTCTCAAAGGAACCGTACGTAACACTCTCACGTCATACGGCTCCATCTCGGAAGTAGGACCTTCCCTTTTCTTTGACCAATAGGCCCTCAAAACTTTATGATTTTGTGCCGAACCTAGTCTCCATCATTAAATTTCTCATTCGATGAGACCCAGGTCTCGTCGTTTTCAGTTTTCTAGGTCACGCCTTAACCTCGTTAGAAAGCAGAGTTGGCTAGCTGCCGGCATATCTTTTATGTCACCGGCCATAAAGTCTGCAGCGTCTTTCACTGCATCGCATTTTCCAGGGCTGAATCCCCTTTCTTGAGCGATCGTCTTCGCTCATTGGCAGAATGCCTGGATGCGTGCATCTAGTTTTTTAGGGTGACACTCCGCTTCTTTATACTCTTAGGAGGCGAGAAACTCCCATTCCCTTCTCCTTCCTTACTCTTCCGATGATGGTTCAGGGGGAGCCGATTCCACCTCCAATTGAGGAGGGAAATTTCAATCAATAGGCTGTAGCTTCGACGAGCTGGGACGTGGAAGTGAAAACCCTAAACTTGAAACCCTACCCTTATTTGATACTCACTATCTAAGGAGCAAATCTGAAGTCGGTTCTCAAGGACCAAAAGCTCGAGGATTGAATACCCCTATGTTCCAAGTGACTAGCTTGGTTGGTGATGCGTTCACCCACTTGCACGTTTCCTTGCAAGAACAAAATCATTGTTCTCCCACTACCACACGGGCCGGTGTACTCTTATTGCTAACCTTGAGAGAGGATATACTCTATGAGTTAACCGACTCATTATCCTTGGCCGCAAGGATTAAGAAATAGCAATGTATCAGGGGCCGAGCGTACCTTCTACTTATGAACAAGAAATGGAGCTACTAAGTGTTGGTGCCGCTTTCCTTTTTCTAACTCTTCTTTGGGTTCCCTATCGATGCGTGTATGCCTTTGCTTGCAAGCAAGCAAGCAAAGTGGAATCACAAGAATTTTCATTCACCTAGGCCTAATTCCATTGATGAATCATTCGAGAATGAATTTAGTGAGACTAATCTAATCTTATTCAACCAACGATGGGAATTAGGGCGAAGCCTGTGGCGGTCTCTGCCTTCTTAACACGCGGCACACCAACTTGATGTCTGATTTGAAAATCTCTCTACCTTCACAAAACTTCTCGCTTCCTTCTCGTAGTTTTGACTTGCTCTTAGGCTACCGTTGACAGACTTCGCGAGACCATATCGATCTACACACACATGGCTAAGCGTTATTGGGTGGAGCTTTCGCAATCCAAGCTAACTAATAGAAGAAAAGAAAAGAAAGGAAGATCTTATAAGAGACTCACCCCATCTTTACATAAGTAATTTCTTGAACGGATAAAATAGATGCTTTCATGAACTACTTTGACTTTAGGGATTTGCTTCATCATTAGCTAAAGAAGAGAGACAGTGGGAAAGCTTAGTCTAATTGTCCGAAGTGATTCTTTCTTGATTGGATGCCAGCTTTCTCTTAATTCCTATCGTTCACTTACATACAAATCTATAGGTAGTTCATATCCTTCTAAGAAAAATATCTAAAGTTTTCATTTTTGATCGAATTTCATCTTGTAAGACTCGAGATCTTACAGATGCTATTGAGAATCGTCATTAACCAATCATGTATCGGACACACCGTCTTTTGAAGTAATTAAAGGGCGCAAAGATGCGTATTTGACCCGCACCCTCTTTCATTTTCTTTAAACAGAGAAAGTGGTGGCTAGATTCGCGTTCCCTTTCCAGACTATGAAGGATTTCGAAGATCTTTCATATTGTGCCCAATCTCGAAATTGGTTCTATACATATGACCAGCAACGAGAAAAATAAATGCTATAGCTAAATGGCGATGGGCAATATCAGTCAGCCACAGACCCCTAGTTACACGATCTAATCCTCCACGAAAAGTAAGAAATTCCGCATATTTTGACCAATTCAAGGTTTAAAATAGGGTTGTTCCCTCGATGGGATAAAGTTGAGCCAAAAGGTCTCGATTCAAGAGAAATTCATGAGGAAATGGTAGCTCTTTAGGATCTACTCCAGCCTTTAGAAATTGCAGAATCGGTAAAGATATATGTACTTGATGCCCCGCCCAAGAGAGAGACCCAAGTCCTAGTAGCCCTGCCAAATGGTGATTCTGGTAGTGAAAGAAAGCCCATACCTAACTCTCTATGCTTGGCGCGGTCCCGTACTACGCCATTTGATAGAGATTTGAAATACCCTTCCTCACCGCCACCTTCCTTCAGAGGTAGCCCGATTGGAATGTTGTAAACTTTTTCTTATATTTCTTTTATTGATCCAGCCTCTACCTCATGGAAAATCCTGTTTAGGAAGCTAGCGCCCGCTCTCGCCCCAATATATAAATAGGGGGAAGCACCATGAAAGTGAGCCTTTATTGTTTCATTTCCTTTTATCTTCGAACCGATTAGAAGGAAGGCAGTATCTCCTCCTACATACGAGTAGGGAGATCCTGAACTAAGGTATGATTGCGAACATTATTGAGGTCAGTCTTTTTGGATTACGGGTGACAGGTGAATGTCGTCGTCCGTCCGAAAGGTATGAGCAGTTTTCACTCTGCTCGTACTGAATAGGGGTAATTTCGCGCCACTTGCCCAATATTTTAATAGAGGGACAGCCAGCGGTGCGACCATTGGACCAATAAACAATAGGCGCAACTAGGTTGAAAATAAAAGGGTGAAATCAGGAGCTAATCTACCTTTTCAGCCCGAGTTAAGACAAAGGAATGGTCTCACTCACGGGGAATGCGCCTTCATTAAACAAAGAAGTTGAGCGATTGACATCGAATAAGAGTACGCATGAGAGGAGTGATAAAATTCTATTATATTAGGGGTCCCCGGGCCTATCCTCTTTTTTTCTCAAAAATGTTTGTGAACCCACTAAAGATACTCGAGAGACAACCGACCTACTGGTCTTGATCCCATTCTATACGCACACCATTGTTTTATTAACAAGGTTTCTGATGACTGTTTGATCTATCAGTTGACTCTGTATTTTTAACATCCTTGATCTTGATTTGTTTCTAGAAGCAGAGATGGAATGAAATAAGCAATCAAGTCAATATAAACTCCGATCGATAAAGCCCTATGCTCGACCTACTTTCATCTTAAAGTATTGAAAGAAAGGCAGACATCTTTACCGAGTTTCAGAGGTGAGGGAGGTCAAAAAAAAAGTTCAACCTTTCCTTAAATATGGAGTCAATGACTTTGAAGGGCCACTGTCCACTGGTCCAAGCCCACGACCCAAGGCTGAGACCAGTGGGTCGGTGGCCCACTGTAACCTGGATGGGGTCCACTGCCACTGCTTTGGCCACCGTGACCACTGCTGGAGCCGCCGCGTTTGCCCCCACGATTTTTTCCATTATTTTTCCGACCATTCTTGCTGCCCCCGTGAGATTGGTTTTGGTTCAAATTGTTACCAAAATTTTGAGGACTAGGGGAGGAAGTCATCATGACCACGGGACTAGCATTAGTAGCCGCCTTTTTAGCCAAACTGACTTCTTCCAAGGTAAGCATGGATCGGGCTTGATAGAACCTTGGAAGAGGATTACTTTGACGAAGGAGAGTTCCAACGCCACTATAGGCCTCGGATAGGCCAGCAACCATCTATAAAACAAGACGATCTTGACTAATTGGCGCACCAACGTTGCGAAGTTGGTCCGTCAATTCCTTCAACCTTTTGCAATATGCTGAAACGTTCGGGAAATTTTCCATATTGACGTGGAAAAAATCCTGTTCAAGAATAACAACTTTGGAATTTTGATTATCCTGGAATATGTCACGCAGTCTATCCCATGCAGCCATCGCCGTAGCGTCTGCCTCAATAATCGTCTGCAATAGATCTGTGGAGATAGTAGAATAAATCCACTGAAGGACAGTGGCATCAAGTGCTATCCATAACTTAGGATCATCCTCGCGTTTAGGCACCACTGTATCATCAGGAGCCGTGGGGATTATGTGATAGATGACTTGATGCGAACGAGCGTGAATTTTGAACAACTCGGCCCACATCGCGTATTGGACATTTTCTATTTCAGGAATTAACGGGATATGATTCTTGATGTTAGAAACAACAAGGGCAGGGTGAAACGTGTTCTTTGACGTAGACATAACGAAAGAACAAGAGGTGAAAGAGGGATTTGTAAGAGAGATTTTGAGAGTGGAAGAACAATTTGGTAACCCCGAGGGAGGGAGGTCTCAGCCGAGAGGAACAACAAAAATTTGTGAGAGAAAAATTTTGTTTGACCTAGACTTAAATGATGATATCCCAGCCCTCTCGATGATCTCAGTTGCATACTTCTGTTGAGACAAGAACAATCCATCGGAATGACGAGTGACGGAAATCCCCAAAAAGTAACTCAAGGGCCCTAAGTCTTTCATAGCAAACTCAGAGCTGAGCATGGTCATGATAGACTGGCGTAAGGCATCGATAGAGGCAGTCAAAATGATAGCATCCACATACAACAAAATATAGGCCAAAGACGAACCACGACGGTAGATGAACAAGGAATTATCCGACTTGCTGTGAGTGAACCCAATAGTGGAAACATAGTCAGCAAACCTTGTATACCAAGCCCGTGGAGACTACTTAAGCCCATATAAGGACTTCTTCAACAAACAGACATGATGAGGATGATTGGGATCCCTGAATCCCAACGGTTGATGCATATAAACTGTTTCTTTGAGATCACCATGTAAGAAAGCATTATTTACATCTAACTGATGAATATGCCATGCTTTTGAAAGAGCCAAGCTGAGTACAGTGCGAATGGTAGCTGGCTTGACCACCGGACTAAATGTCTCACCACAATCCACCCCAACCTGTTGAGTCTTACCATCACCCACAATCCGCGCCATATGCCATGCAAATGAGCCATCTAAATTTTCTTTGTAAGAAAAAATCCACATAGACCTAATAATATTAATACCAGAAGGACAGGGCACCACCTCTCATGTCTTATTATCAATAAGAGCATTATATTCATCGATCATAGCAATTTTTTAATTTGGCTCATTTAACGCAGACACAAGAGTACGGGGTAGGGGTGATTTAAGAACATTAGAATTTAAATTAAAATGTCTCTTTGATTTAAACACACCCGGCTGACTACGAGTGACCGGTCTATGACTTGAGGAAGAATTGGGCAGATTTTGGAAATTTTCTGGGCTCGGGATGGACTGGCCAGCAGGTAGTGGGCTTGCTGGCCCACGATAGTAAATCGACACTGGAACTGGACCAGTTCTAGAATTGGGCTGGATTGGCCCAATCACTGGAACTGATCCAGTGATGGTAGTTTGTAACGGACAAGTGGGGCCAGTGGGTAGTGGCCCCGCTGGATGATTTTGGGTGCGGGACATGTCAAAAAATGACGAGGATATATCATGATCCAAAAAATTATACGAACTAGGCTCGGGAGTATGAACTTTAGTAAATGGAAATTGGGTTTCATCAAAACATACATGGCGATTAATGATGATTTTCTTGGAGGATAAATCAAAGCATTTATAACCATGATGATTGGACGAAAAACCCAAAAAAAGACATGGAGTAGACAGGGCCTGACGTTTGTTAATTGTGGTGGATGGAAATAACGGATAACACAAGCACCCAAAAACCCGAAGATGAGAATAATAAGGAGTCTTATTATATAAAATTTGAAGGGGGGAAGAATATGTCAGACCTTTGGAAGGAATTATCTTAAGGAGGTATGTAGCCATTTGAAGAGCATGAGGCCAAAAATATGGGGGTACGGAAGCATGAATTAAGAGAGTGCGGACAATGTTATTTATGGAATGAATTTTGCGTTTGGCTTTCCCATTTTGTGAAGACGTATGAGGACAAGAAAAATGAAAATTGATCTCATTATTAGCACATAACTCCCGAAATACCCCATTGTCATACTCTTTGCCATTATCACACTGAATATTTTTTATTTCACATTTGAATTGAGTTCTAATGAATGCTCTAAATTTTAAGAAGACGGAAAACACTTGAGATTTATTTGCAATCGGAAATGTCCATAAAAATTTAGAATAATCATCCAAAAACAAAACATAATACCGGTGACCCATAGAACTCAGAACAGGAGATGTCCATAGGTCACTATAAATAATATCAAATGGCATTAAAGTATGTGAATTCGAGTTAATAAATGGTTACCTAACAATTTTTCCTAAAGAGCAAACAAAATTTTTCTCTCATAAATTTTTGTTGTTCCTCTTGGTCGAGACCCCCCCCCCCCCCCGGGTTTACCAAATTGTTCTTTCGCTCTCAAAATCTCTCTTACAAATCCCTCTTTCACTTCTTGTTCTTTCGTTATGTCTACGTCAAAGAACACGTTTTACCCTGCCCTTGTTGTTTATAACATCAAGAATCATATCCCATTAATTCTTGAAATAGAAAATGTCCAATACGCGACGTGGGCCGAGTTATTCAAAATTCACACTCGTTCGCATCAAGTCATCCATCACATAATCCCCGCGGCTCCTGATGATATAAAGGTGCCTAAACGCGAGGATGATCCTAAGTTATGGACAACACTTGATGCCACTGTCCTTCAGTGGATTTATTCTACTATCTCCACCGACCTATTACAGACGATTATTGAGCCAGACGCTACGGCGATGGCTGCATGGGATAGGCTGCGTGACATATTCCAAGATAATCAAAATTTCAGAGTTGTTACTCTTGAACAGGATTTTTCCCACGTCAACATGGAAATTTCCTGAACGTTTCAACATATTGCAAAAGGTTGAAGAATTGGCAGACCAACTCTGCAACATTGGTGCGCCAGTTAGTGAAGATTGTCTTATTTTACATATGGTTGTTGGCCTATCCGAGGCCTATAGTGGCGTTGGAACTCTCGTTCGTCAAAGTAATCCTCTTCCAAGGTTCTATCAAGCCCGATCCATGCTTACCTTGGAAGAAGCCAGTTTGGCTAAAAAGGCGACTACTAATGCTAGTCCCGTGGTCATGATGACTGCCTCCCGTAGTCCTCAAAATTTTGGTAACAATTAGAACTAAAACCAATCTCACGGGGGCAGCAAGAATGGCCGGAAAAATAATGGAAAAAATTGCGGGGGCAAACGCGGCGGCTCCGGCAGCGGTCATGGTGGCCAAAGCAGTGGCAGTGGACCCCATCCAGGTTACAGTGGGCCACCGACCCACTGGTCTCAGCCTTGGGCTGTGGGCTTGGACTAGTGGACAGTGGCCCTTCGGCCCACCTCCACCACAATTTCCAGCGTCTGGACAGTGGGCTTTCCAGTAGCCCCAACGGCCCACTGCCCACTGGCCCAGTAATTCCAGCTCCAGCAGTTACGGCCCAGGACAATCCAGGTCTAGAATTCTTGGGCCTCGGCCTCCACAAGCTCACCATGCAGCAGGCCCAACTCAGACCGATATTGAGGCCGTGATGCACACACTGGGTTTAACTCAACCGGACCCAAATTGGTATATGGACATCGGTGCCACTACCCACATGACATCCGATTCAGGTACTCTCTCATCTTATTCCAATTTGAGCAACCCTCGCGGTATAATTATTGGTAATAGTGATTTTATTCCAATTTGGGGTTATGGTCATAAAACATTACCTCCCCCTCATCCCCCTCTTATCTTGAAAATAACCCTACACGCCCCCAAATTATTTAAAAACTTAGTCTCTGTCCATAAATTCACTATTGATAATTACGTTTCTATTGAATTTGATCCTTTTGGTTTCTCTATGAAGGATTTCAAGACGGGGAGTCCTCTCATGAGGTGTGATAGTAGGGGAGATCTTTATCCTATCACACCCAGTCCCGGTCCATCGAGTCAAGCACTGCCATCAGCTTTTGCAGCCATCTCTCCTTCCTTGTGGCATGCTCGTCTTAGTCATCCGAGGTCCTCTATTTTGTCAGCTTTAGATAAAAATAGTTTTATTTCATGTAAGGGTACGAGTCGTACTCCACTTTGTCAATCTTGTTCTTTAGGAAAAATTGTTAACTTGCCATTTGTAGACTCAAAATCTCATACTTTAATGTCATTTGATATTATTCATAGCGACTTATGGACGTCTCCTGTTCCTAGTTCTATGGGTCATCGGTATTATGTTCTTTTTTTGGATGATTATTCTAAATTTCTATGGACGTTTCCAATAGCGAAGAAATCTCAAGTTTTTTTCCATCTTCCTAAAATTTAGAGCATTCATTAGAACCCAATTCGACCGTGAAATAAAAAATATTCAGTGTGATAATGGAAAGGTGTATGGACAAAGGGGTGTTTCGGGAATTCTGTGCTACTAATGGGATAAATTTTCGTTTCTCTTGTCCTCATACATCTTCACAAAATGGGAAAGCCGAACGTAAAATTCGTTCCATAAATAACATTATCCGCACCCTATTGATACATGCTTCCGTACCTCCATATCTTTGGCATCATGCTCTTCAAATGGCTACACATCTCCTAAACATAATTCCTTCCAAAGGTCTGACATATTCTTCTCCCCTTCAAATTTTATATAATAAAACTCCTTCTTATTCTCATCTTCGTGTTTTTGGGTGTTTATGTTATCCGTTATTTCCATCCACCACATTTAACAAACTTCAGGTCCGGTCTACTCCGTGTGTGTTTTTGGGTTTTCCATCTAATTCGTGGCTACAAATGTTTTTATTTATCATCCAATAAAATCATCATTAATCGCCATGTAATTTTTGATGAATCCCAATTTCCATTTGCTAAAAATCATTCTCCCGTTCCTAGTTCGTATAATTTTTTGGATGAAAAAATATCCCCATATATTATTCAGCATTTTTCGGACATCTCCTGCACCCAAAATTCTCCAATGCCCATCGCCCTGGCTGGTCAAGAATCGGGCCCACCTAATATCGAACTGGTCCTGTTTGTTTCCGCCATCGCATCGCTTCTCCCAAGTTAGGTCGCACGCCCATCGCCGCCGCCACCCGTCCCGAGCCTAGGAAATTCCCGACATCCACTCAATTCTTCCTCGAGTCATAGACTGGTCACTCGTAGTTAGCGGGGTATTGTTACACCTAAAAGACATTTTAATTTATATTCTAATGTCTCTAAATCCCCCTTTCCTCGTAATCATGTGTCTGCCTTAAACAACCCGAATTGGAAAATTGCTATGGCTAATGAATATAATGCTCTTATTGATAATAAGACGTGGGAGTTGGTGCCCCGTCCATCTGGTATTAATGTTATCAGGTCTATGTGGATTTTTGCTCATAAGGAGAATTCAAGTGGTTCATTTGCTCGATATAAGGCGCGGCTTGTGGGTGTTGGTAAGACTCAGCAGGTTGGTATAGATTGTGGGGAGACGTTTAGTCCGGTGGTCAAGCTGGCTACCATTCGGACTGTGTTTAGCTTGGATCTTTCGAAGACATGGCCTATTCATCAGTTAGATGTCAAAATGTTTTCCTACATGGTGATCTCAAGGAAACAGTCTATATGCATCAGCCGTTGGGATTCAGGGATCCCAACCATCCTCATCATGTCTGTTTGTTGAAGAAGTCCTTATATGGGCTTAAGCAGTCTCCACGGGCCTGGTATACAAGGTTTGTTGACTATGTTTTGACTATTAGGTTCACTCACAGCAGGTCGGGTAATTCCTTGTTCATCTACCGTCATGGTTCATCCGTAGCCTACATTTTGTTATATCTGGACGATATTATCTTGACTACCTCTTCCGATGCCTTGCTCCAATCTATCATGACCATGCTCAGCTCCGAGTTTGCTATGAAAGACTTGGGGCACTTGAGTTATTTTTTGGGGATTGTTGTCACTCGTCATTCCGATGGGTTGTTCTTGTCACAACGGAAGTATGCAGCCGAGATCATCTAGAGGACTGGGATGTTATCCTGTAAGTCCACTTCCACTCTAGTTGATACCAAGCCTAAGCTTGGTGCCGTGGCAGGCGTCCCTTATGAGTATTTGACCCGCTATCGCAGTCTTGCAGGGGCCCTTCAGTATCTTACCTTTACCAGACCGGATATTACGTATGTTGTCCAGCAGGTGTTTTATTCATGCATGATCCCCGAATTGAGCACATGAATGCACTCAAATGCATCATTCGGTATATTTAGGGTACAATGGACTATGGTTTGCATTTGTATCCTTCATCGACATCCACACTTGTCTCATACACAGATGCTGATTGGAGTGGGTGTCCAGACACCAGACGGTCTACGTCTGGCTACTGTATGTTTCTTGGCAACAACTTGGTCTCCTAGTCTACAAAGCGTCATGCAACGCTATCCCGCTCAAGTGCCGAGGCTGAATATCGAGGGGTAGTCAATGTGGTCTCAGAATCATGTTGGTTACGTAATTTGCTTTTAGAGCTTCATTTTCCAATTCAAAAGGCAACCTTTGTTTATTGCAATAATATTAGTGCCATTTACTTTTCTAGTAATCTGGTTCATTACCAACGCACTAAACATATCGAGATGGACATTCACTTTGTCCGTGAAAAGGTTGCTCGGGGTCAGGTACGTGTCTGTCATGTCCCGTCAAGATATCAGATACATCTTTACAAAGGGTCTTCCCTCGGTCCTTTTTGAAGATTTTAGGGACAGTCTCAGCGTTCGAAGACCGCCGGCTATGACTGCGGGAGTGTGTTAAATACACACAATATACATGTGTATATTTGGTCTCGAGTTTGCTCCTATTTTAGACTCTTAGAATTGGCTATTTAGTCAAGTTAATTTATGATAAATATTTAGTATCCTAGTTTAGTTAATGTTGTAATATAATTAGTAGTGTATTACCATAATAAGTGTATTACTATAAATGTATAGAATAAGGTTTTAGGAATAGAATAGGAATAAGATTCTCCTATTATGTAACTTGTATATATAGCCTTTCAATTAATGAAAATAATCAAGGGGATTATTTCTTTCCTTAATAAATTAATTCACCCCTATAAATTAAAAGGTATTTTCACTAAATTACTCTTAATTAAATAATACCAATTTAATATGATTTCTTGATTACGTAAAAACACACCTATCCAAATAAGAGTAAACATGAAAGAAAATATTAATGTCTTCTTGATTATGTAAAAAATTATTTATTTTGGACTAAATGTAAAAGCTAAAAATATCATTTAATATGAATCGGAGAGTAATGACTAGAACATGCTTCTATCAACAGTAATAGAAATATATAGAGAAAACAAATTACATGCAATTTTTATTTTGAACATGTGAAAAAATTACATGCAAATTTTGATCTTTACAACCACGTGGTGTTTCTCAAATTTAGCCCTCATGTATCATTTTAAACAATAATAACAGTCCCACAATTATATCATTTGCAAACTATTACAATAGTCTAGCTTACAAGAGCATAAAATAATTTCATTATAGATAAAGATGCATGCCATGTTACATATATGTAATTTCTCAAAATGATCTATCAAGCCAAATAGTTAACCCCAAAGTTAATATATTTACACTTTAAACCTATTTCCCAATTATAAATAACTCATTTTCCTTTTCCTTTTTCTCACAAATCTTCCTACCATCTCTCTAATCTCTCAATTTATCTCTCTATAATTCTACAAATCTTCCTACTATTAAATATTAAACCAAAGTTAAAAAATTGAGAGTGAAGTTGGCAACTAGCTTGAGGATCATCCGTCGAGCAAACTTTCAATTTTCAACCTCTATTACACGTCGACGTTATGTCGGCGTTTGGTACCTTCGTTCCTTCTTTAAATTATTATTGTTACTTATTTTTAATTATCGCACTTAATTTCATTTATTTAATTATTTACTTATATAATTAAAATGGAAGGATTTAAACGTTTGATTACGGGTAAGGTAAGGGTGCTTCTTCTAGTAGGGGTAATAAGGGTAAAAGGACTTCTTTTAGTAATCCTATTCCTAGTCCGATGATTTGATTGATTTCAGTAATATTGATGAAAATGCTTTTTTTAATGATATACCAGTAGTTGATGAAGTAGATGAATTTAATTTAGACGATAATATAGATGACACACCCACTAGTACACATCAACCTCAGGCTCAGACTGAGTCTCAGCCGGAAACTGCAACTGAAATGCCTCCTATTGCCCCTAGTATGTATCGAGGCCCCACAAAAAAATATTAAAATCAGAAGCATGTCATTTGTTTATAGGGATGAAGAGAATCAACTAGCTAGATGTAAAATTTGTAAAAATGTTTATAAATTTATAATCAGAAAAGGTCATGGTGACACGGGGAGGTTTACTGAGACATGTACAAGGCGAGCACACAACTAGGTGGAATCAATACCTGGCTAAAAAATTAGGTGTGCCAATGCAATCTGAGTCGGGACAAGGTTCACATAGTGTCCCCGAACTAGTACAGGGTCAAATTAACCCGAGGATGGGGGAATTTTTGGTCCTAAATATGATAAAAATAAAGATAGGAAAAATATGGCAAAATTAATTGTGGTGGAGGGTTTGCCTTTCTCATTTCCTTCATCTCCTGGTTTTATTCATTACATTCGAGAAACATATAATCCTGTTTTTAATGATTTTTCTAGATCAACTGTTAGAAGGGATGTTTTTAAATTTGCAAGTGAATATCAATAATATTTATGTTATGCATTGTATCATTTTAATGGGAAAGTGTCTATCACTTCTGACCTAGGCCGTAGTACTAACGGTAATGATTATTTAATGGTAATATGTCATTGGATAGATCAAAATTGGTATATGCAGAAACATATTGTAGCATATAGATATATAGATGATAGGCACACTGGTAGTTTTATTGCAGATAATATTAATGAAATTTGTGAATACTATGGAATAAATGAAAAAATCATGACTATTACATTAGATAATGCTTTTTCTAATGATTATGCTATAAGACTTTTAAAACATAGATTAACTCCATATTTTCTTAATCATTTTCATATAAGATGCGCATGCCATATTTATAACTTAGTTGTAAAGGATGGCCTAAAACTTTTTGAAAACATTCTTGATAAAATACAATTTGCTATAAATTTTATTTTAAAGGTAAAAAAATACAAAGACGCAAAGAGTATAAAAAAAATATGTCATGATTGTGGATTATCATATAGAAAAATTCCAGAAGAAGTTTTGAGTAGGTGAAATTCTTTGTATGAGCAATTACTTGTTGCTTACGATTATAGACAACCTATTACTTTATTATTTAACGCCCATAATAAAAATCCAAGGGATATGCTTGTAGATAGTGATTGGGATAAAATTTTAGAACAAAATGAATTTTTAGAGAAATTTTATCAAGCTACTAAAGAATTTTCCGGTATTTAGTATCCTACTATTTCAAATATGTTATTTTATATAGCTCTAATATTTTTGTTACTTAATGAATATATGCAAAAACTAACTTATAAGTAGTCTGCCGGGTTTTGATGTTTGGCTTTTACATGTTGACACGTAAGACACCTTCAGACAAACTCTGCAACATCTCTCTTCATTTCGTCCCACCAGTAATTTACCTTGAGGTCTTGATACATTTTCGTTGATCCTAGATGAATGGAATACCTGGTGTTGTGTCCCTCATTCAAGATCTTCTTTCTTAGTTCCCTCACCTTAGGAATACATAACCTACCCTTATACCGAAGGGTACCGTCATTTTCCCCTAATGTAAATTGTGAAGGTTTTCCTCGTTGAATCTTCTCCCGAAACCTACCAAACTCTATATCCTCAAACTGACTTTCTTTTATTTCCGAAGCTAAGGCAGACTCAGAGGTACCATGCACCACCACCCTACCTTTGCCGACCTTAGTTAGACTAACCCCGAGGTTTCCCAATTTTTATACCTCACGAACAATACCTCTCTTTTGTATTGTCAAGTGGGCCAAGTTGTCCATTGATCTCCTACTGAGTGCGTCATCCACCACGTTAGCTTTTCCAGGATAGTAAATAATGCTAAGGTCATAATCCTTCAACAACTCTAACTATCTTCTTTGTAAGATTCAAATCCTTTTGCGTGGTTATGTACTATAAACTCTTGTGATCTGTAAATATATCTACATGCACCCCATACAAATAGTGTCTCCATATTCGTAAGGCGAACACTACTGCGGCCAATTCCAAGTCATGAGTTGGATAATTCTTCTCATGTATCTTCAATTGTCGAGATGCATACGCAATAACTTTTCCAAACTGCATCAAGACACATCCTAACCCAACCTTAGAGGAATCACAATAGACTGTGAATCCTTCTTGTCCCGATGGCAAGGTTAGGATTGTCGCAGTAGTCAATAACTCATTCAGTTTCTGAAAACTTGCCTCGCATGCCTCTGACCACTGGTACTTAACTGATTTCTAAGTCAATCAGATCAAGGGAGCAGCGAGACTAGAGAAACCTTCTACAAATTTTCTATAATACCCAGCCAAACACAAGAAACTCCCAATTTCTATCGGAGTGGTGGGACTTGGCCAGCTCTTCACTGCTTCTATCTTTTGGGGGTCTACCATAACTCCATCCCTTGACACAACATGGCCCAAGAAAGCTACCTTTTCTAACAAAAATTCACACTTTGAAAATTTAGCAGAAAGTTTATCCTGTCTTAATATTTGAAGCAATACCCTTAGATGCTCTTCATGTTCTTCAGCACTCTTACTATAAATTAGATTATGATCGATGAACACAATCACGAACAAATCTAAGAATGGTTTAAAGATTCTGTTCATGAGATCCATAAAAGTTGTTGGGGCATTGGTTAGCCCGATAGACATGACCAAGAACTCATAATGGCCATATCGGGTTCTAAAGGTTGTTTTGGATATATCATCAGGATTTATTTTAAGCTGGTGATATCCCAAACGAAGGTCAATCTTGGAAAAATAACGGGCTCCCTAAAGTTGGTAAAAAACATCATCGATTCTTGGTAATGGGTACCGGTTCTTGTTCATGACCTTATTGTCGATATCCGATTCACATTCGGAGTGAACCATCTTTATTCATCACAAATATGACTGGTGCACCCCAGGAGGAAACACTAGGCCTTATAAATCCCTTATCCAGAAGATCTTTCAATTGTTCTTTTAACTCTCTCAACTCAGCTGGGACATTCGATATGAAGCAATGGAAATGGGTCTTGTACACGGAATTAATTCTATAGCAAACTCCACTTCCCTGTCCAGTGGAAGGCCTAGAAGATCTCCAAGGAAAACCTCCAAAAAATTACAAACAATAGGGACAGTATGTACCTTTGGTAACTCTTTTTGAGTATCCACTATACTAGTCAGGTAAGATTATTCCACTTCGTGACTTCTTAATAACTTTTGAGCCTTATGGTAGGAAATAAGCCGACTCGAGTGTCCCAATTCTACCCCTTATAAAAACTTCTGGTTCCCCGGGAAAAGATAATTTTACAACCTTTTGCCAACAATCCAACATGGCATAATATGGTGACAGCGAATCCATACCCAAAATAATGTCAAAGTCTACCATATCAAGTAATAGTAAGTTTGCTATTGTTCCTCTACCATTTACCTTTAACGGAAAATTTTTAATTACTCGAGAGGCCCAAACTGAGGCCCCCACTAGTGTCATGATCTCAAAGGGTTCACTTAAATAGGAAGGTTCTACATGTAGATTCTTAGCAAAACTCATTGACACGTACGAAAATGTAGAACCGGGATCATGTAATACAAGTGTAGGAATACTTAACCAACAAAATACCTGTGATCATCGCATTAGATGTCTCCGCCTCATTCCTCTAGGAAAAGCATAGAGCCAGTTAGAATTGCTGGACTGTTGACCTCTCTGACTCTGTCAGGACTGGTTGCCCTGATTTTCCTTGTGGGCAGCTATGGTTGCTTCTGACCTCCAATGAGAAACTTGAGTTTGGGTTCTCTTCTTGCATTCTTTGATATAGTGGTCTAGTTCTCCACAGTTATAACAACCTCTTTGTGAGAAAATGCATTCTCTAAAATGTTTCTTTTATCCTTAACATGGCTACCTTGATGATTGAACTATTTACGCCATTGGGGTCTGCAATGAGACTGGCCTACTAACTGGCTCAGTTTTGATGAATCCCTACTACCCTCTTGCCTCTGGTTTTGAATTTGATTAAACGATCCCAATGATCAAAACCCCTTCTGCGAATACTCTCTTTTTGCTTTAGCAAATCTTTCTACCCTCATTGCCATATCAACGATCTCAAGGTAAGTCCGATCATTAGCTAATGCCACTACCTTCTCTGCCATGTTCGGGTTTAGACCCTCAACAAATCTTTTGACTTTCTCCCTTTCCGTAGGAATGATGTGTGCATTGTATGTCGACAATTGCATGAACTAAGCGTCGTATTATTACACACTACAGTTTCCTTGTTTCAACTGTTCAAACTCACATCTGAGCGCATCTTTTTGGGTGTTAGGCATGTACTTTTCAATGAACGCGACTCTGAACTCCCCCCACATCATCGGTGGTGACATCGAGGAACGATTTCTTCTAAAATTTCTCAACCATACCCCCGCGTCATCCACTAAACATGCGCCAACCAAATTGATAACATGCGTCTCTACACATCCCAAGGTAAACAGTAGGTCTTCTACCTCATCGAGAAACACTATCTGGTCAGACTTGGAGTCCTTCCCCGTAAAGATAGGTTCCCTTCTCCTTATAAAATTCGCCCATAGTCTATCTGGTACTGACTGAGCTCTTACATTTTCGGTTAGTGGTGCAGTCACAACTAGTTCCTGGGCCGGCGGGTTCTGGGTCGGGGCCATAACTGAGACACTAGGTGTAGGCTAAACCATGTGTAGGGCTATAACTGTCATCAACTCTATGAGTCTATCTAACTTTTGTCCTACCATTTCCTAGCCTGCTTGACTCTCATTTTTTTCAACTTTTTCCACGCTATCTTAAGGTACCGCTCATTCAACTGGAGGTATAGGAGCTTCATGGTGAACCTCTTCTTGAGCCCTTGATTCTTGTACCGGAACTCTTGGGGGTTGACGTTGTCCTCGCTCTTCTCTGGGAAGTTCTGATGGACCTCTGCAACACCGCTACTTGTGAATCTACCATTTTTTGTAAAGACAAGCGCCTCCATATTTTAGAAGACATGACGTCTATTTTAACTCCCCAAAATTTTCTTATACTTCATAAGCATGCAACACTACAAGAAATTTTTTTAAAATAACGATATTATTTCTTTCTTGCATTCATAATACTTCATTCCATCATATTCTCAAATGACATAACATTATACTAAATCTTATCAGATAATTCTTCATCACCTATTGTAGATCTCCAACTCAAACTTGTGTTTACTACGACACGTGTTAAAGGGTTTAACCGCGTGACTCGTCTATTCCACATGTTGGCATTCAACTCCTTGTGAACCTTGTTCCTTACATCTCTTTCCCTATCGTCCATTCTTTTCTTCATCTTCCAGACTTCTTCACTTGACTTAGAAATTTGAGCAGGGATACTTCTTTACTATCTCCACATAGAATCTTTGCTCTTCTGAACGAGGAGTGGGAATATCTCAGGATGGAGTTGACTATTATCCGTAGTATTACTGCAATCGGATAGTTGAAAAAGGTCGGGTCAAATAAATGCTTGTTCCATCTAGCCCTAAGAAAATTCGTACAACGTGCGATTGTGTCATCCATATACATGCCAAAATCGCCTCCTAGGTCCATCCTGCAGTCCATGAACTCCTCTTGAGCTTGCATTATGCTTTTCGTTTCTATGAGCACTTCCCTCTTGGTTGGAACTCGTATTGTAACCATATGTACAAAAATAATTATTAGTTAGTTTATCGTTGCACAATCCCCTTCCATAATCCTTTGAATGAGGTAGTATGAGAACCAAGTCTATGAAAAGATTCAAGATAGGCACGAGGAGAGTATGAAGGAAGTGAAATTGTTTAGTTATCCTATTCACTTATTACTAAGGTGGCGCGCACACCGTCGCAATAAGTAACTGTTCAGACACCCAACTCAAGGTAATTTCCTAAAATCTCCTAACCTGGTTTAGCTTTGATACCAACTTGTCACGCCCCGACTTTACCCAAGTCTTCCCTTAGGGCGTGATGGCACCTGGGCAACTATCCCTTCACAGGAGAACCATTAACTTCTTTTGTTCCTAAATGTATCTAGGTGCGAAAATAATATATAGAATAAGAAATTCTAAGTTTAAAGGGAAACAATTTCATGTGGGGCATTCCTCGAGATAACGAAACTTGGTTCTTCAACCTACTTAATCAAGAAGGACATTCACCAATCCGAAGCAATGGATTTGGTGGAACAATGAGGTTGCAGAACGATTGCTAGCCCTATTGCAAAGCTTTCCCTCTATCACGCTTTTCTGAAACATGTTAAATAAAAGAGTCAGCCCTACCATCCGGGGCTGAGTGAGAAGCTCGCCTTACAATTCAAAGTAACCTCGCAATGTTCTAAGTACAATCTTACTATAAACATAATAAGCACGTTATGAAACCATATTACAACACTTTCACTGTACGAGTTAATAATAATTATTCACACACAAAATCTCATCCCAACTCACCCTAGGGAAATACTTAGTTTAACCAGTACACCCTCACGAAAGGAATTGCGGGACGCACAACCAGATCTCATATATTATATTATATATTTATTGCGGTACGCGCCATCCGATCCAATATTATATATATATATATTTTGCGGAACTTGCAACCCAATCCTATATTTTATATATATGTATTTGTTGCGGTATGCGCAACCCGATCCAATCTTTTATGTATATGTTGCGAAACGCGCAAACCGTTCCAATAGATTTATATGTATATATACTGCATGAGTGATACTAAGACCACTTATGAATCTATCGGGGTAACGTAAGGTTGATGTACCTCCGACTACCTTTACTGGAAAGAAGCTTTCAATGTCAATGACGATCACATCATACATGATTATCATACTGGGAACATAAGATCCCGAAGTCATGCATATCATAATACTAGACTTCCATACTTTGTCATATTTCCATAAGATTCAAATAATAATTCTTTCATTCAATTTTTTGGCCTTTTCGCTTGTAAAGGTTGTAACTCTCAACCCATAACCCCAATTAAGGTGTTTCTTGCGCCGAATTGAAAGTAACACAGGGACCTATCACTATATCAAGTGTTCTCTTAAAATACTTAGTGTAACTAGTACAAATGTACGAAAGAAATAACTTTATGAAAACTATCTTGCAAGATTTTTGAAAAAAAAAGACACAATATTAAAATACTCATATCTTTTTATCCGTAAGTCGGATAAATCTCTGTAAGGTCTCAGACAGTCAAGAACATAGAAAACTAGAACTTTTATTTAGCACAAGCGTTCATATTCTTTACCAATTTGTACAGTTTTCTGGTTATACGTTATGTCCTTGCGGATTTCAATCAATCCGAGGCAGAAACTTTAAACAACGATAACTCTAAAACATATGTCGGTTTTAGTTCCATTTGGGATCAATCGGACCATGAAATAGAGATGTACAACACTGGAAAATTTTGTCCCATTCTAACAAGGATAACTCAGCGAAAATGATCCGCACTTACATAACTCAAACTTGTTCGAAGATAGTACTTATATCAATTTATTCATCACAACTTATTATAGCAATTGTAAGTTATATGAGGCATCATCATAGAAAAAAAAGTAAATATTCAATTTCAATGCTTCACATAAGTTAGTCAAAGAGACAACTACTAAAAGTGTAAACGGCAACTATAGAAATTGTGAGTGAGGGAACTCACCTTTATTTCTCCGCAATAATTTTTTTTCCTCCGTGCGTATTTTTCTTTTCTGTATGTTTTGGTTCTCTACGTTCAACTTCTTCCCTTTTCAAAGTGTGCAGTGCATGGACATATATTTGTGTTGTGTGTCGTGTGTGCCTAAAACTAGGGGATGGGGGAATATTGGTGAGGTTTTTAAGGGAAAGAGGCGTGAGAGGTTGTATTATATAGGTGTATGTACTGAGGAAAAAGGGGAACGTGAGTATTTTTATTTATTTATTTATTCATTTATTTTGGGATTTTACACTTGTGGTCCAGTCCATCCCCAGACCCTGCACCGATCTTGTTTGTTATCAAGAAAGATAGGTATTTGCGTATGTGCATTGACTATCGTTAGTTGAACAAGGTCACTATTAAAAATAAGTATCAACTTCCCAAGATAGATGACTTGTTGGACTAACTTCAGGGTGCCCAATGTTATTCCAAAATTGACTTTAGATCGGGGAATCATCAGTTAAAGGTTAAGGAAGTTGATATTCTAAAGGTCGCTTTCAGAACCCGTTATGGCTATTTCACATTTTTGTTGATGTCGTTTGTCTTGACAAATTCACTAACGACTTTCATGGACCTAATGAATAGGGTTTCCGAGCCTTATTTTGATTTATTCATCATTTTCCTTATTGATAATATCTTAGTTTACTTTCATAGTGAGACTGATCATCCCAAACAACTAAGAATTGTGATGCAAACTCTTCAAGATCGCAAACTTTATCCAAATTTTTCCAAGTGTGAATTTTGGATGATATCAGTAGCATTTCTTGGCCATATCATTTCAGGAGAAGGCGTAAGAGTGGACTTTCAGAAAATAGACGCGATGAAGAATTGGCCCAGACCCACTTCATCAATGTAGATAAAAAGTTTTTTGTGACTGGAAGGCTATTACAGGCATTTAGTAGAGGTGTTTTCCTCTATCTCAGCTCTGTTGACTAATAAAAAACTCAAGTTTCAATGGTCAAATGCGTGCGAGTGAAGTTTAGAAAAGTTGAAAATGAGGTTAACATTTGCTCTAGTTTTGACGCTAACACAAGGAACCGAGGGGTTCCTGGTATATTGTGATGCTTCAGGAGCTGGTCTCGGATGTGTCTTAATTCATCATGGTATGGTAATGGCATATGCGTCTAAACAACTTAAGGTTCACGTAAATAATTATCCGACACATGATTTGTAGTTGGCAGCTGTGGTTTTTGCACTAAAGATATGGCGTCACTACTTGTATGGTGTTGACATTGATATTTTCCTAGACCAAAAAAGCCTTCATGAGGTGTATTGGTGGAACGACATAAAGAAGAATGTAGCAGACTTTGTAGCTAAATGCCTAAATTATCAATAGGTGAAAACCGAGCACCAGAGGCCTAGTGTGTTGGCTAAGAACATAGATATTTCTGTTTGGAAATAGGAGCTGATAAACATGGACTTCATAATAGGTTTTCCTAGCTCATCTCGAATACATGATTCGAGTTGGGTGGTTGTGGATCGACTTACTAAATCAACACACTTTTTGTCAGTGAAGACCACCGATTCAGCAGTAGATTATGCCAAGTTGTGTATTCAAGAAATTGTAAGGCTTCATGGGACCCAGTGTCTATTATTTAAAATTTTGGCTCTTAATTTACAGAGAACTTTTGGAAGTCTTTTTTGAAAAGATTTGATTAGTGGATATTCTCCGAATATTCACAGTATATTTTGTAATTATGATAGATGTATATTTAAGGTAACTTAGGATTCTTATTGTATTAGGAATCAACCATTTTAGATAAGTTAGAATTCTTATTGTATTAGGAATCAACCTCTGTACAACTATATATATTGTGATTAATGAAAGGAATCCCTAAGGGAGATTATTCCAATCTTATATGGTATCAAGAGCCAAACCCTAAACTCTACTCCCAAAGCCGCCGACCACCACCCTCTCTCCTCTTCCTTCTCGATCGATGGCCACCATGTCTTTCCCCACTAATTCTGGTTCCTCCACGGGCACTTTTGACAACCCCCCACCACGCTCATCGTCTTCTTTTCATCTAGCTTTCACCGTTACCAACATCAAGAACTCTATCCCTATAATTTTTGACCAAGAAGACTGTCAATATTACATGTGGACAGAACTGTTCTATAGTCATGCATGTGCGTATAACGTGCTCGACCATATTGATGACTATGTTCCTCATCCCACCGATATTGCCGACTCAACATGGTGTCGCCTTGACGCCAATATACAGCACCATCTCAAAAGACTTGTTGTGTACTATCATGAAAACAGGTGCTACGACACATGACCTTTGGGTACGGTTGGAAGAAATCTTTCAGGACAATAAAAATACTCGGGCCGTGTATATGGAATAGCAGTTCAACAATACGCGTCTCTAGAATTTTAACATGTCCGAATATTGCAAACAACTTAAACTCATAGTCAACCAACTTTCCAACTTCGGGACATCTGTTTCTGAAACCAAGATGGTACTTCAATTAGTTGTTGGTTTACTGAAAGGTGATTACGATACACTTGCAATGATGATTCAACAGGCCGACCCACTACCAAGTTTCACCAAGGAACGTTCACAACTATTATTGGAAGAAACCCGTCGTGCTAAACAAGAGGAGCACAATCAGAAGGCATTAGCCGTTGATGGCATGACACCACCGGTGGCCAATACCACCCTGCCACCACCGCAAGACCACCACCACCAGTAGTCCCGCGGCAGAGGGCGTGTCGGCAGAGGCCGCAACAATAACAACAAAAGAAAGGGTCGCAGCAAGGGCCACCGAAACCAGCAACCAGGCCCAAACCCTGCTCCCTACTTCCAGTGGGCTGGACCGCAACCCTGGCCCAATATCGGGAACTGAGCCTCGCTTGCATGCCCTTACCCAACAGCAGGGGCCCAGTTCTAGAAGGCTTCTTGGTCACCCGGTCTTTTGGGCTCCCCCCCAGCCAACAGGCAGGCCCATCAGCAGCAGCAGCAGACACACCCACACGGCCTCGATCCAGCAGCACCCGCAAGGCAGCAGCCTAGCCCCCACCAATTTGGGCCAGGCCTTCAGCACCGTGAACCTTCAACAGCCCGACGATAATTGTTACATGGACATCGGAGCCACATCTCACCTCATCCGGTCATCAGGTAACTTAGCCCAAATGCTTCGGTTATAATTTCCTCAATTTATTTCTATTGGCAATGGTAATCGCATTCCAATTGAAGGTTACGGTAACAGACATACCAAACATCCTCACCCGTCTTTCTCCATAAATCATGTCCTTTACACACCCAACATCATTAAAAATTTAATCACTGTTAGAAAATTCACTCGCAATAATTCTATGTCTGTCGAATTTGACCCTTTTGGCTTTTTTGTGAAGGATCTCACTACGGGGAAAATTCTTACGCACTACAACAGTGTGGGAGACCTCTACCTCTTCACTCAATCTTCCGTTGTCAGAACTAATTCACTTGTATCCCTTGCTGCTATCTCTCCGTCAACTTGGCATAACAGACTCGGACACCCAGGAGATCCTGTTTTTAATATTCTTAGGACATCACTCTCCAAAACAAGACCCCAACCAAAATCTTATACCGACGGTTCCCTTCCTATGACCAACTCCGCATCTTCGGTTGCCTATGCTACTCCAACCTGGCCTCCACTGCATCTCACAAACTAGCCTCACGCACCACGCTATGTGTATTAGCCGGTTTCTCACCCAATCATCGGGGTTACTTGTGCTATGACATAACCACTCGTAAGATCATTATCTCATGTCACGTCACATTCGACGAGGCGAACTATCCATTTTCAAATCTTTAAAAATTCCAAACCACGGATTACATATTTCTCGACGAGTCTCATATGTCTCCTCTAATCCAGTCGATGTGTCTCCCGTAGTTTCCTATTCCGAAGAAGACTGCACCAGCAGCTCCGTCACCAACAATGTCCGGTGTTGTTGCCAACCAAACACCCCTATCTCTCAGTCGAACCCCCCACTGCTCGACTCCCCTACTGCTCAACCAACCATCGACCGGAGACCAGCCAACACCCCTCCAGAAATAGCAAGTCAACAACCACACATCGCAGGGCAGCCACTGCTGTCTCCAGAACTCGTAACCCAGCAGTCCCAAACCCCAGTCCAAACACTGTTGCCTACCCACCGCATGGAGACTCATGCCTAACACGGGATCTTCAAACCCAAGGTTCACTTTAATCTCTCCACACAAACCTTATCACCCATTCCAAAATATCCAAAACTAGCCAAACTGGACCCTAATTGGAATGCGGCCATGTGCGAGGAATTTAATGCTTTAACCAAGCAGAACACTTGAGAGTTGGTACCTAGACCGGATGGTGTGAATGTTATCCGGTGTATGTGGCTATATCATCACAAGTTCAGAGACAGTGGTGACTTAGAGCGGTGTAGGGACTGGTTGCTAATGGCACTAATCAACAGCAGGGTATTGATTATGGTGAGACATTCAGTCCGATTGTTAAACCGGCCACTATTCGGACTGTTCTCAGTATTGCTATGGGCATGAATTTGTCGATTCATCAGCTTGATCTCAAGAATGCATTTCTTCATTGGGATTTGAAAGAAATTGTGTACATGCATCAGCCCCCTGGCTTTGTTCATCCGGCAGCCCCGCAGTATGTATGTCATCTCAGAAAATCATTATATAGCTTGAAACAGGCACCCCGCTCGTGGTATGATCGATTTGCCAGGTATATTATGCATATCGGATTTATTTGTAGCAGGTGTGATAACTCTCTCTTCAATTTTCATCGAGGTAGCAGAACTGCTTATTTTCTATTATATGTGGATGTCATTGTTCTTACTGCCTCCTCTGACGGCTTGAAGAATGAAATCATTGTTCTACTTAAAACTGAATTTGATATGACTGATTTGGGCAAGCTGAGTTATTTCTTGGGTATATCCGTGGTCCGATCGGCCGCTACCATGTTTCTGTGTCAGCGCAAATATGAGGAAGAGATCGTGTACAGGGTTAAAATGGCAAATTGTAAAAGTATGCCAACTCCGGTTGACTCAAAATCCAAGCTCAATGCCAGTTTCTGATCCCACCCTATAGCGGAGTCTTGCATGTTCCCTTCAGTATCTCATATTCACTAGGCCTAATATTTCATATGTCGTTCAGCAGGTGTGTCTGTTTATGTACGCCCCTCGAGAGTCCCATTTTGCGGCCCTCAAACGTATTATCTAATACGTTAAGGGCACACTTGACTTTGGACTACATCTATACCCCTCTGCCCTAACAAAATTACTATCCTACACGGATGCAGATTGGGCAGGATGCCCGGACACACGTCGCTCCACCTCGGGCTACTGTGTATTTCTTGGGGATAATCTTATTTCATGGTCTGCCAAGCAACAGGACACGATATCCCTTCAAGTGTTGAAGCAGAGTATCGGGAAGTTGCTAATGTCGTTTCTGAGATCTGTTGGCTCCGTAATCTTCTTTTGGCTACAGTTTCCACTACGAAAGACGTCTATAGTTTACTGTGACATCATATCTGCCATCTATATGTCTCATAATTCGGTCCAACATCAGCGGACCAAACATATCGAGATGAATATTCACTTTGTACGTGAGAAGGTTGCCCTTGGTCAAGTCAAGATATTACATGTGCCTTCGTCCTATCAGTATTCTGATATTTTCACGAACGAACTACCGAGACAACTCTTCACCGACTTCCGATCCAGCCGTAGCGTTCAGACTCCTTCTTCTCCGACTGAGGGGGGGTATTAGCGGATATTCTTTGAATATTCACTGTATATTTTGTAATTATGATAGATGTATATTTATTGTAACTTAGGATTCTTACTGTATTAGGAATCAACCATTTAAGGTAAGTTAGGATTCTTATTGTATTAGGAATCAACCTCTGTACAACTATATATATTGTGATTAATGAAAGGAATTCCTAAGGGAGATTATTCCAATCATACAGATTTGGTACCAAGGTAAATTTCAGTATAGCTTTTTATCTCTAGACATATGGCCAGGCAGAAAGAACTATTCAGATACTTGAGGATATGTAGAGGGCATGTGTCCTACATTTCAAAGGTAATTGGGATGATCACTTGCCTCTCATCTAGTATTCCTATAAGAACAGTTATCACACAAGTATCAAGATGGCACCGTTCGATACTCTGTATGAGCGAAGATGTAGTCGCCAATTGGTTGGTTCAAAAATGGCGAAGCAGAGTTGTTAGGACTAGACTTAGTCCACTAAGATATGGAAAAAGTTATGTTTATCCAGGAGCGATTGAAAATGGCTCATAGTCGCTAAAAGTCCATATATAATATTATAATGTACTTGATATATTATTTTTTATGATATAAAACTTACAAGAATAGTTTTCATGCTGAAGTGCGAATAATAGGTACTAATTAATACGAATATTCATGCAATTTTCTTAATAGTAATATATTTAAATACTTCTGACAATTTCTTTTAGTCACAAAAAGATAATTGCCTGAAAAGTAAAAGAATAAAAATATTAATATAAATATATTCAATTAATTTAAATAATTTGTTTTAGTCACAAAAGATAAATGCATGAAAAGTAAAAAAAAAAAAAAGAGGGAAAAAAGTAAACTCAAAACGAGCTATCAACCATATGCATTTGACTTTATTTTTGTTTGTTTGGAAAACTATTTTTACAAGTAGGGTATATACTAGATATTTATTTGCAAATACCCCCATATGTCTACAGTTTTAGTTTAAAAGAATCTATTTGTATCATTCACTTGTGATTAAATGCAATATTTTCCCTAACTACTATAAGGGGTTATCTTTTATCAGACTAGGTCTTAATTATGTATATCCACACAATAGGATCATTTTTAAATATGATTAGCCCTTTTGAGATCTATTCTTAAATAAGTGAAACTTGTTGTACTTTTTAATTGCTGGTGGAATTTCCTAATGAGACAAGTTGTATTTGCGTTCCTCAGATTATTCCATTCCATCAAGAGCGGTGTAGATGGAGCAAGATCATGAAAATGTTGTGACCCCTGATATCATGGCGACACAAACTCAGATTCTTGAAGAGGTTACCTCTTCAATAGGGAAACAAGAAAATGAGGTCGAAAAGGATAGGGAGAATCATGGTGAAAATGCTGAAAAACAGTTAGTGCTTTATCATCCTGCTATCGCTGTTGTTGATGTCGCTGCTGCTATTGCTAAGGTTAAATGTCCCCCTGCTCGAAGAAGCTCCTTAGAAAATTATACATCTAAGGCTGCAGAAGTTGGGGCATTTGCTGTGCAGTGTGCTAGATGTTTCAAATGGCGTTACATACCTACAGCAGAGAAGTATGAAGATATAAGGGAGCACCTATTGGAACAATTTTTATTGTGAAATAGCACGTGAATGGGATTCTAATAAATCATGTAAAGATCCACCCGATCTCACTCAAGATGGAAGCAGGCCGTGGGCAATTGATAAGCCTAATATTCCTCTGCCGCCGCCAGGGTGGAAACGCCTTTTAAGAATCAGAGCAGAAAGTGGCACCAGCTTTGCAGATGTGTATGTCTTGCATTTTTAAGCTAGGATCCTTAACAATTGATGCTTTCCTTTTAAGCTAGGATCCTAGTAACTAATAATGTCGTGGTTCTTTAATTTGTTTTCTTATCATGATTTTATAGGTATTATGTTACGCCATCTGGGAAGCAACTTCGTTCCAAGGTTCAAATTCAAAAGTATGTTCATTTTATTAAGTTAAACTGGCTTTGCAAAGTGTGTATCTTTTCTTAATGCTTTCATGGATTGGTCTAAATTGTATGTAGTGATAATAGGGATATGTATTTCATTTGCATTTCTGTTGTGGTGTTTCTTAATTTTCTTTCGTCCCAGGTACTTGGAGCAACATCCGGAGTATGTGGCACAAGGTGTAAAGGATACCCAGTTTTTATTTCAGATCCCAAGACCGCTACAACAAAACTATGTTAAGAAACGTCCAGCACCCTCACTCGATGGTATGGATGTGTTATAGACATACTTAAATAATAAATAAGATCAAGAATTTTGATGAGATTTACATGTGACATGCCTGAAAATAATAAAGTTTGCTTCTGCACGTATCTAAGCATTTGAGTCTTACTCATTATTTGTGTTTGGATTAGTTGAATGTTAAAAATCATATCTGCTCAGGAAAACCACAGAGTTCATAGCTAAACATTGTTCGAAAGAAAGGTAAAAGAAAAAATATTATTCAATTAGGATACTACTTTGTACTCCCCTCTAAATGTGCTGTGGACTATTTGTCTATGTATAATGAATCATATGTCCTAAATGATACAATATGGTGAACACTTCAGAATGTCATTATGTCGTAATAATCCACCTAACATCTTAGGAGACACCTCACTATTGGTTTTCCTTCCCGCATTTAGCCGCTATTCCTCTTGATACAAGTTAGATTCAACTATTTTACTCTATGTTGCATCCTAGTTATCACTTTTTGACCCGTAAATCATACTTGTCAACCATGTAAGATCAAATTTTCCAAAACTAAATATTTATATAGAAACCTTGTGACAGATTTTCTCTTGTGTATATCATAATTTATGTTATAATGTCCTTGATCCTTGTCAACTAATAACTTTTGCTGGTCTTGTTATTAAATTTGTTACTCAGTTGCTTGAACTTCTTGTTAGATTTTTCAGCTACAATCGGCTCAAAATTTGTACTTCATCACTGACAGAAAGCATATCTATTGTTGTGATAGTTAATCCCATCTCATGGGTCGTTCCTGATGGAAATACGGGTTTGCTTGGTGGACCAGCGCTGTCTGCACCTTCTGATGCAGTCCCGCTAGATGTACCGGTGTCGTCTGCACCGTCTGATGCAGCTCCGCTCGATGTACCAGTTCCGTCTGCACCTTGTGACGCAGTCTCGCTCTGGATGTACCAGATGGTAACTATCCAAAGAAACCCAAACTAATGGTTGAGAGTGATGAAGTTGTCAAAGTCTGAGGTTTCTGGTTTTTGTCACTTTAGTTTACTGTAGGACTTATGATCAGAATATGGATAGTCTAAAAAGTTATTTTTTATGGATATGTTCTTGATTGAAAATGCAGTAAATAATGCTTTTTGATTGAAATATAGTTCTTTTCATAGTATTGCTGGTAATCTGATAGTAATTGTGGCTCTGCTTGCACCACCTGCTTGCATTGTGTGATATTCATATACAATACCCCTTGACGTAGCATTTTCCACTTTCTGTTTTTGATTTTTGAACTTTCACCTATGTGCTTTTCCTATTTGTGTGTGTTTGGTATTTCTATTTTGCTATTTGGTTAGATAAAATATTTTGCTAAATATGTTATTCCAGAAAAATAAAATTCTTAAAAATGAGGAAAATGACTTCCTTAATAAATGTAGGGAAAATAAGTTACACGTTCATTGTTTCCTCCCCCAACACCCTCCACCCCCACCCATCTCGCCCCCGTTGTCCACCTCATCTCGCCCCCATTATATTTTGCTAGATTACATATAAATATTCTTGGGATAGCATTTTCGGGTTACCTACCAATTGCTACAAAATAAGTAAAAGATTCACTTATTTTAAAGCAAAACATCATTTTCCTACCAAACACACCCTTTGTCTTTTGTGTTACCATTTTCCAACCCTGAAGAGGGTAGGAATATAGATGGCATAATAATATATTCATATGTAGGTTTAACAAATAATAGGCATGTAGTACGGAAGCGGGTATTATTAACTCAAAATTCATTTTTTAAATAATAGTCTACAACCTTCTATCAACATTTAACATCATAATTGCAGAGATGTATACTTATCAAGATTATATTTAGAAACACATAGTCTAAAAACATACCTCTTAGCAGAATATTAAGATCACCGGAGATACTCAACCCACCCTGGCTCTGCCTCCCTTTTTTCCTCTCTGGTGACGGGATAAATGGCCTAGGTGCTGGATGTTGCTCGACAGATCCTTCATTATCTATTATGTATCCCAAATATTCTATATTATTTCTGAAGATTTCAGATTTCTTTTCAGATAATAATATTCCATGCTGTTTCACAGTTTTTATAAATTCTTCTAGATGTTTTATATGATTTTCCAAATCATCACTATATATTAATATGTCGTCAACATATACTATACAATATTCTGTTAATTTTCTGAACACTTCGTCCATTTTTCTTTGAAATATTTGTGGTGCATTTTTTAATCCAAAGGGCAGTACATTCTGTTCGTAGTGTCCTTGAGGGGCACTAAATGTTGTTAAAGCTTTTGATTCATTTTTTTGTTTTATTTGCCAAAATCCACTTTTACAATCAAATTTACTGAACTATTTTTTATTCCTTAATCTATTAATAAGGTTTCTTTTGTATGATAAAAACATATCCATCAAATACAGTTTTCTTGTTTAGTTCTCTTTAGTCAATCACCATTCTAGCCTTTCCTCTTTTTTATTCACTATGTGTTTTAGATATTTTCCATCTATATGGTTCTAATACGTCTTTCTTTGCTAGACATAAGTCTGCTCCGCTGTCAATAAAGATCTTTTGTTTTATCATTTTATTAGGTTTGTATTCTATATGAGCTTCTATGTAGATTGCTACCATCTAATTATTATTTTCTAAATTCATTTCTCTTAATCTTTGTTGAAGCTCTTCATCTTGTTCCATTTCTTTTACTTCTTCTAGTAATTTATTCCATCTTATCTTACTTAACATTTCTCCTATTATGTTAAGGTTTTTTGTATTCTTATTGTATCTATCACTATAGTATCTATTTCCTATTGCACTAGTAGTTGTAATAAGTTTATTGCGAACATACCTGTCATATTACATCCAGTAATCTCTTTCTTCTAGTAACTTTTTTTCTTCTTGCGATAGTCAGAACTATTTTCACTTTCCGAGTTTTGGTTAACGAAATTAAAATTTTCTGATTCACTTTCTTCATCAGTTTGACTGACATAAAAATCTTCATATTCGTACTAATTATTATTTTTTTCTTTTATTTGTTGTAGACTCATTATAAATTGTGTCGTATCTATATATTTTACACCTTTTTTCTTTAGATTTGGGCATTTATTAGCATAATGTCATTTTTCATTGCAATTCCAACATTTACATTCTTTAAGTTTTTCTATTCAATTGGTTTTACATATTTTCTTTTCCTAAAATTTTCCCTTATGCTTAAATTTTTTTCTGGTTTCAGGGGTATTTCTATACCTTTTAAATCTCTTTTTCCTATAAGGTTTGTAATAAGGTTGTTGGTTTTGTCAACTGTAATTACTATATCTTTTTTATCTCTTGTGTTGATGTTTCTTTTTATGGCTTTTTTTATATTTATTTTCTCTTTTATTGTCATCACATCCGAATACTAATCTTCTTTCCATAAATCCACATACCTCTCTTAATCTTATTTTCTTATCTTTTTTAATCTTTTGTTGCATTATATATTCTTCACATTTTCGCATTAGATATGCTCTTAGTACTCTTATTCTTTCTCCTAATGTATTTTCTCTTGGTTCTAGTTGGGTGTATTCCTTTGATATTTCTGTGTTATAAGGTATATGTGGGTGGTCATAATAAAGTTGTTGGTATATTAAGCCTTATTCTGGCAAGAATCATGCTTCATAAAAGAACTTACTAAAACTTATTGTGTATTCTGGTAATTTATTAATTTTACAACATTTCATGTTATTTAGATTCATTATTATCTCAGTTTTTCTTTCTGCGAGTATGTTTTCTCGTGCTACCAACCATTTTTCTCCTAAAAATTCTCTTTTTAGTATGATATAAAATATTATTAGCATAGATTTCCAATCTCCTGCATGGCTAAATACTTCTCCTCTTAATTGGTATGCTATGAATTTTATCCAATAAGCTACTTTTCCGATTAATGTTTTAGATATCAACTCATACGTATATTCTAGGTTTTCTGTTTGTGTGGAGTTCATTAATGCTATATACATTCCAATATTTCAATCATTTATTCTTCTTTCTATTTCTTGTTCATCATAAACATTGTCTAAGTCTAAGAAATATCCATTCTAATTTACACTTTGTGCCATTGATCCTACAAATTCTTTAAATTCAGCGTGTTGTCCTATTGGTATATGATTTGATAATCTAGTTTGTCTTCTATTTATTATTTTCAGGTTGGGATCCACTATTTTTTTTCTGGGTAATCATTCGCATTTTCATTTATTATATCATCAGTTTCTATTTCTATTTCTATAGGATTATTAAATTCATCCTCTATATCAATTTCGGGTTCTTCTTCTATAATTGCATTTACACTTTTCATTTTCTGTAAGGCTACTATTATCTGGTTATTTTCCTTTACTATCTCGGAGTCTTCTTCCTTTTCTATGAATTCTGCTACTTTTACCTCTTGGTTTAATAAATCAATGTTGTTATCTTCGTTAGTATCGCTCTCAGTCTTTTCACTACTAGATGTAGTTTCTTCACTTGTTCTATTATTTCCTACTTTCTTTTTTCCTTTTAACCTTTTTATCTCTTCTCTTAGGATTTTTATTTCATCTTTTATTTCTCCTAATTCTTGTTTTACATCAGTTAATTCTTGTTTCACATCTTTCAATTCCTCTTTTGTTTGTTTTAGTTCTACTTTGGTTTCTTTTAATTCTTTCTTTGTATCTTTAAATTTGTGTTTGTATTTTTTATATTTGTTGTACCATTCCTCATTATTGTGTGTTTTTAATTTGGTATTTTCTGTTTCTAATTCACATAATTTTCGTTCTTGTTTATCTAATTTTAGATTTAAATACTCGTTGGTTGTTTTCTCTACGTCTTTTAAGTACATGTTTTCACTTTTTGAATTATTGGCTGGTGTGGTTTTTTCTTTTCTTTTCATTGGTTCATACTTGTATCGTTCTCTTTCCAGTATATTTTTTTCATGGTTTCTTAAAAACGTAAGTACACTAGGTTCTTGATTTTCCATTTAAAATTGTCTTTTCTTACTCAATATTTCTAGGCTATCTAATATTTTTTCTACTTTCTTTGGCAGTCTTGGTTTTATTTTACTAATATCTACCATTATTGGTTCTTTACTCCTTCTCCAAGCATCTATTGGTACTATTTCTGATTGTTGATTTGTAGTGCTAATTATAGTGTTTTCTTTGCTCGTACTAGGTTCATCTTCTTCTACTTGTTTACCTTTATCTTTACATTTTTCTTCTACTAATATGTTTAATTTTTCTAATATTATTTTAAATTTTGGTATCTCAGATACGTTCCGTAATTTTGTTAATTCTTCTCTTATTATTTCTTGCATTTTTGTTTGGTTTTCTTTTAGTTCATCCATTAATACTAATGTATTCTTCATTTGTTCTTTTACTACTATTTCTTCCCATAATGCTCTAATTTTTTCGTTAGAGCTCGTCAGGATTATTAATTTTTTTTCTCCATCCGTCTCCCATATCTATCCATATTTTTGTCAAACTTTTCACATTGTTGTTCTAACTTTCTTATATTTTCTTCTAGCTTTATTTTTTTGCCTTATATTTTAAGTATTTGAGCTGTGAGAATATTTTTTCTGATAAAATTCTTCTTATTGATTTTAATTTCTGTTTTTTCTCTATTATTTCTTTCTATCTGTTCATACTTTATTCACGAATCTTGTTTTTCCTTGGTCATTTATTTCAATTGCATTATTATTTATCTTATAATTTATCATGGTTAAAAAGTCACTTCCTAGAAGTAGCTCATTAAAACTATCATATTCTATTACTCCTATATTTGTCTTATACTCTAAATCTTGGATTTTGAATTTTAAATTAATACTTTTGGTAATTATTATTTCTCTTTCATTTTCAGGATAATTATAAGTTTGTGGGTCTATTAAATTACAATCATTTTCATCAATTTTACTTATATGTATAAAACTTTTTATAGCTCCGGTATTTACTTCAGCTATACAGTCTGTTGCTATCATCCCTTTAAATATTATTACTTTAATTTTTAATCTATTTGTGTTTATATTTATTAAGTTTAATATTCTAGGTTGTATAGCACTAGTTTGTCGTGACATTGTTGGTTCTCTCGTAATACTTAATCTAGATCCTTCTATTTTTGGTATTAGTCTTTTGGATGGTGTAAGGGTTCTTGTGTTAAAATCCATATATATTTCTCCTGCTTTAGTTATTTTGGAATTTTCTTTATGTTCTATCTGTTCTAATATTTTCTGATACATCCTTGGTACTAATATATTCATTTCATGTTATTTCTTTACATGGTGGTTTCCGGTTAGGGCATATATCATTTTGTTTCAATACTTATGACTTTACTTCAGGTGGCATTGTTATTCCATCCAATTTGTAATATAGTATGGTCTTTGTGTTCATCTTTTAATGATATACTAAAGTCTGGTTGTACCGTATATTTTAATTTCTAATATATTAAATTTCCTTTTACTACTGATATTAAAGCATCTTGTAGATTTTCTAATATCCTATCATCTAATATCTGTAGGTGTATCTATGTTTTTCCTGAAACTATGCTTTTATAGTAAATTTTACTCCTCCAAAGTATATGTTCCTATATTTTTTAGCTTCCCTAGTAGATAGTTTTGATAACTCTTTTTTTATTACTTCATTTGTTATCAAGTTTATTTTCGTTCTTCCATTTACACTCATTGTATCAATTATATTTTCATGCTTATGTGCTATGTACCTTATTTCTTTATTTCTTTCAAACCATTTTGTTTTAAATATTTTCTTTATAGATAATTCCTCTTTTTCATCTTGTATCTTCTAATATGTTTCAGGCTTAAAGCTTAATGTTTGTGTTGATCGTCCTTCATATGTATTCATTTGATAATATGTTTCTTTAGAGTCTTGAGCTTACGCTTTCATTAATAGAGTGAGATATTTATGATAGAGCGTAACTCTTACAATAGGCTCGACTAATGATTATCGATGATATGTGATAAGTCAACATGTGGTCTGCATCACATCCTTAGAGAATGTAGTATGTCTCACCTGCTACGAGTAGTGGCTACTCGTGATGGACACATGGATACTTTGGAAGTATTGGTATACCCTGCTGATATACTATTCGTTATACTTGTCTAAAGTATGATCAGCGTGTGGGAGATAGAAGTCCTTGGACTTGAGGTCAATACGCGCCTTGTCTACAAAGTAATGTACTTTGATCCCGTTCTAAGCTCAAATGCCTTATAGGTTGAGATACGGCTTGTATTGGGTACATTACGATGTGGATTAAAAGTGGTAGTTGAGCCAAGATTAGGATTCATTCCTCGAATGTATATTCGGGAGAACACTCGGATTCTCAGTATTATTAAGTTGACTAAGTCGTTGGCCAACGCAATAGACGTATTTAGAATATGGTCTAGTTGTCAACTAATATAGATGAGATACAATGATTAAGCCATTTGGATAGACACTTGACAAATCCTAAGCTTGATCGGGTGTGTCGTGAATGAAAATTTTTTATCTTACCACATAAAGGTTAAGCTGGATTCACGTAAACATACTTCACATATTGAGTTCGTCTTCTGGCACCACCTAGGAGTTCCGCGTAGACCTTAATTTGATTAATGTAGATATGAGAAGGCCTATAGGGTCACACTATGTCGATTGTCCGTTTAGATCTAAGGATGTATTGAGAGAGTAATTAAATGTTCGATTTGGAATCGAGATATTTAAATGAATAATAATTATTTTAATTAAGTCAAAATTGGATTTTGGATTTAATTAAGAATGCACGGAAAATAAATCGAGACAGTGCAAGTGCACGTCGAGCGCCGCGACGCCCATACCCTTGGGCCGCGGTGCAGTGCAGGAGCACGTCGAGCTCCGCGACGCCCGTACCCTAGGGCCGCGGTGCCTCTGTGTCTATTTTTGGGCCAGGCCCAAGGTCAAACCTTAATCCGATTTTGACCTAATTTTCAACTATAAATAGAGGCATTCCCTTTCATTATTAACACACCAATTTTCTGAAAATCATTCTAAGCCTTAGAGACATAGAATCAAATACTCTTTCGAACCTCTACCGGATTTCCTAGCTTTCCGAAGGAGAAATACATTGAAGCTTGGAGCTTGCAATCGGAAGGGCAATCGCGTGTGCACCTTACAGTAGAAAAAGATTCCAGATATTCAAACTTGTAAGTTTATGCTTTATGTTACAATTTTAATTTTTGTATAACCATACCAGAAATGTTGTTGGGGTAAGTAAGAAACAAAATTTTAAACTTCCGATGTGTCTTACTTATATGCTTTGTACCCAACAAAACCCTACAAAGACTTGTTGAAATACTATGGGGAGAATGAGAAGACATTTCCGATGCTAACAAAGATGGCCCGAGATGTGTTAAACATTCAAGCGTCATCAATAGTGTCTGAAAGCACCTTTTCCGCGGGAAGATTTCAAATTGGAGAGCACATACATTCATTGGCGGGAGACACAATGGAGATTGTAGTTCTATTCAGATACTAGATTCGTGCGGAGCGTAGGATGTGCGGCCAACTGGAGACCAACGAAGAAGAAGACTACAACTACAACGAAATATTGTCTGAGGGAGCAGGAAGCGACGTTGAAGAATTTGACAAACAAATTCCAATTCCAACAGAAGATTCTCAAGACATTGTGAGGAAATTCGAAAGGGTATGGCTGAATATGTAATTTTTTTAATTACAATTTTAATATTTTACTAAGTCATTTGCAACTTTTGAACAACACCACAAAGTTGTAATTTTGAAATTGTATTACTATGTCATATTTCTATGAAATAATATAAGAGGCACAAAAACAACATTGGAATGTTTTTATTACATTATCTTGTTCAATTATTGGAGTATTTGTATATAACTATATATTGTTTTTATAAATTAAGTGGCCAGGAAAAAAAATCCTGAGTCCCTACCTGACCCCGTTCCGGCGGGATGTGGGACGGGACGGGACCTCCCACCGTCCCGCCTATCCCGGCCCGCCGGAACCCGAGTCCCGACCCTCCCCCGCATCCCGCAGGGAACCACACCGGCCCGACCCGTTGGACACCCTTAGTTTCTACCAACTCCCCCCTCCCTCTCCTCCTTGATCATAATATTCTCTAAGATTTTATGTAAATGATAAATCTTAAAAATCAATCACTAAATTATGTTCAATTTCAAACTAGTTGGAACTAACAATATGAATCATCTATACATGTAGAAGATCCATCGCGTTTAGTTGACTATTTTTTTAGTTGTTACCCTACTGCAATCGTCTCCATTTCTTTAGAATTGACACTAGCTAAACTTTGCCAAATTTTCATATTGCAGTAATATTGTTAAGGTGAATCCTGAATAGGTGTACTAAATTTAATATTATTATAGTATGTGCTATCTTAATGTATTAAAGTTCATTCCTTTTGCTACCAAAATGTGGTTTACCATAAATCCAGAGGCCCTAGATTTTACAAGATTCAAGTTTCTAGTAGGCATAAATACATGTCCATAGTTTTTAAGTAGCAGTTGTTTAACTATTTTCCATTCTAAGTTGGGTAAGTAAGATGTTACAGAAAGTTTCAAAGTTGCATTATTGGATTCTTACTTTAATTTTCATCCTTTTCTAACTGTTTTTCAAGAAGTATCCTCATTTTGAATACCCTTTAATAAATTAATTCACCCCTATAAATTAAAAGGTATTTTCACTAAATTACTCTTAATTAAATAATATCAATTGAATATGGTGTTTTGAACAGGTGAAAAAATTACATGCAAATTTTGATCTTTACAACCATGTGGTGTTTCTCAAATTTAGCCCTCATGTATCATTTTAAACAATAATAACAGTCCCACAATTATATCATTTGCAAATTGTTACAATAGTCTAGCTTACAAGAGCAGAAAATAATTTCATTATAGATAAAGATGCATACCTTGTAACATATATGTACTTTTTCAAAATGATCTATCAATCCAAATAGCTAGCCGTCTCCACAAGGAGGGTAACAAAAGAGGAAGAAAACACACCAAAAAGCAGGTGAGCATTAGATAAACTAGAGTGTCAATAGGAAATTCAATCTAATGAGTAATATCTTGACGACGTTTCTCTTGATTCACCTAGTTGTATGGCTTTTGCCCAGATTATTGGGGATCATCTTGCTGCCCCTCACCGATATGATCTTAGCTCTTGCTCTGCTGATATAGAAATATGTCCACCTTCCTTTGGCTGGTGTTATACATGGAAAACAAGAATGTGGGAACCCCTGGATATCAATATTTGAGACAAACATTAATTATAGAGACAACTTTTGCCCTGTTGGCCATAAAAATTAGTATTCATCTTTTTCCGCAACAATTTTTCACTTTATTGAAATTAGTGTTCGGCTATGAAATTATCTCCACATGTATTTCCACCAACAAGGAACCATGTTTTGGATGCTCCAAAAAGTCTTGCCACTCATATTTGTTCTTCTAAAATGGGACCTTCGAGTGAAAAGAGATTGTCAAGCTCCAGAACCTCAGGCATATCATGAAGAAACGATTTGAACCAATGTGTTGAGTCAACGATGATAGTGGTGCTTGCTCTCTGTTATGGCTAGGAAAATGAAAACGTGCAGCATTTTCTTCAGCTGAAGCTTTTAAAGCCTGACAAGTCACTACTAAAATATCACTATTTTTCCACTCAAAAATATTTAGTGCCTTCTCACAGATATTTTTGTAAAGAATGGATCTTGGGCCTAAGTTAACCCCAAAAACTAGCTTGTAGGGTGAGGATTGTCCAAGTTCATATAAGGAGTTCATGTTCCCATTGAATTTTCGATGTGAGACTCTTAACACTCCCCCGCACGCCCATACCTCGTTAACTGGAGCGTGGACAATATAATTTGCAGGCCCAACATCGACAAACAAAGAATTGGAATGTGTCTGGCTCTGATACCATGTAAAGTATGGATTTCGGGCCTAACTCAACCCCAAAAGCTAGCTTGTAGGGTGAGGATTGTCAAAGTCCATATAAGGAGTCCATGTTCCCATTCAATTTTCGATGTGAGACTCTTAACACTCCTCTGTACGCCCATACCTCATTAACTGAAGCATGGACAATATAATTTGCGGGCCCAACATCGACAAACAAAGAATTGGAATGGGTCTGGCTTTGATACCATGTAAAGAATGGATTCCGGGCCTAACTCAACCCCAAAAGCGCTAGCTTGTAGGGTGAGGATTGTCCAAGTCCAGATAAGGAGTCCATGTTCCCATTCAATTTTCGATGTGAGACTTTTAACACTTTCTGCACTCCCAGACCTCGTTAACTAGAGCGTGGACAATATAATTTGGGGGCCCAACATCGACGAACAAAGAATTATAATGTGCCTTACTCTGATACCATGTAAAGATTGGATTTTGGGCCTAACTCAACTCCAAAAGCTAGCTTGTAGGATGAGGATTGTTGCAAGATCAATTCTTTACAATTTTGATTGGTCAATGAGAAAAGAAAGATAATAGTGTTTTCACTTGAAAAAATTAGAAAGTTTTCCAGCGTTTTAATGGGAACATGTTTCCCTCCATACGTTTTCCCTATGAGCTGGTTTAGTTGGAATGTCATATTTGATAATACAAATTTCCCACTAATTGTCAGTGCAAAGAACCTCTCTTTCTAGTAGTCAGTAAAGGAAGCTCATTTTTATTGACAGCAGCACTTGGAACACAAGAAACATATGTCAAAAGAACTCCTTTATACAGCACTTTCAATGTACAAGTCAATAATAATTATTCACACACAAAATCTCCTCCAAACTCACCTTAGGGAAATACTTAGTTTATCTAGTACACCTTCACGAAAGGAATTGCGGGACGCGCAACTAGATCTTATATATTATATTACATATTTGTTGGGGTACGCGCCACCCGATCCAATATATATATATATATATATATATATATATATATATGTTGCGGGACGTGCAACCCCATCCAATATTATATATATATATATATATATATATATATATATATGTGTGTGTGTGTGTGTGTGTGTGTGTGTGTGTGTGTGTGTGTGTGTGTGTGTGTGTGTGTGTAAAGGAACGTGCAACCCGATCTAATATTTTATATATATGTATTTGTTGCGGTATGCGCAACCCGATCCAATTTTTTATATATATGTTGCGGACCCCGATCCAATTTCTCCGCAATAATTTCTTTTCCTCTATGCGTTTTTTTCTTTTCTGTATTTTTGTGTTCTACACGTTCAGTAAATAAAATAATTTTTTTCATTTATTTATTTTGGGACTTTACATTCTCCCCTCCTTAAACAACATTTGTCCTCGAATGTGAATAAGGTCGTAACACATGCACATAGACACGCACACTGCACAGACATAAAACACAACTTAACATTTTTTATTACCTAACTCAAACAGGAATGGATATTTGAATTTCATCACATCTTCGGCTTCCCAGGTTGCTTTTTTTGTGGAGTGATTTCTCCATAGAAATTTCACAGAAGAAATATCTTTATTCCTAAGTCGCTTAATCTGGCTATCCAGTATTTCTACCATAATTTCTTCATATTGAACCTCTTCATTCAGGACTATCTCTTGGGGTTGGATGACATGACTTGGATCGTGCAAGTATTCGTAACATTGACACATGGATCAACCGAAGTCTGGAAGGGCAGAATGTATAATGTAAAAACTGTACAAATAGGTAAAGCATATGAAAGATTGTACTGAAAAAAAGTTATAGATTACTCTGTTCTCGACAGTTTGATACTTTACGGGGATAAATCCGACTTACGGTTTGAAAGTTGTAACCCTTACAAGTGAAAAGGGCAAAATATTGAAGGAAGGAAATATTATTCGAGTCTTTTGAACATATGACTTTTTTAAACAAATAAATAAGTGCATTGGATCGGGTTGCACGGACCGCAACAAATAAGTGCATTGGATCGGGTTGCACGGACCGCAACAAATAAGTGCATTGGATCGGGTTGCACGGACCGCAACAAATAAGTGCATTGGATCGGGTTGCACGGACCGCAACAAATAAGTGCATTGGATCGGGTTGCACGGACCGCAACAAATATATATATAAATGCATTGGATCGGGTTGCACGTACCGCAACAAATATATAAATGCACTGGATCGGATTGCACGTACCGTAACAAATATATAAATGCACTGGATCGGGTTGCATGTACCGTATCAAATATATAAATGCACTGGGCCGGGTTGCACGTACCACAACAAATGTATAATATGTTATATGGGAAAAAGCAGTAGTACTGATTAAACTAAGTTGTTTTTTTCTAAGACGAGTGGGGAGAAAATTTTGCACGTGAATATTTATTGATTTATTTAATAAAAAGGTTGTAATCTGTTTATTTCAACATGCTTATTATTTTCTTATAATGTGATTGTAATTAAAAATATTGTGAGGTTACTTTGGACTGTAAGGTAAGATTCCCACTCAGCCCCGGATGGTAGGGCAGACTCTTTTATTTAACATATTTCAGGAAGGCGCGATAGACATATTTCAGGAAGGCGCGATAGAGGAAAAACTCCGCAAGAAGGCTAGCGATCGTCCCGCAGCCTCATCGTACCACCAATCCATTATTTTGAATTTGGTGAAAGTTACTCTAGACTAAGTTTGTTTAAAGAATTAAGTTTTATTATCTCGGGGAATGCCCCACATGAGATTGTTCTTCGTAAACTTCAAATTGATTATTTTATATATTATTTCCGCAAATACTTGTCTAATTTAGGAAGAAAATGAAGTAAATGGTTCGCCTGAAAAGGGATAGTTGTGCAGGTGCCATCACGTCCTAAAGAAATACTTGAGAAAAGTCGGGGCGTGACAACTACCCTTAGATGTTCTTCATGTTCTTCAGCACTCTTACTATAAATTAAAATATCATCGATGAACACAATCACGAACAAATCTAAGAATGGTTTGAAGATTCTGTTCATGAGATCCATAAAAGTTGTTGGCATTGGTTAGCCCGAAAGACATGACCAAGAACTCATAATGGCCATATCAAGTTCTAAAGGTTGTTTTGAATATATCATCAGGATTTATTTTTAGCTGGTGATATCCCGAACGAAGGTCAATCTTGAAAAATTAATTGGCTCCCTGAAGTTGGTCAAAAAGATCATCAATTATTGATATTGGGTACCGGTTCATGATCGTGACCTTATTGAGTTGTCGATAATCGATGCACATTCGGAGTGAACCGTCTTTCTTCTTCACAAAAAGGACTGGTGTACCCCACAGGGAAATGCTAGGCCTTATAAAGCCCTTATCCAGAAGATCTTTCAATTGTTCTTTTAACTCTCTCAACTCAACTGGGGACATTCGATATGGAGGAATGGAAATGTGTCTTGTACCCGAAATTAATTCTATAGCGAACTCCACTTCCCTGTCTGGAGGATGGCTTGGAAGATCTCTAGGGAAAACCTCTGGAAACTTGGTTCTTTGAACTACTTAATCAAGAGTGACATTAACCAATCCGAAGCAATGGATTTGGTGGAACAATGAGGCTACGGGACGATCGCTAGCCCTGTTGTGGAGCTTTTCCTCTATCACACTTTCCTGAAATATATTAAATAAAAGAGTCAGCCCTACCATCCGGAGCTGAGTGAGAACCTCACCTTACAATTCAAAGTAACCTCACAATGTTTTAAGTACAATCTTACTATAAACATAATAAGCACGTTATGAAACCATATTACAACACTTTCAATGTACAAGTCAATAATAATTATTCACACACAAAATCTCCTCCCAACTCACCCTAGGGAAATACTTAGTTGCAGTACATGCACCCGATCCAATATTTTATATATATGTATTCGTCGGTACGCGCAACCCGATCTAATATTTTATATATATGATGTGAAACGCGCAACCCGTTCCAATATATTTATATGTATGTATACTTCCTGAGTGATATTAAGACCACTTATGAATCTATCGGGGTGACGTAAGGTCGATGTACCGCCGACTAACTTTACTGGAAAGAAGCTTTTAATGTCAAGGACGATCACATCATACATGATTATCATGCTGGGAACATAAGAGCACGAAGTCATGCATATCATAATAATAGACTTTCATACCTAGTCATATTTCCAGAAGATTCAAATAATAATTTTTTTTTTCAATTTTTCGCCTTCTTGCTTGTAAAGGTTATATCTCTCAACCCATAACCACAATTAAGGTGTTTCTTGCGCCGAATCTAAAGTAACACGGGGACCTATCACAATATCATGTTTTATCTGAAAATACTTAGTGTAACTAGTACAAATTCACGAAAGAAACAACCCTATGAAAACTGTCTCGCCATAGTTTTGAAAAAAAAAGACACAATATTAAAACAGTCATATCGTTTTATTCATAAGTCGGATCAATCTCCGTAAGGTGTCAAAAAGTCAATAACAGAGAAAACTAGAACTTTTATTTAGCACAAACTTTCAGATTCTCTACTGATTTGTACAGTTTTCAGGTTATACGTTATGCCCTTCCGGATTTCAATCGATCCGAGTCAGAAACTTTAAACAACGATAACTCTCAAAATGTATGTCTGTTTTGGTCTCGTTTGGGCTCCATATGACCGTGAAAGAGAGATGTACAACACTGGAAAATGTAGTTCCATTCTGACAAGGATAACTCAATGAAAATAATCCGCAATTACATAACTCAAACTTGTTCCAAGATAGTACTTATTTTAATTTATTCAGCACAACTTATTATAGCAATTTTAAGTTATATGGAGGCATCATCATAGAAAAAAAAAGTAAATATTCAATTTCAATGCTTGACATAAGTTAGTCAAAGAGACAACTACTAAAAGTGTAAACGGAAACTATAGAAAATTCCACACAGTCAGCACATTCAAACAACGTATGAATCATAAATGTTGTCTCTTGTGGCCATCAATAATAGCTTAGTACTTGCAAATACCGTAGTTCAACATTTACAAACATTGGTCGGCTATTAACATGCATATTATATTTTAACATGCATTGTAACTCAAAATAAAAGATTTTACTAAGAAATTGTGAGTGAGAGAACTCACCTTTATTTCTCCGCAATAATTTTTTTTCCTCTCAGCGTATTTTTCTTTTCTGTATTTTTGTGTTCTATACGTTCAGTTCCTTCCCTTTTCAAAGTGTGCAGTGCATGGGCATATGTTTGTGTTCTGTGTCGTGTGCCTAAAACTAGGGGATGGGGGAATATTGGTCAGGTTTTTAAGGGGAAGAGGCGTGAGAGGTGTATTATATAGGTGTATGTACTGAGGGAAAAGGGGACTGATCATCCCAAACAACTAAGAATTGTGATGCAGACTCTTCAAGATCGTAAACTTTATCCAAAAATTTCTAAGTGTGAATTTTAGCTGATATCAGTAGCATTTCTAGGCCATATCATTTCAGGAGAAGGCCTAAGAGTGGACATTCGGAAAATAGACGTGATGAAGAATTGGCCCAGGCCCAATTCCTTAATGTAGATAAAAGTTTTTTGTGACTGGAAGGCTATTACATACATTTAGTAGAGGTGTTTTCCTCTATCTCAGCTCAGTTGACTTAGAAAAAACTCAAGTTTCAATGCTCAAATGTGTGCGAGTGAAGTTTAGAAAAGTTGAAAAAGAGATTAACTTTTGCTCTAGTTTTGACCCTAACACAAGGAACCGAGGGGTTCCTGGTATATTGTGATGCTTCAGGAGCTGGTCTCGGATGTGTCATAATTCATCATGGTAAGGTAATGGCATATGCGTCTAAACAACTTAAGGTTCACGTAAATAATTATCCGACTCATGATTTGTAGTTGGCAGCTGCGATTTTTGCACTAAAGATATGGCGTCACTACTTTATGGTGTTCACATTGATATTTTCACAGACCACAAAAGCCTTCATGAGGTGTATTGGTGGAACGACATAAAGAAGAATGTAGCAGACTTTGTGGCTAAATGCCTAAATTATCAACAGGTGAAAACCGAGCACTAGAGGCATAGTGTGTTGGCTCAGAACATAGATATTTCTATTTGAAAATAGGAGATGATAAACATGGACTTCATAATAGGTTTTCCTAGCTCATCTGGAATACATGATTCGAGTTGGGTGGTTGTGGACCGACTTACTAAATCAGCACACTTTCTGTCAGTGAAGACCACCGATTCAACAGTAGATTATGTCAAGCTGTGTATTCAAGAAATTGTAAGGCTTTATGGGACCCAGTGTCTATTATTTAAAATTTTGGCTCTCAATTTACAGGGAACTTTTGGAAGTCTTTTTTTAAAAAGATTTTGTACCAAGGTAAATTTCAGCATAGCTTTTCATATCTAGACAGATGGCCAGGCAGAAAGCACTATTCAAATACTCGAGGATATGTAGAGGGCATATGTCCAACATTTCAAAGGTAATTGGGATGATCACTTGCCTCTCATCTAGTTTTCCTATAAGAACAGTTATCACACAATTATCAAGATGGCACCGTTCGATACTTTGTATGGGCGAAGATGCAGGTCGCCAATTGGTTGGTTCAAAGATGGCGAAGCAGAGTTATTAGGACTAGACTTAGTCCACCAAGATATGGAAAAAATCATGTTTATCTAGGAGCGATTGAAAATGGCTCATAGTCGCTAAAAGTCCATATCTAATATTATAATGTACTTGATATATTATTTTTTATGATATAAAAGTTACAAGAATAGTTTTCATGTTGAAGTGCGAATAATAGGTACTAATTAATACGAATATTCATTCAATTTTCTTAATAGTAATATATTTAAATACTTCTGACAATTTCTTTTAGTCACAAAAAGATAATTGCCTGAAAAGTAAAACAATAAAAATATTAATATAAATAATCATATATTTATGGTTGATTGTTTTGTAATTGAGAGAGAATTGATAGCATTTAAGGTATACCATGTAGGTTACTTAATGATACAACATGTAATATTGAAAGTTGTTGTAGTTTGTATAATTTAGTTTTTAAAAGTTGTACTTATGAAAGTTCCCCAATTAGTAATTCACTTTGATTATCATAGAGATATTTATTAAGTATTTGAATATTTCTTTTTGATTGAACATATAAGCACCTAAAGAGGCAAAGAAAAAAACCAATAGATGCGAATTTTCAAAAAAGAATTTTTTTTTATTTTGAACGACTAGGACAAAAGATGTTGTGCAAAAGTCATAATATTTGTTAGCTTCATCACATTTATTACTATCTAAAAAGTGCATAAGTTTGTTCTAAGCCCAAGTTTTATCAAAGTCATCAACCCATTCTTCACTTTTTCAACTCATGTGTCATGAATCATAACTCACCCTTTTCTTCCTATTTTCTATTAATTTTGTAATTTGTAATTAAATACTATCACTTATTTTCAACCAATTTTTAAATTTTGAAAATAAATAATACCACTTATGATTTATAAAGTTGTACTCCCCAACTTGTAAAAGTTGTACATTAACAACTAATGTGACAAGAAAATTTTATTACAATGAACTACACAATTTTTTGCATAATGTCAATAATAACTAATTTAGAATTAAGCTGTATTCGATTAAAAAGGAGTGATAGCAAGTGAAAGCTTGCTTAATTATAGTCAATGGTATAAATATCTAATAATGCATGATGAATATTTATAGAGCCAATCATAACTAATTTGGAATTGAGATGTCGTCAATTGGTCGACCAAAAATATAAAACAAATTTACTCTAAAGTAAAAAACATCAGGGGCAAAAGTGTAATTTAAGATTATTTTCAGTTATTGCTGAGATTACAAAAAATCTTATTAATTATTACATTACAATTATAAATACTCTCACTTCCCAAAGAGAATTAAGACAAGCATCAATCTGTCACATACATACGTATATATATTTTTGTATAAAACTCATCTGGGGAATTAGTGAAAAACAATTCTTGGTTGATCATCAACTCAGTTTCTGACTTGGGTATCTTCTTTTTATCTCTAAAATTCTCACTTTATCTCTAAAATGTATTTTTGTATATATTTTTCTTTTTCATTTGTGTTTTTTGGGTTTGATCCTTCGATTTGGATATATGTTCAAGTACTTTTTTAATCATATCTATGTGTAATGGGGTTATTTTTTTTTTAATCTTTGAGCATTTCTGTAATTTTTTTCATTGAAGATATAGATAAATTTGGAATTTCGAAAACATTGAGATTTGATTTTCAACACTCACTCCTCTTTGCAAGCATTAAAAAAGTGAGTTTTGATGATTGTAGGCATCTGTGTTTGTTTATAACTTTTCTGTTTTCCCCGGCATTTCTGCGTATATGTGTTTAGTAGAGTGTGTTATAAGTTTTTGTGAAGAAGATTGAAATTTGATGATAAATCAAGAGGTTCACAAATATAAATTTTCTCCTTGCCTTCTCTTTCTAGTGACGCTTTATTTGTATGTTTTGTTCTCGAGTTTTAATATTTTCTCATAACGAAGGTTTGATCATTTTCACTTTTATAGAACTGTATACTCATGTTTCTCGATTCATTTTTTCTATTTTATTCAAACAAAATGGGTACTTTAATAGCTTATATGTCAGCACATGTGCATGCTTCCTAGAAAATTTGTGTTGTTTTTTGTTGTTGGGTATAACTAAAGAAAAGAGGATTTTTTTTATCAAATCTTAACTCTACGAGCAGTTAGATTTATTCCTCAAATCTTAACTCTACCCGCTATTTGTGTTTGCAGTAAAGTGATTGAGATTCACGATTACTCAATAAACTCATATAGACACGTAAGTCTGTAAGTCGTTATCCTGTTCAATATTATGAAATAGTTGATTCCTTCTGTTTCTCTTTGGAAGGGTTGTTTTTCTATGTAACATGATAGAATGGATTGCTTTGCATGTGCAAAGTGTGCCACTTGAACTAAAACCCAGATATTTTTTAAATCTGAATCGAAAAGTAAGGGTTTACGCGACTCATCAATCAAGAATAAGGGATTTACCGCCTCCCTCCACTCTTCGAACATTATTATTAGAGAAAAATGCCCTAAAATATGTTATTGAATTGAGAAAGATCTATTTATCACTGGCACAAACGATAATCATTCGTGATTTATTATTAAATATAGTAGAGAAGAGGATGGAACCTTCTTGCTAGAAACTAGGTCCTATCAACCTGGAGTGCGTCAACCAGGTGTGCTTAAATATGAAGTAAATCTGATTGTGCTTGCACTATATTACTTTAGTTGATTACTCTACCTGCTATTTAACATTTAAAGAAGTAGTATATCTAGAACCTTGAAAGATAAAGGTCTTCTATGGAGTGGTTGGATGCTCACTCTATTGTTGATACAAAATTTTGATCTTACAATCTTCATGTGAAAATTTGACAAATATTATGGATCACGTAATTGGTGTCTGTGGTCATCTATTTTCTGTAGTCATTTATGAATTAGTGTTTGATCTTACTTTCCATGTTCGCAAGTTATTAGCTGCTAGATAGCTTTAATTTTTATGAAAGATAAGAATCTCATTAAGAAAAGTGTTCAAATGTTGATTGTACCATCTTGGTACCATTTTAATAAATATATTTATTTATAAAAAAAGTTATAGTTAATTATTGAACTGTATTCTTTTGTACGGCTTGGTAAAAGTCCTAACTGTGTTGAGGCTATTAATCTTTTTGTGATGTTGTTTCATTCTCGAGCCGGATGAATTTCATTTTTATGGTGGATTAGTTCTCCGGAGATATTAATTGATCTATTTCATGCCTCATATGTAGAATTTTTTCTATCATTCCTTTCATCTTTTATAACTTATCTTAGCCTTGATCATTCGTCATGATATGACATTGGTGAAGTTTGGATGGTCACTGTTTTTCTTTATCTTGTACTTTAAAATTCCAACAACCTCTTTTATTAGGGTACGTTATGAATGTGTTATTAGGTTTTGAGGGCCTTCAAATTTAAGTAGATTTACTTCTTTAATATCTCCTTCTTTATACTAGCCGAAAAGAATTTAGATGTGGGGATTGTTTCATCTTCTCTACCTGACTATCGTGTTTTGGTTTGACTTTTTGTATCATTCACTTGTGATTAAATGCAATATTTTCCCTAACTACTATAAGGGGTTATCTTTTATCAGACTAGGTCTTAAATATGTATATCCACACAATAGGATCATTTTTAAATATGATTAGCCCTTTTGAGATCTATTCTTAAATAAGTGAAACTTGTTGTACTTTTTAATTGCTGGTGGAATTTCCTAATGAGACAAGTTGTATTTGCGTTCCTCAGATTATTCCATTCCATCAAGAGCGGTGTAGATGGAGCAAGATCATGAAAATGTTGTGACCCCTGATATCATGGCGACACAAACTCAGATTCTTGAAGAGGTTACCTCTTCAATAGGGAAACAAGAAAATGAGGTCGAAAAGGATAGGGAGAATCATGGTGAAAATGCTGAAAAACAGTTAGTGCTTTATCATCCTGCTATCGCTGTTGTTGATGTCGCTGCTGCTATTGCTAAGGTTAAATGTCCCCCTGCTCGAAGAAGCTCCTTAGAAAATTATACATCTAAGGCTGCAGAAGTTGGGGCATTTGCTGTGCAGTGTGCTAGATGTTTCAAATGGCGTTACATACCTACAGCAGAGAAGTATGAAGATATAAGGGAGCACCTATTGGAACAATTTTTATTGTGAAATAGCACGTGAATGGGATTCTAATAAATCATGTAAAGATCCACCCGATCTCACTCAAGATGGAAGCAGGCCGTGGGCAATTGATAAGCCTAATATTCCTCTGCCGCCGCCAGGGTGGAAACGCCTTTTAAGAATCAGAGCAGAAAGTGGCACCAGCTTTGCAGATGTGTATGTCTTGCATTTTTAAGCTAGGATCCTTAACAATTGATGCTTTCCTTTTAAGCTAGGATCCTAGTAACTAATAATGTCGTGGTTCTTTAATTTGTTTTCTTATCATGATTTTATAGGTATTATGTTACGCCATCTGGGAAGCAACTTCGTTCCAAGGTTCAAATTCAAAAGTATGTTCATTTTATTAAGTTAAACTGGCTTTGCAAAGTGTGTATCTTTTCTTAATGCTTTCATGGATTGGTCTAAATTGTATGTAGTGATAATAGGGGATATGTATTTCATTTGCATTTCTGTTGTGGTGTTTCTTAATTTTCTTTCGTCCCAGGTACTTGGAGCAACATCCGGAGTATGTGGCACAAGGTGTAAAGGATACCCAGTTTTTATTTCAGATCCCAAGACCGCTACAACAAAACTATGTTAAGAAACGTCCAGCACCCTCACTCGATGGTATGGATGTGTTATAGACATACTTAAATAATAAATAAGATCAAGAATTTTGATGAGATTTACATGTGACATGCCTGAAAATAATAAAGTTTGCTTCTGCACGTATCTAAGCATTTGAGTCTTACTCATTATTTGTGTTTGGATTAGTTGAATGTTAAAAATCATATCTGCTCAGGAAAACCACAGAGTTCATAGCTAAACATTGTTCGAAAGAAAGGTAAAAGAAAAAATATTATTCAATTAGGATACTACTTTGTACTCCCCTCTAAATGTGCTGTGGACTATTTGTCTATGTATAATGAATCATATGTCCTAAATGATACAATATGGTGAACACTTCAGAATGTCATTATGTCGTAATAATCCACCTAACATCTTAGGAGACACCTCACTATTGGTTTTTTCCTTCCCGCATTTAGCCGCTATTCCTCTTGATACAAGTTAGATTCAACTATTTTACTCTATGTTGCATCCTAGTTATCACTTTTTGACCCGTAAATCATACTTGTCAACCATGTAAGATCAAATTTTCCAAAACTAAATATTTATATAGAAACCTTGTGACAGATTTTCTCTTGTGTATATCATAATTTATGTTATAATGTCCTTGATCCTTGTCAACTAATAACTTTTGCTGGTCTTGTTATTAAATTTGTTACTCAGTTGCTTGAACTTCTTGTTAGATTTTTCAGCTACAATCGGCTCAAAATTTGTACTTCATCACTGACAGAAAGCATATCTATTGTTGTGATAGTTAATCCCATCTCATGGGTCGTTCCTGATGGAAATACGGGTTTGCTTGGTGGACCAGCGCCGTCTGCACCTTCTGATGCAGTCCCGCTAGATGTACCGGTGTCGTCTGCACCGTCTGATGCAGCTCCGCTCGATGTACCAGTTCCGTCTGCACCTTGTGACGCAGTCTCGCTGGATGTACCAGATGGTAACTATCCAAAGAAACCCAAACTAATGGTTGAGAGTGATGAAGTTGTCAAAGTCTGACGACTTTCATCTTCTTTGTTTTGGATGCTGAGGTTTCTGGTTTTTGTCACTTCAGTTTACTGTAGGACTTATGATCAGAATATGGATAGTCTAAAAAGTTATTTTTTATGTATATGTTCTTGATTGAAAATGCAGTAAATAATGCTTTTTGATTGAAATATAGTTCTTTTCATAGTATTGCTGGTAATCTGATAGTAATTGTGGCTCTGCCTGCACCACCTGCTTCCATTGTGTGATATTCATATACAATACCCCTTGACGTAGCATTTTCCACTTTCTGTTTTGATTTTTGAACTTTCACCTATGTGATTTGCCTATTTGTGTGTGTTTGGTATTTCTATTTTGCTATTTGGTTAGATAAAATATTTTGCTAAATATGTTATTCCAGAAAAATAAAATTCTTAAAAATGAGGAAAATGACTTCCTTAATAAATGTAGGGAAGATAAGTTACACGTTCATGGTTTCCTCCCCAACACCCTCCACCCCCACCCACGAACCCCCGTTGTCCACCTCATCTCGCCCCTATTATATTTTACTAGATTACATATAAATATTCTTGGGGTAGCATTTTCGGGTTACCTACCAATTGCTACAAAATAAGTAAAAGATTCACTTTTTTAAAGCAAAACATCATTTTCCTACCAAACACACCCTTTGTCTTTTGTGTTACCATTTTCTGGGTGGATCTTTTCATCATCTAACAATCCTGAAGAGGGTAGGAATATAGATGGCATATTAACATATTCATATGTAGGTTTAACAAATAATAGGCATGTAGTACGGAAGCGGGTATTATTAACTCAAAATTCATTTTTTAAATAATAGTCTACAACCTTCTATCAACATTTAACATCATAATTGCAGAGATGTATACTTATCAAGATTATATTTAGAAACACATAGTCTAGAAACATACCTCTTAGCAGAATATTAAGATCACCGGAGATACTCAATCCACCCTGGCTCTGCCTCCCTTTTTTCCTCTCTAGTGACGGGATAAATGGCCTAGGTATTGGGAGTTGCTCGACAGATTCTTTCTTAAATTTCCTTTTAAGAGATGGTGTTTTGTGGACTAATATGGTTCTTAAATATAAGCTTTCAAAGTATTTATCCTCTGGTATTATGATATTAATCTTGATATTGGTTATAGACTAGAAGGGTTTTTAACTAGACATGAGAGAGTATTTTAAAGATTGAAGTTGTTGTATTTCGAAAAGATGATTTCAGATGTTACAATGAGGCTCTTTATATAGATAACCTCGGTTGCCTTTCACTGTTGGCATGCTGAAAAAGTAATAAAGTCGATACATTATTGCTACAAAAGTCCTAAAGCAAATAGTGCTTTGTCTTTTGTCCTTTCATGCTTTTCTTAAAGTTGTTTTGTCATTCTTTTCAACGTTTGTTGGCTTGTCATCTTCTGTCTTTGATTCCTTGTGGGTCCGGCAGTTTTTGCTTTCTTCCACAAGCTTCTTTACGGGTGTCTTCTTTGCACAGAGACATCTTTTGTCTATCTTCTTTTCACTAAAAGACGATTTTTCTTCTTCGACGATACTCCTATACTATAGGAACGATATCGTTTTAATTTTTTGATACTCCTATAGAATAGGAACGGTATCTTTTTAGTAGTATCGTAATACATGGGCTTTACTGTAGTTTGGACTACATTGGGCCATATTAATTTGTTACATTGTGGCTTTCTGTAGTTTAAACTACATTGGACCGTTTCATTCAAGAAGGATTAGGTGATCCTTCTTTTTTCATAGTAACTTGTGTAGTATCCTCCTTTAAGCTTATAACAGGTCTTTTCCTTTTGCCTATTAAGAGTTTGTACTGTTCTACTGTCTCATTGGAGTGTTTGTGCTCCATCTTAGTGATTCTATCATGCATGTTGGTAAGGTGTGTAGTGTCTTGTGAGAGTACCTCGTTGTTGTAGTATAGTATGATAATTTCTTCGGTTTCTCCTCCTTTGGAGTTTCCAATAATGCTGGCTTTGCCTGCTCTTAGCATATCTTTAATTTTTTATTTCAGGGTTGATAGTCCTATGGCTCTTTTGGCACTGAGCCATTCTTGAAACTTTTCTATAGTACATTGTATTTTCATTTTCAGGTCTTTGTCATCTCCTCTTATATTGCTATTCCTTCCTGTTTTAAATAGTTGGCATATAATGATAGGTCTTCCTGTTAAGTCTGTCGAGGCGTCAAACAGTTGTATGCCGTAGATACCTCTTCCAAATGATTCCATCATTAACCTAGCAGATTCTACTAAAACATTGGGTAATTTAGCAATATTATAAAAAGTTTCATCTACTAGTATTTTATCTATAAATCCATAAGTAAAGAGTTTAAGAACTATATCAGGGTTTGATTTTTCATTGCATAAAAACCTTGGGTATTTGCTTAATTTTGCACTTCTTAAAATGTGAGGGTTTGATTTATAATCATAAAATTAATTAATTTGCTCGTAAGCTGTAATATACTCAGGTGAGAATTTTACTTTGTCGCACATTGTTACTGCTGTTGAAGACGATGTTGTTATGGGTGATGGTATAGTGGTTGGCATGGCTGCAAGTTTATATGTGAAAGTCTTTGGTTTTTCTGTAGGGGTTTGGGAAGATTTCAAGGTTTGTAGGGTTTTGAAGTCTTTAAAGGCTTCTGTCAGTTGTTCTAGCAAGTGTGTATTTTCTTCCATTTTGGTTGTAATAATTTTTTGGTTTTGTTTGATGATTCCTGTAACATTGGTAATATATTCTTCAAATTTGTCACTGCTGGTTGACATCGTTGTACCTGCTAAGAAAATCAGCTAGAATATTCTTAGTCCCAGATATATTTTTGACAATAAAATCATAACAATAAAAGAATGATTATCACTTTCTTCTTTTGTTTAATTCTGGCAAAGGGTCTATTTTATTTGTAATGAAAGGCCTTACTTGGGTGTTATCTGTTCTAACAACAAATTTTACTGGTAATAGGTGATAATGGAATCTCTTTATTCTAAATTTTACTGCTAATAGTTCCTTTTCGTTAATATGACAATTTTTCTCATTAGACTTCCATGTTCCACCTCCATATCCACAAATTAGTGGTTATTTCTTTATCTATATCCTGTTTATCATATGCTATGAGGACTGCTTCCCATCCTATATCACTGGCATCAGTAAATAGTTCTAGTTGATCAAGTTTTGTTGGTATTCTATGTTTTGGCAAGGCTTTCACTTTTTCCTTGATTTTATTTATGGCTTTAGTATGTTCTTCCAAAAGTTATATTTTTTCTAGTTAGTTCCTGTAATGGTTTTCTCAAAAGTGGTAAATCCTTTATATGGTCTGACGCATAGTGTACTACTCCTAGAAATTGTTGTACTTCTTTTTTGCTCTCTAATTTGTGTTTAAAATTTTTTATTTTTGTTACAATGTGTTCCTGTAATTGTGATCCTTCATTATCTATTATGTATCCCAAATATTCTATATTATTTCTGAAGATTTCAGATTTCTTTTCAGATAATAATATTCCATGCTGTTTCACAGTTTTTATAAATTCTTCTAGATGTTTTATATGATTTTCCAAATCATCACTATATATTAATATGTCATCAACATATACTATACAATATTCTGTTAATTTTCTGAACACTTGGTCCATTCTTCTTTGAAATATTTGTGGTGCATTTTTTAATCCAAAGGGTAGTACATTCCGTTCATAGTGTCCTTGAGGGGCACTAAATGTTGTTAAAGCTTTTGATTCATTTTTTAGTTTTATTTGCCAAAATCCACTTTTACAATCAAATTTACTGAACTATTTTTTATTCCCTAATCTATTAATAAGGTTTCTTTTGTATGATAAAAAATATCCATCAAATACAGTTTTCTTGTTTAGTTCTCTTTAGTCAATCACCATTCTAGCCTTTCCTCTTTTTTATTCACTATGTGTTTTAGATATTTTCCATCTATATGGTTCTAATACGTCTTTCTTTGCTAGACATGAGTCTGCTTCGCTGTCAATAAAGATCTTTTGTTTTATCATTTTATTAGGTTTGTATTCTATATGAGCTTCTATGTAGATTGCTACCATCTAATTATTATTTTCTAAATTCATTTCTCTTAATCTTTGTTGAAGCTCTTCATCTTGTTCCATTTCTTTTACTTCTTCTAGTAATTTATTCCATCTTATCTTACTTAACATTTCACCTATTCTGTTAAGGTTTCTTGTAATCTTATTGTATCTATCACTATAGTATCTATTTCCTATTGCACTAGTAGTTGTAATAAGTTTATTGCGAACATACCTGTCATATTATATCCAGTAATCTCTTTCTTCTAGTAACTTTTTTTCTTCTTGCGACTTCATTTAGTCAGAACTATTTTCACTTTCCGAGTTTTGGTTAACGAAATTAAAATTTTCTGATTCACTTTCTTCATCAGTTTGACTACATAAAAATCTTCATATTCGTACCAATTATTATTTTTTTCTTTTATTTGTTGTAGACTCATTATAAATTGTGTCGTATCTATATATTTTACACCTTTTTTCTTTAGCTTTGGGCATTTATTAGCATAATATCATTTTTCATTGCAATTCCAACATTTACATTCTTTAAGTTTTTCTATTCAATTGGTTTTACATATTTTCTTTTCCTAAATTTTCCCTTATGCTTAAATTTTTTTCTGGTTTCAGGGGTATTTCTATACCTTTTAAATCTCTTTTTCCTATAAGGTTTGTAATAAGGTTGTTGGTTTTGTCTACTGTAATTACTATATCTTTTATATCTCTTGTGTTGATGTTTCTTTTTATGCTTTTTTTATATTTATTTTCTCTTTTATTGTCATCACATCCGAATACTAATCTTCTTTCCGTAAATCCACATACCTCTCTTAATCTTATTTTCTTATCTTTTTTAATCTTTTGTTGCATTATATATTCTTCACATTTTCGCATTAGATATGCTCTTAGTACTCTTATTCTTTCTCCTAATGTATTTTCTCTTGGTTCTAGTTGGGTGTATTCCTTTGATATTTCTGTGTTATAATGTATATGTGGGTGGTCATAATAAAGTTGTTAGTATATTAAACCTTCTTCTGGCAAGAATCTTGCTTCATAAAAGAACTTACTAAAACTTATTGTGTATTCTGGTAATTTATTAATTTTACAACATTTCATGTTATTTAGATTCATTATTATCTCAGTTTTTCTTTCTGCGAGTACGTTTTCTCATGCTACCAACCATTTTTCTCCTAAAAATTCTCTTTTTAGTATGATATCAAATATTATTAGCATAGATTTCCAATCTCCTGCATGGCTAAATACTTCTCCTCTTAATTGGTATGCTATGAATTTTATCCAATAAGCTACTTTTCCGATTAATGTTTTAGATATCAACTCATACATATATTCTAGGTTTTCTGTTTGTGTGGAGTTCATTAATGCTATATACATTCCAAGATTTCAATCATTTATTCTTCTTCCTATTTCTTGTTCATCATAAACATTGTCTAAGTCTAAAAAATATCCATTCTAATTTACGCCTTGTGTCATTGATCCTACAAATTCTTTAAATTCAGCTTGTTGTCCTACTGGTATATGATTTGGTAACCTAGTTTGTCTTCTATTTATTATTTCAGGTTGGGATCTACTAAATTTTTTTCTGGGTAATCATTCGCATTTTTATTTATTATATCATCAGTTTATATTTCTATAGGATTATTAAATTCATCATCTATATCACTTTCGGGTTCTTCTTCTATAATTGCATTTACACTTTTCATTTTCTGTCAGGCTACTATTATCTGGTTATTTACCTTTGCCATCTCCGAGTCTTCTTCCTCTTCTATGAATTCTGCTACTTTTACCTCTTGGTTTAATAAATCAAAGTTGTTGTCTTCGTTAGTATCGCTCTCAGTCTTTTCACTACTAGATGTAGTTTCTTCACTTGTTCTATTATTTCTTACTTTCTTTTTTCCTTTTAACCTTTTTATCTCTTCTCTTAGGATCTTTATTTCATCTTTTATTTCTCCTAATTCTTGTTTTACATCAGTTAATTCTTGTTTCACATCTTTCAATTCCTCTTTTGTTTATTTTAGTTCTACTTTGGTTTCTTTTAATTCTTTCTTTGTATCTTTAAATTTGTGTTTGTATTGTTTATATTTGTTGTACCATTCCTCATTATTGTGTGTTTTTAATTTGGTATTTTCTGTTTCTAATTCACATAATTTTCATTCTTGTTTATCTAATTTTAGATTTAAATACTCGTTGGTTGTTTTCTCTACGTCTTTTAAGTACATGTTTTCACTTTTTGAATTATTGTCTGGTGTGGTTTTTTCTTTTCTTTTCATTGGTTCATACTTGTATCGTTCTCTTTCCAGTATATTTTTTCCATGGTTTCTTAAAAACGTAAGTACACTAGGTTCTTGATTTTCCATTTAAAATTATCTTTTCTTACTCAATATTTCTAGGCTATCTAATAATTTTTCTACTTTCTTTGGCAGTCTTGGTTTTATTTTACTAATATCTACCATTATTGGTTCTTTACTCATTCTCCAAGCATCTATTGGTACTATTTCTGGTTGTTGATTTGTAGTGCTAATTATAGTGTTTTCTTTGCTCGTACTAGGTTCATCTTCTTCTACTTGTTTACCTTTATCTTTACATTTTTCTTCTACTAATATGTTTAATTTTTCCAATATTATTTTAAATGTTGGTATCTCAGATACGTTCCATAATTTTGTTAATTCTTCTCTTATTATTTCTTGCATTTTTGTTTGGTTTTCTTTTAGTTCATCCATTAATACTAATGTATTCTTCATTTGTTCTTTTACTACTATTTCCCCCCATAATGCTCTAATTTTTTCGTTAGAGCTCGTCATGATTATTAATTCTTTTTCTCCATCCGTCTCCCATATCTATCCATATTTTATCAAACTTTTCACATTGTTGTTCTAACTTTCTTATATTTTCTTCTAGCTTTATTTTTTTGCCTTATATTTTAAGTATTTGAGCTGTGAGAATATTTTTTCTGATAAAATTCTTCTTATTAATTTTATTTTCTATTTTTTCTCTATTATTTCTTTCTATATGTTCATGCTTTATTCACGAATCTTGTTTTTCCTTGGTCATTTATTTCAATTCCATTATTATTTATCTTATAATTTATCATGGTTAAAAAGTCACTTCCTAGAAGTAGTTCATTAAGACTATCATATTCTATTACTCCTATATTTGTCTTATACTCTAAATCTTGGATTTTGAATTTTAAATTAATACTTTTGGTAATTATTATTTCTCTTTCATTTCCAGGATAATTATAAGTTTGTGGGTCTATTAAATTACAATCATTTTCATCAATTTTACTTATATGTATAAAACTTTTTATAGCTCCGGTATTTACTTCAGCTATACAGTCTGTTGCTATCATCCCTTTAAATATTATTACTTTAATTTTTAATCTATTTGTGTTTATATTTATTAAGTCTAATATTCTAGGTTGTATAGCACTAGTTTGTCGTGACATTGTTGGTTCTCTCGTAATACTTAATCTAGATCCTTCTATTTTTGGTATTAGTCTTTTGGATGGTGTAAGGGTTCTTGTATTAAAATCCATATATATTTCTTCTGCTTTAGTTATTTTGGAATTTTCTTTATGTTCTATCTGTTCTAATAGTTCCTGGTACATCCTTGGTACTAATATATTCATTTCATGTTGTTTCTTTACATGGTGGTTTCCGGTTAGGGCATATATCATTTTGTTTCAATACTTATGACTTTACTTCCTGGTGGCATTGTTATTCCATCCAATTTGTAATATAGTATGGTCTTTGTGTTCATCTTTTAATGATATACTAAAGTCTGGTTGTACCGTATATTTTAATTTCTAATATATTAAATTTCCTTTTACTACTGATATTAAAGCATCTTGTAGATTTCCTAATATCCTATCATCTAATATGTATAGGTGTATCTATGTTTTTCTGAAACTATGCTTTTATAGTAAATTCTACTCCTCCAAAGTATATGTTCCTATATTTTTTAGCTTCCCTAGTAGATAGTTTTGATAACTCTCTTTTTATTACTTCATTTGTTATCAAGTTTATTTTCGTTCTTCCATTTACACTCATTGTATCAATTATATTTTCATGCTTATGTGCTATGTACCTTATTTCTTTATTTCTTTCAAACCATTTTGTTTTAAATATTTTCTTTATAGATAATTCCTCTTTTTCATCTTGTATCTTCTAATATGTTTCAGGCTTAAAGCTTAATGTTTGTGTTGATCCTCCTTCATATGTATTCATTTGATAATATGTTTCTTTAGAGTCTTGAGCTTACGTTTTCATTAATAGAGTGAGATATTCATGATAGAGCGTAACTCTTACAATAGCCTCGACTAATGATTATCGAGAATGGGATATCGATGATATGTGATAAGTCAACATGTGGTCTGCATCACATCCTTAGAGGATGTAGTATGTCTCACCTGCTACGAGTAGTGGCTACTCGTGATGGACACATGGATACTTTGGAAGTATTGGTATACCCTGCTGATATACTGTTTGTTATACTTGTCTAAAGTATGATCAGCGTGTGGGAGATAGAAGTTCTTGGACTTGAGGTCAATACATGCGTTGTCTACAAAGTAATGTACTTTGATCCTGTCCTAAGATCAAATGCCTTATAGGTTGAGATACGGCTTGTATTGGGTACATTACGATGTGGATTAAAAGTGGTAGTTGAGCCAAGATTTGGATTCATTCCTCGAATGTATATTCGGAAGAACACTCGGATTCTCAGTAATATTAAGTTGACTAAGTCGTTGGCCAACGCAATAGACGTATTTAGAATATGGTCTAGTTGTCAACTAATATAGATGTGATACAATGATTAAGCCATTTGGATAGACACTTGACAAATCCTAAGCTTGATCGGGTGTGTCGTGAATGAAAATTTTATCTTACCACATAAAGGTTAAGCTGGATTCATGTAAACATACTTCACATATTGAGTTCGTCTTCTGGCACCGCCTAGGAGTTCCGCGTAGACCTTAATTTGATTAATGTCGATATGAGAAGGCCTATAGGGTCACACTATGTCGATTGTCCGTTTAGATCTAAGGATGTATTGAAAGAGTAATTAAATGTTCGATTTGGAATCGAGATATTTAAATGAATAATAATTATTTTAATTAAGTCAAAATTGGATTTTGGATTTAATTAAGAATGCACGGAAAATAAATAGAGATAGTGCAGGTGCATGTCGAGCGCCGCGACGCCCATACCCTTGGGCCGGGGTGTAGTGCAGTAGCACGTCGAGCTCCGCGACGCCCATACCCTAGGGCCGCAGTGCCTCTGCGTCGATTTTTGGGCCAGGCCCAAGGTCAAACCCTAATCCAATTTTGACCTAATTTTCAACTATAAATAGAGGCATTCCCTTTCATTATTAACACACCAATTTTCTGAAAATCATTCTAAGCCTTAGAGACTTAGAATCAAATACTCTCTCGAACCTCTGCCGGATTTCCTAGCTTTCCGAAGGAGAAATACATTGAAGCTTGGAGTTTGCAATCGGAAGGGCAACCGCGTATGCACCTTACAGTAGAAAAAGATTCCAGATATTCAAACTTGTAAGTTTATGCTTTATGTTACAATTTTAATTTTTATTTAACTATACCAGAAATGTTGTTGGGGTAAGTAAGAAACAAAATTTTAAACTTCCGATGTGTCTTACTTATATGCTTTGTACCCAACAAAACCCTACAAAGACTTGCTGAAATACTATGGGGAGAATGAGAAGACATTTCCGATGCTAACAAAGATTGCTCAAGATGTGTTAAACATTCAAGCGTCATCAATAGTGTCTGAAAGCGCCTTTTCCGCGGGAAGATTTCAAATTGGAGAGCACATACATTCATTGGCGGGAGACACAATGGAGATTGTAGTTCTATTCAGAGACTGGATTCGTGCGGAGCGTAGGAGGTGCAGTCAACTGGAGACCAACGAAGAAGAAGACAACAACTACAACGAAATATTGTCCGAGGGAGCAGGAAGCGACGTTGAAGAATTTGACAAACAAATTCCAATTCCAACAGAAGATTCTCAAGACATTGTGAGGAAATTCGAAAGGGTATGGCTGAATATGTAATTTTTTTAATTACAATTTTAATATTTTACTAAGTCATTTGCAACTTTTGAACAACACCACAAAGTTGTAATTTTGAAATTGTATTACTATATCATATTTCTATGAAATAATATAAGAGACACAAAAACAACATTGGGATGTTTTTATTACATTATCTTGTTCAATTATTGGAGTATTTGTATATAACTATATATTGTTTTTATAAATTAAGTGGCCAGAAAAAAAAATCCTGAGTCCCTACCCGACCCCGTTCCGGCGGGATGTGGGACGGGACGGGACCTCCCACCGTCCCGCCTATCCCGGCCCGCCGGAACCCGAATCCCGACCCTCCCCCGCATCCCACAGGGAACCACGCCGGCCCGACCCGTTGGACACCCTTAGTTTCTACCAACTCCCCCCTCCCTCTCCTCCTTGATCATAATATTCTCTAAGATTTTATGTAAATGATAAATCTTAAAAATCAATCACTAAATTATGTTCAATTTCAAACTAGTTGGAACTAACAATATGAATCATCTATACATGTAGAAGATCCATCGCGTTTAGTTGACTATTTTTTTAGTTGTTACCCTACTGCAATCGTCTCCATTTCTTTAGAATTGACACTAGCTAAACTTTGCCAAATTTTCATATTGCAGTAATATTGTTAAGGTGAATCATGAATAGGTGTACTAAATTTAATATTATTATAGTATGTGCTATCTTAATGTATTAAAGTTCATTCCTTTTGCTACCAAAATGTGGTTTACCATAAATCCAGAGGCCCTAGATTTTACAAGATTCAAGTTTCTAGTAGGCATAAATACATGTCCATAGTTTTTAAGTAGCAGTTGTTTAACTATTTTCCATTCTAAGTTGGGTAAGTACGATGTTACAGAAAGTTTCAAAGTTGCATTATTGGATTCTTACTTTAATTTTCATCCTTTTCTAACTGTTTTTCAAGAAGTATCCTCATTTTGAATACCCTTTAATAAATTAATTCACCCCTATAAATTAAAAGGTATTTTCACTAAATTACTCTTAATTAAATAATATCAATTGAATATGATTTCTTGATTACGTAAAAACGCACCTATCCAAATAAGGGTAAACATGGAAGAAAATATTAATGTCTTCTTAATTATGTAAAAAATTATTTATTTTAAACTAAATATAAAAGCTAAAAATATCATATAATATGAATCGGAGAGAGTAATGACTAGGTCATGCTTCTATCAACAGTAATAGAAATATACAGAGAACAAATTACATGCAATTTTTATTTTGAACAGGTGAAAAAATTACATGCAAATTTTGATCTTTACAACCATGCGGTGTTTCTCAAATTTAGCCCTCATGTATCATTTTAAACAATAATAACAGTCCCACAATTATATCATTTGCAAATTGTTACAATAGTCTAGCTTACAAGAGCAGAAAATAATTTCATTATAGATAAAGATGCATACCTTGTAACATATATGTACTTTTTCAAAATGATCTATCAATCCAAATAGCTAGCCGTCTCCACAAGGAGGGTAACAAAAGAGGAAGAAAACACACCAAAAAGCAGGTGAGCATTAGATAAACTAGAGTGTCAATAGGAAATTCAATCTAATGAGTAATATCTTGACGACGTTTCTCTTGATTCACCTAGTTGTATGGCTTTTGCCCAGATTATTGGGGATCATCTTGCTGCCCCTCACCGATATGATCTTAGCTCTTGCTCTGCTGATATAGAAATATGTCCACCTTCCTTTGGCTCGTGTTATACATGGAAAACAAGAATGTGGGAACCCCTGGATATCAATATTTGAGACAAACATTAATTATAGAGACAACTTTTGCCCTGTTGGCCATAAAAATTAGTATTCATCTTTTTCCGCAACAATTTTTCACTTTATTGAAATTAGTGTTCGGCTATGAAATTATCTCCACATGTATTTCCACCAACAAGGAACCATGTTTTGGATGCTCCAAAAAGTCTTGCCACTCATATTTGTTCTTCTAAAATGGGACCTTCGAGTGAAAAGAGATTGTCAAGCTCCAGAACCTCAGGCATATCATGAAGAAACGATTTGAACCAATGTGTTGAGTCAACGATGATAGTGGTGCTTGCTCTCTGTTATGGCTAGGAAAATGAAAACGTGCAGCATTTTCTTCAGCTGAAGCTTTTAAAGCCTGACAAGTCACTACTAAAATATCACTATTTTTCCACTCAAAAATATTTAGTGCCTTCTCACAGATGTTTTTGTAAAGAATGGATCTTGGGCCTAAGTCAACCCCAAAAACTAGCTTGTAGGGTGAGGATTATCCAAGTTCATATAAGGAGTTCATGTTCCCATTGAATTTTCGATGTGAGACTCTTAACACTCCCCCGCACACCCATACCTCGTTAACTGGAGCGTGGACAATATAATTTGCAGGCCCAACATCGACAAACAAAGAATTGGAATGGGTCTGGCTCTGATACCATGTAAAGTATGGATTTCGGGCCTAACTCAACCCCAAAAGCTAGCTTGTAGGGTGAGGATTGTCAAAGTCCATATAAGGAGTCCATGTTCCCATTCAATTTCCGATGTGAGACTCTTAACACTCCTCTGCACGCCCATACCTCATTAACTGAAGCATGGACAATATAATTTGTGGGCCCAACATCGACAAACAAAGAATTGGAATGAGTCTGGCTTTGATACCATGTAAAGAATGGATTCCGGGCCTAACTCAACCCCAAAAGCGCTAGCTTGTAGGGTGAGGATTGTCCAAGTCCAGATAAGGAGTTCATGTTCCCATTCAATTTTTGATGTGAGACTTTTAACACTTTCTGCACTCCCAGACCTCGTTAACTAGAGCGTGGACATTATAATTTGGGGGTCCAACATCGACGAACAAAGAATTATAATGTGCCTTACTCTGATACCATGTAAAGATTGGATTTTGGGCCTAACTCAACTCCAAAAGCTAGCTTGTAGGGTGAGGATTGTTGCAAGATCAATTCTTTACAATTTTGATTGGTCAATGAGAAAAGAAAAATAATAGTGTTTTCACTTGAAAAAATTAGAAAGTTTTCCAGCGTTTTAATTGGAACATGTTTCCCTCCATACGTTTTCCCTATGAGCTGGTTTAGTTGGAATGTCATATTTGATAATACAAATTTCCCACTAATTGTCCGTGCAAAGAACCTCTCTTTCTAGTAGTCAGTAAAGGAAGCTCATTTTTATTGACAGCAGCACTTGGAACACAAGAAACATATGTCAAAAGAACTCCTTTATACAACACTTTCAATGTACAAGTCAATAATAATTATTCACACACAAAATCTCCTCCAAACTCACCCTAGGGAAATACTTAGTTTATCTAGTACACCTTCACGAAAGGAATTGCGGGACGCGCAACTAGATCTTATATATTATATTACATATTTGTTGGGGTACGCGCCACCCGATCCAATATATATATATATATATATATATATATATGTTGCGGGACGTGCAACCCCATCCAATATTATATATATATATATATATATGTGTGTGTGTGTGTGTGTGTGTGTGTGTGTTTGTGTGTGTGTGTGTGTGTAACGGAACGTGCAACCCGATCTAATATTTTATATATATGTATTTGTTGCGGTATGCGCAACCCGATCCAATTTTTTATATATATGTTGCGGACCCCGATCCAATTTCTCCGCAATAATTTCTTTTCCTCTATGCGTTTTTTTCTTTTCTGTATTTTTGTGTTCTACACGTTCAGTAAATAAAATAATTTTTTTCATTTATTTATTTTGGGACTTTACATTCTCCCCTCCTTAAACAACATTTGTCCTCGAATGTGAATAAGGTCGTAACACATGCACATAGACACGCACACTGCACAGACATAAAATACAACTTAACATTTTTTATTACCTAACTCAAACAGGAATGGCTATTTGAATTTCATCACGTCTTCGGCTTCCCAGGTTGCTTTTTTTGTGGAGTGATTTCTCCATAGAAATTTCACAGAAGAAATATCTTTATTCCTAAGTCGCTTAATCTGGCTATCCAGTATTTCTACCATAATTTCTTCATATTGAACCTCTTCATTCAGGACTATCTCTTGGGGTTGGATGACATGACTTGGATCGTGCAAGTATTCGTAACATTGACACATGGAATACCGGATGCACCACTTCCAATTCTTGTGGAAGTGCTAGTTCGTAAGCCACATTCCCCACTCTTCGTAAGACCTCATATGGTTCAATAAACCTTGGGCTCAACTTCCCTTTCTTGCCAAATCGCATCACCCACTTCATTGGAGAGACTTTGAAAAATACTTTCACCCCTTCCTGAAATTCGATATCACTTTTGTGATGATCCGCATAAGACTTATGGCGGCTATGAGCTGTCTTGATCCGCTCCTGAATTATCTGCACTTTGTCGTTTGTTTCTTGAATGACTTTTGGTCCAAACGGTAGTGTTTCGCCCACCTCGAACCACCCAAGCGGAGATCTACATTTTCGCCCATACAATGCTTCAAACGGAGCCATCTGTATACTTGAATGGAAATTGTTGTTGTATGCGAACTCAACAAGACATAGATGGTCCAACCAGTTACCCCAAATGTAAAACACACAAGACTACAACATGTCCTCTAATGTTTGAATTGTTCATTCAGCATGTCTATCTATTTGCGGATGGAAGGCCGTGCTCAAATTAACCTTTGTCCCGATGCCCTGCTGAAAACTTTGCCAAAAGTGTGAAGTTTACTTGGAACCCCTATTTGAAATAATTTGTAATGGAATCTACTGTAACCTCACTATCTCTTTCAAATAAATCTGTGCATATTGCGGCGCCCGATACGTAGTCTTGACTGGTAGGAAATGGGCTGACTTTGTAAGCCGATCTACAATCACCCAAATAGAATCATAACCTTCTCGAGTTTTCGGTAAACTAGTCACAAAATCCATATGAATCAACTCTAATTTCCACATAAGGGATACCAATGTCCTGAAGTAGTCTGTCGGGTTTTTGATGTTTGTCTTTTACCTGTTGACACGTAAGACACCTTCCGACAAACTATGCAACATCTCTCTTCATTCCATCCCACTAGTAATTTGCCTTGAGGTCCTGATACATTTTCGTTGATCCTAGATGAACGGAATACCTGGTGTTGTGACCCTCATTCAAGATCTTCTTTTTTAGTTCCCTCACCTTAGGAACACATAACCTACCCTTATACCGAAGGGTACCGTCATTTTCCCCTAATGTAAATTGTGAAGGTTTTCCTCGTTGAATCTTCTCTCGAAACCTAACAAACTCTATATCCTCAAACTGACTTTCTTTTATTTCTGAAGTTAAGGCAGACTGAGAGGTACCATGCACCATCACCTTGCCTTTGCTGACCTTAGTTAGACTAACCCCCGAGGTTTCCCAATTTTTATACCTCACGAACAATACCTCTCTTTTGTATTGTCAAGCGGGCCAAGCTGCCTATTGATCTCCTATTGAGTGCGTCAGCCACCATGTTAGCTTTTCCAGGATAGTAAAGAATGTTAAGGTCATAATCCTTAAGCAACTCTAACTATCTCCTTCATCGGAGATTCAGATCCTTTTGCGTAGTTATGTACTGTAAACTCTTGTGATCTGTAAATATATCTACATTCACGCCATACAAATAGTGTCTCCACATTCGTAAGGTGAACACTACCGCGACCAATTTCAAGTCATGAATTGGATAATTCTTCTTATGTATCTTCAATTGTCGAGATGCATACGCAATAACTTTTCCAAACTGTATCAAGACACATCCTAACCCAACCTTAGAGGCATCACACTAGACTGTGAATCCTTCTTGTCCCGATTGTATGGATAGGACTGGCGTAGTAGTCAATAACTCCTTTAGTTTCTGAAAACTTGCCACGCATGCCTCTGACCACTGGTACTTAACTGATTTCTGAGTCAATCGGATCAAGGGAGCAGCGAGACTAGAGAAACCTTCTACAAATCTTCTAAAATATCCAGTCAAACCCAAGAAACTCCCAATTTCTGTCGGAGTGGTAGGCCTTGGCCAGCTCTTCACTGCTTCTATCTTTCGAGGGTCTACCATAACTCCATCCCTTGACACAACATGGCCCAATAAAGCTACCTTTTCCAACCAAAATTCACACTTTGAAAATTTAGCATAAAGTTTCTCCTGTCTTAAGATTTGAAGCACTACTGTAAAGTCTGGGAAGTTATGTTTCATGTGTGTGCAGTTTGCATGTCTATGTGCATAGGTTACGACCTTACTCACATTCGAGGACGAATGTTGTTTAAGGAGGGGAGAATGTAAAGTCCTGTAAAAAAAAAAAAAAAAAAAACAACACATACACACACGTCCACACTAAACCAACCCCTCTCTCCCTCAACCCCTCCTTTCACTCCCTCACGTCACAAAAATCTGTACAAACATACACTTTTATATACAACACACACGACACAACACACACATACACTTTTATATACAACACAACAAAAGGGGGACAGAACATAGAAAGCAAAAGCAATCTGGAAGAAAAAAATTAAAGTAGTTTTAGCAAAAGAGTTTGAGATCTTCATTCGCGGTTACGAAGCAACAAAGGTGAGTTTTCTCACTCAAAGTTCTTAGTAAAATCCTTTATTTTTAAGTTGCAATACATGTTAGAATATAATCCGGTTATTGAAAGAATGAGCATGAAATTTATGATTGTTTAATAACTAGTTTGGATTGTGCAATTGTAATCTGTTATACTAGGCTATACTTGTTAGAATTGGATGAAATTTTACAGAGTTGTACATATTTCTGTTACGGTCAGTTTGAGACTTTATGGGGATAAATCCGACTAACGGATTGAGAGTTATCGCTGTTTAAACATTCTGCCTCGGATCAACCGAAGTCTGGAAGGGCAGAATGTAGAACGTAAACACTGTACAAATAGGTAAAGCATATGAAATATTGTGCTGAATAAAAGTTATATATTACTCTGTCCTCGACAGTTTGATACTTTACGGGGATAAATCCGACTTACAGTTTGAGAGTTATCGCTGTTTAAACATTCTGCCTCGGATCAACCGAAGTCTGGAAGGGCAGAATGTATAATATAAAAAATGTACAAATAGGTAAAGCATATGAAAGATTGTACTGAATAAAAGTTATAGATTACTCTGTTCTCGACAGTTTGAAACTTTACGGGGATAAATCCGACTTACGGTTTGAAAGTTGTAACCCTTACAAGTGAAAAGGGTGAAATATTGAAGGAAGGAAATATTATTCGAGTTTTTTGAACATATGACTTTTTTAAACAAATAAATAAGTGCATTGGATCGGGTTGCACGGACCGCAACAAATAAGTGCATTGGATCGGGTTGCACGGACCGCAACAAATTAGTGCATTGGATCGGGTTGCACGGACCGCAACAAATATATATATAAATGCATTGGATCGGGTTGCACGTACCGCAACAAATATATAAATGCACTGGATCGGGTTGCACGTACCGCAACAAATATATAAATGCACTGGATCGGGTTGCACGTACCGCAACAAATATATAAATGCACTGGGTCGGGTTGCACGTACCGCAACAAATGTATAATATGTTATATGGGAAAAAGCAGGAGTACTGATTAAACTAAGTTGTTTTTTTCTAAGACGAGTGGGGAGAAAATTTTGCACGTGAATATTTATTGATTTATTTAATAAAAAGGTTGTAATCTGTTTATTTCAACATGCTTATTATTTTCTTATAATGTGATTGTAATTAAAAATATTGTGAAGTTACTTTGGACTGTAAGGTAAGATTCTCACTCGACCGGATGGTAGGGTGACTCTTTTATTTAACATATTTCAGAAGGCACGATAGAGGAAAAGCTCAAGAAGGCTAGCGATCGTCCCTTGACCTCATCGTACCACCAATCTATTATTTCGAATTTGGTGAAAGTTACTCTAGACTAAGTTTGTTTAAAGAATTAAGTTTTATTATCTCGGGGAATGCCCCACATGAGATTGTTCTTCGTAAACTTCAAATTGATTATTTTATATATTATTTTCGCAAATACCTGTCTAATTTAGGAAGAAAATGAAGTAAATGGTTCGCCTGGAAAGGGATAGTTGTCCAGGTGCCATCACGCCCTAAAGAAAGACTTGAGAAAAGTCGGGGCGTGACAAGTTGGTATCAGAGCTAAACCAGGTTAAGAGATCTTAGGAACTTTCTTTGAGTTGGGTGTTTGAACGCTTACTTATTGTGACGGTGTGCGCGCCACCTTAGTAATAAGTGAACGGAATAACATCCTAAACAGTTTCCCTTCTTTCATACACTTCTCGTGCTTATCTTGGGTCTTTTTAAAGACTTGGTTCTTCTCTACCTCTTTAAAAGGGTCTCAGGGAAGGTCTCCAAGTCCGACCCGATAGTGTTCCTCGACGAGGTAGAAGATCTAATGTTTACCCTAGAATGTGTGGAGACGTATGGCGTTAATTTGGTGAGTGCACGTTTAGTGGATGATGCAGGGGTGTGGTGGAGGAATTTTAAAAGAAATCGTCCCCTGATGTCACCATAAGTGACGTGGGGGGAGTTCAGGGGTGCATTCATTAAAAAATTCTTGCCTAATACGCGCAAAGATGCGCTCAGACGGGAATTTGAACAGTTAAAGCAAGAGGACCGCAGTGTGCAAGAATATGATAGGCAGTTCGTGAGATTGTCAGCATACAACACACATGTCGTTCCTACAGAAAGGGAGAAGGTCAAAAGATTTGTTGAGGGTTTAAACCCAAACCTGGCGGAGAAGGTAGTGACATTAGCCAATGATCGGACCTATCTTCAGGTCGTCGACATGGCTATGAAGGTAGAAAGTTTTGCTAAAGCAAAAAGAGAGTATTCGTAGAAGAGGATTCGATCGTTAGGATCCTTTAATCAGAATCAGAACCTGAGGCAAGAGGGCAGCAAGGGTTCGTCAAAACCGAACCAGTCAGTAGGCTAGTCTCATTTCAGGCCTCATGAGTATAGATGGGTCAATCATCAAGGTGGCAAGGTCAAGGCCACCGACCCTAACACAAGAGGTGACAACCCGATTTGTAAGGTTTGTCAGAAGAAATATATTGGAGAATGTTGGTTCTCACCAAAAGGATGTTACAACTGTGGAGAACCAGGCCACCATGCTAGGGATTGCAAGAGGAGAGTCCAAACTCAATTTTCTCATGGGAGGTCAGAAGCAACCACAGCCGCCTACAAGGGAAATCAGGGAAACCAGTCCCGACAGGGTCAGGGAGGTCAACAGTCCAACAATTTTAATCGGCTTTACGCTTTGCCCCAGAGGAATGAGGCGGAGGAATCTAATGCTGTGGTCACAGACATTTTGCTGGTCTCGAGTATTCCTGCATTTGTAATATACGATCCCGACTCTACATTTTCATATGTGTCAATGGGTTTTGCTAAGAATTTACATGTAGAACCTTCCTGTTTAAGTGAAGCTTTTGAGGTTATGACACCCGTAGGGGCCTCAGTTTGGGCCTCTCGAGTAGTTAAAAATTTATCATTAGAAGTGAATGGCAGAGGAACAATAGTAAATCTAGTACTACTTGATATGGTAGATTTTGACATCATTTTGGGTATGGATTGGTTGTCAGCATGTTATGCCGTGTTAGATTGCCGACGAAAGATAGTGAAACTATCTTTTCCTGGGAACCAAAGTTGTTATAAAGGGTAAGATTGGAATATCCTCACGTCGACTTATTTCCTATCTTAGGGCTCAAAAGTTATTAAGAAGTCACAAAGTGGAGTACGATATCCTGGCTAATATAGTAGATACCCAAAAAGAATCCCAGTGATGCAAGATCTCCCTATTGTTCAAAATTTTCCTGAGGTTTTTCTGAAGATCTTCCAGGCCTTCCTCCTGATAGAGAAGTGGAGTTCACTATAGAGTTAATTCCGGTACAAGACCTATTTCTATTCCTCCATATCGAATGGCCCCAAATTGAATTGAGAGAGTTAAAAGAACAGTTGAAGGATCTTACGGATAAAGGTTTTATAAGGCCTAGTGTTTCCCGCAGGGTACACGATCCTTTTTGTGAAGAAGAAAGATGGATCGCTCCGAATATGCATTGATTATCGACAACTTAATAAGGTCACGATCAAGAACCGATACCCATTACCAAGAATCGATGATCTTTTTGACCAACTTCAAGGAGCCAGTTATTTTTCCAAGATTGATCTTCGTTCAGGATATCACCAGCTGAAAATAAATCCGGATGATATATCCAAAACAGCGTTTAGAACCCGATATGGTCATTATGAGTTCTTGGTCATGTCTTTTGGGTTAACCAATGCTCCAGTAGCTTTTATGGATCTCATGAACAGAATCTTCAAACCATTCTTAGATTTGTTCGTGATTGTATTCATAGATGATATCCTAATTTACAGCAAGAGTGTTGAAGAACATGAAGAACATCTGAGGGTAGTGCTTCAAACCTTGAAACAAGAGAGACTGTACGCTAAATTTTCAAAGTGTGAATTTTGGTTGGAAAAAGTAGCCTTCTTGGGCCATGTTGTGTCAAGGGATGGAATTATGGTAGACCCCCAAAAGATAGAGGCAGTGAAGAACTGGACAAAACCTACCACTCCGACAGAAGTTAGGAGTTTCTTGGGTTTGGCTGGGTATTATAGAAGATTTGTAGAAGGCTTTTCTAGTCTTGTTGCTCCCTTGACCCGATTGACTCAAATAGCGATTAAGTACCAGTGGTCAGATGCATGTGAAACAAGTTTTCCAATCAAGGAGTTGTTGACTCATCGCACGATCCTAACCTTACCATCGGGACAAGAAGGGTTCACAGTCTATTGTGATGCCTCTAGGGTTGGGTTAGGATGTGTCTTGATGCAATTTGGAAAAGTTATTGCGTATGCATCTCGACAATTGAAGATACATGAGAAGAATTATCCAACTCATGACTTGGAATTGGCCGCGGTAGTGTTTGCCTTACGAATATGGAGACACTATTTGTATGGGGTGCATGTAGATATATTTACAGATCATAAGAGTTTGCAGTACATAACTACGCAAAAGGATTTGAATCTCCGACAAAGAAGATGGTTAGAGTTACTTAAGGATTATGACGTTAGCATTCTTTACCATCCTGGAAAAGCTAACGTGGTGGCTGATGCACTCAGTAGGAGATCAATAGGCAGTTTGGCCCACTTGACAGTATAAAAGAGAGGTATTGTTCGTGCAGTACAAAAATTGGGGAACCTCAGGATTAATTTAACTGAGGTCGGTGAAGGTAGGGTGGTGGTACGTGATACCTCGCAGTCTACCTTAACTTCAGAAATAAAAGAGAGTCAGTTTGAGGATATGGAATTTGTTAGGTTTCGGGAGAGGATTCAACAAGGAAAACCTTCACAATTTACATTAGGAGGAAATGATAGTACCCTTCGGTATAAGGGTAGGTTATGTGTTCCTTAGGTAAGGGATCTAAGAAGAAGGATCTTAAACGAAGGTCACAATACCAGGTATTCCATTCATCCAGGATCAACGAAAATGTATCATGATCTCAAGGCAAATTACTGGTGGAAAGGAATGAAGAGAGATGTTGCAGAGTTTGTCGGAAGATGTCTTACGTGTCAACAGGTGAAAGCCAAACATCAAAAACCCGGTGACCTACTTCAGGACATTGGCGTCCCCATGTGGAAATGGGAGGCGATTCATATGGATTTTGTGACCGGTCTACCGAAAACACGAGAAGGTTATGATTCTATATGGGTGATTGTAGATCGACTTACAAAGTCAGCCCATTTCCTACCAGTCAAGACTACATATCGGGCACCGCAGTATGCACAAATTTATTTGAAAGAAATAGTGAGGTTACACGGGATTTCATTGCAAATTATTTCGGATAGGGGTTCCCAGTTCACCTCACACTTTTGGCAAAGTTTCCAGCAGGGCCTCGGGACAAAGTTCAAGTTGAGTACGACTTTCCATCCGCAAACCGACGGACAAGCTGAACGAACAATTCAAACATTGGAGGACATGCTGCGGTCTTGCGTGTTGGACTTCCAGGGCAACTGGTTGGACCATTTATGTCTAATTGAGTTCGCCTACAACAACAGTTTTCATGCTAGTATACATATGGCTCCGTTCGAAGCATTGTATGGGCGAAAATATAGATCTCCACTTGGGTGGTTCGAGGTGGGCGAAACACTACTGTTCGGACCCGAAGTCATTCAAGAAACAAACGATAAAGTTCAGATAATTCGGGAGCGGATCAAGACAGTTCATAGCCGCTATAAGTCTTATGCGGATCATCGCAAAAGAGATCTCGAATTTCAAGAAGGGGAGAAAGTGTTTTTAAAAGTCTCTTCAATGAAGGGAGTGATGCGATTTGGCAAGAAAGGAAAATTGAGCCCAAGGTTTATTGGACCATATGAGATCTTACGAAGAGTGTAAAATGTGGCTTACGAACTAGCCCTTCCACAAGAATTAGAAGCGGTGCATCCAGTGTTTCATATGTCAATGTTACGAAAATATTTGCATGATCCAAGTCACGTCATCCAACCCCAAGAAATAGTCTTGAATGAAGAGCTTCAATATGAAGAAATGCCCGTAGAAATACTGGATAGACAGATTAAACGTCTTAGGAATAAAGATATTGTATCCGTGAAGGTCCTATGGGGAAATCACTCCACAAAAGAAGCAACCTGGGAAGCCGAATACGCGATGAAAATCAAATATCTATTCTTGTTTGAGTAACGTAATAAAATGTGTTTAGTTACGTTTCATGTGTGTGCAGTTTGTGTGTCTATGTGCATGTGTTACGACCTTATTCACATTCGAGGCCGAATGTTGTTTAAGGAGGGGAGAATGTAAAGTCTTGGAAGTTGTGTTTCATGTGTGTGCCGTTTGCATGTCTATGTGCATAGGTTACGACCTTACTCACATTCGAGGACGAATGTTGTTTAAGGAGGGGAGAATGTAAAGTCCTGTAAAAAAAAAAAAAAAAAAAAACAACACATACACACACGTCCCCACTAAACCAACCCCTCTCTCCCTCAACCCTTCCTTTCACTCCCTCACGTCACAAAAATCTATACAAACATACACTTTTATATACAACACACACGACACAACACACACATACACTTTTATATACAACACAACAAAAGGGGGACAGAACATAGAAAGCAAAAGCAATTTGGAAGAAAAAAATTAAAGTAGTTTTAGCAAAAGAGTTTGAGATCTTCATTCGCGGTTACGAAGCAACAAAGGTGAGTTTTCTCACTCAAAGTTCTTAGTAAAATCCTTTATTTTTAAGTTGCAATACATGTTAAAATATAATCCGGTTATTGAAAGAATGAGCATGAAATTTATGATTGTTTAATAACTAGTTTGAATTGTGCAATTGTAATCTGTTATACTAGGCTATACTTGTTAGAATTGGATGAAATTTTACAGAGTTGTACATCTTTCTGTTACGGTCAGTTTTGGACTTTACGGGGATAAATACGACTAACGGTTTGAGAGTTATCGCTGTTTAAACATTCTGCCTCGGATCAACCGAAGTCTGGAAGGGCAGAATGTATAATGTAAAAATTGTACAAATAGGTAAAGCATATGAAAGATTGTGCTGAATAAAAGTTATATATTACTCTGTCCTCGACAGTTTGATACTTTACGGGGATAAATCCAACTTACGGTTTGAAAGTTGTAACCCTTACAAGTGAAAAGGGCAAAATATTGAAGGAAGGAAATATTATTCGAATCTTTTGAACATATGACTTTTTTAAACAAATAAATAAGTGCATTGGATCGGGTTGCACGGACCGCAACAAATAAGTGCATTGGATCGGGTTGCACGGACCGCAACAAATAAGTGCATTGGATCGGGTTGCACGGACCGCAACAAATAAGTGCATTGGATCGGGTTGCACGGACCGCAACAAATAAGTGCATTGGATCGGGTTGCACGGACCGCAACAAATATATATATAAATAGATTGGATCGGGTTGCACGTACCGCAACAAATATATAAATGCACTGGATCGGGTTGCACGTACCGCAACAAATATATAAATGCACTGGATCGGGTTGCATGTACCGCATCAAATATATAAATGCACTGGGCCGGGTTGCACGTACCGCAACAAATATATAATATGTTATATGGGAAAAAGCAGGAGTACTGATTAAACTAAGTTGTTTTTTTCTAAGACGAGTGGGGAGAAAATTTTGCACGTGAATATTTATTGATTTATTTAATAAAAAGGTGTAATCTGTTTATTTCAACATGCTTATTATTTTCTTATAATGTGATTGTAATTAAAAATATTGTGAGGTTACTTTGGACTGTAAGGTAAGATTCCCACTCAGCCCCGGATGGTAGGGCAGACTCTTTTATTTAACATATTTCAGGAAGGCGCGATAGAGGAAAAGCTCCGCAAGAAGGCTAGCGATCGTCCCGCAGCCTCATCGTACCACCAATCCATTATTTTGAATTTGGTGAAAGTTACTCTAGACTAAGTTTGTTTAAAGAATTAAGTTTTATTATCTCGGGGAATGCCCCACATGAGATTGTTCTTCGTAAACTTCAAATTGATTATTTTATATATTATTTTCGCAAATACCTGTCTAATTTAGGAAGAAAATGAAGTAAATGGTTCGCCTGAAAAGGGATAGTTGTGCAGGTGCCATCACGTCCTAAAGAAATACTTGAGAAAAGTCGGGGCGTGACAACTACCCTTAGATGTTCTTCATGTTCTTCAGCACTCTTACTATAAATTAAAATATCATTGATGAACACAATCACGAACAAATCTAAGAATGGTTTGAAGATTCTGTTCATGAGATCCATAAAAGTTGTTGGCATTGGTTAGCCCGAAAGACATGACCAAGAACTCATAATGGCCATATCAAGTTCTAAAGGTTGTTTTGAATATATCATCAGGATTTATTTTTAGCTGGTGATATCCCGAACGAAGGTCAATCTTGAAAAAATAATTGGCTCCCTGAAGTTGGTCAAAAAGATCATCAATTATTGATATTGGGTACCGGTTCATGATCGTGACCTTATTGAGTTGTCGATAATCGATGCACATTCGGAGTGAACCGTCTTTCTTCTTCACAAAAAGGACTGGTGCACCCCACAGGGAAATGCTAGGCCTTATAAAGCCCTTATCCATAAGATCTTTCAATTGTTCTTTTAACTCTCTCAACTCAACTGGGGACATTTGATATGGAGGAATGGAAATGTGTCTTGTACCCAAAATTAATTCTATAGCGAACTCCACTTCCCTGTCTGGAGGATGGCTTGGAAGATCTCTAGGGAAAACCTCCGGAAACTTGGTTCTTCGAACTACTTAATCAAGAGTGACATTAACCAATCCGAAGCAATGGATTTGGTGGAACAATGAGGCTACGGGACGATCGCTAGCCCTGTTGTGGAGCTTTTCCTCTATCACGCTTTCCTGAAACATGTTAAATAAAAGAGTCAGCCCTACCATCCGGAGCTGAGTGAGAACCTCACCTTACAATTCAAAGTAACCTCACAATGTTTTAAGTACAATCTTACTATAAACATAATAAGCACGTTATGAAACCATATTACAACACTTTCAATGTACAAGTCAATAATAATTATTCACACACAAAATCTCCTCCCAACTCACCCTAGGGAAATACTTAGTTGCAGTACGTGCACCCGATCCAATATTTTATATATATGTATTCGTCGGTACGCGCAACCCGATCTAATATTTTATATATATGATGTGAAACGCGCAACCCGTTCCAATATATTTATATGTATGTATACTTCCTGAGTGATATTAAGACCACTTATGAATCTATCGGGGTGACGTAAGGTCGTTGTACCTCCGACTAACTTTACTGGAAAGAAGCTTTTAATGTCAACGACGATCACATCATACATGATTATCATACTGGGAACATAAGAGCACGAAGTCATGCATATCATAATAATAGACTTTCATACCTAGTCATATTTCCAGAAGATTCAAATAATAATTTTTTTTTTCAATTTTTCGCCTTCTCGCTTGTAAAGGTTATATCTCTCAACCCATAACCACAATTAAGGTGTTTCTTGAGCCGAATCGAAAGTAACACGGGGACCTATCACAATATCATATTTTATCTGAAAATACTTAGTGTAACTAGTACAAATTCACGAAAGAAACAACCCTATGAAAACTGTCTCGCCATAGTTTTGAAAAAAAAAAGACACAATATTAAAACAGTCATATCGTTTTATTCGTAAGTCGGATCAATCTCCGTAAGGTGTCAAAAAGTCAATAACAGAGAAAACTAGAACTTTTATTTAGCACAAACTTTCAGATTCTCTACTGATTTGTACAGTTTTCAGGTTATACGTTATGCCCTTCCGGATTTCAATCAATCCGAGTCAGAAACTTTAAACAATGATAACTCTCAAACTGTATGTCTGTTTTGGTCTCGTTTGGGCTCCATATGACCGTGAAAGAGAGATGTACAACACTGGAAAATGTAGTTCCATTCTAACAAGGATAACTCAATGAAAATAATCCGCAATTACATAACTCAAACTTGTTCCAAGATAGTACTTATTTTAATTTATTCATCACAACTTATTATAGCAATTTTAAGTTATATGGAGGCATCATCATAGAAAAAAAAGTAAATATTCAATTTCAGTGCTTGACATAAGTTAGTCAAAGAGTCAACTACTAAAAGTGTAAACGGCAACTATAGAAAATTCCACACAGTCAACATATCCAAACAACGTATGAATCATAAATGTTGTCTCTTGTGGCCATCAATAATATCTTAGTACTTGCAAATACCGTAGTTGAACATTTACAAACATTGGTCGGCTATTAACATGCATATTATATTTTAACATGCATTGTAACTCAAAACAAAAGATTTTACTAAGAAATTGTGAGTGAGAGAACTCACCTTTATTTCTCCGCAATAATTCTTTTTCCTCTCTGCGTATTTTTCTTTTCTGTATTTTTGTGTTCTATACGTTCAGTTCCTTCCCTTTTCAAAGTGTGCAGTGCATGGACATATGTTTGTGTTGTGTGTCGTGTGTGCCTAAAACTAGGGGATGGGGGAATATTGGTCAGATTTTTAAGGGGAAGAGGCGTGAGAGGTGTATTATATAGGTGTATGTACTGAGGGAAAAGGGGAACGTGAGGGAGTGGGTTGTTTTTTTAAATTTATTTATTCATTTATTTTGGGACTTTATACTTGTGGTCCGGTCCATCCCCAAACCCCGCACCGATCTTGTTTATTAGCAAGAAAGATAGGTATTTGCGTATGTGAATTGACTATCGTCAGTTGAACAAGGTCACCATTAAAAAGACGTTTCCACTTCCCAATATAGATGACTTGTTCGACTAACTTCAGGGTGCCCAATGTTTTTCCAAAATTGACTTTAGATCGGGGAATCATCAGTTAAAGGTTAAGGAAGTTGATATTCTAAATATCGCTTTCAGAACTCGTTATGGGTATTTCACATTTTTGTTGATGTCGTTTGTGTTGACAAATTCACTAACGGCTTTCATGGACCAAATGAAAAGGGTTTTCGAGCCTTATTTTGATTTATTCACCATTTTCCTTATTGATAATATCTTAGTTTACTTTCGTAGTAAGACTGATCATCCCAAACAACTAAGAATTGTGATGCAAACTCTTCAAGATCGTAAACTTTATCCAAAATTTTCCAATTGTGAATTTTGGCTGATATCAATAGCATTTCTAGGCCATATCATTTCAGGAGAAGGCCTAAGAGTGGACATTCAGAAAATAGACGCGGTGAAGAATTGGCCAAGACCGAATTCCTCAATGTAGATAAAAGTTTTTTGTGACTGGAAAGCTATTACAGACATTTAGTAGAGGTGTTTTCCTCTATCTCAGCTCAATTGACTAAGAAAAAACTCAAGTTTCAATGGTCAAATGCGTGCGGGTGAAGTTTAGAAAAGTTGAAAACGAGGTTAAATTTTGCTCTAGTTTTGACGCTAACACAAGGAACCGACGGGTTCCTGGTATATTGTGATGCTTCAGGAGCTGGTCTCGGATGTGTCATAATTCATCATGGTAAGGTAATGGCATATGCGTCTAAACAACTTAAGGTTCACGTAAATAATTATCTGACTCATGATTTGTAGTTGGCATCTGCGATTTTTGCACTAAAGATATGGCGTCACTACTTTATGGTGTTCACATTAATATTTTCATAGACCACAAAAGACTTCATGAGGTGTACTGGTGGAACGACATAAAGAAGAATGTAGCAGACTTTGTAGCTAAATGCCTAAATTATCAATAGGTGAAAACCGAGCACTAGAGGCATAGTGTGTTGGCTCAGAACATAGATATTTCTATTTGAAAATAGGAGATGATAAACATGGACTTCATAATAGGTTTTCCTAGCTCATCTGGAATACATGATTCGAGTTGGGTGGTTGTGGACCGACTTACTAAATCAACACACTTTCTGTCAGTGAAGACCACCGATTCAGCAGTAGATTATGTCAAGCTGTGTATTCAAGAAATTGTAAGGCTTCATGGGACCCAATGTCTATTATTTAAAATTCTGGCTCTCAATTTATAGGGAACTTTTGGAAGTCTTTTTTGAAAAGATTTGGTACCAAGGTAAATTTCAGCATAGCTTTTCATATCTAGACAGATGGCCAGGCAGAAAGTACTATTCAGATACTTGAGGATATGTAGAGGGCATGTGTCCTACATTTCAAAGGTAATTGGGATGATCACTTGCATCTCATCTAGTTTTCCTATAAGAACAGCTATCACACAATTATCAAGATGGCACCGTTGATACTTTGTATGGGCGAAGATGCAGGTCGCCAATTGGTTGGTTCAAAGATGGCGAAACAGAGTTATTAGGACTAGACTTAGTCCACCAAGATATGGAAAAAATCATGTTTATCTAGGAGCGATTGAAAATGGCTCATAGTTGCTAAAAGTCCATATATAATATTATAATGTACTTGATATATTATTTTTTATGATATAAAAGTTACAAGAATAGTTTTCATGCTGAAGTGCGAATAATAGGTACTAATTAATACGAATATTCATTCAATTTTCTTAATAGTAATATATTTAAATACTTCTGACTATTTCTTTTTGCCACAAAAAGATAATTGCCTGAAAAGTAAAACAATAAAAATATTAATATAAATAATCATATATTTATGGTTGATTGTTTTGTAATTGAGAGAGAATTGATAGCATTTAAGGTATACCATGTAGGTTACTTAATGATACAACATGTAATATTGAAAGTTGTTGTAGTTTGTATAATTTAGTTTTTAAAAGTTGTACTTATGAAAGTTCACCAATTAGTAATTCACTTTGATTATCATAGAGATATTTATTAAGTATTTGAATATTTCTTTTTGATTGAACATATAAGCACCTAAAGAGGCAAAGAAAAAAACCAATAGATGCGAATTTTCAAAAAAGAATTTTTTTCTGATTTTGAACGACTAGGACAAAAGATGTTGTGCAAAAGTCATAATATTTGTTAGCTTCATCACATTTATTACTATCTAAAAAGTGCATAAGTTTGTTCTAAGCCCAAGTTTTATCAAAGTCATCAACCCATTCTTCACTTTTTCAACTCATGTGTCATGAATCATAACTCACCCTTTTCTTCCTATTTTCTATTAATTTTGTAATTTGTAATTAAATACTATCACTTATTTTCAACCAATTTTTAAATTTTGAAAATAAATAATACCATTTATGATTTATAAAGTTGTACTCCCCAACTTGTAAAAGTTGTACATTAACAACTAATGTGACAAGAAAATTTTATTACAATGAACTACACAATTTTTTGCATAATGTCAATAATAACTAATTTAGAATTAAGGTGTATTCGATTAAAAAGGAGTGATAGCAAGTGAAAGCTTGCTTAATTATAGCCAATGGTATAAATATCTAATAATGCATGATGAATATTTATAGAGCCAATCATAACTAATTTGGAATTGAGATGTGGTCAATTGTTCGACCAAAAATATAAAACAAATTTACTCTAAAGTAAAAAACATCAGGGGCAAAAGTGTAATTTAAGATTATTTTCAGTTATTGCTGAGATTACAAAAAATCTTATTAATTATTACATTACAATTATAAATACTCTCACTTCCCAAAGAGAATTAAGACAAGCATCAATCTGTCACATACATACGTATATATATTTTTGTATAAAACTCATCTGGGGAATTAGTGAAAAACAATTCTTGGTTGATCATCAACTCAGTTTCTGACTTGGGTATCTTCTTTTTATCTCTAAAATTCTCACTTTATCTCTAAAATGTATTTTTGTATATATTTTTCTTTTTCATTTGTGTTTTTTGGGTTTGGTCCTTCGATTTGGATATATGTTCAAGTACTTTTTACCTAAAAATGTTCTTTTGTTTGATCATATCTGTGTGTAATGGGGTTATTTTTTTTTTAATCTTTGAGCATTTCTGTAATTTTTTCATTGAAGATATAGATAAATTTGGAATTTCGAAAAGATTGAGATTTGATTTTCAACACTCACTCCTCTTTGCAAGCATTAAAAAAGTGAGTTTTGATGATTGTAGGCATCTGTGTTTGTTTTTAATTTTTCTGTTTTCCCGGCATTTCTGCGTATATGTGTTTAGTAGAGTGTGTTATAAGTTTTTCTGAAGAAGATTGAAATTTGATGATAAATCAAGAGGTTCACAAATATAAATTTTCTCCTTGCCTTCTCTTTCTAATGACGGTTTATTTGTATGTTTTGTTCTCGAGTTTTAATATTTTCTCATAACGAAGGTTTGATCCTTTTCACTTTTATAGAACTGTATACTCATGTTTCTCGAATCGTTGAGGCTATTAATCTTTTTGTGATGTTGTTTCATTCTCGAGCCGGATGAATTTCATTTTTATGGTGGATTAGTTCTCCGGAGATATTAATTGATCTATTTCATGCCTCATATGTAGAATTTTTCTATCATTCCTTTCATCTTTTATAACTTATCTTAGCCTTGATCATTCGTCATGATATGACATTGGTGAAGTTTGGATGGTCACTGTTTTTCTTTATCTTGTACTTTAAAATTCCAACAACCTCTTTTATTAGGTGCGTTATGAATGTGTTATTAGGTTTTGAGGGCCTTCAAATTTAAGTAGATTTACTTCTTTAATATCTCCTTCTTTATACTAGCCGAAAGAATTTAGATGTGGGGATTGTTTCATCTTCTCTACCTGACTATCGTGTTTTGGTTTGACTTTTTGTATCATTCACTTGTGATTAAATGCAATATTTTCCCTAACTACTATAAGGGGTTATCTTTTATCAGACTAGGTCTTAAATATGTATATCCACACAATAGGATCATTTTTAAATATGATTAGCCCTTTTGAGATCTATTCTTAAATAAGTGAAACTTGTTGTACTTTTTAATTGCTGGTGGAATTTCCTAATGAGACAAGTTGTATTTGCGTTCCTCAGATTATTCCATTCCATCAAGAGCGGTGTAGATGGAGCAAGATCATGAAAATGTTGTGACCCCTGATATCATGGCGACACAAACTCAGATTCTTGAAGAGGTTACCTCTTCAATAGGGAAACAAGAAAATGAGGTCGAAAAGGATAGGAGAATCATGGTGAAAATGCTGAAAAACAGTTAGTGCTTTATCATCCTGCTATCGCTGTTGTTGATGTCGCTGCTGCTATTGCTAAGGTTAAATGTCCCCTGCTCGAAGAAGCTCCTTAGAAAATTATACATCTAAGGCTGCAGAAGTTGGGGCATTTGCTGTGCAGTGTGCTAGATGTTTCAAATGGCGTTACATACCTACAGCAGAGAAGTATGAAGATATAAGGGAGCACCTATTGGAACAATTTTTATTGTGAAATAGCACGTGAATGGGATTCTAATAAATCATGTAAAGATCCACCCGATCTCACTCAAGATGGAAGCAGGCCGTGGGCAATTGATAAGCCTAATATTCCTCTGCCGCCGCCAGGGTGGAAACGCCTTTTAAGAATCAGAGCAGAAAGTGGCACCAGCTTTGCAGATGTGTATGTCTTGCATTTTTAAGCTAGGATCCTTAACAATTGATGCTTTCCTTTTAAGCTAGGATCCTAGTAACTAATAATGTCGTGGTTCTTTAATTTGTTTTCTTATCATGATTTTATAGGTATTATGTTACGCCATCTGGGAAGCAACTTCGTTCCAAGGTTCAAATTCAAAAGTATGTTCATTTTATTAAGTTAAACTGGCTTTGCAAAGTGTGTATCTTTTCTTAATGCTTTCATGGATTGGTCTAAATTGTATGTAGTGATAATAGGGATATGTATTTCATTTGCATTTCTGTTGTGGTGTTTCTTAATTTTCTTTCGTCCCAGGTACTTGGAGCAACATCCGGAGTATGTGGCACAAGGTGTAAAGGATACCCAGTTTTTATTTCAGATCCCAAGACCGCTACAACAAAACTATGTTAAGAAACGTCCAGCACCCTCACTCGATGGTATGGATGTGTTATAGACATACTTAAATAATAAATAAGATCAAGAATTTTGATGAGATTTACATGTGACATGCCTGAAAATAATAAAGTTTGCTTCTGCACGTATCTAAGCATTTGAGTCTTACTCATTATTTGTGTTTGGATTAGTTGAATGTTAAAAATCATATCTGCTCAGGAAAACCACAGAGTTCATAGCTAAACATTGTTCGAAAGAAAGGTAAAAGAAAAAATATTATTCAATTAGGATACTACTTTGTACTCCCCTCTAAATGTGCTGTGGACTATTTGTCTATGTATAATGAATCATATGTCCTAAATGATACAATATGGTGAACACTTCAGAATGTCATTATGTCGTAATAATCCACCTAACATCTTAGGAGACACCTCACTATTGGTTTTTTCCTTCCCGCATTTAGCCGCTATTCCTCTTGATACAAGTTAGATTCAACTATTTTACTCTATGTTGCATCCTAGTTATCACTTTTTGACCCGTAAATCATACTTGTCAACCATGTAAGATCAAATTTTCCAAAACTAAATATTTATATAGAAACCTTGTGACAGATTTTCTCTTGTGTATATCATAATTTATGTTATAATGTCCTTGATCCTTGTCAACTAATAACTTTTGCTGGTCTTGTTATTAAATTTGTTACTCAGTTGCTTGAACTTCTTGTTAGATTTTTCAGCTACAATCGGCTCAAAATTTGTACTTCATCACTGACAGAAAGCATATCTATTGTTGTGATAGTTAATCCCATCTCATGGGTCGTTCCTGATGGAAATACGGGTTTGCTTGGTGGACCAGCGCTGTCTGCACCTTCTGATGCAGTCCCGCTAGATGTACCGGTGTCGTCTGCACCGTCTGATGCAGCTCCGCTCGATGTACCAGTTCCGTCTGCACCTTGTGACGCAGTCTCGCTGGATGTACCAGATGGTAACTATCCAAAGAAACCCAAACTAATGGTTGAGAGTGATGAAGTTGTCAAAGTCTGACGACTTTCATCTTCTTTGTTTTGGATGCTGAGGTTTCTGGTTTTTGTCACTTTAGTTTACTGTAGGACTTATGATCAGAATATGGATAGTCTAAAAAGTTATTTTTATGTATATGTTTTGATGAAATCTTGTTAAATGATCGAAATAATGCTTTTTGATTGAAATATAGTATTCTTTTCATAGTATTGCTGGTAATCTGATAGTAATTGTGGCTCTGCCTGCACCACCTGCTTCCATTGTGTGATATTCATATACAATACCCCTTGACGTAGCATTTTCCACTTTCTGTTTTGATTTTTGAACTTTCACCTATGTGATTTGCCTATTTGTGCGTGTTTGGTATTTCTATTTTGCTATTTGGTTAGATAAAATATTTTGCTAAATATGTTATTCCAGAAAAATAAAATTCTTAAAAATGAGGAAAATGACTTCCTTAATAAATGTAGGGAAAATAAGTTACACGTTCATTGTTTCCTCCCCCAACACCCTCCACCCCCACCCATCTCGCCCCCGTTGTCCACCTCATCTCGCCCCCATTATATTTTGCTAGATTACATATAAATATTCTTGGGATAGCATTTTTGGGTTACCTACCAATTGCTACAAAATAAGTAAAAGATTCACTTATTTTAAAGCAAAACATCATTTTCCTACCAAACACACCCTTTGTCTTTTGTGTTACCATTTTCCAACCCTGAAGAGGGTAGGAATATAGATGGCATATTAACATATTCATATGTAGGTTTAACAAATAATAGGCATGTAGTACGGAAGCGGGTATTATTAACTCAAAATTCATTTTTTAAATAATAGTCTACAACCTTCTATCAACATTTAACATCATAATTGCAGAGATGTATACTTATCAAGATTATATTTAGAAACACATAGTCTAAAAACATACCTCTTAGCAGAATATTAAGATCACCGGAGATACTCAACCCACCCTGGCTCTGCCTCCCTTTTTTCCTCTCTGGTGACGGGATAAATGGCCTAGGTGCTGGGAGTTGCTCGACAGATCCTTCATTATCTATTATGTATCCCAAATATTCTATATTATTTCTGAAGATTTCAGATTTCTTTTCAGATAATAATATTTCATGCTGTTTCACAGTTTTTATAAATTCTTCTAGATGTTTTATATGATTTTCCAAATCATCACTATATATTAATATGTCGTCAACATATACTATACAATATTCTGTTAATTTTCTGAACACTTGGTCCATTCTTCTTTGAAATATTTGTGGTGCATTTTTTAATCCAAAGGGCAGTACATTCCGTTCGTAGTGTCCTTGAGGGGCACTAAATGTTGTTAAAGCTTTTGATTCATTTTTTGTTTTATTTGCCAAAATCCACTTTTACAATCAAATTTACTGAACTATTTTTTATTCCTTAATCTATTAATAAGGTTTCTTTTGTATGATAAAAAAATATCCATCAAATACAGTTTTCTTGTTTAGTTCTCTTTAGTCAATCACCATTCTAGCCTTTCCTCTTTTTTATTCACTATGTGTTTTAGATATTTTCCATCTATATGGTTTTAATACGTCTTTCTTTGCTAGACATAAGTCTGCTCCGCTGTCAATAAAGATCTTTTGTTTTATCATTTTATTAGGTTTGTATTCTATATGAGCTTCTATGTAGATTGCTACCATCTAATTATTATTTTCTAAATTCATTTCTCTTAATCTTTGTTGAAGCTCTTCATCTTGTTCCATTTCTTTTACTTCTTCTAGTAATTTATTCCATCTTATCTTACTTAACATTTCTCCTATTATGTTAAGTTTTTTTGTAATCTTATTGTATCTATCACTATAGTATCTATTTCCTATTGCACTAGTAGTTGTAATAAGTTTATTGCGAACATACCTGTCATATTACATCCAGTAATCTCTTTCTTCTTGTAACTTTTTTTCTTCTTGCGACTTCATTTAGTCAGAACTATTTTCACTTTCCGAGTTTTGGTTAACGAAATTAAAATTTTCTGATTCACTTTCTTCATCAGTTTGACTGACATAAAAATCTTCATATTCGTACCAATTATTATTTTTTTCTTTTATTTGTTGTAGACTCATTATAAATTGTGTCGTATCTATATATTTTACACCTTTTTTTCTTTAGCTTTGGGCATTTATTAGCATAATGCCATTTTTCATTGCAATTCCAACATTTACATTCTTTAAGTTTTTCTATTCAATTGGTTTTACATATTTTCTTTTCCTAAATTTTCCCTTATGCTTAAATTTTTTTCTGGTTTCAGGGGTATTTCTATACCTTTTAAATCTCTTTTTCCTATAAGGTTTGTAATAAGGTTGTTGGTTTTGTCAACTGTACTTACTATATCTTTTATATCTCTTGTGTTGATGTTTCTTTTTATGGCTTTTTTTATATTTATTTTCTCTTTTATTGTCATCACATTCGAATACTAATTTTCTTTCCGTAAATCCACATACCTCTCTTAATCTTATTTTCTTATCTTTTTTAATCTTTTGTTGCATTATATATTCTTCACATTTTCGCATTAGATATGCTCTTAGTACTCTTATTCTTTCTCTTAATGTATTTTCTCTTGGTTCTAGTTGGGTGTATTCCTTTGATATTTCTGTGTTATAAGGTATATGTGGGTGGTCATAATAAAGTTGTTGGTATATTAAGCCTTCTTCTGGCAAGAATCTTGCTTCATAAAAGAACTTACTAAAACTTATTGTGTATTCTGGTAATTTATTAATTTTACAACATTTTCATGTTATTTAGATTCATTATTATCTCAGTTTTTCTTTCTGCGAGTATGTTTTCTCGTGCTACCAACCATTTTTCTCCTAAAAATTCTCTTTTTAGTATGATATAAAATATTATTAGCATAGATTTCCAATCTCCTGCATGGCTAAATACTTCTCCTCTTAATTGGTATGCTATGAATTTTATCCAATAAGCTACTTTTCCGATTAATGTTTTAGATATCAACTCATACATATATTCTAGGTTTTCTGTTTGTGTGGAGTTCATTAATGCTATATACATTCCAAGATTTCAATCATTTATTCTTCTTTCTATTTCTTGTTCATCATAAACATTGTCTAAGTCTAAGAAATATTCATTCTAATTTACACCTTGTGCCATTGATCCTACAAATTCTTTAAATTCAGCTTGTTGTCCTATTGATATATGATTTGATAATCTAGTTTGTCTTCTATTTATTATTTTCAGGTTGGGATCTACTAAATTTTTTTCTGGGTAATCATTTGCATTTTCATTTATTATATCATCAGTTTCTATTTCTGTTTCTATAGGATTATTAAATTCATCCTCTATATCAATTTCGGGTTCTTCTTCTATAATTGCATTTACACTTTCCATTTTCTGTAAGGCTACTATTATCTGGTTATTTTCCTTTACTATCTCGGAGTCTTCTTCCTTTTCTATGAATTCTGCTACTTTTACCTCTTGGTTTAATAAATCAATGTTGTTATCTTCGTTAGTATCGCTCTCAGACTTTTCACTACTAGATGTAGTTTCTTCACTTGTTCTATTATTTCCTACTTTCTTTTTTCCTTTTAACCTTTTTATCTCTTCTCTTAGGATCTTTATTTCATCTTTTATTTCTCCTAATTCTTGTTTTACATCAGTTAATTCTTGTTTCACATCTTTCAATTCCTCTTTTGTTTGTTTTAGTTCTACTTTGGTTTCTTTTAATTCTTTCTTTGTTTCTTTAAATTTGTGTTTGTATTTTTATATTTGTTGTACCATTCCTCATTATTGTGTGTTTTTAATTTGGTATTTTCTGTTTCTAATTCACATAATTTTCGTTCTTGTTTATCTAATTTTAGATTTAAATACTCGTTGGTTGTTTTCTCTACGTCTTTTAAGTACATGTTTTCACTTTTTGAATTATTGGCTGGTGTGGTTTTTTCTTTTCTTTTCATTGGTTCATACTTGTATCGTTCTCTTTCCAGTATATTTTTTCCATGATTTCTTAAAAACGTAAGTACACTAGGTTCTTGATTTTCCATTTAAAATTATCTTTTCTTACTCAATATTTCTAGGCTATCTAATAATTTTTCTACTTTCTTTGGCAGTCTTGGTTTTATTTTACTAATATCTACCATTATTGGTTCTTTACTCCTTCTCCAAGCATCTATTGGTACTATTTCTGGTTGTTGATTTGTAGTGCTAATTATAGTGTTTTCTTTGCTCGTACTAGGTTCATCTTCTTCTACTTGTTTACCTTTATCTTTACATTTTCCTTCTACTAATATGTTTAATTTTTCTAATATTATTTTAAATGTTGGTATCTCAGATACGTTCCATAATTTTGTTAATTCTTCTCTTATTATTTCTTGCATTTTTGTTTGGTTTTCTTTTAGTTCATCCATTAATACTAATGTATTCTTCATTTGTTCTTTTACTACTATTTCTTCCCATAATGCTCTAATTTTTTCGTTAGAGCTCGTCAGGATTATTAATTTTTTTTCTCCATCCGTCTCCCATATCTATCCATATTTTATCAAACTTTTCACATTGTTGTTCTAACTTTCTTATATTTTCTTCTAGCTTTATTTTTTTGCCTTATATTTTAAGTATTTGAGCTGTGAGAATATTTTTTCTAATAAAATTCTTCTTATTGATTTTATTTTCTGTTTTTTCTCTATTATTTCTTTCTATCTGTTCATACTTTATTCACGAATCTTGTTTTTCCTTGGTCATTTATTTCAATTGCATTATTATTTATCTTATAATTTATCATGGTTAAAAAGTCACTTCCTAGAAGTAGTTCATTAAAACTATCATATTCTATTACTCCTATATTTGTCTTATACTCTAAATCTTGGATTTTGAATTTTAAATTAATACTTTTGGTAATTATTATTTCTCTTTCATTTTCAGGATAATTATAAGTTTGTGGGTCTATTAAATTACAATCATTTTCATCAATTTTACTTATATGTATAAAACTTTTTATAGCTCCGGTATTTACTTGAACTATACAGTCTGTTGCTATCATCCCTTTAAATATTATTACTTTAATTTTTAATCTATTTGTGTTTATATTTATTAAGTCTAATATTCTAGGTTGTATAGCACTAGTTTGTCGTGACATTGTTGGTTTTCTCGTAATACTTAATCTAGATCCTTCTATTTTTGGTATTAGCCTTTTGAATGGTGTAAGGGTTCTTGTATTAAAATCCATATATATTTCTCCTGCTTTAGTTATTTTGGAATTTTCTTTATGTTCTATCTGTTCTAATATTTTCTGGTACATCCTTGGTACTAATATATTTATTTCATGTTATTTCTTTACATGGTGGTTTCCGGTTAGGGCATATATCATTTTGTTTCAATACTTATGACTTTACTTCCTGGTGGCATTGTTATTCCATCCAATTTGTAATATAGTATGGTCTTTGTGTTCATCTTTTAATGATATACTAAAGTCTGGTTGTACCGTATATTTTAATTTCTAATATATTAAATTTCATTTTACTACTGATATTAAAGCATCTTGTAGATTTTCTAATATCCTATCATCTAATATCTGTAGGTGTATCTATGTTTTTCTGAAACTATGCTTTTATAGTAAATTCTACTCCTCCAAAGTATATGTTCCTATATTTTTTAGCTTCCCTAGTAGATAGTTTTGATAACTCTCTTTTTATTACTTCATTTGTTATCAAGTTTATTTTCGTTCTTCCATTTACACTCATTGTATCAATTATATTTTCATGCTTATGTGCTATGTACCTTATTTCTTTATTTCTTTCAAACCATTTTGTTTTAAATATTTTCTTTATAGATAATTCCTCTTTTTCATCTTGTATCTTCTAATATGTTTGTGCTTAAAGCTTAATGTTTGTGTTGATCCTCCTTCATATATATTCATTTGATAATATGTTTCTTTAGAGTCTTGAGCTTACGCTTTCATTAATAGAGTGAGATATTTATGATAGAGCGTAACTCTTACAATAGGCTCGACTAATGATTATCGAGAATGGGATATCGATGATATGTGATAAGTCAACATGTGGTCTGCATCACATCCTTAGAGGATGTAGTATGTCTCACCTGCTACGAGTAGTGGCTACTCGTGATGGACACATGGATACTTTGGAAGTATTGGTATACCCTGCTGATATACTGTTTGTTATACTTGTCTAAAGTATGATCAGCGTGTGGGAGATAGAAGTCCTTGGACTTGAGGTCAATACGCGCCTTGTCTACAAAGTAATGTACTTTGATCCCGTCCTAAGCTCAAATGCCTTATAGGTTGAGATACGGCTTGTATTGGGTACATTACGATGTGGATTAAAAGTGGTAGTTGAGCCAAGATTAGGATTCATTCCTCGAATGTATATTCGGGAGAACACTCGGATTCTCAGTATTATTAAGTTGACTAAGTCGTTGGCCAACGCAATAGACGTATTTAGAATATGGTCTAGTTGTCAACTAATATAGATGAGATACAATGATTAAGCCATTTGGATAGACACTTGACAAATCCTAAGCTTGATCGGGTGTGTCGTGAATGAAAATTTTTTATCTTACCACATAAAGGTTAAGCTTGATTCACGTAAACATACTTCACATATTGAGTTCGTCTTCTGGCACCGCCTAGGAGTTCCGCGTAGACCTTAATTTGATTAATGTAGATATGAGAAGGCCTATAGGGTCACACTATGTCGATTGTCCGTTTAGATCTAAGGATGTATTGAGAGAGTAATTAAATGTTCGATTTGGAATCGAGATATTTAAATGAATAATAATTATTTTAATTAAGTCAAAATTGGATTTTGGATTTAATTAAGAATGCACGGAAAATAAATCGAGACAATGCAAGTGCACGTCGAGCGCCGCGACGCCCATACCCTTGGGCCGCGGTGCAGTGCAGGAGCACGTCGAGCTCCGCGACGCCCGTACCCTAGGGCCGCGGTGCCTCTGCGTCTATTTTTGGGCCATGCCCAAGGTCAAACCTTAATCCGATTTTGACCTAATTTTCAACTATAAATAGAGGCATTCCCTTTCATTATTAACACACCAATTTTCTGAAAATCATTCTAAGCCTTAGAGACTTAGAATCAAATACTCTTTCGAACCTCTGCCGGATTTCCTAGCTTTCGAGGAGAAATACATTGAAGCTTGGAGTTACTCTGTCTCGACAGTTTGATACTTCTGAGGATAAATCCGACTTACAGTTTGAGAGTTATCGTTGTTTAAACATTCTCGCCTCGGATCAACCGAAGTCCGAAGGGCAGAATGTATAATGTAAAACTGTACAAATAGGTAAAGCATATGAAAGATTGTACTGAATAAAAGTTATAGATTACTCTGTTCTCGACAGTTTGAGACTTTACGGGGATAAATCCGACTTACGGTTTGAAAGTTGTAACCCTTACAAGTGAAAAGGGTGAAATATTGAAGGAAGGAAATATTATTCGAGTCTTTTGAACATATGACTTTTTTAAACAAATAAATAAGTGCATTGGATCGGGTTGCACGGACCGCAACAAATAAGTGCATTGGATCGGGTTGCACGGACCGCAACAAATAAGTGCATTGGATCGGGTTGCACGGACCGCAACAAATATATATATAAATGCATTGGATCGGGTTGCACGTACCGCAACAAATATATAAATGCACTGGATCGGGTTGCACGTACCTCAATAATTATATAAATGCACTGGATCGGGTTGCACGTACCACAACAAATATATAAATGCACTGGATCGGGTTGCACGTACCGCAACAAATATATAAATGCACTGGGCCGGGTTGCACGTACCGCAACAAATGTATAATATGTTATATGGGAAAAAGCAGGAGTACTGATTAAACTAAGTTGTTTTTTTCTAAGACGAGTGGGGAAAAAATTTTGCACGTGAATATTTATTGATTTATTTAATAAAAAGGTTGTAATTTATTTATTTCAACATGCTTATTATTTTCTTATAATGTGATTGTAATTAAAAATATTGTGAGGTTACTTTGGACTGTAAGGTAAGATTCTCACTCAGCCCCGGATGGTAGGGCTGACTCTTTTATTTAACATATTTCAGGAAGGCACGATAGAGGAAAAGATCCGCAAGAAGGCTAGCGATCGTCCCGCAGCCTCATCGTACCACCAATCCATTATTTTGAATTTGGTGAAAGTTACTCTAGACTAAGTTTGTTTAAAGAATTAAGTTTTATTATCTCGGGGAATGCCCCACATGAGATTGTTCTTCGTAAACTTCAAATTGATTATTTTATATATTATTTTCGCAAATACCTGTCTAATTTAGGAAGAAAATGAAGTAAATGGTTCGCCTGGAAAGGGATAGTTGTCCAGGTGCCATCACGCCCTAAAGAAAGACTTGAGAAAAGTCGGGGCGTGACAAGTTGGTATCAGAGCTAAACCAGGTTAAGAGATCTTAGGAACTTTCTTTGAGTTGGGTGTTTGAACGCTTACTTATTGCGACGGTGTGCGCGCCACCTTAGTAATAAGTGAACGGAATAACATCCTAAACAGTTTCCCTTCTTTCATACTCTTCTCGTGCTTATCTTGGGTCTTTTTAAAGACTTGGTTCTTCTCTACCTCTTTAAAAGGGTCTCAGGGAAGGTCTCCAAGTCCGACCCGATAGTGTTCCTCGACGAGGTAGAAAATCTAATGTTTACCCTAGGATGTGTGGAGACGTATGGCGTTAATTTGGTGAGTGCACGTTTAGTGGATGATGCAGGGGTGTGGTGGAGGAATTTTAGAAGAAATCGTCCCCTGATGTCACCATCAGTGACGTGGGGGGAGTTCAGGGCTGCATTCGTTGAAAAATTCTTGCCTAATACGCGCAAAGATGCGCTCAGACGGGAATTTGAACAGTTAAAGCAAGAGGACCGCAGTGTGCAAGAATATGATAGGCAGTTCGTGAGATTGTCAGCATACAACACACATGTCGTTCCTCTGAAGAGAGAAGGTCAAAAGATTTGTTGAGGGTTTAAACCCAAACCTGGCGGAGAAGGTAGTGACATTAGCCAATAATCGGACCTATCTTCAGGTCGTCGACATGGCTATGAAGGTAGAAAGTTTTGCTAAAGCAAAAAGAGAGTATTCGTAGAAGAGGATTCGATCGTTAGGATCCTTTAATCAGAATCAGAACCTGAGGCAAGAGGGCAGCAAGGGTTCGTCAAAACCGAACCAGTCAGTAGGCCAGTCTCATTTCAGGCCTCATGAGTATAGATGGGTCAATCATCAAGGTGGCAAGGTCAAGGCCACCGGCCCTAACACAAGAGGTGACAACCCGGTTTGTAAGGTTTGTCAGAAGAAACATATTGGAGAATGTTGGTTCTCACCAAAAGGATGTTACAACTGTGGAGAACCAGGCCACCATGCTAGGGATTGCAAGAGGAGAGTCCAAACTCAATTTTCTCATGGGAGGTCAGAAGCAACCACAGCCGCCTACAAGGGAAATCAGGGAAACCAGTCCCGACAGGGTCAGGGAGGTCAACAGTCCAACAATTTTAATCGGCTTTACGCTTTGCCCCAGAGGAATGAGGCGGAAGCATCTAATGCTGTGGTCACAGGTATTTTGCTGGTCTCGAGTATTCCTGCATTTGTAATATACGATCCCGACTCTACATTTTCATATGTGTCAATGGGTTTTGCTAAGAATTTACATGTAGAACCTTCCTGTTTAAGTGAAGCTTTTGAGGTTATGACACCCGTAGGGGCCTCAGTTTGGGTCTCTCGAGTAGTTAAAAATTTCTCATTAGAAGTGAATGGCAGAGGAACAATAGTAAATCTAGTACTACTTGATATGGTAGATTTTGATATCATTTTGGGTATGGATTGGTTGTCAGCATGTTATGCCGTGTTAGATTGCCGACGAAAGATAGTGAAACTATCTTTTCCCGGGGAACCAGAAGTTGTTATAAAGGGTAAGATTGGAATATCCTCACGTCAGCTTATTTCCTATCTTAGGGCTCAAAAGTTATTAAGAAGTCACAAAGTGGAGTACGCATATCTGGCTAATATAGTAGATACCCAAAAAGAATCCCCAGCGGTGCAAGATCTCCCTATTGTTCAAAATTTTCCGGAGGTTTTTCCTGAAGATCTTCCAGGCCTTCCTCCGGATATAGAAGTGGAGTTCACTATAGAGTTAATTCCGGGTACAAGACCTATTTCTATTCCTCCATATCGAATGGCCCCAGCTGAATTGAGAGAGTTAAAAGAACAGTGGAAGGATCTTCTGGATAAAGGTTTTATAAGGCCTAGTGTTTCCCCCTGGGGTACACCAGTCCTTTTTGTGAAGAAGAAAGATGGATCGCTCCGAATATGCATTGATTATCGACAACTTAATAAGGTCACGATCAAGAACCGATACCCATTACCAAGAATCGATGATCTTTTTGACCAACTTCAAGGAGCCAGTTATTTTTCCAAGATTGATCTTCGTTCAGGATATCACCAGCTGAAAATAAATCCGGATGATATATCCAAAACAGCGTTTAGAACCCGATATGGTCATTATGAGTTCTTGGTCATGTCTTTTGGGTTAACCAATGCTCCAGTAGATTTTATGGATCTCATGAACAGAATCTTCAAACCATTCTTAGATTTGTTCGTGATTGTATTCATAGATGATATCCTAATTTACAGCAAGAGTGTTGAAGAACATGAAGAACATCTGAGGGTAGTGCTTCAAACCTTGAAACAAGAGAGACTGTACGCTAAATTTTCAAAGTGTGAATTTTGGTTGGAAAAATTAGCCTTCTTGGGCCATGTTGTGTCAAGGGATGGAATTATGGTAGACCCCCAAAAGATAGAGGTAGTGAAGAACTGGACAAAACCTACCACTCCTACAGAAGTTAGGAGTTTCTTGGGTTTGGCTGGGTATTATAGAAGATTTGTAGAAGGCTTTTCTAGTCTTGCTGCTCCCTTGACCCGATTGACTCAAATAGCGATTAAGTACCAGTGGTCAGATTCATGTGAAACAAGTTTTCAGAAACTGAAGGAGTTGTTGACTACTGCACCAGTCCTAACCTTACCATCGGGACAAGAAGGGTTCACAGTCTATTGTGATGCCTCTAGGGTTGGATTAGGATGTGTCTTGATGCAATTTGGAAAAGTTATTGCGTATGCATCTCGACAATTGAAGATACATGAGAAGAATTATCCAACTCATGACTTGGAATTGGCCGCGGTAGTGTTTGCCTTACGAATATGGAGACACTATTTGTATGGGGTGCATGTAGATATATTTACAGATCATAAGAGTTTGCAGTACATAACTACATAAAGGATTTGAATCTCCGACAAAGAAGATGGTTAGAGTTACTTAAGGATTATGACGTTAGCATTCTTTACCATCCTGGAAAAGCTAACGTGGTGGCTGATGCACTCAGTAGGAGATCAATAGGCAGTTTGGCCCACTTGGCAGTACAAAAGAGAGGTATTGTTCGTGCAGTACAAATATTGGGGAACCTCAGGATTAATTTAACTGAGGTCGGTGAAGGTAGGGTGGTGGTACGTGATACCTCGCAGTCTACCTTAACTTCAGAAATAAAAGAGAGTCAGTTTGAGGATATGGAATTTGTTAGGTTTCGGGAGAGGATTCAACAAGGAAAACCTTCACAATTTACATTAGGAGGAAATGATAGTACCCTTCGGTATAAGGGTAGGTTATGTGTTCCTTAGGTAAGGGATCTAAGAAGAATGATCTTAGACGAAGGTCACAATACCAGGTATTCCATTCATTCAGGATCAACGAAAATGTATCATGATCTCAAGGCAAATTACTGGTGGAAAGGAATGAAGAGAGATGTTGCAGAGTTTGTCGGAAGATGTCTTACGTGTCAACAGGTGAAAGCCAAACATCAAAAACCCGGTGACCTACTTCAGGACATTGGCGTCCCCATGTGGAAATGGGAGGCGATTCATATGGATTTTGTGACCGGTCTACCGAAAACACGAGAAGGTTATGATTCTATATGGGTGATTGTAGATCGACTTACAAAGTCAGCCCATTTCCTACCAGTCAAGACTACATATCGGGCACCGCAGTATGCACAAATTTATTTGAAAGAAATAGTGAGGTTACACGGGATTCCATTGCAAATTATTTCGGATAGGGGTTCCCAGTTCACCTCACACTTTTGGCAAAGTTTCCAGCAGGGCCTCGGGACAAAGGTCAAGTTGAGTACGACTTTCCATCCGCAAACCGACGGACAAGCTGAACGAACAATTCAAACATTGGAGGACATGCTGCGGTCTGATGGCACCGTTCGATACTTTGTATGGGCGAAGATGCAGGTCGCCAATTGGTTGGTTCAAAGATGGCGAAACAGAGTTATTAGGACTAGACTTAGTCCACCAAGATATGGAAAAAATCATGTATATCTAGGAGCGATTGAAAATGGCTCATAGTTGCTAAAAGTCCATATATAATATTATAATGTACTTGATATATTATTTTTTATGATATAAAAGTTACAAGAATAGTTTTCATGCTGAAGTGCGAATAATAGGTACTAATTAATACGAATATTCATTCAATTTTCTTAATAGTAATATATTTAAATACTTCTGACTATTTCTTTTTGCCACAAAAAGATAATTGCCTGAAAAGTAAAACAATAAAAATATTAATATAAATAATCATATATTTATGGTTGATTGTTTTGTAATTGAGAGAGAATTGATAGCATTTAAGGTATACCATGTAGGTTACTTAATGATACAACATGTAATATTGAAAGTTGTTGTAGTTTGTATAATTTAGTTTTTAAAAGTTGTACTTATGAAAGTTCCCCAATTAGTAATTCACTTTGATTATCATAGAGATATTTATTAAGTATTTGAATATTTCTTTTGATTGAACATATAAGCACCTAAAGAGGCAAAGAAAAACCAATAGATGCGAATTTTCAAAAAAGATTTTTTTTCTGATTTTGAACGACTAGGACAAAAGATGTTGTGCAAAAGTCATAATATTTGTTAGCTTCATCACATTTATTACTATCTAAAAAGTGCATAAGTTTGTTCTAAGCCCAAGTTTTATCAAAGTCATCAACCCATTCTTCACTTTTTCAACTCATGTGTCATGAATCATAACTCACCCTTTTCTTCCTATTTTCTATTAATTTTGTAATTTGTAATTAAATACTATCACTTATTTTCAACCAATTTTTAAATTTTGAAAATAAATAATACCATTTATGATTTATAAAGTTGTACTCCCCAACTTGTAAAAGTTGTACATTAACAACTAATGTGACAAGAAAATTTTATTACAATGAACTACACAATTTTTTGCATAATGTCAATAATAACTAATTTAGAATTAAGGTGTATTCGATTAAAAAGGAGTGATAGCAAGTGAAAGCTTGCTTAATTATAGCCAATGGTATAAATATCTAATAATGCATGATGAATATTTATAGAGCCAATCATAACTAATTTGGAATTGAGATGTGGTCAATTGTTCGACCAAAAATATAAAACAAATTTACTCTAAAGTAAAAAACATCAGGGGCAAAAGTGTAATTTAAGATTATTTTCAGTTATTGCTGAGATTACAAAAAATCTTATTAATTATTACATTACAATTATAAATACTCTCACTTCCCAAAGAGAATTAAGACAAGCATCAATCTGTCACATACATACGTATATATATTTTTGTATAAAACTCATCTGGGGAATTAGTGAAAAACAATTCTTGGTTGATCATCAACTCAGTTTCTGACTTGGGTATCTTCTTTTTATCTCTAAAATTCTCACTTTATCTCTAAAATGTATTTTTGTATATATTTTTCTTTTTCATTTGTGTTTTTTGGGTTTGGTCCTTCGATTTGGATATATGTTCAAGTACTTTTTTACCTAAAAAATGTTCTTTTGTTTGATCATATCTATGTGTAATGGGGTTATTTTTTTTTAATCTTTGAGCATTTCTGTAATTTTTTTCATTGAAGATATAGATAAATTTGGAATTTCGAAAAGATTGAGATTTGATTTTCAACACTCACTCCTCTTTGCAAGCATTAAAAAAGTGAGTTTTGATGATTGTAGGCATCTGTGTTTGTTTTTAATTTTTCTGTTTTCCCCGGCATTTCTGCGTATATGTGTTTAGTAGAGTGTGTTATAAGTTTTTCTGAAGAAGATTGAAATTTGATGATAAATCAAGAGGTTCACAAATATAAATTTTCTCCTTGCCTTCTCTTTCTAATGACGGTTTATTTGTATGTTTTGTTCTCGAGTTTTAATATTTTCTCATAACGAAGGTTTGATCCTTTTCACTTTTATAGAACTGTATACTCATGTTTCTCGAATCGTTGAGGCTATTAATCTTTTTGTGATGTTGTTTCATTCTCGAGCCGGATGAATTTCATTTTTATGGTGGATTAGTTCTCCGGAGATATTAATTGATCTATTTCATGCCTCATATGTAGAATTTTTCCTATCTTTCTTTTCATCTTTTATAACTTATCTTAGCCTTGATCATTCGTCATGATATGACATTGGTGAAGTTTGGATGGTCACTGTTTTTCTTTATCTTGTACTTTAAAATTCCAACAACCTCTTTTATTAGGGTACGTTATGAATGTGTTATTAGGTTTTGAGGGCCTTCAAATTTAAGTAGATTTACTTCTTTAATATCTCCTTCTTTATACTAGCCGAAAAGAATTTAGATGTGGGGATTGTTTCATCTTCTCTACCTGACTATCGTGTTTTGGTTTGACTTTTTGTATCATTCACTTGTGATTAAATGCAATATTTTCCCTAACTACTATAAGGGGTTATCTTTTATCAGACTAGGTCTTAAATATGTATATCCACACAATAGGATCATTTTTAAATATGATTAGCCCTTTTGAGATCTATTCTTAAATAAGTGAAACTTGTTGTACTTTTTAATTGCTGGTGGAATTTCCTAATGAGACAAGTTGTATTTGCGTTCCTCAGATTATTCCATTCCATCAAGAGCGGTGTAGATGGAGCAAGATCATGAAAATGTTGTGACCCCTGATATCATGGCGACACAAACTCAGATTCTTGAAGAGGTTACCTCTTCAATAGGGAAACAAGAAAATGAGGTCGAAAAGGATAGGGAGAATCATGGTGAAAATGCTGAAAAACAGTTAGTGCTTTATCATCCTGCTATCGCTGTTGTTGATGTCGCTGCTGCTATTGCTAAGGTTAAATGTCCCCCTGCTCGAAGAAGCTCCTTAGAAAATTATACATCTAAGGCTGCAGAAGTTGGGGCATTTGCTGTGCAGTGTGCTAGATGTTTCAAATGGCGTTACATACCTACAGCAGAGAAGTATGAAGATATAAGGGAGCACCTATTGGAACAATTTTTATTGTGAAATAGCACGTGAATGGGATTCTAATAAATCATGTAAAGATCCACCCGATCTCACTCAAGATGGAAGCAGGCCGTGGGCAATTGATAAGCCTAATATTCCTCTGCCGCCGCCAGGGTGGAAACGCCTTTTAAGAATCAGAGCAGAAAGTGGCACCAGCTTTGCAGATGTGTATGTCTTGCATTTTTAAGCTAGGATCCTTAACAATTGATGCTTTCCTTTTAAGCTAGGATCCTAGTAACTAATAATGTCGTGGTTCTTTAATTTGTTTTCTTATCATGATTTTATAGGTATTATGTTACGCCATCTGGGAAGCAACTTCGTTCCAAGGTTCAAATTCAAAAGTATGTTCATTTTATTAAGTTAAACTGGCTTTGCAAAGTGTGTATCTTTTCTTAATGCTTTCATGGATTGGTCTAAATTGTATGTAGTGATAATAGGGATATGTATTTCATTTGCATTTCTGTTGTGGTGTTTCTTAATTTTCTTTCGTCCCAGGTACTTGGAGCAACATCCGGAGTATGTGGCACAAGGTGTAAAGGATACCCAGTTTTTATTTCAGATCCCAAGACCGCTACAACAAAACTATGTTAAGAAACGTCCAGCACCCTCACTCGATGGTATGGATGTGTTATAGACATACTTAAATAATAAATAAGATCAAGAATTTTGATGAGATTTACATGTGACATGCCTGAAAATAATAAAGTTTGCTTCTGCACGTATCTAAGCATTTGAGTCTTACTCATTATTTGTGTTTGGATTAGTTGAATGTTAAAAATCATATCTGCTCAGGAAAACCACAGAGTTCATAGCTAAACATTGTTCGAAAGAAGCGGAAAAGTAAAAATATTGTTCAATTAGGATACTACTTTGTACTCCCTCTAAATGTGCTGTGGACTATTTGTCTATGTATAATGAATCATATGTCCTAAATGATACAATATGGTGAACACTTCAGAATGTCATTATGTCGTAATAATCCACCTAACATCTTAGGAGACACCTCACTATTGGTTTTTTCCTTCCCGCATTTAGCCGCTATTCCTCTTGATACAAGTTAGATTCAACTATTTTACTCTATGTTGCATCCTAGTTATCACTTTTTGACCCGTAAATCATACTTGTCAACCATGTAAGATCAAATTTTCCAAAACTAAATATTTATATAGAAACCTTGTGACAGATTTTCTCTTGTGTATATCATAATTTATGTTATAATGTCCTTGATCCTTGTCAACTAATAACTTTTGCTGGTCTTGTTATTAAATTTGTTACTCAGTTGCTTGAACTTCTTGTTAGATTTTTCAGCTACAATCGGCTCAAAATTTGTACTTCATCACTGACAGAAAGCATATCTATTGTTGTGATAGTTAATCCCATCTCATGGGTCGTTCCTGATGGAAATACGGGTTTGCTTGGTGGACCAGCGCTGTCTGCACCTTCTGATGCAGTCCCGCTAGATGTACCGGTGTCGTCTGCACCGTCTGATGCAGCTCCGCTCGATGTACCAGTTCCGTCTGCACCTTGTGACGCAGTCTCGCTGGATGTACCAGATGGTAACTATCCAAAGAAACCCAAACTAATGGTTGAGAGTGATGAAGTTGTCAAAGTCTGACGACTTTCATCTTCTTTGTTTTGGATGCTGAGGTTTCTGGTTTTTGTCACTTTAGTTTACTGTAGGACTTATGATCAGAATATGGATAGTCTAAAAAGTTATTTTTTATGTATATGTTTTGATGAAATCTTGTTAAATGATCGAAATAATGCTTTTTGATTGAAATATAGTATTCTTTTCATAGTATTGCTGGTAATCTGATAGTAATTGTGGCTCTGCCTGCACCACCTGCTTCCATTGTGTGATATTCATATACAATACCCCTTGACGTAGCATTTTCCACTTTCTGTTTTGATTTTTGAACTTTCACCTATGTGATTTGCCTATTTGTGCGTGTTTGGTATTTCTATTTTGCTATTTGGTTAGATAAAATATTTTGCTAAATATGTTATTCCAGAAAAATAAAATTCTTAAAAATGAGGAAAATGACTTCCTTAATAAATGTAGGAAAATAAGTTACACGCTCATTGTTTCCTCCCCAACACCCTCCACCCCCACCCATCTCGCCCCGTTGTCCACCTCATCTCGCCCCATTATATTTTGCTAGCTTACATATAAATATTCTTGGGATAGCATTTTTGGGTTACCTACCAATTGCTACAAAATAAGTAAAAGATTCACTTATTTTAAAGCAAAACATCATTTTCCTACCAAACACACCCTTTGTCTTTTGTGTTACCATTTTCCAACCCTCAAGAGGGTAGGAATATAGATGGCATATTAACATATTCATATGTAGGTTTAACAAATAATAGGCATGTAGTAATGCAGGCGGGTATTATTAACTCAAAATTCATTTTTAAATAATAGTCTACAACCTTCTATCAACATTTAACATCATAATTGCAGAGATGTATACTTATCAAGATTATATTTAGAAACACATAGTCTAAAAACATACCTCTTAGCGTAATATTAAGATCACCTGAGATACTCAACCCACCCTGGCTCGCCTCCCTTTTCCTCTCTGGTGACGGATAAATGGCCTAGGTGCTGGGAGTTGCTCGACAGATCCTTCATTATCTATTATGTATCCCAAATATTCTATATTATTTCTGAAGATTTCAGATTTCTTTTCAGATAATAATATTCCATGCTGTTTCACAGTTTTTATAAATTCTTCTAGATGTTTTATATGATTTTCCAAATCATCACTATATATTAATATGTCGTCAACATATACTATACAATATTCTGTTAATTTTCTGAACACTTGGTCCATTCTTCTTTGAAATATTTGTGGTGCATTTTTTAATCCAAAGGGCAGTACATTCCGTTCGTAGTGTCCTTGAGGGGCACTAAATGTTGTTAAAGCTTTTGATTCATTTTTTGTTTTATTTGCCAAAATCCACTTTTACAATCAAATTTACTGAACTATTTTTTATTCCTTAATCTATTAATAAGGTTTCTTTTGTATGATAAAAATATCCATCAAATACGCTTTTCTTGTTTAGTTCTCTTTAGTCAATCACCATTCTAGCCTTTCCTCTTTTTTATTCACTATGTGTTTTAGATATTTTCCATCTATATGGTTCTAATACGTCTTTCTTTGCTAGACATAAGTCTGCTCCGCTGTCAATAAAGATCTTTTGTTTTATCATTTTATTAGGTTTGTATTCTATATGAGCTTCTATGTAGATTGCTACCATCTAATTATTATTTTCTAAATTCATTTCTCTTAATCTTTGTTGAAGCTCTTCATCTTGTTCCATTTCTTTTACTTCTTCTAGTAATTTATTCCATCTTATCTTACTTAACATTTCTCCTATTATGTTAAGTTTTTTTGTAATCTTATTGTATCTATCACTATAGTATCTATTTCCTATTGCACTAGTAGTTGTAATAAGTTTATTGCGTAACATACTGTCATATTACATCCAAGAATCTCTTTCTTCTTGTAACTTTTTTTCTTCTTGCGACTTCATTTAGTCGTAACTATTTTCACTTTCCGAGTTTTGGTTAACTAAATTAAAATTTTCTCGATTCACTTTCTTCATCAGTTTGACTGACATAAAAATCTTCATATTCGTACTCAATTATTATTTTTTTCTTTTATTTGTTGTAGACTCATTATAAATTGTGTCGTATCTATATATTTTACACCTTTTTTTCTTTAGCTTTGGGCATTTATTAGCATAATGCCATTTTTCATTGCAATTCCAACATTTACATTCTTTAAGTTTTTCTATTCAATTGGTTTTACATATTTTCTTTTCCTAAATTTTCCCTTATGCTTAAATTTTTTTCTGGTTTCAGGGGTATTTCTATACCTTTTAAATCTCTTTTTCCTATAAGGTTTGTAATAAGGTTGTTGGTTTTGTCAACTGTACTTACTATATCTTTTATATCTCTTGTGTTGATGTTTCTTTTTATGGCTTTTTATATTTATTTTCTCTTTTATTGTCATCACATTCAATACTAATTTTCTTTCCGTAAATCCACATACCTCTCTTAATCTTATTTTCTTATCTTTTTTAATCTTTTGTTGCATTATATATTCTTCACATTTTCGCATTAGATATGCTCTTAGTACTCTTATTCTTTCTCTTAATGTATTTTCTCTTGGTTCTAGTTGGGTGTATTCCTTTGATATTTCTGTGTTATAAGGTATATGTGGGTGGTCATAATAAAGTTGGTGTTACATTAAGCCTTCTTCCTGGCAAGAATCTTGCTTCATAAAAGAACTTACTAAAACTTATTGTGTATTCTGGTAATTTATTAATTTTACAACATTTTCATGTTATTTAGATTCATTATTATCTCAGCTTTTTCTTCTCATGTAGTATGTTTTCTCGTGCTACCAACCATTTTTCTCCTAAAAATTCTCTTTTAGTCTGATATAAAATATTATTAGCATAGATTTCCAATCTCCTGCATGGCTAAATACTTCTCCTCTTAATTGGTATGCTATGAATTTTATCCAATAAGCTACTTTTCCGATTAATGTTTTAGATATCAACTCATACATATATTCTAGGTTTTCTGCTTGTGTGGAGTTCATTAATGCTATATACATTCCAAGATTTCAATCATTTATTCTTCTTTCTATTTCTTGTTCATCATAAACATTGTCTAAGTCTAAGAAATATTCATTCTAATTTACACCTTGTGCCATTGATCCTACAAATTCTTTAAATTCACTTGTTGTCCTATTGATATATGATTTGATAATCTAGTTTGTCTTCTATTTATTATTTTCAGGTTGGGATCTACTAAATTTTTTTCTGGTAATCATTTGCATTTTCATTTATTATATCATCAGTTTCTATTTACTGTTTCTATAGGATTATTAAATTCATCCTCTATATCAATTTCGGGTTCTTCTTCTATAATTGCATTTACACTTTCCATTTTCTGTAAGGCTACTATTATCTCTGGTTATTTTCCTTTACTATCTCTGAGTCTTCTTCCTTTTCTATGAATTCTCGCTACTTTTACCTCTTGGTTTAATAAATCAATGTTGTTATCTTCGTTAGTATCGCTCTCAGACTTTTCACTACTAGATGTAGTTTCTTCACTTGTTCTATTATTTCCTACTTTCTTTTTCCTTTTAACCTTTTTATCTCTTCTCTTAGGATCTTTATTTCATCTTTTATTTCTCCTAATTCTTGTTTTACATCGCTAATTCTTGTTTCACATCTTTCAATTCCTCTTTTGTTTGTTTTAGTTCTACTTTGGTTTCTTTTAATTCTTTCTTTGTATCTTTAAATTTGTGTTTGTATTTTTATATTTGTTGTACCATTCCTCATTATTGTGTGTTTTTAATTTGGTATTTTCTGCTTCTAATTCACATAATTTTCGTTCTTGTTTATCTAATTTTAGATTTAAATACTCGCTGGTTGTTTTCTCTCGTCTTTTAAGTACATGTTTTCACTTTTTGAATTATTGGTGGTGTGGTTTTTCTTTTCTTTTCATTGGTTCATACTTGTATCGTTCTCTTTCCAAAGTATATTTTTTCCATGATTTCTTAAAAACGTAAGTACACTAGGTTCTTGATTTTCCATTTAAAATTATCTTTTCTTACTCAATATTTCTAGGCTATCTAATAATTTTTCTACTTTCTTTGGCAGTCTTGGTTTTATTTTACTAATATCTACCATTATTGGTTCTTTACTCCTTCTCCAAGCATCTATTGGTACTATTTCTGGTTGTTGATTTGTAGTGCTAATTATAGTGTTTTCTTTGCTCGTACTAGGTTCATCTTCTTCTACTTGTTTACCTTTATCTTTACATTTTCCTTCTACTAATATGTTTAATTTTTCTAATATTATTTTAAATGTTGGTATCTCAGATACGTTCCATAATTTTGTTAATTCTTCTCTTATTATTTCTTGCATTTTTGTTTGGTTTTCTTTTAGTTCATCCATTAATACTAATGTATTCTTCATTTGTTCTTTTACTACTATTTCTTCCCATAATGCTCTAATTTTTTCGTTAGAGCTCGTCAGGATTATTAATTTTTTTTCTCCATCCGCCTCCCATATCTATCCATATTTTATCAAACTTTTCACATTGTTGTTCTAACTTTCTTATATTTTCTTCTAGCTTTATTTTTTTGCCTTATATTTTAAGTATTTGAGTCTGTGAGAATATTTTTTCTAATAAAATTCTTCTTATTGATTTTATTTTCTGTTTTTCTCTATTATTTCTTTCTATCTGCTCATACTTTATTCACGAATCTTGTTTTTCCTTGGTCATTTATTTCAATTGCATTATTATTTATCTTATAATTTATCATGGTTAAAAGTCACTTCCTAGAAGTAGTTCATTAAAACTATCATATTCTATTACTCCTATATTTGTCTTATACTCTAAATCTTGGATTTTGAATTTTAAATTAATACTTTTGGTAATTATTATTTCTCTTTCATTTTCAGGATAATTATAAGTTTGTGGGTCTATTAAATTACAATCATTTTCATCAATTTTACTTATATGTATAAAACTTTTTATAGCTCCGGTATTTACTTGAACTATACAGTCTGTTGCTATCATCCCTTTAAATATTATTACTTTAATTTTTAATCTATTTGTGTTTATATTTATTAAGTCTAATATTCTAGGTTGTATAGCACTAGTTTGTCGTGACATTGTTGGTTTTCTCGTAATACTTAATCTAGATCCTTCTATTTTTGGTATTAGCCTTTTGAATGGTGTAAGGGTTCTTGTATTAAAATCCATATATATTTCTCCTGCTTTAGTTATTTTGGAATTTTCTTTATGTTCTATCTGTTCTAATATTTTCTGGTACATCCTTGGTACTAATATATTTATTTCATGTTATTTCTTTACATGGTGGTTTCCGGTTAGGGCATATATCATTTTGTTTCAATACTTATGACTTTACTTCCTGGTGGCATTGTTATTCCATCCAATTTGTAATATAGTATGGTCTTTGTGTTCATCTTTTAATGATATACTAAAGTCTGGTTGTACCGTATATTTTAATTTCTAATATATTAAATTTCATTTTACTACTGATATTAAAGCATCTTGTAGATTTTCTAATATCCTATCATCTAATATCTGTAGGTGTATCTATGTTTTTCTGAAACTATGCTTTTATAGTAAATTCTACTCCTCCAAAGTATATGTTCCTATATTTTTTAGCTTCCCTAGTAGATAGTTTTGATAACTCTCTTTTTATTACTTCATTTGTTATCAAGTTTATTTTCGTTCTTCCATTTACACTCATTGTATCAATTATATTTTCATGCTTATGTGCTATGTACCTTATTTCTTTATTTCTTTCAAACCATTTTGTTTTAAATATTTTCTTTATAGATAATTCCTCTTTTTCATCTTGTATCTTCTAATATGTTTCAGGCTTAAAGCTTAATGTTTGTGTTGATCCTCCTTCATATGTATTCATTTGATAATATGTTTCTTTAGAGTCTTGAGCTTACGCTTTCATTAATAGAGTGAGATATTTATGATAGAGCGTAACTCTTACAATAGGCTCGACTAATGATTATCGAGAATGGGATATCGATGATATGTGATAAGTCAACATGTGGTCTGCATCACATCCTTAGAGGATGTAGTATGTCTCACCTGCTACGAGTAGTGGCTACTCGTGATGGACACATGGATACTTTGGAAGTATTGGTATACCCTGCTGATATACTGTTTGTTATACTTGTCTAAAGTATGATCAGCGTGTGGGAGATAGAAGTCCTTGGACTTGAGGTCAATACGCGCCTTGTCTACAAAGTAATGTACTTTGATCCCGTCCTAAGCTCAAATGCCTTATAGGTTGAGATACGGCTTGTATTGGGTACATTACGATGTGGATTAAAAGTGGTAGTTGAGCCAAGATTAGGATTCATTCCTCGAATGTATATTCGGGAGAACACTCGGATTCTCAGTATTATTAAGTTGACTAAGTCGTTGGCCAACGCAATAGACGTATTTAGAATATGGTCTAGTTGTCAACTAATATAGATGAGATACAATGATTAAGCCATTTGGATAGACACTTGACAAATCCTAAGCTTGATCGGGTGTGTCGTGAATGAAATTTTTTTATCTTACCACATAAAGGTTAAGCTGGATTCACGTAAACATACTTCACATATTGAGTTCGTCTTCTGGCACCGCCTAGGAGTTCCGCGTAGACCTTAATTTGATTAATGTAGATATGAGAAGGCCTATAGGGTCACACTATGTCGATTGTCCGTTTAGATCTAAGGATGTATTGAGAGAGTAATTAAATGTTCGATTTGGAATCGAGATATTTAAATGAATAATAATTATTTTAATTAAGTCAAAATTGGATTTTGGATTTAATTAAGAATGCACGGAAAATAAATCGAGACAATGCAAGTGCACGTCGAGCGCCGCGACGCCCATACCCTTGGGCCGCGGTGCAGTGCAGGAGCACGTCGAGCTCCGCGACGCCCGTACCCTAGGGCCGCGGTGCCTCTGCGTCTATTTTTGGGCCATGCCCAAGGTCAAACCTTAATCCGATTTTGACCTAATTTTCAACTATAAATAGAGGCATTCCCTTTCATTATTAACACACCAATTTTCTGAAAATCATTCTAAGCCTTAGAGACTTAGAATCAAATACTCTTTCGAACCTCTGCCGGATTTCCTAGCTTTCCGAAGGAGAAATACATTGAAGCTTGGAGTTACTCTGTCCTCGACAGTTTGATACTTTACGGGGATAAATCCGACTTACAGTTTGAGAGTTATCGCTGTTTAAACATTCTGCCTCAGATCAACCGAAGTCTGGAAGGGCAGAATGTATAATGTAAAAACTGTACAAATAGGTAAAGCATATGAAAGATTGTACTGAATAAAAGTTATAGATTACTCTGTTCTCGACAGTTTGAGACTTTACGGGGATAAATCCGACTTACGGTTTGAAAGTTGTAACCCTTACAAGTGAAAAGGGTGAAATATTGAAGGAAGGAAATATTATTCGAGTCTTTTGAACATATGACTTTTTTAAACAAATAAATAAGTGCATTGGATCGGGTTGCACGGACCGCAACAAATAAGTGCATTGGATCGGGTTGCACGGACCGCAACAAATAAGTGCATTGGATCGGGTTGCACGGACCGCAACAAATATATATATAAATGCATTGGATCGGGTTGCACGTACCGCAACAAATATATAAATGCACTGGATCGGGTTGCACGTACCTCAATAATTATATAAATGCACCGATCGGGTTGCACGTACCACAACAAATATATAAATGCACTGGATCGGGTTGCACGTACCGCAACAAATATATAAATGCATTGGGCCGGGTTGCACGTATCGCAACAAATGTATAATATGTTATATGGGAAAAGCAGAGTACCGATTAAACTAAGTTGTTTTTTCTAAGACGAGTGGGAAAAATTTTGCACGTGAATATTTATTGATTTATTTAATAAAAAGGTTGTAATTTATTTATTTCAACATGCTTATTATTTTCTTATAATGTGATTGTAATTAAAAATATTGTGAGGTTACTTTGGACTGTAAGGTAAGATTCTCACTCAGCCCCGGATGGTAGGGCTGACTCTTTTATTTAACATATTTCAGGAAGGCACGATAGAGGAAAAGATCCGCAAGAAGGCTAGCGATCGTCCCGCAGCCTCATCGTACCACCAATCCATTATTTTGAATTTGGTGAAAGTTACTCTAGACTAAGTTTGTTTAAAGAATTAAGTTTTATTATCTCGGGGAATGCCCCACATGAGATTGTTCTTCGTAAACTTCAAATTGATTATTTTATATATTATTTTCGCAAATACCTGTCTAATTTAGGAAGAAAATGAAGTAAATGGTTCGCCTGGAAAGGGATAGTTGTCCAGGTGCCATCACGCCCTAAAGAAAGACTTGAGAAAAGTCGGGGCGTGACAAGTTGGTATCAGAGCTAAACCAGGTTAAGAGATCTTAGGAACTTTCTTTGAGTTGGGTGTTTGAACGCTTACTTATTGCGACGGTGTGCGCGCCACCTTAGTAATAAGTGAACGGAATAACATCCTAAACAGTTTCCCTTCTTTCATACTCTTCTCGTGCTTATCTTGGGTCTTTTTAAAGACTTGGTTCTTCTCTACCTCTTTAAAAGGGTCTCAGGGAAGGTCTCCAAGTCCGACCCGATAGTGTTCCTCGACGAGGTAGAAAATCTAATGTTTACCCTAGGATGTGTGGAGACGTATGGCGTTAATTTGGTGAGTGCACGTTTAGTGGATGATGCAGGGGTGTGGTGGAGGAATTTTAGAAGAAATCGTCCCCTGATGTCACCATCAGTGACGTGGGGGGAGTTCAGGGCTGCATTCGTTGAAAAATTCTTGCCTAATACGCGCAAAGATGCGCTCAGACGGGAATTTGAACAGTTAAAGCAAGAGGACCGCAGTGTGCAAGAATATGATAGGCAGTTCGTGAGATTGTCAGCATACAACACACATGTCGTTCCTACAGAAAGAGAGAAGGTCAAAAGATTTGTTGAGGGTTTAAACCCAAACCTGGCGGAGAAGGTAGTGACATTAGCCAATGATCGGACCTATCTTCAGGTCGTCGACATGGCTATGAAGGTAGAAAGTTTTGCTAAAGCAAAAAGAGAGTATTCGTAGAAGAGGATTCGATCGTTAGGATCCTTTAATCAGAATCAGAACCTGAGGCAAGAGGGCAGCAAGGGTTCGTCAAAACCGAACCAGTCAGTAGGCCAGTCTCATTTCAGGCCTCATGAGTATAGATGGGTCAATCATCAAGGTGGCAAGGTCAAGGCCACCGGCCCTAACACAAGAGGTGACAACCCGGTTTGTAAGGTTTGTCAGAAGAAACATATTGGAGAATGTTGGTTCTCACCAAAAGGATGTTACAACTGTGGAGAACCAGGCCACCATGCTAGGGATTGCAAGAGGAGAGTCCAAACTCAATTTTCTCATGGGAGGTCAGAAGCAACCACAGCCGCCTACAAGGGAAATCAGGGAAACCAGTCCGGCAGGTCAGGGAGGTCAACAGTCCAACAATTTTAATCGGCTTTACGCTTTGCCCCAGAGGAATGAGGCGGAAGCATCTAATGCTGTGGTCACAGGTATTTTGCTGGTCTCGAGTATTCCTGCATTTGTAATATACGATCCCGACTCTACATTTTCATATGTGTCAATGGGTTTTGCTAAGAATTTACATGTAGAACCTTCCTGTTTAAGTGAAGCTTTTGAGGTTATGACACCCGTAGGGGCCTCAGTTTGGGTCTCTCGAGTAGTTAAAAATTTCTCATTAGAAGTGAATGGCAGAGGAACAATAGTAAATCTAGTACTACTTGATATGGTAGATTTTGATATCATTTTGGGTATGGATTGGTTGTCAGCATGTTATGCCGTGTTAGATTGCCGACGAAAGATAGTGAAACTATCTTTTCCCGGGGAACCAGAAGTTGTTATAAAGGGTAAGATTGGAATATCCTCACGTCAGCTTATTTCCTATCTTAGGGCTCAAAAGTTATTAAGAAGTCACAAAGTGGAGTACGATATCGGCTAATATAGTAGATACCCAAAAAGAATCCCAGTTGCAAGATCTCCCTATTGTTCAAAATTTTCCGGAGGTTTTTCCTGAAGATCTTCCAGGCCTTCCTCCGGATATAGAAGTGGAGTTCACTATAGAGTTAATTCCGGGTACAAGACCTATTTCTATTCCTCCATATCGAATGGCCCCAGCTGAATTGAGAGAGTTAAAAGAACAGTGGAAGGATCTTCTGGATAAAGGTTTTATAAGGCCTAGTGTTTCCCCCTGGGGTACACCAGTCCTTTTTGTGAAGAAGAAAGATGGATCGCTCCGAATATGCATTGATTATCGACAACTTAATAAGGTCACGATCAAGAACCGATACCCATTACCAAGAATCGATGATCTTTTTGACCAACTTCAAGGAGCCAGTTATTTTTCCAAGATTGATCTTCGTTCAGGATATCACCAGCTGAAAATAAATCCGGATGATATATCCAAAAAGCGTTTAGAACCCGATATGGTCATTATGAGTTCTTGGTCATGTCTTTTGGGTTAACCAATGCTCCAAAGAGATTTTATGGATCTCATGAACAGAATCTTCAAACCATTCTTAGATTTGTTCGTGATTGTATTCATAGATGATATCCTAATTTACAGCAAGAGTGTTGAAGAACATGAAGAACATCTGAGGGTAGTGCTTCAAACCTTGAAACAAGAGAGACTGTACGCTAAATTTTCAAAGTGTGAATTTTGGTTGGAAAAATTAGCCTTCTTGGGCCATGTTGTGTCAAGGGATGGAATTATGGTAGACCCCCAAAAGATAGAGGTAGTGAAGAACTGGACAAAACCTACCACTCCTACAGAAGTTAGGAGTTTCTTGGGTTTGGCTGGGTATTATAGAAGATTTGTAGAAGGCTTTTCTAGTCTTGCTGCTCCCTTGACCCGATTGACTCAAATAGCGATTAAGTACCAGTGGTCAGATTCATGTGAAACAAGTTTTCAGAAACTGAAGGAGTTGTTGACTACTGCACCAGTCCTAACCTTACCATCGGGACAAGAAGGGTTCACAGTCTATTGTGATGCCTCTAGGGTTGGATTAGGATGTGTCTTGATGCAATTTGGAAAAGTTATTGCGTATGCATCTCGACAATTGAAGATACATGAGAAGAATTATCCAACTCATGACTTGGAATTGGCCGCGGTAGTGTTTGCCTTACGAATATGGAGACACTATTTGTATGGGGTGCATGTAGATATATTTACAGATCATAAGAGTTTGCAGTACATAACTACGCAAAAGGATTTGAATCTCCGACAAAGAAGATGGTTAGAGTTACTTAAGGATTATGACGTTAGCATTCTTTACCATCCTGGAAAAGCTAACGTGGTGGCTGATGCACTCAGTAGGAGATCAATAGGCAGTTTGGCCCACTTGGCAGTACAAAAGAGAGGTATTGTTCGTGCAGTACAAATATTGGGGAACCTCAGGATTAATTTAACTGAGGTCGGTGAAGGTAGGGTGGTGGTACGTGATACCTCGCAGTCTACCTTAACTTCAGAAATAAAAGAGAGTCAGTTTGAGGATATGGAATTTGTTAGGTTTCGGGAGAGGATTCAACAAGGAAAACCTTCACAATTTACATTAGGAGGAAATGATAGTACCCTTCGGTATAAGGGTAGGTTATGTGTTCCTTAGGTAAGGGATCTAAGAAGAATGATCTTAGACGAAGGTCACAATACCAGGTATTCCATTCATTCAGGATCAACGAAAATGTATCATGATCTCAAGGCAAATTACTGGTGGAAAGGAATGAAGAGAGATGTTGCAGAGTTTGTCGGAAGATGTCTTACGTGTCAACAGGTGAAAGCCAAACATCAAAAACCCGGTGACCTACTTCAGGACATTGGCGTCCCCATGTGGAAATGGGAGGCGATTCATATGGATTTTGTGACCGGTCTACCGAAAACACGAGAAGGTTATGATTCTATATGGGTGATTGTAGATCGACTTACAAAGTCAGCCCATTTCCTACCACCAAGACTACATATCTGGCAATCGCAAGATGCACAAATTTATTTGAAAGAAATAGTGAGGTTACACGGGATTCCATTGCAAATTATTTCGGATAGGGGTTCCCAGTTCACCTCACACTTTTGGCAAAGTTTCCAGCAGGGCCTCGGGACAAAGGTCAAGTTGAGTACGACTTTCCATCCGCAAACCGACGGACAAGCTGAACGAACAATTCAAACATTGGAGGACATGCTGCGGTCTGATGGCACCGTTCGATACTTTGTATGGGCGAAGATGCAGGTCGCCAATTGGTTGGTTCAAAGATGGCGAAACAGAGTTATTAGGACTAGACTTAGTCCACCAAGATATGGAAAAAATCATGTATATCTAGGAGCGATTGAAAATGGCTCATAGTTGCTAAAAGTCCATATATAATATTATAATGTACTTGATATATTATTTTTTATGATATAAAAGTTACAAGAATAGTTTTCATGCTGAAGTGCGAATAATAGGTACTAATTAATACGAATATTCATTCAATTTTCTTAATAGTAATATATTTAAATACTTCTGACTATTTCTTTTTGCCACAAAAAGATAATTGCCTGAAAAGTAAAACAATAAAAATATTAATATAAATAATCATATATTTATGGTTGATTGTTTTGTAATTGAGAGAGAATTGATAGCATTTAAGGTATACCATGTAGGTTACTTAATGATACAACATGTAATATTGAAAGTTGTTGTAGTTTGTATAATTTAGTTTTTAAAAGTTGTACTTATGAAAGTTCCCCAATTAGTAATTCACTTTGATTATCATAGAGATATTTATTAAGTATTTGAATATTTCTTTTTGATTGAACATATAAGCACCTAAAGAGGCAAAGAAAAAAACCAATAGATGCGAATTTTCAAAAAAGAATTTTTTTCTGATTTTGAACGACTAGGACAAAAGATGTTGTGCAAAAATCATAATATTTGTTAGCTTCATCACATTTATTACTATCTAAAAAGTGCATAAGTTTGTTCTAAGCCCAAGTTTTATCAAAGTCATCAACCCATTCTTCACTTTTTCAACTCATGTGTCATGAATCATAACTCACCCTTTTCTTCCTATTTTCTATTAATTTTGTAATTTGTAATTAAATACTATCACTTATTTTCAACCAATTTTTAAATTTTGAAAATAAATAATACCATTTATGATTTATAAAGTTGTACTCCCAACTTGTAAAAGTTGTACATTAACAACTAATGTGACAAGAAAATTTTATTACAATGAACTACACAATTTTTGCATAATGTCAATAATAACTAATTTAGAATTAAGGTGTATTCGATTAAAAGGAGTGATAGCAAGTGAAAGCTTGCTTAATTATAGCCAATGGTATAAATATCTAATAATGCATGATGAATATTTATAGAGCCAATCATAACTAATTTGGAATTGAGATGTCGTCAATTGTTCGACCAAAAATATAAAACAAATTTACTCTAAAGTAGAAAACATCAGGGGCAAAAGTGTAATGTAAGATTATTTTCAGTTATTGCTGAGATTACAAAAATCTTATTAATTATTACATTACAATTATAAATACTCTCACTTCCCAAAGAGAATTAAGACAAGCATCAATCTGTCACATACATACGTATATATATTTTTGTATAAAACTCATCTGGGGAATTAGTGAAAAACAATTCTTGGTTGATCATCAACTCAGTTTCTGACTTGGGTATCTTCTTTTTATCTCTAAAATTCTCACTTTATCTCTAAAATGTATTTTTGTATATATTTTTCTTTTTCATTTGTGTTTTTTGGGTTTGGTCCTTCGATTTGGATATATGTTCAAGTACTTTTTTACCTAAAAATGTTCTTTTGTTTGATCATATCTATGTGTAATGGGGTTATTTTTTTTTAATCTTTGAGCATTTCTGTAATTTTTTTCATTGAAGATATAGATAAATTTGGAATTTCGAAAAGATTGAGATTTGATTTTCAACACTCACTCCTCTTTGCAAGCATTAAAAAAGTGAGTTTTGATGATTGTAGGCATCTGTGTTTGTTTTTAATTTTTCTGTTTTCCCCGGCATTTCTGCGTATATGTGTTTAGTAGAGTGTGTTATAAGTTTTTCTGAAGAAGATTGAAATTTGATGATAAATCAAGAGGTTCACAAATATAAATTTTCTCCTTGCCTTCTCTTTCTAATGACGGTTTATTTGTATGTTTTGTTCTCGAGTTTTAATATTTTCTCATAACGAAGGTTTGATCCTTTTCACTTTTATAGAACTGTATACTCATGTTTCTCGAATCGTTGAGGCTATTAATCTTTTTGTGATGTTGTTTCATTCTCGAGCCGGATGAATTTCATTTTTATGGTGGATTAGTTCTCCGGAGATATTAATTGATCTATTTCATGCCTCATATGTAGAATTTTTTCTATCATTCCTTTCATCTTTTATAACTTATCTTAGCCTTGATCATTCGTCATGATATGACATTGGTGAAGTTTGGATGGTCACTGTTTTTCTTTATCTTGTACTTTAAAATTCCAACAACCTCTTTTATTAGGGTACGTTATGAATGTGTTATTAGGTTTTGAGGGCCTTCAAATTTAAGTAGATTTACTTCTTTAATATCTCCTTCTTTATACTAGCCGAAAAGAATTTAGATGTGGGGATTGTTTCATCTTCTCTACCTGACTATCGTGTTTTGGTTTGACTTTTTGTATCATTCACTTGTGATTAAATGCAATATTTTCCCTAACTACTATAAGGGGTTATCTTTTATCAGACTAGGTCTTAAATATGTATATCCACACAATAGGATCATTTTTAAATATGATTAGCCCTTTTGAGATCTATTCTTAAATAAGTGAAACTTGTTGTACTTTTTAATTGCTGGTGGAATTTCCTAATGAGACAAGTTGTATTTGCGTTCCTCAGATTATTCCATTCCATCAAGAGCGGTGTAGATGGAGCAAGATCATGAAAATGTTGTGACCCCTGATATCATGGCGACACAAACTCAGATTCTTGAAGAGGTTACCTCTTCAATAGGGAAACAAGAAAATGAGGTCGAAAAGGATAGGGAGAATCATGGTGAAAATGCTGAAAAACAGTTAGTGCTTTATCATCCTGCTATCGCTGTTGTTGATGTCGCTGCTGCTATTGCTAAGGTTAAATGTCCCCCTGCTCGAAGAAGCTCCTTAGAAAATTATACATCTAAGGCTGCAGAAGTTGGGGCATTTGCTGTGCAGTGTGCTAGATGTTTCAAATGGCGTTACATACCTACAGCAGAGAAGTATGAAGATATAAGGGAGCACCTATTGGAACAATTTTTTTATTGTGAAATAGCACGTGAATGGGATTCTAATAAATCATGTAAAGATCCACCCGATCTCACTCAAGATGGAAGCAGGCCGTGGGCAATTGATAAGCCTAATATTCCTCTGCCGCCGCCAGGGTGGAAACGCCTTTTAAGAATCAGAGCAGAAAGTGGCACCAGCTTTGCAGATGTGTATGTCTTGCATTTTTAAGCTAGGATCCTTAACAATTGATGCTTTCCTTTTAAGCTAGGATCCTAGTAACTAATAATGTCGTGGTTCTTTAATTTGTTTTCTTATCATGATTTTATAGGTATTATGTTACGCCATCTGGGAAGCAACTTCGTTCCAAGGTTCAAATTCAAAAGTATGTTCATTTTATTAAGTTAAACTGGCTTTGCAAAGTGTGTATCTTTTCTTAATGCTTTCATGGATTGGTCTAAATTGTATGTAGTGATAATAGGGGATATGTATTTCATTTGCATTTCTGTTGTGGTGTTTCTTAATTTTCTTTCGTCCCAGGTACTTGGAGCAACATCCGGAGTATGTGGCACAAGGTGTAAAGGATACCCAGTTTTTATTTCAGATCCCAAGACCGCTACAACAAAACTATGTTAAGAAACGTCCAGCACCCTCACTCGATGGTATGGATGTGTTATAGACATACTTAAATAATGAAAGAAATAATCCCCTTTATTATTTTCATTGATTTAATAGATATATATACAAGTTACAAAATAGGAGAATCCTATTCCTAATCTATTCCTAAAACCTTATTCTACCATAACTCTAACTATACAATTATGGTAGGTGTATAACTCTAATTATGGTAATCATTATACTACAATATTACATAAATATATACTCCTAATATACACTGCTTTTCCGTGATCATTGCACTGCTTCCCGTGATGGGCTTTCGCTCCACAAAGAATGGCCTTCCAATGCCCATTGCCGCTGGCCCACCGCCGAGGCCCTTGTCGCCTGCTTGCCTGCTTTGCCTAGTGATATATATGTGATATACACCGATGTATATTCAGTGTATATCACATGTATATTGCGTTGTTTAACACACCCCCCTTGATCATAGCGGGCGGTCTTCGAACGCCGAGACCCCCCTAAAATCTTCAAAGAGAACCGCCAGTAGACCCTTTGTAAAAATGTCTCGCAATTTGATAACGAGACGGGACATGGCATACGCGAACTTGACCCTTTGCAACCTTTTCACGGACAAAATGAATGTCCATTTCGATATGCTTGGTGCGCTGGTGTTGAATCTGGGTTACCTGAAAGGTAGATGGCACTAATGTTATCGCAATATACCAAGGTTGCCTTCGAATGGGACAATGAAGCTCAAAAGCAAATTACGTAGCCAACATGATTACGAGACCACATTCGCTACCCTCGATATTCTCGCCTCAAAGACTTGAGCGTGATAGAGTTGCCTGACGCTTTGCCGACCATGAGACCAAGTTGTTGCCGAGGAACATACAATAGCCGTAAGTCGACCGTCTGGTGTCGGGACAACCACCCCAATCAAGATCGTGTAAGAGACAAGTGTGGATGTAGAGGAAGGATACAAGTGCAACCCATAGTCTAGTGTCCCCTGAATATACCGAATGATGCGTTTGATTGCATTCATGTGCTCAACTCTCGGGATCATGCATGAATAAACACACTCTTGAACCGCATATGTAATATCCGGCCTGGTAAAGGTAAGATCTTTGGAGGGCCCTGCAAGATCTGCGATAGCGGGTCGGGTCCTCGTATGGTGCACCCGCCGCCGCGCTTAGCTTTGGGTTTGCATCAATCGGGCGTGGAAGTGGACTTACGTGATGACATCCCAGCCTCTCGATGATCTCACCCGCATACTTCCGTTGAGACAGAAACAAGCCACCTGAATGACGTTTGACGGCAATCCCAAAATAACTCAACGGCCCTAAGTCCTTCATAGCAAATTCAGAACTGAGCATGGCCATGATAGACTGACGCAAAACATCGGAGGAGGCAGTCAAAATGATATCATCCACATATAATGTAATATAGGCCAATGACGAACCACGGCGGTAGATGAACAAAGAATTGTCTCGACTGCGTGTGTGAACCCAATAGTCGAAACAAAATCAGCAAATCGTGTATACCAGGCACGTGGAGATCGCTAAGCCCATATAATGACTTCTTTAACAAACAGACATGATGGGGCGGTTGGGATCCTGAAACCCAACGGTGATGCATATAGATCAAGCTTCCTTGAGATCCCCATGTAAAAGGCATTCTTGACATCCAACTGATGGATTGGCCAAGTCTTTGAAAGAGCCAAGCTAAGCACGGTCACGAATGGTAGCCGGTTTGACCACCGGACTAAACGTCTCACCACAATCAATTCCAACTCTTGAGTCTTACCATCACCAACAAGTCGTGCCTTATGTCGAGCAAATGACCCATCCGAATTCTCCTTATGAGCAAAAATCCACATAGACCGATAATATTAATACCATATGGACGGGCACCAACTCCCACGTCTTATTATCAATAAGAGCATTATATTCATCACCATAGCAATTTTCCAATTAGGGTCATTTAATGCGGACACAGGATTGCGGGGCAAGGGGATCTAGAGACATCGAATGTAAATTAAAATGTCTTTTCGGTAAAAATACCCCGACTACGAGTGACCGGTCTATGACTCGAGGAAGAAGTGATGGAATTTTGGGAATTTTACGGGCTCGGGACGGGTGGCGGTGCGATGGGCTGTGGCCGCCCAAACGGTAAACAATGGGCTCGGATTCGGAGCGGTTCGAGGTGGTGGCGAGCCCGATTCTTTGGAACTGCTCGATGGGTGACGATCTTGTGGGACCAGCGGCGATGGGCGTGGAGGATTTTGGGCACGGGAGTTGTTCGAAAAATTCAATAATATCTGGGGATATTTGGTCACCCAAACAATTATATGACTTAGGCTCGGGAGTATGAACTTTCGTAAAAGGGAATTGGGTTTCATCAAAAATGACATGACGATTTATAATGATTTTCTTGGAGGATAAATCAAAACACTTATAACCCCGATGATTTGACGGATAACCCAAAAATACACACGGAGTAGACCGAGCCTGAAGTTTGTTAATTGTGGTGGATGGGAATAACGGATAACACAAGCACCCAAAAATCCGAAGATGAGAATAAGATGGGTTCTTATTATATAGTATTTTTAGGGAAGAATATGTCAGACCCTTAGAAGGAATTATGTTAAGAAGATATGTGGCCATTTGTAGAGCATGATGCCAAAAATATGGAGGTATGGAGGCATGTATTAGGAGAGTTCGGACAATGTTATTTATGGAACGAATTTTGCGTTCGGCTTTCCCATTTTGTGAAGATGTATGTGGACATGAAAAACGAAAATTTATCCCATGAGTAGCACAAAACTCTCGAAACTCCCTATTGTCATATTCTTTCCCATTATCACATTGAATATTTTTTATTTCTCTTTCGAATTGAGTACGAATGAACGCTCTAAAATTTATGAAGACGGAAAACACTTGTGATTTATTCGCAATTGGAAACGTCCACAAAAATCTAGAATAATCATCTAAAAGAGAACATAATAACGATGACCCATTGAACTAAGAACAGGAGATGTCCATAAGTCGCTATGAATAATGTCAAATGGCATAGAAGTATGAGAATTGGAGTCTACAAATGGCAACTTAACAATTTTTCCTAATGAACAAGATCGACAAATTGGAGTACGATTTGTACCCTTACATGAAATAAAGCTATTTTTATCTAAAGTCGATAAAATAGAAGATCCCTGATGACCCAGATTTGAGCATGCCACATGGAAGGAGAGATGGTCGCAAACGCCGATGGCAAGGCCGACTTGATGGATCAAACCGGGCATGATAGGATATAGATCCCCCTACTATCACACCTCATGAGATGATTCCCGCCTTGAAATCCTTCACAGAGAAACCGAAAGGATCAAATTCAATGTAAAGCAATTGTCATTTGTGAACTTTCGGATGCACACTAAATTTTTAATCAATTTAGGAGCATGTAAAGTATTTTTCAAGAGGAGTGGTGGATTGGGAGGAGACAAGGTTTTTCGACCATACCCTAGAATTGGAATAGAATCGCCATTACCAACAATTATTCCCAGGGGTGCTCAAATTGTAATAAGATGAGAGAGTACCGAATCGGAAGTCATGTGAGTAGTGGCCCGGTGTCCATGTACCAATTGGGGTCCGGTTGAGTCAATCCCAGCGTGTGCATTGCGGCCTCGATATCGGTGCTGAGTGGGGCTCTTTGCATGATGGGCTTGCGGAGGTCGGGGTCCAAGAACTCTTGCCGAGCCGGGCCTGGTCCAGATCCGCTACCATCGCCGCTGCCATCGCCAGCCGGCCGCCATCGCTGGTATTGGGCTCTTTGGATCGCCACCGCCGGGCAGAAATCGCCGGTGCCGCATCGCCGGCTCCCACCGGCTGGGCCCACGGTGGTGGCGGCCCACTATACCCCGAATGGGACCCACCGCCTGCTTGTTGCTCACCGGAACCGCCACCAGAACCACCTCGTTTGCCCCCGCGGTTTTTGTTATTTTTGCGATTATTCTTGCCGCCACCATTATTATGGTTTTGGCCCGAATTATTAACAAAACCTGAAGGACTAGGAGATGATGCCACCATGACAACTGGGCTTGCTCCGGTAGCCGCCTTTTTAGCCAAACCGGCTTCTTCCAACGTCAGCATGGAGCGGGCTTGATGAAAGTCGGGAAGAGGGTTGCTTTGGCGAAGGAGAGTTCCAACACCATTATAGGCCTCCGAAAGCCCGGCAACCAACTGTAGAACTAGACGATTATTTGTCACTGGTGCGCCAACATTACGGAGTTGATCCGCCAATTCCTTTAGTTTCTTGCAATATGCAGAAACGTTCGGAAATACGTCCATTCGAACGAGAGAGAATTCCTGCTCGAGTGTGACGATACGGGAATGTTGGTTGTCTTGGAATATGTCACGCAATCTATTCCATGCAGCCATAGCCGTCGTATCAGGCTCCATAATCGTTTGTAGAAGGTCCACTGAAATAGTGGCATATATCCACCGAAGAACGGTAGCATCAAGTGTAATCCACACCTCAGGATCCTCCGCAGGAAGGGGTCTAGCGGAGGAATTATGTGATGAAGAACTTGATAAGAGATAGCGTGAATTTTAAACAACTCCGCCCACGTTGCATATTGAACGTTTTCCATCTCAAGGACAATAGGGATACTGAGCTTGATATTGGAAACCGTGAGGGCAGGGTGAAAATTGTTCTTAGACATATTTGAAAGAACAAAGAAGGAGGTTAAATTTAAGAGAGGTTTTTGAGAGCGGAAGACGAGATATTTGGAGAGAAAAACCCGAGGGAAGGGGGGGGGGGGGTTCTCGGCCAAGGATACAAAAATTTGAGAGAAGAAAACTTTTGTTTAGACCTAGTCTCTTGATACCATGAAAGAAATAATCCCCTTTATTATTTTCATTGATTTAATAGATATATATACAAGTTACAAAATAGGAGAATCCTATTCCTAATCTATTCCTAAAACCTTATTCTACCATAACTCTAACTATACAATTATGGTAGGTGTATAACTCTAATTATGGTAATCATTATACTACAATATTACATAAATATATACTCCTAATATACACTGCTTTTCCGTGATCATTGCACTGCTTCCCGTGATGGGCTTCTGCTCCACAGCAATGGCCTTCCAGCGGCCCATTGCCAGTGGCCCACTGCTGAGGCCCTTGCTGCCTGTTTGCCTGTTTTGCCTAGTGATATATATGTGATATACACTGATGTATATTCAGTGTATATCACATGTATATTGCGTTGTTTAACAAATAATAAATAAGATCAAGAATTTTGATGAGATTTACATGTGACATGCCTGAAAATAATAAAGTTTGCTTCTGCACGTATCTAAGCATTTGAGTCTTACTCATTATTTGTGTTTGGATTAGTTGAATGTTAAAAATCATATCTGCTCAGGAAAACCACAGAGTTCATAGCTAAACATTGTTCGAAAGAAAGGTAAAAGAAAAAATATTATTCAATTAGGAGACACCTCAGTATTGGTTTTTTCCTTCCCGCATTTATTGATACAAGTTAGATTCAACTATTTTACTCTATGTTGCATCCTAGTTATCACCTTTTAACCCGTAAATCATACTTGTCAACCATGTAAGATCAAATTTTCCAAAACTAAATATTTATATAGAAACTAGGATGCAACATAGAGTTGTTAACTAATAATTTATGTTATACTGTCCTTAAATCTTGTCAACTAATAACTTTTGCTGGTCTTATTATTAAATTTGTTACTCAGTTGCTTGAACTTCTTGTTAGATTTTTCAGCTACAATCGGCTCAAAATTTGTACTTCATCACTGACAGAAAGCATATCTATTGTTGTGATAGTTAATCCCATCTCATGGGTTGTTCCTGATGGAAATACGGGTTTGCTTGGTGGACCAGCGCTGTCTGCACCTTCTGATGCAGTCCCGCTAGATGTACCGGTGTCGTCTGCACCGTTTGATGCAGCTCCGCTCGATGTACAAATTCCGTCTGCACCTTGTGACGCAGCCTCGCTGGATGTACTAGATGGTAACTATCCAAAGAAACCCAAACTAATGGTTGAGAGTGATGAAGTTGTCAAAGTCTGACCACCTTCATCTTCTTTGTTTTAGATGCTGAGGTTTCTGGTTTTTGTCACTTTAGTTTACTGTAGGACTTATGATCAGAATATGGATAGTCTAAAAAGTTATTTTTTATGTTTATGTTTTGATGAAATCTTGTTAAATGATAAAAATAATGTTTTTTTGATTGAAATATAGTATTTTTTTCATGGTATTGCTGGTAATCTGATAGTAATTGTGGCTCTGTTTGCACCACCTGCTTCCATTGTGTGATATTCATATACAATACACCTTGACGTAGCTTTTTCCACTTTCTGTTTTTGATTTTTGAACTTTCACCTATGTGATTTGCCTATTCGTGTGTGTTTGGTATTTCAATTTTGCAGAGAAAATATTTTGCGAAATATTTTATTCCAGAAAAATAAAATTTTTAAAAATAAAGAAAATAATTTCCTTAATAAATGTAGAGAAGATAAGTTACACATTCATTGTTTCCTCCCCCAACACCCTCAACCCCCACCCATGAACCCCGGTTGTCCACCTCATCTCGCCCCCATTGTATTTTGCTAGATTACATATAAATATTTTAGGGATAGCATTTTCGGTTTACTTATCAATTGCTACAAAATAAGTAAAAGATTCAATTATTTTAAAGCAAAACATCATTTTCCTACCAAACATACCCTTTGTCTTTTGTGTTTCCCTTCTTTTTTCTAAATGGTGAGTAAGGAAATATGACTAGTAGTTAAGTTTGACTAAATATTAGTATTATGTTCCCATTATTTTCATAGTTATTTTTATTATTTTAACTACATTAGTCATGCGCTTGCTTTACTTTGTAACTTTTTCCTTTTTCTGGATGTACTTCAACGTTTTTCACCTTTTAAATTAATAATCATTTTTATTCTTTTTATTCTAAAAAGAGTTACCTATGAGCTTATTTGTACCATGTAAACGTTCTACTTCCATAGTATTAGCTTATGGAATAAAAATAAGAAAGTTAAAGATCTTAGTTACCTATGAGCTTATTTGTACCATGTAAACCTTCTACTTCCACAGTATTAGCTTGTGGAATAAAAATAAGAATTAAAGATCTTATTGGCATACTTCTTCCCCTCCCCTCCCCCCTGTTCATTTGACCACTTTGCTTATCTTTCAAGGATGTGAAGGGGCAATTTAATGACAAAATAAGATCATATAGTTTCTACGAACTCCCCCCTCCCTCTCCTCCTTGATCATAATATTCTCTAAGATTTTATGTAAATGATAAATCTTAGAAATCAATCACTAAATTATGTTCAATTTCAAACTAGTTGGAACTAACAATATGAATCATCTATACATGTAGAAGATCTATCGCGTTTAGTTGACTATTTTTTTAGAACTGACACTAGCTAAACTTTGCCAAATTTTCATATTGCAGTAATATTGTTAAGGTGAATCTTGAATAGGTGTACTAAATTTAATATTATTATAGTATGTGCTATCTTAATGTATTAAAGTTCATTCCTTTTGCTACCAAAATGTGGTTTACCATAAATCCATAGGCCCTAGATTTTACAAGATTCAAGTTTCTAGTAGGCATAAATACATGTCCATAATTTTTAAGTAGCAGTTGTTTAACTATTTTCCATTCTAAGTTGGGTAAGTAAGATGTTATAGAAAGTTTCAAAGTTGCATTATTGGATTCTTACTTTAATTTTCATCCTTTTCTAACTGTTTTATCAAGAAGTATCCTCATTTTGTTCCAATTCTGAAAACAGTATTCTTTGTTGTCCATATTATATGGTATTTTTAGTTCAGACAATATCGTTTAATAAATTAATTCACGCCTATAAATTAAAAGGTATTTTCACTAAATTACTCTTAATTAAATAATACCAATTTAATATGATTTCTTGATTACGTAAAAACGCACCTATCCAAATAAGGGTAAACATGGAAGAAAATATTAATGTCTTCTTGATTATGTGATTTTTTTAATTTTGAATTAAATGTAAAAGCTAAAAATATCATATAATATGAATAGGAGAGAGTAATGACTAGGTCATGCTTCTATCAACAGTAATAGAAATATATAGAGAAAACAAATTACATGCAATTTTTATTTTGAACAGGTGAAAAAATTACATGCAAATTTTGATCTTTACAACCACGTGGTGTTTCTCAAGCCAAATAGCTAGCCGTCTCCACAAGGAGGGTAACAAAAGAGGAAGAAAATACACCAAAAAGCAGGTGAGCATTAGATAAACTAGAGTGTCAATAGGAAATTCAATCTAATGAGTAATATCTTGATGACGTTTCTCTTGATTCACCTAGTTGTATGGCTTGTGACCAGATTAATGGGGATCATCTTGCTGCCCCTCACCGATCATCTTAAAATTAGTATTCACCTTTTTCAGGAACAATTTTTCACTTTATTAAAATTAGTGTTTGGCTATGAAATTATTCAAATCCAATTTGAAACTGTATTTCTAATTTGAAAAAATAATTTATAACGTATTTTCCAACTCAGTCATCTTCAACTCCAACTTTATAAATTTCAAATAAATTAAAAAATATTTGGAATCTATGGCCAAACGCCTACTTTGTTTTTATGAAAAACAAACCTAGAGTAGGCATGAGGTGCCTAAGAGTTACCAATTTCCTTTAGTAGGCTCGAGACTCTTCCAATGGAAAGCTCTGAAAGAAGTTGCTTTGAGCTCCAAACGATACCCAAAAGCACTGCTTGCAATATATGAAAGGCTAAGATCTCAAACTCCAAATGCATAGTGATCTAACATAATTGACACATGGATTTGTTGCCGGAAGAATTCTTAGGTAACAAATACAACAAAATATGATAGGGAGCAATCAGCTGCTCTAGTAACAAATTTCACCCATGCTTTCTCCTTTTTGATGGTGTCATTCACCACATAACTAGAACTTCACCATATCATGGATACAAGTCGAATAGTCTTCTAAACAGTTCTATAAATATATCACTAGCTTGCATATTTAAACTTTAAAAAACTGTCCATTTATGCATTCAAGAAATTTAACTTTGAGAATGATGCATCTCATGATGTTATACTTGACTTTGATGGAGTGATGCTTCCAGCAACATCCCACTTGGAATCGTATTCAGGGACGATGTACTTTGGGAGTGCACCAAAAAATACAATGGACGATATGGCTGAGTTATGAGAATTCCATGGGAGAATAAGAGTATCTCCAAGTGAACAAAGTCTTCATAATGGCTGCCTGAACTCCACATGTATTTCCACCAACAAGGAACCATGTTTTGAATGCTCCAAAAAGTCTTGCCACTAATATTTGTTCTTCTAAAATGGGACCTTCGAGTGAAAAGAGATTGTCAAGCTCCAGAACCTCAGGCATATCATGAAGAAACGATTTGAACCAATGTGTTGAGTCAACGATGATAGTGGTGCTTGCTCTCTGTTATGGCTAGGAAAATGAAAACGTGCAGCATTTTCTTCAGCTGAAGCTTTTAAAGCCTGACAAGTCACTACTAAAATATCACTATTTTTCCACTGCAAAATATTTAGTGGCTTCTCGCAGATATTTTTGTAAAGAATGGATCTTGGGCCTAAATTAACCTCAAAAACTAGCTTGTAGGGTGAGGATTGTCCAAGTTCATATAAGGAGTCCATGTTCCCATTCAATTTCCGATGTTCGACTCTTAACACTCCCCGCACGCCCAGACCTCGTTAACTGGAACGTGAACAATATAATTTGGGGGCCCAAGATCGACGAACAAAGAATTGGAATGGGTCTGGCTCTGATACCATGTAAAGAATGGATTTTGGGCCTAACTCAACCCCAAAAGCTAGCTTGTAGGGTGAGGATTGTCCAAGTCCATATAAGGAGTCCATGTTCCCATTCAATTTTCGATGTGAGAGATTTAACACTCCCCGCACACCCAGACCTCGTTAACTAGAGCGTGGACAATATAATTTGGGGGCCATCATTGGCGAACAAAGAATTGGAATGGGCCTGACTCTGATACCATGTAAAGATTGGATCTTGGGCCTAACTCAACCATAAAAACTAGCTTGTAGGGTGAGGATTGTCGCAAGATGATTCTTTACAATTTTGATTGGTCAATTAGAAAAGAAAAATAATAGCGTTTTCACTTGGAAAAATTAGGAAGTTTCCTAGCATTTTTATGGGAACATGTTTCCCTCCATACGTTTTTCCTATGAGCTGGTTTAGTTGGAATGTCATATTTGATAACACAAATTTCCCACTAATTATCCGTGCAAAGAACCTCTCTTTCTAGTAGTCAGTAGAGGAAGCTCATTTTTATTGGCAGTAGCACTTGGAACACAAGAAACATCTGTCAAAAGAACTCCTTTATATCCTACAGAGCTTGTATACTTCTTGTTTCCCCGAGCAATATGCCACCATTCCTTTCTTGCAATATATGTTAGATTAATTCCACGATACACATTGAAAAAAAACATCTCTGTCAATAAAAAACGATTGACCTCCAACTTTGGGGGGGGGGGGGGGGGCGAGGAAGAGGTTATTATGATGAATGGTATATAAACGAATGAGGTGTTCAAATAGTCATGGAAACATGTCTTTTTACCAAGTGTCAATACAAGAATTTCTAATGCAACAAACTACTAAAATTGTCCCTAAAACGGATGATGGAATGTTTGCTCGTGCTTCAAAGAACTAACTTTCTAATAAGAAAACTTTAAGGAAAAAAGCTTGTCTAACTGAATATTGATATCTATATTGGTTATGTATATCATCTTCTTTGTTTCAACCACCTGACACTTTTGTTGACGCACGTGGATATATGTTTTTGATGTGGCCAGCGGGGTCACTATTAGGGAGACTGCCCATCAGCGAGAGAGGCTATCAAGGTAATGTGGCTCACCCACAAATTCAGCAACTCCTCAAAATTCACGATCCCAATCAAGGCATGGTGCGGAAAAGTTTGGTAATGCAAGGTAAGGTTGCGTACAACATACCCTTGTTGTTACGCCCGACTTTACCCAAGTCTTCCCTTAGGCGTGATGACACACTGGGCAACTATCCCTTCCCAGAGAACCATTAACTTTTTTTCTTCCTAAATTAAACATGTATCTAGGTCTTTGAAATAATATATAGAATAAGAAATTCGAGGTTTAAAAGTAAACAATCTCATGTGGAGCATTCCCCGAGATAACGAAACATGGTTCTTCGACCTACTTAATCAAGAGTAAAATTCACCAATCCGAAACAATGGATTTGGTGGAACAATGAGGTTGCGGGACTATCGCTACCCCTGTTGCGGAGCTTTCCCTTTATCACACTTTCCTGAAATATGTTAAATAAAAGAGTCAGCCCTACCATCCGGGGCTGAGTGAGAACCTCGCCTTACAATTCAAAGTAACCTCGCAATATTCTAAGTACAATCTTACTATAAACATAATAAGAACGTTATGAAACCATATTACAACACTTTCAATGTACAAGTCAATAATAATTATTCACACACAAAATATCCTCCCAACTCACCCTAGGGAAATACTTAGTTTAACCAGTACACCTTCACGAAACGAATTGCGGGACGCGCAACCCGATCTCATATATTATACTATATATTTGTTATGGTACTCTCCACCCGATCGAATATTATATATATATATATATATATATATATATATATATATATTGCGGAACGTGCAACCCGATCCAATATTATATATATATATATATATATATATATATATATATATGTTGCGGAACGTGCAATCCGGTCTAATATTATATATATATGTATTCATCGGTACGCGCAACCCGATCTAATATTTTAAATGTATGTTGCGAAACGCGCAACCCGTTCCAATATATTTATATGTATATATACTGCCTGAGTGATACTAAGACCACTTATGAATCTATCGGGGTGACGTAAGGTCGTTGTACCTCCGACTAACTTTACTGGAAAGAAGCTTTTAATGTCAACGACGATCACATCATACATGATTATCATACTGGGAACATAAGAGCACGAAGTCATGCATAAAATAATAACAGACTTCCATACTTAGTCATATTTCCAGAAGATTCAAATAATAATTTTTTTTTTCAATTTTTCGTCCTTCTCGCTTGTAAAGGTTATAGCTCTCAAACCATAACCACAATTAAGGTGTTTCTTGCGCCGAATCGAAAGTAACACGAGGACCTATCACTATATCATGTTTTATCTAAAAATACTTAGTGTAACTAGTACAAATTCACGAAAGAAACAACCCTATGAAAACTATCTCGCCATATTTTTGAAAAAAAAGACACAATATTAAAACAGTCATATCGTTTTATTCGTAAGTCGGATCAATCTCCGTAAGGTCTCAAAAAGTCAATAACATAGAAAACTAGAACTTTTATTTAGCACAAACTTTCAGATTCTCTACTGATTTGTACAGTTTTCAGGTTATTCATTATGCCCTTCCGGATTTCAATCGATCCGAGGCAGAAACTTTAAACAACGATAATCACAAACCATATGTTTGTTTTGGTCCCGTTTGGGCTCCATCTGACCGTGAAAGAGAGATGTACAACACTGGAAAATGTCGTCCCATTATAACAATAGGATAACTCAGTGAAAATGATCCGCAATTACATAACTCAAACTTGTTCCAAGATAGTACTTATATTAATTTATTCATCACAACTTATTATAGCAATTTTAAGTTATATGGAGGCATCATCATAGAGAAAAAAGGTAAATATTCAATTTCAATGCTTGACATAAGTTAGTCAAAGAGTCAACTACTAAAAGTGTAAACGACAACTATAGAAAATTCCACACAGTCAACATATCCAAACAGTGTATGAATCACAAATGTTGTCTCTTGTGGCCATAAATATTATCTTAGTACTTGCAAATACCGTAGTTCAATATTTACAAACATTGGTTGGCTATTAACATGCATAATATCATGCATTGTAACTCAAAAAAAAAAGATTTTACTAAGAAATTGTGAGTGAGAGAACTCACCTTTATTTCTCCGGAATAATTTTTTATTTATTTATTTTGGGACTTGACATTCTCCCCTCCTTAAACAACATTCGTCCTCGAATGTGAATAAGGTCATAACACATGCACATAAACACGCACACTGCACACACATGAAACACTACTTAACACATTTTATTACCTTACTCAAATAGGAATGGATATTTGAATTTCATCGCGTCTTCGGCTTCCCAGGTTGCTTCTTTTGTGGAGTGACTTCTCCATAGGACTTTCACGGAAGCAATATCTTTATTTCTAAGGCGCTTAATCTGTTTATCCAGTATTTCTACCAATATTGCTTCATATTGAAGCTCTTCGTTCAGGACTATCTCTTGGGGTTGGATGACATGACTTGGATCGTGCAAGTATTTTCGTAACATTGACACATGGAATACTGGATGCACCGCTTCCATTTCTTGTGGAAGTGCTAGTTCGTAAGCCACATTCCCCACTCTTCGTAAGATCTCATATGGTCCAATAAACCTTGGGCTCAACTTCCCTTTTTTGCCAAATCGCATCACCCCCTTCATTGGAGAGACTTTTAAAAACACTTTCTCCCCTTCCTGAAATTCGATATCTCTTTTGTGATGATCCGCATAAGACTTATGGAGGCTATGAGCTGTCTTGATCCGCTCCCGAATTATCTGCACTTTGTCATTTGTTTCTTGAATGACTTGGGTCCGAACAGTAGTGTTTCACCCACCTCGAACTACCCAAGCAGAGATCTACATTTTCGCCCATACAATGCTTCAAACTGGGCCACATGTATACTTGAATGGAAACTGTTATTGTATGCGAACTCAACTAGACATAGATGGTCCAACCAGTTACCCCGAAAGTTCAACACACAAGACCGCAACATGTCCTCTAATATTTGAATTATTCGTTCAGCCTGTCCATCTATTTGCGGATGGAAGGTCGTGCTCAACTTAACGTTTGTCCCGAGGCCCTGCTAAAAACTTTTGCAAACGTGTAAGGTGAACTGGGAACCCCTATCTAAAATAATTTATAATGAAATCCCGTGTAACCTCACTATCTCTTTCAAATAAATTTGCGCATAATGTGGCGCTCGATACGTAGTCTTGATTGGTAGGAAATGGGCTGACTTTGTAAGCCGATCTACAATCACCCAGATAGAATCATAACCTTCTCGAGTTTTCGGTAAACTAGTCATAAAATCCATATGAATCGCCTCCCATTTCCACAGAGGGATACCAATGTCCTGAAGTAGTCTGTCGGGTTTTTGATGTTTGGCTTTTACCTGTTGACACGTAAGACATCATGCGACAAACTCTGAAACATCTCTCTTCATTCCGTCCCACCAGTAATTTTCCTTGAGATCCTGATACATTTTCGTTGATCCTGGATGAATGGAATACATGGTGTTGTGACCCTCATTCAAGATTTTCTTTTTTAGTTCCCTCACCTTAGGAACACATAACCTACCCTTATACTGATGGGTACCATCATTTTCCCCTAATGTAAACTGTAAAGGTTTTCCTCATTGAATCTTCTCCCGAAACCTACCAAATTCTATATCCTCAAACTAACTTTCTTTTATTTCCGAAGCTAAGGCAGACTGAAAGGTACCATGCACCACCACCCTACCTTTCTCGACCTTAGTTAGACTAATCCCAAGGTTTCCCAATTTTTGTACCTCACGAACAATACCTCTCTTTTGTATTGTCAAGTGGGCCAAGATGACCATTGATCTCGTACTGAGTGCGTTAACCACCAAGTTAGCTTTTCCAGGATAGTAATGAATGCTAAGGTCATAATCCTTAAGCAACTCTAACTATTTCCTTTGTCAGAGTTTCAGATCCTTTTGCATGGTTATGTACTGTAAACTCTTATGATCTGTAAATATATCTACATGCACCCCATACAAATAGTGTCTCCATATTCGTAAGGCGAATACAACCGCGGCCAATTCCAAGTCATGATTTGGATAATTCTTCTCATGTATCTTCAATTTTCAAGATGCATACGCAATAACTTTTCCAAACTGCATCAAGACACACCCTAACCCAATCTTAGAGGCATCACAATAGACTGTGAATCCTTCTTGTCCCAATGGTATGGTTAGGACTGGCGCAGTAGTCAATAACTCCTTCAATTTCTGAAAACTTGCCTCGCATGCCTCTGACCATTGGTACTTAACTGATTTGTAAGTCAATCGGGTCAAGGGAGCAGTGAGACAAGAGAAACCTTCTAAAAATCTTCTATAATACCCAGCCAAACCCAAGAAACTCCCAATTTCTGTCAGAGTTGTAGGCCTTGGCCAGCTCTTTAATGCTTCTATCTTTTGAGGGTCTAGCATAAATCCATCTCTTGACACAACATGGCCCAAGAAAGCTACCTTTTCCAACCAAAATTCACACTTTGAAAATGTAGCATAAAGTTTCTCCTGTCTTAAGATTTGAAGCATTACCCTTAGATGCTCTTCGTGTTCTTCAACACTCTTACTATAAATTAGAATATCATCGATGAACACAATCACGAACCAATCTAAGAATGGTTTGAAGATTCTGTTCATGAGATCAATAAAAGTTGTTGGTGCATTGGTTAGCCCGAAAGACATGACCAAGAACTCATAATGGCCATATCGGGTTCTAAAGGTTATTTTGGATATATCATCAGGATTTATTTTCAGCTGGTGATATCCCGAACGAAGGTCAATCTTGGAAAAATAATCGCTCCTTGAAGTTGGTCAAAAAGATCATCAATTCTTGGTAATGGGTATCGGTTCTTGATCGTGACCTTATTGAGTTGTCGATAATCGATGCACATTCGGAGTGAACCGTCTTTATTCTTCACAAAAATGACTGGTGCACCCCAGGGGGAAACACTAGGCCTTATAAAGCAATTATCCAGAAGATCTTTCAATTGTTCTTTAACTCTCTCCACTCGTATAGGGACATTCGTATGGAGGAATGGAAATGGGTCTTGTACCCGGAATTAATTCTATAGCGAACTCCACTTCCCTGTCATGAGGAAGGCCTGGAAGATCTCCATGGAAAACCTTCGGAAAATTACGAACAATAGGGACAATATGTACCTTTGGGGACTTTTTTTGGGTATCCACTCAACTAGCCAGGTAAGATTATTCCACTTCGTGACTTCTTAATAACTTTTGAGCCCTAAGGTATGAAATAAGCCGACTCGAGGGTGTCCTAATTCTACACCTTATAAAAACTTCTGGTTCCCCGGGAAAAGATAATTTTACAACCTTTTGCTGATAATCCAACGTGGCATAACATGCTGACAGCCAATCCATACCCAAAATAATGTCAAAGTCTACCATATCAAGTAATACTAAGTTTGCTATTGTTCTTCTACCATTTACCTCTAACAGAAATTTTTTAATTACTCGAGAGGCCCCCACAAGTGTCATGACCTCAAAGGGTTCACTTAAACAGGAAGGTTCTACATATAGATTCTTAGCAAAACCCATTGATACGTACAAAAATGTTGAACCGAGATCATATAATACAAGTGCAGGAATACTTGAGACCAAAAAAATACCTGTGATCACCGCATTAGATGTCTCCACCTCATTCCACTCGGGTAAAGTGTAGAGCTGGTTAGGATTGCTGGACTGTTGACCTGTCTGACTCTGTCAGGACTGGTTGCCCTTATTTCCCTTGTGGGCAGCTGTGGTTGCTTCTAACCTCCCATGAGAAACCTGAGTTTGGATTCTCTTTTTGAAGTATTTGATATAGTGGTCTGGTTCTCCATAATTATAACAATCTCTCTGTGAGAACCTGCATTCTCCAAAATGTTTCTTTTGACAAACCTTACAAACTGGTCTGTCACTCCCTGCGTTAGGGTGGGTGGCCTTGACGTTTCTACCTTGATGATTGAACCATTTATGCCCTTGGGGTCTGTAATGAGACTGGCTTGGTTTTGAAGAATCCCTACTACCCTCTTGCCTTTGGTTTTGATTCTGATTAAAGGATCTCGACGATCGAAACCTCTTCTGCGAATACTCTCTTTTTGATTTAGAAAATATTTCTACCATAATTGCTATATCGACGATCTGAAGGTAAGTCCGATCATTGGCTAATGCCACTACCTTCTCTGCCAAGTTTGGGTTTAAACCATCAACAAATGTTTTGACCTTCTCCCTTTCCGTAGGAATAATGTGTGTGTTGTATGCTGAAAATCGCATGAACTGGGTGTCGTATTCTTGCACACTACGGTCTCCTTGTTTCAGTTGTTCAAACTCACGTCCGAGTGCATCTTTTCGGGTGTTAGGCATGTACTTTTCAATGAACGCGGCTCTGAACTCCCCGACGTCATCGGGGAACGATTTCTTCTAAAATTTCTCTACCACACCCCCGCTTCATCCACTAAACGTGCGCCTACTAAATTGACAACATGCGTCTCTACACTTCCTAGGGTAAATAGTAGGTTTTCTTCCTCATCGAGAAACACTATCGGGTCAGACTTGGAGTCCTTCCCCGTCAAGATAGGTTCCATTCTCCTTATAAAATTCGCCCATAGTCTATCTGGTACTGACTGAGCTCCCACATTTTTGGCTAGTGGAGCGGTCACAACTGGTTCCTGGGCCGGCGGGTTCTGGATTGGAGCCATAACTGAGACACTAGGTGTAGGCTAAACCATGTGTGGGGTTACAACTGTCATCAACTCTATGAGTCTATATAACTTTTTTCCTACCGTTTCTTGGGCCGTTTGACTCTCATTTTCTTCAACTTTTTCCACGCTATCTTGAGATACCGCTCTTTCAACTGGAGGTATAGGAGCTTCATGGTGTACCTCTTCTTGAGCCCTTGATTCCTGTACCGGAACTCTTGGGGGTTGATGTTGTCCCATTGCTCTTCCCCGGGTAGTTCTGATCGTCCTCCGCAACACCAGTACTTGTGAATCTACCATTTTCTGTAAAGACAAGCGTGTCCATATTTTAGAAGACATGACGTCTGTTTTAACTCCCCAAAATTTTCTTATACTTCATAAGCATGCAACACCACAAGAAAAATTACAAAAATAACGATATTATTTCTTTCTTGCATTCATAATACTTCATTCCATCATATTCTCAAATGAAATAACATTATACTAAATCTTATCAGATAATTCTCCGTCACCCATTGTAGATCTCCAACTCGAACTCGTGTTTACTATGACACATGTTAAAGGGTTTAACCACGTGACTCGTCTATTCTGCAGGTTGGCATTCATCTCCTTGTGAACCTTGTTCCTTGCCTCCCATTCCATATCGTCCATTCTTTCCTTCATCTTCCAGACTTTCTTCACTTGACGTAGAAATTTGAGCAAGGAGTACTTTACTATCTCCACATAGCATCTTTGCTCTACTGAACGAGGAGTGGAAATCTCCTGGGATGGAGTTGACTATTATCTATAGTATGACTCTAATCGGATAGTTGAAAAAGGTCGGGTCAAATAAATGCCTCTTCCGTCTAGGCCTAAGCAAATCTGTACAACGTGCGATTGTGTCATCCATATACGTGCCAAAATCGCCTCCTGGTCCATCCTGCGGTCCATGAACTCCTCCTGAGCTCGCATTATCCTTTTCATTTCTATGAGCACTTCCCTCTTGGTTGGAACTCATATTGTAACCATATCTACAAAAATAACTGTAAGTTAGTTTATCGTTGCACAATCCCCTTCCATAATCCTTTGAAGGAGGTAGTACGAGAACCAAGTCTTTGAAAAGACTCAAGATAGGCATGAGGAGAGTATGAAGGAAGTGAAACTGTTTAGTTACCCCCATTCACTTATTACTAAGGTGGCACGCACACCGTCGCAATAAGTAACCGTTCAAACACCCAACTGAAGAGAATTTCCTAGAATCTCCTAACCTGGTTTAGCTTTGATACCACCTTGTCACGCCACGACTTTACCCAAGTCTTCCCTTAGGGTGTGATGACACCTGGGCAACTATCCATTCCTAGGAGAACCATTAACTTTTTTTGTTCCTAAATTAAATATGTATCTACGTGTGGAAATAATATATAGAATAAGAAATTTGAGGTTTAAAAGTAAACAATCTCATGTGGGGCATTCCCCGAGATAACGAAACTTGGTTCTTCGACCTACTTAATCAAGAGTGACATTAACCAATCCGAAGCAATGGATTTGGTGGAACAATGAGGCTGCGGGACCATCGCTAGCCCTGTTGCGGAGCTTTCCCTAATCACGCTTTCCTGAAACATATTAAATAAAAGAGTAAGCCCTACCATCCGAGGCTGAGTGAGAACCTCGCCTTACAGTTCAATGTAACCTCGCAATGTTCTAAGTACAATCTTATTATAAACATAATAAGCACGTTATGAAACCATATTACAACTCTTTCAATGTACAAATCAATAATAATTATTCACACACAAAATCTCCTCCCAACTCACCCTATGGAAATACTTAGTTTAACCAGTACACCTTCACGAAAGGAATTGCGGGACGCACAACCCGATCTCATATATTATATTATATATTTTTTGCGGTACACGCCACCCGATCTCATATATTATATTATATATTTGTTGCGGTACACGCCACCCGATCCAATTTTATATATATATATATATATATATATATATAATATTGGATCAGGTGGCGTGTACCGCAACAAATATATAATATAATATATGTTGCGGAACGTGCAACCAGATCCAACATTTTATATATATGTATTTGTTGCGGTACGCGCAATCCGATCCAATATTTTATATATATGTTACGGAACTTGCAACCCGATCCAATATTTTATATATATGTTACGGAACTTGCAACCCGATCCAATATATATATATATATATATATATATATATATATATATATATATATATATATATATATATATGTATATGTATTTGTTGCGGTACGCGCAATCCGATCCAATATTTTATATATGTTATGGAACTTGCAACCCGATCCAATATATATATATATATATATATATATATATATATATATATATATGTGTGTGTGTGTGTGTGTGTGTGTGTGTGTGTGTGTTGCGAAACGTGCAACCCGGTCTAATATTTTATATATATGTATTCGTCGGTACGCGCAACCCGATCTAATATTTTATATATATGTTGCGAAATGCGCAACCCGTTCCAATATATTTATATGTATGTATACTTCCTGAGTGATATTAAGACCACTTATGAATCTATCGGGGTGACGTAAGGTCGCTGTACCTCCGACTAACTTTACTGGAAAGAAGCTTTTAATGTCAACGACAATCACATCATACATGATTATCATACTGGGAACATAAGAGCACGAAGTCATGCATTTCATAATAATAGACTTTCATACCTAGTCATATTTCCAGAAGATTCAAATAATAATTCTTTTTTTCAATTTTTCGCCTTCTCGCTTGTAAAGGTTATAGCTCTCAACCCATAACCACAATTAAGGTGTTTCTTGCGCCGAATCGAAAGTAACACGGGGACCTATCACAATATCATGTTTTATCTGAAAATACTTAGTGTAACTAGTACAAATTCACGAAAGAAACAACCCTATGAAAACTGTCTCGCCATAGTTTTTTTAAAAAAAGACACAATATTAAAACAGTCATATCGTTTTATTCGTAAGTCGGATCAATCTCCGTAAGGTCTCAAAAAGTCAATAACAGAGAAAACTAGAACTTTTATTTAGCACAATCTTTCAGATTCTCCACTGATTTGTACAGTTTTCAGGTTATACGTTATGCCCTTCCGGATTTCAATAGATCCGAGGCAGAAACTTTAAACAACGATAACTCTCAAACCGTATGTCTGTTTTGGTCTCGTTTGGGCTCCATATGACCGTAAAAGAGAGATGTACAACACTGGAAAATGTAGTTCCATTCTAACAAGGATAACGCAATGAAAATAATCCGCAATTACATAACTCAAACTTGTTCCAAGATAGTACTTATTTTAATTTATTCATCACAACTTATTATAGCAATTAAGTTATATGGAGGCATCATGATAGAAAAAAAAGGTAAATATTCAATTTCAGTGCTTGACATAAGTTAGTCAAAGAGTCAACTACTAAAAGTGTAAACGGCAACTATAGAAAATTCCACACAGTCAACATATCCAAACAATGTATGAATCACAAATGTTGTCTCTTGTGGCCATCAATATTATCTTAGTACTTGAAAATACCGTAGTTCAATATTTACAAACATTGGCTGGCTGTTAAGATGCATATTATCATGCATTGTAACTCAAAATAAAGATTTTACTAAGAAATTGCGAGTGAGAGCTCGCTTTTATTTCTCCGCAATAATTTTTTTTCCTCTCTGCATATTTTTCTTGTCTGTATTTTTGTGTTCTCTACGTTCAGTTCCTTCCCTTTTCAAAGTGTCCAGTGCATGGACATATGTTTGTGTTGTGTGTCGTGTGTGCCTAAAACTAGGGTATGGGGAATATTGGTGAGGTTTTTAAGGGGAAGAGGAGTGAGATATGTATTATATAGGTGTATGTACTGAGGGAAAAGGGGAACGTGAGGGAGTGAGTTGGTTTTTAATTTATTTATTTATTTTGGGACTTTACACTTGTGGTCAGGCCCATCCCCATACCCCGCACCGATCTTGTTTGTTAGCAAGAAAGATAGGTATTTGCGTATGTGCATTGACTATCGTCAGTTGACCAAGGTCAACATTAATAACAAGTATCCACTTCCCAGGATAGATGACTTGTTCGACAAACTTCAGGACGCCCAATATTATTCCAAAATTGACTTTAGATCGGGGAATCGTCAGTTAAAGGTTGAAGTTGATATTCTAAAGATCGCTTTCAGAACCTGTTATGGCTATTTCACATTTTTGTTGATTTCGTTTGGGTTGACAAATTCACTAACGGCTTTCATGGACCTAATGAACAGGGTTTTAGTAGAGGGGTTTTCCTCTATCTCAGCTCTGTTGACTAAGAAAAAACTCAAGTTTTAATGGTCAAATGCGTGCGAGTGAAGTTTAGAAAAGTTGAAAACGAGGTTAACGTTTGCTCCAGTTTTAACGCTACCACAATGAACCGAGGGGGTCCCTGGTATATTGTAATGCAGGAGTTGGTCTCAGATGTGTCTTAATTCATCATGGTAAGGTAATGGCATATGTGTCTAAACAACTTAAGGTTCACGTAAATAATTATCCGACTCATGATTTGTAGTTGGCAGCTGTGGTTTGTGCACTAAAGATATGGTGTCACTACTTGTATGGTGTTCACATTGATATTTTCACAGACCACAAAAGCCTTCATGAGGTGTATTGGTGGAACGACATAAAGAAGAATGTAGCAGACTTTGTGGCTAAATGCCTAAATTATCAATAGGTGAAAACCGAGCAACAGAGGCCTAGTGTGTTGGCTCAGAACATAGATATTTCTGTTTGGAAATAGGAGCTGATAAACATGGACTTCATAAAAGGTTTTCCTAGCTCATCTCGAATACATGATTCGAGTTGGGTGGTTGTGGACCGACTTACTAAATCAGCACACTTTCTGTCAGTGAAGACCACTGATTCAGCAGTAGATTATGTCAAGCTGTGTATTCAAGAAATTGTAAGGTTCGTGGGATCCAGTGTCTATTATTTAAAATTGTGTCTCTCAATTTACAGAGAACTTTTGGAAGTCCTTTTTTAAAAGATTTGGTACCAAGGTAAATTTCAGTATAGCTTTTCATCTCTAGACAGATGGCCAGACAGAAAGCACTATTCAGATACTTGAGGATATGTAGAGGGCATGTGTCCTAAATTTCAAAGGTAATTGGGATGATCAGTTACCTCTCATCTAGTTTTCCTATAAGAACAATTATCACACAAGTATCAAGATGGCACTGTTCGATACTTTGTATGGGCGAAGATGTAGATCGCCAATTGGTTGGTTCAAATATAGTGAAGCAGAGTTGTTAGGACTAGACTTAGTCCACCAAGATATGGGAAAGTCATGTTTATCCAGGAGCGATTGAAAATGGCTCATAGTCGCTAAAAGTCCATATATAATATTATAATGTACTTGATATATTATTTTTTTATGATATAAAAGTTACAAGAATAGTTTTCATGATGAAGTGCGAATAATAGGTACTAATTAATACGAATATTCATTCAATTTTCTTAATAGTAATATATTTAAATACTTCTGACAATTTCTTTTAGTCACAAAAGGCTAATTGCCTGAAAAGTAAAAGAATAAAAATATTAATATAAATATATTCGAATAATTTAAATAATTTGTTTTAGTCACAAAAGATAATTGCATAAAAAGTAAAAAAAAAAAAGAGGGGGAAAAAGTAAACTCAAAACGAGCTATCAACCATATGCATTTGAATTTTTTTTTGGTTGTTTGGAAAACTATTTTTACAAGTAGGGTATATACTAGATATTTATTTGCAAAAATCCCTATATGTTTACAGTTTTAGTTTGAAAAGAATCTATTTGTAATACATGTCATTTCTAAATTAGAAAATATATATTATAAAAACATCATTTTCCCCTTCACATTGTAACCCCACGAAGCTTAAAAAGAGAGCGAGTTTTTGGGAAGAATATATTATTTTTCATATGTTACCGTTTATTTATGCAAAAGTTTAGAAATAATCATATATTTATGGTTGATTGTTTTGTAATTGAGAGAGAATTGATAGCATTTAAGCTATACCATGTAGGTTACTTAATGATACAACATGTAATATTGAAAGTTGTTGTAGTTTGTATAATTTACTTTTTTAAAAGTTGTACTGATGAAAGTTTCCTAATTAGTAATTTACTTTGATTATCATAGAGATATTTATTAAGTACTTGAATATTTCTCTTTCATAATTATATTTTTTCTTTTTGATTGAATATATAAGCATCTAAAGAGGCAAAGAAAAAAAGCCAATAGATGCGAATTTTCAAAATAGAATTTTTTTCTGATTTTGAATGACGAGGACAAAAGATGTTGTGCAAAAGTCATAATATTTGTTAGCTTCATCACATTTATTGCTATCTAAAAAGTGCATAAGTTTGTTCTAAGCCCAAGTTTTATCAAAGTCATCAACCCATTCTTCACTTTTTCAACTCATGTGTCATGAATCATAACTCACCCTTTTCTTCCTATTTTCTATTAATTTTGTAATTTGTAATTAAATACTATCACTTGTTTTCACCCAATTTTTAAATTTTGAAAATAAATAGTACCACTAATGATTTATAAAGTTGTACTCCCCAACTTGTAAAAGTTGTACATTAACAACTAATGTGACAAGAAAATTTTATTACAATGAACTACACAAATTTTTGCATAATGTCAATAATAACTAATTTAGAATTAAGGTGTATTCGATTAAAAAGGAGTGATAGCAAGTTAACACTTGTATAATTATAGCCAATGGTATAAATATCTAATAATGCATGATAAATATTGATAGAGCCAATCATAACTAATTTGGAATTGAGATATCGTCAATTGTTCGACCAAAAATATAAAATAAATTTATTCTAAAGTCAAAAACATCAGGGGCAAATGTATAATTTAATATTATTTTCAGTTATTGTTGGGATTACAAAAATCTTATTAATTATTACATTACAACTATAAATACTCCAAGAACAAATTAATTCAGTTGTTACTTTTCCTCTATCTTAGTTGGTTTCTCACTTCCCAAAGAGAATTAAGACAAACATCAATTTGTCACATACATACGTGTTGGAAATTTACTAATGTGAAATTAAGTGTATCCCATTATTTATGACTCAGACAATTGGGGCCCCGCACGTCGGAAACGCTGCTTTCCACACGTGCACGTAGTGCCAAGTATCGTAAATTTCATTAGTGAAAGAGATTGGTACGTAAGTGAAACGTTTGAGACATAGAATGATGGACGGTTATTGGCCAAATGACAAGTATTCCACGTTGGTAAACGAAGGAAGAAGTGTACAAAGTATAAGATGAAACGAGTCGGAAAGCGTCGGGCGCTAATGTTGTAGCGTCGCGGCGCTTCCGAGGCAGAATCTGCGACGGAAAGTTGGAAATTTCTGACTTTTGGGCTGGTTTTGGAGCATTGAATCTCCATTATTTGGCACATGAATTTAGCCATTTACTTGGCTGATTGTAACCCATCAATAAGTGTCATTACATGGCTATTGAAAGCCACTAGTTGGATAGTTGAGCGGTCATCTTTCTTACACTATAAACTGAGGCCTTTGGCTCAATTGAGAAACACTGGGAAATAATTTTCTGAAATCTTCTTCCTCTTTGGCATCCTTTCAATACTCAAAGTTCTTCAAGAGTAACACTTGAGTTTTCTTTGCTCATTTGTTAAGTTATTGTTTTATCTTGGGAGACTATTGCACATAACGTAAAAGGATATATACATGGCAATCTTGTCTTAAAGACAGAGTGTCATCACTCGACTCTGCCAAGTCACAAAGAGTTCGTGTTTGTTCTTGTTTCCAGTTTTGTAAACTAAAGATTATAAGTTTCTTGTTGTAATCTTAGTAGTCTTTAGTAGTTTATCATTTCTAAGCGATTGTAATATTTACTTACATCCTGTTTCCTGCACTTCATGTACTCACAATTTAAGACTAGATCGTTGTAAGTGCTAAGAAAGATTACTGGACAAGAACAGGTGGCCTCTGGTTATGCGAAACCTACTCAAGGAAACCCATCTTCCTTCCTCACTACTGCTCAAGGCACACCCAATGCCTTTCCTGCTGCTCAAGGGAACGTTATAGTTCAAGAGATGGCAGCAGAAGATGTTGTTTTACTTGACTGTTATGGGAATGATTCATTTCCAAACAGAAGATCCTCCACAAGATGGAGATGAGATGGACCCTCAGCCTAATGAAACGGCTGAAGGGGGCCAAGGTATCCATGTCGTTAATAGCATGAAGATGGTTCTTGATGCATGGAGTCTCAGTGACTTCATGTGTAAGAACTATATTTTGAACTGTCTGTCAGACCCACTCTACACGGTATTTTGCACTGTAGGCACCGCCAAAGAGTTATGGGAAAAACTGCAGAAGCAGTACAACGCACAAGATGCAGGTACGAAGAAATTCATCATTGGGAAATTCTTGAAATTTCAAATGGTGGCTAGCAAAACTGTGATGTCCCAAGTTCAGGAATTCCAAATGATTCTACATCACCTGGATTTGGAAGGTATGAAACCAAATGAGCAGTTTTTGGTTGCATCACTAATTGAAAAGTTACCTCCCTCGTGGAATGAGTCTATAAGTTACTTAAAACTCAAGACAAAGGAAATGACCTTTGAAGAACTTATTATCAAACTCCAGATTCAGGAAAATAATGAGAAGGTTGTGCCTAGGGGAAAGCAATCTGCTGAGGCAAAGGCAAATATGGCTGAGGCCAAAGGGAACACAAGCAAGAAGCGCAAGTTTCAGAAAGATGGCAAGATCTAGACGGCAGAGAAGTTCAAGGGGAACTGCCACCACTGTGGGAAACCTGGTCACATGATCAAGGACTGCCGCAAACTCAAGACTGAGCAAAAATAGAAGGCCAAAGGCAAAGCATAGGCTAATGTCGTCGAAGACACATTTCTTGATGACATGATTGAGGAGTTCTCAGCGATGGTGATTGAAGCAAACCTTGTTGTGAATCCCATGAAATAGTGGATGGACACGGGTGCTACCAGACACATCTGTTCCAATAGAGATGCCTTCTCCACATATACACCAGTTACAAACAAGAAGTTGTTCATGGGTAACAACGCTTCGCCTGACGTGTTGGGGGTAGGAAAGGTGGTCCTGAAGATGACTTCTGCAAAGGAGCTCACTTTGAATGAGGTGATACATGTCCCTGAGATTAGAAGGAATTTAATTTCAGGTCCTTTATTGGTTAATGCTGATTTTAGACTAGTATTTGAGTCAAATAAATTTGTAATCACCAAGAATAGAACTTTTGTGGGGAGAGGCTTTGTCTGTGAAGACCTTTTCAAAGTTAACGCCCAGTCGCTTCCAAGCAATAAAATTGAAGCTTCTTCTTACTTGCTTGAGTCTTCTAATTTATGACATCATAGATTAGGACATGTCAACTACAAGTCCATCCAAAGGTTGCTGAAGTTGGAGTTATTGTCGTCTATCGACGTAAACCCTCAACATAAGTGTGAGGTGTGCATAGAGGCAAAACTTACAAATACTCTTTTTCGATCCGTCGAAAGGAATACCGCTCCGCTAGAACTTATTCACACAGATATATGTGATTTGAAGTTTGCACAAACTAGAGGAGGGAACAAGTACTTTGTGACATTAATTGATGATAGCACAAGGTATTGTTACCTTTACTTGTTGAAAAGTAAAGATGAAGCGTTCTGATACTACAAAACAGAAGTTGAAAACCAACTAAGCATGCAGATTAAATCAATTCGTAGGGATAGAGGGGGAGAATATGTAGCGCCATTTGAGGAATATTGTGCCCAATTGGGCATTATTCATCAAACAACAGCTCCATACTCACCTCATTAGAACGGAGTTGCTGAACGCAAGAACCGTACATTGAAGAAAATGATGAATGCCTTGCTCATCAGTTCCGGTCTTCCCCAAAACATGTGGAGAGAAGCTGTCCTTAACACTAATACGATTCTTAATAGAGTCCCACATAAGGGTAATGACAAAAATCTATATGAATCATGGAAGGGAAAGAAACCCACCTATAAATATTTAAAGGTGTGGGGTTGTTTGGCAAAGGTCGAAGTGCCTAAGCCAAAGTAGGTCAAGATTGGGCCTAAGACTGTAGATTTCAATTTCATCAGATATGCAAATAACAATAGTGTTTATCGCTTCTTAGTGCATAAGTTATATATTCCAGATATACATAGGGTACAATCATGGAATCAAGGAATTCCCAATTCTTTGAGGATATTTTTTTCCTAGAAAAGAAAGAGACATAACCTCTCGCAAACGAAGTTATGAACAGAGCTCTCAGGAACCAGGAGTCGTTGACTGCCCGGATCTAGATAGTTCAGATCTAGTGGACTCCGAAGTGGCTGAATATCCAAAATCGAGTGTTCCAGATTTTTAGAACTTGAAGACTCCATAGATGGAACCAAGACGAAGTAAGAGGACTAGGAGGGATAAAACCTTCGGTCCGGACTTTGAAGCTTATATGGTTGATAGAGAACCAAGGACAATTGTTGAAGTGTTGTCAACTCCAGAGGCACCGCTCTGGAAAGAAGCTATTGAGAGTGAAATAGACTTTATCCTGCAAAACCATACTTGGGAGTTGGTTGATCTTTCTTTGGGAAAAAAATTATTGGGTTGTAAATAGATACTCAGATGGAAGTATAAAGCAGATGGGTCTATAGACAAGTACAAAGACAGGTTGGTAGTCAATGGCTATTGACATAAGGAAGTCCTTGACTATTTTGACACGTACTCCCCGGTGTCTAGAATGACATCCTTACGAGTATTCATTGCGATAACAGTGTTGTGTGACCTTGAGATACATCAAATGGATGTCAAGACAACCTTTCTAAATGGTGATTTGGAAGAAGAAATTTATATGGAACAACCCGAGGGGTATGTGGTTCCAGGGTAAGAGAAGAAAATTTGTCGACTTGTCAAATCTCTGTACGGGATGAAATAGGCCCTGAAGCAATGGCACGAAAAATTTGATAGTACTCTACTATCAAAGGGTTTCTCCATTAATGAGTGTGACAAATGTGTCTACATGAGAGGTAAGTCTGACTCGTTCATTATGATATGCCTTTATGCAGACGACATGTTGATCACAGAGAGTAGTCCTACATTGATCCTAGAGACTAAGAATATGTTGAAACAATGCTTCAACATGAAGGATATGGGTATTGCAGATGTCATCTTAGGGATCAAGATTTTTAAGACGTCTGACGGACTGGTCTTGTCTTAGTCTCACTACATCGAGGATGTGTTGAGAAAGTTTGAGATGTTCGACAGTTCGCCGATAAAGTCACCATTGGATATGAATCAGAAAATTGATAAAAATCATGGTGTGCCCGTATACCAGAAGCGATATGCGCAGGTGATTGGGAGTTTGATGTACATAACAAATTGCATATGACCTGATATCAGTTATGCAGTCAACAAGTTGGCTAGGTTTACCCGTAATCCAAGTAATGATCATTGGAAAGTGTTGAATCGGGTACTACGGTACCCGAAATATACGCTAACTTACGGGTTCATAATTTGAGATATCCAACTGTACTAAAGGGGTAAAGTGATGCAAACTGGATATCTGATATAGAGAACACCAAGTCCACCAGTGGGTATATATTTAAAATTGGTGGTGGGGCTGTGTCTTGGAAATCCTCTAAGGAAACATTCATCGCCCGATCTGAAATAGAGTCGGAGTTTATCGCTTTAGACAAAGTAGGAGAAGAAACTGAGTGGCTTCATGACTTCTTAGAGGACGTCCCTTGTTGGGACAAACCCATACCCTCTGTAATGATCCACTGCGACAACCAGTCGACTCTAGGAAGGGCACTAAGTTCTATGTATAACGACAAGTCTCGTCATATTCGACGGAGACATAACACCATTAGGCAGTTGATCACCACGGGTATTATTTCCATTAATTATGTAAAATCAAAGGATAACATAGTAGACCTTTTGACTAATGGCATACCCAGAGATCAGATATTCTGCCTGTCTAGGAGAATGGGCTTAAAACCCAAACAATAAGGATGGATATGGTGGTAACCCAACCTTACTGACTGGAGATCCCAGGAATTAGGTTCAATAGGACAACTAAGTTGTAAAGGTTAGGTTGAGCGCTTTGGTGAAATCAAGAGCACTTCAGATAGTGATTTCTGTAAAGAAACATCAATCCAAAGCCATTCCTGCGATAGACATTAAGTGTTATCTGCAGTATGGGTAAATGTTAAGTTTCCAAAACCTGTAATGATCCTCGACGGTTGAGGTTAGGTTTGCGGCAATTTATAATGGTTCCTAACACTTGTGAAGTGGGGTATAGAAGGATACTTAGTAGGAGACCACCTATTTAAGTGCGAGGACAGGATGCCTCAAATGAACGCACTTAAGAATCCAAGAGTGTCCAAAGCTACAAAGGATAAAATATTAAGAAGAACAGAGTAAGGGAAATTGTTGTATTAGTACCGTTGACTTGGCTTACACTAAACACTGACGGTTCAAGACACACGTTCATGATGCAGTAAATAAGTCTGATGGTAAGGTTCAAAGCCGAAGCTACCTATCCAAATGCAACATCTGTCTGCTGAAAGATAAGCACCTTGTGAGTGCGCCAAAATCTTTTTCAAGAGGGGATTGTTGGAAATTTACTAATGTGGAATTAAGTGTAACCCATTATTTATGACTCGAACAATTGGGGCCCCGCATGTCGAAAATGTCATTTCCACACACGTGCACACGTAGTGCCAAGTATCGCAAATTTCATTAGTGAAAGAGATAGTGGTACGTAAGTGAAACGTTTGAGACATAGAACGATGGACAGTTATTGGACAAATGACAAGTATTCCACATTGGTAAACGAAGGAAGAAGTGTGCGAAGTGTAAGATGAAATGAGTCAGAAAGCGCTGCGGCACTTCCGAGGCAGAATCTGCGACGGGAAGCTAAAAATTTCTAACTCTTGGGTTGGTTTTGAAGCATTGAATCTCCATTACTTGGCACATGAATTCAGCTATTTACTTAGCTAATTGTGACCCCTCAATAAGTGTCATTACATGGCTATTGAAAGCCATTAGTTGGCTATTTGAGAGGTCATCTTTCTTACACTATAAATTGAGGCCTTTGGCTCAATTGAGAAACACTGGGAAATAATTTTATGAAATCTTCTTCCTCTTTGGCATCCTTTCAATACTCAAAGTTCTTCAAGAGTAACACTTGAGTTTCCTTTGTTCATTTGTTAAGTTGTTGTTTTATCTTGGAAAAATATTGCCCATAACATAAAAGAATATATACGGGGCAATCTTGTCTTAAAGACAGAGTGTCATCACTCCACTCAGCCAAGTCACAAAGAGTTCGTGTTTGTTCTTGTTTCCAGTTTTGTAAACTAAAGATTATAAGTTTCTTATTGTAATCTTAGTAGTCTTTAGTAGTTTATCCTTTCTAAGCGATTATAATATTTACTTACATTCCGTTTCCTGCACTTGTTGTACTGACAATACGTATATATATTATTGTATAAAACTCATCTGGGAATTAGTGAAAATCAATTCTTGGTTGATCATCAACTCAGTTTCTAACTTGGGTATCTTCTTTTTATCTCTAAAATTCTTACTTTATCTCTAAAATATATTTTTGTATATATTTTTCTTTTTCATTGGTGTTTTTTGGGTTTGGTCCTTCGATTTGGATATATGTTCAAGTACTTTTTTACCTAAAAAATGTTCTTTTGTTTGATCATATCTATGTGTAATGGGGTTATTTTTTTTAATCTTTGAGCATTTCTGTAATTTTTTCATTGAAGATATAGATAAATTTGGAATTTCGAAAAGATTGAGAGGCGAACACTACCACGGCCAATTCCAAGTCATGAGTTGGATAATTCTTCTCATGTATCTTCAATTGTCGAAATGCATACGCAATAACTTTTCCAAACTGCATCAAGACACATCCTAACCCAACCTTAGAGGCATCACAATAGACTATGAGTCCTTCTTGTCCAGATGGTAAGGTTAGGACTGGCGCAGTAGTCAATAACTCCTTCAGTTTCTGAAAACTTGCCTCGCATGCCTTTGACCACTGGTACTTAACTGATTTCTGAGTCAATCGGATCAAGGGAGCAGCGAGACTAGAGAAACCTTCTACAAATCTTCTATACTACCCAACCAAACCCAAGAAACTCCCAATTTCTGTCAGAGTGGTATGCCTTGGCCAGCTCTTCACTGCTTCTATCTTTTGGGGGTCTACCATAATTCCATCCCTTGACACAACAGAGCCCAAGAAAGCCACCTTTTCCAACCAAAATTCACACTTTGAAAATTTAGCATAAAGTTTCTCTTGTCTTAAGATTTGAAGCACTACCCTTAGATGCTCTTCATGTTCTTCAGCACTCTTACTATAAATTAGAATATCATCGATGAACACAATCACGAACAAATCTAAGAATGGTTTGAAGATTCTGTTCATGAGATCCATAAAAGCTGCTGGGGCATTGGTTAACCCGAAAGACATGACCAAGAACTCATAATGGCCATATCGGGTTCTAAAGGTTGTTTTGGATATATCATCAGGCTTTATTTTCCGCTGGTGATATCCCGAACGAAGGTCAATCTTGGAAAAATAACTGGCTCTCTTAAGTTGGTCAAAAGTATCATCGATTCTTGGTAATGTATATCGGTTCTTGATCATGACCTTATTGAGTTGTCGATAATCAATGCACATTCGGAGTGAACCGTCTTTCTTCTTCACAAAAATGACTGGTGCACCCCAGGGGGAAACACTAGGCCTTATAAAGCCCTTATCCCAAAGATCTTTCAATTGTTCTTTTAACTCTCTCAACTCAGCTGGGGACATTCGATATGGAGGAATGGAAATGGTTCTTGTACCCGAAATTAATTTTATAGCGAACTCCACTTCCCTGTCCAGAGGAAGTCCTGGAAGATCTCCAGGGAAAACCTCCAGAAAATTACGAACAATAGGGACAGTATGTACCTTTGGGGATTATTCTTGTGGGCAGTTGTGGTTGCTTCTGACCTCTCATGAGAAACCTGTGTTTGAGTTCTTTTCTTGCAATATTTGATATAGTAGTCTGGTTCTCCACAGTTATAACAACCTCTCTGTGAGAAAATGCATTCTCCAAAATGTTTCTTTTGACAAACCTTACAGACCGGTTTGTCACACCCTGCGTTAGGGTTGGCGGCCTTGACGTTGCTATCTTGATGATTGAACCATTTATGGGATTGGGGTCTGTAATGAGACTGGCCTACTGACTGGCTCAGTTTTGATGAATCCCTACTACCCTCTTGCCTCTGGTTTTGAATCTGATTAAAGGATCCCGACAATCAAAACCTCTTCTATGAATACTCTCTTTTTGCTTTAGCAAATTTTCTACCCCTCATTTCCATATCGACGATCTGAAGGTAAGTCCGATCATTAGCTAATTCCACTACCTTATCTGCCAAGTTCAGGTTTAAACCCTCAACAAATCTTTTGACCTTCTCCCTTTCCGTAGGAATAATTTGTGCGTTGTATGCCAACAATCGCATGAACTAGGTGTTGTATTCTTACACACTGCGGTCTCCTTGTTTCAACTGTTCAAACTCACATCCGAGCGCATATTTTCGGGTGTTAGGCATGTACTTTTCAATGAACGCGACTCTGAACTCCCCCCACATCATCAGTGGTGACATCGGGAAACGGTTTCTTCTAAATTTCTCCACCACACCCCCGTGTCGTCCACTAAACATGCGCCAACCAAATTGACAACATGCGTCTCTACACATCCCAAGGTAAACAGTAGGTCTTCTACCTCATCAAGAAACACTATCGGGTCGGACTTGGAGTCCTTCCCCGTGAATATAGGTTCTCTTCTCCTCATAAAATTCGCCCATAGTCTATCTGGTATTGACTGAGCTCCTACATTATCAGCTAGTGGTGCAGTCACAACTAGTTCCTAGGCCAGCGAGTTCTGGGTCGGGGCCATAACTGAGACACTAGGTGTAGGCTAAACCATGTGTAGGGCTATAACTGTCATCAACTCTATGAGTCTATCTAACTTTTGTCCTACCGTTTCGTGGGCCGCTTGACTCTCATTTTCTTCAACTTTTTCCATGCTATCTTGAGATACCGCTCCTTCAACTTGAGGTATAGGATCTTCATAGTGGACCTCTTCTTGAGCCCTTGATTCCTGTACCGGAACTCTTGGGGGTTGACATTGTGCTTGCTCTTCCCCAGGTAGTTCTGATCGATTCCGCAACACCGGTACTTGTGAATCTACCATTTTCTGTAAATACAAGTGCGTCCATATATTAGAAGACATGACGTCTATTTTAACCCCCAAATTTTCTTATACTTCGTAAGCATACAACACCACAACAAAAATAAAAAAATAACGATATTATTTCTTTCTTGCATTCATAATATTTCATTCCATCATATTCTCAAATTACATAACATTATACTAAATCTTATTAGATAATTCTTCTTCACCCATTGTAGATCTCCAACTCAAACTTGTGTTTACTACGACACATGTTAAAGGGTTTAACCACGTCACTCGTCTATTCCACAGGTTGGCATTCAGCTCCTTGTGAACCTTGTTCCTTACATCTCTTTCCCTATCGTCCATTCTTTCCATCATCTTCCAGACTTTCTTCACTTGACGTAGAAATTTGAGCAGGGAGACTTCTTTACTATCTCCACATAGCATCTTTGCTCTTCTGAACGAGGAGTGGAAATCTCTCGGGATGGAGTTGACTATTATCTGTAGTATGACTCCAATCGGATAGTTGAAAAGGGTCGGGTCAAATAAATGCTTCTTCCATCTAGCCCTAAGCAAATCCGTACAACGTGCGATTGTGTCATCCATATACATGCCAAAATCGCCTCCTGGGTCCATCCTGCAGTCCATGAACTCCTCCTAAGCTCGCATTATCCTTTTCATTTCTAGGAGCACTTCCATCTTGGTTGGAACTCGTATTGTAACCATATCTACAAAAATAATTGTCAGTTAGTTTATCGTTGCACAATCCCCTTCCATAATCCTTTGAAGGAGGTAGTACGAGAATCAAATCTTTGAAAAGACTCAAGATAGGCACGAGGAGAGTATGAAGGAAGTGAAACTGTTTAGTTATCGTTTTCACTTATTACTAAGGTGGCGCGCACACCGTCGCAATAAGTAACCGTTCAGATACCCAACTCAATTGAATTTCCTAGAATCTCCTAACCTGGTTTAGCTCTGCTACCAACTTGTCACGCCCCGACTTTACCCAAGTCTTCCCTTAGGGCGTGATGGCACCTGGGCAACTATCCCTTCTCATGAGAACCATTAACTTCTTTTGTTCCTAAATTAAACATGTATCTAGGTGCGGAAATAATATATAGAATAAGAAATTTGAAGTTTAAATGGAAACAATCTCATGTGGGGCATTCCCCGAGATAACGAAACTTGGGTCTTCGACCTACTTAATCAAGAATGACATTCACCAATCTGAAGCAATGGATTTGGTGGAACAATGAGATTGCGGGACGATTGCTAGCCCTATTGCGGAGCTTTCCCTCTATTACACTTTTCTGAAACATGTTAAATAAAAGAGTCAGCCCTACTATCTGAGGCTGAGTGAGAAGCTCATATTACAATTCAAAGTAACCTTGCAATGTTCTAAGTACAATCTTACTATAAACATAATAAGCACGTTATGAAACCATATTACATCACTTTCAATGTACAAGTCAATAATAATTATTCACACACAAAATCTCCTCCAAACTCAGCCTAGGGAAATACATAGTTTAACCAGTACACCTTCACAAAAGGAATTGCGGGACGCGCAACCAGATCTCATATATTATATTATATATTTATTGCGGTACGCGCCATCCGATCCAATATTTTATATATATATATATATATAAATATATATATATATATATATATATATATATATATGTTGTGGAACGTGCAACCCGATCTAATATTATATATATATATATATGTGTTGCGGAACGTGCAACCTGATCAGATATTTTATACATATGTATTTGTTGCGGTACGCGCAACCCGATACAATCTTTTATATATATATATTGAGGAACGCGCAACCCGATCCAATATTTTATAGATATATATACGTTGCGGAACGTGCAACCCGGTCCAATATATTATATATATGTATTTGTTGTGGTACGCGCAACCCGATCCAATATTTTTTATATATGTTGTGAAACGCGCAACCCGATCCAATATATTTATATGTATATATACTGCCTGAGTGATACTACGACCACTTATGAATCTATCGGGGTAACGTAAGGTTGATGTACCTCCGACTAACTTTACTGGAAAGAAGCTTTCAATGTCAACAACGATCACATCATACATGATTATCATACTGGGAACATAAGATCACAAAGTCATGCATATCATAATACTAGACTTCCATACTTGGTCATATTTCAAGAAGATTCAAATAATAATTCTTTCTTTCAATTTTTTGGCCTTCTCGCTTGTAAAAGTTATAACTCTCAACCCATAACCCCAATTAAGGTGTTTCTTGCGCCGAATCGAAAGTAACACGGAGACCTATCACTATATCAAGTTTTCCTGAAAATACTTAGTGTAACTAGTACAAATTCACGAAATAAATAACTCTATGAAAACTGTCTCGCCAGATTTTTGAAAAACAAAGACACAATATTAAAACAGTCATATCTTTTTATCCGTAAGTCGGATCGATCTCCGTAAGGTCTCAAACAGTCAAGAACAGAGAAAACTATAACTTTTATTTAGCAAAAACTTTCAGATTCTTTACGGATTTGTACATTTTTCAGGTTATACGTTATACCCTTGCGGATTTCAATCGATCCGAGACAGAAACATTAAACAGTGATAACTCTCAAATCGTATGTCGGTTTTGGTCCCGTTTGGCCTCAATATGACCGTGAAATAGGGATGTACAACACTGGAAACTTTCGTCCTATTCTAACAAGGATAACTCAGAGAAAATGATCGGCAATTACATAACTCAAACTTGTTCCAAGATAGTACTTATATCAATTTATTCATCACAACTTATTATAGCAATTTTAAGTTATATGGAGACATTATCATAGAAAAAAAAGTAAATATTCAATTTCAATGCTTGACATAAGTTAGTCAAAGAGACAAATTCTAAAAGTGTAAATGGTAACTATAGAAATTGTGATTGAGGGAACTCACCTTTATTTCTCCGCAATAATTTTTTTTCCTCTCTACGTATTTTTCTTTTCTGTATTTTTGTGTTCTCTACGTTCAGTTCCTTCCCTTTTCAAAGTGTGCAGTGCATGGACATATGTTTGTGTTGTGTGTCGTGTGTGCCTAAAACTACGGGATGGGGGAATATTGGGGAGGTTTTTAAGGGGAAGAGGCGTGAGAGGTGTATTATATAGGTGTATGTACTTTGGGAAAATGGGAACGTGAGGGAGTGAGTTGGTTTTTTTTTTATTTATTCATTTATTTTGGGACTTTACACTTGTGTTCCGGCCCATCCTCAAACCCCGCACCGATCTTGTTTGTTAGCAAGAAAGATAGGTATTTGCGTATGTGCATTGACTATCGTCAGTTGAACAAGGTCACTATTAAAAACAAGTATCCACTTTCCAAGATAGATGACTTGTTCGACTAACTTCAGGGTGCCCAATGTTATTCCAAAATTGACTTTAGATCGGGGAATCATCAGTTAAAGGTTAAGAAAGTTGATATTCTAAAGATCGCTTTCAGAACCCGTTATGGCTATTTCACATTTTTTGTTGATGTCGTTTGGCTTGACAAATTCACAAACGGCTTTCATGGACCTAATGAACAGGGTTTTCGAGCCTTATTTTGATTTATTCATCTTTTTCCTTATTGATAATATCTTAGTTTACTTTCGTAGTGAGACTAATCATCCCAAACAACTAAGAATTGTGATGCAGACTTTTCAAGATCGCAAACTTTATCCAAATTTTTGCAAGTGTAAATTTTGGCTGATATCATTAGCATTTCTAGGCCATATCATTTCAAGAGAAGGTGTAAGAGTGGACTTTCATAAAATAGACGCGATGAAAAATTGGCCCAGAACCACTTCATCAATGTAGATAAAAAGTTTTTTGTGACTGGAAGGCTATTACAGGCATTTAGTAGAGGTGTTTTCCTTTATCTAAGCTCTGTTGACTAAGAAAAACTCAAGTTTCAATGGTCAAATGCGTGCGAGTGAAGTTTAGAAAAGTTGAAAACGAGGTTAACTTTTGCTCCAGTTTTGACGCTAACACAAGGAACCGATGGGTTCCTGGTATATTGTGATGCTTCAGGAGTTGGTGTCGGATGTGTCTTAATTCATCATGGTAAGGTAATGGCATATGTGTCTAAACAACTTAAGGTTCACGTAAATAATTATCCGACTCATGATTTGTAGTTGGCAGCTGTGGTTTGTGCACTAAAGATATGGCGTCACTACTTGTATGGTGTTCACATTGATATTTTCACAGACCACAAAAGCCTTCATGAGGTGTATTGGTGGAACGACATAAAGAAGAATGTAGCAGACTTTGTGGCTAAATGCCTAAATTATCAATAGGTGAAAACCGAGCAACAGAGGCCTAGTGTGTTGGCTCAGAACATAGATATTTCTGTTTGGAAATAGGAGCTGATAAACATGGACTTCATAAAAGGTTTTCCTAGCTCATCTCGAATACATGATTCGAGTTGGGTGGTTGTGGACCGACTTACTAAATCAGCACACTTTCTGTCAGTGAAGACCACTGATTCAGCAGTAGATTATGTCAAGCTGTGTATTCAAGAAATTGTAAGGTTCGTGGGATCCAGTGTCTATTATTTAAAATTGTGGCTCTCAATTTACAGAGAACTTTTGGAAGTCCTTTTTTAAAAGATTTGGTACCAAAGTAAATTTCAGTATAGCTTTTCATCTCTAAACAGATGGCATTAAAGCACTATTCAGATACTTGAGGATATGTAGAGGGCATGTGTCCTACATTTCAAAGGTAATTGGGATGATCACTTGCCTCTCATCTAGTTTTCCTATAAGAACAGTTATCACACAAGTATCAAGATGGCACCGATCGATACTCTGTATGGGCGAAGATGTAGGTCGCCAATTGGTTGGTTCAAATATGGCGAAGCAGAGTTGTTAGGACTAGACTTAGTCCATCAAGATATGGAAAAAGTCATGCTTATCCAGGAGCGATTGAAAATGGCTCATAGTCGCTAAAAGTCCATATATAATATTATAATGTACTTGATATATTATTTTTATGATATAAAAGTTACAAGAATAGTTTTCATGCTGAAGTGCGAATAATAGGTACTAATAAATATGAATATTCATGCAATTTTCTTAATAGTAATATATTTAAATACTTCTAACAATTTCTGTAAGTCACTAAAAGATAATTTCCTGAAAAGTAAAAGAATAAAAATATTCATATAAATATATTCAAATAATTTAAATAATTTGTTATAGTCACAAAAGATAAATGCATGAAAAGTAAACCAAAGATTTTAAGTACCGGGCTACAAAAGGCCAGCTACCAAGAAATATGCCGGGATTTTAGAAAGGCATTTATTTGTGATTTTTCTTTCCATTTTGGAAGTGATATTTCTCCAAATCTCTACCATCCACTTTTTAGGAATTCTTGTTGCAAACCAAAGCTACTCATAATGGTTTTTGGCTTGATTATTCAATCATTACCTGGCCTGGCCTTTTAGTTTGAGTTATGGATTTGGCTGTGCTCCTATGTCAAGCTACTTTCATGATGTTCGTTTGTTTCTATCAGACTATGGCTTAAGATGAACCTTCGCCCAAAGGAGAGAAGATTAGCTTGTGCATTGAGGCTGAAGAAACGCAATGCTGCGATGGATACGAAGTCTGGATGATATACCAATTGGGTATTATGGGGTTGGATTTTGCAAGGTGAAACAGCTAATTAGTTGTGAACTGATCTACCCTTAAGGTTTATGATAACACAACTTTTGTTTCTTGATGTATAGCTCTTGTTCAATGTACCAATTCTCTATGAGCTCACAGTGGCTCATGTATGCTATTCCTTCAATATATGCACACTTAAACATTTTTTTTAATACTTGTATTGTTGGACCCTATGTAGGTTATTGCAAATATTAGGTTCTTGGATAATTATCTCTGGCATAACTCTATTTGTTCAAGTTTGCTAGCAGTATTATTGAAAATAGACCACGAGGTTCAGTATCGACCAAATGGTAGAATTGTAACTTAAACGAATTTAGTGTCGTTCATACACCTTTTGTCACTAAATAAATCACGGTTAAATGATATATATTCTAACTTTAATTAGGTGGGGGCCGGTGCACCCCACCTATTCCGGTCCAAATTTTGTTTTGGCCTTTGCCTAGGTCTCTTCACTTAATAGTGCTCTTGTTGCATGTACTCCAGATGTGGAGATATAAACTAATCGTTGGCCACTTTTGAGAATCTCAAAGTAAAATATGTTGTTTCGGGGACAACAATAATCCTGGTCTTGGAAAGTGGCAACCAAGCATTACAAGCCGTTGCGCAGGATCATTTTTGTGGGACTATTATCAGCTTGTAGTCATGCTGCTCTCATTACGAAATAATGTTTTTCGAGTAGATGAGGCGTGCTTATGGTTTAAAACCGAGGGCGGAAGCTTATTGTTACCTTGTTGACATTTTAGGTTGCGGTAAGTTAGTTGAGGAAGCTATAAGGGTGGTGAATCAGATGCCTTCAGAGGAATGTGATGGTGCTGTTCTGGGGGATTTACTTGGCGCTTGCAAGTATTATCTGTTGGAGTAGCTAATCAGATATACTTATGCGACTTCTGGGAGATGGGGTGATTTAGTGAAACAGAAGTCAATGGGAAAAATCACGTATTTTTCGTGGGAGACAGGTCTCACCCTGAGAATGAGGAGATTTACACGCTTATTGTAGAAAATTTATTGCTCTAATGCAAGAGATGATTTAGAGGAATCAAAATGATGCATTGAAAGCCCGGGATTGAAAGATTTCACTTGAACCATTTGGTAATGTAAGTTCTGAAGCTCAGTGCGTAAAGGAGACCAGGTCACTTGGTAGACTGCCATCAGCCATTGAAATGGTCAATGCCAACTCAGTCGGAGATTGATGAAACCATATGGGACTTTCTGACCAGACGCAATCCGCCAACACCGGACCATCAAAATCCAGAATAATCTATCTGGGAAGGTTCAGAGTGCCCAGATAGAGGATAACTCAGATAACGACTAGATTCCGAAATCTTAGGGATTCCCTTTAACCCCATTAACTCCTAAGATCTTAAATGGCTGAAACGGACGGAGATCAAGGGATTAGTTATTATTAGTTGGTCCGGCCCTTCTCCGAACCCCGCGCATAGCAAGAGCTTAGTGCACCGGGCTGCCCTTTCTGTCCCTATAAAATCCCCACTTCCCTGCGATTGTACCATCTGATTTTCACGTGATTACTTATAATTTCACGCTTATTCTCTATAAGCACGACCGTTAACATCACTGCTCTTCCGCAACATTCATCACCTGATCTGGAAGAATCAATAAGAATCTCTCTCGTTATTTATGTTAAATTTTTACTGTTCATTATCTCGTTGCTGCTTTACTCACATTAGCAAAGGATTAATATATTTGGATTAATTACGTTTCTTGAGACATCATTCAAACAAATTCAACTAATTGACTTTATAACCAAATTTTAGGCCAAACAACCATATCTTGCTGAATCGCACAGTGAGGCTTATCCTCCGAAAAGAAAAAGAGGAAATTATAAGATATATAACACAAAAGACTTGATTTCTCAGAAGGTCACTCAATTATCCTCATTGTAACATAAAAGTCACTTTAACTTTATTTTGTAACTGGAAAGTCACTCAACTATCGTCATTGTAACACAAAAGTCACTTAACTTTGTTTTGTAACCGAAAAGTCACTCAACTTTCATCTTTGTAACACAAAAATCACTCAACTCATTTTAGTAAACTTTTGCTGACGTAACATTTTTTAAAAAGTTAAATCCTTATTTAATATAAACTCACCCATTTTTACCATTTGGTGATCCGCCCCACTAAACCGATCCACTATCCAAATATTTATAATAAAACACTAAGGGCTGAAATTTTATTAGATTTTTTTTACTGGTAATGTGGCTGGATTCTCCTCCCTACTCAGGCTTTAAAGTTTTGCCTCAAGTTCATGTGGTTACTATGACACTACTGCTACTATTTGCAAGTAGTAACAGTTCTTCAAGAAAATTTTACATTTTGTTCACTAAATATACGCAAATCAACTGAGTCTAGTTGTACCTTTGTTCTTCTTTTCATCTATGATGTATTCAAAATACAATTCCCTTGAGCAAGCAGCTTGAATTTTATAAAGAATACCATAAGAAGTTGGTAGTGATTGCAGGGAAAGTGAATGGCACATCGATAATCAACGTTTCAAGTCACTTAGTTAATGCAGGAGCACAGAAGTAGTGATTTTGTTCAAAATCACTATATTAATCCTCTGCTCTACAAAATTTACACTACTGAGTTTTCAGACATCCTCATCAAGTCCTACACAAAATCCATTGGATAGCGGTTGGGTTAGTAGGGCGGGTCGTTAAATGGTAAAAATGAGTGAGTTTATATTAAATAAGGATTTAACTTTGAAAAAAATGTCACGTTAGCTAAAGTTGACTAAAATGAATTGAGTGATTTTTGTGTTACAAAGATGAAAGTTGAGTGACTTTCCGGTTCCAAAACAAAGTTAAGTGACTTTTGTGTTACAATGACGATAATTGAGTGAATTTTCAGTTACAAAACAAAGTTAAGTGACTTTTGTGTTACAATGGGGATAGTTGAGTGACTTTATGAGAAATCAACTATAACAGAAAAAGATGGGTACTTTTTCTGATCAATATGCAAACCAATTTTTTTTTCTGTTATCTCATATATATGATATAGCATGCAAAACGTTACTCCACTTTTATTGGTTAACTTAGAAAATTACTTTGGTTCAAGGAATAAAGTTTAGAAAGTTGCTTTAGTTCAAGGAACAAAGTTTAGGAAGTGCCATGTAATGATACAAACAGGAAATATGTCTGGGACAAGACACCAGTTAGAAAGGAATCTATGATTCCCCCCTTTGAATGTGATTGCTCCATACATTGCAACTTCCACTTACTATGAATTCTTCATGGAAACTGAAACTATTCATAATGCTTTTTGGATTTGATTATTCTATCACTAGCTGGCCATTTTATTTATGGATTTAGTTGTGCTCCAATCATGTTAAACTACTCTCATGATGGTCTCTTGTTGCTATCAGACTATGGATAAGATGAACCCTGATCTCAAAGGAGAGATTGAGAAGAAGTTGAACATTTATTATTGGGAAGAGCTAACTGCTTGAACGCTCTGTCAAGGAACCTACATCGTGTGTACATTTTCTTGTTGAGAAAGAAGATTAGTTGTTGAGTGCATTGAGGCTGAGAAATGCTGCGACGAACACAAAGTCTGTTAGACCTACACCAATTAGGTATGAAAGTGGTTAGTTTTGGAAGCCGACTGAGATAATAGTTGTAAATTGATCTACCCTCGTGTTTTTTCATAGCAAGTCATATTTTGTTTCTTGCTTTTATAACTCTTGTTCGTTGTATAAATTCTCTATATGAGCTCAAAGTGGCTCATGTATGTTATTCATTCAATATATTCTCTATATGCTTACATTTGATAATAAGTCTTCTTGGGGGGAAAAAGACGAGGCTCAATATCAGCCATATGATAGGATGATAAGTTATCAGCATTCGATGTCATTCGTACTCCATTTTATCACTTAACTGTGGTTAAATGATATGCGTTCTCACTTTATTTTATTAACTGCTATGGTAAAATTACTTGATTTGGTGTAAACAACATTGACATACTCTTTTTTTGGCTGAAATTTCATCCTTGTCCGTTAATTCAATGTGAAACTCCTTTAGTAAGCTGAGAAAAGAGTTATCAGTAATATTCTTTTTCCCTCTCGAGTCTCGGGCAAAAGACGGTGCATATGAAGCAAGAAATTCTCAAGCCTACAATTATCCCACATCGAGAACTAAGAAAATGCAGAAAGGAGAGAAGTAGTATAAAAGCGGCAGAGTCGTGCATTTGAAAAAGCATACCTTTCTCGGCCTTTTGGCTAAGATCAAGTGTAGTATCTGTTCTTATCAGTTTAATATCTGATATGTGGGCCATCGGTTCACACGATATTAACTCAATTTTTTAAGGGGAAGGTCCATCAAGGTAGCTTGCTACTTGGGACTTTGCGCGTCGCCCATGTGTTGCACTGCTGCACGGGCCTGGCGAACCTCACCAATTCAAGTTTAATTTTGAATTCTTAACTATTTGCTGGGTTTGTACTTTTTTGTATCCCGGTACTGAAAATCCTTGGTTTAATCTTTACTGCATTCTTTGACTTCTATCTTTTGTCCAATCTAACTAAACTCTATAATTTAAGACTTCATTTGAGACGAGTTTGCTTCTAGTTTAAAAATCATCGGTAAGGCACTTACAACAACATACCCGGTGTATTCCCAGGAGTGAGGTTAGAATGTACGTAGACCTTGACCTATTCCCAGGAGTGAGGTTTGAATGTACGTAGACCTTGACCTTTACCCAGTGTATTTCCACAAGTGAGGATAGGATGTACGTAGACCTTGACCTTTACCCAGTGTATTTCCACAAGTGAGGATAGGATGTACGTAGACCTTATCTCTACCCCATACTATTTTCGATAGACCCACGGGTAAGGGTGGCCAGTGGGCCGGGCTCGGGTCTGGTAGGCCGGGTCTGGCGGGGTCGGGGCGGGACGGGAGAAGGGGCGGGGTCGGGTATGGCGGGCTCTGGCGGGGTCGGGTATGGCGGGCTCTGGCGGGGTCGGGTTTGGCGGGACTGGAGCAAGTCCCGTCCCGATCCCGATCCCGTCGGGCTCGGGTCGGGGCGGGCTCGGGTCGGGGCCGGGCTCGGGGCGGGATACGGCGGGTTTTAATTTTTTTATTTTTTTTTAAAATAACATATGTATAAAAAAAACTCAATAAACAAAATAAGATAGTGTAATAAAAACATCCCAAGGTTGTTTTTGTGCCTCTTATATTATTTAATAGACATGATTTTTTTGTAATACAAATACAATTGTCTAAAATCTAAATTGCAACTTTGTGGTGTTGTCCAAAAGTTACAAATTACATAATAAAATTATAATTAAAAAAATTACATTCTCAAAAAAACCTGTTCTAATTGCTTGATGATTTCATGTGGTTCTTCGGTTGGAATTGGTATTTGTTGGTCAAATTGATCCACGTCGCTTCCACTACCTTCGGTTAAGATTTCGTTGTAGTTTTCATCATCTTCTTCGTTGATCTCCGGTTGACCGCACCTTCTCCGCTCCACTCGTATCCAATCTCTGAATAATACTGCAATTTCCAAGCTGTCTCCGGCTAATGAGTGTCTGTGGTCTCCTATTTGATATCTGCCTGCAGAAAAAGCGCTTTCAGACGCAGTTGACGACGCTTGAATGTTCAAAACATCTCGAGCCATCAATGAAAGTGTCAGAAAAGTCTTCTCATTCCCCCTCCAATATTTCAGCAAGTCTTCATGTCCATCTTCATTGATAACTTCTTGATACGGTACAGAACCCTGTAAAACAAAAATATCCAACTCGCTAATTTGGTTAGTAGTAGAGGTATTTATCAGCACATTCTATTTCTGAGGCTTTTAATACTAGCCGCAGAAACAGCATGTCTTTTGTGAGGTTGTATTGAAGATGAAGAAGATGGTATGGAAGCTGGTAAGTTACTAGCATTTTCTTGTTGATAAAATCTATATATATTTTTGCATTGGTGTTCTACGCTAGAAAATACTTCTTCTTTAGTTTGTTCAATAGGTGGTGGGTGATTTAGATTTTTGGGACTTGGAGGTGGTAGTACTTCTATACAATCGTAAATAGTTTCAATTAGTGATTTAGTACCGTCTATTTTAATAGTAGGATTTAATACAGAACCAATAATATTAATAGAGGGAATAGGAATAAAATATTTTTTTATTTTGAGAAACATTTTTTAATAGCTGCCTTATAAGCTGGTTTTTCTATATATTCACTAAGTAATAAAAATATTAGAGTTATATAAAATAACATAGTTGAAATAGTAGGATAATATATACCGGAAAATTCTTTTGTTGCTTGAAAAAAATTCTCTAAAAATACAATAAGTTCGGAAATTTTTTCCCAATCACTATCTAAAATCATATCAGTTTGGCTTTTTATTATGAGAGTTAAAAATAAAGTTATAGGAAATTTATAGTCATAAGCAACAAGTAGTTGCTCGTATAAAGAATTCCACCTAGTGGATACTTCTTGTGGAATTTTTCTAAAAGGTAGTCCACAATCATGACAAATTTTTTTATATTCTTTTCTACGTTGTACTTTATTACTTTTAAAAATAAAGTTTATAGCAAATTGTATTTTACTAAGAATGTCTTCAAAAAGTGATAGACCATCCTTTACAATTAAGTTATATATATGGCACGCACATTTTATATGAAAATGGTCTGTAAAGACGGAGTTAAACTATTTTAAAAATTGTAATTGCGTAATTGTTATTAGAAGCGTTATCTAATGTAATAGTCATAATTTTATCGGTAATTCCGTAATAATCGCACACTTGATAAATATTTTCTGCAATAAAAGTACCAGTGTGCCTATCATCTATATATCTATGCGCTAAAATACGTTTTACATAGACCATTTATAATCTATCCAATGACAAGTTACGCTTAAATAATCATGGCCGTTAGTACTACGACCTATATCGACGTGATGGATACTTTGCCATTAAAATGATATAATGAAAAACGTAACTATTGTTGATATTCATGCGCGAATTTAAATACATCTCTCTTAACAGTTGATCTAGGAAAACCGTTAAAAGCAGGATTATATATATCTCTAATGTAATGAATAAAACCGGGAGATGAAGGAAATGAAAAAGGCAAAACCTCCACAAAGAACTAATTTTGATATTGCTTCCTATCTCTATGTTTATTGTATTTAGAGCCTACAATTCCCCCGCCATAGGGTTAATTTGACCACAGATTTGGTCCGGACAAGACGTGATGTGAACCTTGTCCCGATGGAGCGGGCGTTTGTGCACCCGGTTTTGAAGCCTGGTATTGGGCATACCTAGTTGGATGAGCACTTACTACGTGTCTAATTAAACCCCCCGTCCCACCGTGACCTTTTCCAGTTTTAAATTTTAAAACATTTTTACAAATTTTACATATGGCTACTTGATTCTCTACGTCCCTATCAAAAAATGTCCATGCATCTGATTTTAATGGTCGTTTTGCTGGACCTCGTCTCATACTAGGGGGAATAGGAGGTATTTCAGTTAAAGGTGCACTAGTGGGTGTGTTGTCATCAACATTAGTGGGTATATCATCTAGATCATCGTCTAAATTAAAGTCTTCTTGAGTTTCAGAAAATAGCTCCTGGTCTAAATCTAATGGTATTGTAGGAAAATGTTGAGTATCAACAAAATCATCATGTGTAGGAATAAGATGACTAGAAGAAGTACCCTTGCCCTGGTTGCCCCTACTAGAAGAAGCACCCTTACCCTTACCCTTACCCTTAAACATACCTTTTAATCCTTCCATTTTAATTATGATAATAAATAAATAAATAAATAATTAAAGACAATAAAATTAAGTGATATAAACTAAATAAACAGACAATAATAATTTAATGAAGGAACGAATGTACCAAACGCCGACGTAACGTCGACGTGTAATCGAGAGGTTGAAAATTGAAACTTTGCTCGATGGAAGATCCTCAAGCTAGTTGCCAACTTCACTACCAATTCCCAAATGAATAAATAAAATTGAATATTTAGCAAACAATGTAGACTTGTAGAGAGATATATTGAGAAATTGTAGGAAGATTTGTGAGAAAGATGAAGAGAAAATGAGTTATTTATAGTTGAAAAATTGGGTTAAAGTGTAAATATAATAACTTATGGGTTAAAAATAAATATTAAGGGGTAGGGAGGGGCTAAAATGGTCAGCCAACGGCCATTTTAGATTATGGTCGTTGGTGCAACGACCATTTTTGCAAAGGGCGGAGTCGGGGTCGGGGCGGGCTCGGGTCTCGCGGGCCTGGGGCGGGCTTGGGTCTCGCGGGAAGAGACATCGTCCCGTCCCGAGTTCGAGTCCCGCCGTCGTAAATTTTTTTTTTTTTTTTTGGCGGGGTCGGGGCGGGACCGGGGCGGGCTCGGGACGGGCTCGGGTCGGGGTCGGGCTGTCCCGGCCCACTGGCCAGCCCTACCCACGGGTCAAAAGAAGGCACTTAAATTATTATATAAAACAATTGTCGTTAAACACTTGTAATCTTAAATATCACATGTTGCAACTTCCTATGAAGTCATCTTGGAAACTAAAGCTATTTTGGCTGTCATTATTATGTCCCTAGCTGGCCCTTTTTATTTGAGTTATGGATTTTGTTATGCTCCAGTCATGTCAAGATACTTTCGCGATGGTCTCTTGTTGATATCAGATTATGGCAAAGATTACCCTTCTCAAAGGAGAGAGAAAAAAAATACTTGTGAATTGATTGGGACTAATTAGGTTTTATCAAAGTAAGTCATATTTTGTTTCTTGCTGTGTATAGATCTTGTTCGTTATAGCACTTCCGCAATTGGCTTGTATGTTATTCCTTTAATATATGCACATGAAAACACCCCCAGGCTTTGTTTCAACAGAAATGGTAAGAATACGATGCATCACGAGCTTGAATTGTGATGTAAGAAAAAGCTTGGGATTTAAATAGCGGGAGTAAACTTTCAGACTCATTATCCATCGAGTTTTGAATTGTGCGTTAGCTGACCGTCTAGAAGGATAACTTATTTTTTATGTAAGTTGTCCATTAAATTCAATGTGAAACTTATAAACTTTGCATAAGGTGAGAAAAGGAGTTACGTAACTCTCTTTTTCCCCTGTTGTCTTCTGCCATGAACATGGCTTATAATACAACAACAACAACAACATACCAGTATAATTTCATCAGATGGGGTCTGGGAGGGTAGAGTGTACGCAGACCTTACCTTTACCTTTCGACGAGTAGAGAGGTTGTTTCCGATAGACCCCCGGTTCAAGTAGAAATGAAAATGCAAAAATAATAATAAATAGTAATAGCAGCAAGAAAATATGATAACAAAGTGAAAGCAACAAGCACGCACCGAACCAAAAAGCAATCCGCAAAAGGAAGAACTATAAGTACCGAAGCCAAGACCAAAATACTAAATAAACAATGGCAAAATAATCTGTAAAAAATAACAATAACGTCGCTACCACCATATCATACGACCATGAAGTGCAAGACACAACCAATAATAAAATAAATCAAAAGAACAGAGACTGCAGTGTCGCCCTTGCGATGCATTGCTGCACGAACCCGGCACACTCCACCAGTTCCAACTTAATTTTAACTCCGAATCATTCTTTGGTTTTGATTTAATCATTTTTTTCTTAGTTTAAGGTAAACTCAATTTTTTAAAATGATTAAGCTAAAAGATTTGCAAAACAATATTCTAACCTTGGTTCAATCTCGCAGACCAAATCATAATATAAACTCTGTTGCACCTGTACTATAGTCTTGTTTTCTCCTCCTTTTGCCATGCACTTGGTGGTATCATTTTAAGTTGGGAAGTAGTACTGTGCATAGTTTTGTGAGTGAAGAGTGATATTCTGTTTGTATGTAATTTTCTTTTGATCTGGTGTCAATGGAGATATCTTCTCGACCATGGACTGGCCTTTTCAATTTTCAAAGGTTTCCAGATTTTATTGACAATTTGACACCATGTCCAAATCATGAACTGCCAATACACTAATTTCTTGTTGGCAGAAGAAATAGTTTTAGCAGCTATATCAAGAAATACACAACAAAAATGACAGTATTAGCTTTGCTCTATTGTTTCTTTAGACACAAAATGGTGTATATGAAACATGGAATTGTCAAACCTAAAAGAATCCCACATCAAAATATAACAAAAGCCAAAAGGAGACAAGTAGCATAAAATAAGCAGGCCGTGAACTAGGACAGTCATACCTTTCTCGGCCTTTTGGCTAAGATCAAGTGTAGTATCTGTTCTTATCAGTTTAATATCTGATATGTAGGTCATTGGCCTACACGATATTAACTAAATTTTTTAAGGGGGAGAGTCCGTTAAGGTAGCTTGCTACTTGGGTTCTCGAGCATCGCCATGCATTGCACTATTTCATGTGCCTGGCGCACCCCACCAAGTAAAGTCAAATTTTGTTGGGCCTTGCTCTATATTTAGCTGTATGGTTTCGGTTTGGTGGACGAAATTTGGAATTAAGTTGTGAAAAAAGATCTGACGTGATATGAAATGTTTTATAAATCTAGAAAAATGATTATTGTGAGTTAGATATGATCTAATTTTCATTGACAAAGTAGGGTACATTTAGTTTTTTTTATGAAAATGGGGAAAAATAAAAAGATCAAAAGAGGGAGAGGAACATTTAGTTCTCTTCTAATAAATTGAAACTATATCGATACCGAATAAAAATTGAGATGATTGGATCGAATAGAAATTGAGATGATTGGACCGATTTTGGAAAGTCAAATCTTGATTATACATTAATAAAATAATTAAAAAAATTGGTGCCATATATATACATTTTAAAAAAATAATCGGACAAAGCAAATCATTATATATATATATATCATCTTGCAACAAATTGTGTAATTGTTGCAGTGTCATCTTCTTGTCTTTCCTACACATATTTCAGATTGTCACTTTTTTCATCATCTCATACAAAAAATGCAGGCCTCTTGGGGAAATCTATGGTTAAATTTGCAATATTCTTTAACATATTAGAAACCTCCAACATTGTAGGCCCGCCCAATGGATCTTTTTGGTCACATAATAGTGGAATTTGCATGCATTTCAATAAGTTTGCAAGATGATATTGTATCATCAAGTGAATCAACCATAAACTCCATGCCTTTACCATATCTCCACATCTCAAATGCCTGGATCATTATTAATTTTTAACATAGCAGAAAAGAAAGAAAAGTTAAATCAAAGTTTTGCATATGTATACCATATTTACTATTCTTAAGAAATCAGAGAAAACCGTATAAAAAGAATAATGATAAACTCATTATATTTATTTATTGCATTGTTCCTTTCATTAATCATGTAAAGATATGGTCCATGTGCATAAATCAACTCGACAAGCTTAGCTAATGAGGGAAGGATTGTCCAAGTTCATATAAGGAGACCCACTCTAACATTCCTCTTTCCTCCTCCCCCCTCCCCCTACTCCCACAAGCACGCTCAGACTGCCAATTGGAGAGTGGACAACATAATATGAGGGTTCGATTAGGGTAGAAGGCTAGTAGGCAGTAGAGCGTTGTCTCGTGTATCCTTCCATACTAGTAGGGTAGTATTTTCTTTGTAGTTGATCGTCCTTTGATTTCTCTTATTGTTTGTTGTCTCTTATGCTTCAATTATTGTATTAGTTTATGCATTTAAACTTTTTCATAATGCTTTTCTATAGTATTTTTCCATAATTTCTATAGTTTTTTGAAATAATAATTAATATTTAATTTTTTTCCAGTAAACAACTGCATTTTATTACTTCATAATACGTTTCAACTGTTCGTAAGACGCCATTGCATCCTTTACAACCCAACATGGGAAAGCAGAATTCCACGAAACCTTATCTATAAGGGAAATAGAGAATTTAGCTAGATTATGAGCTAGTTGATTCCAAGATGGCAAAAGATATCCTGAATGAAAGAAGCTTTTAACGTTAGCAATAATATCAGTGGAGAGGATATCCTAATAGTTTTGGAAAAAGAAAGGTGTCATTCCATCTATACCGTGAGCTTTTAAAGGATGCATGTCAAAAACTGCTTGTTTCACTTCCTCGTCAATCGCCTCTCTAGTGAGACTTTGATTTATTGAATCGTCAACTAATGGCGGAATTAAATTCAAAATGCGATCAATATTTGTATGTGAAAGAAATAATCCTTTGATTATTCTTATTGAATGAATAGGTTACAAGTTACAATCTCCAAATATGAAAAATCCTATTCCTCCTAAACATCTAATATCCTAATTCTACTTGTACAAGAATTCTACAACTATGGTAATTATACAATATAATTAACTACTTCTATTTTTGGTACACTAATTGGGAAATCGTGTATATCAGTGGGATATACACGGTATATTCTATCACACCCCCGTAGTTATAGTGGGCGGTTGTCGTCCGCTGAGACTGTCCCTAAAATCTTCAAATAAAATCGAGGGAAGGCCCTTCGTAAAGATGTCAGCAATTTGATTGAAATAACTCAGAATGTTTTTTCAAAGACTCAATCGCCAATGTTTGAGACGAGGCTTCAATAAATGAGGCAAGATTAGTAGTACATACATGGTCCTATTGTCCTTGAATAAGAGTGTTTTTGTTATGGATTGATCATCGATTGTGATTGCATGAGTTATGTTTTCTCTTACCTTGTAATTCTACTTCCTCTTCCAAATTTTGTAGATTGTTTGTAGTTCTTGCGACTTTTCTCTCCACTACCATTTCTAAGCATATATTTCTCCCCATATGATGCTTATCAATAGTGTTTATCCCTTGGCGCCTTTGACATTCCAATGAAAGAACATGATTATCTGCCTTTAACCATGTCCCAAATTGATCACTTTTTAACATGCCTATTTGTATATCCTTGGCTCTTTAGGATGTTATTCTCCTTCACGTTACAATACTATCTTATTATTTCATCATAAAACATAGTGAAGTGTTAACATGAACATTAATTAGAAGAGAGTTTGGACATAACTTTTTTTGTTTTGTTGAAGAAAATACATCTTGAACTCAAAATAAAACTGACAGATAAAAAAACTCTTATACTTAGGATTTTCATTTGATCTATCTATGATTTGGATGAAATTGTAAAATCTTATTGCTTTTTAATTCTGAAAATGTAAGTGACAAAGAAAGTGTTTTCTCTTTGGATCCCACACCGGCCAATACAAACAAAGGATGAGCAAATGTTGTGGTATAAATTTTGGGCTGGGCTGACATGTTAACATACTTACCTGGACAGGGTCAATAGGTGATCAATAAGGCCCATGACCTAGGCTGGTGATCTCTATTGCACTTTGGAGGGGTGCCTGCCTAAGGTCGGCCCAAGTGGTCGAGCCTACGTCATAATTTGTGACAGTGGGGGCCAGCGTTCGCGCGGCCCCTTCCAATTTTGAGTCCAAACTTTTGGGCCTCTGGCCCTATTTCAGTCTTAATGTCTCGGCCCAAGCGAACAATGAGTTCCACCATTCGTTAGAATCCAAATAGAGCATGAATTGATCAATTTTAACCTTGTATGTAAGAAGTTTTCAAAAAAAAAATACTCTTTCCCAACTTGATAAACTTCATGATATTGTACTATTGGATTTTTTTTTATTGTTTGAGAAAATAAATTTACTGTTCTCTGCAATTTAATTTTAGATTTTCCTATTTCCCTTTAATGAAAAACTTATGTCCTATGTGAAATTATTACTTTTTGAGAAGTCAAATAGTTTTTTTAAACTATAATTTTCTCATATATTAAAAATAATTTAAATTATTTAGCTATATTGACTTGTACAATTATTCATTTCAGTTTTAAATAGTAATTATATTGTAAGAAATTGAAGAATCTATAAATGAAATTGTAGTAAAATTTAGTGTTTTGACTTTCGTATTTCGAACCTTTCTACATAAATTAGGATAGAAGAAATAAGCGGTAACATTCCGTACTTTCGGGGCACGTTTTGAATCGCTAAGCGTATGTAAAATCTAGGCGTATGTAAATAGACCCGAGCATTGGGAAAAATTATGTTATGTTTACGTATGCTAATAAAGAGTTTAGCATATAAAAGGATAAAATCCCGAAATAATTTTGGACACAACAAGTGCGACGACGGGGAGCGGAAATAAATTTGGTGCGTGCACAAAGAGGTTATGGACTAGTCTCATGTTACAAAATTATGACATTGAGGATATGAAGGTTTTATAAGTTATCAAGATTTAAGTGATTTGAGATCACGGAATTAATTATGAATGTTTGATAAATTATACGGAGGCAGGTCTCTTAATTAATTAATTGGAGTGCATGTAGTGTGCATGTGTCATCAAATTAAGTCCTCCACCGCCAAGATTGGCTAAGTGGAGGACATGATGATTAAGAATCATTCATTAATTACGTTGGGAATCCTTTGTAACATTCAGCAAATTTATGCAGCCTGGAAGTTTTGATCTTGTTGGCACAATTATTTACGAGATTGACCATAACGCTTACCAAAACGTGTTCTACAATGGAACTATTGAAGTGACTGAACCTGGTGGTCTTCTCAGTGTTGAGTATGTTTTCTTGTTTTGTCTTGGAGTTGCCCTCCTTGGCCTTCTTGGGTTCTGGATACGTGGTCAGATACAAAATCTCTCAAAGAAAACAAACAGAGCACCAAAGGCAAAGGTTGAAGTTGGAACTCCAACAACTGATGCATCCACGGATGATTGGCTGCCGGGAACTGCATATACTCAATCTCAGTCCAACAAGTTGAAGAAGAAGAAGTGAATGGCTTGAACTGCTAGTTTTAGATGTACGAAGCAGTAGCAATTGAGTAAGAAAATCGTGATTCCTTGCCAGACTCCAACCCCTTTTGTACGAAATTGAAGCCTCAATTTTAAGTTCAATTTCGAGTTATTAAGCTTGGATTTGAGGTATGTTAAGGCAAATTATTTCTTTCTTTTGGCATGTTCCATGTAACGAAACGTAACCGTGATATTGTTCCATAAATTATTCTACTCTTAGAAGTTAAGAATATTCATGTTCTTGATTCCTATGTTAAAAGCATGTCTAAATATGTTCTGAAGTCCTTATTGAGACATACGAAAAATATGTTGATATTTACAGTGTTAGCCGAAGGTACAAGGAAATTATGTCATTCAGGATATTTTATTGTGATTCATGCATTTTCATTTGCATTGCATTCATGTTTTATCCAATACCGTATATTGGGGACGGGAAACGGGAAACGCAGACCAGCTGATCAGCTGGGATATGATAAATGATAAAGCATGTGTGGCTTAATAAAGGAAGATGCCTGATTAAGGGCCAATATATAAATATATGATTTGGAGGAAGATGCCCTTGTATGGCCAATATATATGTATTTACCACATTGTGCATGACATTTAGACATATTATGCCCACAGAGGCCGACATGAAATGATGCCCACAGAGGCTATTATGGTAAGGAAGATGCCCGAAGAGGCTGATGTTTATGTATATTGCATTGTGCATGACATTTAGGTATACGTGTTAGGGCCCTAGAGGCATTTACTGCTGGTCAGTTCTTACTGTTTCAGTTGTTGTTATATCCCTGTTATGCTATTGTTCATGCTTGACATACTCAGTATATCAGTCGTACTGACGTCCCTTTTGCCGGGGACGCTGCGTTTCATGCCCGCATGTACAGTTAAAGAGGATGACGGTTCACGCTAGTAGGTTGCTAGTTCAGCTGATGTTGGAGCACTCTATTTGTTTCAGAGTTGCAGTTGGTCACGGTACAGTATTTTTGCATCAGCATATGGGTATGGCGGGGTCCTGTCCCGTCCTTGTGATGTCATGTATTCTTTAGAGGCTTGTAGACAGGTGTCCTGTGGTTAGTTGTCATGTGTGGCCTTGTCGGCCTTGGTATGGGTATGTATATATGAAAAATTAGATTTCTGGTTAAGATTTTTTATAATCTTTTTCGGCTTAGTCGGTAAATAATTGTGATTAGGTGTTGAATGTACGATTAGCGGTACCCGGCGGGCGGGATGCGGGTGCCCGTCGCGGCCCTCCGATTTGGGTCGTGACATAAGCGTTATGTATATTTAAGATCACAAGTTTCAAAGTTTTTCATATCTTTTTTAAACTTCGTAACGAGTTAAACTATATCACATAAACTAAAACAGAATACTCTTTTATTTTTACCGCTTCTTTAACCCAAAGCAAGAAACCTTAGTCTTTGAAATATTAGATCTTTTTACCGCGCTCCATCCTAATTTATGTGACTATTTTTTTGAAAAAAATAAAAATTTCAAAATTAAATATAGAAAAATTATACTACTATTCTTTTTGGTTCAACTTATATAAATAGGAACAGAAGGAGTACTTTTTATTTTGAAGATGTACCCGACATGTGTACTATATAAACAAAATTAATTTAGCTTTAATATAGTCATAAGATGAGTATTTACTTAATTTCTATTAATGAAATTTAAGCACTCATGTTATATTTCTGTGTTTCAAATTTCCCTCTCAGCTCTTACATGAAAATGCGTCTCTAAATTTGTGCTCCAATGTACCTTTAATCTGTGTATTTACTACTACAATTTTCTTTACACACTTATTAGAGAAAATTTATTGCCTCATAATGCAAGAGATGATTTAGAGGAATCAAAGAGATGGATGCATTGGATATCAGGACATTGAAAAATATCATTTGAATCAGTTGCTTGTGTAAGTTCTGAGCTCAATGCAGAAAGGTGACCAGGTCAGTTATATTAATGTAGTAAGACGTGTTACGGGATTAACCAACCAACAATTCAAGAAGTTAGTCTAGGCTTACCATCAACCAATATCTTGCTGAATCTGCATAGTGAGGCTTAGCCTCCTAAAAATAGGAGGAAAAGAGAAAATACTGCACAAAGATGGATGCTCTTTCTGTTATCTCACATGCTATAGCATGCAAAATTTCCACATCTTTTCCTGGTAAACTAAGAAAGTGGCTTTGGTTTAAAGAACACCTACGGATGCCATGTAACATGACAACCAAGAAATATGCCGGGATTTTAGAAAGGCATTTATTTGTGATTTTTCTTTCCATTTTGGAAGTGATATTTCTCCAAATCTCTACCATCCACTTTTTAGGAATTCTTGTTGCAAACCAAAGCTACTCATAATGGTTTTTGGCTTGATTATTCAATCATTACCTGGCCTGGCCTTTTAATTTGAGTTATGGATTTGGCTGTGCTCCTATGTCAAGCTACTTTCATGATGTTCGTTTGTTTCTATCAGACTATGGCTTAAGATGAACCTTCGCCCAAAGGAGAGAAGATTAGCTTGTGCATTGAGGCTGAAGAAACGCAATGCTGCGATGGATACGAAGTCTGGATGATATACCAATTGGGTATTATGGGGTTGGATTTTGCAAGGTGAAACAGCAAATTAGTTGTGAACTGATCTACCCTTAAGGTTTATGATAACACAACTTTTGTTTCTTGATGTATAGCTCTTGTTCAATGTACCACTTCTCTATGAGCTCACAGTGGCTCATGTATGCTATTCCTTCAATATATGCACACTTAAACATTTTTTTTAATACTTGTATTGTTGGACCCTATGTAGGTTATTGCAAATATTAGGTTCTTGGATAATTATCTCTGGCATAACTCTATTTGTTCAAGTTTGCTAGCAGTATTATTGAAAATAGACCACGAGGTTCAGTATCGACCAAATGGTAGAATTGTAACTTAAACGAATTTAGTGTCGTTCATACACCTTTTGTCACTAAATAAATCACGGTTAAATGATATATATTCTAACTTTAATTAGGTGGGGGCCTGGTGCACCCCACCTATTCCGGTCCAAATTTTGTTTTGGCCTTTGCCTAGGTCTCTTCACTTAATAGTGCTCTTGTTGCATGTACTCCAGATGTGGAGATATAAACTAATCGTTGGCCACTTTTGAGAATCTCAATGTAAAATATGTTGTTTCGGGGACAACAATAATCCTGGTCTTGGAAAGTGGCAACCAAGCATTACAAGCCGTTGCGCAGGATCATTTTTGTGGGACTATTATCAGCTTGTAGTCATGCTGCTCTCATTACGAAATAATGTTTTTCGAGTAGATGAGGCGTGCTTATGGTTTAAAACCGAGGGCGGAAGCTTATTGTTACCTTGTTGACATTTTAGGTTGCGGTAAGTTAGTTGAGGAAGCTATAAGGGTGGTGAATCAGATGCCTTCAGAGGAATGTGATGGTGCTGTTCTGGGGGATTTACTTGGCGCTTGCAAGTATTATCTGTTGGAGTAGCTAATCAGATATACTTATGCGACTTCTGGGAGATGGGGTGATTTAGTGAAACAGAAGTCAATGGGAAAAATCACGTATTTTTCGTGGGAGACAGGTCTCACCTTGAGAATGAGGAGATTTACACGCTTATTGTAGAAAATTTATTGCTCTAATGCAAGAGATGATTTAGAGGAATCAAAATGATGCATTGAAAGCCCGGGATTGAAAGATTTCACTTGAACCATTTGGTAATGTAAGTTCTGAAGCTCAGTGCGTAAAGGAGACCAGGTCACTTGGTAGACTGCCATCAGCCATTGAAATGGTCAATGCCAACTCAGTCGGAGATTGATGAAACCATATGGGACTTTCTGACCAGACGCAATCCGCCAACACCGGATCATCAAAATCCAGAATAATCTATCTGGGAAGGATCAGAGTGCCCAGATAGAGGATAACTCAGATAACGACTAGATTCCGAAATCTTAGGGATTCCCTTTAACCCCATTAACTCCTAAGATCTTAAATGGCTGAAACGGACGGAGATCAAGGAATTAGTTATTATTAGTTGGTCCGGCCCTTCTCCGGACCCCGCGCATAGCAAGAGCTTAGTGCACCGGGCTGCCCTTTCTGTCCCTATAAAATCCCCACTTCCCTGCGATTGTACCATCTGATTTTCACGTGATTACTTATAATTTCACGCTTATTCTCTATAAGCACGACCGTTAACATCACTGCTCTTCCGCAACATTCATCACCTGATCTGGAAGAATCAATAAGAATCTCTCTCGTTATTTATGTTAAATTTTTACTGTTCATTATCTCGTTGCTGCTTTACTCACATTAGCAAAGGATTAATATATTTGGATTAATTACGTTTCTTGTGACGTCATTCAAACAAATTCAACTAATTGACTTTATAACCAAATTTTAGGCCAAACAACCATATCTTGCTGAATCGCACAGTGAGGCTTATCCTCCGAAAAGAAAAAGAGGAAATTATAAGATATATAACACAAAAGACTTGGTTTCTCGTAAGGTCACTCAATTATCCTCATTGTAACATAAAAGTCACTTTAACTTTATTTTGTAATCGAAAGTCACTCAACTATCGTCATTGTAACACAAAAGTCACTTAACTTTGTTTTGTAACCGAAAAGTCACTCAACTTTCATCTTTGTAACACAAAAATCACTCAACTCATTTTAGTAAACTTTTGCTGACGTAACATTTTTTAAAAAGTTAAATCCTTATTTAATATAAACTCACCCATTTTTACCATTTGGTGATCCGCCCCACTAAACCGATCCACTATCCAAATATTTATAATAAAACACTAAGGACTGAAATTTTATTAGATTTTTTTTACTGGTAATGTGGCTGGATTCTCCTCCCTACTCAGGCTTTAAAGTTTTGCCTCAAGTTCATGTGGTTACTATGACACTACTGCTACTATTTGCAAGTAGTAACAGTTCTTCAAGAAAATTTTACATTTTGTTCACTAAATATACGCAAATCAACTGAGTCTAGTTGTACCTTTGTTCTTCTTTTCATCTATGATGTATTCAAAATACAATTCCCTTGAGCAAGCAGCTTGAATTTTATAAAGAATACCATAAGAAGTTGGTAGTGATTGCAGGGAAAGTGAATGGCACATCGATAATCAACGTTTCAAGTCACTTAGTTAATGCAGGAGCACAGAAGTAGTGATTTTGTTCAAAATCACTATATTAATCCTCTGCTCTACAAAATTTACACTACTGAGTTTTCAGACATCCTCATCAAGTCCTACACAAAATCCATTGGATAGCGAATTGAGTTAGTAGGGCGGGTCGTTAAATGGTAAAAATGAGTGAGTTTATATTAAATAAGGATTTAACTTTGAAAAAAATGTCACGTTAGCTAAAGTTGACTAAAATGAATTGAGTGATTTTTGTGTTACAAAGATGAAAGTTGAGTGACTTTCCGGTTCCAAAACAAAGTTAAGTGACTTTTGTGTTACAATGACGATAGTTGAGTGAATTTCCAATTACAAAACAAAGTTAAGTGACTTTTGTGTTACAATGGGGATAGTTGAGTGACTTTATGAGAAATCAACTATAACAGAAAAAGATGGGTACTTTTTCTGATCAATATGCAAACCAATTTTTTTTTCTGTTATCTCATATATATGATATAGCATGCAAAACGTTACTCCACTTTTATTGGTTAACTTAGAAAATTGCTTTGGTTCAAGGAATAAAGTTTAGAAAGTTGCTTTAGTTCAAGGAACAAAGTTTAGGAAGTGCCATGTAATGATACAAACAGGAAATATGTCTGGGACAAGACACCAGTTAGAAAGGAATCTATGATTCCCCCCTTTGAATGTGATTGCTCCATACATTGCAACTTCCACTTACTATGAATTCTTCATGGAAACTGAAACTATTCATAATGCTTTTTGGATTTGATTATTCTATCACTAGCTGGCCATTTTATTTATGGATTTAGTTGTGCTCCAATCATGTTAAACTACTCTCATGATGGTCTCTTGTTGCTATCAGACTATGGATAAGATGAACCGTGATCTCAAAGGAGAGATTGAGAAGAAGTTGAACATTTATTATTGGGAAGAGCTAACTGCTTGAACACTCTGTCAAGGAACCTACATCGTGTGTACATTTTCTTGTTGAGTAAGAAGATTAGTTGTTGAGTGCATTGAGGCTGAGAAATGCTGCGATTTAACACAAAGTCTGTTAGACCTACACCAGTTGGGTATGAAAGTGGTTAGTTTTGGAAGCCGACTGAGATAATAGTTGTAAATTGATCTACCATCGTGTTTTTTCATAGCAAGTCATATTTTGTTTCTTGCCTTTATAACTCTTGTTCGTTGTATTAATTCTCTATATGAGCTCAAAGTGGCTCATGTATGTTATTCATTCAATATATTCTCTATATGCTTACATTTGATAATAAGTCTTCTTGGGGGGAAAAAGACGAGGCTCAATATCAGCCATATGATAGGATGATAAGTTATCAGCATTCGATGTCATTCGTACTCCATTTTATCACTTAACTGTGGTTAAATGATATGCGTTCTCACTTTATTTTATTAACTGCTATGGTAAAATTACTTGATTTGGTGTAAACAACATTGACATACTCTTTTTTTGGCTGAAATTTCATCCTTGTCCGTTAATTCAATGTGAAACTCCTTTAGTAAGCTGAGAAAAGAGTTACTGTAATATTCTTTTTCCCCTCTCGAGTCTCGGGCAAAAGACGGTGCATATGAAGCAAGAAATTCTCAAGCCTACAATTATCCCACATCGAGAACTAAGAAAATGCAGAAAGGAGAGAAGTAGTATAAAAGCAGCAGGCCGTGCATTTGAAAAAGCATACCTTTCTCGGCCTTTTGGCTAAGATCAAGTGTAGTATCTGTTCTTATCAGTTTAATATCTGATATGTGGGCCATCGGTTCACACGATATTAACTCAATTTTTTAAGGGGAAGGTCCATCAAGGTAGCTTGCTACTTGGGACTTTGCGCGTCGCCCATGTGTTGCACTGCTGCACGGGCCTGGCGAACCTCACCAATTCAAGTTTAATTTTGAATTCTTAACTATTTGCTGGGTTTGTACTTTTTTGTATCCCGGTACTGAAAATCCTTGGTTTAGTCTTTACTGCATTTCTTGACTTCTATCTTTTGTCCAATCTAACTAAACTGTATAATTTAAGACTTCATTTGAGATGAGTTTGCTTCTAGTTTAAAAATCATCGGTAAGGCACTTACAACAACATACCCGGTGTATTCCCAGGAGTGAGGTTAGAATGTACGTATACCTTGACCTATTCTCAGGAGTGAGGTTTGAATGTACGTAGACCTTGACCTTTACCCAGTGTATTCCCACAAGTGAGGATGGGATGTACGTAGACCTTATCTCTACCCCATACTGTTTTCGATAGACCCACGGGTCAAAAGAAGGCACTTAAATTATTATATAAAACAATTGCCGTTAAACACTTGTAATCTTAAATATCACGTGTTGCAACTTCCTATGAAGTCATCTTGGAAACTAAAGCTATTTTGGCTGTCATTATTATGTCCCTAGCTGGCCCTTTTTATTTGAGTTATGGATTTTGTTATGCTCCAGTCATGTCAAGATACTTTCGCGATGGTCTCTTGTTGATATCAGATTATGGCAAAGATTACCCTTCTCAAAGGAGAGAAAAAAATACTTGTGAATTGATTGGGACTAATTAGGTTTTATCAAAGTAAGTCATATTTTGTTTCTTGCTGTGTATACATCTTGTTCGTTATAGCACTTTCAGCAATTGGCTTGTATGTTATTCCTTTAATATATGCACATGAAAACACCCCAGGCTTTGTTTCAACAGAAATGGTAAGAATACGATGCATCACGAGCTTGAATTGTGATGTAAGCAAAAGCTTGGGATTTAAATAGCGGGAGTAAACTTTCAGACTCATTATCCATCGAGTTTTGAATTGTGCGTTAGCTGACCGTCTAGAAGGATAACTTATTTTTTATGTAAGTTGTCCATTAAATTCAACGTGAAACTTATAAACTTTGCATAAGGTGAGAAAAGGAGTTACGTAACTCTCTTTTTCCCCTGTTGTCTTCTGCCACCAAGTCTAGTCAAATTTTGTTGGGCCTTGCTCTATATTTAGCGGTATGGTTTCGGGTTGGTGGACAAAATTTGTAATTAAGTTGTGAAAAAACAACCTGATATGAAATGTTTTATAAATCTAGAAAAAATGATTATTGTGAGTTAGATATGATCTAATTTTCATTGACAAAGTAGGGTACATTTAGTTTTTTTTATGAAAATGGGGAAAAATAAAAAGATCAAAAGAGAGGAACATTTACTTCTCTTCTAATAAATCAAAACTATATCGAAACCGAATAGAAATTGAGATGATTGGATCGAGTAGAAATTGAGATGATTGGACCGATTTTGGAAAGTCAAATCTTGATTATACATTAATAAAATAATAAAAAAAAAGTGGTGCCATATATATACATTTTTAAAAAATAATCGGACAAAAGCGAATCATTATATTGATATATATCATCTTGCAACCAATTGTGTAATTGTTTTAGTGTCAACTTCTTGTCTTTCCTACACATTTCAGATTGTCACTTTTTTCATCATCTCTTACCGAAAATGCAGGCGTCTTGTGGAAATCTATGGCTAAATTTGCAATATTCTTTAACATATTACAAACCTCCAACATTGTAGGCCCGCCCAATGGATCTTTTTGGTCACACAATAGTGGAATTTGCATGCATTTCAATAAGTTGCAAGATGATATTGTATCAGCAAGTGAATCATCCATAAACTCCATGCCTTTACCATATCTCCAAATCTCAAATGCTTGGATCATTATTAATTTTTAACATAGCAGAAAAGAAAGAGAAGTTAAATCAAAGTTTTGCATATGTATACCCTATTTACTATTCTTAAGAAATCAGAGAAAACCGTATATAAAGAATAACGACAAACTCATTATATTTATTTATTGCATTTTTCCTTGCATTAATCATGTAAAGATATGGTCCATGTGCATAAATCAACACGAAAAGCTTAGCTAATGAGGGAAGGATTGTCCAATTTGTGTTCGGGGGATTTAAGCCAAGTGTTTGCATTGCAGACTCAATATCTATAGGTGTCGGACTCGGGTTTGGGCCTGTAGTATGGAAAGCTCATGGGGTCGAGGCCCAAGCCGCCCCCTCGCCTGACCCATGATTGGATCGCTGGACACTGTTGAGGACCGAAACATTGGGCCTGTAATTTTGCTGAGACTAACCCAAGTATCGGGATATGCAGACGCCGGAAAATAGGGGTATTTGGGCCAATGGACACTGGCCCATCCCCACTGCCAGAGGGCCCAGGGTTGTGTCCAGGTGGCCTGCGGCCCACTACTCCGAGGCCCGCTGTTGTTGCCACTGTTCCGACCTCCCCCACCGCCACCGTTACTACCGTGATTGCCAACACGGGTTTTGCCATTATTTTTACGATTGTGACCCTTTTTGCCGCCACCGTGATTACGGTTTTGGCCTGAATTTTTGGAGAATGTGTGAGGGTCGTCTGATATGGTCATCATTATGACAGAATGTGTTCCGGTAGCCGCCTTTTTAGCCAAATCTGTCTCTTCTAACGTGAGCATGGAACGAGCCTGATAGAATGGTGGCAGAGGATTACTTTGGCGAAGTAGTGTGCCAATGCCATTATATGCCTCAGAAAGGCCTACAACCACTTGAAGAACAAGGCGATCATTGGTAACAAAGCACTAATGTTGCGGAGTTGGTCCGCCAATTCTTTCAGCCTTTTACAATAGGCCGAGATGTTAGGAAAATCTTCCATATGGACATAGGATAATTCATGTTCAAGAGTGACAGCACGAGAATTTTTGTTATCTTGGAATGTATCACGCACCCTATTCCAAGTATCCATCAACGTAGCATCGGGTTCAATAATCATGTGTAAGAGGTCTGTATAGATGGTGGAATAAATACACTGGAGAACGGTAGTAACAAGGGTTGTCCATAACGTAGGATCATCGTCGGGGTAGGCACTTTCTCCCCGCAAGGTGCCGGTGGGATGATGTGATGGATGACTTGATGCGAGCGTGCGTGAACTTTGTATAATTCTGCCCACGTCGCGTATTGGACGTTTTCCATTTCAAGAACAATAGGGATGTGGTTCTTGATGTTGGAAACTGTAAGGGCAGGATAAAACATGTTCTTTGACATAGACATAACGAAAGAAAATAAGTGAATGAGGGATTTGGAAGAAAATTTGGGAAAAGAGGAGAAAAAAAATGGTGCACGGAAACCGAGTCAACGGAAGGAATATTTTGGGAGAAGTATTTGAGACCTAGACTTCTGATACCATGAAAGAAATAATCCATGATTATTCTTATCGAATGAATATGTATATATACATGTTACAATCTCCAAATATGGAAAATCATATTCCTACTAAACATCTAATATCCTAATTCTACTTGTACAAGAATTCTACAATTATGGTAATTATACAAAATAATTAACTACTTCTATTTTTGGTACACTAATTGGGAAAATCGTGTATATATCAGTGGGATATACATGGTATATTCTATCAATATGTCTAGAAGTAGTAAATAATTTTTCATAAAAAATCTCTACTTCTCTAATAATATCGGCTTGTTCTGACACCCAATTTCCATTAGCCAACTAAAACCCTTTAATGCTATTACATTTGCGTCTTTGAATAGTTTTCATGTGAAAATATGAGGTATTTTTATCCCCCTCTTGCAACGATAAAGCTCTAGATTTTTGTTTCCAATATGTTTCTTCGTCATTGTAAGATTGTCCTAATTCCTTCCTGAGAATTCAAAGTTTATGAGGATCAAATTTATTAGGATCATTCTTAAGCTTTTCTATTTCATTTTTAATACCAATTATTCGCTTCTTCGAATATTTTTTCATCCTCTCAACCATGACATTAACGAGGACCGACACCTTTTTAATTTAAAACTAATTTGGGATTGTTCAAAGCCATCTAATTGTTCATGCCACGATCTTGCCATTAATTTATTCACTGCATCTTTTCACTCCACCTTTTATCAAAATAGAACCGCCATGTTTTCCTTATAGGCCCGTGTTCAAGTATTTATTAAAAGTGCAGAATGATCTGAAGCCTCCGGTTTTAAAATGAGTTATTTGAGCCAAGTGGAAATCTAACTGCCACCCCGATGAAGCAAGAGACCTATCTAATCTCTCTTGAATAATACCATCATTTTCCCCAAACACCGCCAAGTCCAGGGCTTCCCATTAAATCCTAAATCCACTTCTCCTAAATTCCATATGAAATTCTTGAAATCTCTAAACGAAGATATTTCTCTAGTTCTACCTCCTAACTTTTTAGAGTTATCAATAATGTCATTAAAATCGCCAACTATAATCCAAAGAGGACACAATTAGCCCATTTCATACTAAGTTCTTTCAGCTTGTTCCCTACGAGTAACTCTATCAAGATTTCTAAATACAAAAAAATACACCAATATTTAGAATCACCTGAAATATCATGCACCAATGTTTTGATATAAAATTGCAAAGTGTGAGATTGACATACCTGAATTTCATCATTCCAAAATAAGCTTAAGCCTCGAGATAATCCAACATGGTACACAATAGTAGCATAAGGCATGCTAAGTCGTCTTTGTATTCATTTAATGATGATGTTCCTATTTTTAGTGTCACTAAGAAAATCATATTTGGGGAGTGGATACGCATTGTCTCCTTCAGAAAAGGAACTATCAAGGATCGCCCCAAACCTCGACAGTTCCATACCCTAGCCCTCATTATGGAGAGGGAAGTCATTTAGGGTTGGCCTCCCGCTCCACCATAGTTTTTTTTCTTTTGCGTTTCCATATCAGTAAACAAAACATTAGCACCCTTTCGTTTATCCCCTATATTTTGTGGACATTCTTCAGAACAACCTCATCAGAATTTTCATTAAAAACATTTATTTCCTTACCGTTATTCAAACCATTAGAACCACCAATTTGTCTGGCCATTCATTTCCAATTTTGTTTTCTCGCTTCATTATCTTTTTTATTTATTGATTGAAATAACTCATAATGTTTTTTCAAAGATTCAATCGCCAATGTTTGAGACGAGGCTTCAATAAATGAGGCAAGATTAGTAGTACATACATGGTCCTCTTGTCCTTGAATAAGAGTGATTTTGTTATGGATTGATCATCGATTATGATAGCATGAGTTATGTTTTCTCTTACCTTGTAATTCTGCTTCCTCTTCCAGATTTTGTAGATTGTTTGTAGTTCTTGCGACTTTTCTCTCCACTACCATTTCTAAGCATATATTTCTCCCCATATGATGCTTATCAATAGTGTTTATCCCTTGGCGCCTTTGAAATTCCGATGAAAGAACATGATTATCTGCCTTTAACCATGTCCCAAATTGATCACCTTTTAACATGCCTATTTGTATATCCTTGTTTCTTTAGGATGTAATTCTCCTTCACATTACAATACTATCTTATTATTTCATCATAAAACATAGTTAAGAGTTAACATGAACATTAAATAGAAGAGAGTTTGCACATAACTTTTTTGTTTTGTTGAAGAAAATACATCTCGAAATCAAAATAAAACTGACAGATAAAAACTCTTATACTTAGGATTTTCATTTGATCTATCTATGATTTGGATGAAATCAGAAAAATCTTATTGCTTTTAAATTTTGAAAATGTAAGTGACAAAGAAAGTGTTTTCTCTTTGGATCCCATACCGGCCAATACAAACAAAGGATGAGCAAATGTTGTGGTATAAATTTTGGGTCAATGACATGTTATCATACTTACCTGGACAGGTCAATGGGTGATCAATAAGGCCCATGGCCTAGGCTGGTGATCTCTATTGCACTTTGGAGGGTGCACGCTAAGGTCGGCCCAAGTAGTCGAGCCTACGCCATAATTTGTGACAGTGGGGGCCAGCGTCACATGCCCTTCCAATTTTGAGTCCAATATTTTGGGCCTCTGGCCCTATTTCGATCTTAATGTCTCGGCCCAAGTGAACAATGAGTTCCACCAATCGTTAGAATCCAAATAGAGCATGAATTGATCAATTTTAATATTGTATGTAAGAAGTTTTCAAAAAAAAAATACTCTTTCCCAACTTGATAAACTTCATGATATTGTACTATTGGATTTTTTTATTGTTTGAGGAAATAAATTTATTGTTCTCGGCAATTTAATTTTAGATTTTCTTATTTTCCTTTAATGAAAAACTTATGTCCTATGTGAAATTATTACTTTTTGAGAAGTCAAATCGTTTTTTTAAACTATAATTTTCTCATATATTAAAAATAATTTAAATTATTTAGATATATTGACTTGTAGAATTATTCGTTTTAGTTTTAAATAGTAATTATATTTTAAGAAATTGAAGAATCTATAAATGAAATTGTAGTCAAATTAAGTGTTTTGACTTTCGTATTTCGAACCTTTCTACATAAATTAGGATAGAAGGAATAAGCGGTAACATTCCGTACTTTCGGGTCACGTTTTGAATCGCTAAGCGTATGTAAAATCTAGGCGTATGTAAATAGACCCGAGCGTTGGAAAAAATTATGTTATGTTTATGTATGCTAATAAAGAGTTTAGCATATAAAAGGATAAAATTCCAAAATAATTTTGGACAAAACAAGTGTGACGACGGGGAGCGGAAATAAATTTGGTGCGTGCACAAAGAGGTTATGGACTAGTCTCATGTTACAAAATTATGACATTGAGGATATGAAAGTTTTATAAATTATCAAGATTTAAGTGATTCGGGATCACGGAATTAATTATGGATGTGATTGATAAATTATACGTAGGCAGGTGTCTTAGTTAATTAATTGGAGTGCATGATGTAGTGTGCATGTGTAATCAAATTAAGCCCTCCACCGCCAAGATTGGCTAAGTGGAGGACATGATGATTAAGAATCATTCATTAATTACGTTGGGAATCCTTTGTAACATTCAGCAAATTTATGCAGCCTGGAAGTTTTGATCTTGTTGGCACAATTATTTACGAGATTGACCATAACGCTTACCAAAACGTGTTCTACAATGGAACTATTGAAGTGACTGAACCTGGTGATCTTCTCAGTGTTGAGTATGTTTTCTTGTTCTGTCTTGGAGTTGCCCTCCTTGGCCTTCTTGGGTTCTGGATACGTGGTCAGATACAAAATCTCTCAAAGAAAACAAAGAGAGCACCAAAGGCAAAGGTTGAAGTTGGAACTCCAACAACTGATACGTCCACGGATGAATGGCTGCCGGGAACTGCATATACTCAATCGCAGTCTAACAAGCTGAAGAAGAAGAAGTGAATGGCTTGAACTGCTAGTTTTAGATGTACGAAGCAGTAGCAATTGAGTAAGAAAATCGTGATTCCTTGCCAGACTCCAACCCCTTTTGTACGAAATTGAAGCCTCAATTTTAAGTTCAATTTCGAGTTATTAAGCTTGGATTTGAGGTATGTTAAGACAAATTATTTCTTTCTTTTGGCAAGTTTCATGTAACGAAACGTAACCGTGATATTGTTCCATAAATTGTTCTACTCTTAGAAGTTAAGAATATTCATGTTCTTGATTCCTATGTTAAAAGCATGTCTAAATATGTTCTGAAGTCCTTATTGAGACATACGGAAAAGATGTTGATATTTACAGTGTTAGCCGAAGGTACAAGTAAATTATGTCATTCAGGATATTTTATTGTGATTCATGCATTTTCATTTGCATTGCATTCATGTTTTATCCAATACCGTATATTGGGGATGGGAAACGGGAAACGCAGACCAGCTGATCAGCTGGGATATGATAAATGATAAAGCATGTGTGGCTTAATAAAGGAAGATGCCTGATTAAGGGCCAATAAATAAATATATGATTTGGAGGAAGATGCCCTTGTATGGCCAATATATATGTATTTACCACATTGTGCATGACATTTAGACATATTATGCCCATAGAGGCCGACATGAAATGATGCCCACAGAGGCTATTATGGTAAGGAAGATGCCCGAAGAGGCTGATGTTTATGTATACTGCATTGTGCATGACATTTAGGTATACGTGTTAGGGCCCTCAGAGGCATTTACTGCTGGTCAGTTCTTACTGTTTCAGTTGTTGTTATATCCCTGTTATGCTATTGTTCATGCCTGACATACTCAGTATATCAGTCGTACTGACGTCCCGTTTGCCGGGAACGCTGCGTTTCATGCCCGCATGTTCAGTTAAAGAGGATGACAGTTCACACTAGTAGGTTGCTAGTTCAGCTGATGTTGGAGCACTCTATTTGTTTCAGAGTTGTAGTTGGTCACGGTACAGTATTTTTGCATCCGCATACGGGTATGGCGGGGTCCTGTCCCGTCCTTGTGATGTCATGTATTCTTTAGAGGCTTGTAGACAGGTGTCCTGTGGTTAGTTGTCATGTGTGGCCTTGTCGGCCTTGGTATGGTATGTATATATGAAAAATTAGATTTCTGGTTAAGATTTTTTATAATCTTTTTCGGCTTAGTCGGTAAATAATTGTGATTAGGTGTTGAATGTACGATTAGCGGTACCCGGCGGGCGGGATGCGGGTGCCCGTCGCGGCCCTCCGATTTGGGTCGTGACATAAGCGTTATGTATATTTAAGATCACAAGTTTCAAAGTTTTTCATATCTTTTTTAAACTTCGTAACGAGTTAAACTATATCACATAAACTAAAACAGAATACTCTTTTATTTTTACCGCTTCTTTAACCCAAAGCAAGAAACCTTAGTCTTTGAAATATTAGATCTTTTTACCGCGCTCCATCCTAATTTATGTGACTATTTTTTTGAAAAAAATAAAAATTTCAAAATTAAATATAGAAAAATTATACTACTATTCTTTTTGGTTCAACTTATATAAATAGGAACAGAAGGAGTACTTTTTATTTTGAAGATGTACCCGACATGTGTACTATATAAACAAAATTAATTTAGCTTTAATATAGTCATAAGATGAGTATTTACTTAATTTCTATTAATGAAATTTAAGCACTCATGTTATATTTCTGTGTTTCAAATTTCCCTCTCAGCTCTTACATGAAAATGCGTCTCTAAATTTGTGCTCCAATGTACCTTTAATCTGTGTATTTACTACTACAATTTTCTTTACACACTTATTAGAGAAAATTTATTGCCTCATAATGCAAGAGATGATTTAGAGGAATCAAAGAGATGGATGCATTGGATATCAGGACATTGAAAAATATCATTTGAATCAGTTGCTTGTGTAAGTTCTGAGCTCAATGCAGAAAGGTGACCAGGTCAGTTATATTAATGTAGTAAGACGTGTTACGGGATTAACCAACCAACAATTCAAGAAGTTAGTCTAGGCTTACCATCAACCAATATCTTGCTGAATCTGCATAGTGAGGCTTAGCCTCCTAAAAATAGGAGGAAAAGAGAAAATACTGCACAAAGATGGATGCTCTTTCTGTTATCTCACATGCTATAGCATGCAAAATTTCCACATCTTTTCCTGGTAAACTAAGAAAGTGGCTTTGGTTTAAAGAACACCTACGGATGCCATGTAACATGACAACCAAGAAATATGCCGGGATTTTAGAAAGGCATTTATTTGTGATTTTTCTTTCCATTTTGGAAGTGATATTTCTCCAAATCTCTACCATCCACTTTTTAGGAATTCTTGTTGCAAACCAAAGCTACTCATAATGGTTTTTGGCTTGATTATTCAATCATTACCTGGCCTGGCCTTTTAATTTGAGTTATGGATTTGGCTGTGCTCCTATGTCAAGCTACTTTCATGATGTTCGTTTGTTTCTATCAGACTATGGCTTAAGATGAACCTTCGCCCAAAGGAGAGAAGATTAGCTTGTGCATTGAGGCTGAAGAAACGCAATGCTGCGATGGATACGAAGTCTGGATGATATACCAATTGGGTATTATGGGGTTGGATTTTGCAAGGTGAAACAGCAAATTAGTTGTGAACTGATCTACCCTTAAGGTTTATGATAACACAACTTTTGTTTCTTGATGTATAGCTCTTGTTCAATGTACCACTTCTCTATGAGCTCACAGTGGCTCATGTATGCTATTCCTTCAATATATGCACACTTAAACATTTTTTAATACTTGTATTGTTGGACCCTATGTAGGTTATTGCAAATATTAGGTTCTTGGATAATTATCTCTGGCATAACTCTATTTGTTCAAGTTTGCTAGCAGTATTATTGAAAATAGACCACGAGGTTCAGTATCGACCAAATGGTAGAATTGTAACTTAAACGAATTTAGTGTCGTTCATACACCTTTTGTCACTAAATAAATCACGGTTAAATGATATATATTCTAACTTTAATTAGGTGGGGGCCTGGTGCACCCCACCTATTCCGGTCCAAATTTTGTTTTGGCCTTTGCCTAGGTCTCTTCACTTAATAGTGCTCTTGTTGCATGTACTCCAGATGTGGAGATATAAACTAATCGTTGGCCACTTTTGAGAATCTCAATGTAAAATATGTTGTTTCGGGGACAACAATAATCCTGGTCTTGGAAAGTGGCAACCAAGCATTACAAGCCGTTGCGCAGGATCATTTTTGTGGGACTATTATCAGCTTGTAGTCATGCTGCTCTCATTACGAAATAATGTTTTTCGAGTAGATGAGGCGTGCTTATGGTTTAAAACCGAGGGCGGAAGCTTATTGTTACCTTGTTGACATTTTAGGTTGCGGTAAGTTAGTTGAGGAAGCTATAAGGGTGGTGAATCAGATGCCTTCAGAGGAATGTGATGGTGCTGTTCTGGGGGATTTACTTGGCGCTTGCAAGTATTATCTGTTGGAGTAGCTAATCAGATATACTTATGCGACTTCTGGGAGATGGGGTGATTTAGTGAAACAGAAGTCAATGGGAAAAATCACGTATTTTTCGTGGGAGACAGGTCTCACCCTGAGAATGAGGAGATTTACACGCTTATTGTAGAAAATTTATTGCTCTAATGCAAGAGATGATTTAGAGGAATCAAAATGATGCATTGAAAGCCCGGGATTGAAAGATTTCACTTGAACCATTTGGTAATGTAAGTTCTGAAGCTCAGTGCGTAAAGGAGACCAGGTCACTTGGTAGACTGCCATCAGCCATTGAAATGGTCAATGCCAACTCAGTCGGAGATTGATGAAACCATATGGGACTTTCTGACCAGACGCAATCCGCCAACACCGGACCATCAAAATCCAGAATAATCTATCTGGGAAGGTTCAGAGTGCCCAGATAGAGGATAACTCAGATAACGACTAGATTCCGAAATCTTAGGGATTCCCTTTAACCCCATTAACTCCTAAGATCTTAAATGGCTGAAACGGACGGAGATCAAGGAATTAGTTATTATTAGTTGGTCCGGCCCTTCTCCGGACCCCGCGCATAGCAAGAGCTTAGTGCACCGGGCTGCCCTTTCTGTCCCTATAAAATCCCCACTTCCCTGCGATTGTACCATCTGATTTTCACGTGATTACTTATAATTTCACGCTTATTCTCTATAAGCACGACCGTTAACATCACTGCTCTTCCGCACCATTCATCACCTGATCTGGAAGAATCAATAAGAATCTCTCTCGTTATTTATGTTAAATTTTTACTGTTCATTATCTCGTTGCTGCTTTACTCACATTAGCAAAGGATTAATATATTTGGATTAATTACGTTTCTTGTGACGTCATTCAAACAAATTCAACTAATTGACTTTATAACCAAATTTTAGGCCAAACAACCATATCTTGCTGAATCGCACAGTGAGGCTTATCCTCCGAAAAGAAAAAGAGGAAATTATAAGATATATAACACAAAAGACTTGGTTTCTCAGAAGGTCACTCAATTATCCTCATTGTAACATAAAAGTCACTTTAACTTTATTTTGTAACTGGAAAGTCACTCAACTATCGTCATTGTAACACAAAAGTCACTTAACTTTGTTTTGTAACCGAAAAGTCACTCAACTTTCATCTTTGTAACACAAAAATCACTCAACTCATTTTAGTAAACTTTTGCTGACGTAACATTTTTTAAAAAGTTAAATCCTTATTTAATATAAACTCACCCATTTTTACCATTTGGTGATCCGCCCCACTAAACCGATCCACTATCCAAATATTTATAATAAAACACTAAGGACTGAAATTTTATTAGATTTTTTTTACTGGTAACGTGGCTGGATTCTCCTCCCTACTCAGGCTTTAAAGTTTTGCCTCAAGTTCATGTGGTTACTATGACACTACTGCTACTATTTGCAAGTAGTAACAGTTCTTCAAGAAAATTTTACATTTTGTTCACTAAATATACGCAAATCAACTGAGTCTAGTTGTACCTTTGTTCTTCTTTTCATCTATGATGTATTCAAAATACAATTCCCTTGAGCAAGCAGCTTGAATTTTATAAAGAATACCATAAGAAGTTGGTAGTGATTGCAGGGAAAGTGAATGGCACATCGATAATCAACGTTTCAAGTCACTTAGTTAATGCAGGAGCACAGAAGTAGTGATTTTGTTCAAAATCACTATATTAATCCTCTGCTCTACAAAATTTACACTACTGAGTTTTCAGACATCCTCATCAAGTCCTACACAAAATCCATTGGATAGCGGGTCAGGTTAGTAGGGCGGGTCGTTAAATGGTAAAAATGAGTGAGTTTATATTAAATAAGGATTTAACTTTGAAAAAAATGTCACGTTAGCTAAAGTTGACTAAAATGAATTGAGTGATTTTTGTGTTACAAAGATGAAAGTTGAGTGACTTTCCGGTTCCAAAACAAAGTTAAGTGACTTTTGTGTTACAATGACGATAGTTGAGTGAATTTCCAATTACAAAACAAAGTTAAGTGACTTTTGTGTTACAATGGGGATAGTTGAGTGACTTTATGAGAAATCAACTATAACAGAAAAAGATGGGTACTTTTTCTGATCAATATGCAAACCAATTTTTTTTTCTGTTATCTCATATATATGATATAGCATGCAAAACGTTACTCCACTTTTATTGGTTAACTTAGAAAATTGCTTTGGTTCAAGGAATAAAGTTTAGAAAGTTGCTTTAGTTCAAGGAACAAAGTTTAGGAAGTGCCATGTAATGATACAAACAGGAAATATGTCTGGGACAAGACACCAGTTAGAAAGGAATCTATGATTCCCCCCTTTGAATGTGATTGCTCCATACATTGCAACTTCCACTTACTATGAATTCTTCATGGAAACTGAAACTATTCATAATGCTTTTTGGATTTGATTATTCTATCACTAGCTGGCCTTTTTTATTTATGGATTTAGTTGTGCTCCAATCATGTTAAACTACTCTCATGATGGTCTCTTGTTGCTATCAGACTATGGATAAGATGAACCCTGTTCTCAAAGGAGAGATTGAGAAGAAGTTGAACATTTATTATTGGAAAGAGCTAACTGCTTGAACGCTCTGTCAAGGAACCTACATCGTGTGTACATTTTCTTGTTGAGTAAGAAGATTAGTTGTTGAGTGCATTGAGGCTGTGAAATGCTGCGACGAACACAAAGTCTGTTAGACCTACACCAATTGGGTATGAAAGTGGTTAGTTTTGGAAGCCGACTGAGATAATAGTTGTAAATTGATCTACCCTCGTGTTTTTTCATAGCAAGTCATATTTTGTTTCTTGCCTTTATAACTCTTGTTCGTTGTATTAATTCTCTATATGAGCTCAAAGTGGCTCATGTATGTTATTCATTCAATATATTCTCTATATGCTTACATTTGATAATAAGTCTTCTTGGGGGAAAAAAATGAGGCTCAATATCAGCCATATGATAGGATGATAAGTTATCAGCATTCGATGTCATTCAGATCCATTTTATCACTTAACTGTGGTTAAATGATATGCGTTCTCACTTTATTTTATTAACTGCTATGGTAAAATTACTTGATTTGGTGTAAACAACATTGACATACTCTTTTTTTGGCTGAAATTTCATCCTTGTCCGTTAATTCAATGTGAAACTCCTTTAGTAAGCTGAGAAAAGAGTTACTGTAATATTCTTTTTCCCCTCTCGAGTCTCGGGCAAAAGACGGTGCATATGAAGCAAGAAATTCTCAAGCCTACAATTATCCCACATCGAGAACTAAGAAAATGCAGAAAGGAGAGAAGTAGTATAAAAGCAGCAGGCCGTGCATTTGAAAAAGCATACCTTTCTCGGCCTTTTGGCTAAGATCAAGTGTAGTATCTGTTCTTATCAGTTTAATATCTGATATGTGGGCCATCGGTTCACACGATATTAACTCAATTTTTTAAGGGGAAGGTCCATCAAGGTAGCTTGCTACTTGGGACTTTGCGCGTCGCCCATGTGTTGCACTGCTGCACGGGCCTGGCGAACCTCACCAATTCAAGTTTAATTTTGAATTCTTAACTATTTGCTGGGTTTGTACTTTTTTGTATCCCGGTACTGAAAATCCTTGGTTTAGTCTTTACTGCATTTCTTGACTTCTATCTTTTGTCCAATCTAACTAAACTGTATAATTTAAGACTTCATTTGAGATGAGTTTGCTTCTAGTTTAAAAATCATCGGTAAGGCACTTACAACAACATACCCGGTGTATTCCCAGGAGTGAGGTTAGAATGTACGTATACCTTGACCTATTCTCAGGAGTGAGGTTTGAATGTACGTAGACCTTGACCTTTACCAGTGTATTCCCACAAGTGAGGATGGGATGTACGTAGACCTTATCTCTACCCCATACTGTTTTCGATAGACCCACGGGTCAAAAGAAGGCACTTAAATTATTATATAAAACAATTGCCGTTAAACACTTGTAATCTTAAATATCACGTGTTGCAACTTCCTATGAAGTCATCTTGGAAACTAAAGCTATTTTGGCTGTCATTATTATGTCCCTAGCTGGCCCTTTTTATTTGAGTTATGGATTTTGTTATGCTCCAGTCATGTCAAGATACTTTCGCGATGGTCTCTTGTTGATATCAGATTATGGCAAAGATTACCCTTCTCAAAGGAGAGAGAAAAAAAATACTTGTGAATTGATTGGGACTAATTAGGTTTTATCAAAGTAAGTCATATTTTGTTTCTTGCTGTGTATACATCTTGTTCGTTATAGCACTTTCGCAATTGGCTTGTATGTTATTCCTTTAATATATGCACATGAAAACACCCCCAGGCTTTGTTTCAACAGAAATGGTAAGAATACGATGCATCACGAGCTTGAATTGTGATGTAAGCAAAAGCTTGGGATTTAAATAGCGGGAGTAAACTTTCAGACTCATTATCCATCGAGTTTTGAATTGTGCGTTAGCTGACCGTCTAGAAGGATAACTTATTTTTTATGTAAGTTGTCCATTAAATTCAACGTGAAACTTATAAACTTTGCATAAGGTGAGAAAAGGAGTTACGTAACTCTCTTTTTCCCCTGTTGTCTTCTGCCACCAAGTCTAGTCAAATTTTGTTGGGCCTTGCTCTATATTTAGCGGTATGGTTTCGGGTTGGTGGACAAAATTTGTAATTAAGTTGTGAAAAAACAACCTGATATGAAATATTTTATAAATCTAGAAAAAATGATTATTGTGAGTTAGATATGATCTAATTTTCATTGACAAAGTAGGGTACATTTAGTTTTTTTTTATGAAAATGGGGAAAAATAAAAAGATCAAAAGAGAGGAACATTTACTTCTCTTCTAATAAATCAAAACTATATCGAAACCGAATAGAAATTGAGATGATTGGATCGAGTAGAAATTGAGATGATTGGACCGATTTTGGAAAGTCAAATCTTGATTATACATTAATAAAATAATAAAAAAAAAGTGGTGCCATATATATACATTTTTAAAAATAATCGGACAAAAGCGAATCATTATATTGATATATATCATCTTGCAACCAATTGTGTAATTGTTTTAGTGTCAACTTCTTGTCTTTCCTACACATTTCAGATTGTCACTTTTTTCATCATCTCTTACCGAAAATGCAGGCGTCTTGTGGAAATCTATGGCTAAATTTGCAATATTCTTTAACATATTACAAACCTCCAACATTGTAGGCCCGCCCAATGGATCTTTTTGGTCACACAATAGTGGAATTTGCATGCATTTCAATAAGTTGCAAGATGATATTGTATCAGCAAGTGAATCATCCATAAACTCCATGCCTTTACCATATCTCCAAATCTCAAATGCTTGGATCATTATTAATTTTTAACATAGCAGAAAAGAAAGAGAAGTTAAATCAAAGTTTTGCATATGTATACCCTATTTACTATTCTTAAGAAATCAGAGAAAACCGTATATAAAGAATAACGACAAACTCATTATATTTATTTATTGCATTTTTCCTTGCATTAATCATGTAAAGATATGGTCCATGTGCATAAATCAACACGAAAAGCTTAGCTAATGAGGGAAGGATTGTCCAATTTGTGTTCGGGGGATTTAAGCCAAGTGTTTGCATTGCAGACTCAATATCTATAGGTGTCGGACTCGGGTTTGGGCCTGTAGTATGGAAAGCCTGCGGGGGTCGAGGCCCAAGCCGGCCCCCCTGCTGCCCCAGCCCATGATTGGATCGCTGGACACTGTTGAGGACCGAAACATTGGGCCTGTAATTTTGCTGAGACTAACCCAAGTATCGGGATATGCAGACGCCGGAAAATAGGGGTATTTGGGCCAATGGACACTGGCCCAGCCCCACTGCCAGAGGGCCCAGGGTTGTGTCCAGGTGGCCTGCGGCCCACTACTCCGAGGCCCGCTGTTGTTGCCACTGTTCCGACCTCCCCCACCGCCACCGTTACTACCGTGATTGCCAACACGGGTTTTGCCATTATTTTTACGATTGTGACCCTTTTTGCCGCCACCGTGATTACGGTTTTGGCCTGAATTTTTGGAGAATGTGTGAGGGTCGTCTGATATGGTCATCATTATGACAGAATGTGTTCCGGTAGCCGCCTTTTTAGCCAAATCTGTCTCTTCTAACGTGAGCATGGAACGAGCCTGATAGAATGGTGGCAGAGGATTACTTTGGCGAAGTAGTGTGCCAATGCCATTATATGCCTCAGAAAGGCCTACAACCACTTGAAGAACAAGGCGATCATTGGTAACAGGCGCACCAATGTTGCGGAGTTGGTCCGCCAATTCTTTCAGCCTTTTACAATAGGCCGAGATGTTAGGAAAATCTTCCATATGGACATAGGATAATTCATGTTCAAGAGTGACAGCACGAGAATTTTTGTTATCTTGGAATGTATCACGCACCCTATTCCAAGTATCCATCAACGTAGCATCGGGTTCAATAATCATGTGTAAGAGGTCTGTATAGATGGTGGAATAAATACACTGGAGAACGGTAGTAACAAGGGTTGTCCATAACGTAGGATCATCGTCGGGGTAGGCACTTTCTCCCCGCAAGGTGCCGGTGGGATGATGTGATGGATGACTTGATGCGAGCGTGCGTGAACTTTGTATAATTCTGCCCACGTCGCGTATTGGACGTTTTCCATTTCAAGAACAATAGGGATGTGGTTCTTGATGTTGGAAACTGTAAGGGCAGGATAAAACATGTTCTTTGACATAGACATAACGAAAGAAAATAAGTGAATGAGGGATTTGGAAGAAAATTTGGGAAAAGAGGAGAAAAAAAATGGTGCACGGAAACCGAGTCAACGGAAGGAATATTTTGGGAGAAGTATTTGAGACCTAGACTTCTGATACCATGAAAGAAATAATCCATGATTATTCTTATCGAATGAATATGTATATATACATGTTACAATCTCCAAATATGGAAAATCATATTCCTACTAAACATCTAATATCCTAATTCTACTTGTACAAGAATTCTACAATTATGGTAATTATACAAAATAATTAACTACTTCTATTTTTGGTACACTAATTGGGAAAATCGTGTATATATCAGTGGGATATACATGGTATATTCTATCAATATGTCTAGAAGTAGTAAATAATTTTTCATAAAAAATCTCTACTTCTCTAATAATATCGGCTTGTTCTGACACCCAATTTCCATTAGCCAACTAAAACCCTTTAATGCTATTACATTTGCGTCTTTGAATAGTTTTCATGTGAAAATATGAGGTATTTTTATCCCCCTCTTGCAACGATAAAGCTCTAGATTTTTGTTTCCAATATGTTTCTTCGTCATTGTAAGATTGTCCTAATTCCTTCCTGAGAATTCAAAGTTTATGAGGATCAAATTTATTAGGATCATTCTTAAGCTTTTCTATTTCATTTTTAATACCAATTATTCGCTTCTTCGAATATTTTTTCATCCTCTCAACCATGACATTAACGAGGACCGACACCTTTTTAATTTAAAACTAATTTGGGATTGTTCAAAGCCATCTAATTGTTCATGCCACGATCTTGCCATTAATTTATTCACTGCATCTTTTTCACTCCACCTTTTATCAAAATAGAACCGTCATGTTTTCCTTATAGGCCCGTGTTCAGTATTTATTAAAAGTGCAGAATGATCTGAAGCCTCCGTTTTTAAAATGAGTTATTTGAGCCAAGTGGAAATCTAACTGCCACCCCGATGAAGCAATAGACCTATCTAATCTCTCTTGAATAATACCATCATTTTCCCTGAAACACCGCCAAGTCCAGGGCTTCCCATTAAATCCTAAATCCACTTCTCCTAAATTCCATATGAAATTCTTGAAATCTCTAAACGAAGATATTTCTCTAGTTCTACCTCCTAACTTTTTAGAGTTATCAATAATGTCATTAAAATCGCCAACTATAATCCAAAGAGGACACAATTAGCCCATTTCATACTAAGTTCTTTCAGTTGTTCCCTACGAGTAACTCTATCAGTACTTAAATACAAAAAAAATACACCAATATTTAGAATCAGCTGAAATATCATGCACCAATGTTTTGATATAAAATTGCAAAGTGTGAGATTGACATACCTGAATTTCATCATTCCAAAATAAGCTTAAGCCTCAGATAATCCAACATGGTACACAATAGTAGCATAAGGCATGCTAAGCTGTCTTTGTATTCATTTAACAGTGATGTTCCTATTTTTAGTGTCACTAAGAAAAATCATATTTGGGGAGTGGATACGCATTGTCTCCTTCAGAAAAGGAACTATCAAGGATCGCCCCAAACCTCGACAGTTCCATACCCTAGCCCTCATTATGGAGAGGGAAGTCATTTAGGGTTGGCCTCCCGCTCCACCATAGTTTTTTTTCTTTTGCGTTTCCATATCAGTAAACAAAACATTAGCACCCTTTCGTTTATCCCCTATATTTTGTGGACATTCTTCAGAACAACCTCATCAGAATTTTCATTAAAAACATTTATTTCCTTACCGTTATTCAAACCATTAGAACCACCAATTTGTCTGGCCATTCATTTCCAATTTTGTTTTCTCGCTTCATTATCTTTTTTATTTATTGATTGAAATAACTCATAATGTTTTTTCAAAGATTCAATCGCCAATGTTTGAGACGAGGCTTCAATAAATGAGGCAAGATTAGTAGTACATACATGGTCCTCTTGTCCTTGAATAAGAGTGATTTTGTTATGGATTGATCATCGATTATGATAGCATGAGTTATGTTTTCTCTTACCTTGTAATTCTGCTTCCTCTTCCAGATTTTGTAGATTGTTTGTAGTTCTTGCGACTTTTCTCTCCACTACCATTTCTAAGCATATATTTCTCCCCATATGATGCTTATCAATAGTGTTTATCCCTTGGCGCCTTTGAAATTCCGATGAAAGAACATGATTATCTGCCTTTAACCATGTCCCAAATTGATCACCTTTTAACATGCCTATTTGTATATCCTTGTTTCTTTAGGATGTAATTCTCCTTCACATTACAATACTATCTTATTATTTCATCATAAAACATAGTTAAGAGTTAACATGAACATTAAATAGAAGAGAGTTTGCACATAACTTTTTTGTTTTGTTGAAGAAAATACATCTCGAAATCAAAATAAAACTGACAGATAAAAAAACTCTTATACTTAGGATTTTCATTTGATCTATCTATGATTTGGATGAAACTGTAAAATCTTATTGCTTTTAAATTCTGAAAATGTAAGTGACAAAGAAAGTGTTTTCTCTTTGGATCCCATACCGGCCAATACAAACAAAGGATGAGCAAATGTTGTGGTATAAATTTTGGGCTGGGCTGACATGTTATCATACTTACCTGGACAGGGTCAATGGGTGATCAATAAGGCCCATGGCCTAGGCTGGTGATCTCTATTGCACTTTGGAGGGGTGCCTGCCTAAGGTCGGCCCAAGTAGTCGAGCCTACGTCATAATTTGTGACAGTGGGGGCCAGCGTTCGCGCGGCCCCTTCCAATTTTGAGTCCAATATTTTGGGCCTCTGGCCCTATTTCAGTCTTAATGTCTCGGCCCAAGTGAACAATGAGTTCCACCAGTCGTTAGAATCCAAATAGAGCATGAATTGATCAATTTTAATATTGTATGTAAGAAGTTTTCAAAAAAAAAATACTCTTTCCCAACTTGATAAACTTCATGATATTGTACTATTGGATTTTTTTATTGTTTGAGGAAATAAATTTATTGTTCTCGGCAATTTAATTTTAGATTTTCTTATTTTCCTTTAATGAAAAACTTATGTCCTATGTGAAATTATTACTTTTTGAGAAGTCAAATCGTTTTTTTAAACTATAATTTTCTCATATATTAAAAATAATTTAAATTATTTAGATATATTGACTTGTAGAATTATTCGTTTTAGTTTTAAATAGTAATTATATTTTAAGAAATTGAAGAATCTATAAATGAAATTGTAGTCAAATTAAGTGTTTTGACTTTCGTATTTCGAACCTTTCTACATAAATTAGGATAGAAGGAATAAGCGGTAACATTCCGTACTTTCGGGTCACGTTTTGAATCGCTAAGCGTATGTAAAATCTAGGCGTATGTAAATAGACCCGAGCGTTGGAAAAAATTATGTTATGTTTATGTATGCTAATAAAGAGTTTAGCATATAAAAGGATAAAATTCCAAAATAATTTTGGACAAAACAAGTGTGACGACGGGGAGCGGAAATAAATTTGGTGCGTGCACAAAGAGGTTATGGACTAGTCTCATGTTACAAAATTATGACATTGAGGATATGAAAATTTTATAAATTATCAAGATTTAAGTGATTCGGGATCACGGAATTAATTATGGATGTGATTGATAAATTATACGTAGGCAGGTGTCTTAGTTAATTATTTGGAGTGCATGATGTAGTGTGCATGTGTAATCAAATTAAGCCCTCCACCGCCAAGATTGGCTAAGTGGAGGACATGATGATTAAGAATCATTCATTAATTACGTTGGGAATCCTTTGTAACATTCAGCAAATTTATGCAGCCTGGAAGTTTTGATCTTGTTGGCACAATTATTTACGAGATTGACCATAACGCTTACCAAAACGTGTTCTACAATGGAACTATTGAAGTGACTGAACCTGGTGATCTTCTCAGTGTTGAGTATGTTTTCTTGTTCTGTCTTGGAGTTGCCCTCCTTGGCCTTCTTGGGTTCTGGATACGTGGTCAGATACAAAATCTCTCAAAGAAAACAAAGAGAGCACCAAAGGCAAAGGTTGAAGTTGGAACTCCAACAACTGATACGTCCACGGATGAATGGCTGCCGGGAACTGCATATACTCAATCGCAGTCTAACAAGCTGAAGAAGAAGAAGTGAATGGCTTGAACTGCTAGTTTTAGATGTACGAAGCAGTAGCAATTGAGTAAGAAAATCGTGATTCCTTGCCAGACTCCAACCCCTTTTGTACGAAATTGAAGCCTCAATTTTAAGTTCAATTTCGAGTTATTAAGCTTGGATTTGAGGTATGTTAAGGCAAATTATTTCTTTCTTTTGGCAAGTTTCATGTAACGAAATGTAACCGTGATATTGTTCCATAAATTGTTCTACTCTTAGAAGTTAAGAATATTCATGTTCTTGATTCCTATGTTAAAAGCATGTCTAAATATGTTCTGAAGTCCTTATTGAGACATACGGAAAAGATGTTGATATTTACAGTGTTAGCCGAAGGTACAAGTAAATTATGTCATTCAGGATATTTTATTGTGATTCATGCATTTTCATTTGCATTGCATTCATGTTTTATCCAATACCGTATATTGGGGATGGGAAACGGGAAACGCAGACCAGCTGATCAGCTGGGATATGATAAATGATAAAGCATGTGTGGCTTAATAAAGGAAGATGCCTGATTAAGGGCCAATAAATAAATATATGATTTGGAGGAAGATGCCCTTGTATGGCCAATATATATGTATTTACCACATTGTGCATGACATTTAGACATATTATGCCCATAGAGGCCGACATGAAATGATGCCCACAGAGGCTATTATGGTAAGGAAGATGCCCGAAGAGGCTGATGTTTATGTATACTGCATTGTGCATGACATTTAGGTATACGTGTTAGGGCCCTCAGAGGCATTTACTGCTGGTCAGTTCTTACTGTTTCAGTTGTTGTTATATCCCTGTTATGATATTGTTCATGCCTGACATACTCAGTATATCAGTCGTACTGACGTCCCGTTTGCCGGGAACGCTGCGTTTCATGCCCGCATGTTCAGTTAAAGAGGATGACAGTTCACGCTAGTAGGTTGCTAGTTCAGCTGATGTTGGAGCACTCTATTTGTTTCAGAGTTGCAGTTGGTCACGGTACAGTATTTTTGCATCCGCATACGGGTATGGCAGGGTCCTGTCCCGTCCTTGTGATGTCATGTATTCTTTAGAGGCTTGTAGACAGGTGTCCTGTGGTTAGTTGTCATGTGTGGCCTTGTCGGCCTTGGTATGGTATGTATATATGAAAAATTAGATTTCTGGTTAAGATTTTTTATAATCTTTTTCGGCTTAGTCGGTAAATAATTGTGATTAGGTGTTGAATGTACGATTAGCGGTACCCGGCGGGCGGGATGCGGGTGCCCGTCGCGGCCCTCCGATTTGGGTCGTGACATAAGCGTTATGTATATTTAAGATCACAAGTTTCAAAGTTTTTCATATCTTTTTTAAACTTAAATAACGAGTTAAACTATATCACATAAACTAAAGCAGAATACTCTTTTATTTTTACCGCTTCTTTAACCCAAAGCAAGAAACCTTAGTCTTTGAAATATTAGATCTTTTTACCGCGCTCCATCCTAATTTATGTGACTATTTTTTTGAAAAAAATAAAAATTTCAAAATTAAATATAGAAAAATTATACTACTATTCTTTTTGGTTCAACTTATATAAATAGGAACAGAAGGAGTACTTTTTATTTTGAAGATGTACCCGACATGTGTACTATATAAACAAAATTAATTTAGCTTTAATATAGTCATAAGATGAGTATTTACTTAATTTCTATTAATGAAATTTAAGCACTCATGTTATATTTCTGTGTTTCAAATTTCCCTCTCAGCTCTTACATGAAAATGCGTCTCTAAATTTGTGCTCCAATGTACCTTTAATCTGTGTATTTACTACTACAATTTTCTTTACACACTTATTAGAGAAAATTTATTGCCTCATAATGCAAGAGATGATTTAGAGGAATCAAAGAGATGGATGCATTGGATATCAGGACATTGAAAAATATCATTTGAATCAGTTGCTTGTGTAAGTTCTGAGCTCAATGCAGAAAGGTGACCAGGTCAGTTATATTAATGTAGTAAGACGTGTTACGGGATTAACCAACCAACAATTCAAGAAGTTAGTCTAGGCTTACCATCAACCAATATCTTGCTGAATCTGCATAGTGAGGCTTAGCCTCCTAAAAATAGGAGGAAAAGAGAAAATACTGCACAAAGATGGATGCTCTTTCTGTTATCTCACATGCTATAGCATGCAAAATTTCCACATCTTTTCCTGGTAAACTAAGAAAGTGGCTTTGGTTTAAAGAACACCTACGGATGCCATGTAACATGACAACCAAGAAATATGCCGGGATTTTAGAAAGGCATTTATTTGTGATTTTTCTTTCCATTTTGGAAGTGATATTTCTCCAAATCTCTACCATCCACTTTTTAGGAATTCTTGTTGCAAACCAAAGCTACTCATAATGGTTTTTGGCTTGATTATTCAATCATTACCTGGCCTGGCCTTTTAATTTGAGTTATGGATTTGGCTGTGCTCCTATGTCAAGCTACTTTCATGATGTTCGTTTGTTTCTATCAGACTATGGCTTAAGATGAACCTTCGCCCAAAGGAGAGAAGATTAGCTTGTGCATTGAGGCTGAAGAAACGCAATGCTGCGATGGATACGAAGTCTGGATGATATACCAATTGGGTATTATGGGGTTGGATTTTGCAAGGTGAAACAGCTAATTAGTTGTGAACTGATCTACCCTTAAGGTTTATGATAACACAACTTTTGTTTCTTGATGTATAGCTCTTGTTCAATGTACCACTTCTCTATGAGCTTACAGTGGCTCATGTATGCTATTCCTTCAATATATGCACACTTAAACATTTTTTTTAATACTTGTATTGTTGGACCCTATGTAGGTTATTGCAAATATTAGGTTCTTGGATAATTATCTCTGGCATAACTCTATTTGTTCAAGTTTGCTAGCAGTATTATTGAAAATAGACCACGAGGTTCAGTATCGACCAAATGGTAGAATTGTAACTTAAACGAATTTAGTGTCGTTCATACACCTTTTGTCACTAAATAAATCACGGTTAAATGATATATATTCTAACTTTAATTAGGTGGGGGCCGGGTGCACCCCACCTATTCCGGTCCAAATTTTGTTTTGGCCTTTGCCTAGGTCTCTTCACTTAATAGTGCTCTTGTTGCATGTACTCCAGATGTGGAGATATAAACTAATCGTTGGCCACTTTTGAGAATCTCAAAGTAAAATATGTTGTTTCGGGGACAACAATAATCCTGGTCTTGGAAAGTGGCAACCAAGCATTACAAGCCGTTGCGCAGGATCATTTTTGTGGGACTATTATCAGCTTGTAGTCATGCTGCTCTCATTACGAAATAATGTTTTTCGAGTAGATGAGGCGTGCTTATGGTTTAAAACCGAGGGCGGAAGCTTATTGTTACCTTGTTGACATTTTAGGTTGCGGTAAGTTAGTTGAGGAAGCTATAAGGGTGGTGAATCAGATGCCTTCAGAGGAATGTGATGGTGCTGTTCTGGGGGATTTACTTGGCGCTTGCAAGTATTATCTGTTGGAGTAGCTAATCAGATATACTTATGCGACTTCTGGGAGATGGGGTGATTTAGTGAAACAGAAGTCAATGGGAAAAATCACGTATTTTTCGTGGGAGACAGGTCTCACCCTGAGAATGAGGAGATTTACACGCTTATTGTAGAAAATTTATTGCTCTAATGCAAGAGATGATTTAGAGGAATCAAAATGATGCATTGAAAGCCCGGGATTGAAAGATTTCACTTGAACCATTTGGTAATGTAAGTTCTGAAGCTCAGTGCGTAAAGGAGACCAGGTCACTTGGTAGACTGCCATCAGCCATTGAAATGGTCAATGCCAACTCAGTCGGAGATTGATGAAACCATATGGGACTTTCTGACCAGACGCAATCCGCCAACACCGGACCATCAAAATCCAGAATAATCTATCTGGGAAGGTTCAGAGTGCCCAGATAGAGGATAACTCAGATAACGACTAGATTCCGAAATCTTAGGGATTCCCTTTAACCCCATTAACTCCTAAGATCTTAAATGGCTGAAACGGACAGAGATCAAGGAATTAGTTATTATTAGTTGGTCCGGCCCTTCTCCGGACCCCGCATACCAAGAGCTTACTGCCCCGGGCTGCCCTTTCTGTCCCTATAAAATCCCCACTTCCCTGCGATTGTACCATCTGATTTTCACGTGATTACTTATAATTTCACGCTTATTCTCTATAAGCACGACCGTTAACATCACTGCTCTTCCGCACCATTCATCACCTGATCTGGAAGAATCAATAAGAATCTCTCTCGTTATTTATGTTAAATTTTTACTGTTCATTATCTCGTTGCTGCTTTACTCACATTAGCAAAGGATTAATATATTTGGATTAATTACGTTTCTTGTGACGTCATTCAAACAAATTCAACTAATTGACTTTATAACCAAATTTTAGGCCAAACAACCATATCTTGCTGAATCGCACAGTGAGGCTTATCCTCCGAAAAGAAAAAGAGGAAATTATAAGATATATAACACAAAAGACTTGGTTTCTCAGAAGGTCACTCAATTATCCTCATTGTAACATAAAAGTCACTTTAACTTTATTTTGTAACTGGAAAGTCACTCAACTATCGTCATTGTAACACAAAAGTCACTTAACTTTGTTTTGTAACCGAAAAGTCACTCAACTTTCATCTTTGTAACACAAAAATCACTCAACTCATTTTAGTAAACTTTTGCTGACGTAACATTTTTTAAAAATTTAAATCCTTATTTAATATAAACTCACCCATTTTTACCATTTGGTGATCCGCCCCACTAAACCGATCCACTATCCAAATATTTATAATAAAACACTAAGGACTGAAATTTTATTAGATTTTTTTTACTGGTAACGTGGCTGGATTCTCCTCCCTACTCAGGCTTTAAAGTTTTGCCTCAAGTTCATGTGGTTACTATGACACTACTGCTACTATTTGCAAGTAGTAACAGTTCTTCAAGAAAATTTTACATTTTGTTCACTAAATATCATAAATCAAGCGAGTCTAGTTGTACCTTTGTTCTTCTTTTCATCTATGATGTATTCAAAATACAATTCCCTTGAGCAAGCAGCTTGAATTTTATAAAGAATACCATAAGAAGTTGGTAGTGATTGCAGGGAAAGTGAATGGCACATCGATAATCAACGTTTCAAGTCACTTAGTTAATGCAGGAGCACAGAAGTAGTGATTTTGTTCAAAATCACTATATTAATCCTCTGCTCTACAAAATTTACAGTCGTGAGTTTTCAGACATCCTCATCAAGTCCTACACAAAATCCATTGGATAGCGAATTGAGGTTAGTAGGGCGGGTCGTTAAATGGTAAAAATGAGTGAGTTTATATTAAATAAGGATTTAACTTTGAAAAAAATGTCACGTTAGCTAAAGTTGACTAAAATGAATTGAGTGATTTTTGTGTTACAAAGATGAAAGTTGAGTGACTTTCCGGTTCCAAAACAAAGTTAAGTGACTTTTGTGTTACAATGACGATAGTTGAGTGAATTTCCAATTACAAAACAAAGTTAAGTGACTTTTGTGTTACAATGGGGATAGTTGAGTGACTTTATGAGAAATCAACTATAACAGAAAAAGATGGGTACTTTTTCTGATCAATATGCAAACCAATTTTTTTTTCTGTTATCTCATATATATGATATAGCATGCAAAACGTTACTCCACTTTTATTGGTTAACTTAGAAAATTGCTTTGGTTCAAGGAATAAAGTTTAGAAAGTTGCTTTAGTTCAAGGAACAAAGTTTAGGAAGTGCCATGTAATGATACAAACAGGAAATATGTCTGGGACAAGACACCAGTTAGAAAGGAATCTATGATTCCCCCCTTTGAATGTGATTGCTCCATACATTGCAACTTCCACTTACTATGAATTCTTCATGGAAACTGAAACTATTCATAATGCTTTTTGGATTTGATTATTCTATCACTAGCTGGCCATTTTATTTATGGATTTAGTTGTGCTCCAATCATGTTAAACTACTCTCATGATGGTCTCTTGTTGCTATCAGACTATGGATAAGATGAACCGTGATCTCAAAGGAGAGATTGAGAAGAAGTTGAACATTTATTATTGGGAAGAGCTAACTGCTTGAACACTCTGTCAAGGAACCTACATCGTGTGTACATTTTCTTGTTGAGTAAGAAGATTAGTTGTTGAGTGCATTGAGGCTGAGAAATGCTGCGACGAACACAAAGTCTGTTAGACCTACACCAGTTGGGTATGAAAGTGGTTAGTTTTGGAAGCCGACTGAGATAATAGTTGTAAATTGATCTACCATCGTGTTTTTTCATAGCAAGTCATATTTTGTTTCTTGCCTTTATAACTCTTGTTCGTTGTATTAATTCTCTATATGAGCTCAAAGTGGCTCATGTATGTTATTCATTCAATATATTCTCTATATGCTTACATTTGATAATAAGTCTTCTTGGGGGAAAAAAGACGAGGCTCAATATCAGCCATATGATAGGATGATAAGTTATCAGCATTCGATGTCATTCGTACTCCATTTTATCACTTAACTGTGGTTAAATGATATGCGTTCTCACTTTATTTTATTAACTGCTATGGTAAAATTACTTGATTTGGTGTAAACAACATTGACATACTCTTTTTTTGGCTGAAATTTCATCCTTGTCCGTTAATTCAATGTGAAACTCCTTTAGTAAGCTGAGAAAAGAGTTACTGTAATATTCTTTTTCCCCTCTCGAGTCTCGGGCAAAAGACGGTGCATATGAAGCAAGAAATTCTCAAGCCTACAATTATCCCACATCGAGAACTAAGAAAATGCAGAAAGGAGAGAAGTAGTATAAAAGCAGCAGGCCGTGCATTTGAAAAAGCATACCTTTCTCGGCCTTTTGGCTAAGATCAAGTGTAGTATCTGTTCTTATCAGTTTAATATCTGATATGTGGGCCATCGGTTCACACGATATTAACTCAATTTTTAAGGGAAGGTCCATCAAGGTAGCTTGCTACTTGGGACTTTGCGCGTCGCCCATGTGTTGCACTGCTGCACGGGCCTGGCGAACCTCACCAATTCAAGTTTAATTTTGAATTCTTAACTATTTGCTGGGTTTGTACTTTTTTGTATCCCGGTACTGAAAATCCTTGGTTTAGTCTTTACTGCATTTCTTGACTTCTATCTTTTGTCCAATCTAACTAAACTGTATAATTTAAGACTTCATTTGAGATGAGTTTGCTTCTAGTTTAAAAATCATCGGTAAGGCACTTACAACAACATACCCGGTGTATTCCCAGGAGTGAGGTTAGAATGTACGTATACCTTGACCTATTCTCAGGAGTGAGGTTTGAATGTACGTAGACCTTGACCTTTACCCAGTGTATTCCCACAAGTGAGGATGGGATGTACGTAGACCTTATCTCTACCCCATACTGTTTTCGATAGACCCACGGGTCAAAAGAAGGCACTTAAATTATTATATAAAACAATTGCCGTTAAACACTTGTAATCTTAAATATCACGTGTTGCAACTTCCTATGAAGTCATCTTGGAAACTAAAGCTATTTTGGCTGTCATTATTATGTCCCTAGCTGGCCCTTTTTATTTGAGTTATGGATTTTGTTATGCTCCAGTCATGTCAAGATACTTTCGCGATGGTCTCTTGTTGATATCAGATTATGGCAAAGATTACCCTTCTCAAAGGAGAGAGAAAAAAAATACTTGTGAATTGATTGGGACTAATTAGGTTTTATCAAAGTAAGTCATATTTTGTTTCTTGCTGTGTATACATCTTGTTCGTTATAGCACTTTCGCAATTGGCTTGTATGTTATTCCTTTAATATATGCACATGAAAACACCCCAGGCTTTGTTTCAACAGAAATGGTAAGAATCGATGCATCACGAGCTTGAATTGTGATGTAAGCAAAAGCTTGGGATTTAAATAGCGGGAGTAAACTTTCAGACTCATTATCCATCGAGTTTTGAATTGTGCGTTAGCTGACCGTCTAGAAGGATAACTTATTTTTTATGTAAGTTGTCCATTAAATTCAACGTGAAACTTATAAACTTTGCATAAGGTGAGAAAAGGAGTTACGTAACTCTCTTTTTCCCCTGTTGTCTTCTGCCACCAAGTCTAGTCAAATTTTGTTGGGCCTTGCTCTATATTTAGCGGTATGGTTTGGGTTGGTGGACAAAATTTGTAATTAAGTTGTGAAAAAACAACCTGATATGAAATATTTTATAAATCTAGAAAAATGATTATTGTGAGTTAGATATGATCTAATTTTCATTGACAAAGTAGGGTACATTTAGTTTTTTTTTATGAAAATGGGGAAAAATAAAAAGATCAAAAGAGAGGAACATTTACTTCTCTTCTAATAAATCAAAACTATATCGAAACCGAATAGAAATTGAGATGATTGGATCGAGTAGAAATTGAGATGATTGGACCGATTTTGGAAAGTCAAATCTTGATTATACATTAATAAAATAATAAAAAAAAAGTGGTGCCATATATATACATTTTTAAAAAATAATCGGACAAAAGCGAATCATTATATTGATATATATCATCTTGCAACCAATTGTGTAATTGTTTTAGTGTCAACTTCTTGTCTTTCCTACACATTTCAGATTGTCACTTTTTTCATCATCTCTTACCGAAAATGCAGGCGTCTTGTGGAAATCTATGGCTAAATTTGCAATATTCTTTAACATATTACAAACCTCCAACATTGTAGGCCCGCCCAATGGATCTTTTTGGTCACACAATAGTGGAATTTGCATGCATTTCAATAAGTTGCAAGATGATATTGTATCAGCAAGTGAATCATCCATAAACTCCATGCCTTTACCATATCTCCAAATCTCAAATGCTTGGATCATTATTAATTTTTAACATAGCAGAAAAGAAAGAGAAGTTAAATCAAAGTTTTGCATATGTATACCCTATTTACTATTCTTAAGAAATCAGAGAAAACCGTATATAAAGAATAACGACAAACTCATTATATTTATTTATTGCATTTTTCCTTGCATTAATCATGTAAAGATATGGTCCATGTGCATAAATCAACACGAAAAGCTTAGCTAATGAGGGAAGGATTGTCCAATTTGTGTTCTGGATTTAAGCCAAGTGTTTGCATTGCGGACTCAATATCTATAGGTGTCGGACTCGGGTTTGGGCTGTAGTATGGAAAGCTGCTGCGGGGTCGAGGCCCAAGCCGCCCCCTGCCCCACCCATGATTGGATCATTTGGACCTTTGTTGAGGACCGAAACATTGGGCCTGTAATTTTGCTGAGACTAACCCAAGTATCGGGATATGCAGACGCCGGAAAATAGGGGTATTTGGGCCAATGGACACTGGCCCAGCCCCACTGCCAGAGGGCCCAGGGTTGTGTCCAGGTGGCCTGCGGCCCACTACTCCGAGGCCCGCTGTTGTTGCCATTGTTCCGACCTCCCCCACCGCCACCGTTACTACCGTGATTGCCAACACGGTTTTTGCCATTATTTTTACGATTGTGACCCTTTTTGCCGCCACCGTGATTACGGTTTTGGCCTGAATTTTCGGAGAATGTGTGAGGGTCGTCTGATATGGTCATCATTATGACAGAATGTGTTCCGGTAGCCGCCTTTTTAGCCAAATCTGTCTCTTCTAACGTGAGCATGGAACGAGCCTGATAGAATGGTGGCAGAGGATTACTTTGGCGAAGTAGTGTGCCAATGCCATTATATGCCTCAGAAAGGCCTACAACCACTTGAAGAACAAGGCGATCATTGGTAACAGGCGCACCAACATTGCGGAGTTGGTCCGCCAATTCTTTCAGCCTTTTACAATAGGCCGAGATGTTAGGAAAATCTTCCATATGGACATAGGATAATTCATGTTCAAGAGTGACAGCACGAGAATTTTTGTTATCTTGGAATGTATCACGCACCCTATTCCAAGTATCCATCAACGTAGCATCGGGTTCAATAATCATGTGTAAGAGGTCTGTATAGATGGTGGAATAAATACCTTTGGAGAGCGGTAGTAACAAGGGTTGTCCATAGCATTAGGATCATCGTCGGGGTAGGCACTTTCTCCCGCAAGGTGCCGGTGGGATGATGTGATGGATGACTTGATGCGGCGTCGTGAACTTTGTATAATTACGCCCACGTCGCGTATTGGGCGTTTTCCATTTCAAGAACAATAGGGATGTGGTTCTTGATGTTGGAAAGCTGTAAGAGGCGAGGATAAAACATGTTCTTTGACATAGACATAACGAAAGAAAATAAGTGAATGAGGGATTTGGAAGAAAATTTGGGAAAAGAGGAGAAAAAAATGGTGCACGAAGCAGGAGTCAACGGAAGGAATATTTTGGGAGAAGTATTTGAGACCTAGACTTCTGATACCATGAAAGAAATAATTCATGATTATTCTTATCGAATGAATATGTATATATACATGTTACAATCTCCAAATATGGAAAATCATATTCCTACTAAACATCTAATATCCTAATTCTACTTGTACAAGAATTCTACAATTATGGTAATTATACAAAATAATTAGCTACTTCTATTTTTGGTACACTAATTGGGAAAATCGTGTATATATCAGTGGGATATACATGGTATATTCTATCAATATGTCTAGAAGTAGTAAATAATTTTTCATAAAAAATCTCTACTTCTCTAATAATATCGGCTTGTTCTGACACCCAATTTCCATTAGCCAACTAAAACCCTTTAATGCTATTACATTTGCGTCTTTGAATAGTTTTCATGTGAAAATATGAGGTATTTTTATCCCCCTCTTGCAACGATAAAGCTCTAGATTTTTGTTTCCAATATGTTTCTTCGTCATTGTAAGATTGTCCTAATTCCTTCTAGAGAATTCGAAGTTTATGAGGATCAAATTTATTAGGATCATTCTTAAGCTTTTCTATTTCATTTTTAATACCAATTATTCGCTTCTTCGAATATTTTTTCATCCTCTCAACCATGACATTAACGAGGACCGACACCTTTTTAATTTAAAACTAATTTGGGATTGTTCAAAGCCATCTAATTGTTCATGCCACGATCTTGCCATTAATTTATTCACTGCATCTTTTTCACTCCACCTTTTATCAAAATAGAACCGTCATGTTTTCCTTATAGGCCCGTGTTCAGTATTTATTAAAAGTGCAGAATGATCTGAAGCCTCCGTTTTTAAAATGAGTTATTTGAGCCAAGTGGAAATCTAACTGCCACCCCGATGAAGCAATAGACCTATCTAATCTCTCTTGAATAATACCATCATTTTCCCTGAAACACCGCCAAGTCCAGGGCTTCCCATTAAATCCTAAATCCACTTCTCCTAAATTCCATATGAAATTCTTGAAATCTCTAAACGAAGATATTTCTCTAGTTCTACCTCCTAACTTTTTAGAGTTATCAATAATGTCATTAAAATCGCCAACTATAATCCAAAGAGGACACAATTAGCCCATTTCATACTAAGTTCTTTCAGTTGTTCCCTACGAGTAACTCTATCAGTACTTAAATACAAAAAAAATACACCAATATTTAGAATCAGCTGAAATATCATGCGCCAATGTTTTGATATAAAATTGCAAAGTGTGAGATTGACATACCTGAATTTCATCATTCCAAAATAAGCTTAAGCCTCAGATAATCCAACATGGTACACAATAGTAGCATAAGGCATGCTAAGTTGTCTTTGTATTCATTTAACAGTGATGTTCCTATTTTTAGTGTCACTAAGAAAAATCATATTTGGGGAGTGGATACGCATTGTCTCCTTCAGAAAAGGAACTATCAAGGATCGCCCCAAACCTCGACAGTTCCATACCCTAGCCCTCATTATGGAGAGGGAAGTCATTTAGGGTTGGCCTCCCGCTCCACAATAGTTTTTTTTCTTCTGCGTTTCCATATCAGTAAACAAAACATTAGCACCCTTTCGTTTATCCCCTATATTTTGTGGACATTCTTCAGAACAACCTCATCAGAATTTTCATTAAAAACATTTATTTCCTTACCGTTATTCAAACCATTAGAACCACCAATTTGTCTGGCCATTCATTTCCAATTTTATTTTCTCGCTTCATTATCTTTTTTATTTATTGATTGAAATAACTCATAATGTTTTTTCAAAGATTCAATCGCCAATGTTTGAGACGAGGCTTCAATAAATGAGGCAAGATTAGTAGTACATACATGGTCCTCTTGTCCTTGAATAAGAGTGATTTTGTTATGGATTGATCATCGATTATGATAGCATGAGTTATGTTTTCTCTTACCTTGTAATTCTGCTTCCTCTTCCAGATTTTGTAGATTGTTTGTAGTTCTTGCGACTTTTCTCTCCACTACCATTTCTAAGCATATATTTCTCCCCATATGATGCTTATCAATAGTGTTTATCCCTTGGCGCCTTTGAAATTCCGATGAAAGAACATGATTATCTGCCTTTAACCATGTCCCAAATTGATCACCTTTTAACATGCCTATTTGTATATCCTTGTTTCTTTAGGATGTAATTCTCCTTCACATTACAATACTATCTTATTATTTCATCATAAAACATAGTTAAGAGTTAACATGAACATTAATTAGAAGAGAGTTTGCACATAACTTTTTTGTTTTGTTGAAGAAAATACATCTCGAAATCAAAATAAAACTGACAGATAAAAAAACTCTTATACTTAGGATTTTCATTTGATCTATCTATGATTTGGATGAAACTGTAAAATCTTATTGCTTTTAAATTCTGAAAATGTAAGTGACAAAGAAAGTGTTTTCTCTTTGGATCCCATACCGGCCAATACAAACAAAGGATGAGCAAATGTTGTGGTATAAATTTTGGGCTGGGCTGACATGTTATCATACTTACCTGGACAGGGTCAATGGGTGATCAATAAGGCCCATGGCCTAGGTGGTGATCTCTATTGCACTTTGGAGGGGTGCACGCTAAGGTCGGCCCAAGTAGTCGAGCCTACGTCATAATTTGTGACAGTGGGGGCCAGCGTTCGCGCGGCCCCTTCCAATTTTGAGTCCAATATTTTGGGCCTCTGGCCCTATTTCAGTCTTAATGTCTCGGCCCAAGTGAACAATGAGTTCCACCAGTCGTTAGAATCCAAATAGAGCATGAATTGATCAATTTAAATATTGTATGTAAGAAGTTTTCAAAAAAAAAATACTCTTTCCCAACTTGATAAACTTCATGATATTGTACTATTGGATTTTTTTATTGTTTGAGGAAATAAATTTACTGTTCTCGGCAATTTAATTTTAGATTTTCCTATTTTCCTTTAATGAAAAACTTATGTCCTATGTGAAATTATTACTTTTTGAGAAGTCAAATCGTTTTTTTAAACTATAATTTTCTCATATATTAAAAATAATTTAAATTATTTAGATATATTGACTTGTAGAATTATTCGTTTTAGTTTTAAATAGTAATTATATTTTAAGAAATTGAAGAATCTATAAATGAAATTGTAGTCAAATTAAGTGTTTTGACTTTGGTATTTCGAACCTTTCTACATAAATTAGGATAGAAGGAATAAGCGGTAACATTCCGTACTTTCGGGTCACGTTTTGAATCGCTAAGCGTATGTAAAATCTAGGCGTATGTAAATAGACCCGAGCGTTGGGAAAAATTATGTTATGTTTATGTATGCTAATAAAGAGTTTAGCATATAAAAGGATAAAATTCCAAAATAATTTTGGACAAAACAAGTGTGACGACGGGGAGCGGAAATAAATTTGGTGCGTGCACAAAGAGGTTATGGACTAGTCTCATGTTACAAAATTAAGACATTGAGGATATGAAGGTTTTATAAATTATCAAGATTTAAGTGATTCGGGATCACGGAATTAATTATGGATGTGATTGATAAATTATACGTAGGCAGGTGTCTTAGTTAATTAATTGGACTGCATGATGTAGTGTGCATGTGTAATCAAATTAAGCCCTCCACCGCCAAGATTGGCTAAGTGGAGGACATGATGATTAAGAATCATTCATTAATTACGTTGGAAATCCTTTGTAACATTCAGCAAATTTATGCAGCCTGGAAGTTTTGATCTTGTTGGCACAATTAGTTACGAGATTGACCATAACGCTTACCAAAACGTGTTCTACAATGGAACTATTGAAGTGACTGAACCTGGTGGTCTTCTCAGTGTTGAGTATGTTTTCTTGTTCTGTCTTGGAGTTGCCCTCCTTGGCCTTCTTGGGTTCTGGATACGTGGTCAGATACAAAATCTCTCAAAGAAAACAAAGAGAGCACCAAAGGCAAAGGTTGAAGTTGGAACTCCAACAACTGATACGTCCACGGATGAATGGCTGCCGGGAACTGCATATACTCAATCTCAGTCCAACAAGCTGAAGAAGAAGAAGTGATTGGCTTGAACTGCTAGTTTTAGATGTACGAAGCAGTAGCAATTGAGTAAGAAAATCGTGATTCCTTGCCAGACTCCAACCCCTTTTGTACGAAATTGAAGCCTCAATTTTAAGTTCAATTTCGAGTTATTAAGCTTGGATTTGAGGTATGTTAAGGCAAATTATTTCTTTCTTTTGGCATGTTCCATGTAACGAAACGTAACCGTGATATTATTCCATAAATTGTTCTACTCTTAGAAGTTAAGAATATTCATGTTATTGATTCCTATGTTTAAAGAATGTCTAAATATTTTCTGAAGTCCTTATTGAGACACACGGAAAAGATGTTGATATTTACAGTGTTAACTTATGTCATTCAAGATATTTTATTGTGATTCATGCATTTTCATTTGCATTGCATTAATATTTTACCCAATACCGTATATTGGGGACGGGAAACGGGAAACGCAGACCACCTGATCAGCTGGGTTATGATAAATGATAAAGCATGTGTGGCTTAATGAAGGAAGATGCATGATTAAGGGTCAATATATAAATATATGATTTGGAGGAACATACCCTTGTGTGGCCAGTATATATGTATTTACCACATTGTGCATGACATTTAGACATATTATGCCCACAGAGGCCGACATGAAATGATGCCCACAGAGGCTGTTCTAGTAAGGAAGATGCCCGAAGAGGCTAATGAATTTTGTATACAGCATTGTGAATGACATTTAGGCATACGAGTTAGGGACCTCAGAGGCATTTACTACTGGTCAGTTCTTTCTGTTTCAATTGTTGTTATATCCCTGTTATGCAATTGTTCATGCCTGGCATACTCAGTACATCAGTCGTACTGACGTCCCTTTTGTCGGAGGACGCTGCATTTCTTGCCCACATGTTCAGCTAAAGAGGATGATGGTTCACGCTAGTAGGTTGCTAGTTCAGCTGATGTTGGAGCACTCTATTTGTTTCTGAGTTGCAGTTGGTCATGGTACAATATTTTTGCATCCGCATACGGGTTTGGCGGGGTCCTGTCCCGTCCTTGTGATGTCATGTATTCTATAGAGACTTGTAGACAGGTGTCCTGTAGTTAGTTGTCATGTGTGGTCTTGTCGGCCTTGGTATGGGTATGTATATATGAAAAATTGGATTTCTGGTTAAGATTTTCTATAATCTTTTTTGGCTTAGTCGGTAAATAATTGTGATTAGGTGTTGAATGTACGATTAGTGGTACCCGGCGGGCGAGATCCGGGTGCCCGTCGCGGCCCTCCGATTTGGGTCGTGACATAAGCGTTATGTATATTTAAGATCACAAGTTTCAAAGTTTTTCCTATCTTTTTTAAACTTCGTAACGAGTTAAACTATATCACATAAACTAAAACAGAATACTCTTTTATTTTTACCGCATCTTTAACCCAAAGCAAGAAACCTTAGTCTTTGAAATATTAGATCTTTTACCGCGCTCCATCCTAATTTATGTGACTATTTTTTTGAAAAAAATAAAAATTTCAAAATTAAATATAGAAAAATTATACTACTATTCTTTTTGGTACAACTTATTTAAATAGGAACAGAAGGAGTACTTTTTATTTTGACGATGTACTCGACATGTGTACTATATAAACAAAATTAATTTAGCTTTATATAGTCATAAGATGAGTATTTACTTAATTTCTATTAATGAAATTTAAGCATTCATGTTATATTTCTGTGTTTCAAATTTCCCTCTCAGCTCTTACATGAAAATGCGTCTCTAAATTTGTGCTCCAATGTACCTTTAATCTGTGTATTTACTACTACAATTTTCTTTACACACTTATTAGAGAAAATTTATTGCCTCATAATGCAAGAGATGATTTATAGGAATCAAAGAGATGGATGCATTGGATATCAGGACATTGAAAAATATCATTTGAATCAGTTGCTTGTGTAAGTTCTGAGCTCAATGCAGAAAGGTGACCAGGTCAGTTATATTCATGTAGTAAGACGTGTTAAGGGATTAACCAACCAACAATTCAAGAAGTTAGTCTAGGCTGACCATTAGCCAATATCTTGCTGAATCTGCATAGTGAGGCTTAGCTTCCTAAAAATAGGAGGAAAAGAGAAAATACTGCAGAAAGATGGATGCTCTTTCTGTTATCTCACATGCTATAGCATGCAAAATTTCCACATCTTTTCCTGGTAAACTAAGAAAGTGGCTTTGGTTTAAAGAACAGGTTTACGGATGCCATGTAACATGACAACCAAGAAATATGCCGGGATTTTAGAAAGGCATTTATTTGTGATTTTTCTTTCCATTTTGGAAGTGATATTTCTCCGAATCTCTACCATCCACTTTTTAGGAATTCTTGTTACAAACCAAAGCTATTCAATCCTTACCTGACCTGGCCTTTTAATTTGAGTTATGGATTTGGCTGTGCTCCTATGTCAAGCTACTTTCATGATGTTCGTTTGTTTCTATCAGACTATGTCTTAAGATGAACCTTCGCCCAAAGGAGAGAAGATTAGCTTGTGCATTGAGGCTGAAGAAACGCAATGCTGCGATGGATACGAAGTCTGGATGATATACCAATTGGGTATTATGGGGTTGGATTTTGCAAGGTGAAACAACTAATTAGTTGTGAACTGATCTACCCTTAAGGTTTATGATAACACAACTTTTGTTTCTTGATGTATAGTTCTTGTTCAATGTACCAATTCTCTATGAGCTCACAGTGGCTCATGTATGCTATTCCTTCAATATATGCACACTTAAACATTTTTTTTAATACTTGTATTGTTGGACCCTATGTAGGTTATTGCAAATATTAGGTTATTGGATAATTATCTCTGGCATAACTCTATTTGTTCAAGTTTGCTAGCAGTATTATTGAAAACAGACCACGAGGTTCAGTATCGACCAAATGGTAGAATTGTAACTTACACGAATTTAGTGTCATTCATACACCTTTTGTCACTAAATAAATCACGGTTAAATGATATATATTCGAACTTTAATTTGGTGGGGGGCCTGGCGCACCCCACCTATTCAGTTCCAAATTTTGTTTTGGCCTTTGCCTAGGTCTCTTCAATTAATAGTGCTCTTGTTGCATGTACTCCAGATGTGGAGATATAACTGCCACAAACATGGTTGTAAATGGCATTAGTGAGGGTTGTTAATGGCATTAGAGAGGGCTGTTAATGGCCATTAGAGAGGCTGATTTATGGTCATGAAGGAGGGCTGTTTATGGAGGAAACTCTAGGGACCAAACTGTAAATATTAAGCAATTTGGGGTCTAAAAAGATAATATCAGAAAGTCCCCACAGCCCACGACTCGAACCCGAACCCGAACTCGAGCCCATAGCCCACAGCCTACAGCCCGAACCCGAGACCGGACTGGATCGGACGGGCTGGCGGCGGCGCGCGTGTCCCAAACCCTTTAAACACATGGGATACCCCTTGGGGTCCCAAACCCTTCACCACTTTAGAGACTTATAAAGAGAGCAATTCTTCCTTTTCCCATCGATGTGGTAGATTTGTCTCACACCATATTTCCATGCCTCAAACACCTTATTTCGTGGACCAATATCTCTTTCATTTCTCAACGAAATTTGACGATACTTGGCTCTACGGTCATCTACTCACTTAGTAGATTATGCATGTGAGAAGAGACAAAGCCTCCAACATGCTGAACACTAGTGTTTAATTCATTAAACATGGGTGGACGCACCTCCCCGCTAAAGGCAAATTTCCAACAATCCCCTATATGAAAGAGAGATTTTGGCGCACACACAAGGTGCCTACTTTCAGCAATATTTCATCGAAAAGATATTGCATCAGGAGAGGTAGCTTCCGCTTTGAACCTTCCCTAGTTGAATACCACCGGACTTACTTACTGCGCGGTGAACGTGATATCTTGAACCGTCAGTGTTTAGTGTAAGCCAAGGCAATGATACCAACACAATAACTCTCCTTATTCATTTTCATTCTTATGGTTTTGTCCATTGTAGCCGTGGATACACTTGGATTCTTAAGTGCATTCATTTGAGGCGGCCTTCCTCGCACTTAAATAGGTGATCTCCTACAAGGTATCCTGCTATACCCACTTCACAAGTGTTAGGAATCATTAAAAGTTTTCCCAACCTTAACCTCAACCGTTTGAGGATCATTTAAAGGTTTGGAAGCTTAACCTTTACCCACCATGCATGTAGCACTTTAATGTCTATTGCGGGAACAGCTTCGGATTCATGTTTCCGTACAGAAATCATCATCCGAAGTGCTTCTTGCTTCCACCGAAGCGCTCAACTGAACCTTTTGCAGCTTAGTTTTCCCATTGAACCAAATTCTTGGGATCTCCAATCAGTATGGTTGGGTTACCACCGCATAGGTTCGTATTGTTTAGGTTATAAGCACATTTCCCTAGACAGGCAGAACACTTAATCTCCGGGTAGTCCCTTAGTTAGTAATCAAGGAAGTGACACCCATGATGATCAACTTTCATACAAACTTATGTCTCCAACAGATCCTGACAGATATTTCCAGACGCCGTCATTCGTGTCCTTCCTAAAGCCGACCGGCTAGCCACAGTGTATAACTGCTGAAGGCACGGGTTTCTCCCAATAAGGGACGTCCTCTAAGGAGTCGTGAAGTTACTCAACTTCTTTCATGCTTTGTATAAAGCGATAAACTCTGATTCCATCATGAATCGACCGATTCAAGTTTGTTTAGAGGATTTTCCAAGACCCACCATACACATTTACTTGTGGCGTTGGTGTTCTTCATAACTGATGTCCAGTTTGCATCACTTTGTTCTCCTAGAACCGCTGGACATCCAGAATACCATAATCTGTAGATAAGCGAATAATTCAGATATCGTCATATCCGACTTAACGCATTCTATCGATTATTTCCAGAATCACGAGTGATCCTTAGTTCAACTGATATTGTTTGTAGGCCGATACCAGGTCGGTTATAGTGTGTACAATACATTAAACTACACGTGACCTGCGCATATCGCTCCTTGTCTATGGGTGCACTATGATTCCAATCAGTTATATGATTCATATCCATTGATGGCTTCAACGAGACAGTCAACTATCTCACAACTGAGTTTGGAGTTAGACCAGTCCGTTAAATGTCTTGGAAATCCAATTCCTAAGATATCATATGTGATACCCATATCTTTCATATCGAGACTTTGTTTCAATATGATTTCCACTCTCGGACTGTTGGTTTTCTAACTGTTGGCTTTCTAACTTCAGAGTCAATGTTTCTGTGGTCAGATTCATTGTTTCTGTTTTATCTGAAACTTCCAGGACCAAAATGTAAACATTTCAGGGACCAAAATGAAAGTTCAGGAAGAAGCCCAACAGTCCAGCAAACCAACTCTGATTCTCCCCTTCCAACTCTCCGGATAGGAAGGCTGTTTCAACATTCATGCCATGCAAGACTGCAATGGCCCTGGATGTTAAGCTACTCACAGGGGAGCATATTTTACAACCCAAAGGTTATTTTCCCGGAGGAATATCAACCATTACAGAAGTATGGTTCTATATGATGGAATCTATTTCTCTCTGTAGCTTCTTTCCAAAGCAACGCTTCTGGAGATGAAAATTATTTGTCAATTGTCCATGGTTCATTCTGAACCATACAAGCTAGAAGGACTGGAACAAGTCTTTTTCCCCTTCTTTGCTTCGTCTCGGTTCAACATCTAGAATCCCTAAGTTATGCAGATCTAGAATATTAAGTTTCGGATAGCCAGCAACTTTTGAGTCCTGTAGATACGGAACGTCTAGTTTCGGACAGTCAGGCCCTCGCGGGTTCTTGTTAACCTTAAGCAATTACTCTTTTTTCCTTTTCAAGGAAAGTTATCTTCAAAGAATTCAGCATTCTTTGACGCAAAGAGGCGATATGAACTACTGTTATTTTCAGATCCAGTGGATATGCAATCTACAGTCTTAGGTCCAACTTCTACCAAGCCACCCCACATCACAACATTTGTATGTGAGATCCTTTCCATGTCTCACACGGAGAGTTATTCTTATCCTTATGCGGAGTTCTGTTGAGAATCGCATTAGCGGTAAGGATCGCCTTGCCCCACATAATTTGGGCGTACGGCTTTGCACTTGGCTAACACCGTTAGACTGAGGTGAGTAATGAGCAGTCGTTTAATGAACGATGCTTCATATTCTCCCCCTCTATCACTACGAATTTCTCAATCCGGAGGCTTAGTTGATTTTTAACTTCTGTTTTGTAGCGCTTATCCGCTTCAACAAATTCATCTTTGCTTTTCAACAAACAAAGGATACAATACATTGTACCATCTTCAATGAAGGTCACAAAGTACTTGTCTCCCTCCTCTATTTTGTATAAACGTCCAATCACCCAAGTAGGTGTGACTAAGTTCTAGAGGAGCGGTGCTTCTTTCGCTATTCCCTTGATGGAATTTGGAAAGGTGATTTTGCCTCTTCGTCTACCTCACATTTATTTTGAGGGTTTATGTCGACAGAAGGCAACAATCTCAACTTCATTAGCTTTTGAATGATTTTCTATTTAACGTGTCTTAATCTATGATGGTATAGATGCACGGATTACAAATATATCATTCATATGGCTACAGACATACTGTACCATTCTTAGTTATTACAGACCTGTTGGACTAGTCTCAAACCAGCTTGACCAACAGGGTCCCTTAAACCAAGTTTGGGACATGTGTCACCTCATCTTAGAGTGATCCCATTCCCTGAAGTCCTATTGAGGACAACCTCTCCAACCCTTTCTACTTTAGAGATGGCGTTGGTTCACATGAACAACCTCTTGCCTGTGGTTAGGGCGCAACCGGATCATATGTGATCTGGATACTCTGGCCCACTCCAGTTGCTTTGGCAGACTGAGTGTCCAATTTCTTTTCTGCCTTTCTTTAGGCCTTCAGATCATTTAAGACCTGGAAACTCTGGCCCACCACACTAGGTGTCCATCACTTTTCCTATGAAATGAATTCTGGCCCCACTCCAGTCGCCTGGAGGCTTTATATGACTAAGTGTCCAATATCATCATATCAAAGGAATTTTGCCACACTCCAGTCGCCCGGAGTCTTTGTATGACTGAGTGTCCAATATCTTCCTATGAAGGATCTTCTGCCAAATAGTGTGACAAGCTCAACGTCTTTAGCTTTTAGTCTTCTTCCGTTATGATTGGTCCCCAGATAATTCTTGGCGCTTACTTAAGAGTGGTAACAGTTTTCGCACAGTTAGTGGATCTTTCTCCCTCGTATGTGCGAACATACTTTACACACTTTTAATAATTACGCTTAAAAGAACGGATCTTTTTAAGTCGTTTACAAAATCCAATCTTTAAACGGGAAAGAAGAAGAGATTAAACTTCTGATTTTAAAGCGTAAGGAATATAAATTATTTCGTGAAAACATTTTCATATTCCTCCTTACTTTAAGCCATTTTTAATCAGACACCATTTAATCTTTATTCTTGACAAGGAAAAAAATAACTTATCCCAATTTCGGATTCTGGCCCACTTCAGTCACTTCATCGGACTGAGTGTCCATTTCCTCCTTACCATAATTCGGATCCTTTGTTTGTGACAGATATAGGCCTTCTGCTGCAAGATGTAACCACATCTTCAGCCTTCTCCTCTTGTCCCAGTTGACATCCTCAGCCTCTCGTGGGCGCTTGTTCCCACCACTCTCAGGAGCGGTGACACCATGAACATGTTGACCTTCAACATCATCATCATCACTATCTTCTACCAGAAAACCACAACTATATCCAGATTTGATCACACAACTTTCGACCGACATCTTTCGAACACTAATACAATCTTGTCTTAAAATTGTTGGTTACTATTGTAGTAAAGCAGTACGGGGAGTAAATAAATATTACAAGTGTTCGAAAGGATAAACAAATAGCCAATCTTCAAACGTGCCGCAAAGTTGTTGAGTCTTGAATCTTGATGACATGAAATCAAGAAACACTAAATCTGGATGGTTACAACTGTGTGCTGAGTCGAGTGATTGCACTCTGTCCTTAAGACAAGATTGTCCCGTATATATGCTTTTACGTTAGCGGGCAATAGTCTCCCACGATAAAACAACACTTTAATCTCAACACTACAAAGAAAATAGGTTGAGTCTGACGAAGAAAACAAATATGAATTGACTTGCTGAAGAAATGGAAAATGAAGGAAAAGTTTCTATTTTCGTCCAACGTTGGACTGACTTTCTCTTCTGTTTTGTCTCTGTGTATATAGTGTCTCTGTTATGTATATCGTGTGTATATGTGAGTCTTTTCTCACTGTTTTTCATCACTGTATGTGCTGCTATTTTTGTGTTTTTATGCACAACACAATTGAGCCAAAAGGCCTCAATATATAGCATAGAGGAGGGAATTCTCAACTACCACAAACATGGCTGTAAATGACATTAGTGAGGGCTGTTAATGGCATTAGAGAGGGCTGTTAATGGCCATTAGAGAGGCTGATTTATGGTCATGAAGGAGGGCTATTTATGGAGGAGTTAACAACCAAGTAATGGCTGGTTAATGCTCCAAAAAATAGCCCAAACGGTAGGCAAAAAGTTTCTGCCTTCCGTCATTTCCAAAATCAACTTTCAGAAACTCTAGGGACCAAACTGTAAATATTAAGAAATTTGGGGTCCAAAAAGATAATATCAGAAAGTCCCCACATCCCATGACCTCAACCTGAACCCGAGCCCGAGACCGGACAGGAAGGGCGGGCGGCGACGGTGCGCATGTGGGCTTAGCCATGAACCTAAGCACATCTAGGTCCTCCCTCCTTTAAACACATGGGATAACCCTTGGGGTCCCAAACCCTTCACCACATTAGAGACTTATAAAGAGAGCAATTCTTCCTTTTCCCACTGATTTGGTAGATTTGTCCCACACCATATTTCCATGCCTCAAACACCTTATTTCGTGGACCAATATCTCTTTCATTTCTCAACGAAATTTGATGATACTTTGCCCTACGGTCATCTACTCACTTAGTAGATTATGCATGTGTGAAGAGGCAAAGCCTCCAACATGCGGAACACTAGTGTTTAATTCATTAAGCATGAGTGGACGCACCTCCCCGCCAAAGACAAATTTCCAACAGATACAAAATCTCTCAAAGAAAACAAAGAGAGCACCAAAGGCAAAGGTTGAAGTTGGAACTCCAACAACTGATGCATCCACGGATGAATGGCTGCCGGGAACTACATATACTCAATCGCAGTCCAACAAGTTGAAGAAGAAGAAGTGAATGGCTTGAACTGCTAGTTTTAGATGTACGAAGCAGTAGCAATTGAGTAAGAAAATCGTGATTCCTTGCCAAACTCCAAGCCTTTTTGTACGAAATTGAAGCCTCAATTTTAAGTTCAATTTCGAGTTATTAATCTTGGATTTGAGGTATGGTAAGGCAAATTATTTCTTTCTTTTGGCATGTTCCATGTAACGAAACATAACCGGGATATTGTTCCATAAATTGTTCTACTCTTAGAAGTTAAGAATATTCATGTTATTGATTCCTATGTTAAAAACATGTCTAAATATGTTCTGAAGTCCTTATTGAGACACACGGAAAAGATGTTGATATTTACAGTGTTAACTTATGTCATTCAAGATATTTTATTGTGATTCATGCATTTTTATTTGCATTGCATTCATGTTTTACCCAATACCGTATATTGGGGATGGGAAACGGAAAATGAAGACCACCTGATCAGCTGGGATATGATAAATGATAAAGCATGTGTGGCTTAATGAAGAAAGATGCCTGATTAAGGGCCAATATATAAATATATGATTTGGAGGAAGATGCCCTTGTGTGGCCAGTATTTATGTATTTTCCACATTGTGCATGACATTTAGACATATTATGCCCACAGAGGCCGACATGAAATGATGCCCACAGAGGCTGTTATGGTAAGGAAGATGTCCGAAGAGGCTGATGTTTATGTATACTGCATTGTGCATGACATTTAGGCATACGTGTTAGGGCCCTCAGAGGCATTTACTGCTGGTCAGTTCTTACTGTTTCAGTTGTTGTTATATCCCTGTTATGCTATTGTTCATGCCTGACATACTCAGTACATCAGTAGTACTGACGTCCCTTTTGCCGGGGGACGCTGCGTTTCATGCCCGCATGTTCAGTTGAAGAGGATGACGGTTCACGCTAGTAGGTTGCTAGTTCAGCTGATGTTGGAGCACTCTATTTGTTTCAGAGTTGCAGTTGGTCATGGTACAGTATTTTTGCATCCACATACGGGTATGGCGGGGTCCTGTCCCGTCCTTGTGATGTCATGTATTCTTTAGAGGCTTGTAGACAGGTGTCCTGTGGTTAGTTGTCATGTGTGGCCTTGTCGGCCTTGGTATGGGTATGTATATATGAGAAATTAGATTTCTGGTTAAGATTTTTTATAATCTTTTTCGGCTTAGTCGGTAAATAATTGTGATTAGGTTGTTGAATGTACGATTAGCGGTACTCGGCGGGCGGGATGCGGGTGCCCGTCGCGGCCCTCCGATTTGGATCGTGACATAAGCGTTAGGTATATTTAAGATCACAAGTTTCAAAGTTTTTCGTATCTTTTTTAAACTTCGTAACGAGTTAAACTATATCACATAAACTAAAACAGAATACTTTTTTATTTTTACCGCTTCTTTAACCCAAAGCAAGAAACCTTAGTCTTTGAAATATTAGATCTTTTTACCGCGCTCCATCCTAATTTATGTGACTATTTTTTTGAAAAAAATAAAAATTTCAAAATTAAATATAGAAAAATTATACTACTATTCTTTTTGGTTCAACTTGTATAAATAGGAACAGAAGGAGTACTTTTTATTTTGAAGATGTACCCGACATGTGTACTATATAAACAAAATTAATTTAGCTTTAATATAGTCATAAGATGAGTATTTACTAAATTTCTATTAATGAAATTTAAGCACTCATGTTATATTTCTGTGTTTCAAATTTCCCTCTCAGCTCTTACATGAAAATGCGTCTCTAAATTTGTGCTCCAATGTACTTTTAATCTGTGTATTTACTACTACAATTTTCTTTACACACTTATTAGAGAAAATTTATTGCCTCATAATGCAAGAGATGATTTATAGGAATCAAAGAGATGGATGCATTGGATATCAGGACATTGAAGAATATCATTTGAATCAGTTGCTTGTGTAAGTTCTGAGCTCAATGCAGAAAGGTGACCAGGTCAGTTATATTAATGTAGTAAGACGTGTTACGGGATTAACCAACCAACAATTCAAGAAGTTAGTCTAGGCTGACCATAAGCCAATATCTTGCTGAATCTGCATAGTGAGGCTTAGCCTTCTAAAAATAGGAGGAAAAGAGAAAATACTGCAGAAAGATGGATGCTCTTTCTGTTATCTCACATGCTATAGCATGCAAAATTTCCTCATCTTTTCCTGGTAAACTAAGAAAGTGGCTTTGGTTTAAAGAACAAGTTTACGGATGCCATGTAACATGACAACCAAGAACTATGCCGGGATTTTAGAAAGGCATTTATTTGTGATTTTTCTTTCCATTTTGGAAGTGATATTTCTCCAAATCTCTACCATCCACTTTTTATGAATTCTTGTTGCAAACCAAAGCTACTCATAATGGTTTTTGGCTTGATTATTCAATCATTACCTGGCCTGGCCTTTTAATTTGAGTTATGGATATGGCTGTGCTCCTATGTCAAGCTACTTTCATGATGTTCGTTTGTTTCTATCAGACTATGGCTTAAGATGAACCTTCGCCCAAAGGAGAGAAGATTAGCTTGTGCATTGAGGCTGAAGAAACGCAATGCTGCGATGGATACGAAGTCTGGATGATATACCAATTGGGTATTATGGGGTTGGATTTTGCAAGGTGAAACAGCTAATTAGTTGTGAACTGATCTACCCTTAAGGTTTATGATAAAAACAACTTTTGACTACAATTTCATTAGTTGGTCCGGCCCTTCTCCGAGCCCCGCGCATAGCGGGAGCTTAGTGCACCGGGCTGCCCTTTCTGTCCCTATAAAATCCCCACTTCCCCGCGATTGTACCATATGATTTTCACATAATTACCTATAATTTCACGCTTATTCTCTATAAGCACGACCGTTAACATCACTTCTCTTCCGCAACATTCATCACCTGATTTGAAGAATCAATAAGAATCTCTCTTGTTATTTGTGTTAAATTTTTACTGTTCATTATCTTGTTGCTGCTTTACTCACATTAGCAAAGGATTAATATATTTGGATTAATTACGTTCCTTGTGACATCATTCAAATAAATTCAACTAATTGACCTTATAACCAAATTTTAGGCTAAACAACCATATCTTGCTGAATCTGCACAGTGAGGATTAGCCTCCGAAAAGAAAAAGAGGAAATTATAAGATATATAACACAAAAGACTTGGTTTCTCAGAAGGTCACTCAATTATCCTCATTGTAACATAAAACTCACTTTAACTTTATTTTGTAACTGGAAAGTCACTCAACTATCATCATTGTAACACAAAAGTCACTTAACTTTGTTTTGTAACCGAAAAGTCACTCAACTTTCATCTTTGTAACACAAAAATCACTCAACTCATTTTAGTAAACTTTTGCTGACGTAACATTTTTTAAAAAGTTAAATCCTTATTTAATGTAAACTCTCCCATTTTTATCATTTGGTGATCCGCCCCACTAAACCGATCCACTATCCAAATATTTATAACAAAACACTAAGGATTGAAATTTTATTAGAATTTTTTCACTGGTAACGTGGCTGGATTCTCCTCCCTAGTCAGGCTTTAAATTTTTGCCTCAAGTTTAGGGCTGGCAATGGATCGGAGGTGGATCGGGTGGAGCTCAATCCGCCTCCACCCGCCAACGATCCATCCACCACCCGACCCATCCATCACCCTATTTTTTTTAATCCACATCCAATCCACCCATCATCCACGGGTGAATCGGGTGGATCGGATGCTTCGCGGTTGTAAAATTCTGCAACCCAACACAATAAGCAGACTGTAAGAAACTGAAGGGCAATCCCTCTAAAAATCTCTTAATCATAGCAGACATTATTGATAAAACTATTGATAGCAGAAACTCTGAAACAGTGAGAAATAGCAGCTGAAAGCCTGAAACTCTATTGATAAATAGCAGAAATTCTGAAATAGTGAAACATTATTGATAAAGCAGCTTAAATTACATTTCACTTCTAATAGCAGACATTATTTCTGAGAAATAGCAGCTGAAACTCTGATAAAATCAGCTTATAGCAGTCCAGTTATACACTTGTTGAGAAATAGCAGAAATTCTGAAACAGTGAAACACTATTGATAAAGCAGCTTAAATTACATTTCACCTCTAATAGCAGACATTATTTCTGAGAAATAGCAGCTGAAACTCTGATAAAATCAGCTTATAGCAGTCCAGTTATATACTTATTGAGAAATAACAGAAATTCTGAAACAGTGAAACACTATTGATAAAACGAGCTTAAATTACATTTCACTTCTAATAGCAGGCATTATTTTCTGAGAAATAGCAACTGAAACTCTGATAAAACCAGCTTAAAACCAGCTGAAACTCTGAAATAAAACCAGCTGAAACTCTGAAATAAAACCAGCTTATGTTCCGTCTTTATATCACATCATTGAAGATCCATTCATTTTCTAAATCACATATACATGTCCTCTCCATCCTGTCGTTAATGAAATAAAAGCATATAAAAAATAAAATATTATTAAAACAAACATTATCGTAGGAAATAAATGTGATTAGTTTACCGAGTTAACATCAATGAATTCACTTGTAGTTGTAGAGCTTCCATCACCTCCCACATCGGCATCATCAAAAATAGTTGCACATGTGTGTGCATTATCAAAAGAAGACTCTAAAAAAAATCCACCCGAACTCATAAATTATCATCATTTCAATTTTTTAAAAAAATGGTTCAAGTGAGTGTAAATCAAAAATATATATTACCTGAATACTCTCCAAGGATCCAATTTTGCATGCACATAAGTGCTTCCACTGTATCGGCATGAAGACTCGAACGATGGGGACTAACCACCCTTCCGCCCATACTAAAAGCACTCTCAGAAGCTACTGTTGATGCATGTATTGCTAATATATCTTTAGCAATTTTTCTCAAAGTTGGATACTTCAAGTCAGTCTTCCAAAAATTAAGGACATCAAACTCACTACTCTCTGGTAATGCATCCTCTTCAAGGTAGTGGTCTAACTCACACCGCACATTGTCTTTTCTTTTCTTAGTCTTTTTCATCAAAGTCCATTTATCAGAAGCATTGCAATCACTAGGTCGCTTCCCAAGAAGTACATTATGTCTACAAGTAGGAGACACAACATCCTCTATTTCGGATTTCTCATGGTACTCATGCAACAAATCATACAGCAAACTCTTTATCCTAGATACCTCAACATAAGATTCATCACCAAATATTTCATTAAAATAAAACTCCACACATTCCAACTTATTTCTAGGGTCTAAAATTGCAGCAACCGACAGTATTCCATTGATATTAGACCAATACTTGTCAAATTTTTCAACCATTTTTTGAGCCATATCCTTAACAACCTGCTCATTACTATTTCTCCACAAGCACAAAGCTAATTTAATCTCACATACTTGACGAAAGAACAAGTTGGCAGTGGGATATTTTCTGCCAGAGAGCAACTGAGTCACTATGTGAAATCTTTTCAATTTATCACATATAATTTCAGCCAACTCCCAATCACGTAGAGTAGGAACCACAAATTTAAACTTTGGATTTTGAGTTTTCAAGTTAGCAAAAACATTCTTATATGGTAGAGCACTTTCAAGCATTAAAAAAGTCGAGTTCCACCTTGTTTTACAATCAAGAGACAACCTTTTAGAACAATCAACTTTCGAACATCTCGCCTTATCCTCAAACTTTTGAAGTCTTTTTTGTGTTGAACCCCAAAAAACAACACAATTACGTATCCTTTCTATTCCAGATCCAATCACCTCCAAACCATCCTGGACAATCAAATTTAATATATGTGCACTACAACGCACATGCAAAAATTGACCAGAACACAAAAGACTATCCGAATCAAACTTTTCTTGCAATAGATCAACCATGGCATCATTTGTGGAACAATTATCAAGAACCACAGAAGATATTTTCTCAGCTATATTGTATACATTCAACGTATCCACCAGAACTTGAGTAAGCATATTGGCAGTGTGTGGACAAGGAACGTAAACAAACCTATTTTGAAAATAATATATCAATTTGGTGGAAAACAATATGCATAAAATTAAACAAGCATATATACAGCCACTAATCAGTAAATAATAAATAACAAGAAGCTTCAAATTTTAAGTACCTCAAAGTTTTGTTCCGCAAAATCCATTGATCATCAATGAAATGTGATGTGACGGCCATATAACCTTTCTTTTGGTGTGAAGCAGTCCACATATCGGTTGTAATAGCTACTCTTCCCACATGACCATCAAACAACTTCTTGAGATTTGCTTTCTCAATCACAAACATCTTCATAATATCACTTTTTAAAGTGTTGCGACTTATTATCTTGAAGTTAGGATTCAAGCAATTAACAAATCTCTTAAACCCAATATGCTCTACAATTGACAATGGGTACTCATGGAGAACAACCATGTGAGCCAACTCTTTTCTTGCTTCTTCTTTACTAAAGACATGGTTTTCTAGACTTAAGCTTGAATCTTGTCTACGATTAACCGACAACAATTTTTGACGTATATCACCCTTAATGTGTTTTTTAGTGCATCTATGATCAAGACGGTCTTTCAAATGAGAAGTCCCATTCTTACTATTGCCCGAAAATAATAACTTACAGTGCAAACATCTAGCCTTTTGTTCACCATTGATTACGATCTTCTCGAAGTGATTCCACGCTTCTGATTTAAGTCTCCTTGGCTGACGTAGAGGTGACAGTCCCATTTCTTCTTCTCCCTCTCCTTGTTGAGGTTGAGTAGTTAGACGAGAAGGCATTGGGACTGAGATTTCAGGAGACAACGGAGAAGGGGATAATGAGACAGACTTGGAGCCAGCACTACTATCTCCCGTGTCCATCACTATCATACATTAACATTGCAAAAAATAATTAGAAAACCTCTTCTACAGACAACACAACCTGAATGTTGGTAATTTCTACAGACAAATACAGAACAACACAACCTGAATGTTGGTAATTTCTACAAAAAAATACAGAACAAGTGAACAACACAACCTGAATGTTGGTAATTTCTACAGACAAATACAGAATAAATACAGAACAACACAACCTGAATGTTGGTAATTTCTACAGACAAATATAGCACAAATACAGAACAACACAACCTGAATGTTGGTAATTTCTACAGACAAATACAGAACAAATACAGAACAACACAACCTGAATGTTGGTAATTTCTACAGAGAAATAACAGAAACTAATTGTCAAAAGGAATAAAAGATTTATCGTAGCCTTAACTACAGAGAAATAACAGTCGTAGCGTAGCGCCGTAGCCTTAACTACAGAGAAATAACAGCCGTATGAATGTGCTGAAAATGCACAAAAACACCTCCAAAATGCACAAAAAGTAAAACACCTCCAAAATGCACAAAAACACCTCCAACAACCAACATGCACAAAAACACCTCCAACATGCACAAAAACACCTCCAACATGCACAAAAAAATAACTTAAAATCTTGAATTTTAGTACTATTACCTCAACAATATTGGGTGAAGAGTGAACTGTGAAGACGAGCGAGGATTTTACCTTGTGTGGTGGCGATTTGCCGCATTAAATGTTCAGGAGGACTTGCCATTTCTGGCTGAAGAACTCTGAAGACTGGCTGAAGAACGGCTGATGAGAGGGTTGTGTTCTTTCAGTTCAACGGCGGCTGGCTGAGGTGAAGAGATGGGGGTTTTCTGGTTTAGGTCGTCTTTAGAACTTGGGAGTTGTGTGTTTGTGACTCTGTGTTATTGTGTGTGTATAGTGAAGACTGAAGAATGAAGATAGGGTTTTATCTTTTCTGGTATAGTGAAGAATGAAGAGGGATTTAAACTAGGCTTTGATATTTTGGGCTTTACAATAATTTAATTTAAGAGAGGGCGGGCCGTGGGGTGGACTGGATCACTGGACTGCTGCCTGCTGGGCTGGACTATTAAAGTATAACGGGTGGGTGGGTTCGGGTGGTGGGTCGGGTGATGGGTTGGATGTATGTCCACCCGAATCCGACCCGATCCGTCACCCGATCCATCCGTCACCCGATTAAAATCCATGTTTTGTCGGGTTTTCGTCCGTATAATAGGGTCGGGTGGATGGATATCCATCGGGTTAGGGTGAAATTGTCAGCCCTACTCAAGTTCATGTGGTTACTATGACACTACTGCTACTATTTGCAAGTAGTAACAGTTCTTCAAGAAAATTTTACATTTTGTTCACTAAATATACGCAAATCAATTGAGTCTAGTTGTACCTTTGTTCTTCTTTTCATCTATGATGTATTCAAAATACAATTCCCTTGAGCAAGCAGCTTGAATTTTATAAAGAATACCATAAGAAGTTGGTAGTGATTGCAGGGAAAGTAAATGGCACATCGATAATCAACGTTTCAAGTCACTTAGTTAATGCAGGAGCACAGAAAAAATCACTATATTAATCCTCTGCTCTACAAAATTTACACTACTGAGTTTTCAGACATCCTCATCAAGTCCTACACAAAATCCATTGGATAGCGGGTCAGGTTAGTAGGGCGGATCGTTAAATGGTAAAAATGAGTGAGTTTATATTAAATAAGGATTTAACTTTGAAAAAAATGTCACGTTAGCTAAAGTTGACTAAAATGAATTGAGTGATTTTTGTGTTACAAGATGAAAGTTGAGTGACTTTCTGGTTACAAAACAAAGTTAAGTGACTTTTGTGTTACAATGACGATAGTTGAGTGAATTTTCAGTTACAAAACAAAGTTAAGTGACTTTATGAGAAATCAACTCTAACAAAAAAAGATGGGTACTTTTTCTGATCAATATGCAAACCAAATTTTTTTCTGTTATCTCATATATATGATATAGCATGCAAAACGTTACTCCACTTTTATTGGTTAACTTAGAAAATTGCTTTGGTTCAAGGAACAAAGTTTAGAAAGTTGCTTTAGTTCAAGGAACAAAGTTTAGGAAGTGCCATGTAATGATACAAACAGGAAATATGTCTGGGACAAGACACCAGTTAGAAAGGAATCTATGATTCCCCTCTTTGAATGTGATTTCTCCATACATTGCAACTTCCACTTACTATGAATTCTTCATGGAAACTGAAACTATTCATAATGCTTTTTGGATTTGATTATTCTATCACTAGCTGGCCTTTTTTATTTATGGATTTAGTTGTGCTCCAATCATGTTAAACTACTCTCATGATGGTCTCTTGTTACTATCAGACTATGGATAATATGAACCCTGATCTCAAAGGAGAGATTGAGAAAAAGTTGAACATTTATTATTGGAAAGAGCTAACTGCTTGAACGCTCTGTCAAGGAACCTACATCGTGTGTACATTTTCTTGTTGAGTAAGAAGATTAGTTGTTGAGTGCATTTAGGCTGAGAAATGCTGCGACGAACACAAAGTCTGTTAGACCTAGACCAATTGGGTATGAAAGTGGTTAGTTTTGGAAGCCGACTGAGATAATAGTTGTAAATTGATCTACCCTCGTGTTTTTTCATAGCAAGTCATATTTTGTTTCTTGCCTTTATAACTCTTGTTCATTGTATTAATTCTCTATATGAGCTCAAAGTGGCTCATGTATGTTATTCATTCAATATATTCTCTATATGCTTACATTTGATAATAAGTCTTCTTGGGGGGAAAAACGAGGCTCAATATCAGCCATATGATAGGATGATAAGTTATCAGCGTTCGATGTCATTCATACTCCATTTTATCACTTAACTGTGGTTAAATGATATGCGTTCTCACTTTATTTTATTAACTGCTATGGAAAAATTACTTGATTTGGTGTAAACAACATTGACATACTTTTTTTTGGCTGAAATTTCATCCTTGTCCGTTAATTCAATGTGAAACTCCTTTAGTAAGCTGAGAAAAGAGTTACTGTAATATTCTTTTTTCCCCTCTCGAGTCTCAGGCAAAAGACGGTGCATATGAAGCATGAAATTCTCAAGCCTACAATTATCCCACATCGAGAACTAAGAAAATCCAGAAAAGAGAGAAGTAGTATAAAAGCAGCAGGCCGTGCACTTGAAAAAGCATACCTTTCTCGGCCTTTTGGCTAAGATCAAGTGTAGTATCTGTTCTTATCAGTTTAATATCTGATATGTGGGCCATCGGTTCACACGATATTAACTCAATTTTTAAGGGGAAGGTCCATCAAGGTAGCTTGCTACTTGGGACTTTCTTGGCGTCGCCCATGTGTTGCATCTTTGCAGACTGGCGTACCCCACCAATTCAAGTTTAATATTGAATTCTGAACTATTTGCGGGGTTTGTAGTTTTTTGTAGCCCGGTACTGAAAATCCTTGCTTTAGTCTTTACTGCATTTTTTGACTTCTATCTTTTGTCCAATCTAACTAAACTCTTTAATTTAAGACTTCATTTGAGATGAGTTTGCTTCTAGTTTAAAAATCATCGGTAAGGCACTTACAACAACATACCCAGTGTATTCCCAGGAGTGAGGTTAGAATATACGTAGACCTTGACCTTTACCCAGTGTATTCCCACAAGTGAGGATAGGATGTACGTAGACCTTATCTCTACCCCATACTGTTTTCGATAGACCCACGGGTCAAAAGAAGGCACTTAAATTATTATACAAAACAATTGCCGTTAAACACTTGTAATCTTAAATATCACATGTTGCAACTTCCTATGAAGTCATCTTGGAAACTAAAGCTATTTTGACTGTCATTATTATGTCCCTAGCTGGCCCTTTTTATTTGAGTTATGGATTTTTCTATGCTCCAGTCATGTCAAGCTACTTTCGCGATGGTCTCTTGTTGATATGAGATTATGGCAAAGATTACCCTTCTCAAAGGAGAGAAAAAAAAATACTTGTGAATTGATTGGGACTAATTAAGTTTTATCAAAGTAAGTCATATTTTGTTTCTTGCTGTGTATAGATCTTGTTCGTTATAGCACTTCCGCAATTGGCTTGTATGTTATTCCTTTAATATATGCACATGAAAACACCCCCAGGCTTTGTTTCAACAGAAATGGTAAGAATATGATGCATCACGAGCTTGAATTGTGATGTAAGCAAAAGCTTGGGATTTAAATAGCGGGAGTAAACTTTCAGACTCATTATCCATCGAGTTTTGAATTGTGCGTTAGCTGACCGTCTAGAAGGATAACTTATTTTTTATGTAAGTTGTCCATTAAATTCAACGTGAAACTTATAAACTTTGCATAAGGTGAGAAAATGAGTTACATAACTCTCTTTTTCCCCTGTTGTCTTCTGCCATGAACATGGCTTATAATACAACAAAAACAACAACATACCAGTATAATTTCATCAGATGGGGTCTGGGAGGGTAGAGTGTACGCAGACCAATTTTTTTTCTGTTATCTCATATATATGATATAGCATGCAAAACGTTACTCCACTTTTATTGGTTAACGTAGAAACTTGCTTTGGTTCAAGGAACAAAGTTTAGAAAGTTGCTTTAGTTCAAGGAACAAAGTTTAGGAAGTGCCATGTAATGATACAAACAGGAAATATGTCTGGGACAAGACACCAGTTAGAAAGGAATCTATGATTCCCCTCTTTGAATGTGATTTCTCCATACATTGCAACTTCCACTTACTATGAATTCTTCATGGAAACTGAAACTATTCATAATGCTTTTTGGATTTGATTATTCTATCACTAGCTGGCCTTTTTTATTTATGGATTTAGTTGTGCTCCAATCATGTTAAACTACTCTCATGATGGTCTCTTGTTGCTATCAGACTATGGATAAGATGAACCCTGTTCTCAAAGGAGAGATTGAGAAGAAGTTGAACATTTATTATTGGAAAGAGCTAACTGCTTGAACGCTCTGTCAAGGAACCTACATCGTGTGTACATTTTCTTGTTGAGTAAGAAGATTAGTTGTTGAGTGCATTGAGGCTGTGAAATGTCAGCGATTTAACACAAAGTCTGTTAGACCTACACCAATTGGGTATGAAAGTGGTTAGTTTTGGAAGCCGATCGAGATAATAGTTGTAAATTGATCTACCCTCGTGTTTTTCATAGCAAGTCATATTTTGTTTCTTGCCTTTATAACTCTTGTTCATTGTATTAATTCTCTATATGAGCTCAAAGTGGCTCATGTATGTTATTCATTCAATATATTCTCTATATGCTTACATTTGATAATAAGTCTTCTTGGGAAAAACGAGGCTCAATATCAGCCATATGATAGGATGATAAGTTATCAGCATTCGATGTCATTCGTACTCCATTTTATCACTTAACTGTGGTTAAATGATATGCGTTCTCACTTTATTTTATTAACTGCTATGGTAAAATTACTTGATTTGGTGTAAACAACATTGACATACTTTTTTTTGGCTGAAATTTCATCCTTGTCCGTTAATTCAATGTGAAATTCCTTTAGTAAGCTGAGAAAAGAGTTACTGTAATATTCTTTTTTCCCCTCTCGAGTCTCAGGCAAAAGACGGTGCATATGAAGCATGAAATTCTCAAGCCTACAATTATCCCACATCGAGAACTAAGAAAATCCAGAAAAGACAGAAGTAGTATAAAAGCAGCAGGCCGTGCACTTGAAAAAGCATACCTTTCTCGGCCTTTTGGCTAAGATCAAGTGTAGTATCTGTTCTTATCAGTTTAATATCTGATATGTGGGCCATCGGTTCACACGATATTAACTCAATTTTTTAAGGGGAAGGTCCATCAAGGTAGCTTGCTACTTGGGACTTTGCGCGTCGCCCATGTGTTGCACTGCTGCACGGGCCTGGCGTACCCCACCAATTCAAGTTTAATATTGAATTCTGAACTATTTGCGGGGTTTGTACTTTTTTGTAGCCCGGTACTGAAAATCCTTGCTTTAGTCTTTACTGCATTTTTTGACTTCTATCTTTTGTCCAATCTAACTAAACTCTTTAATTTAAGACTTCATTTGAGATGAGTTTGCTTCTAGTTTAAAAATCATCGGTAAGGCACTTACAACAACATACCCAGTGTATTCCCAGGAGTGAGGTTAGAATATACGTAGACCTTGACCTTTACCCAGTGTATTCCCACAAGTGAGGATAGGATGTACGTAGACCTTATCTCTACCCCATATCAAGTTTCGATAGACCCACGGGTCAAAAGAAGGCACTTAAATTATTATACAAAACAATTGCCGTTAAACACTTGTAATCTTAAATATCACATGTTGCAACTTCCTATGAAGTCATCTTGGAAACTAAAGCTATTTTGACTGTCATTATTATGTCCCTAGCTGGCCCTTTTTATTTGAGTTATGGATTTTGCTATGCTCCAGTCATGTCAAGCTACTTTCGCGATGGTCTCTTGTTGATATGAGATTATGGAAAAGATTACCCTTCTCAAAGGAGAGAAAAAAAATACTTGTGAATTGATTGGGACTAATTATGTTTTATCAAAGTAAGTCATATTTTGTTTCTTGCTGTGTATAGATCTTGTTCGTTATAGCACTTCCGCAATTGGCTTGTATGTTATTCCTTTAATATATGCACATGAAAACACCCCCAGGCTTTGTTTCAACAGAAATGGTAAGAATACGATGCATCACGAGCTTGAATTGTGATGTAAGCAAAAGCTTGGGATTTAAATAGCGGGAGTAAACTTTCAGACTCATTATCCATCGAGTTTTGAATTGTGCGTTAGCTGACCGTCTAGAAGGATAACTTATTTTTTATGTAAGTTGTCCATTAAATTCAACGTGAAACTTATAAACTTTGCATAAGGTGAGAAAATGAGTTACATAACTCTCTTTTTCCCCTGTTGTCTTCTGCCATGAACATGGCTTATAATACAACAACAACAACATACCAGTATAATTTCATCAGATGGGGTCTGGGAGGGTAGAGTGTACGCAGACCAATTTGTTTTCTGTTATCTCATATATATGATATAGCATGCAAAACGTTACTCCACTTTTATTGGTTAACTTACAAAATTGCTTTGGTTCAAGGAACAAAGTTTAGAAAGTTGCTTTAGTTCAAGGAACAAAGTTTAGGAAGTGCCATGTAATGATACAAATAGGAAATATGTCTGGGATAAGACACCAGTTAGAAAGGAATCTATGATTCCCCTCTTTGAATGTGATTTCTCCATACATTGCAACTTCCACTTACTATGAATTCTTCAGGGAAACTGAAACTATTCATAATGCTTTTTGGATTTGATTATTCTATCACTAGCTGGCATTTTTGATTTATGGATTTAGTTGTGCTCCAATCATGTTAAACTACTCTCATGATGGTCTCTTGTTGCTATCAGACTATGGATAAGATGAACCCTGATCTCAAAGGAGAGATTGAGAAGAAGTTGAACATTTATTATTGGAAAGAGCTAACTGCTTGAACGCTCTGTCAAGGAACCTACATCGTGTGTACATTTTCTTGTTGAGTAAGAAGATTAGTTGTTGAGTGCATTGAGGCTGTGAAATCTTTGCGATTTAACACAAAGTCTGTTAGACCTACACCAATTGGGTATGAAAGTGGTTAGTTTTGGAAGCCGATCGAGATAATAGTTGTAAATTGATCTACCCTCGTGTTTTTTCATAGCAAGTCATATTTTGTTTCTTGCCTTTATAACTCTTGTTCGTTGTATTAATTCTCTATATGAGCTCAAAGTGGCTCATGTATGTTATTCATTCAATATATTCTCTATATGCTTACATTTGATAATAAGTCTTCTTGGGGGAAAAAAATGAGGCTCAATATCGACCATATGATAGGATGATAAGTTATCGACATTCGATGTCATTCGTACTCCATTTTATCACTTAACTGTGGTTAAATGATATGCGTTCTCACTTTATTTTATTAATCGCTATGGTAAAATTACTTGATTTGGTGTAAACAACATTGACATACTTTTTTTGGCTGAAATTTCATCCTTGTCCGTTAATTCAATGTGAAACTCCTTTAGTAAGTCGAGAAAAGAGTTACAGTAATATTCTTTTTCCCCTCTCGAGTCTCGTGCAAAAGACGGTGCATATGAAGCATGAAATTCTCAAGCCTACAATTATCCCACATCGAGAACTAAGAAAATCCAGAAAAGATGTAGTAGTAGAAAAGCAAAGCAGTGCACTTGAAAAAGCATACCTTTCTCGGCCTTTTGGCTAAGATCAAGTGTAGTATCTGTTCTTATCAGTTTAATATCTGATATGTGGGCCATCGGTTCACATGATATTAACTCAATTTTTAAGGAAGGTCCATCAAGGTAGCTTGCTACTTGGGACTTTCTTGCGTCGCCCATGTGTTGCATCGCTGCACGGGCTGGCGAACCTCACCAATTCAAGTTTAATTTTGAATTCTTAACTATTTGTCGGGTTTGTACTTTTTTGTATCCCTGCATCAAAATCCTTGGTTTAGTCTTTACTGCATTTCTTGACTTCTATCTTTTGTCCAATCTAACTAAATCAGATAATTTAAGACTTCATTTGAGATGAGTTTGCTTCTAGTTTAAAAATCATCGGTAAGGCACTTACAACAACATACCCTGTATTCCCAGGAGTGAGGTTAGAATATACGTAGACCTTGACCTTTACCCAGTGTATTCCCACAAGTGAGGATAGGATGTACGTAGACCTTATCTCTACCCCATACTGTTTTCGATAGACCCACGGGTCAAAAGAAGGCACTTAAATTATTATACAAAACAATTGCCGTTAAACACTTGTAATCTTAAATATCACATGTTGCAACTTCCTATGAAGTCATCTTGGAAACTAAAGCTATTTTGACTGTCATTATTATGTCCCTAGCTGGCCCTTTTTATTTGAGTTATGGATTTTGCTATGCTCCAGTCATGTCAAGCTACTTTCGCGATGGTCTCTTGTTGATATGAGATTATGGCAAAGATTACCCTTCTCAAAGGAGAGAAAAAAAAATACTTGTGAATTGATTGGGACTAATTAAGTTTTATCAAAGTAAGTCATATTTTGTTTCTTGCTGTGTATAGATCTTGTTCGTTATAGCACTTCCGCAATTGGCTTGTATGTTATTCCTTTAATATATGCACATGAAAACACCCCCAGGCTTTGTTTCAACAGAAATGGTAAGAATACGATGCATCACGAGCTTGAATTGTGATGTAAGCAAAAGCTTGGGATTTAAATAGCGGGAGTAAACTTTCAGACTCATTATCCATCGAGTTTTGAATTGTGCGTTAGCTGACCGTCTAGAAGGATAACTTATTTTTTATGTAAGTTGTCCATTAAATTCAACGTGAAACTTATAAACTTTGCATAAGGTGAGAAAATGAGTTACATAACTCTCTTTTTCCCCTATTGTCTTCTGCCATGAACATGGCTTATAATACCACAAAAACAACAACATACCAGTATAATTTCATCAGATGGGGTCTGGGAGGGTAGAGTGTACGCAGACCAATTTGTTTTCTGTTATCTCATATATATGATATAGCATGCAAAACGTTACTCCACTTTTATTGGTTAACTTACAAAATTGCTTTGGTTCAAGGAACAAAGTTTAGAAAGTTGCTTTAGTTCAAGGAACAAAGTTTAGGAAGTGCCATGTAATGATACAAATAGGAAATATGTCTGGGATAAGACACCAGTTAGAAAGGAATCTATGATTCCCCTCTTTGAATGTGATTTCTCCATACATTGCAACTTCCACTTACTATGAATTCTTCATGGAAACTGAAACTATTCATAATGCTTTTTGGATTTGATTATTCTATCACAAGCTGGCATTTTTGATTTATGGATTTAGTTGTGCTCCAATCATGTTAAACTACTCTCATAATGGTCTCTTGTTGCTATCAGACTATGGATAAGATGAACCCTGATCTCAAAGGAGAGATTGAGAAGAAGTTGAACATTTATTATTGGAAAGAGCTAACTGCTTGAACGCTCTGTCAAGGAACCTACATCGTGTGTACATTTTCTTGTTGAGTAAGAAGATTAGTTGTTGAGTGCATTGAGGCTGAGAAATGCTGCGACGAACACAAAGTCTGTTAGACCTACACCAATTGGGTATGAAAGTGGTTAGTTTTGGAAGCCGACTGAGATAATAGTTGTAAATTGATCTACCCTCGTGTTTTTTCATAGCAAGTCATATTTTGTTTCTTGCCTTTATAACTCTTGTTCGTTGTATTAATTCTCTATATGAGCTCAAAGTGGCTCATGTATGTTATTCATTCAATATATTCTCTATATGCTTACATTTGATAATAAGTCTTCTTGGGGGAAAAAAATGAGGCTCAATATCAGCCATATGATAGGATGATAAGTTATCAGCATTCGATGTCATTCGTACTCCATTTTATCACTTAACTGTGGTTAAATGATATGCGTTCTCACTTTATTTTATTAACTGCTATGGTAAAATTACTTGATTTGGTGTAAACAACATTGACATACTTTTTTTTTGGCTGAAATTTCATCCTTGTCCGTTAATTCAATGTGAAACTCCTTTAGTAAGCTGAGAAAAGAGTTACTGTAATATTCTTTTTTCCCCTCTCGAGTCTTAGGCAAAAGACGGTGCATATGAAGCATGAAATTCTCAAGCCTACAATTATCCCACATCGAGAACTAAGAAAATCCAGAAAAGACAGAAGTAGTATAAAAGCAGCAGGCCGTGCACTTGAAAAAGCATACCTTTCTCGGCCTTTTGGCTAAGATCAAGTGTAGTATCTGTTCTTATCAGTTTAATATCTGATATGTGGGCCATCGGTTCACACAATATTAACTCAATTTTTTAAGGGGAAGGTCCATCAAGGTAGCTTGCTACTTGGGACTTTGCGCGTCGCCCATGTGTTGCATCTTTGCCGACGGCCTGGCGTACCCACCAATTCAAGTTTAATATTGAATTCAGACTATTTGCGGGGTTTGTACTTTTTTGTAGCCCGGTACTGAAAATCCTTGCTTTAGTCTTTACTGCATTTTTTGACTTCTATCTTTTGTCCAATCTAACTAAACTCTTTAATTTAAGACTTCATTTGAGATGAGTTTGCTTCTAGTTTAAAAATCATCGGTAAGGCACTTACAACAACATACCCAGTGTATTCCCAGGAGTGAGGTTAGAATATACGTAGACCTTGACCTTTACCCAGTGTATTCCCACAAGTGAGGATAGGATGTACGTAGACCTTATCTCTACCCCATACTGTTTTCGATAGACCCACGGGTCAAAAGAAGGCACTTAAATTATTATACAAAACAATTGCCGTTAAACACTTGTAATCTTAAATATCACATGTTGCAACTTCCTATGAAGTCATCTTGGAAACTAAAGCTATTTTGACTGTCATTATTATGTCCCTAGCTGGCCCTTTTTATTTGAGTTATGGATTTTGCTATGCTCCAGTCATGTCAAGCTACTTTCGCGATGGTCTCTTGTTGATATGAGATTATGGCAAAGATTACCCTTCTCAAAGGAGAGAAAAAAAAATACTTGTGAATTGATTGGGACTAATTAAGTTTTATCAAAGTAAGTCATATTTTGTTTCTTGCTGTGTATAGATCTTGTTCGTTATAGCACTTCCTCAATTGGCTTGTATGTTATTCCCTTAATATATGCACATGAAAACACCCCCAGGCTTTGTTTCAACAGAAATGGTAAGAATACGATGCATCACGAGCTTGAATTGTGATGTAAGCAAAAGCTTGGGATTTAAATAGCGGGAGTAAACTTTCAGACTCATTATCCATCGAGTTTTGAATTGTGCGTTAGCTGACCGTCTAGAAGGATAACTTATTTTTTATGTAAGTTGTCCATTAAATTCAACGTGAAACTTATAAACTTTGCATAAGGTGAGAAAAGGAGTTACATAACTCTCTTTTTCCCCTGTTGTCTTCTGCCATGAACATGGCTTATAACACAACAACAACAACAACATACCAGTATAATTTTATCAGATGGGGTCTGGGAGGGTAGAGTGTACGCATACCTTACCTTTACCTTTCGACGGGTAGAGAGGTTGTTTTCGATAGACCCCCGGTTCAAGTAGAAATGAAAATGCAACAATAATAATAAATAGTAATAGCAGCAAGAAAATATGATAACAAAGTGAAAGCAACAAGCACGCACCGAACCAAAAAGCAATCCGCAAAAGGAAGAACTATAAGTACCGAAGCCAAGACCAAAATACTAAATAAACAATGGCAAAATAATCTGTAAAAAATAACAATAATGTCGCTACCACCATATCATACGACCATGAAGTCCAAGACACAACTAATAATAAAATATATCAAAGGAAACAGAGACTGTAGTGTCGCCCTTGCGATGCATTGCTGTACGAACCCGGCGCACCCCACCAGTTCCAAATTTATTTTAACTCCGAATCATTCTTTGGTTTTGATTTAATCATTTTTTTTCTTAGTTTGAGGTAAACTCAATTTTTAAAATGATTAAGCTAAAAGATTTGCAAAACAATATTCTAACCTTGGTTCAATCTCGCAGACCAAATCATGATATAAACTCTGTTGCACCTGTACTATAGTCTTGTTTTCTCCTCCTTTTGCCATGCACTTGGTGTTATCATTTTAAGTTGGGAAGTAGTACTGTGCATAGTTTTGTGAGTGAAGAGTGATATTCTGTATGTATGTAATTTTCTTTTGATCTGGTGTCAATGGAGATATCTTCTCGACCATGGACTGGCCTTTTCAATTTTCAAAGGTTTCCAGATTTTATTGACAATTTGACACCATGTCCAAATCATGAACTGCAAATACACTAATTTCTTGTTGGCAGAAGAAATAGTTTTAGCAGCTATATCAAGAAATGCACAACAAAAATGACAGTATTAGCTTTGCTCTATTGTTTCTTTAGGCACAAAATGGTGTATATGAAACATGGAATTATCAAACCTAAAAGAATCCCACATCAAAATATAACAAAAGCCAAAAGGAGACAAGTAGCATAAAATAAGTAGGCCGTGACCTAGGACAGTCATACCTTTCTCGGCCTTTTGGCTAAGATCAAGTGTAGTATCTGTTCTTATCAGTTTAATATCTGATATGTAGGTCATCGGCCTACACGATATTAACTAAAAATTTTAAGGGGGAGAGTCCGTTAAGGTAGCTTGCTACCTGGGTTCTCGAGCATCGCCATGCATTGCACTATAGCATGTGCCTGGCGCACCCCACCAAGTCTAGTCAAATTTTGTTGGGCCTTGCTCTATATTTAGCTGTATGGTTTCGGTTTGGTGGACGAAATTTGGAATTAAGTTGTGAAAAAAGACCTGACGTGATATGAAATGTTTTATAAATCTAGAAAAATGATTATTGTGAGTTAGATATGATCTAATTTTCATTGACAAAGTAGGGTACATTTAGTTTTTTTTTATGAAAATGGGGAAAAATAAAAAGATCAAAAGAGGGAGAGGAACATTTAGTTCTCTTCTAATAAATCGAAACTATATCGATACCGAATAAAAATTGAGATGATTGGATTGAATAGAAATTGAGATGATTGGACCGATTTTGGAAAGTCAAATCTTGATTATACATTAATAAAATAATAAAAAAAGTGGTGCCATATATATACATTTTAAAAAAATAATCGGACAAAGAAATTCATTATATATATATATATATATATATATATATATCATCTTGCAACAAATTGTGTAATTGTTGCAGTGTCAACTTCTTGTCTTTCCTACACATTTCAGATTGTCACTTTTTTCATCATCTCATACAAAAAATGCAGGCCTCTTGGGGAAATCTACGGTTAATTTTGCAATATTCTTTAACATATTAGAAACCTCCAACATTGTAGGCCCGCCCAATGGATCTTTTTGGACACATAATAGTGGAATTTGCATGCATTTCAATAAGTTGCAAGATGATATTGTATCATCAAGTGAATCAACCATAAACTCCATGCCTTTACCATATCTCCACATCTCAAATGCCTGGATCATTATTAATTTTTAACATAGCAGAAAAGAAAGAAAAGATAAATCAAAGTTTTGCATATGTATACCATATTTACTATTCTTAAGAAATCAGAGAAAACCGTATAAAAAGAATAATGATAAACTCATTATATTTATTTATTGCATTGTTCCTTTCATTAATCATGTAAAGATATGGTCCATGTGCATAAATCAACTCGAAAAGCTTAGCTAATGAGGGAAGGATTGTCCAAGTTCATATAAGGAGACCCACTCTAACATTCCTCTTTCCTGCTCCCCCCTCCCCCCTACTCCCACAAGCACGCTCAGACTGCCAATTGGAGAGTGGACAATATAATATGAGGGTTCGATTAGGGTAGAAGGCTAGTAGGCAGTAGAGCGTTGTCTCGTGTATCCTTCCATACTAGTAGGGTAGTATTTTCTTCGTAGTTGATCGTCCTTTGATTTCTCTTATTGTTTGTTGTCTCTTATGCTTCGATTATTGTATTAGTTTATGAATTTAAACTTTTTCATAATGCTTTTCTATAGTATTTTTCCATAATTTCTATAGTTTTTTGAAATAATAATTAATATTTAATTTTTTTCCAGTAAAAAACTGCATTTTATTACTTCATAATATGTTTCAACTGTTCATAAGACGCCATTGCATCCTTTACAACCCAACATGGGAAAGCAGAATTCCACGAAACCTTATCTATAAGGGAAATAGAGAATTTAGCTAGATTATGAGCTAGTTGATTCCAAGATGGAAAAAGATATCCTGAATGAAAGAAGCTTTTAACGTCAGCAATAATATCAATGGAGAGGATATCGTAATAGTTTTGGAAATAGAAAGGTGTCTTTCCATCTATATCGGGAGCTTTTAAAGTATGCATGTCAAAAACTGCTTGTTTCACTTCGTCGTCAATCGCCTCTCTACTGAGACTTTGATTTATTGAATCGTCAACTAATGGCGGAATTAAATTCAAAATGCGATCAATATTTGTATGTGAAAGAAATAATCCTTTGATTATTCTTATTGAATGAATAGGTATATATACAAGTTACAATCTCCAAATATGAAAAATCCTATTCCTCCTAAACATCTAATATCCTAATTCTACTTGTACAAGAATTCTACAACTGTGGTAATTATACAATATAATTAACTACTTCTATTTTTGGTACACTAATTGGGGAAAACGTGTATATCAGTGGGATATACACGGTATATTCTATCACACCCCCGTAGTCATAGTGGGCGGTTGTCGTCCGCTGAGACTGTCCCTAAAATCTTCAAATAAAATTGAGGGAAGGCCCTTCGTAAAGATGTCAGCAATTTGATTGAAATAACTCAGAATGTTTTTTCAAAGATTCAATTGCCAATGTTTGAGACGAGGCTTCAATAAATGAGGCAAGATTAGTAGTACATACATGGTCCTATTGTCCTCGAATAAGAGTGTTTTAGTTATGGATTGATCATCGATTGTGATTGCATGAGTTATGTTTTCTCTTACCTTGTAATTCTGCTTCCTCTTCCAGATTTTGTAGATTGTTTGTAGTTCTTGCGGCTTTTCTCTCCACTACCATTTCTAAGCATATATTTCTCCCCATATGATTCTTATCAATAGTGTTTATCCCTTGGCGCCTTTGAAATTCCGATGAAAGAACATGATTATCTGCCTTTAACCATGTCCCAAATTGATCACTTTTTAACATGCCTATTTGTATATCCTTGGCTCTTTAGGATGTTATTCTCCTTCACCTTACAATACTATCTTATTATTTCATCATAAAACACAGTGAAGTGTTAACAGGAACATTAATTAGAAGAGAGTTTGCACATAACTTTTTTTGTTTTGTTGAAGAAAATACATCTTGAACTCAAAATAAAACTGACAGATAAAAAAACTCTTATACTTAGGATTTTCATTTGATCTATCTATGATTTGGATGAAATTGTAAAATCTTATTGCTTTTTAATTCTGAAAATGTAAGTGACAAAGAAAGTGTTTTCTCTTTGGATCCCATACCGACCAATACAAACAAAGGATGAGCAAATGTTGTGGTATAAATTTTGGGTTGGGCTGACATGTTAACATACTTACCTGGACAGGGTCAATGGGTGATCAATAAGGCCCATGACCTAGGCTGGTGATCTCTATTGCACTTTGGAGGGTTGACTGCCTAAGGTCGGCCCAAGTGGTAGAGCCTACATCATAATTTGTGACAGAACGCTGGCCCCTTCCAATTTTGAGTCCAAACTTTTGGGCCTCTGGTCCTATTTCAGTCTTAATGTCTCGGCCCAAGCGAACAATGAGTTCCACCATTCGTTAGAATCCAAATAGAGCATGAATTGATCAATTTTAATCTTGTATGTAAGAAGTTTTCAAAAAAAAAATACTCTTTCCCAACTTGATAAACTTCATGATATTGTACTATTGGATTTTTTTTATTGTTTGAGAAAATAAATTTACTGTTCTCTGCAATTTAATTTTAGATTTTCCTATTTCCCTTTAATGAAAAACTTATGTCCTATGTGAAATTATTACTTTTTGAGAAGTCAAATAGTTTTTTTAAACTATAATTTTCTCATATATTAAAAATAATTTAAATTATTTAGCTATATTGACTTGTACAATTATTCATTTCAGTTTTAAATAGTAATTATATTTTAAGAAATTGAAGAATCTATAAATGAAATTTTAGTCAAATTAAGTGTTTTGACTTTCGTATTTCGAACCTTTCTACATAAATTAGGATAGAAGGAATAAGCGGTAACATTCCATACTTTCGGGTCACGTTTTGAATCGCTAAGCGTATGTAAAATCTAGGCGTATGTAACTAGACCCGAGCGTTGGGAAAAATTATGTTATGTTTACGTATGCTAATAAAGAGTTTACCTTTTAACGGATAAAATCCCGAAATAATTTTGGACAAAACAAGTGTGAAGATGGGGAGCGGAAATAAATTTGGAGCGTGCACAAAGAGGGTATGGACTAGTGTCATGTTACAAAATTATGACAGAAATGGTAAGAATACGATGCATCACGAGCTTGAATTGTGATGTAAGCAAAAGCTTGGGATTTAACTAGCGGGAGTAAACTTTCAGACTCATTATCCATCGAGTTTTGAATTGTGCGTTAGCTGACCGTCTAGAAGGATAACTTATTTTTTATGTAAGTTGTCCATTAAATTCAACGTGAAACTTATAAACTTTGCATAAGGTGAGAAAAGGAGTTACATAACTCTCTTTTTCCCCTGTTGTCTTCTGCCATGAACATGGCTTATAATACAACAACAACAACAACATACCAGTATAATTTCATCAGATGGGGTCTGGGAGGGTAGAGTGTACGCAGACCTTACCTTTACCTTTCGACGGGTAGAGAGGTTGTTTCCGATAGACCCCCGGTTCAAGTAGAAATGAAAATTGAATAATAATAATAAATAGTAATAGGAGCAAGAAAATATGATAACAAAGTGAAAGCAACAAGCACGCACCAAACCAAAAAGCAATCCGCAAAAGGAAGAACTATAAGTACCGAAGCCAAGACCAAAATACTAAATAAACTATGGCAAAATAATCTGTAAAAAATAACAATAACGTCGCTACCACCATATCATACGACCATGAAGTGCAAGACACAACCAATAATAAAATAAATCAAAAGAACAGAGACTCCAGCGTCGGCCTTGCGATGCACTGCTGCACGAGCCCGGCGCACCCCACCAGTTCATATTTAATTTTAACTCGGAATCAGTCTTTGGTTTTGATTTAATCATTTTTTTCTTAGTTTGAGGTAAACTCAATTTTTTAACTGATTAAGCTAAAAGATTTGCAAAACTATATTCTAACCTTGGTTCAATCTCGCAGACCAAATCATGATATAAACTCTGTTGCACTTGTACTATAGTCTTGTTTTCTCCTCCTTTTGCCATGCACTTGGTGGTATCATTTTAAGTTGGGAAGTAGTACTGTGCATAGTTTTGTGAGTGAAGAGTGATATTCTGTTTGTATATAATTTTCTTTTGATCTGGTGTCAATGGAGATATCTTCTCGACCATGGACTGGCTTTTCAATTTTCAAAGGTTTCCAGATTTTATTGACAATTTGACACCATGTCCAAATCATGAACTGCCAATACACTAATTTCTTGTTGGCAGAAGAAATAGTTTTAGCAGCTATATCAAGAAATACACAACAAAAATGACAGTATTAGGTTTGCTCTATTGTTTCTTTAGGCACAAAATGGTGTATATGAAACATGGAATTGTCAAACCTAAAAGAATCCCACATCAAAATATAACAAAAGCCAAAAGGAGACAAGTAGCATAAAATAAGCAGGCCGTGAACTAGGACAGTCATACCTTTCTCGGCCTTTTGGCTAAGATCAAGTGTAGTATCTGTTCTTATCAGTTTAATATCTGATATGTAGGTCATCGGCCTACACGATATTAACTAAATTTTTTAAGGGGGAGAGTCTGTTAAGGTAGCTTGCTACCTGGGTTCTCGAGCATCACCATGCATTGCACTATTGCATGTGCCTGGCGCACCCCACCAAGTTTAGTCAAATTTTGTTGGGCCTTGCTCTATATTTAGTTGTATGGTTTCGGTTTGGTGGACGAAATTTGGAATTAAGTTGTGAAAAAAGACCCGACGTGATATGAAATGTTTTATAAATCTAGAAAAATGATTATTGTGAGTTAAATATGATCTAATTTTCATTGACAAAGTAGGGTACATTTAGTTTTTTTTATGAAAATGGGGAAAAATAAAAAGATCAAAAGAGGGAGAGGAACATTTAGTTCTCTTCTAATAAATCGAAACTATATCGATACCGAATAAAAATTGAGATGATTGGATCAAATAGAAATTGAGATGATTGGACCGATTTTGGAAAGTCAAATCTTGATTATACATTAATAAAATAATAAAAAAAAAGTGGTGCCATATATATACATTTTAAAAAAATAATCGGACAAAAGCGAATCATTATATTTATATATATCATCTTGCAACCAATTGTGTAATTGTTTTAGTGTCAACTTCTTGTCTTTCCTACACATTTCAGATTGTCACTTTTTTCATCATCTCTTACCAAAAATGCAGGCCTCTTGGGGAAATCTATGGTTAAATTTGCAATATTCTCTAACATATTAGAAACCTCCAACATTGTAGGCCCGCACAATGGATCTTTTTGGTCACACAATAGTGGAATTTGCATGCATTTCAATAAGTTGCAAGATGATATTGTATCATCAAGTGAATCATCCATAAACTCCATGCCTTTACCATATCTCCAAATCTCAAATGCCTGGATCATTATTAATTTTTTACATAGCAGAAAAGAAAGAAAAGTTAAATCAAAGTTTTGCATATTTATACCCTATTTACTATTCTTAAGAAATCAGAGAAAATCGTATAAAAAGAATAACGATAAAATCATTATATTTATTTATTGCATTAATCATGTAAAGATATGGTCCATATGCATAAATCAACTCGAAAAGCTTAGCTAATGAGGGAAGGATTGTCCAATTTGTGTTCGGGGGATTTAAGCCAAGTGTATGCATTGCAGACTCAATATCTATAGGTGTCGGACTCGGATTTGGGCATGTAGTATGGAAAGCCTGCCGGGTCGAGGCCCAAGCCGGCCCCCCTGCTGCCCCAGCCCATGATTGGATCGCTGGACACTGTTGAGGACCGAAACATTGGGCCTGTAATTTTGCTGAGACTAGCCCAAGTATCGGGATATGCAGACGCCGGAAAATAGGGGTATTTGGGCCAATGGACACTGGCCCAGCCCCACTGCCAGAGGGCCCAGGGTTATGTCCAGGTGGCCTGCGGCCCACTACTCTGAGGCCCGCTGTTGTTGCCATTGTTCCGACCTCCCCCACCGCCACCGTTACTACCGTGATTGCCAACACGGTTTTTGCCATTATTTTTATGATTGTGACCCTTTTTGCCGCCACCGTGATTACGGTTTTGGCCTGAATTTTTGTAGAATGTGTGAGGGTCGTCTGATATGGTCATCATTATGACAGAATGTGTTCCGGTAGCCGCCTTTTTAGCCAAATCTACCTCTTCTAACGTGAGCATGGAACAGGCCTGATAGAATGGTGGCAGAGGATTACTTCGACAAAGTAGTGTGCCAATGCCATTATATGCCTCAGAAAGGCCTACAACCACTTGAAGAACAAGGCGATAATTGGTAACAGGCGCACCAACGTTGCGGAGTTGGTCCGCCAATTCTTTCAGCCTTTTACAATAGGCCGTAATGTTAGGAAAATCTTCCATATGGACATGGGATAATTCATGTTCAAGAGTGACATCACGAGAATTTTTGTTACCTTGGAATGTATCACGCACCCTATTCCAAGTATCCATCACCGTAGCATCGGGTTCAATAATCATGTGTAAGAGGTCTGTATAGATGGTGGAATAAATACACTGGAGAACGGTAGTATCAAGGGTTGTCCATAACGTAGGATCATCGTCGGGGTAGGCACTTTCTCCCCGCAAGGTGCCGGTGGGATGATGTGATGGATGACTTGATGCGAGCGTGCGTGAACTTTGTATAATTCTGCCCACGTCACGTATTGGACGTTTTCCATTTCAAGAACAATAGGGATGTGGTTCTTGATGTTGGAAACTGTAAGGGCAGGATAAAACATGTTCTTTGACATAGACATAACGAAAGAAAATAGGTGAATGAGGGATTTGGAAGAAAATTTGGAAAAAGAGGAGAAAAAAATGGTGCACGAAAACCGAGTCAACAAAGGAATATTTTGGGAGAAGTATTTGAGACCTAGACTTCTGATACCATGAAAGAAATAATCCATGATTATTCTTATCGAATGAATATGTATATATACATGTTACAATCTCCAAATATAGAAAATCATATTCCTACTAAACATCTAATATCCTAATTCTACTTGTACAAGAATTCTACAATTATGATAATTATACAAAATAATTAGCTACTTCTATTTTTGGTACACTAATTGGGGAAATCGTGTATATATCAGTGGGATATACATGGTATATTCTATCAATATGTCTAGAAGTAGTAAATAATTTTTCATAAAAAATCTCTACTTCTCTAATAATATCGGCTTGTTCTGACACCCAATTTCCATTAGCCAACTAAAACCCTTTAATTCTATTACATTTGCGTCTTTGAATAGTTTTCATGTGAAAATATGAGGTATTTTTATCCCCCTCTTGCAACGATAAAGCTCTAGATTTTTGTTTCCAATACGTTTCTTCGTCATTGTAAGATTGTCCTAATTCCTTCCTGAGAATTCGAAGTTTATGAGGATCATTCTTAAGCTTTTCTATTTCATTTTTAATACCAATTATTCGCTTCTTCGAATATTTTTTCATCCTCTCAAGCATGACATTAACGAGGACCGACACCTTTTTAATTTAACACTAATTTGGGATTGTTCAAAGCCATCTAATTGTTCATGCCACGATCTTGCCATTAATTTATTCACTGCATCTTTTTTACTCCACATTTTATCAAAATAGAACCGTCGTGTTTTCCTTATAGGCCCGAGTTCAGTATTTATTAAAAGTGCAGAATGATTTGAAGCCTCCGTTTTTAAAATGTGTTATTTGAGCCAAGTGGAAATCTAATTGCCACCCCGATGAAGCAATAGCCCTATCTAATCTCTCTTGAATAATACCATCATTTTCCCTGAAACACCGCCAAGTCCAGGGCTTCCCATTAAATCCTAAATCCACTTCTCCTAAATTCCATATGAAATTCTTGAAATCTCTAAACGAAGATATTTCTCTAGTTCTACCTCCTAACTTTTTAGAGTTATCAATAATGTCATAAAATCGCCAACTATAATCCAAAGAGGACACCAATTAGCCCATTTCATACTAAGTTCTTTCAGTTGTTCCCTACGAGTAACTCTATCAGTACGTAAATACAAAAGAAATACACCAATATTTAGAATCAGCTGAAATATCATGCACCAATGTTTTGATATAAAATTGCAAAGTGTGAGATTGACATACCTGAATTTCATCATTCCAAAATAAGATTAAGCCTCAGATAATCCAACATGGTACACAATAGTAGCATAAGGCATGCTAAGCTGTCTTTGTATTCATTTAACAGTGATGTTCCTATTTTTAGTTTCACTAAGAAAAATCATATTTGGGGAGTGGATACGCATTGTCTCCTTCAGAAAAGGAACTGTCAAAAATCCCCCCAAACCTCGACAGTTCCCTACCATAGCCCTCATTATGGAGAGGGAAGTCATTTAGGGTTGGCCTCCCGCTCCACCATAGTTTTTTTCTTTTGCGTTTCCATATCAGTAAATAAAACATTAGCACCCTTTCGTTTATCCCCTATATTTTGTGGACATTCTTCAGAACAACCTCATCAGAATTTTCATTAAAAACATTTATTTCCTTACCGTTATTCAAACCATCAGAACCACCAATTTGTCTGGCCATTCGTTTCCAATTTTGTTTTCTCCCTTCATTATCTTTTTTATTTATTGATTGAAATAACTCAGAATGTTTTTTCAAAGATGCAATCGCCAATGTTTGAGATGAGGCTTCAATAAATGAGGCAAGATTAGTAGTACATACATGGTCCTCTTGTCCTTGAATAAGAGTGATTTTGTTATGGATTGATCATCGATTATGATAGCATGAGTTATGTTTTCTCTTACCTTGTAATTCTGCTTCCTCTTTCAGATTTTGTAGATTGTTTGTAGTTCTTGCGACTTTTCTCTCCACTACGATTTCTAAGCATATATTTCTCCCCATATGATGCTTATCAATAGTGTTTATCCCTTGGCGCCTTTGAAATTCCGATGAAAGAACATGATTATCTGCCTTTAACCATGTCCCAAATTGATCACTTTTTAACATGCCTATTTGTATATCCTTGACTCTTTAGAATGTTATTCTCCTTCACGTTACAATACTATCTTATTATTTCATCATAAAACATAGTTAAGTGTTAACATGAACATTAATTAGAAGAGAGTTTGCACATAAATTTTTTTGTTTTGTTGAAGAAAATACATCTTGAAATCAAAATAAAACTGACAGATAAAAAAACTCTTATACTTAGGATTTTCATTTGATCTATCTATGATTTGGATGAAACTGTAAAATCTTATTGCTTTTAAATTCTGAAAATGTAAGTGACAAAGAAAGTGTTTTCTCTTTGGATCCCATACCGGCCAATACAAACAAAGGATGAGCAAATGTTGTGGTATAAATTTTGGGTCAATGACATGTTATCATACTTACCTGGACAGGGTCAATGGGTGATCAATAAGGCTCATGGCCTAGGCTGGTGATCTCTATTGCACTTTGGAGGGGTGCCTGCCTAAGGTCGGCCCAAGTGGTCGAGCCTACGTCATAATTTGTGACAGTGGGGGCCAGCGTTCGCGCGGCCCCTTCCAATTCTGAGTCCAAACTTTTGGGCCTCTGGCCCTATTTCAGTCTTAATGTCTCGGCCCAAGTGAACAATGAGTTCCACCAGTCTTTAGAATCCAAATAGAGCATGAATTGATCAATTTTAATATTGTATGTAAGAAGTTTTCAAAAAAAAAATACTCTTTCCCAACTTGATAAACTTCATGATATTGTACAATTGGATTTTTTTTTTGTTTGAGGAAATAAATTTACTGTTCTCGGCAATTTAATTTTAGATTTTCCTAGTTCCCTTTAATGAAAAACTTATGTCCTATGTGAAATTATTACTTTTTGAGAAGTCAAATAGTTTTTTTAACCTATAATTTTCTCATATATTAAAAATAATTTAAATTATTTAGATATATTGACTTGTAGAATTATTCGTTTTAGTTTTAAATAGTAATTATATTTTAAGAAATTGAAGAATCTATAAATGAAATTGTAGTCAAATTAAGTGTTTTGACTTTCGTATTTCGAACCTTTCTACATAAATTAGGATAGAAGGAATAAGCGGTAACATTCCGTACTTTCGGGTCACGTTTTGAATCGCTAAGCGTATGTAAAATCTAGGCGTATGTAACTAGACCCGAGCGTTGGGAAAAATTATGTTATGTTTACGTATGCTAATAAAGAGTTTACCTTTTAACGGATGAAATCCCGAAATAATTTTGGACAAAACAAGTGTGACGACGGGGAGCGGAAATAAATTTGGTGCGTGCACAAAGAGGTTATGGACAAGTGTCTTGTTACAAAATTATGACATTGAGGATATGAAGGTTTTATAAATTATCAAGATTTAAGTGATTCGGAATCACGGAATTAATTATGGATGTGATTGATAAATTATACGGAGGCAGGTCTCTTAGTTAATTAATTGGAGTGCATGATATAGTGTGCATGTGTAATCAAATTAAGCCCTCCACCGCCAAGATTGGCTAAGTGGAGGACATGATGATTAAGAATCATTCATTAATTACGTTGGGAATCCTTTGTAACATTCAGCAAATTTATGCATCCTGGAAGTTTTGATCTTGTTGGCACAATTATTTACGAGATTGACCATAACGCTTACCAAAACGTGTTCTACAATGGAACTATTGAAGTGACTGAACCTGGTGGTCTTCTCAGTGTTGAGTATGTTTTCTTGTTTTGTCTTGGAGTTGCCTTCCTTGGCCTTCTTGGGTTCTGGATACGTGGTCAGATACAAAATCTCTCAAAGAAAACAAAGAGAGCACCAAAGGCAAAGGTTGAAGTTGGAACTCCAACAACTGATGCATCCACGGATGAATGGCTGCCGGGAACTGCATATACTCAATCTCAGTCCAACAAGTTGAAGAAGAAGAAGTGAATGGCTTGAACTGCTAGTTTTAGATGTACGAAGCAGTAGCAATTGAGTAAGAAAATCGTGATTCCTTGCCAGACTCCAACCCCTTTTGTAGGAAATTGAAGCCTAAATTTTAAGTTCAATTTCGAGTTATTAAGCTTGGATTTGAGGTATGTTAAGGCAAATTATTTCTTTCTTTTGGCATGTTCCATGTAACGAAACGTAACTATGATATTATTCCATAAATTTTTTTACTCTTAGAAGTTAAGAATATTCATGTTCTTGATTCCTATGTTAAAAGCATGTCTAAATATGTTCTAAAGTCCTTATTGAGACATACGGAAAAGATGTTGATATTTACAGTGTTAGCCGAAGGTACAAGGAAATTATGTCATTCAGGATATTTTATTGTGATTCATACATTTTCATTTGCATTCCATTCATGTTTTACCCAATATCGTATATTGTGGACGGGAAATGGGAAACGCAGACCAGCTGATCAGCTGGGATATGATAAATGATAAAGCATGTGTGGCTTAATAAAGGAAGATACATGATTTAGGGCCAATATATAAATATATGATTTGGAGGAAGATGCCCTTGTGTGGCCAATATATATGTATTTACCACATTGTGCATGACATTTAGACATATTATGCCCACAGAGGCCGACATGAAATGATGCCCACAGAGGCTGTTATGGTAAGGAAGATGCCCGAAGAGGCTGATATTTATGTATACTGCATTGTGCATGACATTTAGGCATACATGTTAGGGCCCTCAGAGGCATTTACTGCATGTCAGTTCTTTCTATTTCAGTTGTTGTTATATCCTTGTTATGCTTTTGTTCATGCCTGACATACTCAGTACATCAGTCGTACTGACGTCCCTTTTGCCGGGGGATGTTGCGTTTCATGCCTGCATGTTCAGTTAAAGAGGATGACGATTCACGCTAGTAGGTTGCTAGTTCAGCTGATGTTGGAGCACTCTATTTGTTTCAGAGTTGCAGTTGGTCATGGTACAGTATTTTTGCATCCGCATACAGGTATGGCGGGGTACTGTCCCATCTTTGTGATGTCATGTATTCTTTAGAGGCTTGTAGACAGGTGTCCTATGGTTAGTTGTCATGTGTGGCCTTGTCGGCCTTGGTATGGGTATGTATATATGAAAAAATGGATTTCTGGTTAAGATTTTTTATAATTTTTTTTGGCTTAGTCGGTAAATAATTGTGATTAGGTGTTGAATGTACGATTAGCGATACCCGGCGGGAGGGATCCGGGTGCCCGTCGCGGCCCTCCGATTTGGGTCGTGACATAAGCGTTATGTATATTTAAGATCACAAGTTTCAAAGTTTTTCATATCTTTTTTAAACTTCGTAACGAGTTAAACTATATCACATAAACTAAAACAGAATACTCTTTTATTTTTACAGCTTCTTTAACATAAAGCAAGAAACCTTAGTCTTTGAAATATTAGATCTTTTTACCGCGCTCCATTCTAATTTATGTGACTATTTTTTTGAAAAACATAAAAATTTCAAAATTAAATATAGAAAAATTATACTACTATTCTTTTTGGTACAACTTATATAAATAGGAACAGAAGGAGTACGTTTTATTTTGAAGATGTACCCGACATGTGTACTATATAAACAAAATTAATTTATTTGGATTAATTATGTTTCTTGTGACATCATTCAAACAAATTCAACTAATTGACCTTATAACCAAATTTTTGGTTAAACAACCATATCTTGCTGAATCTGCAGAGTGAGGCTTAGCCTCCGAAATGAAAAAGAGGAAATTATAAGATATATAACACAAAAGACTTGGTTTCTCATAAGGTCACTCAACTATCATCATTGTAACACAAAAGTCAATTAAACTTTATTTTGTAATTGGAAAGTCACTCAACTATTGTTATTGTAACACAAAAGTCACTTAACTTTGTTTTGTAACAAGAAAGTCACTCTACTTTCATCTTTGTAACACAAAAATCACTCAACTCATTTTAGTAAACTTTTCCTGACGTAACATTTTTTTTAAAGTTAAATCCTTATTTAATATAAACTCACCCATTTTTACCATTTGGTGATCTGCCCCACTAAACCGATCCACTATCCAAATATTTATAACAAAACACTAAGGACTAAAATTTTATTAGAATTTTTTTACTGGTAACGTGGCTGGATTCTCCTCCTTACTCAGGCCTTAAAGTTTTGCCTCAAGTTCATGTGTTTACTACGACACTACTGCTACTATTTGCAAGTAGTAACAGTTCTTCAAGAAAATTTTACATTCTATTCACTAAATATACGCAAATCAACTGAGTCTAGTTGTACCTTTGTTCTTCTTTTCATCTATGATGTATTCAAAATACAATTCCCTTGAGGAAGCAGCTTGAATTTTAAAAGAAATACCATAAGAAGTTGGTAGTGATTGCAGGGAAAGTAAATGGCACATCGATAATCAACGTTTCAAGTCACTTAGTTAATGAAGGAGCACGGAAGTAGTGATTTTGTTCTAAATCACTATATTATTCCTCTGCTCTACAAATTTTACACTACTGAGTTTACAGACATCCTCATCAAGTCCTACACAAAATCCATTGGATAGCGGGTCAGGGTAGTAGGGCGGGTCATTAAATGGTAAAAATGAGTGAGTTTATATTAAATAAGGATTTAACTTTGAAAAAAATGTCACGTTAGCTAAAGTTGACTAAAATGAATTGAGTGATTTTTGTGTTACAAAGATGAAAGTTGAGTGACTTTCCGGTTGCAAAACAAAGTGACTTTTGTGTTACAATGAGGATAGTTGAGTGACTTTATGAGAAATCAACTCTAATACAAAAAGATGGAAACTGAATGTGATTTCTCCATCCAGTTAGAAAGGAATCTATGATTCCCCCCTTTGAATGTGATTTCTCCATACATTGCAACTTCCACTTACTATGAATTCTTCATGGAAACTGAAACTATTCATAATGCTTTTTGGATTTGATTATTCTATCACTAGCTGGCCTTTTTTATTTATTGATTTAGTTGTGCTCCAATCATGTTAAACTACTCTTATGATGGTCTCTTGTTGCTATCAGACTATGGATAAGATGAACCATGATCTCAAAGGAGAGATTGAGAAGAAGTTGAACATTTATTACTGGGAAGAGCTAACTGCTTGAACGCTCTGTCAAGGAACCTACATCGTGTGTACATTTTCTTGTGGAGTAAGAAGATTAGTTGTTGAGTGCATTGAGGCTGAGAAATGCTGCAATGAACACAAAGTCTATTAGACCTACACCAATTGGGTATGAAAGTGGTTAGTTTTGGAAGCCGACTGAGATAATAGTTGTAAATTGATCTACCCTCATGTTTTTTCATAGCAAGTCATATTTTGTTTCTTGCCTTTATAACTCTTGTTCGTTGTATTAATTCTCTATATGAGCTCAAAGTGGCTCATGTATGTTATTCATTCAATATATCCTCTATATGGTTACATTTGATAATAAGTCTTCTTGGCTAAGATCAAGTGTAGTATCTGTTCTTATCAATTTAATATCTGATATGTGGGCCATCGGCTCACACGATATTAACTCAATTTTTTAAGGGGGAAGGTCCATCAAGGTAGCTTGCTACTTGGGACTTCGCGCGTCGCCCATGTGTTGCACTGCTGGATGGTCTATTGTTTTCTCATGATTAACCTAAAAGATTTTCAAAACTATATTCTAACCTTGGTTCAATCTCGCAGACCAAATCATGATATAAACTCTGTTGCACCTGTACTATAGTCTTGTTTTCTCCTCCTTTTGCCATGCACTTGGTGGTATCCTTTTAAGTTGGGAAGTAGTACTGTGCATAGTTTTGTGAGTGAAGAGTGATATTCTATTTGTATGTAATTTTCTGTTGATCTGGTGTCAATGGAGATATCTTCTCGACCATGGACTGGCCTTTTCAATTTTCAAAGGTTTCCAGGTTTTATTGACAATTTGACACCATGTCCAAATCATGAACTGCCAATATACTAATTTCTTGTTGACAGAAGAAATAGTTTTAGCAGCTATATCAAGAAATACACAATAAAAATGACAATATTAGCTTTGCTCTATTGTTTCTTTAGGCACAAAATGGTGCATATGAAACATGGAATTCTCAAACCTACAAGAATCCCACATCAAAATATAACAAAAGCCAAAAGGAGCCAAGTAGCATAAAATAAGCAGGCCGTGAACTAGGACAGTCATACCTTTCTCGGCCTTTTGGCTAAGATCAAGTGTAGTATCTGTTCTTATCAGTTTAATATCTGATATGTAGGTCATCGGCCTACACGATATTAACTAATTTTTTTAAGGGGGAGAGTCCGTTAGGGCAGCTTGCTACTTGGGCTCTCGAGCATCGCTATGCATTGCACTATTGCATGTGCCTGGCGCACCCCACCAAGTCTAGTCAAATTTTGTTGGGCCTTGCTCTATATTTAGCGGTATAGTTTCGGTTTGGTGGACGAAATTTGTAATTAAGTTGTGAAAAAAAGACCTGATATGAAATGTTTTATAAATCTAGAAAAATGATTATTGTGCGTTAGATAGGATCTAATTTTCATTGACAAAGAAGGGTACATTTAGTGTTTTTTAATGAAAATGGGGAAAAATAAAAAGATCAAAAGAGAGAGAGGAACATTTAGTCCTCTTCTAATAAATCGAAACTATATCGATACCGAATAGAAATTGAGATGATTGGACCAATTTTGGAAAGTCAAATCTTGATTATACATTAATAAAATAATCAAAAAAAGTGGTGCCAAATATATACATTTTAAAAAAATAATCGGACAAAGCGAATCATTATATATATATATATATATATATATATATATATATATATATATATAAATATATATATATCATCTTGCAACAAATTGTATAATTGTTTTAGTGCCAACTTCTTGTCTTACCTACACATTTCAGATTGTCACTTTTTTCATCATCTCTTACCGAAAATGCAGGCCTCTTGGGAAAATCTATGGCTAAATTTGCAATATTCTTTAACATATTAGAAACCTCCAACATTGTAGGCCCGTCCAATGGATTTTTTGGCCACATAATAGTGCAATTTGCATGCATTTCAATAATTTGCAAGATGATATTGTATCATCAAGTGAATCATCCATAAACTCCATGCCTTTACCATATCTCCACATCTCAAATTCCTGGATCATTATTAATTTTTAACATAGCAGAAAAGAAAGAAAAGTTAAATCAAAGTTTTGCATATGTATATCCTATTTACTATTCTTAAGAAATCAGAGAAAACCGTATAAAAAGAATAACGATAAACTCATTATATTTATTTATTGCATTGTTCCTTGCATTAATCATGTAAAGATATGGTCCATGTGCATAAATCAACTCGAAAAGCTTAGCTAACGAGGGAAGGATTGTCCAAGTTCATATATGGAGACCCACTCTAACAATCCTCTTTCCTCCTCCCCCCTGCCCCCTCCTCCCACAAGCACGCTCAGATTTCCAATCGGAGAGTGGACAATATAATATGAGGGTTCGATTAGGGTAGAAGGCTAGTAGGTAATAGAGCGTTGTCTCGTGTATCCTTCCATACTGGTAGGGTAGTATTTTCTTTGTAGTTGATCATCCTTTGATTTCTCTTATTTCCTGTTGTCTCTTATGCTTTGATTATTGTATTAGTTTATGCATTTAAACTTTTTCATAATGCTTTTCTACAATACTTTTCTATAATTTCTATAGTTTTTCGAAATAATAATTAATATTTAATTTTTTTCCAGTAAACAACTGCATTTTATTACTTCATAATATGTTTCAACTGTTCGTAAAACGCCATTACAACCTTTACAACCCAACATGGGAAATTAGAATTCCACGAAACCTTATCTATAAGGGAAATAGAGAATTTAGCTAGATTATGAGCCAGTTGATTCCAAGATGGCAAAAGATATCCGGAATGAAAGAAGCTTTTAATGGCAGCAATAATATCAGTGGAGAGGATATCCCAATAGTCTACTTTCGTGATGGTCTTTTGTTGATATCAGATTATGGCAAAGATGACCCTTCTCAAAGGAGAGAGAATAAAAATACTTGTGAATTGATTGGGAATAATTAAATATTATCAAAGCAAGTCATATTCTATTTATTGATTGGCTTGTATGTTATTCCTCTAATATATGCACATGAAAACACCCCCAGGCTTTGTTTCAACGGAAATGGTAAGAACACGATGCATCACGAGCTTGAATTGTGATATAAGCAAAAACTTGGGATTTAAATAGCGGGAGTAAACTTTCAGACTCAATATCCATCGAGTTTTGAACTGTGCGTTAGCTGACCCTCTAGAAGGATATCTTTTGTTTTTTTATGTAAGTTGTCCATTAAATTCAACATGAAACTTATAAAATTTGCATAAGGTGAGAAAAGGAGTTACAGAACTCTCTTTTTCCCCTGTTGTCTTCTGCCATGAACATGGCTTATAATAAAACAACAACAACAACATACCCAGTATAATCTCATTAGGTGGGGTCTGGGAAGGGTAGAGTGTATGCAGGCAGACCTTACTTCTACATTTTGACGGGTAGAGAAGTTGTTTCCGATAGACCCCCGGTTCAAGTAGAAATGAAAATGCAACAATAATAATAAATAGTAATAGCATCAAGAAAATATGATAATAAAGTGAAAGCAACAAACACGCATTGAACCAAAAAGCAATCCGCAAAAGGAAGAACTATAAGTAACGAAGCCAAGACCAAAATACTAAATAAAGAATGGCAAAATAATCTGAAAAAAATAACAATAACGTCGCTACCACCATATCATACGACCATGAAGTGCAAGACACAACTAACAATAAAATAAATCAAAAGAACAGAGACTCCAGCGTCGCCCTTGCGATGCACTGGCCGCATCAGCCCTACAAGACCCCACCAGTTCATATTTAATTTTAACTCGGAATCATTCCTTGGTTTTGATTTAATCATTTTTTTCTTAGTTTGAGGTAAACTCAATTTTTTTAACTGATTAAGCTAAAAGATTTGCATAACTATATTCTAACCTTGGTTCAATCTCGCAGAACAAATCATGATATAAACTCTGTTGCACCTGTACTATAGTCTTGTTTTCTCCTCCTTTTGCCATGCACTTGGTGGTATCCTTTTAAGTTGGGAAGTAGTACTGTGCATAGTTTTGTGAGTGAAGAGTGATATTCTGTTTGTATGTAATTTTCTTTTGATCTGGTGTCAATGGAGATATCTTCTCGACCATGGACTGGCCTTTTCAATTTTCAAAGGTTTCCAGATTTTATTGACAATTTGACACCATGTCCAAATCATGAAATGCCAATATACTAATTTCTTGTTAACATAAGAAATAGTTTTAGCAGCTATATCAATAAATACACAACAAAAATGACAGTATTAGCTTTGCTCTATTGTTTCTTTAGGCACAAAATGGTGCATATGAAACATGGAATTCTCAAACCTACAAGATTCCACATCAAAATATAACAAAAGCCAAAAGGAGACAAGTAGCATAAAATAAGCAGGCCGTGACCTAGGACAGTCATACCTTTCTCGGCCTTTTGGCTAAGATCAAGTGTAGTATCTGTTCTTATCAGTTTAATATCTGATATGTAGGTTATCGGCCTACACGATATTAACTAATCTTTTTAAGGGGGAGAGTCCGTTTAGGTAGCTTGCTACCTGGGCTCTCGAGCATCGCCATGCATTGCACTGTTGCATGTGCCTGTCGCGCCCCATCAAGTCTAGTCAAATTTTGTTGGGTCTTGCTCTATATTTAGAGGTATAGTTTCGGTTTGGTGGACGAAATTTGTAATTAAGTTGTGAAAAAAAAGACCTGATATGAAATGTTTTATAAATCTAGAAAAATGATTATTGTGAGTTAGATATGATCTAATTTTCATTGACAAAGAAGGGTACATTTAGTGTTTTTTATCAAAATGGGGAAAAATAAAAAGATCAATAGAGAGAGAGGAACATTTAGTTCTCTTCTAATAAATCGAAACTATATCGATACCGAATAGAAATTGAGATGATTTGACCAATTTTGGAAAGTCAAATCTTGATTATACATTACTAAAATAATCAAAAAAGTGGTGCCATATATATACATTTTTAAAAAATAATCGAACAAAGCGAATCATCATATATATATATATATCATCTTGCAACAAATTTTGTAATTGTTGTAGTGTCAACTTCTTGTCTGTCCTATACATCTTTCAGATTGTCACTTTTTTCATCATCACATATAGAAAATGCAGGCCTCTTGGGGAAATCTATCGCTAAATTTGCAATATTCTTTAACATATTAGAAACTTTCAACATTGTAGGCCCCAATGGATCTTTTTGGTCACATAATAGTGCAATTTGCATGCATTTCAATAAGTTGCAAGATGATATTGTATCATCAAGTGAATCATCCATAAACTCCATGCCTTTTCCATATCTCCACATCTCAATTGCCTGGATAATTATTAATTTTTAACATAGCAGAAAAGAAAGAAAAGTTAAATCAAAATTTTGCATATGTATACCCTATTTACTATTCTTAAGAAATCAGAGAAAACCGTATAAAAAGAATAACGATAAACTCATTATATTTATTTATTGCATTGTTCCTTGCATTAATCATGTAAAGATATGGTCCATGTGCACAAATCAACTCGAAAAGCTTAGCTAACGAGGGAAGGATTGTCCAAGTTCATATAAGGAGACTCACTCTAACAATCCTCTTTCCTCCTCGCCCCCCCCTCCACCCCCTCCCCCTCCTCCCACAAGAACGCTCAGACTGCCAATTCGAGAGTGAACAATATAATATGACGGTTCAATTAGGGTAGAAGGGTAGTAGGCAGTAGAGCGTTTTCTCGTATATCCTTCCATACTAGTAGGGTAGTATTTTCTTTGTAGTTGATCGTCCTTTGATTTCTCATATTTTTTGTTGTCTCTTATGCTTCAATTATTGTATTAGTTTATGCATTTAAACTTTTTCATAATGCTTTTCTACAGTATTTTTCCATAATTTCTATAGTTTTTTGAAATAATAATTAATATTTAATTTTTTTCCAGTAAACAACTGCATTTTATTACTTCATAATATGTTTCAACTGTTCGTAAGACGCCATTGCATCCTTTACAACCCAATATGGGAAATCAGAATTCCACGAAACCTTATCTATAAGGGAAATAGAGAATTTAGCTAGATTACGAGCTAGCTGATTCCAAGATGACAAAAGATATCCTGAATGAAAGAAGCTTTTAACGGTAGCAATAATATCAGTGGAGAGGATATCCCAATAGTCTACTTTCGTGATGGTCTTTTGTTGATATCAGATTATGGCAAAGATGACCCTTCTCAAAGGAGAGAGAAAAAAATACTCGGGACTAATTATGTTTTATCAAAGCAAGTCATATTCTGTTTCTTGATGTGTATAGCTCTTGTTCGTTATAGCACTTCCGCAATTGGCTTGTATGTTATTCCTTTAATATATGCACATGAAAACACCCCCAGGCTTTGTTTCAACAGAAATGGTAAGAACACGATGCATCACAAGCTTGAATTGTGATATAAGCAAAAACTTGGGATTTAAATAGCGGGAGTAAACATTCAGACTCATTATCCATCAAGTTTTGAACTGTGCGTTAGCTGACCCTCTAGAAGGAGAACTTTTGTTTTTATGTAAGTTGTCCATTAAATTCAACGTGAAACTTATAAACTTTGCATAAGGTGAGAAAAGGAGTTACAGAACTCTCTCTTTTCCCCTGTTGTCTTCTGCCATGAACATGGATTTTAATAAAACAACAACAACAACATACCCAGTATAATCTCATCAGGTGGGGTCTGGGGAGGGTAGAGTGTACGCAGACCTTACCTCTACCTTTTGATGGGTAGAGAAGTTGTTTCCGATAGACCCTCGGTTCAAGTAGAAATGAAAATGCAACAATAATAATAAATAGTAATAGCAGCAAGAAACTATGATAACAAAGTGAAAGCAACAAGCACGCATAGAACCAAAAAGCAATCCGCAAAAGGAAGAACTATAAGTAACGAAGCCAAGACCAAAATACTAAATAAAGAATGACAAAATAATCTGAAAAAAATAACAATAACGTCGCTACCACCATATCATACGACCATGAAGTGCAAGACACAACCAATAATAAAATAAATCAAAAGAACAGAGACTCCAGCGTCGCCCTTGCGATGCACTGCAGCACGAGCCCGGCGCACCCCACCAGTTCATATTTAATTTTACTCTGACTCATTCTTTGGTTTTGATTTAATCATTTTTTTCTTAGTTTGAGGTAAACTCAATTTTTTTAACTGATTAAGCTAAAAGATTTGCAAAACTATATTCTATAGTCTTGCTTTCTCCTCCTTTTGCCATGCACTTGGTGGTATCCTTTTAATTTGGGAAGTAGTACTGTGCATAGTTTTGTGAGTGAAGAGTGATATTCTGTTACTATGTAATTTTCTTTTGATCTGGTGTCAATGGAGATATCTTCTCGACCATGGCTGGCCTTTTCAATGTTCAATGGTTTCCAGATTTTAATGACAATTTGACACCATGTCCAAATCATGAACTGCCAATATACTAATTTCTTGTTGGCAGAAGAAATAGTTTTAGCAGCTATATCAAGAAATACACAACAAAAATGACAGTATTAGCTTTGCTCTATTGTTTCTTTAGGCATAAAATGGTGCATATGAAACATGGAATTCTCAAACCTACAAGAATCCCACATCAAAATATAACAAAAGCCAAAAGGAGACAAGTAGCATAAAATAAGCAGGCCGTGAACTAGGACAGTCATACCTTTCTCGGCCTTTTGGCTAAGATCAAGTGTAGTATTTGTTCTTATCAGTTTAATATCTGATATGTAGGTCATTGGCCTACACGATATTAACTAAATTTGGTAAGGGGTAGAGTCCGTTAAGGTAGCTTGCTACTTGGGCTCTCTAGCATCGCCCATGCATTGCACTATTGCATGTGCCTGGCGCACCCCACCAAGTCTAGTCAAATTTTGTTGGGCCTTGCTCTATATTTAGCAGTATGGTTTCGGTTTGGTGGACGAAATTTGAAATTAAGTTGTGAAAAAAAAGACCTGATATGAAATGTTTTATAAATCTAGAAAAATGATTATTGTGAGTTAGATATGATCTAATTTTCATTTACAAAGAAGGGCACATTTAGTGTTTTTTATGAAAATGGGGAAAAATAAAAAGATCAATAAAGAGAGAGGAACATTTAGTTCTCTTCCAATAAATCGAAACTATATCGATACCGAATAGAAATTGAGATGATTGGACCGATTTTGGAAAGTCAAATCTTGATTATACATTAATAAAATAATCAAAAAAAGTTGTGCCAAATATATACATTTTTAAAAAATAATCGGACAAAGCGAATCATTATATATATATATATATATATCATCTTGCAACCAATTGTATAATTGTTTTAGTGCCAACTTCGTGTCTTTCCTACACATTTCAGATTGTCACTTTTTTCATCATCTCTTACCGAAAATGCAGGCCTCTTGGGGAAATCTACGGCTAAATTTGCAATATTCTTTAACATATTAGAAACCTCCAACATTGTATGCCCGTCCAATGGATCATTTTGGTCACATAATAGTGCAATTTTCATGCATTTCAATAATTTGCAAGATGATATTGTATCATCAAGTGAATCATGCATAAACTCCATGCCTTTACCATATCTCCACATCTCAAATGCCTGGATCATTATTAATTTTTAACATAGCAGAAAAGTAAGAAAAGTTAAATCAAAGTTTTGCATATGTATACCCTATTTACTATTCTTAAGAAATTCGAGAAAACCGAATAAAAAGAATAACGATAAACTCATTATATTTATTTATTGCATTGTTCTTTGCATTAAATCATGTAAAGATATGGTCCATATGCATAAATCAACTCGAAAAGCTTAGCTAACGAGGGAAGGATTGTCCAAGTTCATATAAGGAGACCCACTCTAACAATCCTCTTTCCTCCTCCCACAAGCACGCTCAGACTGCCAATTGGAGAGTGGACAATATAATATGAGGGTTCGATTAGGGTAGAAGGCTAGTAGGCAGTAGAGCGCTGTCTCGTGTATCCTTCCATACTAGTAGGGTAGTATTTTCTTTGTAGTGGATCGTCCTTTGATTACTCTTATTTTCTGTTGTCTCATATGCTTCGATTATTGTAGTAGTTTATGCATTTAATCTTTTTCATAATGCTTTTCTATAGTATTTTTCCATAATTTCTATAGTTTTTCAAAATAATAATTAATATTTAATTTTTTTCCAGTAGACAACTGCATTTTATTACTTCATAATATGTTTCAACTGTTCGTAAAACGCCACTGCATCCTTTACAACCCAACATGGGAAAGCGGAATTCAACGAAACCTTATCTATAAGGGAAATAGAGAATTTAGCTAGATTATGAGCTAGTTGATTCCAAGATGGCAAAAGATATCCGGATTGAAAGAAGCTTTTAACGTCAATAATATCAGTGGAGAGGATATCCTAATAGTTTTGGAAAAAGAAAGGTGTCATTCCATCTATACCGGGAGCTTTTAAAGGATGCGTGTCAAAAACTGCTTGTTTCACTACCTCGTCAATCGCCTCTCTAGTGAGACTTTGATTTATTGAATCGTCAACTAATGGCGGAATTAAATTCAAAATGCGATCAATATTTGTATGTGAAAGAAATAATCCTTTGATTATTCTTATTGAATGAATAGGTATATATACAAGTTACAATCTCCAAATATGAAAAATCCTATTCCTCCTAAACATCTAATATCCTAATTCTACTTGTACAAGAATTTTACAACTATGGTAATTATACAATATAATTAACTACTTCTATTTTTGGTACACTAATTGGGGAAATCGTGTATATCAGTGGGATATACACGGTATATTCTATCACACCCCCGTAGTCATAGTGGGCGGTTGTCGTCCGCTGAGACTGTCCCTAAAATCTTCAAATAAAATCGAGGGAAGGCCCTTCGTAAAGATGTCAGCAATTTGGTATCTAGAGGGCACATGTTAGACGCGTACTTGTCCACGAACTACCTTTTCGCGAACAAAGTGAGTATCCATCTCGATATGTTTAGTGCGTTGATGTTGGACCGGATTTCCAGAGAAATGGATTGCACTAACATTATCACAGTAGACCAAGGTAGCCTTCTGAATAGGAAAGTGTAGTTCTAATAGAAGATTACGCAGCCAATATGATTTAGACACCACATTGGCTATCCCTCGATACTCGGCCTCTGCACTGGATCGCGATAATATAGCCTGGCATTTTGCGGACCACGACACCTAGTTATCTCTTCGAAATATACAATAACCAGAGGTTGAACGTCTGGTATCTGGACAGCCACCCCAATCAGCATCTGTATAAGACACAAGCGTAGAAATAGATGATGGATACAAATGCATGCCATAATCAAGTGTGCCCTGGATGTATCGTAGAATGCGTTTTAGCACATGCATGTGCTCAATCTGTGAATCATGGATAAACAAACACACCTGCAGAACTGCATATGTAATGTCAGACTTAGCACTCATCTTCAATTTGGTATCAACCGGAGTGGAAGTGGACTTACAAGATAACATACCAAATCTCTCAATGATCTCAGCCGCACACTTCCTCCGTGACAAAAATAGACCCCTTGCATGACTAGTGACAGCGATACCCAAGAAATAACTCAAGGGCCCCAAGTCTTTCATAGCAAACTTTGAACCAAGTAGTGAATAGACTTGTGCAGATTATTAGAAGAAGCGGTCAAGATAATATCATCCACATATAATAAGATATATGCCAGCGAAGTACCACGATGATATATGAACAGAGAATGATCAGACCTGTTGTGAGAAAACCCAATAGTAGATACATAATCTGCAAACCTTTATACCAAGCCCACGGGGCCTGCTTAAGTCCATACAAGGACTTCTTCAGCAAACAGACATGATGAGGATAATTGGGGTTTCTAAAACCCAAGGGCTGATGCATGTATATTGTGTCCTTAATCTCACCGTGTATGAAAGCATTCTGCACATCTAACTGATGAATAGGCCATGCTTTTGAGAGTGCCAAACTAAGAAAAGTGTGAATGGTAGCCGGTTTGACCACCGAACTAAACGTCTCACCACAATCTACACCAACCTGTTGAGTTTTACCATCACCTACAAGACGAGCCTTATGCCTCTCAAAAGAACCGTCAGAATTTTCTTTATGAGTAAAAATTCACATAGTCCAAATAATATTAACACCAGAAGGATGTGGCACTAACTCCCACATCTTATTTTCAATAAGAGCATTATATTCGTCGTTCATAGCCAATTTCCAATTCGGGTCATGTAACGCACACACTGGGTTACGTGGTAGTGGTGATTTAGGGATATTAGAATTGAGATGAAAATTCCTTTTTGGTTTAAAAATACCCCGTTAGCTACGAATAATGGGCATGCGGGCACAACGTTGGAAATATGAGTTGATGCTGACACGGGTTAGTGAGGCAAATATGAAGCTGTGAGCCTACATGCATAATTTGGTCAGAGTACCCAGAGTGGGACTGGGACGTGATGCTGGTCCCCTGGACAGACCCGTAGGTCTAGTGTCATCGGTGTTTTTTGGGCCAGTAGGCAGTGGGCCTACGGGCATGAATTGGTCAAGGGACAAGTCAGAAACATGGTGGATAATAAATGGCAAGATTTACCAATTTGTGTTCGGGGGATTTAAGCCAAGTGTATGCATTGCGGACTCAATATCTATAGGTGTCGAACTCGGATTTAGGCCTATAGTATGGAAAGCCTGCGGGGGTCGAGGCCCAAACCGGCCCCCTGCTGCCCCAGCCCATGACTGGATCGTTGGACACTGTTGAGGACCGAATCATTGGGCCTATAATTTTGCTGAGACTAGCCCAAGTATCGAGATATGCAGACGCCGGAAAATATGGATATTTGGGCCAATGGACACTGGCCCAGCCCCACTGCCAGAGGGCCCAGGGTTGTGTCCAGGTGTCCTGTGGCCCACTACTCTGAGGCCCGCTGTTGTTGCCATTGTTCTGACCTCCCCCACCGCCGCCGTTACTACCGTGATTGCCAACACGGTTTTTGCCATTATTTTTACGATTGTGACCCTTTTTGCCGCCACCGTGATTACGGTTTTGGCCTGAATTTTCGAAGAATGTGTTCCGGTCGTCTGATAGCTGCCTTTTTAGCCAAATCGGCCTCTTCTAATGTGAGCATGGAACGAGCCTGATAGAATGGTGGCAGAGGATTACTTTGACGAAGTAGTGTGCCAATGCCATTATATGCCTCAGAAAGGCCTACAACCACTTGAATAACAAGACGATCATTGGTAACAGGCGCACCAACGTTGCGGAGTTGGTCCGCCAATTCTTTCAGCCTTTTACAATAGGCCGAGATATTAGGAAAAAATCTTCCATATGGACATGGGACAATTCATGTTCAAGAGTGGCAGCATGAGAATTTTTGTTATCTTGGAATGTATCACGCAACCTATTCCAAGTATCCATCACCGTAACATCGGGTTCAATAATCATGTGTAAGAGGTCTGTATAGATGGTGGAATAAATACACTGGAGAACGGTAGTATCAAGGGTTGTCCATAACGTAGGATCATCCTCGGGGGTAGGCACTTTCTCCCCGCAAGGTGCCGGTGGGATGATGTGATGGATGACTTGATGCGAGCGTGCGTGAACTTTGTATAATTCCGCCCACGTCGCGTATTGGACGTTTTCCATTTCAAGAACAATAGGGAAGTGGTTCTTGATGTTGGAAACTGTAAGGGCAGGATAAAACATGTTCTTTGACATAGACATAACGAAAGAAAATAGGTGAATGAGGGATTTGGAAGAAAATTTGGGAAAAGAGGAAAAATGGTGCACGGAAACCGAGTCAACGGAAGGAATATTTTGGGAGAAGTATTTGAGAACTAGACTTCTGATACCATGAAAGAAATAATCCATGATTATTCTTATCGAATGAATATGTATATATACATGTTACAATCTCCAAATATGGAAAATCATATTCCTACTAAACATCTAATATCCTAATTCTACTTGTACAAGAATTCTACAATTATGGTAATTATACAAAATAATTAACTACTTCTATTTTTGGTACACTAATTGGGGAAATCGTGTATATATCAGTGGGATATACACGGTATATTCTATCAATATGTCTAGAAGTAGTAAATAAATTTTCATAAAAATTCTCTACTTCTCTAATAATATCGGCTTGTTCTGACACCCAATTTGCATTAGCCAACTAAAACCCTTCAATGCTATTACATTTGCATCTTTGAATAGTTTTCATATGAAAAGATGAGGTATTTTTATACCCCCTATTGCAATGATAAAGCTCTAGATTTTTGTTTCTAATACGTTTCGTCTTTGTAAGATTGTCCTAATTCCTTCCTGAGAATTCGAAGTTTATGAAGATCAAATTTATTAGGATCATTCTTAAGCTTTTCTATTTCATTTTTAATACCAATTATTCGCTTCTTCGAATTTCTTTTCCTCCTCTCAACCATGACATTAACGAGGACCGACACCTTTTAAATTTAAAACTAATTTGGGATTGTTCAAAGCCATCTAATTGTTCATGCCACGATCTTGCCAATAATTTATTCACTGCATCTTTTTTACTCCACCTTTTATAAAAATAGAATCGTCATTTTTTCCTTATAGGCCCGAGTTCAGTATTTATTAAAAGTGCAGAATGATCTGAAGCCTCCGTATTTAAAATGAGTTATTTGAGCCAAGTGGAAATCTAACTGCCACCCCGATGAAGCAATAGCCCTATCTAATCTCTCTTGAATAATACCATCATTTTCCCTGAAACACCGCCAAGTCCAGGGCTTCCCATTAAAACCTAAACCATTTCTCCTAAATTCCTTATGAAATTCTTGAAATCTCTAAACGAATATATTTCTCTAGTTCTACCTCCTAACTTTTTAGAGTTATCAATAATGTCATTAAAATCGCCAGCTATAATCCAAAGAGGACACCAATTAGCCGATTTCATACTAAGTTCTTTCAGTTGTTCCCTACGAGTAACTCTATCAGTACTTAAATACAAAAAAAATACACCAATATTTAGAGTCAGCTGAAATATCATGCACCAATGTTTCCATATAAAATTGCAAAGTGTGAGATTGACATACCTGAATTTCATCATTTCAAAATAAGCTTAAGCCTCAGATAATCCAACACGGTACACAATAGTAGCATAAGGCATGCTAAGCTGTCTTTGTATTCATTTATCAATGATGTTCCTATTTTTAGTTTCACTAAGAAAAATCATATTTGGGGAGTGGATACGCATTGTCTCCTTCAGAAAAGGAACTGTCAAAAATCCCCCCCAAACCTCGACAGTTCCCTACCATAGCCCTCATTATGGAGAGGGAAGTCATTTAGTGTAAGATGATATTAATCTCCCTTAAAGAGTCTTTCATTAATATCAAGGTATATATAGAGTACAATATTCATCCCTTATACAATAGGAATCCTAAGCCTATACAAAAGAGGAATCCTAGTCTTACCATAATTATATTTTCACAATTTATGGAAATATTCTAATTATGGGTAGGGAATATATTGTTTCCTGTATTTACATGTTTACACACCCCCTCAGTTGGAGCGGGAGGAGGCCAGACGCTGAGACTGGCTTTGAAGTCAAGAAATAACTGTCTGGGAAGTCCTTTGGTAAATATGTCTGCATACTGATAGGATGATGGAACATGTAACACTCTGACATGGCCTAACGCAACTTTCTCACGAACGAAGTGTAGGTCTATCTCAATATGCTTGGTTCGCTGATGTTGAACCAGATTATGAGAAAGATAGATGACAGATATGTTATCACAATACACAATAGATTCCTGACGCAAAGGACACTGAAGTTCTAACAGTAAATTTCTGAGCCAACAAATCTCAGCTACTACATTTGCAACGCCTCTGTACTCAGCCTCGGCACTGGAGCGAGATAGGGTAGACTGTCGCTTGGCAGACCAAGAAAACAGATTATCCCCTAAGAAAACACAAAAGCCGGAGGTGGAGCATCGCGTGTCCGGACACCCTGCCCAATCTGCATCCGTTTATGAAAGCAACTTGTCTGGTGCAGAGGGATATAGGTGCAAACCATAATCAAGAGTACCCTTAATGTATCGAATGATACGCTTAAGAGCAGTGAAATGAGACTCCTTGGGGGCATGCATGAATAAGCACACCTGCTGAACAACATAAGCTATGTCTGGCCTGGTGAATGTGAGATACTGAAGTGCACCTGCAAGGCTCCTATACAAAGTAGGATCAGAGACTGGAGCACTATCCATAGCACTGAGCTTAGATTTGGAATCAACTGGAGTAGGCACCTCTTTGCAGTTCGTCATCTTAGCCCTGTACACAATCTCTTCTGCATACTTACGCTGACACAAGAATATATGATTGGCAGACCTGGTCACTGATATCCCCAAATCAGTCATTGCAAATTTGGACTTGAGCAAGGCAATAATCTCATTTTTCAATCCGTCGGAGGAGGCAGTAAGAACAATATCATCCACGTAAAGTAATAAGTAAGCAGTGCTACTACCTCGATGAAAAATGAAAAGTGATGTATCACTCTTGCTGCATACAAACCCAATCTGCAAGATATACCTGGCAAAGCGATCATACCACGCACGGGGGGCCTGCTTCAGGCCATATAGTGACTTACGGAGACGGCACACATAGTGAGGAACTGCTGGATGGGTGAACCCTGGTGGCTGATGCATGTAGACTGTCTCTCTCAGATCCCCATGTAAGAATGCATTCTTCACATCAAGCTGATGGATCGGCCAGTGTTTGCCCATGACTATGATCAAAACTGTGCGGATGATAGCCGGTTTGACAACCAGGCTGAAGGTCTCACCACAATCAATGCCCTCCTGCTGATTTGTGCCATTAGCCACAAGACATGCCTTATACCTCAAAAGATCCCCATTGTCTCTGAACTTGTGATGAAATAGCCACATACAATGAATGACATTCACCCCCTAAGGTCTAGGTACTAGATCCCACGTGTGTTGTTTAGTTAAAGCATTGAATTCCTCATACATAGCCACATTCCAATTAGGGTCTTGTTTGGCCAATTTTGGGTTCTTTGGAAGTGGAGAGATGGTTTGGGCAGAAAAGTTAAAATGGACTTTGGGTTTGAAGATTCCATGCTTTGAACGAGTTTCCATTGGATGGGTAGGGACAGTGGGTGGCAGAGTGGTGTCTGAGACGGGGTGTAAAGTCGGATAAGGAGAGGGTGGGGGCGAAACCGTTGGAGGCGTCGCGGCTCCTGGATCGAGAGTCGCGGCACTAGAAGGTTGACAGGCTTCTCTGAAGTTTGGGTGCCGCGGCTCTGATGATGGAACAGAGGATGTGAGTTGTTCGATTATGAGGTGAGAGATGGCAGACTCGTCAAGAAATGAGTAGTCCTGTTTTTGAAATTTTGGAAGATTCAAAAATGGGAATGTGGTCTCGTCGAATGTGACGTGACGAGATATGTGGATCTGACGAGTCGACAAGTCATAGCATAGATAGCCCCTATGGTTCGACGGGAATCCTAGAAAGACACATGGAGTGGACCTAGGAGAGAGCTTGTGAGGGGCAGTGGAGCTAAGGTTGGGATAGCACAGACAACCAAAAATCCGTAGATGATCATAAGAGGGGATTCTATGGTAGAGGATTTCGGTAGGGGTCATATTGTGAAAAGTGCTAGTAGGGAGAATATTTAGAGTGTATTCTGACATTTTAGCAGCATAGACCCAGAAGGGTGGAGGGAGGGAGGCATGAATCAATAGGGTGCGAATCATATTGTTAATGGTGCGGATGATTCTTTCTGCTTTACCGTTTTGTGGTGAGGTGTGAGGGCAGGAGAAGCGAAAGACCATGCCATTATTGGTACAAAAGTGGTGAAACATAGAGTTATTGAATTCATGACCATTATCGCACTGAAATAATTTTATGTCGTTTCCAAATTGTGTTTGAATGAAATTGCGAAACTCAATAAATTTGACAAACACTTCCGATTTAAATTTAAGAGGGTATAACCAAACGTAGTATGAAAAATCATCAACCAACACAAGATAGTATTTATGACCGAGAGAACTAGGGAAAAGAGATGTCCATAAATTGGCATGTATGATATCAAAAGGAGCAAATGTAACACTAGTAGTTGATTTAAACAGAAGACGAATATGTTTGCCTAAAGAGCAAGAAACACTATTTTGGGCAAGTTTCCCATTACAGGCAATGAAATTGTTGCCTCTAAGAAAATTAAAAACTGGGACTCCTGGATGACCAAGCCTATTATGCCAGGTTGAAGAAGAAACAGCCGCTAGAGTGACGGGAGAGCAAGATCTGGCAACGGAGGTGGAAGTGAATGGATAGAGATCCCCCGTGCTATTGCATCTCGTAAGAGGTGTCCCCGTATGAAGATCCTTTACAGTAAAACCAAAAGGGTCAAAATCCACAGAGACAGAGTTATTACGAGTAAATTGGCGGACAGATATGAGGTTCTTAATCATGTGTGGGGCATATAGGGTGTTTTTTAGGGAGAAGGGTGGCTGATGAGGTTGTGTGTATGAAGTACCATAACCCTTAACTGGAATGCGTTGTCCACTAACAACTGTAACATATTGAGGATTCTTTAAACAAAATAGTTTAGGAATAGTACCTGCAGACTGGGTGACGTGAGATGTGGCGCCCGAGTCCATGTACCAAGTATTGTCAGGCTGTTGCGTAGATAGGGTGCTGAATGCCTGACCCAACTCAGTGGGTGTCATGCCGGAGGAGGGCTGCGGGACCTGACCTTGCATGAAGTAGGCCTGCTGTGGGGCTGGAACGGGGCCTAACAAACTGGGGTAAGAATAAAGATTGTATGGCTGCTGGTATTGGAATGGACTTGGCGTCGCGGACTCTGGCGGGAGTCTTTGCGACTGCATCTTGAGGTGTCGCGGCATCAGACGAATCTTTGAGGAGCCGCGGCGTAGTTGTTCTGCGATCTCTGTTGTTGTTACTGCTGTTGGTTCTGTTGACCGAGACCCTTGCCACGACCACGGCCTCCTCTACCGCTGCGGCCTTTTCCACCCTTGCCGCTGCGGCCCTGCCGCTGTTGGGAGTTGTCCAGTGGTGTCTGATCTTGGGGTTGCATGTTGACAGCTAACACCTGCTGGGCGTGCTCATCCTGCTTAGCACGACGGGTTTCTTCGAGCAACAATTGTGAGCGAGCTTTGTTAAAACTCGGTAGCGGATCTGCCTGTTGAATAATGGTGGCCAAAGTATCATATTCGCCCTTAGTAAGGCCAGAAATCATTTGTAGCACCATTTTATCATCAGTGACAGGCGTGCCGATGTTGGAGAGTTGATCCGCTAGAAGTTTAAGCTGCTTGCAGTACTCAGAGACATTGGAGAAGTTTTCAAGACGTGTTTTGTTGAACTGTTCTTCCAAATACACGGCATGAGTGTGCTTGTTGTCCTGAAAAATTTTCTCCAAACGATTCCACAAGTCAAGGGCTGTGGAGTCAGATTTCATGATAGTAAGGAGCAAATCCTGAGAGATACTACCATATATCCATTGTTTGACATCGGCGTCGAGACGATGCCAGATAGAATCATCACCCTCCGTAGGGCGCGGAATAGTGTCATCAATATGGTCAAGCACGTTATAGAGACATGCATGATTGCGAAAAAGTTCAACCCAGGGAGAATACTGGTTGTTTTCTTGATCAAGAATAATGGAAATATGGTTCTTGATGTTGGAAACTTTAAGGGCGGGATGAAACGGTGGTGATGACTTTGTGGTGGGATTTGTGGAGGTAGAGGCGTCAGAAAGTGTGGAAGAATCAGGGATAGCCATTTAGAGAAGAGAAGAAAGGAAGAACAAAACCCGAAAAACAAGAAGAAAATCCGGGAGGGCCGCGGCGGCTGTGGAAGAGAAAGGTTTTTAGGGTTTTGTTTATTTGGCTCTTGATACCATGTAAGATGATATTAATCTCCCTTAAGGAGTTTTTCATTAATATCAAGGTATATATAGAGTACAATATTCATCCCTTATACAATAGGAATCCTAAGCCTATACAAAAGAGGAATCCTAGTCTTATCATAATTATATTTACACAATATATGGAAATATTCTAATTATGGGTAGGGAATATATTGTTTTCTATATTGACATGTTTACATTTAGGGTTGGCCACCCGCTCCACCATAGTTTTTTTCTTTTGCGTTTACATATCAATAAATAAAACATTAGCACCCTTTCGTTTATCCCCTATATTTTGTGGACATTCTTCCGAACAACCTCATCAATATTTTCATTAAAAACATTTATTTCCTTACCGTTATTCAAACCATCAGAACCACCAATTTGTCTGGCCATTCGTTTCCAATTTTGTTTTCTCCCTTCATTATCTTTTTTATTTATTGATTGAAATTACTCAGAATGTTTTTTCAAAGATTCAAACGCCAATGTTTGAGACGAGGCTTCAATAAATGAGGGAAGATTAGTAGTACATACATGGTCCTATTGTCCTTGAATAAGAGTGATTTTGTTATGGATTGATCATCGATTATGATAGCATGAGTTATGTTTTCTCTTACCTTGTAATTCTGCTTCCTCTTCCAGATTTTGTAGATTCTTTGTGGTTCTTGCGACTTTTCTCTCCACTACCATTTCTAAGCATATATTTCTCCCCATATGATGCTTATCAATAGTGTTTATCCCTTGGCGCATTTGAAATTCCGATGAAAGAACATGATTATCTGCCTTTAACCTTGTCCCAAATTGATCACTGTTTAACATGCCTATTTGTATATCCTTGGCTCTTTAGGATGTTATTCTCCTTCACGTTACAATACTATCTTATTATTTCATCATAAAACATAATTAAGTGTTAACAGGAACATTAATTTGAGGAGAGTTTGCACATAACTTTTTTTGTTTTGTTGAAGAAAATACATCTTGAAATCAAAATAAAACTGACGGATAAAAAAACACTTATAGTTAGGATTTTCATTTGATCTATGTATGATTTCGATGAAATTGTAAAATCTTATTGCTTTTAAATTCTGAAAATGTAAGTGACAAAGAAAGTGTTTACTCTTTGGATCCCATACCGGCCAATACAAACAAAGGATGAGCAAATGTTGTGGTATAAATTTTGGGTTGGGCTGACATGTTAACATACTTACCTGGACAGGGTCAATGGGTGATCAATAAGGCCCATGGCCTAGGCTGGTGATCTCTATTGCACTTTGGAGGGGTGCCTGCCTAAGGTCGGCCCAAGTGGTCGAGCCTACGTCATAATTTGTGACAGTTGGGGCCAGCGTTCGCGCGGCCCCTTGCAATTCTGAGTCCAAACTTTTGGGCCTCTGGCCCTATTTCAGTCTTATTGTGTCGGCCCAAGCGAACAATGAGTTCCACCATTCGTTAGAATCCAAATAGAGCATGAATTGATCAATTTTAATCTTGTATGTAAGAAGTTTTCAAAAAGAAATACTCTTTCCCAACTTGATAAACTTCATGATATTGTACTATTGGATTTTTTTATTGTTTGAGGAAATAAATTTACTGTTCTCGGCAATTTAATTTTAGATTTTCCTATTTCCCTTTAATGAAAAACTTATGTCCTATGTGAAATTATTACTTTTTATGAAGTCAAATAGTTTTTTTAAACTATAATTTTCACATATTTTAAAAGTAATTTAAATTATTTAGCTATATTGACTTGTAGAATTATCTGTGTCATTTTTAAATAGTAATTATATTTTAAGAAACTGAAGAATCTATAAATGAAATTGTAGTCAAATTAAGTATTTTGACTTTCGTATTCCGAACCTTTCTACATAAATTAGGATAGAAGGAATAAGCGTTATGTATATTTAAGATCACAAGTTTAAAAGCGTGCGTGAACTTTGAATAATTCCGCTCACATCACGTATTGGACGTTTTCCATTTCTAGAATAATAGGGATGTGGTTGTTGATGTTGGAAACTCTAAGGGCAGGATAAAACATGTTCTTTGACGTAGTCATAATGAAAGAACAATAGGTGAATGATGGATTTGGAAGAAAATTTGGGGAAAGAGGAGAAAAAAATGGTGCACGGAAACCGAGGCAGCGGGAGGAATATTTTGGGAGAAGTATCTGAGACCTAGACTTCTGATACCATGAAAGAAATAATTCCATGATTATTCTTATTGAATGAATATGTATATATACATGTTACAATCTCCAAATATGGAAAATCCCATTCCTACTAAACATCTAATATCCTAATTCTACTTGTACAAGAATTCTACAATTATGGTAATTATACAAAATAATTAACTACTTCTATTTTTGGTACACTAATTGGGGAAATCGTGTATATCAGTGGGATATACACGGTATATTCTATCAGTATGTCTAGAAGTAGTAAATAAATTTTCATAAAAATTCTCTACTTCTCTAATAATATCGGCTTGTTCTGACACCCAATTTCCATTAGCCAACTAAAACCCTTTAATGCTATTACATTTGCGTCTTTGAATAGTTTTCATGTGAAAATATGAGGTATTTTTATCCCCCCCTCTTGCAATGATAAAGCTTTAGATTTTTGTTTCCAATACGTTTCTTCGTCTTTGTAAGATTGTCCTAATTCCTTCCTGAGAATTCGATGTTTATGAAGAGCAAATTTATTAGGATCATTCTTAAGCTTTTCTATTTCATTTTTAATACCAATTATTCGCTTCTTCGAATTTTTTTCCCTCCTCTCAACCATGACATTAACGAGAACCGACACCTTTTAATTTAAAATTAATTTGGGATTGTTCAAAGCCATCTACTTGTTCATGCCACGATCTTGCCAATAATTTATTCACTTGCATCTTTTTACTCCAGCTTTTATCAAAATAGAAGTGCTCTTTTTTCCTTACAGGCCCGAGTTCAGTATTTATTAAAAGTGCCGAATGATCTGAAGCCTCCGTATTTAAAATGAGTTATTTGAGCCAAGTGGAAATCTAACTGCCACTCCGATGAAGCAATAGCCCTATCTAATCTCTCTTGAATAATACCATCATTTTTCTGAAACACCGCCAAGTCCAGGGCTTCCCTTTAAAACCTAAATCCACTTCTCCTAAATTCCATATGAAATTCTTGAAATCAGTAACGAATATATTTCTCTAGTTCTACCTCCTAACTTTTTAGAGTTATCAATAATGTCAATAAAATTGCCAACAATAATCCAAAGAGGACACCAATTAGCCGATTTCATACTAAGTTCTTTCAGTTGTTCCTCACGAGTAACTCTATCAGTACTTAAATACAAAAAAAAATACACCAATATTTAGAATCAGTTGAAATATCATGCACCAATGTTTCGATATAAAATTGCAAAGTGTGAGATTGACATACCTGAATTTCATCATTTCAAAATAAGCTTAAGCCTCAGATAATCCAACACGGTACACAATAGTAGCATAAGGCATGCTAAGATGTCTTTGTATTCATTTAACAGTGATGTTCCTATTTTTAGTTTCACTAAGAAAAATCATATTTGGGGAGTGGATACGCATTGTCTCCTTCAGAAAAGGAACTGTCAAAAATCCCCCCAAACCTCGACAGTTCCCTACCATAGCCCTCATTAGGGAGAGGGAAGTCATTTAGGGTTGGCCTCCCGCTCCACCATAGTTTTTTTCTTTTGCGTTTCCATATCAGTAAATAAAACATTAGCACCCTTTCGTTTATCCCCTATATTTTGTGGACATTCTTCAGAACAACCTCATCAGAATTTTCATTAAAAACATTTATTTCCTTACCGTTATTCAAACCATCAGAACCACCAATTTGTCTGGCCATTTGTTTCCAATTTTGTTTTCTCCCTTCATTATCTTTTTTATTTATTGATTGAAATTACTCATAATGTTTTTTCAAAGATTCAAACGCCAATGTTTGAGACGAGGCTTCAATAAATGAGGGAAGATTAGTAGTACATACATGGTCCTATTGTCCTTGAATAAGAGTGATTTTGTTATGGATTGATCATCGATTATGATAGCATGCGTTATGTTTTCTCTTACCTTGTAATTCTGCTTCCTCTTCCAGATTTTGTAGATTCTTTGTGGTTCTTGCGACTTTTCTCTCCACTACCATTTCTAAGCATATATTTCTCCCCATATGATGCTTATCAATAGTGTTTATCCCTTGGCGCATTTGAAATTCTGATGAAAGAACATGATTATCTGCCTTTAACCTTGTCCCAAATTGATCACTGTTTAACATGCCTATTTGTATATCCTTGGCTCTTTAGGATGTTATTCTCCTTCACGTTACAATACTATCTTATTATTTCATCATAAAACATAATTAAGTGTTAACAGGAACATTAATTTGAGGAGAGTTTGCACATAACTTTTTTTTGTTTTGTTGAAGAAAATACATCTTGAAATCAAAATAAAACTGACGGATAAAAAAACACTTATACTTAGGATTTTCATTTGATCTATGTATGATTTCGATGAAATTGTAAAATCTTATTGCTTTTAAATTCTGAAAATGTAAGTGACAAAGAAAGTGTTTTCTCTTTGGATCCCATACCGGCCAATACAAACAAAGGATGAGCAAATGTTGTGGTATAAATTTTGGGTTGGGATGACATGTTAACATACTTACCTGGACAGGGTCAATGGGTGATCAATAAGGCCCATGGCCTAGGCTGGTGATCTCTATTGCACTTTGGAGGGGTGCCTGCCTAAGGTCGGCCCAAGTGGTCGAGCCTCGTCATAATTTGTGACAGTTGGGGCCAGCGTTCGCGCGGCCCCTTGCAATTCTGAGTCCAAACTTTTGGGCCTCTGGCCCTATTTCAGTCTTATTGTGTCGGCCCAAGCGAACAATGAGTTCCACCATTCGTTAGAATCCAAATAGAGCATGAATTGATCAATTTTAATCTTGTATGTAAGAAGTTTTCAAAAAGAAATCCTCTTTCCCAACTTGATAAACTTCATCATTTTGTACTATTGGATTTTTTTTTTGTTTGACGAAATAAATTTCCTGTTCTCGGCAATTTAATTTTAGATTTTCCTATTTCCCTTTAATGAAAAACTTATGTCCTATGTGAAATTATTACTTTTTATGAAGTCAAATAGTTTTTTTAAACTATAATTTTCACATATTTTAAAAGTAATTTAAATTATTTAGCTATATTGACTTGTAGAATTATCTGTGTCATTTTTAAATAGTAATTATATTTTAACAAAGTGAAGACTATATAAATGAAATTCTAGTCAAATTAACTATTTTGACTTTCGTATTGCGAACCTTTCTACATAAATTAGGATAGAAGGAATAAGCGTTATGTATATTTAAGATCACAAGTTTAAAAGCGTGCGTGAACTTTGGATAATTCCGCTCACATCACGTATTGGTGGTGTTCCATTTCTAGAATAATAGGGAGGTGGTTGTTGATGTTGGAAACTCTAAGAGCAGGATAAAACATGTTCTTTGACGTAGTCATAATGAAAGAACAATAGGTGAATGATGGATTTGGAAGAAAATTTGGGGAAAGAGGAGAAAAAAATGGTGCACGGAAACCGAGGCAGCGGGAGGAATATTTTGGGAGAAGTATTTGAGACCTAGACTTCTGATACCATGAAAGAAATAATCCCATGATTATTCTTATTGAATGAATATGTATATATACATGTTACAATCTCCAAATATGGAAAATCCCATTCCTACTAAACATCTAATATCCTAATTCTACTTGTACAAGAATTCTACAATTATGGTAATTATACAAAATAATTAACTACTTCTATTTTTGGTACACTAATTGGGGAAATCGTGTATATCAGTGGGATATACACGGTATATTCTATCAGTATGTCTAGAAGTAGTAAATAAATTTTCATAAAAATTCTCTACTTCTCTAATAATATCGGCTTGTTCTGACACCCAATTTCCATTAGCCAACTAAAACCCTTTAATGCTATTACATTTGCGTCTTTGAATAGTTTTCATGTGAAAATATGAGGTATTTTTATCCCCCCCTCTTGCAATGATAAAGCTTTAGATTTTTGTTTCCAATACGTTTCTTCGTCTTTGCAAGATTGTCCTAATTCCTTCACGAGAATTCGATGTTTATGAAGAGCAAATTTATTAGGATCATTCTTAAGCTTTTCTATTTCATTTTTAATACCAATTATTCGCTTCTTCGAATTTTTTTCCCTCCTCTCAACCATGACATTAACGAGAACCGACACCTTTTTAATTTAAAATTAATTTGGGATTGTTCAAAGCCATCTACTTGTTCATGCCACGATCTTGCCAATAATTTATTCACTTGCATCTTTTTTACTCCACCTTTTATCAAAATAGAACTGCCCATTTTTCCTTACAGGCCCAAGTTCAGTATTTATTAAAAGTGCCGAATGATCTGAAGCCTCCGTATTTAAAATGAGTTATTTGAGCCAAGTGAAAATCTAACTGCCACTCCGATGAAGCAATAGCCCTATCTAATCTCTCTTGAATAATACCATCATTTTTCCTGAAACACCGCCAAGTCCAGGGCTTCCCTTTAAAACCTAAATCCACTTCTCCTAAATTCCATATGAAATTCTTGAAATCAGTACGAATATATTTCTCTAGTTCTACCTCCTAACTATTTAGAGTTATCAATAATGTCAATAAAATTGCCAACAATAATCCAAAGAGGACACCAATTAGCCGATTTCATACTAAGTTCTTTCAGTTGTTCCCTACGAGTAACTCTATCAGTACTTAAATACAAAAAAAAATACACCAATATTTAGAATCAGTTGAAATATCATGCACCAATGTTTCGATATAAAATTGCAAAGTGTGAGATTGACATACCTGAATTTCATCATTTCAAAATAAGCTTAAGCCTCAGATAATCCAACACGGTACACAATAGTAGCATAAGGCATGCTAAGATGTCTTTGTATTCATTTAACAGTGATGTTCCTATTTTTAGTTTCACTAAGAAAAATCATATTTGGGGAGTGGATACGCATTGTCTCCTTCAGAAAAGGAACTGTCAAAAATCCCCCCAAACCTCGACAGTTCCCTACCATAGCCCTCATTAGGGAGAGGGAAGTCATTTAGGGTTGGCCTCCCGCTCCACCATAGTTTTTTTCTTTTGCGTTTCCATATCAGTAAATAAAACATTAGCACCCTTTCGTTTATCCCCTATATTTTGTGGACATTCTTCAGAACAACCTCATCAGAATTTTCATTAAAAACATTTATTTCCTTACCGTTATTCAAACCATCAGAACCACCAATTTGTCTGGCCATTTGTTTCCAATTTTGTTTTCTCCCTTCATTATCTTTTTTATTTATTGATTGAAATTACTCATAATGTTTTTTCAAAGATTCAAACGCCAATGTTTGAGACGAGGCTTCAATAAATGAGGGAAGATTAGTAGTACATACATGGTCCTATTGTCCTTGAATAAGAGTGATTTTGTTATGGATTGATCATCGATTATGATAGCATGCGTTATGTTTTCTCTTACCTTGTAATTCTGCTTCCTCTTCCAGATTTTGTAGATTCTTTGTGGTTCTTGCGACTTTTCTCTCCACTACCATTTCTAAGCATATATTTCTCCCCATATGATGATTATCAATAGTGTTTATCCCTTGGCGCATTTGAAATTCTGATGAAAGAACATGATTATCTGCCTTTAACCTTGTCCCAAATTGATCACTGTTTAACATGCCTATTTGTATATCCTTGGCTCTTTAGGATGTTATTCTCCTTCACATTACAATACTATCTTATTATTTCATCATAAAACATAATTAAGTGTTAACAGGAACATTAATTTGAGGAGAGTTTGCACATAACTTTTTTTGTTTTGTTGAAGAAAATACATCTTGAAATCAAAAAATAAACTGACGGATAAAAAAACACTTATACTTAGGATTTTCATTTGATCTATGTATGATTTCGATGAAATTGTAAAATCTTATTGCTTTTAAATTCTGAAAATGTAAGTGGCAAAGAAAGTGTTTTCTCTTTGGATCCCATACCGGCCAATACAAACAAAGGATGAGCAAATGTTGTGGTATAAATTTTGGGTTGGGATGACATGTTAACATACTTACCTGGACAGGGTCAATGGGTGATCAATAAGGCCCATGGCCTAGGCTGGTGATCTCTATTGCACTTTGGAGGGTGCACGCCTAAGGTCGGCCCAAGTGGTCGAGCCTACGTCATAATTTGTGACAGTTGGGGCCGGCGTTAGCGCGGCCCCTTGCAATCTGAGTCCAAACTTTTGGGCCTCTGCCCTATTTCAGTCTTATTGTGTCGGCCCAAGCGAACAATGAGTTCCACCATTCGTTAGAATCCAAATAGAGCATGAATTGATCAATTTTAATCTTGTATGTAAGAAGTTTTCAAAAGAAATACTCTTTCCCAACTTGATAAACTTCATGATATTGTACTATTGGATTTTTATTGTTTGAGGAAATAAATTTCTTGTTCTCGGCAATTTAATTTTAGATTTTCCTATTTCCCTTTAATGAAAAACTTATGTCCTATGTGAAATTATTACTTTTATGAAGTCAAATAGTTTTTTAAACTATAATTTTCACATATTTTAAAAGTAATTTAAATTATTTAGCTATATTGACTTGTAGAATTATCTGTGTCATTTTTAAATAGTAATTATATTTTAAGAAACTGAAGAATCTATAAATGAAATTGTAGTCAAATTAAGTATTTTGACTTTCGTATTCCGAACCTTTCTACATAAATTAGGATAGAAGGAATAAGCGTTATGTATATTTAAGATCACAAGTTTAAAAGCGTGCGTGAACTTTGAATAATTCCGCTCACATCACGTATTGAACGTTTTCCATTTCTAGAATAATAGGGATGTGGTTGTTGATGTTGGAAACTCTAAGGGCAGGATAAAACATGTTCTTTGACGTAGTCATAATGAAAGAACAATAGGTGAATGATGGATTTGGAAGAAAATTTGGGGAAAGAGGAGAAAAAAATGGTGCACGGAAACCGAGGCAGCGGGAGGAATATTTTGGGAGAAGTATTTGAGACCTAGACTTCTGATACCATGAAAGAAATAATCCCATGATTATTCTTATTGAATGAATATGTATATATACATGTTACAATCTCCAAATATGGAAAATCCCATTCCTACTAAACATCTAATATCCTAATTCTACTTGTACAAGAATTCTACAATTATGGTAATTATACAAAATAATTAACTACTTCTATTTTTGGTACACTAATTGGGGAAATCGTGTATATCAGTGGGATATACACGGTATATTCTATCAGTATGTCTAGAAGTAGTAAATAAATTTTCATAAAAATTCTCTACTTCTCTAATAATATCGGCTTGTTCTGACACCCAATTTCCATTAGCCAACTAAAACCCTTTAATGCTATTACATTTAGTCTTTGAATAGTTTTCATGTGAAAATATGAGGTATTTTTATCCCCCTCTTGCAATGATAAAGCTTTAGATTTTTGTCTCCAATACGTTTCTTCGTCTTTGTAAGATTGTCCTAATTCCTTCCTGAGAATTCGATGTTTATGAAGAGCAAATTTATTAGGATCATTCTTAAGCTTTTCTATTTCATTTTTAATACCAATTATTCGCTTCTTCGAATTTTTTTCCCTCCTCTCAACCATGACATTAACGAGAACCGACACCTTTTTAATTTAAAATTAATTTGGGATTGTTCAAAGCCATCTACTTGTTCATGCCACGATCTTGCCAATAATTTATTCACTTGCATCTTTTTTACTCCACCTTTTATCAAAATAGAACTGCCCATTTTTCCTTACAGGCCCGAGTTCAGTATTTATTAAAAGTGCCGAATGATCTGAAGCCTCCGTATTTAAAATGAGTTATTTGAGCCAAGTGGAAATCTAACTGCCACTCCGATGAAGCAATAGCCCTATCTAATCTCTCTTGAATAATACCATCATTTTTCCTGAAACACCGCCAAGTCCAGGGCTTCCCTTTAAAACCTAAATCCACTTCTCCTAAATTCCATATGAAATTCTTGAAATCTGTAAACGAATATATTTCTCTAGTTCTACCTCCTAACTTTTTAGAGTTATCAATAATGTCAATAAAATTGCCAACAATAATCCAAAGAGGACACCAATTAGCCGATTTCATACTAAGTTCTTTCAGTTGTTCCCTACGAGTAACTCTATCAGTACTTAAATACAAAAAAAAATACACCAATATTTAGAATCAGTTGAAATATCATGCACCAATGTTTCGATATAAAATTGCAAAGTGTGAGATTGACATACCTGAATTTCATCATTTCAAAATAAGCTTAAGCCTCAGATAATCCAACACGGTACACAATAGTAGCATAAGGCATGCTAAGATGTCTTTGTATTCATTTAACAGTGATGTTCCTATTTTTAGTTTCACTAAGAAAAATCATATTTGGGGAGTGGATACGCATTGTCTCCTTCAGAAAAGGAACTGTCAAAAATCCCCCCAAACCTCGACAGTTCCCTACCATAGCCCTCATTAGGGAGAGGGAAGTCATTTAGGGTTGGCCTCCCGCTCCACCAGAGTTTTATTCTTTTGCGGTTCCATATCAGTTAAAAAAACATTAGCACCCTTTCGTTTATCCCCTATATTTTGTGGACATTCTTCAGAACAACCTCATCAGAATTTTCATTAAAAACATTTATTTCCTTACCGTTATTCAAACCATCAGAACCACCAATTTGTCTGGCCATTTGTTTCCAATTTTGTTTTCTCCCTTCATTATCTTTTTTATTTATTGATTGAAAATACTCATAATGTTTTTTCAAAGATTCAAACGCCAATGTTTGAGACGAGGCTTCAATAAATGAGGGAAGATTAGTAGTACATACATGGTCCTATTGTCCTTGAATAAGAGTGATTTTGTTATGGATTGATCATCGATTATGATAGCATGCGTTATGTTTTCTCTTACCTTGTAATTCTGCTTCCTCTTCCAGATTTTGTAGATTCTTTGTGGTTCTTGCGACTTTTCTCTCCACTACCATTTCTAAGCATATATTTCTCCCCATATGATGCTTATCAATAGTGTTTATCCCTTGGCGCATTTGAAATTCTGATGAAAGAACATGATTATCTGCCTTTAACCTTGTCCCAAATTGATCACTGTTTAACATGCCTATTTGTATATCCTTGGCTCTTTAGGATGTTATTCTCCTTCACGTTACAATACTATCTTATTATTTCATCATAAAACATAATTAAGTGTTAACAGGAACATTAATTTGAGGAGAGTTTGCACATAACTTTTTTTTGTTTTGTTGAAGAAAATACATCTTGAAATCAAAATAAAGCGCGGATAAAAAAACACTTATACTTAGGATTTTCATTTGATCTATGTATGATTTCGATGAAATTGTAAAATCTTATTGCTTTTAAATTCTGAAAATGTAAGTGACAAAGAAAGTGTTTTCTCTTTGGATCCCATACCGGCCAATACAAACAAAGGATGAGCAAATGTTGTGGTATAAATTTTGGGTCGGGATGACATGTTAACATACTTACGGGACAGGGTCAATGGGTGATCAATAAGGCCCATGGCCTAGGCTGGTGATCTCTATTGCACTTTGGAGGGGTGCCTGCCTAAGGTCGGCCCAAGTGGTCGAGCCTACGTCATAATTTGTGACAGTTGGGGCCAGCGTTCGCGGCCCCTTGCAGTCTGAGTCCAAACTTTTGGGCCTCTGGCCCTATTTCAGTCTTATTGTGTCGGCCCAAGCGAACAATGAGTTCCACCATTCGTTAGAATCCAAATAGAGCATGAATTGATCAATTTTAATCTTGTATGTAAGAAGTTTTCAAAAAGAAATACTCTTTCCCAACTTGATAAACTTCATGATATTGTACTATTGGATTTTTTTATTGTTTGAGGAAATAAATTTACTGTTCTCGGCAATTTAATTTTAGATTTTCCTATTTCCCTTTAATGAAAAACTTATGTCCTATGTGAAATTATTACTTTTTATGAAGTCAAATAGTTTTTTTAAACTATAATTTTCACATATTTTAAAAGTAATTTAAATTATTTAGCTATATTGACTTGTAGAATTATCTGTGTCATTTTTAAATAGTAATTATATTTTAAGAAACTGAAGAATCTATAAATGAAATTGTAGTCAAATTAAGTATTTTGACTTTCGTATTCCGAACCTTTCTACATAAATTAGGATAGAAGGAATAAGCGTTATGTATATTTAAGATCACAAGTTTAAAAGCGTGCGTGAACTTTGAATAATTCCGCTCACATCACGTATTGGACGTTTTCCATTTCTAGAATAATAGGGATGTGGTTGTTGATGTTGGAAACTCTAAGGCCAGGATAAAACATGTTCTTTGACGTAGTCATAATGAAAGAACAATAGGTGAATGATGGATTTGGAAGAAAATTTGGGGAAAGAGGAGAAAAAAATGGTGCACGGAAACCGAGGCAGCGGGAGGAATATTTTGGGAGAAGTATTTGAGACCTAGACTTCTGATACCATGAAAGAAATAATCCCATGATTATTATTATTGAATGAATATGTATATATACATGTTACAATCTCCAAATATGGAAAATCCCATTCCTACTAAACATCTAATATCCTAATTCTACTTGTACAAGAATTCTACAATTATGGTAATTATACAAAATAATTAACTACTTCTATTTTTGGTACACTAATTGGGGAAATCGTGTATATCAGTGGGATATACACGGTATATTCTATCAGTATGTCTAGAAGTAGTAAATAAATTTTCATAAAAATTCTCTACTTCTCTAATAATATCGGCTTGTTCTGACACCCAATTTCCATTAGCCAACTAAAACCCTTTAATGCTATTACATTTGCGTCTTTGAATAGTTTTCATGTGAAAATATGAGGTATTTTTATCCCCCCCTCTTGCAATGATAAAGCTTTAGATTTTTGTTTCCAATACGTTTCTTCGTCTTTGTAAGATTGTCCTAATTCCTTCCTGAGAATTCGATGTTTATGAAGAGCAAATTTATTAGGATCATTCTTAAGCTTTTCTATTTCATTTTTAATACCAATTATTCGCTTCTTCGAATTTTTTTCCCTCCTCTCAACCATGACATTAACGAGAACCGACACCTTTTTAATTTAAAATTAATTTGGGATTGTTCAAAGCCATCTACTTGTTCATGCCACGATCTTGCCAATAATTTATTCACTTGCATCTTTTTTACTCCACCTTTTATCAAAATAGAACTGCCCATTTTTCCTTACAGGCCCGAGTTCAGTATTTATTAAAAGTGCCGAATGATCTGAAGCCTCCGTATTTAAAATGAGTTATTTGAGCCAAGTGGAAATCTAATCGCCACTCAGATGAAGCAATAGCCCTATCTAATCTCTCTTGAATAATACCATCATTTTTTCCTGAAACACCGCCAAGTCCAGGGCTTCCCTTTAAAACCTAAATCCACTTCTCCTAAATTCCATATGAAATTCTTGAAATCATGTACGAATATATTTCTCTAGTTCTACCTCCTAACTTTTTAGAGTTATCAATAATGTCAATAAAATTGCCAACAATAATCCAAAGAGGACACCAATTAGCCGATTTCATACTAAGTTCTTTCAGTTGTTCCCTACGAGTAACTCTATCAGTACTTAAATACAAAAAAAAATACACCAATATTTAGAATCAGTTGAAATATCATGCACCAATGTTTCGATATAAAATTGCAAAGTGTGAGATTGACATACCTGAATTTCATCATTTCAAAATAAGCTTAAGCCTCAGATAATCCAACACGGTACACAATAGTAGCATAAGGCATGCTAAGATGTCTTTGTATTCATTTAACAGTGATGTTCCTATTTTTAGTTTCACTAAGAAAAATCATATTTGGGGAGTGGATACGCATTGTCTCCTTCAGAAAAGGAACTGTCAAAAATCCCCCAAACCTCGGCAGTTCCTACCATAGCCCTCATTAGGAGAGGGAAGTCATTTAGGGTTGGCCTCCCGCTCCACCATAGTTTTTTCTTTTGCATTTCCATATCAGTAAATAAAACATTAGCACCCTTTCGTTTATCCCCTATATTTTGTGGACATTCTTGAGAACAACCTCATCGTAATTTTCATTAAAAACATTTATTTCCTTACCGTTATTCAAACCATCGTAACCACCAATTTGTCTGGCCATTTGTTTCCAATTTTGTTTTCTCCCTTCATTATCTTTTTTATTTATTGATTGAAATTACTCATAATGTTTTTTCAAAGATTCAAACGCCAATGTTTGAGACGAGGCTTCAATAAATGAGGGAAGATTAGTAGTACATACATGGTCCTATTGTCCTTGAATAAGAGTGATTTTGTTATGGATTGATCATCGATTATGATAGCATGCGTTATGTTTTCTCTTACCTTGTAATTCTGCTTCCTCTTCCAGATTTTGTAGATTCTTTGTGGTTCTTGCGACTTTTCTCTCCACTACCATTTCTAAGCATATATTTCTCCCCATATGATGCTTATCAATAGTGTTTATCCCTTGGCGCATTTGAAATTACTGATGAAAGAACATGATTATCTGCCTTTAACCTTGTCCCAAATTGATCACTGTTTAACATGCCTATTTGTATATCCTTGGCTCTTTAGGATGTTATTCTCCTTCACGTTACAATACTATCTTATTATTTCATCATAAAACATAATTAAGTGTTAACAGGAACATTAATTTGAGGAGAGTTTGCACATAACTTTTTTTTGTTTTGTTGAAGAAAATACATCTTGAAATCAAAATAAAACTGACGGATAAAAAAACACTTATACTTAGGATTTTCATTTGATCTATGTATGATTTCGATGAAATTGTAAAATCTTATTGCTTTTAAATTCTGAAAATGTAAGTGACAAAGAAAGTGTTTTCTCTTTGGATCCCATACCGGCCAATACAAACAAAGGATGAGCAAATGTTGTGGTATAAATTTTGGGTTGGGATGACATGTTAACATACTTACCTGGACAGGGTCAATGGGTGATCAATAAGGCCCATGGCCTAGGCTGGTGATCTCTATTGCACTTTGGAGGGGTGCCTGCCTAAGGTCGGCCCAAGTGGTCGAGCCTACGTCATAATTTGTGACAGTTGGGGCCAGCGTTCGCGCGGCCCCTTGCAATTCTGAGTCCAAACTTTTGGGCCTCTGGCCCTATTTCAGTCTTATTGTGTCGGCCCAAGCGAACAATGAGTTCCACCATTCGTTAGAATCCAAATAGAGCATGAATTGATCAATTTTAATCTTGTATGTAAGAAGTTTTCAAAAAGAAATACTCTTTCCCAACTTGATAAACTTCATGATATTGTACTATTGGATTTTTTTATTGTTTGAGGAAATAAATTTACTGTTCTCGGCAATTTAATTTTAGATTTTCCTATTTCCCTTTAATGAAAAACTTATGTCCTATGTGAAATTATTACTTTTTATGAAGTCAAATAGTTTTTTTAAACTATAATTTTCACATATTTTAAAAGTAATTTAAATTATTTAGCTATATTGACTTGTAGAATTATCTGTGTCATTTTTAAATAGTAATTATATTTTAAGAAATCAAGAATCTATAAATGAAATTGTAGTCAAATTAAGTATTTTGACTTTCGTATTCCGAACCTTTCTACATAAATTAGGATAGAAGGAATAAGCGTTATGTATATTTAAGATCACAAGTTTAAAAGCGTGCGTGAACTTTGAATAATTCCGCTCACATCACGTATTGGACGTTTTCCATTTCTAGAATAATAGGGATGTGGTTGTTGATGTTGGAAACTCTAAGGGCAGGATAAAACATGTTCTTTGACGTAGTCATAATGAAAGAACAATAGGTGAATGATGGATTTGGAAGAAAATTTGGGGAAAGAGGAGAAAAAAATGGTGCACGGAAACCGAGGCAGCGGGAGGAATATTTTGGGAGAAGTATTTGAGACCTAGACTTCTGATACCATGAAAGAAATAATCCCATGATTATTATTATTGAATGAATATGTATATATACATGTTACAATCTCCAAATATGGAAAATCCCATTCCTACTAAACATCTAATATCCTAATTCTACTTGTACAAGAATTCTACAATTATGGTAATTATACAAAATAATTAACTACTTCTATTTTTGGTACACTAATTGGGGAAATCGTGTATATCAGTGGGATATACACGGTATATTCTATCAGTATGTCTAGAAGTAGTAAATAAATTTTCATAAAAATTCTCTACTTCTCTAATAATATCGGCTTGTTCTGACACCCAATTTCCATTAGCCAACTAAAACCCTTTAATGCTATTACATTTGCGTCTTTGAATAGTTTTCATGTGAAAATATGAGGTATTTTTATCCCCCCCTCTTGCAATGATAAAGCTTTAGATTTTTGTTTCCAATACGTTTCTTCGTCTTTGTAAGATTGTCCTAATTCCTTCCTGAGAATTCGATGTTTATGAAGAGCAAATTTATTAGGATCATTCTTAAGCTTTTCTATTTCATTTTTAATACCAATTATTCGCTTCTTCGAATTTTTTTCCCTCCTCTCAACCATGACATTAACGAGAACCGACACCTTTTTAATTTAAAATTAATTTGGGATTGTTCAAAGCCATCTACTTGTTCATGCCACGATCTTGCCAATAATTTATTCACTTGCATCTTTTTTACTCCACCTTTTATCAAAATAGAACTGCCCATTTTTCCTTACAGGCCCGAGTTCAGTATTTATTAAAAGTGCCGAATGATCTGAAGCCTCCGTATTTAAAATGAGTTATTTGAGCCAAGTGGAAATCTAACTGCCACTCCGATGAAGCAATAGCCCTATCTAATCTCTCTTGAATAATACCATCATTTTTCCTGAAACACCGCCAAGTCCAGGGCTTCCCTTTAAAACCTAAATCCACTTCTCCTAAATTCCATATGAAATTCTTGAAATCTGTAAACGAATATATTTCTCTAGTTCTACCTCCTAACTTTTTAGAGTTATCAATAATGTCAATAAAATTGCCAACAATAATCCAAAGAGGACACCAATTAGCCGATTTCATACTAAGTTCTTTCAGTTGTTCCCTACGAGTAACTCTATCAGTACTTAAATACAAAAAAAAATACACCAATATTTAGAATCAGCTCAAATATCATGCACCAATGTTTCGATATAAAATTGCAAAGTGTGAGATTGACATACCTGAATTTCATCATTTCAAAATAAGCTTAAGCCTCAGATAATCCAACACGGTACACAATAGTAGCATAAGGCATGCTAAGATGTCTTTGTATTCATTTAACAGTGATGTTCCTATTTTTAGTTTCACTAAGAAAAATCATATTTGGGGAGTGGATACGCATTGTCTCCTTCAGAAAAGGAACTGTCAAAAATCCCCCCAAACCTCGACAGTTCCCTACCATAGCCCTCATTAGGGAGAGGGAAGTCATTTAGGGTTGGCCTCCCGCTCCACCATAGTTTTTTTCTTTTATGCTTCCATATCAGTAAATAAAACATTAGCACCCTTTCGTTTATCCCTATATTTTGTGGACATTCTTGTAACAACCTCATCGAATTTTCATTAAAAACATTTATTTCCTTACCGTTATTCAAACCATCGTAACCACCAATTTGTCTGGCCATTTGTTTCCAATTTTGTTTTCTCCCTTCATTATCTTTTTATTTATTGATTGAAATTACTCATAATGTTTTCAAAGATTCAAACGCCAATGTTTGAGACGAGGCTTCAATAAATGAGGGAAGATTAGTAGTACATACATGGTCCTATTGTCCTTGAATAAGAGTGATTTTGTTATGGATTGATCATCGATTATGATAGCATGCGTTATGTTTTCTCTTACCTTGTAATTCTGCTTCCTCTTCCAGATTTTGTAGATTCTTTGTGGTTCTTGCGACTTTTCTCTCCACTACCATTTCTAAGCATATATTTCTCCCCATATGATGCTTATCAATAGTGTTTATCCCTTGGCGCATTTGAAATTCGATGAAAGAACATGATTATCTGCCTTTAACCTTGTCCCAAATTGATCAACATTTACCCTGCCTATTTGTATATCCTTGGCTCTTTAGGATGTTATTCTCCTTCACGTTACAATACTATCTTATTATTTCATCATAAAACATAATTAAGTGTTAACAGGAACATTAATTTGAGGAGAGTTTGCACATAACTTTTTTTTGTTTTGTTGAAGAAAATACATCTTGAAATCAAAATAAAACTGACGGATAAAAAAACACTTATACTTAGGATTTTCATTTGATCTATGTATGATTTCGATGAAATTGTAAAATCTTATTGCTTTTAAATTCTGAAAATGTAAGTGACAAAGAAAGTGTTTTCTCTTTGGATCCCATACCGGCCAATACAAACAAAGGATGAGCAAATGTTGTGGTATAAATTTTGGGTTGGGATGACATGTTAACATACTTACCTGGACAGGGTCAATGGGTGATCAATAAGGCCCATGGCCTAGGCTGGTGATCTCTATTGCACTTTGGAGGGGTGCCTGCCTAAGGTCGGCCCAAGTGGTCGAGCCTACGTCATAATTTGTGACAGTTGGGGCCAGCGTTCGCGCGGCCCCTTGCAATTCTGAGTCCAAACTTTTGGGCCTCTGGCCCTATTTCAGTCTTATTGTGTCGGCCCAAGCGAACAATGAGTTCCACCATTCGTTAGAATCCAAATAGAGCATGAATTGATCAATTTTAATCTTGTATGTAAGAAGTTTTCAAAAAGAAATACTCTTTCCCAACTTGATAAACTTCATGATATTGTACTATTGGATTTTTTTATTGTTTGAGGAAATAAATTTACTGTTCTCGGCAATTTAATTTTAGATTTTCCTATTTCCCTTTAATGAAAAACTTATGTCCTATGTGAAATTATTACTTTTTATGAAGTCAAATAGTTTTTTTAAACTATAATTTTCACATATTTTAAAAGTAATTTAAATTATTTAGCTATATTGACTTGTAGAATTATCTGTGTCATTTTTAAATAGTAATTATATTTTAAGAAACTGAAGAATCTATAAATGAAATTGTAGTCAAATTAAGTATTTTGACTTTCGTATTCCGAACCTTTCTACATAAATTAGGATAGAAGGAATAAGCGTTATGTATATTTAAGATCACAAGTTTAAAAGCGTGCGTGAACTTTGAATAATTCCGCTCACATCACGTATTGGACGTTTTCCATTTCTAGAATAATAGGGATGTGGTTGTTGATGTTGGAAACTCTAAGGGCAGGATAAAACATGTTCTTTGACGTAGTCATAATGAAAGAACAATAGGTGAATGATGGATTTGGAAGAAAATTTGGGGAAAGAGGAGAAAAAAATGGTGCACTAAACCGAGGCAATGGGAGGAATATTTAGGGAGAAGTATTTGAGACCTAGACTATAGATACCATGAAAGAAATAATCCCATGATTATTATTATTGAATGAATATGTATATATACATGTTACAATCTCCAAATATGGAAAATCCCATTCCTACTAAACATCTAATATCCTAATTCTACTTGTACAAGAATTCTACAATTATGGTAATTATACAAAATAATTAACTACTTCTATTTTTGGTACACTAATTGGGGAAATCGTGTATATCAGTGGAATATACACAATATATTCTATCAAGATGTCTAGAAGTAGTAAATAAATTTTCATAAAAATTCTCTACTTCTCTAATAATATCGGCTTGTTCTGACACCCAATTTCCATTAGCCAACTAAAACCCTTTAATGCTATTACATTTGCGTCTTTGAATAGTTTTCATGTGAAAATATGAGGTATTTTTATCCCCCCCTCTTGCAATGATAAAGCTTTAGATTTTTGTTTCCAATCCGTTTCTTCGTCTTTGTAAGATTGTCCTAATTCCTTCCTGAGAATTCGATGTTTATGAAGAGCAAATTTATTAGGATCATTCTTAAGCTTTTCTATTTCATTTTTAATACCAATTATTCGCTTCTTCGAATTTTTTTCCCTCCTCTCAACCATGACATTAACGAGAACCGACACCTTTTTAATTTAAAATTAATTTGGGATTGTTCAAAGCCATCTACTTGTTCATGCCACGATCTTGCCAATAATTTATTCACTTGCATCTTTTTACTCCACCTTTTATCAAAATAGAATCGCCCATTTTTCCTTACAGGCCGAGTTCAAGATTTATTAAAAGTGCCGAATGATCTGAAGCCTCCGTATTTAAAATGAGTTATTTGAGCCAAGTGGAAATCTAATCGCCACTCCGATGAAGCAATAGCCCTATCTAATCTCTCTTGAATAATACCATCATTTTCTGAAACACCGCCAAGTCCAGGGCTTCCCTTTAAAACCTAAATCCACTTCTCCTAAATTCCATATGAAATTCTTGAAATCTGTAAACGAATATATTTCTCTAGTTCTACCTCCTAACTTTTTAGAGTTATCAATAATGTCAATAAAATTGCCAACAATAATCCAAAGAGGACACCAATTAGCCGATTTCATACTAAGTTCTTTCAGTTGTTCCCTACGAGTAACTCTATCAGTACTTAAATACAAAAAAAAATACACCAATATTTAGAATCAGCTCAAATATCATGCACCAATGTTTCGATATAAAATTGCAAAGTGTGAGATTGACATACCTGAATTTCATCATTTCAAAATAAGCTTAAGCCTCAGATAATCCAACACGGTACACAATAGTAGCATAAGGCATGCTAAGATGTCTTTGTATTCATTTAACAGTTGATGTTCCTATTTTTAGTTTCACTAAGAAAAATCATATTTGGGGAGTGGATACGCATTGTCTCCTTCAGAAAAGGAACTGTCAAAAATCCCCCCAAACCTCGACAGTTCCCTACCATAGCCCTCATTAGGGAGAGGGAAGTCATTTAGGGTTGGCCTCCCGCTCCACCATAGTTTTTTTCTTTTGCGTTTCCATATCAGTAAATAAAACATTAGCACCCTTTCGTTTATCCCCTATATTTTGTGGACATTCTTCAGAACCACCTCATCGTAATTTTCATTAAAAACATTTATTTCCTTACCGTTATTCAAACCATCGTAACCACCAATTTGTCGGCCATTTGTTTCAATTTTGTTTTCTCCCTTCATTATCTTTTTTATTTATTGATTGAAATTACTCATAATGTTTTTTCAAAGATTCAAACGCCAATGTTTGAGACGAGGCTTCAATAAATGAGGGAAGATTAGTAGTACATACATGGTCCTATTGTCCTTGAATAAGAGTGATTTTGTTATGGATTGATCATCGATTATGATAGCATGCGTTATGTTTTCTCTTACCTTGTAATTCTGCTTCCTCTTCCAGATTTTGTAGATTCTTTGTGGTTCTTGCGACTTTTCTCTCCACTACCATTTCTAAGCATATATTTCTCCCCATATGATGCTTATCAATAGTGTTTATCCCTTGGCGCATTTGAAATTCTGATGAAAGAACATGATTATCTGCCTTTAACCTTGTCCCAAATTGATCACTGTTTAACATGCCTATTTGTATATCCTTGGCTCTTTAGGATGTTATTCTCCTTCACGTTACAATACTATCTTATTATTTCATCATAAAACATAATTAAGTGTTAACAGGAACATTAATTTGAGGAGAGTTTGCACATAACTTTTTTTTGTTTTGTTGAAGAAAATACATCTTGAAATCAAAATAAAACTGACGGATAAAAAAACACTTATACTTAGGATTTTCATTTGATCTATGTATGATTTCGATGAAATTGTAAAATCTTATTGCTTTTAAATTCTGAAAATGTAAGTGACAAAGAAAGTGTTTTCTCTTTGGATCCCATACCGGCCAATACAAACAAAGGATGAGCAAATGTTGTGGTATAAATTTTGGGTTGGGATGACATGTTAACATACTTACGGACAGGTCAATGGGTGATCAATAAGGCCCATGGCCTAGGCCGGGTGATCTCTATTGCACTTTGGAGGGGTGCTCGCCTAAGGTCGGCCCAAGTGGTCGAGCCTACGCCATAATTTGTGACAGTTGGGGCCAGCTGTCATGCGCCCTTGCAATTCTGAGTCCAAACTTTTGGGCCTCTGGCCCTATTTCAGTCTTATTGTGTCGGCCCAAGCGAACAATGAGTTCCACCATTCGTTAGAATCCAAATAGAGCATGAATTGATCAATTTTAATCTTGTATGTAAGAAGTTTTCAAAAAGAAATACTCTTTCCCAACTTGATAAACTTCATGATATTGTACTATTGGATTTTTTTATTGTTTGAGGAAATAAATTTACTGTTCTCGGCAATTTAATTTTAGATTTTCCTATTTCCCTTTAATGAAAAACTTATGTCCTATGTGAAATTATTACTTTTTATGAAGTCAAATAGTTTTTTTAAACTATAATTTTCACATATTTTAAAAGTAATTTAAATTATTTAGCTATATTGACTTGTAGAATTATCTGTGTCATTTTTAAATAGTAATTATATTTTAAGAAACTGAAGAATCTATAAATGAAATTGTAGTCAAATTAAGTATTTTGACTTTCGTATTCCGAACCTTTCTACATAAATTAGGATAGAAGGAATAAGCGTTATGTATATTTAAGATCACAAGTTTAAAAGCGTGCGTGAACTTTGAATAATTCCGCTCACATCACGTATTGGACGTTTTCCATTTCTAGAATAATAGGGATGTGGTTGTTGATGTTGGAAACTCTAAGGGCAGGATAAAACATGTTCTTTGACGTAGTCATAATGAAAGAACAATAGGTGAATGATGGATTTGGAAGAAAATTTGGGGAAAGAGGAGAAAAAAATGGTGCACGGAAAGCGAGGCAGTGGGAGGAATATTTTGGGAGAAGTATTTGAGACCTAGACTTCTGATACCATGAAAGAAATAATCCCATGATTATTATTATTGAATGAATATGTATATATACATGTTACAATCTCCAAATATGGAAAATCCCATTCCTACTAAACATCTAATATCCTAATTCTACTTGTACAAGAATTCTACAATTATGGTAATTATACAAAATAATTAACTACTTCTATTTTTGGTACACTAATTGGGGAAATCGTGTATATCAGTGGGATATACACGGTATATTCTATCAAGATGTCTAGAAGTAGTAAATAAATTTTCATAAAAATTCTCTACTTCTCTAATAATATCGGCTTGTTCTGACACCCAATTTCCATCAGCCCACTAAAACCCTTTAATGCTATTACATTTGCGCCTTTGAATAGTTTTCATGTGAAAATATGAGGTATTTTTATCCCCCCCTCTTGCAATGATAAAGCTTTAGATTTTTGTTTCCAATACGTTTCTTCGTCTTTGTAAGATTGTCCTAATTCCTTCCTGAGAATTCGATGTTTATGAAGAGCAAATTTATTAGGATCATTCTTAAGCTTTTCTATTTCATTTTTAATACCAATTATTCGCTTCTTCGAATTTTTTTCCCTCCTCTCAACCATGACATTAACGAGAACCGACACCTTTTTAATTTAAAATTAATTTGGGATTGTTCAAAGCCATCTACTTGTTCATGCCACGATCTTGCCAATAATTTATTCACTTGCATCTTTTTTACTCCACCTTTTATCAAAATAGAACTGCCCATTTTTCCTTACACGCCGAAGTTCAAGATTTATTAAAAGTGCCGAATGATCTGAAGCCTCCGTATTTAAAATGAGTTATTTGAGCCAAGTGGAAATCTAACTGCCACTCCGATGAAGCAATAGCCCTATCTAATCTCTCTTGAATAATACCATCATTTTTCCTGAAACACCGCCAAGTCCAGGGCTTCCCTTTAAAACCTAAATCCACTTCTCCTAAATTCCATATGAAATTCTTGAAATCTGTAAACGAATATATTTCTCTAGTTCTACCTCCTAACTTTTTAGAGTTATCAATAATGTCAATAAAATTGCCAACAATAATCCAAAGAGGACACCAATTAGCCGATTTCATACTAAGTTCTTTCAGCTTGTTCCCTACGAGTAACTCTATCAAGATTACTTAAATACAAAAAAAAATACACCAATATTTAGAATCAGCTCAAATATCATGCACCAATGTTTCGGTATAAAATTGCAAAGTGTGAGCTTGACATAACTGACTTTCATCATTTCAAAATAAGCTTAAGCCTCAGATAATCCAACACGGTACACAATAGTAGCATAAGGCATGCTAAGATGTCTTTGTAATCATTTAACAAGGATGTTCCTATTTTTAGTTTCACTAAGAAAATCATATTTGGGGAGTGGATACGCATTGTCTCCTTCTAAAAGGAACTGTCAAAAATCCCCCAAACCTCGACAGTTCCCTACCATAGCCCTCATTAGGGAGAGGGAAGTCATTTAGGTTGGCCTCCCGCTCCACCATAGTTTTTTTCTTTTATGCTCCATATCAAGAAATAAAACATTAGCACCCTTTCATTTATCCCCTATATTTTGTGGACATTCTTCAGAACAACCTCATCGTAATTTTCATTAAAAACATTTATTTCCTTACCGTTATTCAAACCATCGTAACCACCAATTTGTCTGGCCATTTGTTTCCAATTTTGTTTTCTCCCTTCATTATCTTTTTTATTTATTGATTGAAATTACTCATAATGTTTTTTCAAAGATTCAAACGCCAATGTTTGAGACGAGGCTTCAATAAATGAGGGAAGATTAGTAGTACATACATGGTCCTATTGTCCTTGAATAAGAGTGATTTTGTTATGGATTGATCATCGATTATGATAGCATGCGTTATGTTTTCTCTTACCTTGTAATTCTGCTTCCTCTTCCAGATTTTGTAGATTCTTTGTGGTTCTTGCGACTTTTCTCTCCACTACCATTTCTAAGCATATATTTCTCCCCATATGATGCTTATCAATAGTGTTTATCCCTTGGCGCATTTGAAATTCGATGAAAGAACATGATTATCTGCCTTTAACCTTGTCCCAAATTGATCACTGTTTAACATGCCTATTTGTATATCCTTGGCTCTTTAGGATGTTATTCTCCTTCACATTACAATACTATCTTATTATTTCATCATAAAACATAATTAAGTGTTAACAGGAACATTAATTTGAGGAGAGTTTGCACATAACTTTTTTTGTTTTGTTGAAGAAAATACATCTTGAAATCAAAAAATAAACTGACGGATAAAAAAACACTTATACTTAGGATTTTCATTTGATCTATGTATGATTTCGATGAAATTGTAAAATCTTATTGCTTTTAAATTCTGAAAATGTAAGTGGCAAAGAAAGTGTTTTCTTTGGATCCCATACCGGCCAATACAAACAAAGGATGAGCAAATGTTGTGGTATAAATTTTGGGTTGGGATGACATGTTAACATACTTACCTGGACAGGGTCAATGGGTGATCAATAAGGCCCATGGCCTAGGCTGGTGATCTCTATTGCACTTTGGAGGGTGCTCGCCTAAGGTCGGCCCAAGTGGTCGAGCCTACGCCATAATTTGTGACAGTTGGGGCCATGTCACATGCCCCTTGCAATTCTGAGTCCAAACTTTTGGGCCTCTGGCCCTATTTCAGTCTTATTGTGTCGGCCCAAGCGAACAATGAGTTCCACCATTCGTTAGAATCCAAATAGAGCATGAATTGATCAATTTTAATCTTGTATGTAAGAAGTTTTCAAAAAGAAATACTCTTTCCCAACTTGATAAACTTCATGATATTGTACTATTGGATTTTTTTATTGTTTGAGGAAATAAATTTACTGTTCTCGGCAATTTAATTTTAGATTTTCCTATTTCCCTTTAATGAAAAACTTATGTCCTATGTGAAATTATTACTTTTTATGAAGTCAAATAGTTTTTTTAAACTATAATTTTCACATATTTTAAAAGTAATTTAAATTATTTAGCTATATTGACTTGTAGAATTATCTCTGTGTCATTTTTAAATAGTAATTATATTTTAAGAAATCAAGAATCTATAAATGAAATTGTAGTCAAATTAAGTATTTTGACTTTCAGATTCTAACCTTTCTACATAAATTAGGATAGAAGGAATAAGCGTTATGTATATTTAAGATCACAAGTTTAAAAGCGTGCGTGAACTTTGAATAATTCCGCTCACATCACGTATTGGACGTTTTCCATTTCTAGAATAATAGGGATGTGGTTGTTGATGTTGGAAACTCTAAGGGCAGGATAAAACATGTTCTTTGACGTAGTCATAATGAAAGAACAATAGGTGAATGATGGATTTGGAAGAAAATTTGGGGAAAGAGGAGAAAAAAATGGTGCACGGAAACCGAGGCAGCGGGAGGAATATTTTGGGAGAAGTATTTGAGACCTAGACTTCTGATACCATGAAAGAAATAATCCCATGATTATTATTATTGAATGAATATGTATATATACATGTTACAATCTCCAAATATGGAAAATCCCATTCCTACTAAACATCTAATATCCTAATTCTACTTGTACAAGAATTCTACAATTATGGTAATTATACAAAATAATTAACTACTTCTATTTTTGGTACACTAATTGGGGAAATCGTGTATATCAGTGGGATATACACGGTATATTCTATCAGTATGTCTAGAAGTAGTAAATAAATTTTCATAAAAATTCTCTACTTCTCTAATAATATCGGCTTGTTCTGACACCCAATTTCCATTAGCCAACTAAAACCCTTTAATGCTATTACATTTATGCGTCTTTGAATAGTTTTCATGTGAAAATATGAGGTATTTTTATCCCCTCTTGCAATGATAAAGCTTTAGATTTTTGTTTCCAATACGCTTTCTTCGTCTTTGTAAGATTGTCCTAATTCCTTCCCGAGAATTCGATGTTTATGAAGAGCAAATTTATTAGGATCATTCTTAAGCTTTTCTATTTCATTTTTAATACCAATTATTCGCTTCTTCAATTTTTTTCCCTCCTCTCAACCATGACATTAACGAGAACCGACACCTTTTAATTTAAAAATTAATTTGGGATTGTTCAAAGCCATCTACTTGTTCATGCCACGATCTTGCCAATAATTTATTCACTTGCATCTTTTTACTCCACCTTTATCAAAATAGAATCGCCCATTTTTCCTTACAGCCCGAGTTCAAGATTTATTAAAAGTGCCGAATGATCTCAAGCCTCCGTATTTAAAATGAGTTATTTGAGCCAAGTGGAAATCTAATCGCCACTCAGATGAAGCAATAGCCCTATCTAATCTCTCTTGAATAATACCATCATTTTTCCTGAAACACCGCCAAGTCCAGGGCTTCCCTTTAAAACCTAAATCCACTTCTCCTAAATTCCATATGAAATTCTTGAAATCAGAAACGAATATATTTCTCTAGTTCTACCTCCTAACTTTTTAGAGTTATCAATAATGTCAATAAAATTGCCAACAATAATCCAAAGAGGACACCAATTAGCCGATTTCATACTAAGTTCTTTCAGCTTGTTCCCTACAAGTAACTCTATCAAGATTTAAATACAAAAAAATACACCAATATTTAGAATCAGCTGAAATATCATGCACCAATGTTTCGATATAAAATTGCAAAGTGTGAGATTGACATACCTGAATTTCATCATTTCAAAATAAGCTTAAGCCTCGGATAATCCAACACGGTACACAATAGTAGCATAAGGCATGCTAAGATGTCTTTGTATTCATTTAACAAAGGATGTTCCTATTTTTAGTTTCACTAAGAAAAATCATATTTGGGGAGTGGATACGCATTGTCTCCTTCAGAAAAGGAACTGTCAAAAATCCCCCCAAACGTCGACAGTTCCCTACCATAGCCCTCATTAGGGAGAGGGAAGTCATTTACGGTTGGCCTCCCGCTCCACCATAGTTTTTTTCTTTTATGCTTCCATATCAAGAAATAAAACATTAGCACCCTTTCGCTTATCCCCTATATTTTGTGGACATTCTTCAGAACAACCTCATCGTAATTTTCATTAAAAACATTTATTTCCTTACCGTTATTCAAACCATCAGAACCACCAATTTGTCTGGCCATTTGTTTCCAATTTTGTTTTCTCCCTTCATTATCTTTTTTATTTATTGATTGAAAATACTCATAATGTTTTTTCAAAGATTCAAACGCCAATGTTTGAGACGAGGCTTCAATAAATGAGGGAAGATTAGTAGTACATACATGGTCCTATTGTCCTTGAATAAGAGTGATTTTGTTATGGATTGATCATCGATTATGATAGCATGCGTTATGTTTTCTCTTACCTTGTAATTCTGCTTCCTCTTCCAGATTTTGTAGATTCTTTGTGGTTCTTGCGACTTTTCTCTCCACTACCATTTCTAAGCATATATTTCTCCCCATATGATGCTTATCAATAGTGTTTATCCCTTGGCGCATTTGAAATTCGATGAAAGAACATGATTATCTCCGCCTTTAACCTTGTCCCAAATTGATCACTGCTTAACATGCCTATTTGTATATCCTTGGCTCTTTAGGATGTTATTCTCCTTCACGTTACAATACTATCTTATTATTTCATCATAAAACATAATTAAGTGTTAACAGAACATTAATTTGAGGAGAGTTTGCTCATAACTTTTTTTGTTTTGTTGAAGAAAATACATCTTGAAATCAAAATAAAACTGACGGATAAAAAAACACTTATACTTAGGATTTTCATTTGATCTATGTATGATTTCGATGAAATTGTAAAATCTTATTGCTTTTAAATTCTGAAAATGTAAGTGACAAAGAAAGTGTTTTCTCTTTGGATCCCATACCGGCCAATACAAACAAAGGATGAGCAAATGTTGTGGTATAAATTTTGGGTTGGGATGACATGTTAACATACTTACCTGGACAGGGTCAATGGGTGATCAATAAGGCCCATGGCCTAGGCCGGGTGATCTCTATTGCACTTTGGAGGGTGCTCGCCAAGGTCGGCCCAAGTGGTCGAGCCTACGCCATAATTTGTGACAGTTGGGGCCAGCTGTCGCGCCCCTTGCAATTCGAGTCCAAACTTTTGGGCCTCTCGCCCTATTTCACCTTATTGTGTCGGCCCAAGCTTAACAATGAGTTCCACCATTCGTTAGAATCCAAATAGAGCATGAATTGATCAATTTTAATCTTGTATGTAAGAAGTTTTCAAAAAGAAATACTCTTTCCCAACTTGATAAACTTCATGATATTGTACTATTGGATTTTTTTATTGTTTGAGGAAATAAATTTACTGTTCTCGGCAATTTAATTTTAGATTTTCCTATTTCCCTTTAATGAAAAACTTATGTCCTATGTGAAATTATTACTTTTTATGAAGTCAAATAGTTTTTTTAAACTATAATTTTCACATATTTTAAAAGTAATTTAAATTATTTAGCTATATTGACTTGTAGAATTATCTGTGTCATTTTTAAATAGTAATTATATTTTAAGAAACTGAAGAATCTATAAATGAAATTGTAGTCAAATTAAGTATTTTGACTTTCGTATTCGAACCTTTCTACATAAATTAGGATAGAAGGAATAAGCGTTATGTATATTTAAGATCACAAGTTTAAAAGCGCATGTGAACTTTGAATAATTCCGCCACATCACGTATTGGACGTTTTCCATTTCTAGAATAATAGGGATGTGGTTGTTGATGTTGGAAACTCTAAGGGCAGGATAAAACATGTTCTTTGACGTAGTCATAATGAAAGAACAATAGGTGAATGATGGATTTGGAAGAAAATTTGGGGAAAGAGGAGAAAAAAATGGTGCACGGAAACCGAGGCAGCGGGAGGAATATTTTGGGAGAAGTATTTGAGACCTAGACTCCTGATACCATGAAAGAAATAATCCCATGATTATTATTATTGAATGAATATGTATATATACATGTTACAATCTCCAAATATGGAAAATCCCATTCCTACTAAACATCTAATATCCTAATTCTACTTGTACAAGAATTCTACAATTATGGTAATTATACAAAATAATTAACTACTTCTATTTTTGGTACACTAATTGGGGAAATCGTGTATATCGCTGGGATATACACGGTATATTCTATCAAGATGTCTAGAAGTAGTAAATAAATTTTCATAAAAATTCTCTACTTCTCTAATAATATCGGCTTGTTCGACACCCAATTTCCATTAGCCAACTAAAACCCTTTAATGCTATTACATTTATGCCTTTGAATAGTTTTCATGTGAAAATATGAGGTATTTTTATCCCCCCCTCTTGCAATGATAAAGCTTTAGATTTTTGTTTCCAATACGTTTCTTCGTCTTTGTAAGATTGTCCTAATTCCTTCCTGAGAATTCGATGTTTATGAAGAGCAAATTTATTAGGATCATTCTTAAGCTTTTCTATTTCATTTTTAATACCAATTATTCGCTTCTTCGAATTTTTTTCCCTCCTCTCAACCATGACATTAACGAGAACCGACACCTTTTTAATTTAAAATTAATTTGGGATTGTTCAAAGCCATCTACTTGTTCATGCCACGATCTTGCCAATAATTTATTCACTTGCATCTTTTTTACTCCACCTTTTATCAAAATAGAACTGCCCATTTTTCCTTACATGTGCCCAAGTTCAGTTTTTATTAAAAGTGCCGAATGTTCTGAAGCCTCCGTATTTAAAATGAGTTATTTGAGCCAAGTGAAAATCTAACTGCCACTCCGATGAAGCAATAGCCCTATCTAATCTCTCTTGAATAATACCATCATTTTTCCTGAAACACCGCCAAGTCCAGGGCTTCCCTTTAAAACCTAAATCCACTTCTCCTAAATTCCATATGAAATTCTTGAAATCAGAACGAATATATTTCTCTAGTTCTCCCTCCTAACTTTTTAGAGTTATCAATAATGTCAATAAAATTGCCAACAATAATCCAAAGAGGACACCAATTAGCCGATTTCATACTAAGTTCTTTCAGTTGTTCCCTACAAGTAACTCTATCAAGATTTAAATACAAAAAAAAATACACCAATATTTAGAATCAGTTGAAATATCATGCACCAATGTTTCGATATAAAATTGCAAAGTGTGAGATTGACATACCTGAATTTCATCATTTCAAAATAAGCTTAAGCCTCAGATAATCCAACACGGTACACAATAGTAGCATAAGGCATGCTAAGATGTCTTTGTATTCATTTAACAGTGATGTTCCTATTTTTAGTTTCACTAAGAAAATCATATTTGGGGAGTGGATACGCATTGTCTCCTTCAGAAAAGGAACTGCCAAAAATCCCCCCAAACCTCGACAGTTCCCTACCATAGCCCTCATTAGGGAGAGGGAAGTCATTTAGGGTTGGCCTCCCGCTCCACCATAGTTTTTTTCTTTTATGCTTCCATATCAGTAAATAAAACATTAGCACCCTTTCGCTTATCCCCTATATTTTGTGGACATTCTTCGTAACAACCTCATCGTAATTTTCATTAAAAACATTTATTTCCTTACCGTTATTCAAACCATCGTAACCACCAATTTGTCTGGCCATTTGTTTCAATTTTGTTTTCTCCCTTCATTATCTTTTTTATTTATTGATTGAAAATACTCATAATGTTTTTTCAAAGATTCAAACGCCAATGTTTGAGACGAGGCTTCAATAAATGAGGGAAGATTAGTAGTACATACATGGTCCTATTGTCCTTGAATAAGAGTGATTTTGTTATGGATTGATCATCGATTATGATAGCATGCGTTATGTTTTCTCTTCCCTTGTAATTGTGCTTCCTCTTCCAGATTTTGTAGATTCTTTGTGGTTCTTGCGACTTTTCTCTCCACTACCATTTCTAAGCATATATTTCTCCCCATATGATGCTTATCAATAGTGTTTATCCCTTGGCGCATTTGAAATTCTGATGAAAGAACATCAATATCTCGCTTTAACCTTGTCCCAAATTGATCACTGTTTAACATGCCTATTTGTATATCCTTGGCTCTTTAGGATGTTATTCTCCTTCACGTTACAATACTATCTTATTATTTCATCATAAAACATAATTAAGTGTTAACAGGAACATTAATTTGAGGAGAGTTTGCACATAACTTTTTTTTGTTTTGTTGAAGAAAATACATCTTGAAATCAAAATAAAACTGACGGATAAAAAAACACTTATACTTAGGATTTTCATTTGATCTATGTATGATTTCGATGAAATTGTAAAATCTTATTGCTTTTAAATTCTGAAAATGTAAGTGACAAAGAAAGTGTTTTCTTTGGATCCCATACCGCCAATACAAACAAAGGATGAGCAAATGTTGTGGTATAAATTTTGGGTTGGGATGACATGTTAACATACTTACCTGGACAGGTCAATGGGTGATCAATAAGGCCCATGGCCTAGGCCGGGTGATCTCTATTGCACTTTGGAGGGTGCTCGCCAAGGTCGGCCCAAGTGGTCGAGCCTACGCCATAATTTAGACAGCTTGGGGCCAGCGCTGCCCCTTGCAATTCTCGAGTCCAAACTTTGGGCCTCTCGCCCTATTTCAGTCTTATTGTGTCGGCCCAAGCGAACAATGAGTTCCACCATTCGTTAGAATCCAAATAGAGCATGAATTGATCAATTTTAATCTTGTATGTAAGAAGTTTTCAAAAAGAAATACTCTTTCCCAACTTGATAAACTTCATGATATTGTACTATTGGATTTTTTTATTGTTTGAGGAAATAAATTTACTGTTCTCGGCAATTTAATTTTAGATTTTCCTATTTCCCTTTAATGAAAAACTTATGTCCTATGTGAAATTATTACTTTTTATGAAGTCAAATAGTTTTTTTAAACTATAATTTTCACATATTTTAAAAGTAATTTAAATTATTTAGCTATATTGACTTGTAGAATTATCTGTGTCATTTTTAAATAGTAATTATATTTTAAGAAACTGAAGAATCTATAAATGAAATTGTAGTCAAATTAAGTATTTTGACTTTCGTATTCCGAACCTTTCTACATAAATTAGGATAGAAGGAATAAGCGTTATGTATATTTAAGATCACAAGTTTAAAAGCGTGCGTGAACTTTGAATAATTCCGCCACATCACGTATTGGACGCTTTCCATTTCTAGAATAATAGGGATGTGGTTGTTGATGTTGGAAACTCTAAGGGCAGGATAAAACATGTTCTTTGACGAGTCATAATGAAAGAACAATAGGTGAATGATGGATTTGGAAGAAAATTTGGGGAAAGAGGAGAAAAAATGGTGCACGGAAACCGAGGCAATGGGAGGAATATTTTGGGAGAAGTATTTGAGACCTAGACTTCGATACCATGAAAGAAATAATCCCATGATTATTATTATTGAATGAATATGTATATATACATGTTACAATCTCCAAATATGGAAAATCCCATTCCTACTAAACATCTAATATCCTAATTCTACTTGTACAAGAATTCTACAATTATGGTAATTATACAAAATAATTAACTACTTCTATTTTTGGTACACTAATTGGGGAAATCGTATATCAGTGGGATATACACGGTATATTCTATCAAGATGTCTAGAAGTAGTAAATAAATTTTCATAAAAATTCTCTACTTCTCTAATAATATCGGCTTGTTCTCGACACCCAATTTCCATTAGCCAACTAAAACCCTTTAATGCTATTACATTTATGCCTTTGAATAGTTTTCATGTGAAAATATGAGGTATTTTTATCCCCTCTTGCAATGATAAAGCTTTAGATTTTTGTTTCCAATACGTTTCTTCGCCTTTGTAAGATTGTCCTAATTCCTTCCCGAGAATTCGATGTTTATGAAGAGCAAATTTATTAGGATCATTCTTAAGCTTTTCTATTTCATTTTTAATACCAATTATTCGCTTCTTCGAATTTTTTTCCCTCCTCTCAACCATGACATTAACGAGAACCGACACCTTTTTAATTTAAAATTAATTTGGGATTGTTCAAAGCCATCTACTTGTTCATGCCACGAGCTTGCCAATAAGTTATTCACTTGCATCTTTTTACTCCACCTTTTATCAAAATAGAATCGCCCATTTTTCCTTACAGGCCCGAGTTCAGTATTTATTAAAAGTGCCGAATGATCTGAAGCCTCCGTATTTAAAATGAGTTATTTGAGCCAAGTGGAAATCTAACTGCCACTCCGATGAAGCAATAGCTCTATCTAATCTCTCTTGAATAATACCATCATTTTTCCTGAAACACCGCCAAGTCCAGGGCTTCCCTTTAAAACCTAAATCCACTTCTCCTAAATTCCATATGAAATTCTTGAAATCTGTAAACGAATATATTTCTCTAGTTCTACCTCCTAACTTTTTAGAGTTATCAATAATGTCAATAAAATTGCCAACAATAATCCAAAGAGGACACCAATTAGCCGATTTCATACTAAGTTCTTTCAGTTGTTCCCTACGAGTAACTCTATCAGTACTTAAATACAAAAAAAAATACACCAATATTTAGAATCAGTTGAAATATCATGCACCAATGTTTCGATATAAAATTGCAAAGTGTGAGATTGACATACCTGAATTTCATCATTTCAAAATAAGCTTAAGCCTCAGATAATCCAACACGGTACACAATAGTAGCATAAGGCATGCTAAGATGTCTTTGTATTCATTTAACAAAGGATGTTCCTATTTTTAGTTTCACTAAGAAAATCATATTTGGGGAGTGGATACGCATTGTCTCCTTCTAAAAGGAACTGTCAAAAATCCCCCAAACCTCGACAGCTCCCTACCATAGCCCTCATTAGGGAGAGGGAAGTCATTTAGGGTTGGCCTCCCGCTCCACCATAGTTTTTTCTTTTATGCTTCCATATCAAGAAATAAAACATTAGCACCCTTTCGCTTATCCCCTATATTTTGTGGACATTCTTCGTAACAACCTCATCGTAATTTTCATTAAAAACATTTATTTCCTTACCGTTATTCAAACCATCGTAACCACCAATTTGTCGGCCATTTGTTTCCAATTTTGTTTTCTCCCTTCATTATCTTTTTTATTTATTGATTGAAATTACTCATAATGTTTTTTCAAAGATTCAAACGCCAATGTTTGAGACGAGGCTTCAATAAATGAGGGAAGATTAGTAGTACATACATGGTCCTATTGTCCTTGAATAAGAGTGATTTTGTTATGGATTGATCATCGATTATGATAGCATGCGTTATGTTTTCTCTTACCTTGTAATTCTGCTTCCTCTTCCAGATTTTGTAGATTCTTTGTGGTTCTTGCGACTTTTCTCTCCACTACCATTTCTAAGCATATATTTCTCCCCATATGATGCTTATCAATAGTGTTTATCCCTTGGGCCATTTGAAATTGATGAAAGAACATGATTATCTCCGCTTTAACCTTGTCCCAAATTGATCACTGTTTAACATGCCTATTTGTATATCCTTGGCTCTTTAGGATGTTATTCTCCTTCACGTTACAATACTATCTTATTATTTCATCATAAAACATAATTAAGTGTTAACAGGAACATTAATTTGAGGAGAGTTTGCACATAACTTTTTTTTGTTTTGTTGAAGAAAATACATCTTGAAATCAAAATAAAACTGACGGATAAAAAAACACTTATACTTAGGATTTTCATTTGATCTATGTATGATTTCGATGAAATTGTAAAATCTTATTGCTTTTAAATTCTGAAAATGTAAGTGACAAAGAAAGTGTTTTCTCTTTGGATCCCATACCGGCCAATACAAACAAAGGATGAGCAAATGTTGTGGTATAAATTTTGGGTTGGGATGACATGTTAACATACTTACCTGGACAGGGTCAATGGGTGATCAATAAGGCCCCATGGCCTAGGCTGGTGATCTCTATTGCACTTTGGAGGGGTGCCTGCCTAAGGTCGGCCCAAGTGGTCGAGCCTACGTCATAATTTGTGACAGTTGGGGCCAGCGTTCGCGCGGCCCCTTGCAATTCTGAGTCCAAACTTTTGGGCCTCTGGCCCTATTTCGCCTTATTGTGTCGGCCCAAGCTTAACAATGAGTTCCACCATTCGTTAGAATCCAAATAGAGCATGAATTGATCAATTTTAATCTTGTATGTAAGAAGTTTTCAAAAAGAAATACTCTTTCCCAACTTGATAAACTTCATGATATTGTACTATTGGATTTTTTTATTGTTTGAGGAAATAAATTTACTGTTCTCGGCAATTGAATTTTAGATTTTCCTATTTCTCTTTTATGGAAGACTTATGTCCTATGTGAAATTATTACTTTTATGAAGTCAAATAGTTTTTAAACTATAATTTTCACATATTTTAAAAGTAATTTAAATTATTTAGCTATATTGACTTGTAGAATTATCTGTGTCATTTTTAAATAGTAATTATATTTTAAGAAACTGAAGAATCTATAAATGAAATTGTAGTCAAATTAAGTATTTTGACTTTCGTATTCCGAACCTTTCTACATAAATTAGGATAGAAGGAATAAGCGTTATGTATATTTAAGATCACAAGTTTAAAAGCGTGCGTGAACTTTGAATAATTCCGCTCACATCACGTATTGGACGTTTTCCATTTCTAGAATAATAGGGATGTGGTTGTTGATGTTGGAAACTCTAAGGGCAGGATAAAACATGTTCTTTGACGTAGTCATAATGAAAGAACAATAGGTGAATGATGGATTTGGAAGAAAATTTGGGGAAAGAGGAGAAAAATGGTGCACTGAAACCGAGGCAATGGGAGGAATATTTTGGGAGAAGTATTTGAGACCTAGACTTCTGATACCATGAAAGAAATAATCCCATGATTATTCTTATTGAATGAATATGTATATATACATGTTACAATCTCCAAATATGGAAAATCCCATTCCTACTAAACATCTAATATCCTAATTCTACTTGTACAAGAATTCTACAATTATGGTAATTATACAAAATAATTAACTACTTCTATTTTTGGTACACTAATTGGGAAAATCGTGTATATCGCTGGGATATACACGGTATATTCTATCAAGATGTCTAGAAGTAGTAAATAAATTTTCATAAAAATTCTCTACTTCTCTAATAATATCGGCTTGTTCTCGACACCCAATTTCCATTAGCCAACTAAAACCCTTTAATGCTATTACATTTATGCCTTTGAATAGTTTTCATGTGAAAATATGAGGTATTTTTATCCCCCCCTCTTGCAATGATAAAGCTTTAGATTTTTGTTTCCAATACGTTTCTTCGTCTTTGTAAGATTGTCCTAATTCCTTCCTGAGAATTCGATGTTTATGAAGAGCAAATTTATTAGGATCATTCTTAAGCTTTTCTATTTCATTTTTAATACCAATTATTCGCTTCTTCGAATTTTTTTCCCTCCTCTCAACCATGACATTAACGAGAACCGACACCTTTTTAATTTAAAATTAATTTGGGATTGTTCAATGCCATCTACTTGTTCATGCCCCGATCTTGCCAATAATTTATTCACTTGCATCTTTTTTACTCCACCTTTTATCAAAATAGAACTGCCCATTTTTCCTTACAGGCCCGAGTTCAGTATTTATTAAAAGTGCCGAATGATCTGAAGCCTCCGTATTTAAAATGAGTTATTTGAGCCAAGTGGAAATCTAACTGCCACTCCGATGAAGCAATAGCCCTATCTAATCTCTCTTGAATAATACCATCATTTTTCCTGAAACACCGCCAAGTCCAGGGCTTCCCTTTAAAACCTAAATCCACTTCTCCTAAATTCCATATGAAATTCTTGAAATCTGTAAACGAATATATTTCTCTAGTTCTACCTCCTAACTTTTTAGAGTTATCAATAATGTCAATAAAATTGCCAACAATAATCCAAAGAGGACACCAATTAGCCGATTTCATACTAAGTTCTTTCAGTTGTTCCCTACGAGTAACTCTATCAGTACTTAAATACAAAAAAAAATACACCAATATTTAGAATCAGCTCAAATATCATGCACCAATGTTTCGATATAAAATTGCAAAGTGTGAGATTGACATACCTGAATTTCATCATTTCAAAATAAGCTTAAGCCTCAGATAATCCAACACGGTACACAATAGTAGCATAAGGCATGCTAAGATGTCTTTGTATTCATTTAACAAAGTTGATGTTCCTATTTTTAGTTTCACTAAGAAAAATCATATTTGGGGAGTGGATACGCATTGTCTCCTTCTAAAAGGAACTGCCAAAAATCCCCCAAACCTCGACAGTTCCCTACCATAGCCCTCATTAGGGAGAGGGAAGTCATTTAGGTTGGCCTCCCGCTCCACCATAGTTTTTTCTTTTATGCTTCCATATCAGTAAATAAAACATTAGCACCCTTTCGTTTATCCCCTATATTTTGTGGACATTCTTCAGAACAACCTCATCAGAATTTTCATTAAAAACATTTATTTCCTTACCGTTATTCAAACCATCAGAACCACCAATTTGTCTGGCCATTCGTTTCCAATTTTGTTTTCTCCCTTCATTATCTTTTTTATTTATTGATTGAAATTACTCAGAATGTTTTTTCAAAGATTCAAACGCCAATGTTTGAGACGAGGCTTCAATAAATGAGGGAAGATTAGTAGTACATACATGGTCCTATTGTCCTTGAATAAGAGTGATTTTGTTATGGATTGATCATCGATTATGATAGCATGCGTTATGTTTTCTCTTACCTTGTAATTCTACTTCCTCTTCCAGATTTTGTAGATTGTTTGTGGTTCTTGCGACTTTTCTCTCCACTACCATTTCTAAGCATATATTTCTCCCCATATGATGCTTATCAATAGTGTTTATCCCTTGGCGCATTTGAAATTCTGATGAAAGAACATGATTATCTGCCTTTAACCTTGTCCCAAATTGATCACTGTTTAACATGCCTATTTGTATATCCTTGGCTCTTTAGGATGTTATTCTCCTTCACGTTACAATACTATCTTATTATTTCATCATAAAACATAATTAAGTGTTAACAGGAACATTAATTTGAGGAGAGTTTGCACATAACTTTTTTTGTTTTGTTGAAGAAAAAACATCTTGAAATCAAAATAAAACTGACGGATAAAAAAACACTTATACTTAGGATTTTCATTTGATCTATGTATGATTTTGATGAAATTGTAAAATCTTATTGCTTTTAAATTCTGAAAATGTAAGTGACAAAGAAAGTGTTTTCTCTTTGGATCCCATACCGGCCAATACAAACAAAGGATGAGCAAATGTTGTGGTATAAATTTTGGGTTGGGATGACATGTTAACATACTTACCTGGACAGGGTCAATGGGTGATCAATAAGGCCCATGGCCTAGGCTGGTGATCTCTATTGCACTTTGGAGGGGTGCCTGCCTAAGGTCGGCCCAAGTGGTCGAGCCTACGTCATAATTTGTGACAGTTGGGGCCAGCGTTCGCGCGGCCCCTTGCAATTCTGAGTCCAAACTTTTGGGCCTCTGGCCCTATTTCAGTCTTATTGTGTCGGCCCAAGCGAACAATGAGTTCCACCATTCGTTAGAATCCAAATAGAGCATGAATTGATCAATTTTAATCTTGTATGTAAGAAGTTTTCAAAAAGAAATACTCTTTCCCAACTTGATAAACTTCATGATATTGTACTATTGGATTTTTTTATTGTTTGAGGAAATAAATTTACTGTTCTCGGCAATTTAATTTTAGATTTTCCTATTTCCCTTTAATGAAAAACTTATGTCCTATGTGAAATTATTACTTTTTATGAAGTCAAATAGTTTTTTTAAACTATAATTTTCACATATTTTAAAAGTAATTTAAATTATTTAGCTATATTGACTTGTAGAATTATCTGTGTCATTTTTAAATAGTAATTATATTTTAGGAAATTTGACTTTCGTATTTCGAACCTTTCTACATAAATTAGGATAGAAGGAATAAGCGGTAACATTCCATACTTTCGGGTCACGTTTTGAATCGCTAAACGTACGTAAAATCTAGGCGTATGTAAATAGACCCGAGCGTTGGGAAAAAATATGTTATGTTTACGTATGCTAATAAAGAGTTTAGCATATAAAAGGATAAAATCCCGAAATAATTTTGGACACAACAAGTGTGACGACAGGGAGCGGAAATAAATTTGGTGCGTGCACAAAGAGGTTATGGACTAGTTTCATGTTACAAAATTATGACATTGAAGATATGAAGATTTTATAAGTTATGAAGATTTTTAAGTGATTTGGGATCACATAATTAATTATGGGTGTGATTGATAAATTATACGGAGGCAGGTCTCTTAGTTAATTAATTGGAGTGCAGTGCATGTGTCATCAAATTAAGTCCTCCATCGCCAAGATTGGCTAAGTGGAGGACATGATGATTAAGAATCATTCATTAATTACGTTGGGAATCCCTTGTAACATTCAGCAAATTTATGCAGCCCGGAAGTTTTGATCTTGTTGGCACAATTATTTACGAGATTGACCATAACGCTTACCAAAACGTGTTCTACAATGGAACTATTGAAGTGACTGAACCTGGTGGTCTTCTCAGTGTTGAGTATGTTTTCTTGTTTTGTCTTGGAGTTGCCCTCCTTGGCCTTCTTGGGTTCGGGATACGTGGTCAGATACAAAATCTCTCAAAGAAAACAAAGAGAGCACCAAAGGCAAAGGTTGAAGTTGGAACTCCAACAACTGATGCATCCATGGATGAATGGCTGCCGGGAACTGCATATACTCAATCGCAGTCCAACAAGCTGAAGAAGAAGAAGTGAATGGCTTGAACTGCTAGTTTTAGATGTACGAAGCAGTAGCAATTGAGTAAGAAAATCGTGATTACTTGACAGACTCCAACCCCTTTTGTAAAAAATTGAAGCCTCAATTTTAAGTTCAATTTTGAGTTATAAGCTTGGATTTGAGGTATGTTAAGGCAAATTATTTCTTTCTTTTGGCATGTTCCATGTAACGAAACATAACTGTGATATTGTTTCATAAATTGTTCTACTCTTAGAAGTTAAAAATATTCATGTTATTGATTCCTATGTTAAAAACATGTCTAAATATGTTCTGAAGTCCTTATTGAGACATAAGGAAAAGATGATGATATTTACAGTGTTAGCCGAAGGTACAAGAAAATTATGTCATTCAGGATATTTTATTGTGATTCATGCATTTTCATTTGCATTGCATTCATGTTTTACCCAATACCGTATATTGGGGACGGGAAACAGGAAACGCAGACCACCTGATCAGCTGGGATATGATAAATGATAAAGCATGTGTGTCTTAATGAAGGAAGATGCCTGATTAAGGGCCAATATATAAATATATGATTTGGAGGAAGATGCCCTTGTGTGGCCAGTATATATGTATTTACCACATTGTGCATGACATTTAGACATATTATGCCCACATAGGCCGACATGAAATGATGCTCACAGAGGTTGTTATGGTAAGGAAGATGCCCGAAGAGGCTGACATTTAGGCATACGTGTTAGGGCCCTCAGAGGCATTTACTGCTGGTCAGTTCTTTCTGTTTCAGTTGTTGTTATATCCCTGTTACGCTATTGTTCATGCCTGACATACTCTGTACATCAGTCGTACTGAAGTCCATTTTGTCGAGGGACGCTACGTTTCATGCCCGCATGTTCAGTTAAAGAGGGTGACGGTTCACGCTAGTAGGTTGCTAGTTCAGCTGATGTTGGAGCACTCTATTTGTTTCAAAGTTGCAGTTGGTCATGGTACAGTATTTTTGCATCCGCATACGGGTATGGCGGGGTCCCGTCCCGTCCTTGTGATGTCATGTATTCTTTAGAGGCTTGTAGACAGGTGTCCTATGGTTAGTTGTCATGTGTGGCCTTGTCGGCCTTAATATGGGTATGTATTTATGAAAAATTGGATTTCTGGTTAAGATTTTCTATAATTTTTCGGTAAATAATTGTGATTAGGTGTTGAATGTACGATTAGCGGTACCCGGTAGGCGGGATTCGGGTGCCCGTCGCGGCCCTCCGATTTGGGTCGTGACATAAGCGTTATGTATATTTAAGATCACAAGTTTCAAAAATTTTCATATATTTTTTAAACTTCGTAACGAGTTAAACTATATCACATAAACTAAAACAGAATACTCTTTTATTTTTACCGCTTCTTTAACCCAAAGCAAGAAACCTTAGTCTTTGAAATATTAGATCTTTTTACCGCACTCCATCCTAATTTATGTGACTGTTTTTTTGAAAAAAATACAAATTTCAAAACTAAATATAGAAAAATTATACTACTATTCTTTTTGGTACAACTTATATAAATAGGAACAGAAGGAGTACTTTTATTTTGAAGATGTACTCGACATGTGTACTATATAAACAAAATTAATTTAGCTTTAATATAGTCATAAGATGAGTATTTACTTAATTTCTATTAATGAAATTTAAGCACTCATGTTATATTTCTGTGTTTCAAATTTCCCTCTCAGCTCTTACATGAAAATGCGTCTCTAAATTTGTGCTCCAATGTACCTTTAATTTGTGTATTTACTACTACAATTTTATTTACACACTTATTAGAGAAAATTTATTGCCTCATAATGCAAGAGATGATTTAGAGGAATCAAAGAGATGGATGCATTGGATATCAGGACATTGAAGAATATCATTTGAATCAGTTGCTTGTGTAAGTTCTGAGCTCAATGCAGAAAGCTGACCAGTTGCATTAATGTTGAATCAGTTGCCTTGCCTTTTAATTTGAGTTATGGATTTGGCTGTGCTCCTATGTCAAGCTACTTTCATGATGTTCGTTTGTTTCTATCAGACTATGGCTTAAGATGAACCTTCGCCCAAAGGAGAGAAGATTAGCTTGTGCATTGAGGCTGAAGAAACGCAATGTTGCGATGGATACGAAGTCTGGATGATATACCAATTGGGTATTATGGGGTTGGATTTTGCAAGGTGAAACATCTAATTAGTATTGAACTGATCTACCCTTAAGGTTTATGATAACACAACTTTTGTTTCTTGATGTATAGCTCTTGTTCAATGTACCAATTCTCTATGAGCACACAATGGCTCATGTATGTTATTCCTTCAATACATGCACACTTAAACATTTTTTTTATACTTGTATTGTACCCTATGTAGGTTATTGCAAATATTAGGTTCTTGGATAATTATCTCTGGCATAACTCCATTTGTTCAAGTTTGCTAACAATATTATTGAAAACAGACCACGAGGTTCAGTATCGACCAAATGATAGAATTGTAACTTACACGAATTTAGTGTCGTTCATACACCTTTTGTCACTAAATAAATCACGGTTAAATGATGTATATTCTAACTTTAATTAGGTGGGGGGCCTGGCGCACCCCATCTATTCAGTTCCAAATTTTGTTTTGGCCTTTGCCTAGGTCTCTTCACTTAATAGTGCTCTTATTGCATGTGTACTCCAGATGTGGAGATATAAACTCATCGTTGGCCACTTTTGAGAATCTCAAAGTAAAATATGTTGTTTCGGGGATAGCAATAATCCTGGTCTTGGCTAGGGATGGCAACGGATCGGATCTGGATCGGATCCTACTAGATCCAGATCCAGATCCATTTTTCATACCTGGATCCAGAGCCATCGGGTCCATAAAAATCAGATCCAAATCCGGATCCATCGGGTCCACGGATCGGATCTGGATCCACATGAAAAAAAAATTGGCTTGCTAAGAATTTTTTTTTTGAACTGACAAATGATTTTTACTTAGCTAACAGTTTACTGTGTTTCAATTTTGAAATGTTCATATGAGATATTTAGTTCGTTGGCTCGTTTTGATTGTGAGCTATTAATTGAAAATGTTGGACAATGACAATAGTTGTGGAAAATGCTGACTAGTATTTCCACAATGCAGAACTTGCATGTGCTTGGAATCTTCACAAATGAAGTGAATATAATTTTAACTACTTGTCTATGGAGATGTTAGTCATTCACTAATATAACATTGATTTTATTATCGAAGCTACCTCTTTATTTTTTGGTTTTTGAGTTATCGCGGAGATAAATTAAACTTGTTTTGATAATTAAACTTGCAAGGATGTGCTTAGCAATTTTAAGAAAATACTTATAAAATTACATTCTAGGTTATGAATATATTTAATAAAAAATGGATCTACGGGTCGGATCTTGATAACGACTAGATTCTGAAATCTTAGGGATTCCCTTTAACCCCATTAACTCCTAAGATCTTAAATGGCTGAAACGGACGGAGATCAAGGAATTAGTTATTATTAGTTGGTCCGGCCCTTCCCCGGACCCCGCGCATAGCGGGAACTTAGTACACCGGGCTGTCCTTTCTGTCCCTATAAAATCCCCACTTCCCCGCGATTGTACCATATGATTTTCACATGATTACCTATAATTTCACGCTTATTCTCTATAAGCACGACCGTTAACATCACTGCTCTTCCGCAACATTCATCACCTGATCTGGAAGAATCAATAAGAATCTCTCTTGTTATTTGTGTTAATTTTTTACTGTTCATTTTCTCGTTGCTTCGTTACTCACATTAGCAAAGGATTAATATATTTGGATTAATTACGTTGCTTGTGACATCATTCAAACAAATTCAACTAATTGACCTTTTAACCAAATTTTAGGCTAAACAACCATATCTTGTTGAATCTGCACAGTGAGGCTTAGCCTCCGAAAAGAAAAAGAGGAAATTATAAGATATATAACACAAAAGACTTGGTTTCTCAGAAGGTCACTAAATTATCCTCATTGTAACACAAAAGTTACTCAACTATCGTCATTGTAACACAAAAGTCACTTAACTTTGTTTTGTAACCGAAAAGTCACTCAACTTTCATCTTTGTAACACAAAAATCACTCAACTCATTTTGGTAAACTTTTGCTGACGTAACATTTTTTAAAAAGTTAAATCCTTATTTAATATAAACTCACCCATTTTTACCATTTGGTGATCCGCCCCACTAAACCGATCCACTATCCAAATATTTATAACAAAACACTAAGGACTGAAATTTTATTAGAATTTTTTTTACTGGTAACGTGGTTGGATTCTCCTCCCTACTCAGGCCTTAAAGTTTTGCCTCAAGTTCATGTAGTTACTATGACACTACTGCTACTATTTGCAAGTAGTAACAGTTCTTCAAGAAAATTTTACATTTTGTTCACTAAATATACGCAAATCAACTAAGTCTAATTGTACCTTTGTTCTTCTTTTCATCTATGATGTATTCAAAATACAATTCCCTTGAGCAAGCATCTTGAATTTTACAAAGAATACCATAAGAAGTTGGTAGTGATTGCAGGGAAAGTAAATGGCACATCGATAATCAACGTTTCAAGTCACTTAGTTAATGCAGGAGCACGAAAGTAGTGATTTTGTTCAAAATCACTATATTAATCCTCTGCTCTACAAAATTTACACTATTGAGTTTTCAGACATCCTCATCAAGTCCTACATAAAATCCATTGGATAGCGGGTCAGGTTAGTAGGGCGGGTCGTTAAATGGTAAAAATGAGTTAGTTTATATTAAATAAGGATTTAACTTTTTAAAAAATGTTACGTTAGCAAAAGTTGACTAAAATGAATTGAGTGATTTTTGTGTTACAAAGACGAAAGTTGAGTGACTTTCCGGTTGCAAAACAAAGTTAAGTGACTTTTGTGTTACAATGACGATAGTTGTGTGAATTTTCAGTTACAAAACAAAGTTAAGTGACTTTTGTGTTACAATGGGGATAGTTGAGTGACTTTATGAGAAATCAACTCTAACAGAAAAAGATGGGTACTTTTTCTGATCAATATGCAAACCAAATTTTTTTCTGTTATCTCATATATATGATATAGCATGCAAAACGTTACTCCACTTTTATTGGTTAACTTAGAAAGTTGCTTTGGTTCAAGGAACAAAGTTTAGAAAGTTGCTTTGGTTCAAGGAATAAAGTTTAGGAAGTGCCATGTAATGATACAAACAGGAAATATGTCTGGGACAAGACACCAGTTAGAAAGGAATCTATGATTCCCCCCTTTGAATGTGATTTCTCCATACATTTCAACTTCCACTTACTATGAATTCTTCATGGAAACTGAATCTATTCATAATGCTTTTTGGATTTGATTATTCTATCACTAGCTGGCCTTTTTTATTTATGGATTTAGTTGTGCTCCAATCATGTTAAACTACTCTCATGATGGTCTCTTGTTGCTATCAGACTATGGATAAGATGAACCCTGATCTCAAAGGAGAGATTGAGAAGAAGTCAAACATTTATTATTGGGAAGAGCTAACTGCTTGAACGCTCTGTCAAGGAACCTACATCGTGTGTACATTTTCTTGTGGAGTAAGAAAATTAGTTGTTGAGTGCATTGAGGCTGAGAAATGCTGCGACGAACACAAAGTCTGTTAGACCTACACCAATTGGGTATGAAAGTGGTTAGTTTTGGAAGCCGACTGAGATAATAGTTGTAAATTGATCTACCCTCATGTTTTTTCATAGCAAGTCATATTTTGTTTCTTGCCTTTATAACTCTTGTTCGTTGTATTAATTCTCTATATGAGCTCAAAGTGGCTCATGTATGTTATTCATTCAATATATTCTCTATATGCTTACATTTGATAATAAGTCTTCTTGGGGAAAAAAGACAAGGCTCAATATCAGCCATATGATAGGGTGATAAGTTACCAGCATTCGATGTCATTCGTACTCCATTTTATCACTTAACTGTGGTTAAATGATATGCGTTCTCACTTTATTTTATTAACTGCTATGGTAAAATTACTTGATTTGGTGTAAACAACATTGACATACTTTTTTTTTGGCTGAAATTTCATCCTTGTCCGTTAATTCAATGTGAAACTCCTTTAGAAAGCTGAGAAAAGAGTTACTGTAATATTCTTTTTTCCCCTCTCGAGTCTCAGGAAAAAGACGGTGCATATGAAGCATGAAATTCTCAAGCCTAAACAAAATCATCTTGCAACAAAATTGTGTAATTGTTGCAGTGTCAACTTCTTGTCTTTCCTACACATATTTCAGATTGTCACTTTTTTCATCATCTCATACAGAAAATGCAGGCCTCTTGGGGAAATCTATGGTTAAATTTGCAATATTCTTTAACATATTAGAAACCTCCAACATTGTAGGCCCGTCCAATGGATCTTTTTGGTCACATAATAGTGCAATTTGCATGCATTTCAATAAGTTGCAAGATGATATTGTATCATCAAGTGAATCATCCATAAACTCCATGCCTTTACCATATCTCCACATCTCAAATGCCTGGATCATTATTAATTTTTAACATAGCAGAAAAGAAAGAAAAGTTAAATCAAAGTTTTGCATATGTATACCCTATTTACTATTCTTAAGAAATCAGAGAAAGCCATATAAAAAGAATAACGATAAACTCATTATATTTATTTATTGCATTGTTCCTTGCATTAATCATGTAAAGATATGGTCCATGTGCATAAATCAACTCGAAAAGCTTAGCTAACGAGGGAAGGATTGTCCAAGTTCATATAAGGAGACCCACTCTAACAATCCTCTTTCCTCCCCCCCTCCCCCTCCCCCCACTAGCACGCTCAGACTGCCAATTGGAGTGTGGACAATATAATATGAGGGTTTAATTAGGGTAGAAGGCTAGTAGGCAGTAGAGCGTTGTTTCATGTATCCTTCCATACTAGTATGGTAGTATTTTCTTTGTAGTTGATCGTCCTTTGATTTCTCTTATTTTCTATTGTCTCTTATGCTTCGATTATTGTATTTGTTTATGCATTTAAACTTTTTCATAATGCTTTTCTACAGTATTTTTCCATAATTTCTATAGTTTTTCAAAATAATAATTAATATTTAATTTTTTTCCTATAAACAACTGCATTTTATTACTTCATAATATGTTTCAACTGTTCGTAAGACGCCACTGCATCCTTTACAACCCAACATGGGAAATCAGAATTCCACGAAACCTTATCTATAAGGGAAATAGAGAATTTAGCTAGATTATGAGGTAGCTGATTCCAAGATGGCAGAAGATATCCTGAATGAAAGAAGCTTTTAACGACAGCAATAATATCAGTGGAGAGGATATCCCAATAGTCTACTTTCGTGATGGTCTTCTGTTGATATCAGATTATGGCAAAGATGACCCTTCTCAAAGGAAAGAGAAAAAAATACTTGGGACTAATTAAGTCTTATTAAAGCAAGTCATATTTTGTTTCTTGTTGTGTATAGCTCTTGTTTGTTATAGCACTTCCGCAATTGGATTGTATGTTATTCCTTTAATATATCCACATGATAACACCCCTAGGCTTTGTTTCAACAGAAATGGTAAGAACAGGATGCATCACGAGCTTGAATTTTGATATAAGCAAAAACTTGGGATTTAAATAGCGGGAGTAAACTTTCAGACTCATTATCCATCGAGTTTTGAACTGTGCGTTAGCTGACCCTCTAGAAGGAGAACTTTTTTTTATGTAAGTTGTACATTAAATTCAACGTGAAACTTATAAACTTTGCATAAGATGAGAAAAGGAGTTACAGAACTCTCTTTTTCCGCTGTTGTCTTCTGCCATGAACATGGCTTATAATAAAACAACAACAACAACATACCCAGTATAATCTCATCAGGTGGGGTCTGGGGAGGGTAGAATGTACGCAAACCTTACCTCTACCTTTTGACGGGTAGAGAGGTTGTTTCCGATAGACCCCCGGTTCAAGTAGAAATGAAAATGCTACAATAATAGTAATAGCAGCAAGAAAATATGATAACAAAGTGAAAGCAACAAACACGCATTGAACCAAAAAGAAATCCGCAAAAGGAAGAACTATAAGTAACGAAGCCAAGACCAAAATACTAAATAAAGAATGGAAAAATAATCTGAAAAAATAACAATAGTCGCTACCACCATATCATACGACCATAAAGTGCAAGACACAACCAATAATAAAATAAATCAAAAGAACAGAGACTCCAGCGTCGCCCTTGCGATGCACTGCTGCACGAGCCCGGCGCACCCCACCAGTTCATATTTAATTTTAACTCTGAATCAATCTTTGGTTTTGATTTAATCATTTTTTCTTAGTTTGAGGTAAACTTAATTTTTTTAACTGATTAAGCTAAAAGATTTACAAAAGTATATTCTAACCTTGGTTCAATCTCGCAGACCAAATCATGATATAAACTCTGTTGCACCTGTACTATAGTCTTGTTTTCTCCTCCTTTTGCCATGCACTTGGTGGTATCCTTTTAAGTTGGGAAGTAGTACTGTGCATAGTTTTGTGAGTGAAGAGTGATATTCTGTTTGTATGTAATTTTCTTTTGATCTGGTGTCAATGGAGATATCTTCTTGACCATGGACTGGCCTTTTCAATTTTCAAAGGTTTCCAAATTTTATTGACAATTTGACACCATGTCCAAATCATGAACTGCCAATATACTAATTTCTTGTTGGCAGAAGAAATAGTTTTAGCAGCTATATCAAGAAATACACAACAAAAATGACAGTATTAGCTTTGCTCTATTGTTTCTTTAGGCACAAAATGGTGCATATGAAACATGGAATTCTCAAACCTACAAGAATCCCACATCAAAATATAACAAAAGCCAAAAGGAGACAAGTAGCATAAAATAAGCAGGCCATGAACTAGGACAATCATACCTTTCTCGGCCTTTTGGGTAAGATCAAGTGTAGTATCTGTTCTTATCAGTTTCATATCAAATATGTAGGTCATCGGCCTACATGATATTAACTAAATTTTTTACGGGGGAGAGTCCGTTAAGGTAACTTGCTACTTGGGCTCTCAAGCATCGCCCATGCATTGCACTATTGCATGTGCCTGGCGCACCCCAACAAGTCTAGTCAAATTTTGTTGGGCCTTGGTCTATATTTAGCGGTATGGTTTCGGTTTGGCGGACGAAATTTGTAATTAAGTTTGTGAAAAAAGTCTTGAAATGAAATGTTTTATAAATCTAGAAAAATTATTATTGTGAGTTAGATATGATCTAATATTCATTGACAAAGTAGGGTATATTTAGTGTTTTTTATGAAAATGGGGAAAAATAAAAAGATTAAAAGAGAGAACGAGGATCATTTAGTTCTCTTCCAATAAATCGAAACTATATCGATACCGAATAGAAATTGAGATGATTGGACCGAATAGAAATTGAGATGATTGGACCGATTTTGAAAAGTCAAATCTTGATTATACATTAATAAAATAATAAAAAAAAGTGGTGCCATAGATATACATTTTTTAAAAATAATCGGACAATGCGAATCATTATATATATATATATATCAACTTGCAACCAATTGTATAATTATTTTAGTGCCAACTTCTTGTCCTTCCTACACATTTCAGGTTGTCACTTTTTTCATCATCTCTTACCGAAAATGCAGGCCTCTTGGGGAAATCTATGGCTAAATTTGCAATATTCTTTAATATATTAGAAACCTCCAACATTATAGGCCCGTCCAATGGATTTTTTGGTCACATAATAGTGCAATTTGCATGCATTTCAATAATTTGCAAGATGATATTGTATCATCAAGTGAATCATCCATAAACTCCATGCCTTTACCATATCTCCACATCTCAAATGCCTGGATCATTATTAATTTTTAACATAGCAAAACAGAAAGAAAAGTTAAATCAAAGTTTTGCATATGTATACCCTATTTACTATTCTTAAGAAATCAGAGAAAACCGTATAAAAAGAATAACAATAAACTCATTATATTTATTTATTGCATTGTTCCTTGCATTAAATCATGTAAATAATGGTCCATATGCATAAATCAACTCGAAAAGCTTAGCTAACGAGGGAAGGATTGTCCAAGTTCATATAAGGAGACCCATTGACACGCCCCGACTTTTCTCAAGTCTTTCTTTAGGATGTGATGGCACCTGGACAACTATCCCTTTCCAGGCTAACCATTTACTTCATTTTCTTCCTAAATTAGACAGGTATTTGCGGAAATAATGTATATAATAATCAATTTGAAGTTTACGAAGAACAATCTCATGTGGGGCATTCCCCGAGATAATAAAACGTAATTCTTTAAACAAACTTAGTCTAGAGTAACTTTCACCAAATCTGAAATAATGGATTGGTGGTACGATGAGGCTGCGGGACGATCGCTAGCCCTCTTGCGGAGCTTTTCCTCTATCGCGCCTTCCTGAAATATGTTAAATAAAAGAGTCAGCCCTACCATCCGGGGCTGAGTGGGAATCTCACCTTACAGTCCAAAGTAACCTCACAATATTTTTAATTACAATCACATTATAAGAAAATCATAAGCATGTTGAAATAAACAGATTACAACACTTTTATTAAATAAATCAATAAATATTCATGAGCAAAATTTTCTCCCCACTCGTCTTAAAAAAACAACTTAGTTTAATCAGTACTCCTGCTTTTTCCCATATAACATATTATACATTTGTTGCGGTACGTGCAACCCGGCCCAGTGCATTTATATATTTGTTGCGGTACGTGCAACCCGATCCAGTGCATTTATATATTTGTTGCGGTATGTGCAACCCGATCCAATGCATTTATATATATTTGTTGCGGTCCGTGCAACCCGATCCAATGTATTTATGTATTTGTTGCGGTTCGTGCAACCCGATCCAATGCACTTATTTGTTGCGGTCCGTGCAAACCGATCCAATGCACTTATTTATTTGTTTAAATTTGTCATATATTCAAAAGGCTCAAATAATATTTCCTTCCTTCAATATTTCGCCCTTTTCACTTGTAAGGGTTACAACTGTCAAACCGTAAGTTTGATTTATGCCCGTAAAGTCTCAAGTTGTCGAGGACATAGTAATCTAGAACTTTTGTTCATCACACACTTTCAAATTCCTTACTGATTTGTACATTTTTTTTTTACATTATACATTCTGCCCTTTCAGATTTCGGATAATCCGAGGAAAAAACTTTAAACAGTGCTAACTCTCAAACCGTAAGTCGGATTTATCCCCGTAAAGTCTCAAACTGTCGAGGACAGAATAATCTATAACTTTTATTCAGCACAATCTTTCATATGCTTTACCTAATTGTACAGTTTTTTTTTACGTTATACATTCTGCCCTTCTAGACTTCGGTTGATCCGAGGCAGAATGTTTAAACAGCGATAACTCTCAAACTATAAGTCGTATTTATCCCCGTAAAGTCTCAAACTGACCATAACAGAAAGATGTACAACTCTATAAAATTTCATCCAATTCTAACAAGTATAGCCCAGTATAACAGATTACAATTGCACAATCCAAACTAGTTATTAAACAATCATAAATTTCATGCTCATTCTTTCAATAACCGGATTATATTCTAACATGTATTGTAACTTAAAAATAAAGGATTTTACTAAGAATTTTGAGTGAGAAAACTCACCTTTGTTTCTTCGTAATTGCGAATGAACTTTAACTTCAACTTATCCTTCAACCAAACCTTTTTGGGACTCCTTAGTAGCTCTCTTTAATCTTTTTTCTTTTCTGAGTTTTTTTTCTAATTTTCTTGAATCTCCCTTTTTGTTGTATTGTATATTTGATGTATTGTATCGTGTGTGTGTGCGTGTGTGTAGTATTTGTAACCAAGTGCAGAAAGTGCCCATGATAAATGGGATGTGAGGGAGTTATGGGAAATGGAGGAGTTAAGGTGAGTGAGGTGTTGTGTCGTGTGTGTTGTGTTTTTTTTTTTTTGTAATTTTTACAGGTCTTTACATTCTCCCCTCCTTAAACAACATTCGTCCTCGAATGTGAGTAAGGTCATAACCTATACACATATACATGCAAACTGCACACACATGAAACACAACTTCCAAGACTTTACATTCTCCCCTCCTTAAACAACATTCGGCCTCGAATGTGAATAAGGTCGTAACACATGCACATAGACACACAAACTGCACATACATGAAACATAACTAAACACATTTTATTACCTTACTCAAACATGAAAGGATATTTGATTTTCATCGTGTCTTCGGCTTCCCAGGTTGCTTCTTTTGTGGAGTGATTTCCCCATAGGACCTTCACGGATACAATATCTTTATTCCTAAGACGTTTAATCTGTCTATCCAATATTTCTACCGGCATTTCTTCATATTGAAGCTCTTCATTCAGGACTATTTCTTGGGGTTGGAGGACGTGACTTGGATCATGCAAGTATTTTCGTAACATTGACAGATGAAACACCGGATGCACCGCTTCTAATTCTTGTGGAAGGGCTAGTTCGTAAGCCACATTTCCCACTCTTCGTAAGATCTCATATGGTCCAATAAACCTTGGGCTCAATTTTCCTTTCTTGCCAAATCGCATCACTCCCTTCATTGGATAGACTTTTAAAAACACTTTCTCCCCTTCTTGAAATTCGAGATCTCTTTTGCGATGATCCGCATAAGACTTATGGCGGCTATGAGCTGTCTTGATCCGCTCCCGAATTATCTGAACTTTATCGTTTGTTTCTTGAATGACTTCGGTCCGAACAATAGTGTTTCGCCCACCTCGAACCACCCAAGTGGAGACCTATATTTTGGCCCATACAATGCTTCGAACGGAGCCATATGTATACTAGCATGAAAACTGTTGTTGTAGGCGAACTCAATTAGACATAGATGGTCCAACCAGTTGCCCTGGAAGTCCAACACACAAGACCGCAGCATGTCCTCCAATGTTTGAATTATTCGTTCAGCTTGTCCGTCGATTTTCGGATGGAAAGTCGTACTCAACTTGACCTTTGTCCCGAGGCCCTGCTGGAAACTTTGCCAAAAGTGTGAGGTGAACTGGGAACCCCTATCGGAAATAATTTGCAATGGAATCCCGTGTAACCTCACTATTTCTTTCAAATAAATTTATGCATACTGTGGTGCCCGATATGTAGTCTTGACTGGTAGGAAATGGGCTGACTTTGTAAGTCGATCTACAATCACCCATATAGAATCATAACCTTCTCGTGTTTTTGGTAGACCGGTCACAAAATCCATATGAATCGCCTCCCATTTCCACATGGGGACGCCAATGTCCTGAAGTAGGCCGCCGGGTTTTTGATGTTCGTCTTTCACCTGTTGACACGTAAGACATCTTCCGACAAACTCTGCAACATCTCTCTTCATTCCTTTCCACGAGTAATTTGCCTTGAGATCATAATACATTTTCGTTGATCCTGGATGAATGGAATACCTGGTATTGTGACCTTCGTCTAAGATCCTTCTTCTAATATCCCTTACCTTAGGAACACATAACCTACCCTTATACCGAAGGGTACTATCATTTCCTCCTAATGTAAATTGTGAAGGTTTTCCTTGTTGAATCCTCTCCCGAAACCTAACAAATTCCATATCCTCAAACTGACTATCTTTTATTTTTGAAGTTAAGGCAGACTGCGAGGTATCACGTACCACCACCCTACCTTCACCGACCTCAGTTAAACTAATCCCGAGGTTCCCCAATTTTTGTACTGCACGAACAATACCTCTCTTTTGTACTGCCAAGTGGGCCAAACTGCCCATTGATCTCCTACTGAGTGCATCAGCCACCATGTTAGCTTTTCCAGGATGGTAAAGAATGCTAAGTTCATAATCCTTAAGTAACTCTAACCATCTTCTTTGTCGGAGATTCAAATCATTTTGCGTGGTTATGTACTGCAAACTCTTATGATCTGTAAATATATCTACATGCACCCCATACAAATAGTGTCTCCATATTCGTAAGGCAAACACTACCGCGGCCAATTCCAAGTCATGAGTTGGATAATTCTTCTCATGTATCTTCAATTGTCGAGATGCATACGCAATAACTTTTCCAAATTGCATCAAGACACATCCTAACCCAACCCTAGAGGCATCACAATAGACTGTGAACCCTTCTTGTCCCGATGGTAAGGTTAGGACTGGTGCAGTAGTCAACAACTCCTTCAGTTTCTGAAAACTTGTTTCACATGCATCTGACCACTGGTACTTAATCGCTTTTTGAGTCAATCGGGTCAAGGGAGCAACAAGACTAGAAAAGCCTTCTACAAATCTTCTATAATACCCAGCCAAACCCAAGAAAATCCTAACTTCTGTCGGAGTGATAGGTTTTGGCCACTTCTTCACTGCCTCTATCTTTTGGGGGTCTACCATAATTCCATCCCTTGACACAACATGGCCCAAGAAGGCTACTTTTTCCAACCAAAATTCACACGTTGAAAATTTAGCGTACAGTCTCTCTTGTTTCAAGGTTTGAAGCACTACCCTTAGATGTTCTTCATGTTCTTCAACACTCTTGATGTAAATTAGGATATCATCTATGAATACAATCACGAACAAATCTAAGAATGGTTTGAAGATTCTATTCATGAGATCCATAAAAGCTGCTAGAGCATTGGTTAACCCAAAAGACATGACCAAGAACTCATAATGACCATATCGGGTTCTAAACGCTGTTTTGGATATATCATCCGAATTTATTTTCAGCTGGTGATATCCCGAACGAAGATCAATCTTGGAAAAATAACTAGCTCCTTGAAGTTGGTCAAAAAGATTATCGATTCTTGGTAATGGGTATCAGTTCTTGATCGTGACCTTATTGAGTTGTCGATAATCCATGTACATTCGGAGCGATCCATCTTTCTTCTTCACAAAAAGGACTGGTGCACCCCAGTGGGAAACACTAGGCCTTATAAAACCTTTATCCAGAAGATCCTTCAACTGTTCTTTTAACTCTCTCAATTCAGCTGGGGCCATTCGATAAGGAGGAATAGAAATAGGTCTTGTACCCGGAATTAACTCTATAGCGAACTCCACTTCTCTATCCGGAGGAAGGCCTGGAAGATCTTCAGGAAAAACCTCCAGAAAAATTCAAACAATAGGGACATCTTGCACCGCTGGGGATTCTTTTTGGGTATCTACTATATTAGCCAGATATGCGTACTCCACTTTGTGACTTCTTAATAACTTTTGAGCCCTAAGATAGGAAATAAGCTGACGTGAGGATATTCCAATCTTACCCTTTATAACAACTTCTGGTTCCCCAGGAAAAACATGGCATAACATGCTGACAACCAATCCATACCCAAAATGATGTCAAAATCTACCATATCAAGTAGTACTAGATTTACTATTGTTCCTCTGCCATTCACTTCTAATGAGAAATTTTTAACTACTCGAGAGGCCCAAACTGAGGCCCCTACGGGTGTCATAACCTCAAAAAGTTCACTTAAACAGGAAGGTTCTACATGTAAATTCTTAGCAAAACCCATTGACACATATGAAAATGTAGAGCCGGGATCGTATAATACAAATGCAGGAATACTCGAGACCAGCAAAATACCTGTGACCACCGCATTAGACGCCTCCGCCTTATTCTTCTGGGGCAAAGCATAGAGCCGATTAGAATTGTTGGTCTGTTGACCTCCCTGACCCTGTCGGGACTGGTTTCCCTGATTTCCCTTGTAGGCGGTTATGGTTGCTTCTGACCTCCCATGAGAAAATTGAGTTTGGACTCTCCTCTTGCAATCCCTGGCATGGTGGCCTGGTTCTCCACAGTTGTAACATCCTTTTGGTGAGAACCAATATTCTTCAATATGTTTCTTCTGACAAACCTTACAAACCGGGTTGTCACCTTTTGTGTTAGGGCCGGTGGCCTTGACCTTACCACCTTGATGATTGACCCATCTATACCCATAAGGCCTGAAATGAGACTGGCCTACTGACTGGTTCGGTTTTGACGAACCCATGCTGCCCTCTTGCCTCAGGTTCTGATTCTGATTAAAGGATCCTAACGATTGAAGCCTCTTGTGCAAATACTCTATTTTTGCTTTAGCAAAACTTTCTTCCTTCATAGCCATGTCGACGACCTAAAGATAGGTCCGATCATTGGCTAATGCCACTACCTTCTCCGCCAGGTTTGGGTTTAAACCCTCAACAAATCTTTTGACCTTCGCCCTTTCTGTAGGAACGACATGTGTGTTGTATGCTGACAATCTCACGAACTGCCTATCATATTCTTGCACACTGCGGTCCCCTTGCTTTAACTGTTCAAATTCCCATCTGAGCGCATCTTTGCGCGTATTAGGCATGAATTTTTCAATGAATGCAGCCCTGAACTCCCCTCACGTCACTGGTGGTGACATCGGGGGACGATTTCTTCTAAAATTCCTCCACCACACCCCTGCATCATCCACTAAACGTGCACTCGCCAAATTAACGCCATACGTCTCCACACATCCTAGGGTAAACATTAGATCTTCTACCTCGTCGAGGAACACTATCGGGTCAGACTTGGAGTCCTTCCTTGAGCAGATAGGTTCCCTTCTTCTCAAAAAATTCGCCCATAGCCTATCCGGGACTGCCTGAGCTTCTACATTTTCGGCTAGTGGTGCAGTCACAACTGTTTCCTGGGCAGACAGGTTTTGGGTTCGGATTGAGACACCAGGTGTAGGTTGAACCATTCGTGGAACTGCTGATGTCATCAACATTATAAGTCTATCCAACTTTTGTCCTACCGTTTCCTAAGATGTTTGGCTCTCATTTTCTTCCACATTTTCCACGATATCTTCAGACATTGCTACCTCAACTGGAGGTATAGGAGGTTCGTAGTGAACCTCCTCTTCAACCCTTGGTTCCTGTATCGGGACTCTTTGGGGTTGCCATTGTCTCCTCCCTCTTCCCCGAGTAGTTCTAGTCGACCTGCGCACCACTGGTATTTGTGCATTTTCCATTTTTTTCTGTAAATACAACACATCCATATTTTAGAAGGCAGTATGTCTACTTTTAATTCCTCAAAATCTTCTTATACTTCATAAGCATGCAACACCACAATATGCAAATTGAATATTCTTTCTTTCTTGCATTCATAACACTTCATTCATCATATTCAAAAAAAATAAAATATATATATATATATATATATATATGCCATGACATTACAATAAATCACATCAGATCATTCTCTGCCACCCACTATAGCTCTCTCACTCAAACATGCACCTACTACAACACGTTCTAAAGGGCTTAACCGCATGATTCGCCTATTCTGCAGGTTGGCATTCAACTCCCTGTGAACCTTCTTTCTTGCTTCCCTTTCCATATCACTCATTCTATCCCTTACTCCTCTTACCTGGCATAGAAATTTGGACAAGGAATCTTCTGTAATATCTCCTCTTAGCATCCTTGCCCCTCTGAATGAGGAATGGATATTTTCCGTGACAGAGTTGACTATTATCTGTAATATGACCCCAATTGAGATGTTGAAGAAGGTCGGGTCGTATGAATGCCTCTTCTGTCTAGCCCTAAGCAAATACGTACAAAGTACGATTGTGTCGTCTATATACTCATCAAAATCGTCTCTCGAGTCCATCTTACAGTGCATGAATTTCTTCTGCGCTCTCATTGCCCTTTCCTGTTTCATGCGCACTTCCTTCTTTGTTGGAGCTCGTCTTATAACCACCATCTACAAAATACTAGTTTATCGTTGTACAATCTCCTTCCCCAAGACCCTTTTAAAGAGGTAGTACAAGAACCAAGTCTTTAAAAAGATTCAAGATAAGCACGAGAAGAGTATGAAAGAAGGGAAACTGTTTAGGATGTTATTCCGTTCACTTATTACTAAGGTGGCGCGCACACCGTCGCAATAAGTAATCGTTCCAACACCCAACTCAAAGAAAGTTCCTATCATATCTTAACCTGGTTTAGCTTTGATACCAACTTGTCACGCCCCGACTTTTCTCAAGTCTTTCTTTAGGACGTGATGGCACCTGGACAACTATCCCTTTCCAGGTGAACCATTTACTTCATTTTCTTCCTAAATTAGACAGGTATTTGCGGAAATAATATATATAATAATCAATTTGAAGTTTACGAAGAACAATCTCATGTGGGGCATTCCCCGAGATAATAAAACTTAATTCTTTAAACAAACTTAGTCTAGAGTAACTTTCACCAAATTTGAAATAATGGATTGGTGGTACGATGAGGCTTCGGGATGATCGCTAGCCCTCTTGTGGAGCTTTTCCTCTATTGCGCCTTCCTGAAATATGTTAAATAAAAAAGTCAGCCCTACCATCCGGGGCTGAGTGGGAATCTCACCTTACAGTCCAAAGTAACCTCACAATATTTTTAATTACAATCACATTATACGAAAATCATAAACATGTTCAAATAAACAGATTACAACCCTTTTATTAAATAAATCAATAAATATTCACGAGCAAAATTTTCTCCCCACTCGTCTTAAAAAAAACAACTTAGTTTAATCAATACTCCTGCTTTTTCCCATATAACATATTATACATTTGTTGCGGTACGTGCAATCCGGTCCAGTGCATTTATATATTTGTTGCGGTACGTGCAACCCGATTCAGTGGATTTATATATTTGTTGCGGTACGTGCAACCCGATCCAATGCATTTATATATATTTGTTGTGGTCCGTGCAACCCGATCCAATGCATTTATGTATTTATTGCGGTCCGTGCAACCCGATCCAATGCACTTATTTGTTGCGGTCCGTGAAACCCGATCCAATGCACTTATTTATTTGTTTAAATATGTCATATATTCAAAAGGCTCAAATAATATCTCCTTCCTTCAATATTTCGCCCTTTTCACTTGTAAGGGTTACAACTCTCAAACCGTAAGTTGGATTTATGCCCGTAAAGTCTCAAGTTGTCGAGGACATAGTAATCTAGAACTTTTGTTCATCACACACTTTCAAATTCCTTACTGATTTGTACATTTTTTTTTTACATTATACATTCTGCCCTTTCAGATTTCGGTTAATCCAAGCCAAAAACTTTAAACAGTGCTAACTCTCAAACCGTAAGTCGGATTTATCCCCGTAAAGTCTCAAACTGTCGAGGACAGAATAATCTATAACTTTTATTCAGCACAATCTTTCATATGCTTTACCTAATTGTACAGTTTTTTTTTTACGTTATACATTCTGCCCTTCCAGACTTCGATTGATCCGAGGAAGAATGTTTAAAGAGCGATAACTCTCAAACCGTAAGTCGGATTTATCCCAGTAAAGTCTCAAACTGACCGTAACAGAAAGATGTACAACTCTGTAAAATTTCATCCAATTATAACAAGTATAGCCCAGTATAACATATTACAATTGCATAATCCAAACTAGTTATTAAACAATCATAAATTTCATGCTCATTCTTTCAATAACCGGATTATATTCTAACATGTATTGTAACTTAAAAATAAAGGATTTTACTAAGAACTTTGAGTGAGAAAACTCACCTTTGTTGCTTCGTAGTGGCGAATGAACTTTAACTTCAACTTATCCTTCAACCAAACCTTTTTGAGACTCCTTAGTAGCTCTCTTTAATCTCTTTTTTTTTCTTTTCTGAGTTTTGTTTCTGATTTTCTTGAATCTCCCTTTTTGTTGTATTGTATATTTGATGTGTTGTATCGTGTGTGTGTGTGTGTGTAGTATTTGTAACCAAGTGCAGAAAGTGCCCATGATAAATGGGATGAATGGGAGTTATGGGAAATGGAGTAGTTAAGGTGAGTGAGGTGTTGTGTCGGGTGTGTGTTTTTTTTTTATATTTTTACAGGACTTTACACCCACTCTAACAATCCTCTTTCCTCCTCCCCCCCTCCACCCACAAGCACGCTCAGACTGCCAATTGGAGAGTGGATAATATAATATGAGGGTTCGATTAGGGTAGAAGGCTAGTAGGCAGTAGAGCGTTGTCTCGTGTATCCTTCCATACTAGTAGGGTAGTATTTTCTTTGTAGTTGATCGTCCTTTGATTCCTCTTATTGTCTGTTTCCTCTTATGCTTTGATTATTGTATTACTTTATGCATTTAAACTTTTTCATAATGCATTTCTACAGTATTTTTCCATAATTTCTATAGTTTTTCGAACCAATATTTAATATTTAATTTTTTTCCAGTAAACAAATGCATTTTATTACTTCATAATATGTTTCAACTGTTCGTAAGACGCCATTGCATCCTTTACAACCCAACATGGGAAATCAGAATTCCACGAAACCTTATCTATAAGGGAAATAGAGAATTTAGCTAGATTATGAACTAGCTGATTCCAAAATGGAAAAAGATATCCTGAATGAAAGAAGCTTTTAATGGCAGCAATAATATCAGTGGAGAGGATATCCCAATAGTCTACTTTCGTGATGGACTCTTGTTGACATCAGATTATGGCAAAGATGACCCTTCTCAAAGGAGAGAGAAAAAAAATACTTGTGAATTGATTGGGAATAATTAAGTTTTATCAAAGCAAGTCGTATTATGTTTCTTGTTGTGTATAGCTCTTATTCGTTATAGCACTTCCCCAATTGGCTTGTATGTTATTCCTTTAATATATGCACATGAATACACCCCCAGGCTTTGTTTCAACAGAAATGGTAAGAACACGATGCATCGCGAGCTTGAATTGTGATATAAGCAAAAACTTGGGATTTAAATAGCAGGAGTAAACTTTCAGACTCATTATCCATCGAGTTTTGAACTGTGCGATAGCTGACCTTGTAGAAGGAGAACTTTTTTTTTAATGTAATTGTCCAGTAAATTCAACATGAAACTTATAAACTTTGCATAAGGTGAGAAAAGGAGTTACAGAACTCTCTTTTTCCGTTGTTGTCTTCTGCCATGAACATGGATTATAATAAAACAACAACAACAACATACCCAGTATAATCTCATCAGGTGGGGTCTGGGGAGGGTATAGTGTACGCAGACCTTATCACTACCTTTTTACGGGTAGAGAGGTTGTTTCCGATAGACCCCCGGTTCAAGTAGAAATGAAAATGCAACAATAATAAAAAATAGTAATAGCAGCAAGAAAATATGATAACAAAGTGAAAGCAACAAGCACGCATTGAACCAAAAAGTAATCTGCAAAAGGAAGAACTATAAGTAACGAAGCCAAGACCAAAATACTAAATAAAGAATGGCAAAATAATCTGAAAAAAAATAACAATAGTCGCTACCACCATATCATACGACCAAGAAGTGCAAGACACAACCAATAATAAAATAAATCAAAAGAACAGAGACTCCAGCGTCGCCCTTGCGATGCACTGCTGCACGAGCCCGGCGCACACCACCAGTTCATATTTAATTTTAACTCTGAATCATTCTTTGGTTTTGATTTAATCATTTTTTTCATAGTTTGAGGTAAACTCAATTTTTTTAACTGATTAAGCTAAAAGATTTTCAAAACTATATTCTCACCTTCGTTCAATCTCGCAGACCAAATCATGATATAAACTCTGTTGCACCTGTACTATAGTCTTGTTTTCTCCTCCTTTTGCCATGCACTTGGTGGTATCCTTTTAAGTTGGGAAGTAGTACTGTTCATAGTTTTGTGAGTGAAGAATGATATTCTGTTTGTATGTATGTAATTTTCTTTTTATCTGGTGCCAATTGAGATATCTTCTCGACCATGGACTGGCCTTTTCAATTTTCAAAGGTTTCCAGATTTTATTGACAATTTGACACCATGTCCAAATCATGAACTGCCAATATACTAATTTCTTGTTGGCAGAAGAAATAGTTTTAGCAGCTATATCAAGAAATACACAACAAAAATGACAGTATTAGCTTTGCTCTATTGTTTCTTTAGGCACAAAATGGTGCATATGAAACATGGAATTCTCAAACCTACAAGATTCCCACATCAAAATATAACAAAAGCCAAAAGGAGACAAGCAGCATAAAATAAGTAGGCCGTGAACTAGGACAATCATACCTTTCTCGGCCTTTTGGCTAAGATCAAGTGTAGTATCTGTTCTTATCAGTTTAATAACTGATATGTAGGTCATCGGCCTACACGATATTAACTAAATATTTTAAGGGGGAGAGTCCGTTAAGGTAGCTTGCTACTTGGGCTCTCAAGCATCGCCCATGCATTGCACTATTGCATGTGCCTGGCGCACCCCAACAAGTCTAGTCAAATTTTGATGGGCCTTGCTCTATATTTAGCGGTATGGTTTCGGTTTGGCGAACGAAATTTGTAATTAAGTTTGTGAAAAAAGTCTTCAAATGAAATGTTTTATAAATCTAGAAAAATTATTATTGTGAGTTAGATATGATCTAATTTTCATTGACAAAGTAGGGTATATTTAGTGTTTTTTATGAAAATGGGGCAAAATAAAAAGATTAAAAGAGAGAACGGGGAACATTTAGTTCTCTTCCAATAAATCGAAACTATATCGATACCGAATGGAAATTGAGATGATTGGACCGATTTTGGAAAGTCAAATCTTGATTATACATTAATAAAATAAAAAACAAAGTGGTGCCATAGATATACATTTTTAAAAAATAATCGGACAAAGCGAATCATTATATATATATATATATAAATATCATCTTGCAACCAATTGTATAATTGTTTTAGTGCCAACTTCTTGTCTTTCCTACACATTTCAGATTGTCACTTTTTTCATCATCTCTTACCGAAAATGCAGGCCTCTTGGGGAAATCTACGACTAAATTTGCAATATTCTTTAATATATTAGAAACCTCCAACATTGTAGGCCCGTCCAATGGATTTTTGGTCACATAATAGTGCAATTTGCATGCATTTCAATAATTTGCAAGATGATATTGTATCATCAAGTGAATCATCCATAAACTCCAAGCCTTTACCATATCCCCACATCTCAAATGCCTGGATCATTATTAATTTTTAACATAGCAGAAAAGAAAGAAAAGTTAAATCAAAGTTTTGCATATGTATACCCTATTTACTATTCTTAAGAAATCAGAGAAAGCCGTATAAAAAGAATAACGATAAACTCATTATATTTATTTATTGCATTGTTCCTTGCATTAAATCATGTAAAGATATGGTCCATATGCATAAATCAACTCGAAAAGCGTAGCTAACGAGCGAAGGATTGTCCAAGTTCATATAAGGAGACCCACTCTAACAATCCTCTTTCCTCCTCCCCCCTCCTCCCACAAGCACGCTCAGACTGCCAATTGGAGAGTGGACAATATAATAAGAGGGTTCGATTAGGGTAGAAGGCTAGTAGGAAGTAGAGCGTTGTCTCGTGTATCCTTCCATACTAGTAGGGTAGTATTTTCTTTGTAGTTGATCGTCCTTTGATTCCTCTTATTGTCTGTTTCCTCTTATGCTTCGATTATTGTATTACTTTATGCATTTAAACTTTTTCATAATGCATTTCTACAGTATTTTTCCATAATTTCTATAGTTTTTCGAACAAATATTTAATATTTAATTTTTTTCCAGTAAACAAATGCATTTTATTACTTCATAATATGTTTCAACTGTTCGTAAGACGCCATTGCATCCTTTAAAACCCAACATGGGAAATCAGAATTCCACGAAACCTTATCTATAAGGGAAATAGAGAATTTAGCTAGATTATGAACTAGCTGATTCCAAAATGGCAAAAGATATCCTGAATGAAAGAAGCTTTTAATGGCAGCAATAATATCAGTGGAGAGGATATCCCAATAGTCTACTTTTGTGATGAACTCTTGTTGACATCAGATTATGGCAAAGATGACCCTTCTCAAAGGAGAGAGAAAAAAAATACTTGTGAATTGATTGGGAATAATTAAGTTTTATCAAAGCAAGTCGTATTCTGTTTCTTGTTGTGTATAGCTCTTGTTCGTTATTGCACTTCCCCAATTGGCTTGTATGTTATTCCTTTAATATATGCACATGAATACACCCACAGGCTTTGTTTCAACAGAAATGGTAAGAAAATGATGCATCGCGAGCTTGAATTGTGATATAAGCAAAAACTTGGGATTTAAACAGCGGGAGTAAACTTTCAGACTCATTATCCATCGAGTTTTGAACTCTGCGTTAGTTGACACTCTAGAAGGAGAACTTTTTTTTTTATGTAAGTTGTCCATTAAATTCAATGTGAAACTTATAAACTTTGCATAAGGTGAGAAAAGGAGTTACAGAACTCTCTTTTTCTGCTGTTGTCTTCTGCCATGAACATGGCTTATAATAAAACAACAACAACAACATACCCAGTATAATCTCATCAGGTGGGGTCTGGGGAGGATATAGTGTACGCAGACCTTACCTCTACCTTTTGACAGGTAGAGAGGTTGTTTCCGATCGACCCCCGGTTCAAGTAGAAATGAAAATACAACAATAATAATAAATAGTAATAGCACCAAGAAAATATGATAACAAAGTGAAGGCAACAAGCACGCATTGAACCAAAAAGCAATCCGCAAAAGGAAGAACTATAAGTAACGAAGCCAAGACCAAAATACTAAATAAAGAATGGCAAAATAATCTGAAAAAAATAACAATAATCGCTACCACCATATAATACGACTATGAAGTGCAAGACACAACCAATAATAAAATAAATCAAAAGAACAGAGACTCCAGCGTCGCCCTAGCGATGCACTGCTGCACGAGCCCGGCACACCCCACCAGTTCATACTTAATTTTAATACTGAATCATTCTTTGGTTTTGATTTAATCATTTTTTTCTTAGTTTGAGGTAAACTCAATTTTTTAACTGATTAAGCTAAAAGATTTGCAAAACTATATTCTAACCTTGGTTCAATCTCGCAGACCAAATTATGATATAAACTCTGTTGCACCTGTACTATAGTCTTGTTTTCTCCTCCTTTTGCCATGCACTTGGTGGTATCCTTTTAAGTTGGGAAGTAGTATTGTGCAAAGTTTTGTGAGTGAAGAGTGATATTCTGTTTGTATGTAATTTTATTTTGATCTGGTGTCAATGGAGATATCTTCTCGACCATGGACTGGCCTTTTCAATTTTCAAAGGTTTCCAGATTTTATTGACAATTTGACACCATGTCCAAATCATGAACTGCCAATATACTAATTTCTTGTTGGCAGAAGAAATAGTTTTAGCAGCTATATCAAGAAATACACAACAAAAATGACAGTATTAGCTTTGCTCTATTGTTTCTTTAGGTACAAAATGGTGCACATGAAACATGGAATTCTAAAACCTACAAGATTCCCACATCAATATATAACAAAAGCCAAAAGGAGACAAGTAGCATAAAATAAGTAGGCCGTGAACTAGGACATTCATACCTTTCTCGGCCTTTTGGCTAAGATCAAGTGTAGTATCTGTTCTTATCAGTTTAATATCTGATATGTAGGTCATCGCCCTACACGATATTAACTAAATTTTTAAAGGGGGAGAGTCCGTTAAGGTAGCTTGCTACTTGGGATCTCAAGCATCGCCCATGCATTGCACTATTGCATGTGTCTGGCGCACCCCAACAAGTCTAGTCAAATTTTGTTGGACCTTGGTCTATATTTAGCGGTATGGTTTCGGTTTGGCGGATGAAATTTGTAATTAAGTTTGTGAAAAAAGTCTTGAAATGAAATGTTTTATAAATCTAGAAAAATTATTATTGAGAGTTAGATATGATCTAATTTTCATTGACAAAGTAGGGTATATTTAGTGATTTTTATGAAAATGGGGAAAAATAAAAATATTAAAAGAGAGAACGAGGAACATTTAGTTCTCTTCCATTAAATCGAAACTATATCGATACCGAATAGAAATTGAGATGATTCGACCGATTTTGGAAAGTCAAATCTTGATTATACATTAATAAAATAATAAAAAAAGTGGTGCCATAGATATACATTTTTAAAAAATAATCGGACAAAGGGAATCATTATATATATATATATATATATATATATATAAATATATATATATATCATCTTACAACCAATTGTATAATTGTTTTAGTGCCAACTTCTTGTCTTTCCTACACATTTCAGATTGTCACTTTTTTCATCATCTCTTACCGAAAATGCAGGCCTCTTGGGGAAATCTACGGCTAAATTTGCAATATTCTTTAACATATTAGAAACCTCCAACATTGTAGGCCCGTCCAATGGATTTTTGGTCACATAATAGTGCAATTTGCATGCATTTCAATAATTTGCAAGATGATATTGTATCATCAAGTGAATCATCCATAAACTCCATGCCTTTACCATATCTCCACATCTCAAATGCCTGGATCATTATTAATTTTTAACATAGCAGAAAAGAAAGAAAAGTTAAATCAAAGTTTTGCATATGTATAGCCTATTTACTATTCTTAAGAAATCAGAGAAAACCGTATAAAAAGAATAATGATAAACTCATTATATTTATTTATTGCATTGTTCCTTGCATTAAATCATGTAAAGATATGGTCCATATGCATAAATCAACTCGAAAAGCTAAGCTAACGAGCGAAGGATTGTCCAAGTTCATATAAGGAGACCCACTCTAACAATCCTCTTTCCTCTTCCCCCCTCCTCCCACAAGCACGCTCAGACTGCCAACTGGAGAGTGGACAATATAATATGAGGGTTCGATTAGGGTAGAAGGCTAGTAGGCAGTAGAGCGTTGTCTTGTGTATCCTTCCATACTAGTAGGGTAGTATTTTCTTGGTAGTTGATCGTCTTTTGATTCCTCTTATTGTCTGTTGCCTCTTATGCTTCGATTATTGTATTACTTTATGCATTTAAACTTTTTCATAATGCTTTTCTACAGTATTTTTCCATAATTTCTATAGTTTTTCGAACCAATATTTAATATTTAATTTTTTTCCAGTAAACAACTGCATTTTATTACTTCATAATATGTTTCAACTGTTCGTAAGACGCCATTGCATCCTTTACAACCCAACATGGGAAATCAGAATTCCACAAAACCTTATCTATAAGGGAAATAGAGAATTTAGCTAGATTATGAGCTAGCTGATTCCAAGATGGCAAAAGATATCCTGAATGAAAGAAGCTTTTAATGGCAGCAATAATAGCAGTGGAGAGGATATCCCAATAGTCTACATTCGTGATGGACTCTTGTTGACATCATATTATCGCAAAGATGACCCTTTTCAAAGGAGAGAGAAAAACAATACTTGTGAATTGATTGGGAATAATTATGTTTTATCAAAGCAAGTCATATTCTGTTTCTTGATGTGTATAGCTCTTGTTCGATATAGCACTTCCACAATTGGCTTGTATGTAATTCCTTTAATATATGCACATGAGAACACCCCCAGGCTTTATTTCAACAGAAATGGTAAGAACACGATGCATCGCGAGCTTGAATTGTGATATAAGCAAAAACTTGGGATTTAAATAGCGGGAGTAAACTTTCAGACTCATTATCCATCGAGTTTTGAACTGTGTGTTAGCTGACCCTCTAGAAGGAGAATTTTTTTTTTATGTAAGTTGTCCATTAAATTCAACGTGAAACTTATAAACTTTGCATAAGGTGAGAAAAGGAGTTAAAGAACTCTCTTTTTCCGCTGTTATCTTCTGCCATGAACATGGCTTATAATTAAACAACCACAACAACATACCCAGTATAATCTCATCAGGTGGGGTCTGGGGAGGGTATAGTGTACGCAGACCTTACCTCTACCTTTTTACGGGTAGAGAGGTTGTTTCCGATAGACCCCCGGTACAAGTAGAAATGAAAATGCAACAATAATAATAAATAGTAATAGCAGCAAGAAAATATGATAACAAAGTGAAAGCAACAAGCACGCAATGAACCAAAAGGCAATCCGCAAAAGGAAGAACTATAAGTAACGAAGCCAAGACCAAAATACTAAATAAAGAATGACAAAATAATCTGAAAAAAATAACAATAGTCGCTACCACCATATCATACGACCATGAAGTGCAAGACACAACCTATAATAAAATAAATTAAAAGAAGAGAGACTCCAGCGTCGCCCTGGCGATGCACTGCTGCACGAGCCCGGCGCACCCCACCAGTTCATAATTAATTTTAACTCTGAATCATTCTTTGGTTTTGATTTAATCATTTTTTTCTTAGTTTGAGGTAAACTCAATTTTTTTAACTGATTAAACTAAAAGATTTGCAAAACTATATTCTAACCTTGGTTCAATCTCGCAGACCAAATCATGATATAAACTCTGTTGCACCTGTACTATAGTCTTGTTTTCTCCTCCTTTTGCCATGCACTTGGTGGTATCCTTTTAAGTTGGGAAGTAGTATTGTGCATAGTTTTGTGAGTGAAGAGTGATATTCTATTTGTATGTAATTTTCTTTTGATCTGGTGTCAATGGAGATATCTTCTCGACCATGGACTGGCCTTTTCAATTTTCAAAGGTTTCCAGATTTTATTGACAATTTGACACCATGTCCAAATCATGAACTGCCAATATACTAATTTCTTGTTGGCAGAAGAAATAGTTTTAGCAGCTATATCAAGAAATACACAACAAAAATGACAGTATTAGCTTTGCTCTATTGTTTCTTTAGGCACAAAATGGTGCATATGAAACATGGAATTCTCAAGCCTACAAGAATCCCACATCAAAATATAACAAAAGCCAAAAGGAGACAAGTAGCATAAAATAAGCAGGCCATGAACTAGGACAGTCATACCTTTCTCGGCCTTTTGGCTAAGATCAAGTGTAGTATCTGTTCTTATCAGTTTAATATCTGATATGTAGGTTATCGCCCTACACGATATTAACTAAATTTTTTAAGGGGGAGAGTTCGTTAAGGTAGCTTGCTACTTGGGCTCTCAAGCATCGCCCATGCATTGCACTATTGCATGTGTCTGGCTCACCCCAACAAGTCTAGTCAAATTTTGTTTGGCCTTGGTCTATATTTAGTGGTATGGTATCGGTTTGGCGGACGAAATTTGTAATTAAGTTTTTGAAAAATGTCTTGAAATGAAATGTTTTATAAATCTAGAAAAATTATAATTGTGAGTTAGATATGATCTAATTTTCATTGACAAAGTAGGGTATATTTAGTGTTTTTATGAAAATGGGGAAAAATAAAAAGATTAAAAGAGAGAACGAGGAACATTTAGTACTATTCCAATAAATCGAAACTATATCGATACCGATTAGAAATTGAGATGATTGCACCGAATAGAAATTGAGATGATTCGACCAATTTTGGAAAGTCAAATATCGATTATACATTAATAAAATAATAAAACAAAGAGGTGCCATAGATATACATTTTGAAAAAATAATCGGACAATGCGAATCATTATATATATATATATCAACTTGCAACCAATTGTATAATTGTTTTAGTGCCAACTTCTTGTCTTTCCTACACATTTCAGATTGTCACTTTTTTCATCATCTCTTACCGAAAATGCAGGCCTCTTGGGGAAATCTACGGCTAAATTTGCAATATTCTTTAACATATTAGAAACCTCCAACATTGTAGGCCCGTCCAATGGATTTTTTGGTCACATAATAGTGCAATTTGCATGCATTTCAATCATTTGCAAGATGATATTGTATCATCAAGTGAATCATCCATAAACTCCATGTCTTTACCATATCTCGACATCTCAAATGCCTGGATCATTATTAATTTTTAACATAGCAGAAAAGAAAGAAAAGTTAAATCAAAGTTTTGCATATGTACACCCTATTTAATATTCTTAAGAAATCAGAGAAAACCATATAAAAAGAATAACGATAAACTCATTATATTTATTTATTGCATTGTTCCTTGCATTAAATCATGTAAAGATATGGTCCATATGCATAAATCAACTCGAAAAGCTTAGCTAACGAGGGAAGGATTGTTCCAAGTTCATATAAGGAGACCCACTCTAACAATCCTCTTTCCTCCTCCCCCCTCCTCCCACAAGCACGCTCAGACTGCCAATTGGAGAGTGGACAATATAATATGAGTGTTCGATAAGGGTAGAAGGCTAGTAGGTAGTAGAGCGTTGTCTCGTGTATCCTTCCATACTAGTAGGGTAGTATTTTCTTTGTAGTTGATCGTCCTTTGATTTCTCTTATTGTCTGTTGTCTCTTATGCTTCGATTATTGTATTACTTTATGCATTTTAAGTTTTTCATAATGCTTTTCTACAATATTTTTCAATAATTTCTATAGTTTTTCGAACCAATACTTAATATTTAATTTTTTTCCAGTAAACAACTGCATTTTATTACTTCATGATATGTTTCAACTGTTCGTAAGACGCCATTGCATCCTTTACAACCCAACATGGGAAATCGGAATTCCACGAAACCTTATCTATAAGGGAAATAGAGAATTTAGCTAGATTATGAGCTAGCTGATTCCAAGATGGCAAAAGATATCCTGAATGAAAGAAGCTTTTAATGGCAGCAATAATATCAGTGGAGAGGATATCCCAATAGTCTACATTCGTGATGGACTCTTGTTGACATCAGATTATGGAAAAGATGACCCTTCTCAAAGGAGAGAAAAAAAATACTTGTGAATTGATTGGTGTTTGTCACGCCCCGACTTTTCTCAAGTCTTTCTTTAGGACGTGATGGCACCTGGACAACTATCCCTTTCCAGGCGAACCATATACTTCATTTTCTTCCTAAATTAGACAGGTATTTGCGGAAAAAATATATATAATAATCAATTTGAAGTTTACGAAGAACAATCTCATGTGGGGCATTCCCCGAGATAATAAAACTTAATTCTTTAAACAAACTTAGTCTAGAGTAACTTTCACCAAATCTGAAATAATGGATTGGTGGTACGATGAGGCTGCGGGACGATCGTTAGCCCTCTTGCGGAGCTTTTCCTCTATCGCGCCTTCCTGAAATATGTTAAATAAAAGAGTCAGCCCTACCATCCGGGGCTGAGTGGGAATCTCACCTTACAGGCCAAAGTAACCTCACAATATTTTTAATTACAATCACATTATAAGAAAATAATAAGCATGTTGAAATAAACAAATTACAACCCTTTTATCAAATAAATCAATGAATATTCACGTGCAAAATTTTCTCCCCACTCGTCTTAGAAAAAAAAACAACTTAGTTTAATCAGTACTCCTGCTTTTTCCCATATAACATATTTATGTATTTGTTGCGGTACGTGCAACCCGATACAGTGCATTTATATATTTGTTGCGGTACGTGCAACCCGATCCAATGCATTTATATATATATATATATGTTGCGGTCCGTGCAACCCGATCCAGTGCATTTATATATTTGTTGCGGTACGTGCAACCCGATCCAGTGCATTTATGTATTTGTTGCGGTACGTGCAACCCGATCCAATGCACTTATTTGTTGCGGTACGTGCAACCCGATCCAATGCACTTATTTGTTGCGGTACGTGCAACCCGATCCAATGCACTTATTTGTTGTTTAAATATGTCATATGTTCAAAAGGCTCAAAATAATATTTTCTTCCTTCAATATTTCGCCCTTTCCAACCGTAAGTCGGATTTATCCCCGTAAAGTCTCAAACTGTCGAGGACAGAGAAATCTATAACATTTATTCAGCACAATATTTCATATTCATTACCGATTTGTACAGTTTTTACGTTATACATTCTGCCCTTCCAGACTTCGGTTGATCTGAGGCAGAATGTTCAAACAGTAATAACTCTCAAACCGTAAGTTGTATTTATCCCTGTAAAGTCTCAAACTGTCGAGGACAGAGTAATCTATAACTTTTATTCAGCACAAACTTTCATATTCATTACCGATTTGTACAGTTTTTAGGTTATACATTCTGCCCTTTCAGACTTCGGTTGATCCGAGGCAGAATGTTCAAACAGCGATAACTCTCAAACCGTAAGTCGGATTTATCCCCGTAAAGTTTCAAACTGTCGAGGAAAGAAAGATGTATAACTCTGTAAAATGTCATCCAATTCTAACAAGTATAGCCCAGTATAACAGATTTCAATTTCACAATCCAAACTAGTTATTAAACAATCATAAATTTCATGCTCATTCTGTCAATAACCGGATTATATTCTAACATGTATTGTAACTTAAAAATAAAGGATTTTACTAAGAACTTTGAGTGAGAAAACTCACCTTTGATGCTTCGTATCCACGAACAAAACCTCAACTTCAACCAAACCTTTTTGGAACTCCTTAATTGCTCTCTTTAATCATTTTTTTCCCTCTCTTTGTTTTGTTTCTGATTTGCTGTTTTCTCCCTTTTTTTTGTATTGTATATAAAAGTGTATGTGTGTGTTGTGTTGTATTTGTAACCAAGTGCAGAAAATTCCCATGATAAATGGGATGTGAGGGAGTTCTATTTTTTTTTTATAAAAATTTTACAGGACTTTACATTCTCCCCTTCTTAAACAACATTCGTCCTCGAATGTGAGTAAGGTCATAACCCATGCACATAGACATGCAAACTGCACACACATGAAACACAACTTCCAAGACTTTACAGTGTTAAACTGAGAAATATACATGTGATATACACTGAATATACAGCAGTGTATATCACATGTATATCAGTGGACTGAACCAGTGAACTAAGCAGCAGGCAGCAGTGGGCTTGTTGGGCCTCGGCAGTGGGCCTCTCGGCCAGGTCCAACAGAATTGTTGACAATACAATATTGTATATATATTTGTAGTATATTGTAGTGTAAAGGTTACCTTAATTAGTGTTATACAATTACCATAATTGTATAGTTAGAATTATGGTAGAATAAGGATTTAGAAATAGAATAGGAATAGGATTCTCCTATTATGGAAATATGTAACTTGTATATATATCCTTTCAATTAATGAAAATAATCAAGGGGATTATTTCTTTCATGGTATCAAGAGACTAGGTCTAAACAAAAGTTTTTCTCTCAACTTTTGTCCTCTCTTTGGCCGAGACACCCCCCCCCCCTCGGGTTTCTCTTCCAAAATTCGTCTTCCGCTCTCAAAAACACCTCTCTTAAATTTCCCTTCCTTATTTGTTCTTTCAATATGTCTATGAACAATTATCACCCTGCCCTCACGATTTCCAATATCAAGAGCAGTATCCCTATTGTCCTTGAGATGGAAAACATCCAATATGCGACGTGGGCGGAGTTGTTTAAAATTTACGCTATATCTTATCAAGTTCTTCATCACATCATTCCTCCCGCTAGACCCCTTCCTGCGGAGGATCCTGAGTTATGGATTACACTTGATGCTAGCGTTCTCCGGTGGATCTACGCCACTATTTTGGTGGATCTTCTACAGACAATATTGAGCCGGATACCACGGCTATGGCTGCATGGAATAGATTGCGTCACATATTCCAAGACAACCAACATTCAGGTGTCGTCACACTCGAGCAGGAATTCTCTCTCGTTCGAATGGACGAATTTCCGAACGTTTCTGCATATTGCAAGAAACTAAAGGAGTGGGCGGATCAACTCCCTAATGTTGGCGCACCAATAATGAATAATCGTCTAGTTCTACAGTTGGTTGCCGGTCTTTCGGAGGCCTATAATGGGGTTGGAACTCTCCGTAGCCAAAGCAACCCTCTTCCTGACTTCTATCAAGGCCGCTCCATGCTTACTTTGGAAGAAGCGGGTTTGGCTAAAAAGGCGGCTACCGGAACAAGCCCCATCGTCATGGTGGTGTCTTCTCCTAGTTCTTCGGGTTTTGTGAATAATTCCGGCCAAAACCATAATAATGGTGGCGGCAAGAATAATTGCACGAATAAAAACAAAAACTGCGGGGGCAAACGTGGCGGTTCTGGTGGTCAGCAAGTAGGCGGTGGGTCCCATCCAGGGAATAGTGGCCCACCACCCCCTGGGCCCAGCAGTGGGGCCCATAGCAGTGGGGCTGGGGAAGTGGGCCGTGGGCTAACAGCCCTTACCAACCAGCAGCGAGTTCCAGCGGCGGTGGGTCAAGCTACATCCAGGCCCAACACCCAGCGATGGCGGCCCATCGCCGATGGGCCCAACGAATGGGAGCAGCAGCTACGGCCCAACTCCATCACGGTCTAGAATTCTCGAGCCCCGCCCTCCGCAAGCCCATCATACAGCAGGACCCACTCAAACCGATATCGAGGCCGCGATGCACACGTTGGGGTTAACTCAACCGGACCCAAATTGGTATATGGACACCGGTGCCACGACTGACATGCCTTCCGAATCAGGTACTCTCTCATCTTATTCCAATTTGAGCACCCCTCGAGGGATAATTGTTGGTAATGGAACTTCTATTCCAATTCTAGGGTATGGTCAGAAAACGTTGTCTCCCTCCAATCCACTCCTTCTCTTGAAAAATACTTTACACGCTCCTAAATTGATTAAAAATTTAGTGTCTGTCCGAAAGTTCACATCTGACAATTCAGTTTCAGTTGAATTTGATCCTTTTGGTTTCTCTATGAAGGATTTCAAGACGGGGAGCCATCTCATGAGGTGTGATAGTATGGGGGATCTGTATCCTATCATGCCTGGTTTTAGTCCATCGAGTCAAGCCTTGCCCTCAGCCTTTGCAGCCATCTCTCCTTCCATGTGGCATGCTCGTCTGGGTCATCCGGGATCTTCTATTTTATCAGTTTTAGATAAAAATAGCTTTATTTCCTGTAAGGGTACGAGTCGTACTCCACTTTGTCAGTCTTGTTCATTAGGGAAAATTGTTAAGTTGTCATTTGTAGACTCCAATTCTCATACTTCAATGCCATTTGATATTATTCATAGCGACTTATGGACGTCTCCTGTTCTTAGTTCATTGGGTCATCGATATTATGTTCTCTTTTTAGATGATTATTCTAGATTTTTGTGGACGTTTCCAATTGCGAATAAATCACAAGTGTTTTCCGTCTTCATCAAATTTAGAGCGTTCATTCGTACTCAATTCGAAAGAGAAATAAAAAATATTCAATGTGATAATGGGAAAGAGTATGACAATAGGGAGTTTCGGGATTTTTGTGCTAATAATGGGATAAATTTTCATTTTTCGTGTCCTCATACATCTTCACAAAATGGGAAAGCCGAACGCAAAATTTGTTCCATAAATAACATTGTCCGGACTCTCTTAATTCATGCCTCCATACCTCTATATTTTTTGCATCATGCTCTACAAATGGCCACATATCTTCTTAACATAATTCCTTCTAAAGGTCTGACATATTCTTCCCCCCTCAAAATCCTATATAATAAGAACCCTTCTTATTCTCATCTTCAGATTTTTGGGTGCTTGTGTTATCCGTTATTCCCATCCACCACAATTAACAAACTTCAGGCTCGGTCTACCCCATGTGTATTTTTGGGTTATCCGTCGAATCATCGTGGTTATAAGTGTTTTGATTTATCCTCCAAGAAAATCATAATTAATCGCCATGTCATTTTTGATAAAACCCAATTTCCTTTTACCAAAGTTCATACTCCCGAGCCTAGGTCGTATAATTTTTTGGATGACCAAATATCCCCGTATATTATTCAAAAATTTTCGGACATACCCGCACCCAAAATTCTCCAATGGGCCCATCGCCTACCGGTCCCACGCCCGTCTACCGCAAAGAATTCCAGTTTCTGGATCAGTCCCAGCAATTGGGCCTGTCCAGCCTAATTCTGGAACTGATCCGGAAGACACCCCAGTTTACCGATTTGGGCAAGCAGGCCCACTGCCTGCTGGCCTGTCTGTCCCAAGCCCAGAAAATTTCCAAAATTCACTCAATTCTTTCTCGAGTCATAGACCGGTCACTCGTAGTCAGCGGGGTATTTTTACACCTAAAATACATTTTAATTTACATTCTGATGTCTCTAAATCCCCCTTGCCCCGCAATCCTGTGTCCGCATTAAATGACCCTAATTGGAAAATTGCTATGACTGATGAATATAATGCTCTTATTGATAATAAGATGTGGGAGTTGGTGCCCCGTCCATGTGGTATTAATGTTATCAGGTGTATGTGGATTTTTTCTCATAAGGAGAATTCAGATGGGTCATTTGCTTGACATAAGGCGCGACTTGTGGGTGATGGTAAGACTCAGCAAGTTGGGATTGATTGTGGTGAGATGTTTAGTCCGGTGGTCAAACCGGCTACCATTCGCACTGTGCTTAGCTTGGCTCTTTCAAAGACTTGGCCAATTCATCAGTTGGATGTTAAGAATGCTTTCCTACATGGTGATCTCAAGGAAATAGTCTATATGCATCAGCCGTTGGGTTTCAGGGATCCAAACCGTCCTCATCATGTATGTTTGTTGAAGAAGTCCTTATATGGGCTTAAGCAGTCTCCAAGGGCCTGGTACACGAGGTTTGCTGACTTTGTCTCAACTATTGGGTTCACTCACAGCAGGTCAGATAATTCCTTGTTCATCTACCGACGTGGTTCGTCCTTGGCCTACATTCTGTTGTATGTAGATGATATCATCTTGACTGCCTCTTCCAATGCCTTGCGCCAGTCCATCATGACTATGCTCAGTTCTGAGTTTGCTATGAAAGACTTAGGGCATTTGAGTTATTTTTTGGGGATTGCCATCAAACGTCATTCAGGTGGCTTGTTTTTGTCTTAACGGAAGTATGCTGCTGAGATCATAAAGAGGGATGGGATTTCATCCTGTAAGTCCACTTCCACACCAGTTGATGCAAACCCCAAGCTGAGTACCGCAGCAGGTGCACCATACGAGGACCCGACCCGCTATCGCAGTCTGGCAGTGGCCCTCCAGTATCTTACCTTTACCAGACCGGATATTACATATGCGGTTCAGCAGGTGTGTTTATTCATGCATAATCCCAGAGTTGATCACATGAATGCAATCAAACACATCATTCGGTATATTCAGGGGACACTAGACTACGGGTTGCACTTGTATCCTTCATCTACATCCACACTTGTCTCGTACACGGATGCTGATTGGGGTGGTTGTCCCGACACCAGACGGTCGACTTCTGGCTACTGTATTTTCTCGGCAACAACTTGGTCTCCTGGTCAGCAAAACGACAGGCAACTCTCTCACGCTCAAGTGCAGAGGCAGAATATCGAGGGGTAGCGAATGTGGTCTCCGAATCATGTTGGCTATGTAATTTGCTTTCAGAGCTTCATTGTCCCATTCAGAAGGCAACCTTGGTATATTGTGATAACATTAGTGCCATCTACCTTTCAGGTAACCCAGTTCAACACCAACGCACCAAGCATATCGAAATGGACATTCTCTTTGTCCGTGAAAAGGTTGCAAAGAGTCACATTCGCGTATGCCATGTCCCGTCTCATTATCAAATTGCAGACATCTTTACAAAGGGTCTACCAGCGGTTCTCTTTGAAGATTTTAGGGACAGTCTCAGCGTTCGAAAACCGCCCGCTATGACTGCGGGGGTGTGTTAAACAGAGCAATATACATGTGATATACACTGAATATACAGCAGTGTATATCACATGTATATCGATGGATCAAGCGATGAACTAAGCGTGACGATAGTGGGCTTGTTGGGCCTTGGCAGTGGGCCTGTCGGCCAAGTCCAACAGAATTGTTGACAATACAATATTGTATATATGGTATATATATTTGTAGTATATTGTAGCGTAAAGGTTACCTTAATTAGTGTTATACACTTACCATAATTGTATAGTTAGAATTATGGTAGAATAAGGATTTAGAAATAGAATAGGAATAGGATTCTCCTATTATGGAAATATGTAACTTGTATATATAACCTTTCAATTAATGAAAATGATCAAGGGGATTATTTCTTTCAATTGGGAATAATTAAGTTTTATCAAAGCAAGTCATATTCTGTTTCTTGCTGTGTATAGCTCTTGTTCGTTATAGCACTTCCCCAATTGGCTTGTATGTTATTCCTTTAATATATGCAGATGAAAACACCCCCAGGCTTTGTTTCAACAGAAATGGTAAGAACACGATGCATCGCGAGCTTGAATTGTGATATAAGCAAAAACTTGGGATTTAAATAGCGGGAGTAAACTTTCAGACTCATTATCCATCGAGTTTTGAACTGTGCGTTAGCTGACCCTCTAGAAGGAGAACTTTTTTTTTATGTAAGTTGTCCATTAAATTCAACTTGAAACATATAAACTTTGCATAAGGTGAGAAAAGGAGTTACAGAACTCTCTTTTTCCGCTGTTATCTTCTGCCATGAACATGGCTTATAATAAAACAACAACAACAACATACCCAGTATAATCTCATCAGGTGGGGTCTGGGGAGGGTATAGTGTACGCAGACCTTACCTCTATCTTTTTACGGGTAGAGAGGTTGTTTCCGATAGACCCCCGGTTCAAGTAGAAATGAAAATGCAACAATAATAATAAATAGTAATAGCAGCAAGAAAATATGATAACAAAGTGAAAGCAACAAGCACGCATTGAACCAAAAAGCAATCCGCAAAAGGAAGAACTATAAGTAACGAAGCCAAGACCAAAATACTAAATAAAGAATGGCAGAATAATCTGAAAAAAATAACAATAGTCGCTACCACCATATCATACGACCATGAAGTGCAAGACACAACCAATAATAAAATAAATCAAAAGAACAGAGACTCCAGCGTGTATAGCTCTTGTGAATTGATTGGGAATAATTAAGTTTTATCAAAGCAAGTCATATTCTGTTTCTTGTTGTGTATAGCTCTTGTTCGTTATAGCACTTCCCCAATTGGCTTGTATGTTATTCCTTTAATATATGCACATGAAAACACCCCCAGGCTTTGTTTCAACAGAAATGGTAAGAACACGATGCATCGCGAGCTTGAATTGTGATATAAGCAAAAACTAGTGATTTAAATAGCGGGAGTAAACTTTCAGACTCATTATCCATCGAGTTTTGAACTGTGCGTTAGCTGACCCTATAGAAGGAGATTTTTTTTTAATGTATGTTGTCCATTAAATTCAACGTGAAACTTATAAATTTTGCATATGGTAAGAAAAGGAGTTACAGAACTCTCTTTTTCCACTGTTGTCTTCTGCCATGAACATGGCTTATAATAAAACAACAACAACAACATACCCAGTATAATCTCATCAGGTGGGGTCTGGGGAGGGTATAGTGTACGCAGACCTTACCTGTACCTTTTTACGGGTAGAGAGGTTGTTTCCGATAGACTACCAGTTCAAATAGAAATGAAAATGCAACAATAATAATAAATAGTAATAGCAGCAAGAAAATATGATAACAAAGTGAAAGCAACAAGCACGCATTGAACCAAAAAGTGATCCGCAAAAGGAAGAACTATAAGTAACGAAGCCAAGACCAAAATACTAAATAAAGAATGGCAAAATAATCTGAAAAAATAACAATAGTCGCTACCACCATATCATACGACCATGAAGTGCAAGACACAACCAATAATAAAATAAATCAAAAGAACAGAGACTCCAGCATCGCCCTTGCGATGCACTGATACACGAGCCCGGCGCACCCCACCAGTTCATATTTAATTTTAACTCTGAATCATTTTTTGGTTTTGATTTAATCATTTTTTTCTTAGTTTGAGGTAAACTCAATTTTTTTAACCGATTAAGCTAAACGATTTGCAAAACTATATTCTAACCTTGGTTCAATCTCGCAGACCAAATCATGATATAAACTCTATTGCACCTGTACTACAGTCTTGTTTTCTCCTCCTTTTGCCATGCACTTGGTGGTATCCTTTTAAGTTGGGAAGAAGTACTGTGCATAGTTTTGTGAGTAAAGAGTGATATTCTGTTTGTATGTAATTTTCTGTTGATCTGGTGTCAATGGAGATATCTTCTCGACCATGGACTGTCCTTTTCAATTTTCAAAGGTTTCCAGATTTTATTGACAATTTGACACCATCTCCAAATCATGAACTGCCAATATACTAATTTCTTGTTGGCAGAAGAAATAGTTTTAGCAACTATATAAAGAAATACACAACAAAAATGACAGTATTAGCTTTGCTCTATTGTTTCTTTAGGCACAAAATGGTGCATATGAAACATGGAATTCTCAAACCTACAAGATTCCCACATCAAAATATAACAAAAGCCAAAAGGAGACAAGTAGCATAAAATAAGCAGGCCGTGAACTAGGACAGTCATACCTTTCTCGGCCTTTTGGCTAAGATCAAGTGTAGTATCTGTTCTTATCAGTTTAATATCTGATATGTAGGTCATCGGTCTACATGATATTAACTAATTTTTTTAAGCGGGAGAGTCCGTTAAGGTAGCTTGCTACTTGGGCTCTCAAGCGTCGCCCATGCATTGCACTATTGCATGTGCCTGGAGCACCCCAACAAGTCAAGTCAAATTTTGTTAGGCCTTGGTCTATATTTAGCGGTATGGTTTCGGTTTGGCGGATGAAATTTGTAATTAAGTTTGTGAAAAAAGTCTTGAAATGAAATGTTTTATAAATCTAGAAAAATTATTATTGTGAGTTAGATATGATCTAATTTTCATTGACAAAGTAGGGTATATTTAGTGTTTTTTATGAAAATGGGGAAAAATAAAAAGATTAAACGAGAGAACGAGGAACATTTAGTTCTCTTCCAATAAATCGAAACTATATCGATACCGAATAGAAATTGAGATGATTGGACAGAATAGAAATTGAGATGATTGGACCGATTTTGGAAAGTCAAATCTTGATTATACATTAATAAAATAATAAAAAAAAGTGGTGCCATAGATATACATTTTTAAAAAATAATCGGACAAAGCGAATCATTATATATATATATATATATCATCTTGCAACCAATTGTATAATTGTTTTAGTGCCAACTTCTTGTCTTTCCTACACATTTCAGATTGTCACTTTTTTCATCATCTCTTACCGAAAATGCAGGCCTCTTGGGGAAATCTACAGCTAAATTTGCAATATTCTTTAACATATTAGAAACCTCCAACATTGTAGGCCCGTCCAATGGATTTTTTGGTCACATAATAGTGCAATTTGCATGCATTTCAATAATTTGCAAGATGATATTTTATCATCAAGTGAATCATCCATAAACTCCATGCCTTTACCATATCTCCACATCTCAAATGCCTGGATCATTATGAATTTTTAACATAGCAGAAAAGAAAGAAAAGTTAAATCAAAGTTTTGCATATGTATACCCTATTTACTATTCTTAAGAAATCAGAGAAAACCGTATAAAAAGAATAACGATAAACTCATTATATTTATTTATTGCGTTGTTCCTTGCATTAAATCATTTAAAGATATGGTCCATATGCATAAATCAACTCGAAAAGCTTAGCTAACGAGGGAAGGATTGTCCAAGTTCATATAAGGAGACCCACTCTAACAATCCTCTTTCCTCCTCCCCCATCCTCCCACAAGCACGCTCAGACTGCCAATTGGAGAGTGGACAATATAATATGAGGGTTCGATTAGGGTAGAAGGCTAGTAGGCAGTAGAACGTTGTCTCGTGTATCCTTCCATACTAGTAGGGTAGTATTTTCTTTGTAGTTGATCGTCCTTTGATTTCTCTTATTGTCTGTTGTCTCTTATGCTTCGATTATTGTATTACTTTATGCATTTAAACTGTTGATGTTGGATGGATGTTGTGACAACATCTGTAAATGCTCAGGACAACATCTTATGAAAATAAGAATGTTGCCTGCGATGTTGTGACAACATTCCTGATAACATCCCTCTAACGATTTTGCCTATTCTTCCGGCCAAAACAGGTTGTGTTACTGTGAGTAAAAAATGACCTAGGAAAACTAACAATGATGTTGTGTTTAAAATGTGGTAAAATAAACAGTCAAAGCTTGGAGAGGAAGCAGCGTGAAGACCAAGTCCAGAACGTTGAGCTTTTGAAGGAGCAAGAATCGGTCCAACCTGAAGCCTTCTTTTACTCAGCCTCCGCCACCAACCAGTGAGGATTTCAAGGGAAGTTCCACACTATAAATAGAAGGGAACTTCAGAGTATTGATATCCAGAATAAAATGAGAAGAATTACCAAGAGAGCTCTCAGATATTCACCTTAGAAACTGGATCAACACACTTAGCCTAAAGTTTTATAACAACATCTAGTCCCACATTACTACTGTTGCTCAGATTCTAGATCAAGCGTATAGTTCAAGCAATAGTAATGAAGATGTTGTATTTATCTTTTTAGATCTTTTAACTTTAGGCTGAAGTCATCTGCGACTTCATTTTTGTTTATAATATCTTTTTCGCATTTATTATTCAATCTTGTAAAAAGAAATTCATTTGTAATTGTATATAATTTATACAATTCTTTGGTCATTGACCATCAAGGGATATATTAATATATACCCTTGAAAATATAAACCTGTGTCTCTTTACTTTTCTGCTGTATTTACTCTATAAAGGTTTATAACTGTTTTATCACAATGTTGCCTCAGATGTTGACACAACATTGAAGGCAACATCCAGAAACTATTTTAATTGCTTTAGCTGTTACTGTTTTATTCTTACATATTCTTGTTTATCCGTAGCCCCGGACCCAACAAGTGGTATCAAATCCAACACTTGATACAATAAGTGTTTGATTCTGAATATTACGGCTATGGACTCAGCTATACAAAACGTTGGTAGACTTCCAATTCTTGAAGGAACTAACTATGCCTATTGGAAAATCCGACTACGTTCGCACATCAAATCCATTGATGTTCGATCTTGGAGATCAGTTTCCGAATGCTATGTGATTCCCAAGTACCCAGCAGACGAGGATGGTGATGTACTTACCAAACCCGAATTTGAATGGACCGCGGAAGAGATCAACAGTGCGAGCTTCAATGAAAAGGCCCTAAATGCGATATTTGGATGGGTAGATCTCTATATGTTCAAACTAATCCACAATTGTACTACAGCCAAGGACGCTTGAGAGACCTTACAAACTCATTGTGAAGGTACCTCAAGTGTACGACGTACAAAGTTTCGCATGATTTTGAGCCAATACGAACGCTTAAGGATGGAAGAATCTGAAGACATAAAATCCTATTTTGAAAAGTTAATTGACATTGCTAATCAGTGTCAAGTGCTCGGTTCTCCTTTAACCAACACACAACTTGTGGATAAAGCTCTCAGATCTCTTCCTGAAAGGTTTAATACTAAGATTTGTGCTATTAAAGAGGCCCATAATCTTGCTACTATGGATCTACATGCCTTGATGAGCATCTTTCAAACATATGAGATGAATATGAAGAGCCAAAGAGATCTATATAAAGACAAGACTTTGGCACTCCAAGGACAAACCTCTGAAACTGAATTGGAAAACGAGGAAGAAAACTTGGAGGAACTGGGAAATGGTGCAACTATTGCCTAACTTACTCGTCGATTCAATTCAACGGTGAGAAAGATCAACATTGATCGCAATAAGGCCAAATACAAACAACATCAAAACCCATACTTCAATAAACAGCCGAATAGGTCACCTTCTGAGCAAAGAAATCATAATCCACTGAGGAAATCTAACTCCGATAGTACCAATTTCAATCCCAAGCAACTCGAGGGAGTGCAGTGTCATGCATGCTCGGGTTGGGGACACTATGCTAATGAGTGTGCAAACACCCTTAGAAAAATTGGTAAGGTTATGTGGGTAACTCTCAGTGATGATGAGAACGAAGAGGAGGAAGGAGATCAAGAAGAAGAACCACAGGCAATGCTGGCAGCCATATTCGAACATTCACTGTTCGACAATGAAGATGTTATTGACAATGTTTCGACAACATCAGACTCAATATATGAAATGTCTTCAACATCAGAGAGGTATGTATACTTTGACTATTCTGATGTAAATTGTTTTAGTGGATTTATTTCTTCATCTGAGGCTATAAATTTGGATCTAGTTGACTCCAAAGATGACGTAATAAAGGAATTACAAAATCTGTGTAAAGCCTTAATCACTGAATCTGAGCAACTAGACTCAAAAGAAAAATTATTGGCTCTTGAGAATAGCAATCTGAAAGGCACAATCAACCGATTAGAGGTGGTACTTACCAAGAAGGACCTAGAGCTTGGTAAGATAGGTGCACGACTGAACGTAGCTGAGACCACCTTTCAAAGGCTCAACATGGGAACCTCCAAACTAGATGAAATATTAAACTTCAATAATCCTACAAGGGCTGGACTTGGGTACCAATATCCTAGCAAAACAAATACTTCCAGAATCCATAGTCAAACTGAGAGGATAAAATTTGTCAAAGAAAATACGAGCAACTCTCAGATCACTGAAATTGGATCGAAGTTTTTATGTAGCTTCTGTAAAAAGTTAGGACATCTTATGCCCTACTGCTACAGACTTCAAAACTCTGCACTCAGAATATTTCCTAAAATGTCGTCAGCAATGTTGCCCAACATCACTGACAACATTCAAAGCAACCAGCCTGAAAGTAGAAGGAAGAAAAATGAATGGGTACCCAAATTGAATCTGAAATGTAATGTGTGCATAACTGCTTTGCGTACTAACATTACAGGGTCTTGGTATTTCGATAGTGGCTGCTCACGTCATATGACAGGTACCAAAAGCCTATTGAAGGAGTATGGAGCATTCAATGGAGGATACGTGACCTTTGGAGGAGGAAGTATGAGTAAGATAATTGGTAAATGAACTCTTAATGTTCCGGATGTACCAGCCTTGAAAAATGTTCTTCATGTAGAAGGTGTGGTTGCTAATATTCTTAGCATAAGCCAACTATGTGATGATGATCTCGAGGTGAAATTCAACAAGCTTGGATGCAAGGTTACAGATTCTGCAGAAAAATGTGTCATGTCAGGAACCCGAACGGGAGATAATTGCTACCTAGTCGGTAGACAAGAGTTTTGCAACTCCGCAAAGGTAGGTGACCTGACACTTTGGCATCAAAAGTTAGGACATGTCAACTACGACACCTTGGAGAAGCTGATCTCATTTGAAGCTGTCAGAGGCATTCCCAGACTGGATCCAAAAGATAAAACACGGTGTGAAGATTGTTTGAAAGGAAAGCAGACCCGAGTCTCTCATAATGTTGTCCAACGTGACGGACAACATTCAGGTACGTCTCATTGTTTCCAATTATTGCATATGGATCTTATGGGTCCAATCGAGGTAGATAGCCTAGGAGGAATGAGATATTCTTATGTGATAGTAGATGATTTTTCCAGATTCACTTGGATCTATTTTTAAAAGAAAAATCACAAACCTTTGAGATGTTTAGAACACTTTACTCTAGGATTAAAAATCTATTTTGTTCTTCGATTTTCAGAATTAGATCTGATCATGGAAAGGCGTTTGAAAATCAAATCTTTGCAAAATTCTGTGAAAAGAAAGGCATATTCCATGAATTTTCAGCACCAAAAATACCACAACAAAATGGGGTTGCAGAGAGAAAGAACAGAACTCTACAAGAAATGGCTAGAGTTATGTTAAGTTCTAAGCAATTGTCAAAAAGGTTTTGGGCAGAAGCCTTGAACACGACATGTCACATAACTAATAGAATTTATTTAAGGCCAGAGACCAAGATGACACCCTATGAACTGTTAAATGGAAAGAAACCTAGAGTGCGGTACTTTCATGTCTTTGGGTGTGTGTGCTATATTCTTAATGACAGGGATAAACTGGCCAAATTTGACTCTAAGAGTGACAAGGGAATATTCGTTGGCTACTCTCAGAATAGCCATGCTTATCGAATATACAATCTTCGGACAAAGACCATACAAGAATCAGTCAATGTTATTTTCGATGACTTGCTGGATATATCTGGTAGATCTTCAGAAAATAACATTGTGGTTACAGTGGAAGAGGAGCAACCCATAGAAAAAACAGATGTAGTCCCAGATGTTGTCCCAACATCAGAAGAAACATCTGAACCTCAAAAAGAGAACACATGGGACAAAATTGAGGAGGAATCTGCTACTGAACTGAATGATCAAGTGAGAAGAGACCCTCCATCGAGGATTAGAAAGAACCATCCACCCGATCAGGTGATAGGGGGAGTTTTTTAGGAGAGGCGTACAAGATGGAAAGATCTAGTAAATTACCGAGAAATGGTAAGGTATGTGTGCATGTCCACCATATATTAACATGTAAGTCTCTTTTGTCTTACATCTACTTTGGAACCTAAAAATATTGGGGAAGCATTAAAAGATAATTTTTTGATTCAAGCCATGCAAGAAGAGTTTGAACAATTTGCCCGAAATGAGGTTTGGGACTTGGTACCACGACCCAACAACACAAATGTTATTGGGACCAAGTGGATATTCAAAAACAAATCAGATGAGTTAGGGAAGATTGTCAGGAACAAAGTTCGACTTGTTGCTCAAGGATATACACAAGTAGAAGGTATCGACTATGACGAGACCTTCACTCCTGTGGCTAGAATTGAGTCAATAAGGTTACTTCTTGCTATTGCTTGCTATCTAAAGATTACCTTGCACCAAATAGACGTTAAAGGTGCCTTTCTCAATGGATACTTGGACAAAGAAGTTTATGTTGAACAACCAAAGGGATTTGAGGATCCTCACCATCCACATCATGTGTACAAGCTCAAGAAAGCCTTGTATGTACTAAAACAAGCACCACATGCATGGTATGGTCGTCTAACTAACTTTCTTGTTGAGTTTGGTTTTACCCGTGGAGAAGCTGACAGAACATTATTCATTAAAAGACACGGTGTAGATGTAATAATAGCTTAAATCTATGTTGATAATATTGTTTTTGGTTCGACTACAGAATCTCTAGTAAAGTCTTTTGTCGAAGCAATGTCGACAACATTTGAGATGAGCATGATTGAAGAACTAACATTTTTATTAGGCTTGCAGATTAAACAGAATGAAGATGGGATCTTTGTATCTCAAAAGCAAATACGCCAAGAATATTATTAGGAGATTTGGTCTGGAAAATGCTAAACACATGAAGACTCCAATGGGCTCTGCGCAATAGGTATGTAAAGACGATGTTGGACAAGATGTTGACCCAACATTATACCGATCTATGATAGGTAGCCTTCTATACCTTACTGCCAGTCGCCCCGATATCATGTTTAGCGTATGTGTTTGCGCCAGGTTCCAAGCCAGTCCCAAGGTATCTCATTTTAAAGCTGTGAAACGTATCATTCGATACGTTGTCGGTACAAGTGACTTGGGAATTTGGTACTCCAAAGACACTAATCCTAATCTAATAGGATATAGTGACTCGGATTGGGCCGGTGATGTAGACAACAGAAAAGCACTAGTGGTGGGTGTTTCTATCTTGGCAATAATCTAGTCTAATGGTACAGTCGTAAAAAAAATTATGTATCACTCTCGACTGTCGAATCTGAATATGTGGCAGCCGGAAGTTGTTATGCTCAACTGATTTGGTTACGACATATGCTAGATGACTATGGCATATCTAATAACTCCATGATTTTGTACTGTGATAATCTGAGTGCTATTAATATTTCCAAAAATCCAGTTCAGCATTCACGTACAAAGCACATAGACATAAGACATTATTTTTAAGAGACATAGTGGAAAAACAGCTAGTTCAAATCGAACATGTTGATACTCTTTTTCAACTGGCTGACATTTTTACCAAACCTTTGGATCATGAGAGATTTTCTAGCTTGAAAAAATCTCTTGGTCTCTGTTTTCTTTGAAAATAAGACAGACAAGGTAGATGTTGTCCGAAATGTTATCCTAACATTCTGGGTAACATTTACTGTTGAGTCAATATATACGATAAGTGTTGTAGTGATGTTGCATTTTTTTAAAAGATTCAAGCATGACTCTAAAATGACAAGATATGAAGGCGAAGCCTCTACTAAAAGATTTGGATGTATATAAAAAGAGAAAAGCTCTAAGATTGGTATCGTTCCTATTCTATAAGAGTACCACGTGTTAAAAAAGGTTGAAAATTCCTCAATTTTTTTTAATCTGTATGTGTTCAACTAAGTTGATTAAGGACAATGGTAAAATGTTACATTAGTCCAGCGATCAGTCTCACAGGGAACATGTACGAAAATATTATCTCCAAAATCAGAAAATCCTTGGAGTCTCATAATGCTTGTTTAACTTTGAAATGTTGCCAACATCATCAACAACATCGTGTTCCAGTACATTGATCAAACTGGTTTATCTTATTTTAATCGTGTTTTTGGTATTTACAAAGTCTCTGTTTTTAACTGGAAGTCCAAAAATTCTGGATGACCGTTTTAAAAAAAATGATGATATGTGCTATGATATCCTATTTTAGGTGTGTAAAGAGTTTTTATTCTTCTATACAATCTAAATTTAAGGAAAAGGAGTTTAAGTGTAAGTATACTTTGCCATAATAAAACCTCCCATTTTTGTCTTGGAATTGTCACATCAGCCGACTACCAACCCATTAAACCATGGCAGCCCAAACAACACCGTCATTTCTCAAAACCCAAAGCTTCTCCAACACGCCTAATCCTTCAAAAGCCTCTCCCATGTCCGTGTCCCCAAAATCAACAAACACCACAGATTATTCTCCAATGTCGACTAGTCCAACAAGTAACGACAAGGTTTACAAGCATTATACTTCCATTAATGACTTGAGACCTGTCGAGTAGGACTACACACAGGCTATGATCCTACTTGGTTCAGATAAGCCATTACAGGTGAGCTACCCAGGCGATAATGAAAACCCAATCGATGTTGATCCAACATCTGATTTCTCGAACCTTGCCTCAAAATCGACATTTCCGACGAAAAGGTCAAAAAGGGTTTTTGAAAACCAATTCGGTGAATAACAGTCTGCCAAAAAATCCAGGGAAGAGTCAACTTTCCCTGTTGATACTACCACAAGCAGCAGCACCTGACACCAATTTCAGTGAGCCCAGTTCCTCCAAAGCTCCATCGAGTTCCACTCCAGAAGCAGAATCTGAGAAGGAAAAAGTAGAAGAAGAGATGTCTGATGACACACCTCTATGAAACTTCATTCCTAAAGGGGTCCATAGAACATACTGGAATTTTGATAAATATGTTGCCTCAACATCAAAGGCAACAGACGAGAAAATGGACCCAGACTATGTTGCCCCAATATCCGAGGAAACACCTGCAGCCACCTCATCCGAACAAGTATACACAGAATCTGAAACAGATTCTGAGGTAATTCCCTACTCTTCCATGTTTCAAACTAAATCATGCTCCAGCAATTGGAATTGGTTTAAGAATAGAGGAGTTAGAGGCAAGAAGGTAATTGACCTAACTTCATTCTCCAAAAATGATTTAGTTGATTTCTTAAGTAGTCGAAACATCTTAAGCTCTATTTCTGGTAAGAATCCTTATTGTGAGAAGGTGATTAGGGTGTTCTATGCTAATCTGACGCTTGTTGTTAAGGACACAACCTCAAAGAAATTTGGGAAAGTGTACCTATACAACAAGGTATACAATTTTACACCTAATATCATCAACTTCACTCTTGGGATAATTATTAGTGAAAGAGAACCTCAACCAAACCCCACTGTGGAGGAACTCAATTCAATGATCAAGTACCTTACAGGGAATTTGATCACTGTTTGGGCTCCTCGCAGCCCTGTGTCGAAACTCACTGCCCTGTTTGCCACTTTGCACAAACTTGCTATATACAACTGGCTACTCTCCCTCAATGAGACAATAGTGACCCTTGATCAAGCATCACTGCTTTTCAAGATTGGAAGGAATCAGAAAGTTGACTTAGGAACACTTATATTCAACCATGCTGTCAACTTGGCAGAAAAACAAAGCAACTCTGCCCTTCCATACCCCTCCTTGATTTTTCAAATCCTGCTCAACCAAGGTTTTAAGACTCCAAAAGGAGAAAAGCTGAGTCCAGCCTTAGAGGTTTACTCAGTACAACGAGCAGTTGTTAACAGCAGGGACAGGGTTATGGACCTGCCCTGGAAGAAATATGAATGGGACACTAACACATCAAAGGATGTTGCCGACATTCCTGGCAACATTACTCAAGGACAGGTCCTAATTTACAAAGACTGGCTACGACAGCACATTGCTGAACTTGACAGACAAATTCAAGAACTAGTGCGAGCCAGGAACTATTACATGGGCTTACTTTCTTCACAAAAAGGGGGAGATGATGTTGATGCTGATGCTGCTGCTGGAAGCAGACAGACAGGGGGAGCTGCTGATGATGCTGATGCTGATGCTGCTGCTGGAAGCAGACAGACATGGGGAGCTGCTACTGATAAGGGTGCAGGTAATGATGCAGGGGAGAGGAGGTGAGATGATTGATTGCTAACTACTTCTGAAGCCATGGAGATGAAGATGGTGTTGCACAGAGTGATTGTTCACAAAAAGCGGCTGGAAGCTATTGTGACTTGATTACTCTAGTCAAGGATGATTATGCTGATGGAGTGTTGATTCAATGATGAATGTTTATTTGAATAGTGGACTATACTGACATTACTGACATTTGGAATATTATTTGTGTTTGTATTTTTTCCTTTGAGACATTTGGTCTGTACTTGCAGACGTTGTGATTGCTTTCAAAAGTTGTTTATATATGTTTGCCTGATGTGGATTGTTATGAATGGTTACTGTAGACTGATTACGCAGTTGCCGTAAGTAAGTCACGACTAATAGAACATAACTCCTATCTGATCAAATCATCGATACAACACTACTTGAAATTTGCTACTACAGATTAAGGGGGAGCATAACACTGATCCTACTGATTCTTGGAATGTAAGGACTACATCAAAAATCAGTATCCTAGTCATTTTCGCTTCATATGGAGTTTTGTGAAGAAAGGCAAAAAGGGGGAGATTGTTGATGTTGGATGGATGTTGTGACAACATCTGTAAATGCTCAGGACAACATCTTATGAAAATAAGAATGTTGAATGTGATGTTGTGACAACATCCCTGTAACGATTTTGCCTATTCTTTCGGCCAAAACAGGTTGTGTTACTGTGAGTAAAAATGACATAGGCAAACTAACAATGATGTTGTCTTTAAAACGTGGTAAAAGAAACAGTCAAATCTTAGAGAGGAAGCAGCGTGAAGACCAAGTCCAGAACATTGAGCTTTTGAAGGAGCAAGAACCGGTCCAAGCTGAAGCCTTCTTTTACTCAGCCTCCGCAACCAACCAGTGAGGATTTCAAGGGAAGTTCCACACTATAAATAGAAGGGAACTTCAGAGTATCGATATCCAGAATAAAACGAGAAGAATTACCAAGAGAGCTCTTGGATATTCACCTTAGAAACTGGATCAACACACTTAGCCTAAAGTTGTATAACAACATCTAGTCCCACATTACTACTGCTGCTCAGATTCTAGATCAAGCGTATAGTTCAAGCAATAGTAATGAAGATGTTGTATTTATCTTTTTAGATCTTTTAACTTTAGGCTGAAGTCATCTGCGACTTCATTTTTGTTTGTAATTTCTTTTTCGCATTTATTGTTCAATCTGGTAAAAAGAAATTCATTTGTAATTGAATGTAATTTATACAATTCTTTGGTCATTGACCATCAAGAGATATATTAATATATACCCTTGAAAATATAAACCTTGTGTCTCTTTACTTTTCCGCTGCATTTACTCTATAAAGGTTTATAACTGTTTTATCACAATGTTGCCTCAGATGTTGACACAACATTGAAGGCAACATCCAGAAACTGTTTTAATTGCTTTAGCTGTTATTGTTTTATTCTTACATATTCTTGCTTATCCGTAGCCCCGGACCCAACATAAACTTTTTCATAATGCTTTCTACAGTATTTTTCCATAATTTCTATAGTTTTTCGAACCAATATTTAATATTTAATTTTTTTCCAGTAAACAACTGCATTTTATTACTTCATAATATGTTTCAACTGTTCGTAAGACGCCATTGCATCCGTTACAATCCAACATGGGAAATCAGAATTCCACGAAACCTTATCTATAAGGGAAATAGAGAATTTAGCTAGATTATGAGCTAGCTGATTCCAAGATGGCAAAAGATATCCTGAATGAAAGAAGATTTTAAGGGCAACAATAATACAAGTAGAGAGGATATCCCAATAGTCTACTTTCGTGATGGACTCTTGTTGACATCAGATTATGGCAAAGATGACCCTTCTCAAAGGAGAGAGAAAAACAATAATTGTGAATTGATTGGGAATAATTAAGTTTTATCAAAGCAAGTTATATTTTGTTTCTTGCTGTGTATAGCTCTTGTTCGTTATAGCACTTCCCCAATTGGCTTGTATGTTATTCCTTTAATATATGCACATGAAAACAACCCCAGGCTTTGTTTCAATAGAAATGGTAAGAACACGATGCATCGCGAGCTTGAATTGTGATATAAGCAAAAACTTGGGATTTAAATAGCGGGAGTAAACTTTCAGACTCATTATCCATCGAGTTGTGAACTATGCGTTAGCTGACCCTCTAGAAGGAGAACTTTTTTTTTATGTAAGTTGTCCATTAAATTCAACGTGAAACTTATAAACTTTGCATAAGGTGAGAAAAGGAGTTACAGAACTCTCTTTTTCCGCTGTTGTCTTCTCCCATGAACATGGCTTATAATAAAACAACAACAACAACATACCCAGTATAATCTCATCAGGTGGGGTCTGGGGAGGGTATAGTGTACGAAGACCTTACCTCTACCTTTTTACGGGTAGAGAGGTTGTTTCCGATAGACCCCCGGTTCAAGTAGAAATGAAAATGCAACAATAATAATAAATAGTAATAGCAGCAAGAAAATATGATAACAAAGTGAAGGCAACAAGCACGCATTGAACCAAAAAGTAATCCGCAAAAGGAAGAACTATAAGTAACGAAGCCAAGACTAAAACACTAAATAAAGAATGGCAAAATAATCTGAAAAAATAACAATAGTCGCTACCACCATATCATACGACCATGAAGTGCAAGACACAAGAAATAATAAAATAAATCAAAAGGACAGAGACTCCAGCGTCACCCTTGCGATGCACTGCTGCACGAGCCCGGCGCACCCCACCAGTTCATATTTAATTTTAACTCTGAATCATTTTTTGGTTTTGATTTAATCATTTTTTTCTTAGTTTGAGGTAAACTCAATTTTTTTAACTGATTAAGCTAAAAGATTTGCAAAACTATATTCTAACCTTGGTTCAATCTCGCAGACCAAATCATGATATAAACTCTGTTGCACCTGTACTATAGTCTTGTTTTCTCCTCCTTTTGCCATGCACTTGGTGGTATCCTTTTAAGTTGGGAAGTAGTACTGTGCATAGTTTTGTGAGTGAAGAGTGATATTCTATTTGTATGTAATTTTCTGTTGATCTGGTGTCAATGGAGATATCTTCTCGACCATGGACTGGCCTTTTCAATTTTCAAAGGTTTCCAGATTTTATTGACAATTTGACACCATGTCCAAATCATGAACTGCCAATATACTAATTTCTTGTTGGCAGAAGAAATAGTTTTAGCAGCTATATCAAGAAATACACAACAAAAATGACAGTATTAGCTTTGCTCTATTGTTTCTTTAGGCATAAAATGGTGCATATGAAACATGGAATTCTCAAACCTACAAGATTCCCACATCAAAATATAACAAAAGCCAAAAGGAGACAAGTAGCATAAAATAAGCAGGCCGTGAACTAGGACAGTCATACCTTTCTCGGCCTTTTGGCTAAGATCAAGTGTAGTATCTGTTCTTATCAGTTTAATATCTGATATGTAGGTCATCGGCCTACACGATATTAACTAATTTTTTAAGGGGGAGAGTCCGTTAAGGTAGCTTGCTACTTGGGCTCTCAAGCATCGGCCATGCATTGCACTATTGCATGTGCCTGGCACACCCCAACAAGTCTAGTCAAATTTTGTTGGCCTTGGTCTATATTTAGCGGTATGGTTTCGGTTTCGCTGATGAAATTTGTAATTAAGTTTGTGAAAAAAGTCTTGAAATGAAATGTTTTATAAATCTAGAAAAATTATTATTGTGAGTTAGATATGATCTAATATTCATTGACAAAGTAGGGTATATATAGTGTTTTTTATGAAAATGGGGCAGAATAAAAAGATTAAAAGAGAAAACGAGGAACATTTAGTTCTCTTCCGATAAATCGAAACTATATCGATACCGAATAGAAATTGAGATGATTGGACCGATTTTGGAAAGTCAAATCTTGATTATACATTAATAAAATAATAAAAAAAAGTGGTGCCATAGATATACATTTTTAAAAAATAATCGGACAAAGTGAATCATTATATATATATATATCATATTTCAACCTATTGTATAATTGTTTTAGTGCCAACTTCTTGTCTTTCCTACACATTTCAGATTGTCACTTTTTTCATCATCTCTTACCGAAAATGCAGGCCTCTTGGGGAAATCTATGGCTAAATTTGCAATATTCTTTAACATATTAGAAACCTCCAACATTGTAGGCCCGTCCAATGGATTTTTTGGTCACATAATAGTGCAATTTGCATGCATTTCAATAATTTGCAAGATGATATTGTATCATCAAGTGAATCATCCATAAACTCCATGCCTTTACCATATCTCCACATCTCAAATGCCTGGATCATTATTAATTAAGAAATCAATGTTTTGCATATGTATACCCTATTTACTATTCTTAAGAAATTAGAGAAAACCGTATAAAAAGAATAACGATAAACTCATTATATTTATTTATTGCATTGTTCCTTGCATTAAATCATGTAAAGATATGGTCCATATGCATAAATCAACTCAAAAAGCTTAGATAACGAGGGAAGGATTGTCCAAGTTCATATAAGGAGACCCACTCTAACAATCCTCTTTCCTCCTCCCCCCTCCTCCCACAAGCACGCTCAGACTGCCAATTGGAGAGTGGACAATATAATATGAGGGTTCGATTAGGGTAGAAGGCTAGCAGGCAGTAGAGCGTTGTCTCGTGTATCCTTCCATACTAGTAGGGTAGTATTTTTTTTGTAGTTGATCGTCCTTTGATTTCTCTTATTGTCTGTTGTCTCTTATGCTTCGATTATTGTATTACTTTATGCATTTAAACTTTTTCATAATGCTTTTCTACAGTATTTTTCCATAATTTCTATTGTTTTTCGAACCAATATTTAATATTTAATTTTTTTCCAGTAAACAACTGCATTTTATTACTTCATAATATGTTTCAACTGTTCGTAAGACGACATTGCATCCTTTACAACCCAACATGGGAAATCAGAATTCCACGATACCTTATCTATAAGGGAAATAGAGAATTTAGCTAGATTATGAGCTAGCTGATTCCAAGATGGCAAAAGATATCCTGAATGAAAGAAGCTTTTAAGAGCAGCAATAATATCAGTGGAGAGGATATCCCAATAGTCTACTTTCGTGATGGACTCTTGTTGACATCAGATTATGGCAAAGATGACCCTTCTCAAAGGAGAGAGAAAAAAATACTTGTGAATTGATTGGGAATAATTAAGTTTTATCAAAGCAAATCATATTACATTTCTTCTTGCTGTGTATAGCTCTTGTTCGTTATAGCACTTCCCCAATTGGCTTGTATGTTATTCCTTTAATATATGCACATGAAAACACCCCCAGGCTTTGTTTCAACAGAAATGGTAAGAACACGATGCATCGCGAGCTTGAATTGTGATATAAGCAAAAACTAGGGATTTAAATAGCGGGAGTAAACTTTCAGACTCATTATCCATCGAGTTTTGAACTGTGCGTTAGCTGACCCTATAGAAGGAGAATTTTTTTTTTTATGTATGTTGTCCATTAAATTCAACGTGAAACTTATAAACTTTGCATAAGGTAAGAAAAGGAGTTACAGAACTCTCTTTTTCCACTGTTGTCTTCTGCCATGAACATGGCTTATAATAAAACAACAACAACAACATACCCAGTATAATCTCATCAGGTGGGGTCTGGAGAGGGTATAGTGTACGCAGACCTTACCTGTACCTTTTTACGGGTAGAGAGGTTGTTTCCGATAGACTACCGGTTCAAGTAGAAATGAAAATGCAACAATAATAATAAATAGTAATAGCAGCAAGAAAATATGATAACAAAGTGAAAGCAACAAGCACGAATTGAACCAAAAAGTGATCCGCAAAAGGAAGAACTATAAGTAACGAAGCCAAGACTAAAACACTAAATAAAGAATGGCAAAATAATCTAAAAAAATAACAATAGTCGCTACCACCATATCATACGACCATGAAGTGCAAGACACAAGAAATAATAAAATAAATCAAAAGGACAGAGACTCCAGCGTCACCCTTTCGATGCACTGCTGCACAAGCCCGGCGCACCCCACCAGTACATATTTAATTTTAACTCTGAATCATTTTTTGGTTTTGATTTAATCATTTTTTTCTTAGTTTGAGGTAAACTCAATTTTTTTAACTGATTAAGCTAAACGATTTGCAAAACTATATTCTAACCTTGGTTCAATCTCGCAGACCAAATCATGATATAAACTCTATTGCACCTGTACTATAGTCTTGTTTTCTCCTCCTTTTTCCATGCACTTGGTGGTATCCTTTTAAGTTGGGAAGAAGTATTGTGCATAGTTTTGTGAGTGAAGAGTGATATTCTATTTGTATGTAATTTTTGGTTGATCTGGTGTCAATGGAGATATCTTCTCGACCATGGACTGGCCTTTTCAATTTTCAAAGGTTTCCAGATTTTATTGACAATTTGACACCATGTCCATATCATGAACTGCCAATATACTAATTTCTTGTTGGCAGAAGAAATTTTATTAGCAGCTATATCAAGAAATACACAACAAAAATGACAGTATTAGCTTTGCTCTATTGTTTCTTTAGGCACAAAATGGTGCATATGAAACATGGAATTCTCAAACCTACAAGATTCCCACATCAAAATATAACAAAAGCCAAAAGGAGACAAGTAGCATAAAATAAGCAGGCCGTGAACTAGGACAGTCATACCTTTCTCGGCCTTTTGGCTAAGATCAAGTGTAGTATCTGTTCTTATCAGTTTAATATCTGATATGTAGGTCATCGGCCTACACGATATTAACTAATTTTTTAAGGGGGAGAGTCCGTTAAGGTAGCTTGCTACTTGGGCTCTCAAGCATCGGCCATGCATTGCACTATTGCATGTGCCTGGCACACCCCAACAAGTCTAGTCAAATTTTGTTGGCCTTGGTCTATATTTAGCGGTATGGTTTCGGTTTCGCTGATGAAATTTGTAATTAAGTTTGTGAAAAAAGTCTTGAAATGAAATGTTTTATAAATCTAGAAAAATTATTATTGTGAGTTAGATATGATCTAATATTCATTGACAAAGTAGGGTATATATAGTGTTTTTTATGAAAATGGGGCAGAATAAAAAGATTAAAAGAGAAAACGAGGAACATTTAGTTCTCTTCCGATAAATCGAAACTATATCGATACCGAATAGAAATTGAGATGATTTGACCGATTTTGGAAAGTCAAATCTTGATTATACATTAATAAAATAATAAAAAAAAGTGGTGCCATAGATATACATTTTTAAAAAATAATCGGACAAAGTGAATCATTATATATATATATATCATATTTCAACCTATTGTATAATTGTTTTAGTGCCAACTTCTTGTCTTTCCTACACATTTCAGATTGTCACTTTTTTCATCATCTCTTACCGAAAATGCAGGCCTCTTGGGGAAATCTATGGCTAAATTTGCAATATTCTTTAACATATTAGAAACCTCCAACATTGTAGGCCCGTCCAATGGATTTTTTGGTCACATAATAGTGCAATTTGCATGCATTTCAATAATTTGCAAGATGATATTGTATCATCAAGTGAATCATCCATAAACTCCATGCCTTTACCATATCTCCACATCTCAAATGCCTGGATCATTATTAATTAAGAAATCAATGTTTTGCATATGTATACCCTATTTACTATTCTTAAGAAATCAGAGAAAACCGTATAAAAAGAATAACGATAAACTCATTATATTTATTTATTGCATTGTTCCTTGCATTAAATCATGTAAAGATATGGTCCATATGCATAAATCAACTCAAAAAGCTTAGATAACGAGGGAAGGATTGTCCAAGTTCATATAAGGAGACCCACTCTAACAATCCTCTTTCCTCCTCCCCCCTCCTCCCACAAGCACGCTCAGACTGCCAATTGGAGAGTGGACAATATAATATGAGGGTTCGATTAGGGTAGAAGGCTAGCAGGCAGTAGAGCGTTGTCTCGTGTATCCTTCCATACTAGTAGGGTAGTATTTTTTTTGTAGTTGATCGTCCTTTGATTTCTCTTATTGTCTGTTGTCTCTTATGCTTCGATTATTGTATTACTTTATTTATTTAAACTTTTTCATAATGCTTTTCTACAGTATTTTTCCATAATTTCTATTGTTTTTTGAACCAATATTTAATATTTAATTTTTTTCCAGTAAACAACTGCATTTTATTACTTCATAATATGTTTCAACTGTTCGTAAGACGACATTGCATCCTTTACAACCCAACATGGGAAATCAGAATTCCACGATACCTTATCTATAAGGGAAATAGAGAATTTAGCTAGATTATGAGCTAGCTGATTCCAAGATGGCAAAAGATATCCTGAATGAAAGAAGCTTTTAAGAGCAGCAATAATATCAGTGGAGAGGATATCCCAATAGTCTACTTTCGTGATGGACTCTTGTTGACATCAGATTATGGCAAAGATGACCCTTCTCAAAGGAGAGAGAAAAAAATACTTGTGAATTGATTGGGAATAATTAAGTTTTATCAAAGCAAATCATATTCTGTTTCTTGCTGTGTATAGCTCTTGTTCGTTATAGCACTTCCCCAATTGGCTTGTATGTTATTCCTTTAATATATGCACATGAAAACACCCCCAGGCTTTGTTTCAACAGAAATGGTAAGAACACGATGCATCGCGAGCTTGAATTGTGATATAAGCAAAAACTAGGGATTTAAATAGCGGGAGTAAACTTTCAGACTCATTATCCATCGAGTTTTGAACTGTGCGTTAGCTGACCCTATAGAAGGAGAATTTTTTTTTTTATGTATGTTGTCCATTAAATTCAACGTGAAACTTATAAACTTTGCATAAGGTAAGAAAAGGAGTTACAGAACTCTCTTTTTCCACTGTTGTCTTCTGCCATGAACATGGCTTATAATAAAACAACAACAACAACATACCCAGTATAATCTCATCAGGTGGGGTCTGGAGAGGGTATAGTGTACGCAGACCTTACCTGTACCTTTTTACGGGTAGAGAGGTTGTTTCCGATAGACTACCGGTTCAAGTAGAAATGAAAATGCAACAATAATAATAAATAGTAATAGCAGCAAGAAAATATGATAACAAAGTGAAAGCAACAAGCACGAATTGAACCAAAAAGTGATCCGCAAAAGGAAGAACTATAAGTAACGAAGCCAAGACTAAAACACTAAATAAAGAATGGCAAAATAATCTAAAAAAATAACAATAGTCGCTACCACCATATCATACGACCATGAAGTGCAAGACACAAGAAATAATAAAATAAATCAAAAGGACAGAGACTCCAGCGTCACCCTTTCGATGCACTGCTGCACGAGCCCGGCGCACCCCACCAGGACATAGTTAATTTTAACTCAATCATTTTTGGTTTTGATTTAATCATTTTTTTCTTAGTTTGAGGTAAACTCAATTTTTTTAACTGATTAAGCTAAACGATTTGCAAAACTATATTCTAACCTTGGTTCAATCTCGCAGACCAAATCATGATATAAACTCTATTGCACCTGTACTATAGTCTTGTTTTCTCCTCCTTTTTCCATGCACTTGGTGGTATCCTTTTAAGTTGGGAAGAAGTATTGTGCATAGTTTTGTGAGTGAAGAGTGATATTCTATTTGTATGTAATTTTTGGTTGATCTGGTGTCAATGGAGATATCTTCTCGACCATGGACTGGCCTTTTCAATTTTCAAAGGTTTCCAGATTTTATTGACAATTTGACACCATGTCCATATCATGAACTGCCAATATACTAATTTCTTGTTGGCAGAAGAAATTTTATTAGCAGCTATATCAAGAAATACACAACAAAAATAACAATAATAGCTTTGCTGTATTGTTTCTTTATGCGCAAAATGGTGCATATGAAACATGGAATTCTCAAACCTACAAGATTCCCACATCAAAATATAACAAAAGCCAAAAGGAGACAAGTAGAATAAAATAAGCAGGCCGTGAACTAGGACAGTCATACCTTTCTCGGCCTTTTGGCTAAGATCAAGTGTAGTATCTGTTCTTATCAGTTTAATATCTGATATGTAGGTCATCGGCCTACGATATTAACTACTTTCTTAAGGGGGAGAGTCCGTTAAGGTAGCTTGCCACTTGGGCTCTCAAGCATCGGCCATGCATTGCACTATTGCATGTGCCTGGCGCACCCCAACAAGTCTAGTCAAATTTTGTTGGCCTTGGTCTATATTTAGCGGTATGGTTTCGGTTTCGCTGATGAAATTTGTAATTAAGTTTGTGAAAAAAGTCTTGAAATGAAATGTTTTATAAATCTAGAAAAATTATTATTGTGAGTTAGATATGATCTAATATTCATTGACAAAGTAGGGTATATATAGTGTTTTTTATGAAAATGGGGCAGAATAAAAAGATTAAAAGAGAAAACGAGGAACATTTAGTTCTCTTCCGATAAATCGAAACTATATCGATACCGAATAGAAATTGAGATGATTGGACCGATTTTGGAAAATCAAATCTTGATTATACATTAATAAAATAATAAAAAAAAGTGGTGCCATAGATATACATTTTTAAAAAATAATCGGACAAAGTGAATCATTATATATATATATATATATATATATATATATCATATTTCAACCTATTGTATAATTGTTTTAGTGCCAACTTCTTGTCTTTCCTACACATTTCAGATTGTCACTTTTTTCATCATCTCTTACCGAAAATGCAGGCCTCTTGGGGAAATCTATGGCTAAATTTGCAATATTCTTTAACATATTAGAAACCTCCAACATTGTAGGCCCGTCCAATGGATTTTTTGGTCACATAATAGTGCAATTTGCATGCATTTCAATAATTTGCAAGATGATATTGTATCATCAAGTGAATCATCCATAAACTCCATGCCTTTACCATATCTCCACATCTCAAATGCCTGGATCATTATTAATTAAGAAATCAATGTTTTGCATATGTATACCCTATTTACTATTCTTAAGAAATCAGAGAAAACCGTATAAAAAGAATAACGATAAACTCATTATATTTATTTATTGCATTGTTCCTTGCATTAAATCATGTAAAGATATGGTCCATATGCATAAATCAACTCGAAAAGCTTAGATAACGAGGGAAGGATTGTCCAAGTTCATATAAGGAGACCCACTCTAACAATCCTCTTTCCTCCTCCCCCCTCCTCCCACAAGCACGCTCAGACTGCCAATTGGAGAGTGGACAATATAATATGAGGGTTCGATTAGGGTAGAAGGCTAGCAGGCAGTAGAGCGTTGTCTCGTGTATCCTTCCATACTAGTAGGGTAGTATTTTTTTTGTAGTTGATCGTCCTTTGATTTCTCTTATTGTCTGTTGTCTCTTATGCTTCGATTATTGTATTACTTTATGCATTTAAACTTTTTCATAATGCTTTTCTACAGTATTTTTCCATAATTTCTATTGTTATTCGAACCAATATTTAATATTTAATTTTTTTCCAGTAAACAACTGCATTTTATTACTTCATAATATGTTTCAACTGTTCGTAAGACGCCATTGCATCCTTTACAACCCAACATGGGAAATCAAAATTCCACGATACCTTATCTATAAGGGAAATAGAGAATTTAGCTAGATTATGAGCTAGCTGATTCCAAGATGGCAAAAGATTTCCTGAATGAAAGAAGCTTTTAAGGGCAGCAATAATATTAGTGGAGAGGATATCCCAATAGTCTACTTTCGTGATGGACTCTTGTTGACATCAGATTATGGCAAAGATGACCCTTCTCAAAGGAGAGAGAAAAAAATACTTGTGAATTGATTGGGAATAATTAAGTTTTATCAAAGCAAATCATATTCTCGCTTCTTGTCGTGTATAGCTCTTATTCGTTATAGCACTTCCCCAATTGGCTTGTATGTTATTCCTTTAATATATGCACATGAAAACACCCTGTGCTTTGTTTCAACAGAAATGGTAAGAACACGATGCATCGCGAGCTTGAATTGTGATATAAGCAAAAACTAGGGATTTAAATAGCGGAGTAAACTTTCAGACTCATTATCCATCGAGTTTTGAACTGTGCGTTAGCTGACCCTATAGAAGGAGAATTTTTTTTTTTATGTATGTTGTCCATTAAATTCAACGTGAAACTTATAAACTTTGCATAAGGTAAGAAAAGGAGTTACAGAACTCTCTTTTTCCACTGTTGTCTTCTGCCATGAACATGGCTTATAATAAAACAACAACAACAACATACCCAGTATAATCTCATCAGGTGGGGTCTGGAGAGGGTATAGTGTACGCAGACCTTACCTGTACCTTTTTACGGGTAGAGAGGTTGTTTCCGATAGACTACCGGTTCAAGTAGAAATGAAAATGCAACAATAATAATAAATAGTAATAGCAGCAAGAAAATATGATAACAAAGTGAAAGCAACAAGCACGCATTGAACCAAAAAGTGATCCGCAAAAGGAAGAACTATAAGTAACGAAGCCAAGACTAAAACACTAAATAAAGAATGGCAAAATAATCTAAAAAAATAACAATAGTCGTTACCACCATATCATACGACCATGAAGTGCAAGACACAAGAAATAATAAAATAAATCAAAAGGACAGAGACTCCAGCGTCACCCTTTCGATGCACTGCTGCACGAGCCCGGCGCACCCCACCAGTTCATATTTAATTTTAACTCTGAATCATCTTTTGGTTTTGATTTAATCATTTTTTTCTTAGTTTGAGGTAAACACAATTTTTTTAACTGATTAAGCTAAAAGATTTGCAAAACTATATTCTAACCTTGGTTCAATCTCGCAGACCAAATCATGATATAAACTCTGTTGCACCTGTACTATAGTCTTGTTTTCTCCTCCTTTTGCCATGCACTTGGTGGTATCCTTTTAAGTTGGGAAGTAGTACTGTGCATAGTTTTGTGAGTGAAGAGTGATATTCTATTTGTATGTAATTTTCTGTTGATCTGGTGTCAATGGAGATATCTTCTCGACCATGGACTGGCCTTTTCAAATTTCAAAGGTTTCCAGATTTTATTGACAATTTGACACCATGTCCAAATCATGAACTACCAATATACTAATTTCTTGTTGGCAGAAGAAATAGTTTTAGCAGCTATATCAAGAAATACACAACAAAAATGACAGTATTAGCTTTGCTCTATTGTTTCTTTAGGCACAAAATGGTGCATATGAAACATGGAATTCTCAAACCTACAAGATTCCCACATCAAAATATAACAAAAGCCAAAAGGAGACAAGTAGAATAAAATAAGCAGGCCGTGAACTAGGACAGTCATACCTTTCTCGGCCTTTTGGCTAAGATCAAGTGTAGTATCTGTTCTTATCAGTTTAATATCTGATATGTATGTCATCGGCCTACACGATATTAACTAATTTTTTAAGGGGGAGAGTCCGTTAAGGTAGCTTGCCACTTGGGCTCTCAAGCATCGGCCATGCATTGCACTATTGCATGTGCCTGGCGCACCCCAACAAGTCTAGTCAAATTTTGTTGGCCTTGGTCTATATTTAGCGGTATGGTTTCGGTTTCGCTGATGAAATTTGTAATTAAGTTTGTGAAAAAAGTCTTGAAATGAAATGTTTTATAAATCTAGAAAAATTATTATTGTGAGTTAGATATGATCTAATATTCATTGACAAAGTAGGGTATATATAGTGTTTTTTATGAAAATGGGGCAGAATAAAAAGATTAAAAGAGAAAACGAGGAACATTTAGTTCTCTTCCGATAAATCGAAACTATATCGATACCGAATAGAAATTGAGATGATTGGACCGATTTTGGAAAATCAAATCTTGATTATACATTAATAAAATAATAAAAAAAAGTGGTGCCATAGATATACATTTTTAAAAAATAATCGGACAAAGCGAATCATTATATATATATATATATATATATATATATATATATCATATTTCAACCTATTGTATAATTGTTTTAGTGCCAACTTCTTGTCTTTCCTACACATTTCAGATTGTCACTTTTTTCATCATCTCTTACCGAAAATGCAGGCCTCTTGGGGAAATCTATGGCTAAATTTGCAATATTCTTTAACATATTAGAAACCTCCAACATTGTAGGCCCGTCCAATGGATTTTTTGGTCACATAATAGTGCAATTTGCATGCATTTCAATAATTTGCAAGATGATATTGTATCATCAAGTGAATCATCCATAAACTCCATGCCTTTACCATATCTCCACATCTCAAATGCCTGGATCATTATTAATTAAGAAATCAATGTTTTGCATATGTATACCCTATTTACTATTCTTAAGAAATCAGAGAAAACCGTATAAAAAGAATAACGATAAACTCATTATATTTATTTATTGCATTGTTCCTTGCATTAAATCATGTAAAGATATGGTCCATATGCATAAATCAACTCGAAAAGCTTAGATAACGAGGGAAGGATTGTCCAAGTTCATATAAGGAGACCCACTCTAACAATCCTCTTTCCTCCTCCCCCCCTCCTCCCACAAGCACGCTCAGACTGCCAATTGGAGAGTGGACAATATAATATGAGGGTTCGATTAGGGTAGAAGGCTAGCAGGCAGTAGAGCATTGTCTCGTGTATCCTTCCATACTAGTAGGGTAGTATTTTTTTTGTAGTTGATCATCCTTTGATTTCTCTTATTGTTTGTTGTCTCTTATGCTTCGATTATTGTATTACTTTATGCATTTAAACTTTTTCATAATGCTTTTCTACAGTATTTTTCCATAATTTCTATTGTTTTTCGAACCAATATTTAATATTTAATTTTTTTCCAGTAAACAACTGCATTTTATTACTTCATAATATGTTTCAACTGTTCGTAAGATGCCATTGCATCCTTTACAACCCAACATGGGAAATCAAAATTCCACGATACCTTATCTATAAGGGAAATAGAGAATTTAGCTAGATTATGAGCTAGCTGATTCCAAGATGGCAAAAGATTTCCTGAATGAAAGAAGCTTTTAAGGGCAGCAATAATATTAGTGGAGAGGATATCCCAATAGTCTACTTTCGTGATGGACTCTTGTTGACATCAGATTATGGCAAAGATGACCCTTCTCAAAGGAGAGAGAAAAAAATACTTGTGAATTGATTGGGAATAATTAAGTTTTATCAAAGCAAATCATATTCTGTTTCTTGCTGTGTATAGCTCTTATTCGTTATAGCACTTCCCCAATTGGCTTGTATGTTATTCCTTTAATATATGCACATGAAAACACCCCCAGGCTTTGTTTCAACAGAAATGGTAAGAACACGATGCATCGCGAGCTTGAATTGTGATATAAGCAAAAACTAGGGATTTAAATAGCGGGAGTAAACTTTCAGACTCATTATCCATCGAGTTTTGAACTCTGCGTTAGCTGACCCTATAGAAGGAGAATTTTTTTTTTATGTATGTTGTCCATTAAATTCAACGTGAAACTTATAAACTTTGCATAAGGTAAGAAAAGGAGTTACAGAACTCTCTTTTTCCACTGTTGTCTTCTGCCATGAACATGGCTTATAATAAAACAACAACAACAACATACCCAGTATAATCTCATCAGGTGGGGTCTGGAGAGGGTATAGTGTACGCAGACCTTACCTGTACCTTTTTACGGGTAGAGAGGTTGTTTCCGATAGACTACCGGTTCAAGTAGAAATGAAAATGCAACAATAATAATAAATAGTAATAGCAGCAAGAAAATATGATAACAAAGTGAAAGCAACAAGCACGCATTGAACCAAAAAGTGATCCGCAAAAGGAAGAACTATAAGTAACGAAGCCAAGACCAAAATACTAAATAAAGAATGGCAAAATAATCTGAAAAAAATAACAATAGTCGCTACCACCATATCATACGACCATGAAGTGCAAGACACAAGCAATAATAAAATAAATCAAAAGAACAGAGACTCCAGCATCGCCCTTGCGATGCACTGATACACGAGCCCGGCGCACCCCACCAGTACATATTTAATTTTAACTCTGAATCATTTTTTGGTTTTGATTTAATCATTTTTTTCTTAGTTTGAGGTAAACTCAATTTTTTTAACCGATTAAGCTAAACGATTTGCAAAACTATATTCTAACCTTGGTTCAATCTCGCAGACCAAATCATGATATAAACTCTATTGCACCTGTACTATAGTCTTGTTTTCTCCTCCTTTTTCCATGCACTTGGTGGTATCCTTTTAAGTTGGGAAGAAGTACTGTGCATAGTTTTGTGAGTGAAGAGTGATATTCTATTTGTATGTAATTTTTGGTTGATCTGGTGTCAATGGAGATATCTTCTCGACCATGTAGTGGCCTTTTCAATTTTCAAAGGTTTCCAGATTTTATTGACAATTTGACACCATGTCCATATCATGAACTGCCAATATCCTAATTTCTTGTTGGCAGAAGAAATAGTTTTAGCAGCTATATCAAGAAATACACAACAAAAATGACAGTATTAGCTTTGCTCTATTGTTTCTTTAGGCACAAAATGGTGCATATGAAACATGGAATTCTCAAACCTACAAGATTCCCACATCAAAATATAACAAAAGCCAAAAGGAGACAAGTAGCATAAAATAAGCAGGCCGTGAACTAGGACAGTCATACCTTTCTCGGCCTTTTGGCTAAGATCAAGTTTAGTATCTGTTCTTATCAGTTTAATATCTGATATGTAGGTCATCGGCCTACACGATATTAACTAATTTTTTAAGGGGGAGAGTCCGTTAAGGTAGCTTGCTACTTGGGCTCTCAAGCATCGGCCATGCATTGCACTATTGCATGTGCCTGGCGCACCCCAACAAGTCTAGTCAAATTTTGTTGGCCTTGGTCTATATTTAGCGGTATGGTTTCGGTTTCGCTGATGAAATTTGTAATTAAGTTTGTGAAAAAAGTCTTGAAATGAAATGTTTTATAAATCTAGAAAAATTATTATTGTGAGTTAGATATGATCTAATATTCATTGACAAAGTAGGGTATATATAGTGTTTTTTATGAAAATGGGGCAGAATAAAAAGATTAAAAGAGAAAACGAGGAACATTTAGTTCTCTTCCGATAAATCGAAACTATATCGATACCGAATAGAAATTGAGATGATTGGACCGATTTTGGAAAATCAAATCTTGATTATACATTAATAAAATAATAAAAAAAGTGGTGCCATAGATATACATTTTTAAAAAATAATCGGACAAAGCGAATCATTATATATATATATATATATATATATATATCATATTTCAACCTATTGTATAATTGTTTTAGTGCCAACTTCTTGTCTTTCCTACACATTTCAGATTGTCACTTTTTTCATCATCTCTTACCGAAAATGCAGGCCTCTTGGGGAAATCTATGGCTAAATTTGCAATATTCTTTAACATATTAGAAACCTCCAACATTGTAGGCCCGTCCAATGGATTTGTTGGTCACATAATAGTGCAATTTGCATGCATTTCAATAATTTGCAAGATGATATTGTATCATCAAGTGAATCATCCATAAACTCCATGCCTTTACCATATCTCCACATCTCAAATGCCTGGATCATTATAAATTAAGAAATCAATGTTTTGCATATGTATACCCTATTTACTATTCTTAAGAAATCAGAGAAAACCGTATAAAAAGAATAACGATAAACTCATTATATTTATTTATTGCATTGTTCCTTGCATTAAATCATGTAAAGATATGGTCCATATGCATAAATCAACTCGAAAAGCTTAGATAACGAGGGAAGGATTGTCCAAGTTCATATAAGGAGACCCACTCTAACAATCCTCTTTCCTCCTCCCCCCTCCTCCCACAAGCACGCTCAGACTGCCAATTGGAAAGTGGACAATATAATATGAAGGTTCGATTAGGGTAGAAGGCTAGCAGGCAGTAGAGCGTTGTCTCGTGTATCCTTCCATACTAGTAGGGTAGTATTTTCTTTGTAGTTGATCGTCCTTTGATTTCTCTTATTGTATGTTGTCTCTTATGCTTCGATTATTGTATTACTTTATGCATTTAAACTTTTTCATAGTGCTTTTGTACAGTATTTTTCCATAATTTCTATAGTTTTTCGAACTAATATTTAATATTTAATTTTTTTCCAGTAAAGAACTGCATTTTATTACTTCATAATATGTTTCAACTGTTCGTAATACGCCATTGCATCCTTCACAACCCAACATGGGAAATCAGAATTCCACGAAACCTTATCTATAAGGGAAATAGAGAATTTAGCTAGATTATGAGCTAGCTGATTCCAAGATGGCAAAAGATATCCTGAATGAAAGAAGCTTTTAAGGGCAGCAATAATATCAGTGGAGAGGATATCCCAATAGTCTACTTTCGTGATGGACTCTTGTTGACATCAGATTATGGCAAAGATGACCCTTCTCAAAGGAGAGAGAAAAAAAAATACTTGTGAATTGATTGGGAATAATTAAGTTTTATCAAAGCAAGTCATATTCTGTTTCTTGTTGTGTATAGCTCTTGTTCGTTATAGCACTTCCCCAATTGGCTTGTATGTTATTCCTTTAATATATGCACATGAAAACACCCCCAGGCTTTGTTTCAACAGAAATGGTAAGAACACGATGCATCGCGAGCTTGAATTGTGATATAAGCAAAAACTTGGGATTTAAATAGCGGGAGTAAACTTCCAGACTCATTATCCATCGAGTTTTGAACTCTGCGTTAGCTGACCCTCTAGAAGGAGAATTTTTTTTTATGTAAGTTGTCCATTAAATTCAACGTGAAACTTATAAACTTTGCATAAGGTGAGAAAAGGAGTTACAGAACTCTCTTTTTCCACTGTTGTCTTCTGCCATGAACATGGCTTATAATAAAACAACAACAACAACATACCCAGTATAATCTCATCAGGTGGGGTCTGGAGAGGGTATAGTGTACGCAGACCTTACCTGTACCTTTTTACGGGTAGAGAGGTTGTTTCCGATAGACTACCGGTTCAAGTAGAAATGAAAATGCAACAATAATAATAAATAGTAATAGCAGCAAGAAAATATGATAACAAAGTGAAAGCAACAAGCACGCATTGAACCAAAAAGTGATCCGCAAAAGGAAGAACTATAAGTAACGAAGCCAAGACCAAAATACTAAATAAAGAATGGCAAAATAATCTGAAAAAAATAACAATAGTCGCTACCACCATATCATACGACCATGAAGTTCAAGACACAAGCAATAATAAAATAAATCAAAAGAACAGAGACTCCAGCATCGCCCTTGCGATGCACTGATACACGAGCCCGGCGCACCCCACCAGTACATATTTAATTTTAACTCTGAATCATTTTTTGGTTTTGATTTAATCATTTTTTTCTTAGTTTGAGGTAAACTCAATTTTTTTAACCGATTAAGCTAAACGATTTGCAAAACTATATTCTAACCTTGGTTCAATCTCGCAGACCAAATCATGATATAAACTCTATTGCACCTGTACTATAGTCTTGTTTTCTCCTCCTTTTTCCATGCACTTGGTGGTATCCTTTTAAGTTGGGAAGAAGTATTGTGCATAGTTTTGTGAGTGAAGAGTGATATTCTATTTGTATGTAATTTTTGGTTGATCTGGTGTCAATGGAGATATCTTCTCGACCATGGACTGGCCTTTTCAATTTTCAAAGGTTTCCAGATTTTATTGACAATTTGACACCATGTCCATATCATGAACTGCCAATATACTAATTTCTTGTTGGCAGAAGAAATTTTATTAGCAGCTATATCAAGAAATACACAACAAAAATGACAGTATTAGCTTTGCTCTATTGTTTCTTTAGGCACAAAATGGTGCATATGAAACATGGAATTCTCAAACCTACAAGATTCCCACATCAAAATATAACAAAAGCCAAAAGGAGACAAGTAGCATAAAATAAGCAGGCCGTGAACTAGGACAGTCATACCTTTCTCGGCCTTTTGGCTAAGATCAAGTGTAGTATCTGTTCTTATCAGTTTAATATCTGATATGTAGGTCATCGGCCTACACGATATTAACTAATTTTTTTAAGGGGGAGAGTCCGTTAAGGTAGCTTGCTACTTGGGCTCTCAAGCATCGGCCATGCATTGCACTATTGCACGTGCCTGGTGCACCCCAACAAGTCTAGTCAAATTTTGTTGGCCTTGGTCTATATTTAGCGGTATGGTTTCGGTTTCGCTGATGAAATTTGTAATTAAGTTTGTGAAAAAAGTCTTGAAATGAAATGTTTTATAAATCTAGAAAAATTATTATTGTGAGTTAGATATGATCTAATATTCATTGACAAAGTAGGGTATATATAGTGTTTTTTATGAAAATGGGGCAGAATAAAAAGATTAAAAGAGAAAACGAGGAACATTTAGTTCTCTTCCGATAAATCGAAACTATATCGATACCGAATAGAAATTGAGATGATTGGACCGATTTTGGAAAGTCAAATCTTGATTATACATTAATAAAATAATAAAAAAAAGTGGTGCCATAGATATACATTTTTAAAAAATAATCGGACAAAGCGAATCATTATATATATATATATATATATATATATATATATCATATTTCAACCTATTGTATAATTGTTTTAGTGCCAACTTCTTGTCTTTCCTACACATTTCAGATTGTCACTTTTTTCATCATCTCTTACCGAAAATGCAGGCCTCTTGGGGAAATCTATGGCTAAATTTGCAATATTCTTTAACATATTAGAAACCTCCAACATTGTAGGCCCGTCCAATGGATTTTTTGGTCACATAATAGTGCAATTTGCATGCATTTCAATAATTTGCAAGATGATATTGTATCATCAAGTGAATCATCCATAAACTCCATGCCTTTACCATATCTCCACATCTCAAATGCCTGGATCATTAAAAATTAAGAAATCAATGTTTTGCATATGTATACCCTATTTACTATTCTTAAGAAATCAGAGAAAACCGTATAAAAAGAAAGAGAAGCTTTTGAATGCAACTATGTGTTATTTTCTGGCCAGACAATCAACACAGGTATCCAAGTGTTCGCCTTTTACTTTATGGAGGAGGTTTCTTCTTGATAAAATTTCTTAGCCTTTCTGGCTTAAATGTCCAAGTCTTTTATGCCATAACTTAATTGAGATATTTTTAACAACTGTATTCACCTCTCCATTGAACAACTTTGCATGCATCAAGTAGAGAGAATTTCATTTTCTACCTCTTGCTGCAATAAGGGAGCCTTTGATGAGATTTCATTTTCCTTCGCCGAAGTGGTTGGGGTATCCATCATCACCGAGCTTGCCAATGGAAATAATATTGAGTATGATATCAGGAATATGTCAAACATCTTTCAAGATAAGCTTACATCCTGTATTAGTGAGCAGGACAATGTCTCATATACCAGCAACTTCAGTCACAACATGGTTGGTCATTCTGACTTTGCCAAAGCTACCACCAGTACAGGATGCAAACATATCACGATATGGAGTAATGTGATAGGATGCACCCGAATCCACGATCCAGTACGTTTATTGGCATGAAATACTCATAAGAGCATCATCACAAACCATGATGATATCGCCATCAGTTGCAGTCGCTGTCATGTCTTTCTCCGTGTTTTTATTATTTCCTCGCTTTTGATCTCTTTTGTTCTTTCCCCAGTATCTCTCATAGTGGTTTGGACCACCGCAATAATGGCATTTGAAGTCTTTTATAGGCTTAGACTTTCCTCTGTATTTGTCTCTCGTATGTTATCAATTTTTATTTTTATTTCTCCCTCGATCATTATTTTCAGCAATCATCGCCTTTGACTCAGAAGAATGATTTTTCTCTTTTCTTCTGGACTCTTCATTAAGAAGACAATCTTTGACCGTTTGCAAGGTCAATGCTCCATCAGGAGCTGAGTTGTTGATTGACACTGCAAGAATGTCCCAACTATCTAACAAAGAACTGAGTAGCAATAAAGCTACAACTTCATCATCAATAGTAATATTCATATTGATGGATTTATTGATAAGACCATGATATGCATTTAGGTGCTCCGTCATGTTGGCACCCTCCACATATTGCAATCGAACAATTCTTCTGATGATAGAAGTTTTGTTTAAGGCATTTTTCCTCTTAAACATAGCTTCTATTTTCTTCCAAAGAATATCATCCTTTTCCTCAGCGAAATGATGGAAGATAATGTGCTCAATGAAGCGCCGGATGCAACCAACAATTTTTCTGTGCATGATTTCCTAGTCAACATCTGTTGTTTCTTTCGGTTTGGACTCATCACCATGTAAGGAAAAATAAATATCCATACAGTAGAGAAGATCCAACATGCTTGGTTTCCAAATTGTGTAATTTGAACCGTTTAATTTTAACATAGCGTCAAGCGACGATGATTCCTCCATTTTTTAATCTGCCTCTGTAACCTGGTTGCTCTGATACCACCTGTTGGGAATAAAAGGAGAGTATTCCAATTCCCCTTCTGGATTAATATGTGGGGAAAAAACAATGGAGACCCCGAAATTATTTTCTGATGTGAAATATCAGACACAACTGCAATCATAGAGCATACTTAGAATTTTCGGATATATTCCAATGTAATAGTATTTTACTAATAGTAACTAAAATACTAAATACACGCCAACAATTATCTCGTGGAAAAATACCCATGATAAATCTTCCACTATAACAATACTAATGGGTACACAATATCTTCTCAAATTTTGACAAATACTAGCAATACACTCAAAAACTCACTAGTGTGACAATTTCATAATTTTTCTACAAAATATTTCTACCAATTTGTAGGAACTCTCCATACTCTTAAATATATTTTTATCTAAAATTTTATTGTGTGTTGTGCTTTTATGTGAAAATGAGAAGGAAGAAGACTTCTATTTATATTTATAGGTGAATCGGATTGAATTATTTGGGGGCAATTCAAATTGTAGCACCGAAATACTCAATATCATGCTGTTTCCACCATATCCAATAGTGGTGGACCCCAACATAATCAACCAATTACCTCGAATTGTTATTTAAAAATAAACTCAAAATGCATTGTCTAATTTCACAAATGATCACTACTCCAAATAATTGAAAAAATAATAATTAAAATTTCCGACAATTTACGGAAGTCAGACTTTAATTCGACATATTTAGAGGAGGAGAATGAGCACATTCAATGAATCCAGACAATATGCAGTATCCTACGGTAATAAAAGTTAAGTGGATACTTATTTTGCATTGAAAGGAGTATGAATAAGATGATTTTCATGTAAGAAACTAGGTCATTGAAAGTAATAATATCGAATTTTTTTTTGTCAAGCTGAATAATAAGCAAGATAACTCATATTATTCATATTATACTTCTGACGAATTTAGACTCGATTATTAACTCGTTAGCTGATTGAAAGTAGTTAATAAGTAAACTATTGAAAAGTATATTTTGATATTTTAGAGTGCAAACTCAGTTTCTTGTGGAATGGGAAACATACTCTTTCTCCTCCCTTCTAAAGCTTAGAAAAAACTGTGGTCGCGTGCTCCACATTCTTTATAGAAAGGAAAAATTGAGGATTGATTTAGTCAAAATTTAACCTAATATTTAACTTATATATATATATGATATCCTTTTCTTCAATATTCCTCTTCATCACCTATATATATACTCTAAAGTTAAACTACTCCTTTCTTCTTTGAATGGTCAACCAATTGCGTACATGTTCATTGGAAAATTTGACTAAACCATTAAATAAATTACAAGGCCTTGCTATAAATACATGTCTTCACTTAATAGTTTCCACGCACAAATCACATCAAAGATCATAAAATACATCCAAAGTATAGGAATATGGTAAAGTCACCAGTGAACTACACAGCCTTCCTTGCTCTCCTCTTATGCTTCCTCCTCATCTCATCCAATGGTTTGTACTTTTTACTTTGTTTGCCATTTCATGAATATTCTGAATATATACTACGTTTGCATATATTTTTATCCAAAAATAAGATTTTAAAACAATAATGATATTTACGCCTCCATCCCAAGCTAGTTCTGGTCAATTATTATAAATATTACTCACCATCCATTTGCCTCTATGTAGACACGAATTCTATTTAGACACAAAATTACAACTGAATAGCAAATAGAATTGTGAGGATCCATCACAAATTCATTAATTCCACGTTGATTGTTAACCTGCCGCAATCTTTCCATGATATAGGTAATTAGCCCCTTGTTATTCCTTTGCACACTTAGACCTGCACTCGCTATGTAATATGATATGATTATCATTATTATAATATACATATATATATTGTTGGAAGTAAAGTAGTACGAAAATAGTAAATAACTATTACAAGTGCTTCGAAAGGATAAACAATAAATATTACAATAGCAACAAGCTTGTAGTAAATAAGAATTGTGACAACAACAAGTTTGTTGAGTTATTGAATCAGTCTTGAATCTTTATACCAATTGCAGAAAGCTCTTTGAATATTGACAACTTGAAATCAAGAGACACTAAATCAGGAAGTGTTACAACTATGCTGAGTCGAGTGATGACACTGTCTTTAAGACAAGACTGCCCCTTATATATGCTTTTACGTTAGCGGACAATAGTCTTCCAAGATAAAACAACAAATTATCATTTGTGCAAAGCAAACACAAGTGATTCTAGCGAAGAAAACAAATAACAAAATATTGCTAAGAGGAGAGGATTTGAAACAAGAATTTCAGAATTGTTGTTCTTGAAAAGTGTGTGTAGAATTGAGTCAAAGGCCTCAATTTATAGTAGTGTAAGAATGGCCTCTTCAAGTGCCAATGTAATGGTCATTTAAATGTCATGTATTGGCCCTTTAATTCACCAATTAATGCAGCCAAATAATGGCTGATTTATGGAGAAAAAACTGTCATTTTAATGCACCAAAACCTCTCCATAATCAGCCAAACTTTGACTTCCGTCACACTTTCTGCCAGTGAAGCGTCGCGGCTCTACTACACTGGCACCGCGGCGCTGGCCGGAGGTACCTTGGCGCTCCGGCGCCCCGGCTCCGTCCGAGTGGCGCCACGGCCCTTTTCGGTGCCGCGGCCCTTCCCGACCCGTACCATCTTACACTTTGCACAATTCGTTCTTCGTTTACTGACGTTGAACACTTGTTATTTAGCCAATAATCATCCATTATTCTATGTCTCAAACATTTACTTACGTACCAATATCTCTTTCACTAACGAAATTTATGATACTTCACACTACGAGTGCACGTGTGTGGAAAAGACGTTTCCGACCTGCGGGGCCCCAATTGTTCGAGTCATAAATAATGGGATAAACTTAATTCCACATTAGTAAATTTCCAACAATCCTCTCTTGAAAGAGATTTTGGCGCACACACAAGGTGCTTACTTTCAGCGAAAAAATATTGCATCAGGAGATGTAGCTTCTGCTTTGAACCTTCCCTAGTTGAATACCATCGGACTTACTTACTACGATGTGAATGTGATGTCTTGAACCGTCAATGTTTAATGTAAGCCAAGACAATGGTACCAACACAATACCTCCTCTTTATTCGTTTCTTCTTATTATTCTGTCCGTTGTGGCCGTGGACACACTTGGATTCTTAAGTGCGTTCATTGGAGGCGTCCTATCCTCGCACTTAAATAGGTAATCTCCTACAATATATCCTGCTATACCCCGCTTTACAAGCGTTAGGAATCATTAAAAGTTTTTCAAACCTTAACCTCAATTGTTGAGGATCATCAAAGGTTTTGAAACTTAACATTTACCCACCATGCAGGTAGCACTTAACGTCTATCGTGGGAATGACTTTGAATTTATGTTTCTTTACAGAAATCATAATCCGAAGTACTCTTGCTTCCACCGAAGCGCTAAACTGAACCTTTTACAGCTTAGTTTTCCCATTGAACCAAATTCTTGGGATCTTCAGTCAATATGGTTGGATTACCACCGCAAAGGTTCGTATTGTTTGGGTTTTAATCCCATTCCCCTAGACAGGCAGAACTCTTGATCTTCGGGTAGTCCCTTAGTTAAAGGGTCCGCTATATCCTTTGATTAGTAATCAAGGAAGTGACACCCATGATAATTAACTACCCAACGGTCTTATGTCTCTGACTAATACATCAAACACCATCATCCGTTCCCTCTTTGAAGCCGACTGGCCAGTCACATTGTATAACAGACGAAGGCACGAGTTTCTCCGAATAAGAGACATCCTCTAAGAGGTCGTGAAGTTTCTCAACTTCTTTTCATGCTTTGTTCAAAGCGATAAACTCTGATTCCATCATGAATCGGCCGATGCAAGTTTGCTTAGAGGATTTTCAAAGACACACCATACACATCCACTTGTGGCTTTGATGTTCTTCAAGTCCGATATCCAGTTTGCATCGTTGTGTTCTCCTATAACTGCTGGACATCCAGAATACCATAATCCGTAGATAAGCGAATATTTCAGAATTATCATATTTGATTTAACACCTTCTATCGATCATTTCCAGAATCACGAGTGAACCTTAGTTCAACTGATCTACTTTGTAAGCCGATATTAGGTCGGTTGTAGTATGTAAAATACATTGAACTACATGTGACATGCGCATATCACTCTGATAGCACCATGATTCTAATCAATTCTATGATTCGTATCCATTGGTGACTTCAACGAGACTGTCAACTATCTCACAAATGAGTTTGGAATTAGACCAGTTCGTTAGATGTCTTAGAAACTCCAATTCCTACGATGTCATCCGTGACACCTATATCCTTCATGTCGAAACATTATTTCAACATATTCTTAGTCTCTATGATCAAGGTAGGACTTCTTCACGTGATCAACATGTCATCTATGTACAAGCATATCATGACGAACGAATAAGAGTTACCTTTCATGTAGACACATTTGTCACACTCATTAACGAGAAACTCTTCGATAGTAGGGTACTATCAAATTTTTTGTGACATTACTTCGGAGCTTGTTTCAGCCCGTACAGAGATTTGACAAGTCGACAAACTTTATTCTCTTTCCTTGGAACCACATACCCCTCGTGTTGTTCCATATAAAATTATCCTTTCAAATCACCATTTAGGAAGGCTGTCTTGACATCCATTTGATGTATTTCAAGATCACGCAACGCTATGATCGCAATGAATACTCGTTTGGACGTCATTCTAGACACCGGAGAGTACGTGTCAAAATAGTTAAGGCCTTCCTTATGTCGATAGCCTTTGACTACCAACTTGGGTTTGTACTTATCTATAGACCCATCTGTTTTATACTTCCGATTGATATTCATTACATCCCAACCGTTTGTTTCCCGGAGGAAGATCAACCAACTCCCACGTGTGGTTTTGCAGGATGGAGTCTATTTTGCTCTCAATAGCTTATTTCCAAAGCAATACTTCTGGAGTAGACAATGCTTCAGCAACTGTCTTTGGTTCGTTATCGACCATATAAGCTACAAAGTCAGGACCAAAAGTCTTATCCTTTCATATTGAGACTTTATTTCAATATGACTTCCACTTTCAGACTGTTGGTTTTTCAACTGTTGGCTTTCTAACTTCAGAGTCAATGTTTTTGTTGTCAGATTCATTGTTTCTGTTTCATCTGAACTTTCCAGGACCAAAATTTAAACATTTCAAGGACCAAAAGGAAAGTTCAAGAAGAAGCCCAACAGTCCAACAAAATAACGTTGATCCTCCCCTTCCAACTCTCCGGTTAGGAAGGCTGTCTCAACATCCATGTCACGCAAGACAGCAATGGCCATGGATGTTAAGCTATTCCTAGGGGAGCACATCTCTAAGTAGCCGAGGCCTTATACTCGTCAGTAGATCCATATACTTTGTACTCAATTTGAGTATCCACTTTTACAACCCAAAGGTTCTTTTCCCGGAGGAAGGTCAACTATTACACAAGTATAGGTCTATCTGATGGAATCAATTTCTTTCTCTGTAGCTTCTTTCCAAAGCAGTGCTTCTGGATATGACAATACTTTATTAATTATCCATGGTTTATTCTCAACCATGCAAGCTAGTAGGCCTGGAACAAGTCTTTGTCCCCTCTTTGCTCCGTCTCGGTTCAACATCTAGAATCTCTTTGTTCTGTAGATCTGGAACATTAAGTTCCAGATAGTCAGAAACTTCTGAGTCATGTAGATCTGTAACTTCTAGTTCCGGACAATTAGGCACTCGCGGGTTCTTGTTAATCTCGAGCAATTATTTTTTTCTTCTAAAGGAAAGTTATCTTCAAAGAATTCAGCATTCTTTGACACCAAGAGGTGATAAGAACTACTGTTATTTGCAGATCCAGTGGATATGAAATCTACAGTCCTGACCTATTTCGGTATTCCAACCTCTACCAAGCCACCACACATCACAACATTTGTAGGTGGGATCCTTTCCATATTTCACATGGAGGGTTATCATTATCCTTATGTGGAGTTCTGTTGAGAATTGCATTAGCGGTGAGGATCGCCTTGCCCCCACATATTTTGGGTGTACGTATTTGCGCTTGGCTAACATCGTTAAACTAAGGTGAGTAAGGAGCAGTCATTTGATGAACGATGTTTCACATTCTCCTCCTCTATCACTATGAATTCCTCAATCCGTAGGCTTAATTGATTTTCAACCTCTGCTTTGTAGCGCTTATCCGCTTCTACAGCTTCATCTTTGCTTTTCAACAAATAAAGAATGCAATATGTTGTACCATCATCAATAAAGGTCACAAAGTACTTGTCTCCCCCCTCTATTTTGTACAAACTTCAAATCACCCATGTAGGTGTGATTAAGTTCTAGAGGAGCGGTGCTTCTTTCGCTATTCCTTTACCGGAATAAAAAGGGGATTTTGCCTCTTCGCCCACCTCACATTTATTTTAAGGGTTTATGTCGACAGAAGGCAACAATCTCAACTTAGTTAGCTTTTAAATGACTTTCTATTTAATGTGTCTTAATCTATGATGGCATAGATGCACGGATTACAAATATATCATTCATTTGGCTACAAATATACTGTACCATTCTTAGTTATTACAGACATGGTGGACTAGTCTCAAACCAGCTTGACCAACAACGTCCCTGAAATCAAGTTTAGGACATGTATCACCTCCTTTAGAGTGATCCCATTCCTGAAGTCCTTTTTGATGACAACCTCTCCAACCCCTTCTACTTTAGAGGTGGCGTTGCTTCACATGAACAACCTCTTGCCCGTGGTTAGGACATAACCGGATCATATGTGATCTGGATAATCTAGCCCTCTCCAGTTGCTTTGGCAGATTCAGTGTCTAATTTCTTTTCTGACTTTCTTTTGGCCTTCAGATCATTTAAGACCTGGAAACTCTGTCCCACTCCAGTCGCCCGTAGGCTTTGTACGACTGAGTGTCCAATACCATCCTCTAAAATGAAGGATCTTTTGTTAGATCGTGTGACAGGTTCAACGTCTTAAGATAAGACATTATCTTTTAGTCTTCTTCCCTTGAGATTGGTGCCCAGACAATTCCTGGCGCTTGCTTAAGAGTGGTAACAGTTTTCGCACAGTCAGTGGATATCTCTCTTTCGTATGTGTGAACATATTTTACACACTTTTAATAATTACACCCACAAGAACGGATCTTTTAAGTTTTTTTTCAGTACTAATCTTTAACCGGGAAGGAGAGAGATTCAATTTCTAATTTTAGAGTGTAGCGAATATAAGTTTTTAATGAAAACACTTTCATAATCTTAGACTTGCTTTACACAATTTTATTCAAATATTTTCTAAACACATTATAGACAAGGAAGGATAATTAACTTAGACCTTTTGGATTCTGGCCCACTTCAGTCAGACTGAGTGTCCATTTCCTCTTTACCATAATTCGGATCCTTTGTTTGGGATAGATATAGGCCTTCTGCTATAAGATAGAAAAACATCTTCAGCCTTCTCCTCTTGTCCCAATTGACATCCTCAGCCTCTTCTGGGTGCTTGTTTCCACCACTCTCGGGAGCGGTGACACCATCAACACCTTGATCGTCAACAACATGATCAGCATAAGCGTTCTGAACCTCCGCATCAGAACTATTGTCTAGTTTGTTGGCAGAAACAGTGTTACTGTCAACAGAACTGTTAATGGAACAGTCTTCAACCGAAAAACCACAACCATAGCCAGATTTGGTCACACAACTGTTGATCGACATCTTTCGAACACTAATACAATCTTGTCTTAACATTATTGGAAATAAAGTAGTACGGAAATAGTAAATAACTATTACAAGTGCTTCAAAAGGATAAACAATAAAGATTACAATAGCAACAAACTTGTAGTAAATAAGAATTGTGACAACAAGTTTGGTGAGTTATTGAATCAGTCTTGAATCTTTATACCAATTGCAGAAAGCTCTTTGAATCTTGATAACCTGAAATCAAGAGACACTAAATCTGGAAGTGTTACAACTGTACTGAGTCGAGTGATGATACTCTGTCATTAAGACAAGATTGCCCCGTATATATGAATTTACGTTAGCGGGCAATAGTCTCCCAAGATAAAACAACAAACTATCATTTGTGCAAACCAAACACAAGTGATTCTAGTGAAGAAAATAAATAACAATAGATTGCTAAGAGGAGAGAATTTGCAACAAGAATTTCGGAATTGTTGTTCTTGAAAAGTGTGTGTAGAATTGAGCCAAAGGCCTCAATTTATAGTAGTGTAAGAATGCCTCTTTAAGTGCCCATGTAATGGCCATTTAAATGTCATGTAATGGCCCTTTAATTCACCAATTAATGCACTCAAATAATGACTAATTTATGGAGGAAAAACTATCATTTTAATGCACCAAAACCTCTCCATAATCAGCCAAACTTTTGGACTTCCGTCGCACTTACTGCCAGTGAAGCGTCGCGGCTCTACCACACTGGCGTCGCGGCTCTACCACACTGGCGCCGCGGCTTTTCCATACTGGCGTCGCGACGCCTCAGCTCTAGAGACGCCACTGTATGGCCGGCGCCGCGGCGCTGGCCGGAAGTACCTCGGCGCCCCGGCACCGTCCGGGTGGCGCCAAGGCACTTTTCGGTGTCGCGGCCCTTCCCGACCCCTACCATCTTACACTTTGCACAATCCTTCCTTCGTTTACCGACGTGGAACACTTGTTATTTAGCTAATAACCGTCCAATATTCTATGTCTCAAACATTTACTTACGTACCAATATCTCTTTCACTAACAAAATTTACGATACTTGGCACTACGAGTGCACGTGTGTGGAAACGACGTTTCCGACGTGCGGGGCCCGAATTGTTCGAATCATAAATAATGGGATAACCTTAATTCCACTTTAGTAAATTTCCAACATATATATATATATATGCGTGCATGTATCCATTTGTTAATTTTTTTTAGAAGAAATTCACATATTTCTATTATAATAAAGGATTTTAACAGAAGAAAAAACTTATGATAATTGTGGTTGTTCCACGCAGAGATGCAAGTAGCTGAGGGCAAAATTTGCCGATGGAGGAGCCAAATACTCTGGAGCAGCTTTTGCTTGTTGAGTGGGGATTGTTTCAAAAAATGCAAACAAGAGTATTCCAAGGCAACCAAGGGTGAGTGCATCAGAAAAGGCCTTTATCGTTATTGCTACTGTTTTCGCAATTGTAAATAAGCATCAAATGCTCTCAGAATTCTCGTCATCTTATGTATGATAAATAAAAAACGTGTGTTGTCTTGTATGTGAAAGAATAAACATACTATTGTGAGAAAATAGTACGTACTAAATTATGTTTGTATTATGATACTGTATGTTTTCTTCTTGGGGTCAGTACCGTAATTATTATGTCAAGTGAAGTAATTAAAATAATTTAAACTGAAAGGGTCATATCTGCCCTTGAACTATATGATATTACGCGCTTTTATCCGTATTTTAAACGTTATCTCATACGTACCCTTACCGTAATGCTTTGCAGTCAATGGTGTCCTTGATTTAACGAAAATATATTGGAGGGCATGTTGGTTCAGTTTCGCATAGTATAATGTCATGTTTAATCTATTGAAATTCCTGAATATTAAGGCACAAAAACAATAATATGGCACAAAAACAATAATATGGCACAAAATATCATTGCATTCCAAAGCATAAAAAAACTATTTGCAATTACAATCTATCCACCATTACATCTAAATTATACAACTAAAAGATCAAATGTAATTACATCCATCTTTTAAAGATTGTTTTCACCAATAAAAACACTGATTTTCTCTTTTCAAAAGATTGATTTCACTAATGATAACATTCTTTGTATTTTTCAATTTGTTGATGACCTGGATAGTCTTTGGTGGAAATTTTTCGTCTTTCCAGTCCCAATATCTACACGATAATACATGCAACAAAAATCACAAAGGAAAAGATCTTCGCAATAAAACATAAACATATGAAAATTCATTACAGATATGCCACAAAAAAATCACGAGAAAAAAGAGATAACTTACATCAAACTTATGAAATCTGAAGAAAAGGTCTCCCACGGTGTTGAAATTTTGATAATAATAATAGAGAGAGAAATTATATTTTAAGCATTTATGCAGTTTCTTACATAAATTTCAATGCACTTTCGCGAATTCCACGCATAACAAAAATTTAGTAGAATTATTTGAAGTTCATGATGTGAGATGGAGTGCAACAACTCCACACCCACAAACCTTCCACAACTATTTGAAGAACTCGAAGCTTCCGACATTTCATAAGCAAGTGAAAGAATAAGAGAGAAAGTGTGGAGTTGCACGATACGAGTGGAGTTTCAAAATGAAGTTTTAAAAAAATATTGGCTAACATAAAATAAACTACAAAAAAATGATAACTAATGATATAATATATAGTTCAGGAATTTCAATGGATCAAATATGTCTCTATATTATATGAAACTGAACAAATATGCCCTTCAATATTTTTCAGGTTTCTGTCAAAACATAAGCACGAGTAAGTGCAAAACATAACGGTAGAACACGTCTGAGACAATGTTTAAAATAGGGACATATGCGCGCAATATCATATAGTCCACATGCATATATCTGACCATTTTCCGTAATTTAAATAAATTGGTCCTGGTCATTCTTATTGAGTTGTTTGGGTGTTGTCATTAATCAGATGATGTTGTTGAATTTTCATTTTATTTAGTACTGAAAACGATGACTGAAGTAAGTACTATGTACATGTGGGCAATACATTAACTAGAGGTTAGAATCTACCATCAATGTTTTATCTTGTACTTTGACCAAATTATTGATTTCAATTCATCAAATTCAACCCAGGAAATAAGTTGTAAGCAAACTTAACCAGCTAAATTGCAATGACTTTACATTGTCACCGTACATTTAACTCATGTGTATACGTAAGTGGAGTAACAAAACTAAAGCTCACACCATGCGCGTCTTAGTTACATGCTATGTTTAAATTTTCTAAATCATAGGGTGTGTTCTGCACGAGGGAATACATTTTTCAAAAAATATTTTTTAATTTTTTCATATTCGATCGGTCAAAATGTTTAAAAAATATTTTTTTAAAAAATAAATTTCTTAAAAATAAGGAAAATGATTTCTTAATAGAAGTTAAAAAAACAAGTCTCACAAGTGACATTCTATATTAATTGTTCCCTCTCCAACCCAAAGTCACCCCACCAACCACCCCACCGTTTAACCCAAGCTATGAAGTTTAGGTACTCATACTAGAAGTGAAAAATAAAAGAAAAAAGGAAAAGAAACACATAATTAAAGAGTAATTAAGTAGGAAATTTCAAACTCTATGATAAAATTCTTCAAAATCTTCCCAAGTTAGCCATGGAGGCTCCCTCGGCTCAAAAGTACAAAGATGATATATGAAAATGCTCTAAATTTATTTCAAGTCGTCCCAAAATGTTGCAAAAGTGTCCTTCTCGCCCAGTTACGTGGGTGAGCTATGCGGCAACATAACTCACAAGGGTAATTCCAGAACTACTTTTTCTTCTCATAGGTTGCGTGGTTGTCTACGCGGGCGGCTGCGTGGGTGAGGTCAGCTACGTGGGTGAGCCACATGGCCCACTCAAAAAAAATTTCTTACAAATGGGACATGAATTTATCGTTAAAAAGTAACATAAGTTGGCAAAAATACCAATTTATGAATAATCTCTACAGATTGCATAAAGGTACTTCATATGATTAAAGAACCATAGATCATATCCCTTATAATTTTATTATTTGTGCATGCTGGTCACGTCCAAACAAAGCTAAAACATAAGTACAAAGAACAAAAGGTTGCGGATCTCCTCGCCAAGGAAGGAACTGGGAAGAAATATTTGATTGTACATGACTTTTGATAGTTCTTGAGAATACAATCAAATATTAAAAGTATATTTTATCTAACAGCTTAAGCTTTTAGATCAGATGGTTACACACTTCAATATGGTATTAGAGCAGGCCAAAGGTCCTGGGATCGAACCTCACCGCCACCCATTTTCAAAAAAGAATTCCACGTGCTTGGACCATGAAAAAAAATCAGGTCACGCCACCCATTTTCAAAAAAGAATTCCACGTGCTTGGACCATGAAAAAAAAATCAGGTCAGCACGTGAGGGGGCGTATTGAGAATACAATCAAATATTAAAAGTGTGTTCTATCTAACAGTTCTCGTTAATAGATGAAGTAGTATGAGAAGACATATTAGGAATTATTTTCGATTGCCAAATAGTGCGATGTAACCGTCATCTGATAGACGAAACTACTGAACTAGCAAGGAGCTTAAACATCCCCACTAGCTTGTGAATATTTTTGTGTTTATATATTAAGTATCCAGTTAACCCAAAATAAATTACTAGTTTCAAGTTTATGTTGTAATCTACGTACTTGTAGTGTCTATTTCGGCGTTGTTACTCAAACAGAGAAAGAAAACATAAAAAGGCAAACTTCCGAACTCCCAATTATTTTCTGTATATTGGAATTTAAATTTTTTAAACTTTTCCAATTTTGTGGTGTAGTGATTAGTTGTGTAATGAATTAAATTGGTACTTAAAATTCCAAACTAGACATTGTGATATTTTTAGTAAGAATTCAAGGTAACTGGTTGATTGAACTAGAAGACTCTATCAATCAAAAGAAACATTTCAATAATTAGAATAAATATTATTATAGTAGGATTAGTCAAAAAATTTAAATGGAGCATGTGAATGATTAGCTGATATATGGGAAAGCCAACTTATTTAAATTGTATGATCATACAATAAAGAATAAGTCAAAGGTTTCAGAGTATTAACAGTTAGCTACTCCTCATCCGAAGGCAGGGGCTGAGGTACCGCCTCCCAAGCGTGATAAATGAACACCCTTCCTCAAAAATTATACCGTGAATATAAATAAAATATCACACCATATACTATATATGTCAATTTGAACACCTCAACATAAGCAAGAGTTGCAGCCCAGCAGTTTAGGATGTTCATGTGGTGCTTAGAGCCGCGGGTTCGAATCCAAAAAGCAGTGTCGTGTTCTCCTTTTTGGGCTATTTTGTTTGTAATAGAGAAACTGTCAAAACATTTTATTCCTCTATTTTTAACAATTAATAACCTAAACATTTTCTAATAAAGGAGTAACTCTTACCACTTTAAAGTTGTGTAAAAATAAACTAATAATCTTTGAAATATTATTTTAAGCAAATTTTAAAGTTTAAGTTAAGTTGTAGAAAATTTTCTTTAACAAAAAACTCTAATCTCTCTCTCCTCTTTGGTACTAGGCTTCTAGAGTTCTACTCTTCAGCCATAGTTGTGATAAATTATTTAAATCGTACATTTATTAGTAGAATTTTTTATGTTAATTTTGATTTATAAAATTGTAGTTCTATTAAAGTTCTAACGCATAATGAAATGAGTGTATTCGAATTAAAAAAAAAACATCAAGTTAAACACACAATTCACTCTTTTCCATTGAAATTAAATCTTGTAACTTTAAATTTGGCAAAATCAAGTCTGATTTTTCTCATCAATCAATTCAGTCCAGAAGAAACATCCCTATCACAGACAATTTATCATCCCATGTGACCACCCATGAAAAAATAAGGAAATCGAACAAAGAAATTTTTTTTCTTACACGAGATAATAAACAAAGAAGAAACTAAAATCAAGAAAATCAATAGAAGCACAGACATTATATGAAGTAAAATTACGCCTAAATACCTCAATTATACTATCTTCGTCTCAAATTATTTATCGTGGTTTGTAAAATTAGTTGTGTCATTTTAGAAGTGTGGGTTACAACAATTGCAGGAAACGGGAAGTAAGTAAATATTACAAATTGCTAGAACGGATAAACTAAAGATTACAACAAACTAGAATCAAGAATATTACAAACTTCTTGTGATTTGCTGAGTCGAGTGATGACACTGTGTCTTTAAGACAAGATTACCCCGTATATATCCTTTTACATTGTCGGACAATAGTCTCCCAAGATACAACAGCAACTTAACAAATGAGCAAAGGAAACTCAAGTGTTACTCTTGAACAACTTTGAATATAGTAAACTTGCTAGAGAGGAAGAAGAAGATATCAGAAAATTCTGTAAGTGTTGAACAATTGAGCCAAAGGCCTCAATTTATAGTGTAATGAGATGACCCCTCAACTAGCCAACTAATGGCCTTCAATAGCCATGTAATGACACTTATTGAAGGGTTACATTCAGCCAAATAATGACTGAATTCATATGCTAAATAATGGAGATTCAATGCTCCAAAACCAGCCCAAAAGTCAGAACTTTCCATCTTCCCGTCGCAGCATTCTGCCTCCGAAGCGCCGCGGCTTTGCGAATTAGCCCCGCGACACTGCGGCTCCAGTGGTTGAACACCCAATTAGTGTCGCGGCGCTTCGGCGCCTCGGCTCTGACTGGGCTGCGCCGCGACCCTTCGCGGCTCCGCGGCGATTTCTGACTCGTTTCATCTTACACTTCTTCCTTCGTTTACCAACGTGGAATACTTGTCATTTGTCCAATAACCGTCCATCATTCTATGTCTCAAACGTCTCACTTACGTGCCAATATCTTTTTCACTAATGAAATTTACGATACTTGGCACTACGTGTGCACGTGTGTGGAAACGATGTTTCTGACGTGCGGGGCTCCAATTGTTTGATTCATAAATAATGGGATAAACTTAATTCCACATTAGTAAATTTCCAACAATCCCCTCTTGAAAGAGATTTTGGCGCACTCACGTGGTGCCTTTTCCAGCAATCTTTCAGTGGACCGATGTTGCATCTGGATAGGTAGCTTCCGCTTTGAACCTTCCATATTTGAATACCATCGGACTTACTTACTGCGAGGTGAACGTGATGTCTTGAACCGTCAGTGTTTAGTGTAAGCCAATTCAATGGTACCAACACAACAACTTCCCTTACTTTGTTCTTCGTAATGTTTTATCCGCTGTGGTCGTGGACACTTCTTGGATTCTTAAGTGCGTTCATTTGAGGCGGTCTATCCTCGCACTTAAATAGGTGGTCTTCTACAAGGTATCCTTCTATACCTCATTTTACAAGTGTTAGGAACCATTAAAAGTTTCTCCAATCCTAACCTCAATCGTTAAGGATCATTAAAGGTTTTGGAAACTTAACCTTTACCCACATTGCAGATAACACTTAATGTCTATCATAGAAACGGCTTTGGATTGATGTTTCTTTACAGAAATCACTATCCGAAGTGCTCATGCTTCCACCGAAGCGCTCAACTGAACCTTTACAGTTTGGTTTTCCCATTGACCTAATTCCTGGGATCTCCAGTTAGTAAGGTTGGGTTACCACCGTATTGGTCCTTATAGCTTGGGTTTTAAACCCATTCCCCTAGACAAGCAGAATATTTGATCTTTGGGTAAGCCATTTGTCAACGGGTCTGCTATATTATCCTTTGATTTTATGTAATCAATGGATATTATACCCGTTCTGATCAGCTGCCTAACGGTCTTATGTCTCCATCGAATATAATGAGACTTGCCGTTGTACATAGAACTTCGTGCCCTTCCTACAACCGACTGACTGTCGCAGTGGATCATTACAGAAGGTACGGGTTTGTCCCAACAAGGGACATCCTCTAAGAAGTCGTGAAGCCACTCAGCTTCTTCTCCTACTTTGTCTAAAGCGATAAACTCTGATTCCATCGTGGATCGGGCGATGCAAGTTTGCTTAGAGAATTTCCAAGACACAGCCCCACCACCAATTGTAAATATATACCCACTAGTGGACTTAGTTTTCTCTATATCGATATCCAGTTTGAATCACTGTACCCCTCTAGTACAGCTGGATATCTCGAATAATGCAACTCGTAAGTTAGCGTGTATTTCAGGTATTGTAGTACCCGATTCAACGCCTTCCAATGATCATTACTCGGATTACGGGTAAACCTAGTCAACTTGTTGACTGCATAAGCAATATCAGGTCGAGTGCAGTTTTTTATGTACATCAAACTCCCAATCACCTATGCATATTGCTCCTGGCATACGGGTGCACCATGAGTTTTATCAAGCTTTTGATTTCTATCCAATGGTGACTTCATAGGCGAACTGTCAAACTTTCTCAACACATCCTCGATGTAGTGATACTGAGATAAGACCAGTCCGTCAGACGTCTTAGAGATCTTTATCCCTAGGATGCCATCTGTGATACCCATATCCTTCATGTTGAAGCATTGTTTCAACATGTTCTTAGTCTCTAGGATTAAGCTAGGACTGCTCCATGTGATCAACATGTCATCTACATACATGCATATCATGACGAATGAGTCAGAGTTATCTTTCGTGTAGACACATTTGTCACACTCATTAATGGAGAAACCATTCGATAGTAGAGTACTATAAAAAAAATTGTGCCATTTCTTCGGGGCCTGTTTCAGCCCATACAGAGATTTAACAAGTCGACAGACTTTCTTCTCTTGCCGTGGAACCACATTAGCCTTTCAATTAATGAAAATAATCAAGGGGATTATTTCTTTCATGGTATCAAGAGACTAGGTCTAAACAAAAGTTTTTCTCTCAACTTTTGTCCTCTCTTTGATTTCGGCCGAGACACCCCACCCCCCCCCCTCGGGTTTCTCTTCCAAAATTTGTCTTCCGCTCTCAAAAACACATCTCTTAAATTTCCCTTCCTTCTTTGTTCTTTCAATATGTCTAAGAACAATTATCACCCTGCCCTCATGGTTTCCAATATCAAGAGATGTATCCCTATTGTTCTTGAAATGGAAAACGTCCAATATGCGACGTGGGCGGAGTTGTTTAAAATTCATGCTATCTCTTATCAAGTTCTTCATCACATCATTCCTCCCGCTAGACCCCTTCCTGCGGAGGATCCTGAGTTATGGATTACTCTTGATGCTACCGTTCTCCGGTGGATCTACGCCACTATTTCGGTGGACCTTCTACAGACGATTATTGAGCCGAATACAACCAACATTCACGTGTCGTCACACTCGAGCAGGAATTCTCTCTAGTTCGAATGGACGAATTTCCAAATGTTTCTGCATATTGCAAGAAACTCAAGGAGTTGGCAGATCAACTCCGTAATGTTGGCGCACCGATAACTAATAATCGTCTCGTTCTACAGTTGGTTGCCGATCTTTCGGAGGCCTATAATGGTGTTGGAACTCTCCTTCGCCAAAGTAAACCTCTTCCTGACTTCTATCAAGCCCGCTCCATGCTTACTTTGGAAGAAGCCGGTTTGGCTAAAAAGACGGCTACCGGAGCAAGCCCCATCGTCATGGTGGCGTACTCTCCCAGTTTTTCGGGTTTTGTTAATAATTTGGGCCAAAACCATAATCATGGTGGCGGCAAGAATAATCGCAAGAATAATAACAAAAATTGCGGGGGCAAACGCGACAGTTTCGGTGGTCAGCAAGCAGGCGGTGGGCCCCATCCAGGGAGTAGTGGCCCACCACCCCCTGGTTCCAGCAGTGGGGCCCATGGCAGTGTGGCTGGGGCTGGGGTAGTGGACCGTGGGCCAGCAGCCCATCTACTCAGGCAGCAAATTCCACGGTGCGATGGGTGGCCAACGTTCAGGCCCAACACCCGGCGGTGGCGGCCATCGGCGATGGCCCAACAAGGCGGCCCAGCAGCTACGGCCCAGCTCCATCACGGACAAGAGTTCTTGGGCCCCGACCTCCGCAAACCCATCACGCAGCTGGCCCCACTCAGACCGATATCGAGGCCGCGATGCACACGTTGGGATTGACTCAACCGGACCCAAATTAGTATATGGACACCGGTGCCACTACTCACATAACTTCCGATCCAAGTACTCTCTCATCTTATTCCAATTTGAGCAACCCTCGGGGTATAATTGTTGGTAATGGCAACTCTATTCCAATTCAGGGTTATGGTCAGAAAACGTTGTCTCCCCTCAATCCACCCCTTATCTTGAAAAATACTTTACATGCCCCCAAATTGATTAAAAATTTAGTGTCTGTCCAAAAGTTCACCGCTGACAATTCCATTTCTGTTGAATTTGATCCTTTTGGTTTCTCTGTGAAGGATTTCAAGACGGAGAGTCATCTCATGAGGTATGATAGTAGGGGGATCTTTATCATTTCATGCCCGATTTCAGTCCATCGAGTCAAGCCTTGCCGTCAGCTTTTGCAGCCATTTATCCTTCCGTGTGGCATGCTCGTCTTGGTCATCCGGGCTCTTCTATTTTATCAGTTTTAGATAAAAATAGCTTTATTTCTTGTAAGGGTACAAGTCGTGCTCAAATTTGTCAATCTTGTTCGTTAGGAAAAAGTGTTAAGTTGCCATTTGTGGACTCAAATTCTCATACTTCACAGCCATTTGATATTATTCACAGCGACCTATGGACGTCTCCTGTTCTAAGTTCGTTGGGTCATCGATATTATATTCTGTTTTTGGATGATTATTCTAAATTTTTGTGGACGTTTCCAATTGCCAATAAATCTCAAGTGTTTTCTTCCTTCATAAAATTTAGAGCATTCATTAGAACACAATTCGAAAGAGAAATAAAAAATATTCAGTGTGATAATGGGAAAGAGTATGAAAATAGGGTGTTTCGTGAGTTCTGTGATAATAATGTGATCAATTTTCATTTTTCGTGCCCTCATACATCTTCTCAAAATTGGAAAGTCGAACGCAAAATTCGTTCCATAAATAACATTGTCCGCACTCTCTTACTCCATGCTTCCGTACCCCCCCGTATTTTTGGCATCATGCTCGGCAAATGGCAACATATCTCCTTAACATATTTCCATCCAAAGGTCTGACTTATTTTTCCCCCCTCCAAATCCTATATAATAAGAACCCTTCTTATTCTCATCTTCAGATTTTTGGGTGCTTGTGTTATCCGTTATTCCCATCCACCACAATTAACAAACTTCAGGCTCGGTCTACCCCGTGTGTATTTTTGGGTTATCCATCGAATCATCGTGGTTATAAGTGTTTTGATTTATCCTCCAAGAAAATCATAATTAATCGCCATGTCATTTTTGATGAAACCCAATTCTCTTTTATAAAAGTTCATACTCCCGAGCCTAAGTCGTATAATTTTTTGGATGACCAAATATCTCCGTATATTATTCGGAATTTTTCGAACATCTCCCGCACCCAAAATCCTCGAGCGGGCCCACTGCCCGCTGGACCCACAGTACCGCCAACAGTTTCAGTGACTGGATCAGTCCAACCCAATTCTGGAACTGGTCCAGTTGATGAGTCATTTTTCCGTTTGGGCCATCAGGCCCACTGCCTGCTGGCCAGTTCATCCCGAGCCCAAAAAATTCCCAAAATTCCCTCGATTCTTCCTTGAGTCATAGACCGGTCACTCGTAGTCAGCGGGGTATTTTTACACCTAGAAGATATTTTAATTTACATTTTGATGTCTCTAAATCCCCCTTATCCCGCAATCCTATGTACGCATTAAATGACCCTAATTGAAAAATTGATATGACTGATGAATATAATGCTCTTATTGATAATAAGACGTGGGAGTTGGTGCCCCGTCCATATGGTATTAATGTTATCAGGTCTATGTGGATTTTTGCTTATAAGGAGAATTCAGATGGGTCATTTGCTCGACATAAGGAGCGACTTGTTGGTGATGGTAAGACTCAGCAGGTTGGGATAGATTGTGGTGAGACGTTTAGCCCGGTGGTCAAACCGGCTACTATTCGCACTGTGCTTAGCTTGGCTCTTTCCAAGACTTGGCCAATTCATCAGTTGGATGTCAAGAATGCTTTCCTACATGGTGATCTCAAGGAAACAGTCTATATGCATCAGCCGTTGGGTTTCAGGGATCCAAATCGCCCTCATCATGTATATTTGTTGAAAAAGTCCTTATATGGGCTTAAGCAGTCTCCAAGGTCCTGGTACACGAGGTTTGCTGACTTTGTTTCAACTATTGGGTTCACTCACAGCAGGTCAGACAATTCCTTATTTATCTACCGCCGTGGTTCGTCCTTGGCCTACATTCTGTTGTATGTGGATGATATCATCTTGATTGCCTCTTCCGATGCCTTGCGCCAGTCTATCATGACCATGCTCAGTTCTGAGTTTGCTATGAAAGACTTAGGGCCTTTGAGTTATTTTTTGGGGATTGCCGTCAAGCGTCATTCAGGTGGCTTGTTTTTGTCTCAACGAAAGTATGCTGCTGAGATCATAGAGAGGGCTGGGATGTCATCTTGTAAGTCCACTTCCACGCCAGTTGATGCAAACCCCAAGCTGAGTGTCGCAGCAGGTGCACCATACGAGGACCCGACCCGCTATCGCAGTCTTGCAGGGGCCCTCCAGTATCTTACCTTTACCAGACCGGATATTACGTATGCGGTTCAGCAGGTGTGTTTATTCATGCATGATCCCAGAGCTGAGCACATGAATGCAATCAAACGCATCATTCGGTATATTCAGGGGACACTGGACTATGGGTTGCACTTGTATCCTTCATCTACATCCACACTTGTCTCTTACACGGATGCTGATTGGGGTGGTTGTCCCGACACCAGACGGTCGACTTCTGGCTACTGTATGTTCCTTGGCAACAACTTGGTCTCCTGGTCGGCAAAGCGTCAGGCAACTCTATCACGCTCCAGTGTAGAGGCAGAATATCGAGGGGTAGCGAATGTGGTTTCCGAATCATGTTGGCTACGTATTTTTCTTTTGGAGCTTCATTGTCTCATTCAGAAGGCAACCTTGGTATATTGCGATAACATTAGTGTCATCTACCTTTCAGGTAACCCAGTTCAACACCAACGCACTAAGCATATCGAAATGGACATTCACTTTGTCCGTGAAAAAGTTGCAAAGGGTCACGTTCGCGTATGCCATGTCCCGTCTTGTTGTCAAATTGCAGACATCTTTACAAAGGGTCTACCATCGGTTCTCTTTGAAGATTTTAGGGACAGTCTTAGCGTTCGAAGACCGCCCGCTATGACTGCGGGGGTTTGTTAAACAAAGGTAATATACCTGTGATATACACTGAATATACAGCAGTATATATCACAGGTATACAAAGCAGTGGCCAAAGAAGAAGCAAAGGCACCCAATAAAGCGATGGGCAGTGTCCCAAATCACTGAGGCCCATCACGGCTTTGGGCAGCAAAGCAGTGGGAAAATTTTGTATATTAAGGAAAGTATATTTTGTGTATATTGAAGTGTATTTGTTACCTAGATTAGGATATACACTTACCATAATTGTATAGTTAGAATTATGGTAGAATAAGGTTTTAGAAATAGAATAGGAATAAGATTCTCCTATTATGGAAATATGTAACTTGTATATATAGCCTTTCAATTAATGAAAATAATCAAGGAATTATTTCTTTCACATCCATATATGCTCGTAGTATACAATTTACATTTAGAATAATATATTGTGTGTGTATATATATATATATTATAGTATACTTAACATACATATATAGGTAATATTACGTTTGCATTTGTCATCTTGAATAATTTTAATGCATGTTTGTTTTGAATAGCAGGTGGGTGAAGTGAGAGTGAAATATTTCAGCGGACAGGTGAGGAGCCAAGAAGGATACCAAATTGGGAAGAGAAACAGAAACAATATTTAGGTGAAGCCTCAATTATAGAAGAAGAGAGATTAGGCTTTAGGTGAGAGAATATTTTTTCATTTATTGCATATTTAATTAGGAGAGATATTTTTAAAATATAAATATTGAACACAATGTAATCAAAAGATTAAAAAATTACACAAATTGTACTTATGTAATTTTTAGAAAGCAGTTGTAACTTTTTTAATTACCATTTTTAAAAGTTGTATTTATTTAATTTTTTCAAAAATAAATTTTATTTCTTCTTTTTTTCCCCTTTTAAAACTTTTAATAATCCCTCCCACCCCACCCCAACCAGAAAAAAATTTGAAAAACTAATGAAAATCTCATTATCGTTAGGCAGACTCTATCTATGTATAAAAAGAGTTTAAGTTATATACACTAATAATATATAAAATAGTTATAGAATTAGGTCACTTACAAGGTGATTACAAGTAAATTTTTATGATAAGTGATTGCTAATTCGGTAAACAAGATAACTAACCTGCTATCCCATGTTAAATAACCACCGATAGTGTAAAAATGCTATCACAAGTTAAGTAACAACCGATAGTGTAGAGATACATCATAGATCGGTGTATATAACTTTGAACTCAGTTTACCGCCTGAATCAGTCCCTTTATGGACTTAAACAAGCGTCCCGAAATGGATTTGCCAAAAATTCCATATTAAACTACAAGTTTAAGTTAGTCATATACATCATCTTGTCATCTTTTTCTGTTATAGAGGATAATTAGCATTATTTTTAAAATTATAAATCTTACTACATTTTAAGGAGACTTATTTAGGTATCTTTTGAATGACATCAGTGTGTACAAAATTTCTCGAACCAATCATGTATAAAACTTAACCTCGTTAAACTAGGACATGAAACTTTGATTCCTTAGGAGCTTACTGTCAAAATCCAAACTACCAAAGGTGTAATCCGTTCAGGATAACCGATGACTGGATTCAGGGCCGTCTCAAACATTTTGGGGGCCCTATTCTAATTCGTAAAAGTGGACCCTTAATATAATTAAATATACGATTTCAATAATTAGATTGGGCCAACACATGCGAAGACTTGCGAATTATGGGCCTTTACAGTAAATTCTGGCTAATACTACTTAATAAAAAATGAAAAAAATGGGCCCCTAAAACTTTTTCATTTTTCGGTGGCCCTGTGCGGTAGCACTGCTCGCACGGGCCCAAAGACGCCCCTGACTGGATTAAGGATGCGGTGCTAGTACATCTGAGACTTCTTAATTGGAAGAGGGTGCTTGAGATGATCGGGATTAGTGAATTCCTTTTTTATGTTTTTCTTTAGTTTGGCTTTCATGCAGCTCGTTTCTCAGTCCCTTTTTCTTCCTTAAAAGGAGATAAGCCATAGCAGGCAGTGCTATCCCTAAAAAAGAAAAAAAGAATGCTTTTAAAGCTATGACTAATTCATCTCATTTGTCGTTCAACCTGCACGCTTCGAAAAGCTCCTTAAGACTATTTTACTCTATATTATTTTGACCCATTCAGAAAAATGTTAATGTATAAAACATGAGTGACTGGTAGATGAACAATTTATTGTCTAAATTCTTGACTTGTCTACAAAAAACAAGGCTCCCAATCAGTATCACCAATTTCTTATTGTGGGTTAAAATGTAGTATATTTACTCTGGTCATACTATGCTGCATATATATTAATCAAAAAACTTTTACACAATCATGATATAATCACAAAAAAATTAGCTCAACAATGTAATCCCTAAAGATTTAGCTTCTGTGCACTTCCAGTGTACAATTTTTTACACAATCAGGTCCAGATGACTATAACTGGAGATAATTGTCTATAATAATATATAATTTAGTAACATAAAGATTTATTATACATCCTACTATAATATTTAATAGCATATTAATAGTGAAGAAATAATCTCTTGATTATTTTCATTAATGAATGAGTATATATACAATTTACAATATCTATAATATGAAAAAATCATATTCCTACTCTACTCCCAAAACTCTATTCTATTTGTACAATAATTCTACAATTATGGTAAATGTACAATGCTAATTAAATACAAATAATATGTTACCAAATATAGCTTTAAACCGTGATATACTCGGTATGTATATCAGGGACTCCAAACTGCTTTGTGTTTCCATAATATACACGGTATACACAAGACATTGTATATGCCGTGTATACCGTGTATAACACGGTATACTTTGAAATAGTATAAAATTCATGTACATTATCAGTTTATATGTATAAGTCAATTCAATTTGTAAATAATTTAGAGAGATCGATCTTTCCTTTTTCTTTCCTTATTATAGTTTTCAATTTTTCTTCTAAAGATTAAAGGTTTGTGCCAGATGCCTTGTTCTCCTATTAAACAACTTTAGCAGGTTGGTTATCAGCTCGAACCTTCCGGTTAATTGTTAAAACTCCATAAATTAAGGTGATAGATGAGGCAAATTTGTAAGATAGAATAATTTCCCTTAGAATTTCCCTTTCATTATTCACAATATATATAGTTGTACAAGGTTGATTCCTAATATGGTACGAATCCTAGCTTACCTTACAAAGGTTGATTCCTAATACAATTAGAATCCTAAGTTACCTTAAATATACATCTATCATAATTACAAAATATACTGAGAATATTCAGAGAATATTCGCTAATACTCCCCCTCAGACGGAGTAGGAGGAGGCCGAATGCTAAGGCTGGATCGGAAGTCGGTGAAGAGCTGTCGCGGTAGTCCCTTTGTGAAAATGTCTGCATACTGATAAGAGGAAGGCACGTGTAAAATTTTGACCTGACCACGGGCAACCTTCTCTCGCACAAAGTGGATATCCATCTCAATATGCTTAGTCCGCTGATGTTGGACTGGATTATGTGACATATAGATAGCAGATATGTTGTCACAATAGACTATAGACGCCTTGCGTAATGGACACTGGAGCTCCAAAAGAAGATTTCGGAGCCAACAGATCTCAGTGACGACATTAGCAACTCCGCGATATTTTGCTTCAGCACTCGAACGGGATAGCGTGGCCTGCCGCTTGGCGGACCATGAGATAAGATTATCCCCAAGAAATACACAGTACCCTGAGGTGGAGCGACGTGTGTCGGGGCATCCTGCCCAATCTGCATCCGTGTAGGCTAGTAACTTGGTTGGGGCAGAGGGGTATAGATGTAAACCAAAGTCTAGTGTGCCCTTAACATATCTGATAATAAGTTTGAGGGCAACAAAATGGCACTCTCGGGGGTCGTGCATGAACAGACACACCTTCTTAACGGCATATGCAATATCAGGCCTAGTGAATGTAAGATACTGAAGAGCACCTGCTAGACTCCGATATAGAGTGGGATCAGAAACGGGCGCACCGTCATTGGCACTAAGCTTGGATTTTGAGTCCACCGGAGTTGGCATAATTTTACAATGTGCCATCTTGGCCCTGTACACTATCTCTTCTGCATACTTACGCTGACACAGGAACATAGTAGCTGCAGATCTGGTTACCGATATACCCAAAAAATAACTTAGCTTGCCCAAGTCAGTCATAGCAAATTCAGTTTTGAGTAGAGCAATGATTTCATTCTTCAAATCGTCAGATGAGGCAGTAAGAACAATGTCATCGACATATAATAGCAAATATGCAGTGCTGCTACCTCGGTAAAAAGTGAAGAGAGAGTTATCACACCTGCTACATACAAAACCAATCTGCAGAAGATACCTAGCAAAACGATCATACCAAGCGCGGGGTGCCTGTTTTAATCCATACAATGACTTCCTGAGACGACATACAAACTGCGGAACTGCCAGATGAACAAAGTCAGGAGGCTGATGCATGTATACAGTCTCTTTCAAATCCCCATGAAGGAATGCATTCTTGACATCAAGCTGATGAATCGGCCAATGCATGCCCATAGAAATACTGAGTACAGTCCGAATAGTGGCCGGTTTAACAACTGGACTGAATGTCTCACCACAATCAATACCCTCCTGTTGATTAGTGCCGTTGGCAACTAGTCTTGCCTTATACCTCTCTAAGTCACCACTGTCTCTGAACTTGTGCCGAAATAGCCACATACACTGGATAACATTCACACCTTCCGGTCTAGTTACCAAATCCCAAGTGTCCTGCTTGGTTAAACGTTAAATTCCTCGCACATTGCCGCATTCCAATTTGGGTCCAGTTTTGCTAGTTTTGGATTTTTTGGAATGGGTGATAAGGTTTGTGTGGAGAGATTGAAGTGAATCTTGGGTTTGAAGATCCTGTGTTGTACACGAGTCTCCATGCGATGAGAAGGCAGTGGTGGTGGGTCAGGGTAGTGAGGTTGCTGGTCCACTAGTTCAAAGACCGATGGGCGTGATTCACCGTTTCGGGGATCGTGAGGCCAGGAAAACTGCGGGACTGGCTGCTGTGGGTGTAGGAGTGACTGTCGGGGGTGCAATAGACTGATAGCAGGGACTTGGAGGCAGCAATGGCAAGGACAGGGCAGTGTCCACTACCGGAACAGATGGCAGCGGTACTGTCCTTTGCCGGAGACACATCGACTGGAGTAGAGGAGACATAGGAGACTCATCGAGAAATATGTAATCTGTTGTTTGGAATTTTCGAAGGTTTGAAAAAGGAAAGGTTATCTCATTAAAGGTGACGTGACGGGAGACGATGATTTTGCGAGTGGCAATATCATAGCACAAGTAGCCCCGATGATTAGGAGACAGACCAAGGAAGACACATGGCAGAGTGCGAGGGGCAAGTTTGTGAGGTGCAGTGGAGGCTATGTTGGGGTAGCATAAGCATCCAAAAAAACGTAGGTGATCATATGATGGTAGCCTACGGTATAAGATTTCGGTAGGGGTCTTGTTTTGGAGTGTGCTAGTTGGTAAAATATTAAGAAGGGATTCTACCATTTTGACAGCATAGACCCAAAAAGACGGTGGTAGACAGGCATGAAACAGAAGTGTGCGAACCATGTTATTGATGATACGTATAATTCGTTCAGCCTTTCCGTTTTAGGAAGAAGTATAGGGACAAGAAAAATGAAAAACCATGCCTTGTTTAGAACAGAAGTTGTGAAATGCTGAGTTATTAAATTCTCGTCCATTATCACATTGGAATGATTTGATAGATTTTTCAAATTGTATTTTAATGAATTTTTGAAACTCGAGGAATTTTGCAAAAACTTTAGATTTGAATTTCAGTGGGTAAATCCAGACAAAGTGTGAAAAATCATCCAAGAATACTAGATAGAATTTATGACCCAAAGAGCTAACAATCGGAGATGTCTACAAATCAGCATGAACAATATCAAATGGAGAAAAAGTAACACTGTTTGATGACATAAATGGAAGACGAATATGTTTGCCTAGTGGACAAGAAAAACAGTGTTGGGCAATTTTCCCATTATTACATTGAATACTCTTGGAAGTCCTAAAAAAAGTAAAAACTGGGTCTCCGAGTCTGTTGTGCCAAGTTGAGGGAGAGATCGCCACAAGGGATAGAGGTGCTTGTGGTCTGACAACGGAAGATTGAGTGAATGGGTAGAGATCTCCCACACTATTGCAGCGTGTAAGAATTTTCCCCGTATTGAGTTCCTTCACAGAAAAACCAAAATGGTCAAATTCGACAGATACAGAATTATTGCTAGTGAATTTTCTAACAGAGATTAAGTTTTTAATGATGTTAGGTGTGTATAGGATGTGGTTTAGGGAGAAAGGTGGGTGTGGATGTTTGGTGTGTGTGTTACCGTAACCTTCAATTGGAATGCGATGACCATTGTCGACAGTAATAAATTGAGGACACTTTAACTGACTTAGTTGAGATGGGTTACCTGACGACATGGTGAGGTGAGATGTGGCTCCGGTGTCCATGTACCAATTGTCGTCGGGCTGTTGAAGGTTCACGGTGGTGTAGGCCTGGCCCAAATCAGTCGGGGCCAGGCTGCTGGGCTGCTGCTGCTGGACTGCAATCAGGTGGGCCTGCTGCTGCTGCTGGTGGGCCTGCCTGGTGGCTGGGGCAGGGCCCAAGAGGCCAGTCGACCAAGGCTGCTGGAACTGGGCCCCTGCAGTCGGGTACGGGCATGCAGGCGAGGCCCAGTTCTGCTGGTTGGGCCACTGCTGCTGCTGGTTGGACCACTGCTGCTGCTGGTTCCAGAGTTGCTGCTGTCCAGTGTTTGGCTGGTTGCGTTGGCCCTTTCCGCGGCCCTTGCCTTTGTTGTTGCGACCTCTGCCGCCACGACCTCCGCCGCTGGACTGCTGCTGTTGGTGGCCTTGCAATGGTGGCTAGTTGCTGCTGATCATAGGTATTGTCATCCCATCAACGGCTAATGCTTTTTTATTATGTCCACTGTTGACTGGACGGGGCCCACTACCGGACTGCTGACCAGCGGAACCACCGCGTTTGCCCCCGCAGTTTTTGTTATTATTCTTATGATTATTTTTACAGCCACCATGAGTACGATTTTGGCCCGAATTGTCAACAAAACCTGAAGAATTTCTGGAGGACGTCATTAGGACGATGGGGCTTGCTCTGGTAGTCATTTTTTTAGCAAAACCGGCTTCTTCCAAAGTAAGCATGGAGCGGGCTTGATAAAAAGTGGGAAGTAGGTTGCTTTGACGAAGGAGAGTCCCAACGCCATTATAGGCCTCCGAGAGACCGACAACCAGTTGTAGAACCAGACGATTATTTGTCACAGGTGCGCCAACGTTACTGAGTTGGTCCGCCAACTCCTTGAGTTTCTTGCAATACGCAGATACGTTTGGAAATTCTTCCATGCGAACTTGAGAGAATTCCTGCTCGAGTGTGACAACATGTGAATGTTGGTTATCTTGGAATATGTTACACAATCTATTCCAGGTAGCCATAGCCGTGGTATCCGGCTCAATAATTGTCTATAAGAGGTCAACCGAAATAGTGGAATAAATCCACTGGAGAACGGTAGCATCAAGAGTAATCCATAACTGAGGATCATCCGCGGGAATAGGTGCAGCGGAAAGAATTATGTGATGGATGACTTGATGGGAGATAGCGTGAATTTTAAACAATTACCTTGCGTCGCATATTGGACGTTTTCCATCTCAAGAACAATAAGGATGTTGTTCTTGATATTAGAAACCATGAGGGCATGATGAAAATTATTCTTAGACATATTAAAAGAACAAAGGGAGAGGAGGGGAAATTTGGGAAGAGTGGAGGTTAATAATATCACGAATTCCGGTGAAGGGGGACGAAATTCGGCGACGGTGGTGACCGAGAGAGGGCACAAAAAATGAGAGCAATGCGGAAGCAAGACCTAGTCTCTTGATACCATGAAAGAAATAATCCCCTTGATTATTTTCATTAATTGAAAAGTATATATACAAGTTACATATTTCCATAATAGGAGAATCATATTCTTATTCTACTCCTAAAACCTTATTCTACCATAATTCTAACTATACAATTATGGTAAGTGTACAAGACTAATTAAGGTAACCTTTACACTAAAATATACCACAAATATATATACCAAATATACAATCTGCCCGTGATGGGCATTCTGTCCGAGATGGGCTCTGTCCGAGATGGGCCATTACCCGTGATATACACTTCTGTATATCAAGTGTATATCACGGGTATATTACCTTATTTAACACTTCCTATACTTCATAATGTAGTCCTTAATGCTTTCTTAAAGTGTATAAACATCGGGGTCGAGTTGGGCGTGCTTCTCCTACAATGAATTATGTGCCACGGGAATTTAGAATAGTCAGGTCGATAAGTTCCAAATATTATATAATTGTTAAAACATAAATATGAACAACGCCCTTTGCACTCGATTGGCTAATTAAAGTCAAAGCAGCCATCTTCTTTTAGTATACTTGTGTTTCCTGGCAAAAAGAAAACAATTGAGAATAATATTTTGTTTCTTTATTTCTTTTTTTAAACCTTTACTTTCATTGAACTCCATAAAGTTTAAATTTTCTCCTGGGATTTAGAGAGATTATTCTTTTCTTTTTATACCACCACACCCTTCAAGAAGCATATTAACGAATATTTTCTAAATATTCACAGTATATTTTATAATTATTATTGTTGTATATTTAAGGTAACTTAGGATTCTTACTGTATTAGAAATCAACCTCTGTACAATTATATATACACTATATATATTGTGAATTAATGAAAAGACTCCTCAAGGGAGATTATTCCAAACTTACATGGTATCAGTAGCCAAACCCTAAACCCCACTTTTGTTTTTCTATACTAGTGCCGCAGACCCCCCCCCCCCCTCCTAAAACATCGACGGCCACCCCACCTAGTTGTTTTCTTCCCAATTTTTATGGCTAACATGTCTCCTCCCACTTCCCCTAAAGCCACTGGTTCATCCACCGGTATATTTGACAACCATCCTCCTTCTTCATCGTCTTCTTTTCATCCGACTTTTGCCGTTAACAATATCAAGAATTTCATCCCCATAATTCTTGACCAAGAAGACTGTCAATAATCCATGTGGGTAGAACTATTCTATATCCATGCTTGTGCATACAACGTGCTTGACCACATTGATGATTCAATTCCTTGCCCCACGGATGTTGCAGACTCGATATGGCGTTGTCTTGACGCCATAGTCAAGCAATGGTTATACGACACTATATAAAAAGACTTGTTGTGTACCATCATGAAAATAGGTGCTTCAGCGCGGGAACTTTGGGTGCGATTAGAAGAAATTTTTTAGGACAATAAAAATATTCGGGCAGTGTATTTGGAGGAGTAATTCAACAATACGCGTCTAGAGAATTTTAACTTGTCTGAATATTGCAAACAACTGAAACTCATCGTTGACCAACTCTCCAACGTTGGGACATCTATTTCTGAAATTAAAATGGTACTACAACTTGTTGTCGGCTTACCGAAAGGGGAAAATGATATTATTGCAACGATGATTCAATAGGACGACCCACTACCAAGTTTCAACCAGGCACATTCACAACTGTTGTTGGAAGAGACCCGACGTGCTAAACAAGACGAGCACAATCAAAAGGCACTAGTCGTTGAAAGTGTGGTACCACCGGCGACCTTCATCACCCAACCACCACCGCCGGACAAACAGCAACAGAATATCCATGACGGAGGACGTGGAGGCAGAGGCCGCGACAATGGCAACAAAGGGAAGGGCCGCGACAGAGGCCAGAAATCCCAGCAGGCAGGCCCAATGCCTGATCCCTATTTCCAGTGGGCTGGACAACTAGGCTGCCGAATACTGGGAATTGGGCCTCGCCTGCGTGCCCCTACCCAACAGCAGGGGCCCAATTCTCGTAGACATGGATACCTGGAATTTTGGGCTTTGCCCCAGCCAACAAACAGGCCCAACAACCCAATCATCAGGAAATTTGGTGTCGGCCCAGCAGAACTCGCAAGTCTACAGCCTAGCCCCCATTGATTTGGGTCATGCCTTCAATGCCTTGAACCTTCAACAGCCCGACGAAATTTGGTACATGGACACCGGAGCCACATCTCATCTCACCCGCTCGTCATGTAATTTATCTCAACTACTTTGGTTAAAGCATCCTCAATTTATTATTGTTGGTAATGGCCACCGTATTCCGACTGAAAGTTACGCTAATATATGTATCAAACATCCCCACCCACCAAAATTGGGCCTCGTCTCTATCAGATTTGACCATTTTGGTTTTTCTGTGAATGATCTCAATACAGGAAAAAATGTTACGCGCTGGAATAGTGTGGGAGACCTCTACCCCTACACTCAATCTTCCGCTGTCAGAACACATTCACCTACCTCCCTTGTTTCACTCTCTCTGTCAACTTGGCATAACAGACTTGGACACCCAGGAGCAGCAGTTTTTAATTTTCTTATGTCTAATTAGCGTATTCAATGTAATAATGGGAATCTTACCCAAAATTGTTTATCTTACCCGTTAGAAAAACATACTCGTCTTCCATTTATGTCATCCTTAAGTGTTACGTTTTCTCCGTTTGATATTGTTCATGCTGATTTGTGGACATCTCCTGTTGTTAGCTATTTGAGTCACAAATTTTATCTAGTTTTATTAGATAATTTTTCTCATTTTATCTGGATTACCCACTAAAGTTCAAATCCAAAGTTTTTGCCAAGTTTATTGAGTTTCAAAAATTCATTAAAACTCAATTTGATAAATCCATAAAATCTTTTCAATGTGATAATGGACGTGAATTTAATAATTCGGCCTTTCATAATTTTTGCTCAAATAAAGGCATGGTTTTCCGTTTTTTATGTCCACACACTTCATCTAAAAACGGAAAGGCTGAATGGATTATACGTACCATAAATAACATGGTTTGTACTCTACTGTTTCATGTCTGTCTTCCACCCTCTTTCTGGGTCTATGTCATTAAAATGGTAGAGTATCTTCTTAATAACTTACCAACTAGCACTCTCCAAAACAAGACCCCAATCGAAATCTTATACCGTAGGATCCCGTCCTATGACCAACTCAGAATTTTCGATTGTCTGTGCTACCCCAATCTCGTCTATACTACACCTCACAAACTAGCCCCGCGAACCACGCCATGTGTCTTCGTTGGTTTTTCACCTAATTATAGGGGTTACTTGTGCTATAACCTGTCCATTCATAAAATCATTGTCTCGCGTCACGTCATATTTGATGAGACATGTTTTCTATTTTCGAATCATCAAAAATTTCAAACCATAGATTACACGTTTCTCGATGAGACAGATCTGTCCCCTACAGTCAAATCATTGTTCCATCTCCAGCCTACTGTTCCAGCCCCACCGGCATCTGATCCATCACCACCAGTGTTCGACATCGTCGACACTCTTGCACCATAGAGTTCCCGGTCACCCATCCCCATGATCGACCCACCCTCCTCACCCATAAACCGCCACCACTCACCCGAGTTATTGTCCAGAAACCCACACCCAGCTACATTGTCGATCTACCACCAGATCGGCACCCATCAACTTGACCTACATCCTGAACTGCCAAGCTCCACTACATCATCACACCACCCACAAATCCCGACATCAAACCCAGACCCCACCCAGTCTCCACAGCCTCCCATTATCGGTGACCCACAATTGCTGACACCCAATCCAGAACCCACGAACCAGCAGCCCCAAAACACACCTAATAAAAACCATACACCACTACGTACCCACCGTATGGAAACTGGTGCTCAATACGGTATTTTCAAACCCAAGGTTCATTTTAACCTCTCTACACAAACCATATCACCCATTCCCAAAAACCCAAAACTAGCCAAACTAGACCCTAATTGGAATACGACTATGTGAGAGGAATTTAATGATTTAATTAAGCAGCATACTTGGGATTTGGTACCTAGACCGTATGGGGTGAATGTAATCCGATGCATGTCGCTATTTCGTCACAAATTCAGAGACAGTGGTGACTTAAAGCGGTATAAGGCGAGACTTGTTACAAATGACACTAATAAGCAGGAGGGAATTGATTGTGGTGAGATATTCAGTCCAATTGTTAAACTGGCTACTATTCATACTATTCTCAGTATTGCTATGGGCAAGCATTGGTCGATTCGTCAGCTTGATGTTAAAAATGCATTTCTTCATGGGGATTTGAAAGAAACTGTGTACATGCATTAGCCACCTGATTTTGTTCATCCTGCAGCCCCTCAGTATGTATGTCGTCTCTAGAAGTCACTCTACGGATTGAAACAGGCACCCCGAGCTTGGTATGATAGCTTTGCTAGGTATATTTTGCAGATTGGATTTATATGTAATAGGTGTGATAACTGTCTTTTCATTTTTTATCGCGATAGCAACACTGCTTACTTACTATTATATGTGGATGACATTGTTCTCACCACCTCCTCTGACGAATTGGAAAATGAAATCATTGTTCTACTCAAAATTGAATTTGCCATGACTGATTTGGGTAAGCTTAGTTATTTCTTGGGTATATCAGTGACTAGATCTGTAGATACTATATTTTTTAGTCAGCGTAAGTATGAAGAGGAGATAGTGTACATGGCTAAGATGGCTAATTGTAAAGTTATGCCCACTCCGGTCGATTCGAAATCCAAGCTCAGTGCTACTGATAGTGATCTAGTTTCTGATCCTATTCTGTATCGGAGTCTTATAGGTGCCCTTCAGTATCTTACATTCACAAGGCCCGATATTGCATATGTCGTTCAACAGGTGTGTCTGTTTATCCATGCTCTGAGGGAATCCCACTTTCCCGCTCTTAAGCATATTATCAGATACGTTAAGGGCACGCTTAACTATGGGTTGCATTTTTACCCCTCTATTTCGACCAGGTTGCTATCTTATAAGGATGTAGATTGGGCAGGGTGCCCGGACATGCGACGCTATACTTTAGGATATTGTGTGTTTCTAGGGGATAATCTTATCTCCTGGTCCGCAAAGAGGCAAGCCACATTGTCCCGTTCGAGTGCTGAAGCAGAGTATCGAGGAGTTGCTAATGTAGTTGCTGAGGTCTGTTGGCTCCGAAATCTTCTTTTGGAGCTCCAGTGTCCACTGCGTAAGGCGTCTATAGTCTATTGTGCTAACATCTCTGCCATATATCTGTCTCACAATCCGGTTCAACATCAGCGGACCAAACATATTGAGATGGATATCCACTTTGTGCGTGAGAAGGTAGCTCTCGGTTAGGTCAAAGTATTGCATGTACCTTCCTCCTATCAGTATGCGGATATTTTCACAAAGGGACTGCCCAGATAATTATTCATTGACTTCAGATCCAGCCTTAGCGTCCGGCCTCCTTCCGCTCTGACTGAGGGGGAGCATTAACTAATATTCTCCAAATATTCACAGTGTATTTTGTAATTATAATTGTTGTATATTTAAGGTAACTTAGGATTCTTACTGTATTAGGAATCAACCTCTGTACAACTATATATATTGTGAATTAATAAAAAGACTCCTCAAGGGAGATTATTCCAAACTTACAAAGCAAATGCAATCCCACTTACTCCTACTTGAATTATCGATCTACCCGTAGATGTAATCACCAATTGGAACTCATCTTTCTGCTTTATCATCAATAATGGTCAATTTTCTTTTTTCCATTTTATATAATCTAAATAGGAGTGAATAACTTAATTGGTCATTCAATTATAACAAATTATTCACTAAAGTCACTTATGTTTACTTTGTCTTACAAAGTCACTCAAGTTAGATTAGTTTATCTACAAAATCATTACAACGAAAAAAATAAAGAAACAATTACATAAACCCCCGCTCCCTCCTCCCCAATTTTGATTTCGTAACACTTACTTCCTTTGTGGGTATGCTTAGCTCTCTTATTTATTTAATTTGAAATTTGTTTTTTTTGTGTAGAGGAGGAACTACAACTTGATCCACCACCCTTCTCACTCGAGTAGTCCGCTCGGGAACCTTGAGTCCAGTAAGCCCAATCTTAGTAAATTTAGGATAGAGCTATACCCTTTTATTTTTAATCATGCATACATACACCATAGGTGGGTCGATCCTTGACATCGACTCCACAATTAAGAAATCCACCAAAATTGTCGACGGGTTTCGCTCCCCCAACGACCATCAACATATTATTTGTAGCGTGATAATGATGGACTAATCCAAGCCTAATCATGACATGCCGATATTGGAAAATGTACATACATTTTGTCTTCATTTTCAACAAAAGCACTGTAGTTTGACAACTTGGATTATTCTGTCATAATCTCTCATATTTGGCGTTTAGACCCACCTCTGGCATAAGAGAGGCTCCATGCATGATAGGACGCATATTTAATTCCCGCACAGTTTTTTTGCTATTTTTCTTCTTTTATCTCTGTACATATTATTTAATGCAATAATTAGCTGCTTCAATTTTGTACATATCATACCATGTCGCTTGCGACTCTTGAATAGAAATTGTGTCACTGCCCAAGGATAAAGCATTCTTGAACATCAAGACTCGGATCTCGTGAAGCAATCAGGGGAGTTTTTGACCATACTTTCACTCTTACATTTTATTATTCTTTTAGTGACTTTCATCCTTTCACCCGTTGCTCTTATTTTTGCAGGAAGATCGTCCTCGCGAACAGTTGGGGGTCGTTCTACAACATTATTCCTGGATATACTCCAGGAAAGAACAAAGCCAAAGGCTTTCACAAAGATGACCGAAAGATGTTTTGACTGGAAAAAGTCAGCCAACACCAGATTCAACGAGTCATCACTTTAATTTGTCTATACTTTTTTTTACATATTTGCAAATTCAATTGATATGCTTAATTTTCGTTACATAATTCCTTTATATCATACCATTTTTACAACATATCCTCACGAACTACGAGTGTCTGATTCTCACCATACGGTGTGATACGTAGGTAACCCTTCTCAGGTGCGACACCCCTAAAAAAAAATCAAATCAAATCAAATAAAAAAAATGAAAAAAATGATTCCGGATTATCAATCTTTTTTTTTATTACATCCTAATGGACAATCTTTTTTTCATTACATCCTATTGTGGATTATTATTTTTTCATTGCATTCATCCTAATATGGACAATCACTTTTTTATTGCATACAATTTTACTTACTATCTTATTGTGGATAAATTCTTTTTCAATCATACATTTTTTATAACCTATCTTCACGAACTATGAGTGTCTGATTCTCACCGTACGGTGTGATACGTAGGTAGCCCTTCTCTGGTTCGACATCACTAAAAAAAACACTTCCTTGTCCACCTTAGAAAGGGACATATTAATCTTTTCATTCATCCTATAATGGACAATCATTTTTTTTATTACATTCATCCTATAATTGACAATCATTTTTTTATTACATTCATCCTATTGTGGATAATCATTTTTTCATTGCATTCATCCTATCGCGGACAATTATTTTTATTTTGCATTCGTCCTATAGTGGACAATCATCTGTTTTATACAGTTTTTACTTACTATCCTGTCGTGGATGAATTCTTTTTCAAGCGTACATTTTTATAACCTATCTGCACGAACTACGCACACCTGATTCTCGTCAAAGATGAGATACGTAGGCAGCCCTATTCGGGTTCGGTACCCTTTATTCAAAAATACAAAAAAAATTATATATATTTTAAGAATCATTGATTGACTTGGTTGATACCAACACAGTTAGGAGCGTGCATAGGAAAGAACAAGTGGAGAAGACTGACTTCGTGGTAAACCATTGATTCTTCTGGTACCTCTCATTCACGCCTGTGTCGACACTTAAAAAATTGTTTCGCATGCTTCCAAGACATGAACAAAGTCAACCTCATCGTTTCATGTGCATTGTGTGGTGAGTTTTTAGAATAAGTTCAATTGCATTGCATTATGATCTAGAACTTGGCTCGAATGTTTGTTGAGGCGAAATCCTGAGTAACACTTGGTATAGGAAAGGATTGTACGCTTTCTTTGATCCGTTTGAGCCTTTTCAGCTTACCAAATAACATTATCCGTAGCACTTCCCCTTTGAGCCTAAAGCCTATTTTTTTAACAACCACATCTTATGCCTATACCCTTTCTGAGTGCGTACACGCATTATCCATCTCTTGGCCCCACCTCCTTGAACGCATCAGAAATCAGAAATATGCAAATTGCTGAAAAGATCCGAGTTGAAGTGCAATGCTCCCAAAAGAGAAAAACAAAACAAAACAAAACAAAAGGACGACTTCACACAAAAGGAAGTCAAAATCCCCGACTATATCAAAAAAAAACTTCAAAAAAAGGGGAAAAAGCTCCAAACGAAATATTCAAAAGAAGTCGGTACAAAACAAAAGGGGGGAAAAGAAGCAAATCGGCATCAAGGCACACAAATACCAAGCACAGACATATTCCAACGCTCAAGGAAGGATTAGTCACTCCTTACCCAAATGATATCCTCTCCTTTCCCCAAGCCTACATTACAAATCCATAACAAGCCCTACATGATTCTATACTGAGGGTTCTCATATTAGTGGATACTCACATGACGGCCACGCTTATGGTATCACAATTAAATGCATTGAACATATTTCTGAGGGTGAGTGTACTTCTGTACACGTCCCAAAGTTCACAATGCTGAAATACATATGAGAATGGGACTTTCTTTCAGTGAGGGCATTTGAAACATGAGGATGCATATATGTCAAAATCTTGGCTTGAAGCAAGTGTCGATACTCAGGTATGTCTGAGGTAGCATCTGGTCAGAGGAATTACCTTGAAGTCTGTCTCGATTTGACAGAAAGCAAATAACGGGAGCCCCTAAGCACAATACTAATTGTTGGTACCAACCGAAGTCAAGACGTGATTCTGTCTTTTTCATATTTTCACAAAACAAAAACAAAAAAACCTTGCAAAATATATTGCATCATTTTTCAAACTCTAGTCACTCTCTTTTACAAAAAAAAAACATTCTACAAATACAAATCTCTTTTGCCGCATGAACTACGTTATGACATGATTCCCTCGGTGGGATACATAGGCAGCCACATCAGCTTCGGTCTCTTTTTTAGAAAACCCTTTTTGCTTACATGAACTACGTTATGACCTGATTCCCTTGGCAGGATACGTAGGCAGCCACATCGACTTCGGTCCCATTTTGGAAAACTTCACAATCCTTTGTTTGCATGAACTACGTTATGTCCTGATTCCCTCAGCGGGATACGTAGGCAGCCACATTGGCTTCGGTCCCATTTTGAAAAAAAAATCCTTATAAATCTCTTATTTTGCATGAACTACGTTATGACCTGATTTCCCTTGTCGGAATACGTAGGCGGCCTATATCGGCTTCGGTCACATCATTGGAAATTTTATTCCATTATCTTGCACACAATGCAATAGGCCCACATGATCGCCTTAATAGGACAAGCAAGTTGCCCGCTAAAACTCGATTTTGTCCAGTTGAAAGTTCAGCATCTTCATATATATTAGAAACTGGGGCAAATTTTAAGGGGTCACTGCAATAATACGCCAATAGACATGGAAAAATGCCAGACAACTATGTCTTCAATCCAAACAAGTCTAAACTTGCGAGCGTCAAGAGCCAAAGCTACAAAGTCAACGCGAATCAACCGCCCCTCCCCTCAAACTCACAAATTTCTTCGAGTGCAGGTCTTCAGGTTGACAAAGGAACCGCAACATCATTACAACGTCATCAGCAACACGCCCATACAACGGCGTCATCAGCAACACACCCATACAACGGCGTTATCAGCAACACGCATATGCAACGGTGTCATCTGCACAACAAGTCTTCAACGCACCACGTCTATGCAACGACGTCATTTCAACCCATGAGGGTCACAAACGCATCACGTCAATACAACGACGTCATTTCTGGCGCCCACCTCCTAATGCGGGTATTTTAATTTCAGTCAGGCGCCCACCTCTTAATGCGGGTATTTTAATTTCAGTTAGGCGCCCACCTCCTAATGCGGGTATTTTAATTTCAGTCAGTCGCCCACCTCCTAATGCGGGTATTTTAATTTCAGTCAGGCGCCCACCTCTTAATGCGGGTATTTTAATTTCAGTCAGGCGCCCACCTCCTAAAGCGGGTATTTTAATTTCAGTCAGGCGCCCACCTCCTAATGCGGGTATTTAAATTTCACTCAAGCGCCCACCTCCTAATGCGGGTATTTTAATTTCAGTCAGGCACCCACCTCCTAATGCGGGTATTTCAATGTCGATCAGCGCCCACCTCTAATCACGGGTATTTAAATTTCAACAGCACCCACCTCCTATCGCGGATATTTCAATTTCATCGACGCCCACCTCCTAACGCGGGTATTTAAATTTGATCAGCGCCCACCTCTGTCTGGGTATTTCAATTTGATCAGCGCCCACCTCCCTAATGCGGGTATTTTAATTTGATCAGCGCCCACCTCCTAATCTGGGTATTTCAATTTGATCAGCGCCCACCTCCCTAATGCGGGTATTTCAATTTGATCAGGCGCCCACCTCCTAATCGCGGTATTTCAATTTACATCACGCCCACCTCCTGTCTGAGTATTTCAATTCTGTCAGCGCCCACCTCCCTGTCTGGGTATTTTAATTTACAGCGCCCACCTCCTGTCTGGGTATTTTAATTTCACCAGCGCCCACCTCCTAATGCGGGTATTTTAATTTGATCAGCGCCCACCTCCTATCTGGTATTTTAATTTGATCAGCGCCCACCTCTGTCTTGGTATTTTAATTTCAACAGCGCCCACCTCTAATCGGGTATTTTAATTTGATCAGCGCCCACCTCCTAATCTTGGTATTTAATTTGATCAGTGACCACCTCCTAATGCGGGTATTTTAAATTCAGTCAGGCGCCCACCTCTTAATGCGGGTATTTTAATTTTAGTCAGGCACCCACCTCCTAATGCGGGTATTTCAATTTCTGTCAGGCGCCCACCTCCTAATGCGGGTATTTCATTTTCATTCAGGCGCCCACCTCCTATTGCGGGTATTTCATTTTCAGTCAGGTGCCCACCTCCTAATGCGAGTATTTCAATTTCAGTCAGGCGCCCACCTCCTAATGCGGGTATTCAATTTCAGTCAGGCACCCACCTCCTAATGCGGGTATTTTAATTTCTGTCAGGCGTCCACCTACTAATGCGAGTATTTTAATTTCAGTCAGGCGCCCACCTCCTAATGCGGGTATTTTAATTTATGTCACGCCTATGCAACGACGACATCTGCATAACGTCTAGTCAACGACGTCATCTCCTTACGCCTATGCAACATCGTCATCTGCATCGGGGAAGTACTTCGAACGTTGTTCCACGCTTCCCCAGTATCTCATCACATCTGTAACCAGTGTCATCATAACTCGACACTGGCGCAATGTTTCTTGAATCTACACCATCTTTTACAACTTCTCTCCCCCTCGGAATTCTATTTCTTACCATGCATCTCTAATCTTCCCTTGAGTCTCGATGATCAGGACAAAATTGGCTACTCAGTCAACTTCTTTGGCCGAAAACTCTTTCATCGTCTCCGACCAAAGAGGAGCATCTGTTGACACCCAATTTTGTTCCATCTTTTTGGATTTTATTTGCAATTTTTAATATTTTTGACACTTTAAAACAATTTTAAAATATAGGCATATATATGTATATATATCATTATTATAATTTATTATTTGCATTTTTTATTGTCATTTGCATTTTTATATCATAATCATACTTTTATCCTAATATTATATGTTATTTTATTTTCGCAAAACGGCATTGTATTTTTTATTTTTTATTTTAAGCATCAAACATTTCACAAATATTATATTTTTATCATATTGTCATCTTTATAATTTATAAATTTTGCAAAGCTTTCTTTTTATATAATAAAAAAAACCCCTTTTTGTATTTTTAACCCATAACCCATTTCATTTCCCCCAAAACAATTTCTACTCAACCCAAAACAATTCCTACCCAACCCAAACTAAAACCCATTTCGTCCAAGCCCAACCCATCACCCATTTATTTCCCCAACCCAAAACAATTCCAAACCCCCATTCGAAGCCCATCCGGATCGGCCCAATACCCAACTCCACATCCCTTTATTTCCCCCTCTTTAAAACAAAACCCTACACTCAAAATAAAAACCCTATCATTTTCTCTCAACTCCCGTCGCCGCACACCCCCATACCCCTAACCCCGACGCGACCCTACACCCACATCACCACCACGACGCCGACGCCGTCGCCGACACCAACCAGCCCCCATACCCGCGACCTCACGTCGCCGACCAACTCACTATTTTGGGGGGTCGGTTTTGGGGGTTTTGTCTGAAAAAGAGGGAGTTTTTGGTCGGAGCTTAGGTCAGATTTTGAGTGGATTTTTGCCATTTGTTCACTGTTCCAGGTCGGATAATTAATTCGGGTCGGGTCGACCCGGTTTGGGTAATATTTCCATATTCTTATGCTTTTATATCTTCTTGTTAGTTATCTGTAATTTGGAAGAAAATCGATTCGGGTTGAAAAACATCTGATTCGGGTCGAGTCGACCCGGTTCGGTCAAATTCCAGATTTTTGTGTATTTATATTTTGTTGTTGGTTATCTATAATTTGGAAGAAAATCGATTCGGGTTGAAAAACATCCGATTCGGTTTGTCAACTGGCCGGTCGGTCGACCATTCGGTCAAATTCCAGATTTTTGTGTATTTATATTTTATTGTTGGTTATCTGTAATTTGGAAGAAAATTGATCCGGGTTGAAAAACATCTGGTTCGGGTCGGGTCACTGACCCGGGTCGGGTTGACCCGGTTCGGTTAAATTCCAGATTTTTGTGTGTTTATATTGTGTTGTTGGTTACCTGAAAATTTGGAAAGAATTTAATTCGGGTTGAAGTATCCGATTCGGTCGTCATCCTTTGTTAAATTCGGTCGACCAGTTCAATAAATTCCCATATTTTGTGTTTTAATATCTTGTTGTTTATTATCTGAAAATCAAAAAAAATGTTTGAATCCGGGTCGGGTCAACTTGAGATCCGGGCCGGATCACTGTTCAGGATCCGGGTCAGGTAAAATTTCAGAATTCAGGTCGGACGTTTTAATTGTGAACTGCTGCTGTTTTTTTGGCATTTTAAACATATGTTACACAACTATCTTGTTGTTTTACTGTTTTAACTAATATTGCATTTAGGCCGATAAAATTAAATTCGAAAGTATGCACAATGCTCTAGATCATTTGAATCACATTGATCTCATGTATCATAGTTTTTGTGTTCACAATTATGACTCTTAAGTCATAACCAGTACCAACAAACACAAACTAAATAAGATTTTCTTAATGATCTTCCTCTTCTCGTGAGTCCCTCAACTTGTATCCCACGCACTTTTCTAGTTATGCTCCGTCAAACCGAATCTCTCATGATCATTTGGTAGCATACTAAGATAGTGAACATCGAAGAAACATTGAACCACAAATAGAAGTTGTGAGGATACTCAATTTAGGGTTTCACACAACAATAAGTCGAGATAAAACTTATGTTAACACTTTTGATCGATATTTGCACACATGGTATGAAATATGTGCTTAGTACTTTCTCCATTCCCATGGAACATATGTCTTTATCTTATGAGATAATGTTGTACATATGATATTCAGATACCATATGCATATGAACTGAGTTCTTTGATCTATTCAATAAAGATGATCACAACCGGCCTCTCGAATTAGATTAGGTGAAACTTATTTCTACCATCAAAACATTATAATAACCTTTTGTCATTATTTGTATGATGCTAAAGATCTTTAAGCCATGTGCTCTCTAATTATCCTTATGATAATTCGCTTAAGGTCTCGTCTCATTTCCCATCAAAACTAAATTGATGGAGGTGGTCACCTGTGTGAGAAGACTGACCTCTGTCTACCCGACATACTTTTTAATAATATCAAAGAACACCAGAATCATTCCATAATATGAATGTACAATAAACATTCATAGTAAGAATGTACACAAATATTCAAAAGTGTATGCAAATCAAACTTATTTTGATTTTTAAGAAAACAATAAACATAAATGTGGGAAAAATAAATCAAAAACCAATGACTCTGTATTAAATCCCACACAGTCCTTGAGATCTTGCATGAATAAAAGCACACATCTCTAGGATCTGGTTGAGTCAATGAATCTGCAATGTTTGTGCAGATATACTTTATTTTAAGTTTTTTGTGTGCAATCTTGTCATCATAGAGTAAAGTTTAATGTCAATGTGTTTGGCTTTATGATGATATTTTGGATTCTTGGTGCTCACATAGCAGCTTGGCTGTCACAAAAATTGTTATTAGCTAGTTCAGCACTAACTGCAACATCAACACATGATACAAGAACTTTTTCAATCAAACAACCGATTGCGTTACAGATGAGAGACCCATAAGCTCAACTCCCATCATGGATAAAGCTACACGTCATTGTTTTTCATTATCTATGATATGTCATAATTATACAACATAAAACATATTCAGAGGTGGACTTACTCTTGTCCATATCTCCTCTACAATCAGTATCAATATATCCCCTCAGTTCCATGGCATGCCCTTATGGCAAAGCGCATAACAGAAGTTCTCATATGGTACCTCGTGATTCTTTTTAACTATATTTACAATGTGTTAGATTTAAGTTAGTTTCATATTTGTTTACAAACCAATTGCAAAATAAATATCAAGTCTAGCAAACATATCTTGCGTTAGACTACCAACGTACTTGGTATAAGAAACTTTACTTATCTGTTCATCTTATGTTTTACTCTTATAACACAATCTAGCATACATGACATTGTATTTGTTCATTGAAGTTTTGATAGGGTCAAAATTTAGCAAGTTTAATCATTTAGAGAATAATTTATTTAAATATTTTTCTCAAAATCTTTATTTCTAGAATATATGCATATTTACCCATATCTTTCATCTCCAAGTGAGATGATAACATGGTCTTTACCTTGTTTATATACTCCAAATTATTATTTAATTATCAATATATCATCAACATAAAATGAAATAAGTATAAAGTTGCTTTTTGATCTTTTAATATATATGCAATGATCCCCTGTGAATCATTGTGAAGTTAATAAAATTGACCACACTAAGAAAACATATACACCACTGTCTTGAAGAATATTTATGGCCATAACAAAACTACAAAACATAAATCATATGTTGTGGCCCGAATGGAATTTTTTAAATTATTTCACATCAATTCTTCACTTAGTTCTCCATCGAGAAAGACAAATTTTAACGTTTGATGCAATAAAAATCCAAGCTAGCAATAATTGTAAAAATTAAATAAGTAAAGGTGATTTCGCATAACAGATGAGAAAGTCATGTCATAGTCAATCACTCATGTTATGTATACACCTTAGCAACAAGTTTAGTCGTTTATCATTACTCTGAGTCTTGTGCTTAACTTTGGAAACTCATTTGGTTTCAATAGTTTTACATTTTTTAGGGAGATCAACTAGTTCCTAAACTTGGTTGATTCTCCTAGAGTACTCCATGTATTCTTCCATTGCATTTGATTATTTTATCTTTTGAAGGGAATAAAAGAGTTAATTCTTGGCTCATTTTCATTTTGTTGGAGCACTATATTTTAAATGAGATCCATATAATCTCATATTGTTTCCATTTGGATTAATTTTATTCCTACTTGGATTAGAATTATTCATCTCGCTCCCACTTGAAACAAGATTCATCTCACTCCCTTTTGAAATAAGAAGATTATTATCGCTTCCACTCGGAGCAGGATCACTTTCACTCGCATTCGGTGATGAAGCTTGATCTAGATGAAAAATTAATTCATCGTCACTTAAAAAAAATTCACTCGAATGAAGGGACCCTGTTTGATCTAGGTCCTCAATTTCATAAGGAGACAACTCTTAACTTATCTCGCCCTTCTTGGGTTATTCATTCTCTAAAAATGTGACATTTCATTAGTCAAACTCAGTTACCCTTCCAATGTGATGTAGCTCCATAAATACTAATTTATAGTATCTTATATAGACATTTTTGCTTCCTCTTAGCCCCGATATGCCATGAGAGAAAAAATTATATACATAAATTGTGCATCAAATATGTCTCACAAAATACTTGAGATTTCTATTAGTCCATAACTCATATGGTGTAGATGTAATTGATTCCGCTGGCACACGATTAAGAACGTAGGCAACAAATTAGTGCTACACATCTTCCAATAGGAAACATGTAAATTTACTTGTGTCATCATTGATCTAATCATTTCAAGGAGCATTCTATTTATGTTTTTCACAACACCATTTATTGTGAAATATTGGAATAGTGAACTCCTCAACAACACTTTCATCACCAAAAAACTCGCTTAATGGGGTCAAGACATATTCATGGCCTCAGTCGACTGGTTCTCAATACGTTCATTGATTTGTCCAATTGATTTTCAATCTTTTCAACATACTTCTTAAAACAAATTATTGCCTTAGATTTTGTGATATCAAATGGACATTATCAAAATGAGTAATTTTAGCAATTAACATGATGAAATTAGAAGTTGTTTGTCACATTTTCACATTCATAGAAATACAACTTCTGAATGAGTCTATGCAATGAAAATTCAGTTCTTGTGGTGTTCTTATATGCTTTTCTATTAGATTTTTCAAACTAGATAATATTTACAATTGGACTTATTCACATGTCATAGATCCATATGACCAAGTCTAGCATGCCAAATTTCATATCAACGTTGAGATTATGTGATAAGGCAATTGAGGAAGCTAAAAATTGAATTGAAGGAACTAATTTCCAAAATTCAGTAAAGATAAAATCATTTTTGATAAAACCAGAACCAAAATAAGTTGTTCCTATGCCTTAATGACATGAAAAATTCAATAGAAACCTAAATTTAATTACCAAAACAAAGTAGTATCCTTGGAATTTTAAGAAGTAATTAAAGTATTATATCGGATAAAGTCTCGATTTTCACGTATAACTAATTCACATGATACAATTCTTTTAACAACCTTAATGTTATTTCCTACATATATTCACATTACACATGTGAGACCCATTGGAAGTTCAGAAATACTTCATTTCCCTCACAATATGGTACATGTCTCCTACGTCAATTACGATGAAAGACTAGTTTTAAAAAAAATACAGCTAGCAACACATATACAATCAGGAACACGAAGTACCTTTTTAGACTCGTTATGAAGTTAGCGCAATCACTAGCATGGTGACCCTTTTGATCACAATTGAAGCAATTCACTTTACTCACAATATTTTTTCACTTTCGATCGTCTTGTTGGTTATCACTTAGGATTCTTGTTTAGTTGAGCCTTAACTTTGCAGTTTCCTCTGATTTTACGTTTAAAATCATTTATTGAGATAGAAATTATTTTGTGCACTTTTGCACCTTATTTGACAGCCTCATGCCGCTTCTCTTCTAACTCTATGTGTTATCTCACATGATAAATTGTGCTATTACATTTATTCGAGTCAGATGCATCTTCACATGCTCCTAAATTTGAGGCGGAAAATAGATAATCACTTGAACTTGATTCTCATTAGTCAACCTATGACTTTATATCTGGTAACCCGTAGTGCTACCACACTTAAATTCAAGATTATCCCACAGAGTTTTGGTAATCTTGTGAGTAAACTTTCCTGTGACATCTTCACAGCTCAACAACATAATGCGAGCTAGATTTTTTTTGGACATCACAGTCTTCATTCATGACATCATTTACAATCAAGAAAAAAGTTCTTCCAACACATATTACAGTTTAATATTTTATAATTGTTACCGTTGAGCTTTTCACTTTTGATAAGCTCTACAACAATATTCTTTAGACCAGTAGAAAGCTCTATATATTTGTAAAACACAAAAGTTATACATATTTGCAAAACACAAAATTTCACAATTAGCATAAAAGCACGCATGTTTAATATTTTCCATACACATAAATGTAACTTTATCAAATTGACAGGGCAATTAAACATAAACATAAACATAAATTCCGGTGTCGAAAGTTCACTATGATCCCAATCATCGTCTAAGGATAGATGTTAAATGTAAAATAACAAATCAAGTCAAGCTAAGTCACCAAATATTTCAATAAATATTTTTATCTCTTGATTAAATAAGTGATATATACACACCAAATAAAAATATCAGATCTTATTTTATATACACCTATGTATGAATAGAATAATTTAATTAGATCTGAAAATTTAATTTTTATGCTTTTTCAAAAACAAATCAAGAGAAAATCAATATTTGTATCTTATTTCACTTAGAAAATAAATTTTTTTCATAGACTTTTAGGGAAAGTGAGTCACACAGACATGTTCTACGTATCATTTAATAATTTTTATATTTTTTATTTTAGAAAAATACTAGTGAAAATAATTAATACAGAATTAACATTTTCAAAATGATATTAATTATGGAAATATTTTTTACCGTGTATAACAATAATTTCAAAAATATTTAAAAACACATAAATTTAATTTTGAGCAAAAAAAAGAATCATCAAAATCATAGTCCGTGGTGAACCGCACTCTCCAGAAACATGTTTCAGTCGAGATTAGGCTTCACGTCAGATGATGTCCAACAACTTCTTCTCCACCCAGCCCGGTCACCCCGTGAACCATGTGCAGGCAAACAGATTTTCCGCGACCCGACTCTATTTTCTTCATCATTTTACTAATTTGATTTAATTAAAAAACAAAGTTTTGTCAGAAACATGTTTTAGGATTTATTTCAAGCATCAATTGCTCAAAAAACATCAAGAAAATGCCAAAATTCGAAAATAAAATGTGGCTGGTTTTTTTTTTATCGATGGGTCAGCAGGTCTTCCGCCCAAAATCATATTTTTTTTGACCAACTTTCTTTGACTAAATCACTGGTTTACATCCCAAACGTATTTTAAGATTGATTTAAACCGTCAAATCAAAGTAAAATCATCCATATGATCAAGAATTGATGAATTTTATCTTGAACAAACCCTAACGGATTTTTTAAAAACCCGATCAAATTTTTCGATAAAAATCATAATTGATTATATGATTTTGATCAAAAACATATGTGTAACAGATTATCTAACTTAATATTTTTTAAAATCGCATGAAACACAAATTATTGATTTTTTGGGGTTAAAGTCGTGATAATAAAATCATAAAATTCTAAAATTCAATATCGCACAAGTTACTTGGCAAAACATTACGATCCACATATCATCGGAAAGTTCTCAACGAGATCTTTAAAAACCCTAAGGTTTCATGCAAAAACTAGGAATTTATAGATATAAAATAATGCAATTAAATTATAAATTTAATATTAAAACCCTAAAAATACGTTTTGCATACTAATCATGTCAACCATCGGAACACGAGCCTATAACTCTGATACCAATGTAGTACGTATTTGAATCATAAAATACTAGTTTAGGAGACTTGCGATTTTTCTTGCGGATCGTCTGCAACCACCACTCGTGTCACCGATAATCGAAAATTCTCACACAGTGGATGAATTCTCTTTCTCCACTGCCTAGACATACTAGTGCAATTCAAATTGGAAATCCTCAGAAAGCAGACCGCGAGGCCCAAATATGCATAAAGCATTAACTATGGTCTCGGGCCCAAATACATGTGTTTAACATTTAGGGGTATAAAATAAGGAACTGAGAATCATACTGTAATACATACTACTAAAATACTGAATCATAATGAAGTACATGATACTGAAAATACTTAATAGAACTAGACTGAGACTTGTATTCATAAACTGATTATGAAGTTTGAAACATTAATTGGTCATAGTAAACTGAATTATCTTAACTAAGACTCATCGGATATCGAACACGACTCTATACTGATTATGTAATAAGTTCACAATATTCGGAGTGATAGTTATAAACAAGTACAAAGTTATAATCTTAAAAGATAGAAGTTATAGACTTTTCATGAACTAGGGCATAATCTCTAATTCTGAAGTAATTAGTAGTGATTCTGATGAACGAGTCATGGGGATGATTAATAATGCTCTCACACGTAGAGAGTTAGCCTCACATAACTTAATTCTCTGCTTATGAGAGTAATACAATGTTCGTCACTTTCTTTTGACTTTAATCTATATCAATAGAATAACATTAGCAACAATTCTCATGTTTTGGTCATCTAGGAATTTTATCACACTAGGCGTGCATAAAGCTTCATAACCCTTATTAATGGTGTTTCTACACCCAATTTCGCATCCCCTTGTTGCTAGGTGGTTCTAAAATCCCAAATACATAAATAAACATCCTTTTTCATCGCTCAGATGATTACAACAACCCTAAATCAACAATTCATCCTATACAATAGTTCATACGATTTTCTTCATCAAATCCATTAGTTTATATCAATAATATATGGTTTATAATCATTAATCCAATACTATAATCAACTAAGAGATGAAGATAATACTTTTTTGATGTTCAAGAAGATTGAATTCGAAATCTAGGGCTCCTTATCCAATAATAACGTTTCAATCACAATTCTATGGATTAGAAAGGTTTTAATCGAAGGGTACTAAGAACTTGAATTCATCCTAGAATCATTGAGGAACATACCTTGGAGGGTTCTTGAGGCTTGGGACTTGTTCTCTCTAACTTTAAGGTGATATTTTATGATTAGGGATGTTATGGAAATAAACTCCAAGCTTAAATATAAGAATAACGCAAAAATCTGAAGTTTTGACCCGAAACCTGACCTATTCGCAATGGGCCTGTGACGTAGGTCCACCACGGGACCCCCTTTAGGTCAAAATTTCAGAGAGGACATTTTTGTGTGACCAACCCACGATGCGGGGCCATCGCACGCGCCTTCACGTGTGGCACGTGGCCATCGCGGGTGGATGTTGGCTTCATTGTAGTGTTTGATAAAATAGATATATCTTCTATCACACATCTCCATTTGGGCTCCACAATATATCGTTGGAAAGGTGTTATGCTCTTTTAAGTTATCTTGAAATCACAACTCATACAACTTTCATATTTTAAGTTATCCTGAAATCACAACTCATAATGGTGTTATGCTCACTTGAAATGAAGCCTCGTGAAACCTCACTTGAAAACATGCTTCGTAGGGTAGCTTCAGACTATACTTTGCCCAAAGACTATTCTTATACCTTGGTTAGTTTTCAAAAATACTTTTGACACTCCTCATCTTAGTTCCATTATGATTCCATCATGAGTCAAACCTTAGTCCGAAAGTACGAAGTGTTACAATATCTCTTTCTTGGGATCATTCGTCCTCGAATGATCGGTCATGGTTTAAAGTAAGACTAACTCTGGAATTTTACAAAAAATTTGGCAGAGTTTCATTTGTAATACCTATGAGTTCAATATTTAAGTTTTTAACACTAAACTTATTATATGACGAAAGTTATGAGTTCATATCCACTTTTTATTATAATTAATAAATTTTCACTCATAAAATTATACTCTGCGTCGAAAATAATGTGTTCATAAGAACCCGGTATCTTAGAGCTACATACGCACCTGCACAGCTGCTGCATTTTCATATTTTTCTTTCGTTGTGTAACAGTTACCTCAAGCAGCACGCAAAATTAGCCACATTTTGAAGATCATCTTTCCCATCTAAGTTTACCTCCCCCCCCCCCCCCCCAAAAAAAATCATCTACAGCTTCAAACAACCAATTTTAGCACTTACAGGTGCTGAAATACCATTATCTGACAAATATCCACCCTGAAAATTAACCCCAAATAATCCAGAATTACAAAGTATATCACAAACGCTATTTATGTACAGGTATAAATGTTTATAGCCAAGGGAAATAAGCTATTATCCTGTTTCAGAAGTAGATTCATCTACCCTATTAAACCAATAATGTACATTTCTCCTTGTATGAAGTGGACTGTGCCAGAGCTAAAACATCCCACCATCTTGATCGCTGACTCCTCCCTTCAATCGTAGTGGAAAGCTTTCGTATAGGTCTTTGAGGGCTGCATAAAAGGGTTCTCCAGCCTTGGGTCTTTCTACCGTTCCAAGAAGAATGTCAGCTGTAGTGAGGTAAGGATCCCCATAGAATTGGAGATTAGTATCCATCCGTGTTGTGACGACATTCCCCTCAAGTGAGACTCCCACAAATGCACCTGAAACATGCAAATCAAACACAAAGGGATTTAAGCAGGGGGGCCGCTCGGCGAAAAATATTTACAACCGCTAGACAATATACATATATTATACATTTGCCAGCTACTTTTTGGGCGAGCGGTTATTTAAGTTAATTTTCCGTTAAGAAGCAATGACAGCACTGCTGATAACATCCACTTTTGCAAGAGCTAGCCATCAAAGAGAGCAAAGGCTACATTACCTTTACTACAACTGTAAGTATAGCATATGCCAGAACCTTTCTCTCCAGCTCGAAGATCTGCCTCCACAACTCTCCCAACTGGACCAGCTGCAGCACTGCAACCAGCACCAAGAGAAAAATGTATGCGGCTGCAAAATGTCTTCACGGCCTTAGTGTCATGTAGTACAATAATGAAGTCCGTCAACTCGCCTCCAATCTAAAAAAAGACAAAAAACAACATTTGGGGTAAGGACGAGGACAAATTCAAGAGAAAGCCCAAAAACACAATCCAATATATATGTGCTTAACTATTCAGTTGATTAGGAGAATAAGTTCCATTCATTTTAATCAGACTGAAATGGATCAAATTCTTAATTTAGGAAGAACAAAACAATGTTTGTCAATTAAGATAAAACAAAATGCTGATGATATGCCCATGGACCTTTTTGCTCCCCTTCGACATAAAAGATCTTCAGACCCAAGTTTTGAGGAAAACGGAAAATGAATCTGATTAAAGACAGAATGTAATCACTCAATTCGACTGAATTCCTAGCATAATTGTTGTATATTATCTGAACAGGCCACATTCTCAAAACTGAAGGAGACTGTCATTAGCAAAGACCATTAATTTAGATTATACCTGTGCACCCCATCCCAAACCGGCTGATAGAATAGCAGATGGTGCAGACCATGAGCCATCAGACCTTCGTGCAACCACCAGGCCAGAACCAAGTTTATAAGTGAGAAGCATCCCAGCTTTAGCGACCGTTAGTATTGCCAGACCTTTAGCTCCTTTTAAAACTGCACCAGGTATGGACCTCTCAGGATTCAACCGAGCAACCTGTGCATTACAAGATTTAATAAGCAATTCAGCATTACAAGGTAGAAGTTGCATGGTGGGGACAGCAAGTCAATCACAGAAGAATCTGAAGATTCTGATTGTAGAAGCATCTTCTAGCACTACCATTCTTGTTCAAACCTTAAAGGAAGACGGACAATGGAACGTCATGATGAGTTCTGTGTGTGAGTGAGTGAAGAGAGAGCAAGTTTACAATGAAACTAAAAAAGATCGTCAATATTCACCTCAATAGTAACAACAGGCACAGAGCTGATTCTTGAGGTTAAAGCCAACAGAATCAAAAAATAAAAAGCCATTGTAGTAAAGAGAATAGACCTGTGCGTACGTCCTCAATGTGTTTGATGACTTGTATATCTCATACTCCATCGATAACCCCACTGGAAGGTTCAACCAACCTCTTGTACAAGTCCAGTCCATAACATCATGCTTTGCAACCTGCACGGCGTTGCTGATGGTGTTGATGAGCACGCCTTGCACTGGGTCAAGCCTATCATAGCAGGTATCACACACACTCTGGGGGTTCTTCTCCCGAAATTTCATTGGCAACAGGCACCTCCCTTTTGTACATGTCCTACAAAAAACCCCTCCACAAAACCGACAATGATGTCTTCCACGAGTGAATGCTGTGAAAGGCGCAGTGCATTGCATACAAACAGTTGTTGAACTGTCTGGAAGCCACTCTGGAGGCTCAGATTCCAACACATCCTTGTAAGCACTGTAGTTAAATGCGCTTGGCTCAACTAGTGGTGGAGCACTTGGTGTGTAAACTGATGAATGCAAGAAAGTATCTCCATTCGTACCAGATCCAAGAAACGAAACATCAGAACTAGGCAACAGTGAAGTTGCATTTGAAACCTGACCTTTATTCTGCCCTGTAACAATAGCAACTAGCCCACCCAAGACATTTCTTAAATTCACCTCAGGAGGACCACTTTGTGGCACAAAGTTATATGGGTCATTACCAGAATCATAGCCCCTATCCAATACATCATCAGATTTGATCGGTGGGTACCCATATGGATAATTTTTACCTGCAGAATGGGAATCTTCTGGGAGTCTGCCCCATGAATCCTCATCAACTTCGTCTTCAACAAAATGAAATTTCGCATTGTCCTTTTCCAAATTAGCAAGCGAAGAATACACAACTTTGCCTTCAAATTTCACCATGATTCCAGCATAATCAGTATAACATATCAACAACAGATAGGCTGCAAATAGGTAACATGACATCAGTCAAAAGAAAATTTAACAAGAAAATTCAGGAAGAACCATCAAAATTTGAAAACTCTGTAATCTCACGAGATGCTCATAGCAACCACTTTAAAAATCGTCCATTAGTCCTAAAATGCTTATCCTCCTTTACATGGCGTAAAGAAATGGATATTGGGCCTAACTCAACCCCAAAACTAGCTCAAGAGGTGACGATTGCCCAAGCCATATAAATAGACCATCCACCCCATAAATCCTCGATGTGGGACTCTTCAACACCCATCTCACGCCCAGGCCTGGACATCTAAAGCGTGGACAATTTTTAATATGGGGACCCAATGTCGAGTAACAAGAATTGGGATGGATCCTGCTCTTATACCATATAAAGAAATGGATCGTGGACCTAACTCAAGCTAGCTCAAGAGATGAAGATTATCCAAGCCATATAAATAGACCACCCGTCCCATAAATACTCTCTGCGTGACTTTACAACACATGGAAGGTTTTAAGATTTTTAAATACCATAAAAAGTTTTATTAGACCCACTTTAGCTCATTTCTTGATTTTTTTATCTCTTCTCACAATTTTATCCTCTAATCTATTCTTTATACACTTTTACGAAAAAATCTATAGCCGGGCGTGTTTCTACAAATTCTCTTAATAACTGTGGCAGGCCAAAAGCCTACAAGAAAATATGGAGGAAAGTTGCCAATTAACAATCAAACCAACTAAGCCTCAACGTAGAGGTGACAAAATTAGCTCATAAAATCATAACTCACCCAAGTTTGTGTTGGTTATTGATCCGCCCATTTATTAGCTCAGCCCATCAAGATCTGGGCTAATATTTAGCTCAAATTGATCCATGAGAAATCTTGTCAAAATATTTTCAAAATAGACATTTTTTTATTTGTTATATTATATATAGCCATAATAAAGAAAAATACTTAATTTGATTAGGTACTAAAAATTATAAAAGAACAAATAAAACAATTAAAACTTAATAAGAATTGAATAGGTTGGGTTTTGACCCGCTTATTAGCCTATTTTAGCCCAAACTAGTTCGAGTCTGCCCTAATTCCGATACATGTATATAAATGAACTTATTCACAAAAAGAGAATTCCTTCCATCCAGAAATGAAAACTCAAGCATTTTTGAGAACATAAAAAATTAAGACAGAACCGAAGTAGCAAAAAGCATGCAATTTTATATAGAAAAACAGCACAATTAAAGTTACAAAGACACCCAAATAGCAAACCGCAATAAAAAAAATTAATTCAGAAAACAAAATGTAGGGTTTTAAAATTAGAGTTTACTAGCTAGGCTACAAAACTTATATAATCCAATGAAACTCTAGTATTCCAATTTCAATCTTTTCCATACCTAGGGTTATCTCCTATAACAAAAATAATCAATTATGGTGGAAAATTACCAGATTTTGTTGTGTGTTTGGTGGGTTTTCTGTTTGCTTGGGAAACCGGTCACCTGTTTGTTTGGGAGTTATTTTAAAAATATTTCACTATTTGTAGTTTCCTCAGTTACATTTTGAGGAGTTTTTTAACCGGAAACGTCCCTGTTGTTTTTTTAAAGTTGACTAAGAATCATCCCTCTGCTATGTTTTTCATCCACTCGAGTTGTTCCATATAAATTTCTTCTTCCAAATCACCATTTAGGAAGGCTGTCTTGACATCCATTTGATGTATCTCAAGGTAACGCAATGTTGCGATCGCAATGAATACTCGTATGGACGTCATCCTAGACACCGGGGAGTAGTGTCAAAATAGTTAAGACCTTCCTTCTGCCGATAACCCTTGACTACCAACTTGGCCTTGTACTTATCTATAGACTCATCTGCTTTATACTTTCGTTTGAGTATCCATTTACAACCCAATAGTTTATTTCCCGGAGGAAGATCAACCAACTCCCAAGTATGGTTATGCATGATGGAGTCTATTTCACTCTCAATAGCTTCTTTCTAGAGCGGTGCCTCTGGAGTTGACAATGTTTCAGCAATTGTCCTTGGTTCTTTATCAACCATATAAGCTACAAAGTCAGGACCGAATGATGTATCCTTCCTGGCCCTTTTATTTCACCTCGGTTCTATCTTTGGAATCTCCAAGTTCTGAGAATTTGGAACACTAGATTCTGGATATTCAGCCACTTCGAAATCCACTAGATCTGAACCATCTAGATCCGGGAAGTCAACGACTCCTGGTTCCTGAGAGCTTTGTTCATAACTTCATTTGTGAGAGGTTATGTCTTTTTCCTTTCTAGGAAAAGTATCCTCAAAGAATTGAGCATTCCTTGATTCCATGATTGTACCCTCGTGGATATCTGGAATAACTGACTTATGCACTAAGAAGCGATACGCACTACTGTTATTTGCATATCCGATGAAAATGCAATTTACAGTCTTAGGCCCAATCTTGACATGCTTTGGCTTGGGCACTTCGACCTTTGCCAAACAACCCCACACCTTTAAATATTTATAGGTGGGTTTCTTTCCCTTCCGTGATTCATATGGAGTTTTGTCCTTACCCTTATGTGAGATTCTGTTAAGAATCGTATTAGCGGTAAGGACGATTTCTCCCCACATGTTTTGGGGATGATCGAAATTGATGAGCAAGGCGTTCATCATTTCCTTCAATGTGCAGTTCTTACGTTCAGCAACACCGTTCGACTGAGGTGAGTATGGAGCCGTCATTTGATGAACAATTCCCTATTCGGTACAATATTCCTCAAACGGCGCTATGTATTCTCCCCCTCTATCGCTACGAATGAATTTAATCTGTATGCTTAGTTGGTTTTCAACTTCTGCTTTGTAACGTCGGAATGTTTCAAAGGCTTCATCTTTACTTTTCAACAAGTAAAGGTAACAATACATTGTGCTATCATTAATGAATGTGACAAAGTACTTATTCCCCCCTAGTTTGTGCAAACTTCAAATCATATATATATGTGTGAATAAGTTCTAGATGAGCGGTATTTCTTTCGATGGATAGAAAAGGAATCTTTGTGAGTTTTGCCTCTACGCACACCTCACACTTATGTTGAGGGTTTATGTCGATAGACGGTAATAACTCCAACTTCACCAACCTTTGGATGGACTTGTAGTTAACATGTCCTAATCTATGATGTCATAAATTAGAAGACTCAAGCAAGTAAGAAGAAGCTTCAATATTATTGCTTGCACGCATTATAGACATGGCGTTAACTTTGAAAAGGCCTTCATAGACGAAGCCTCTTCCCACAAAAGTTTCATTCTTGGTGATTACAAACTTATTAGACTCAAATACTAGCCTAAAACTAGCATTAACCAATAAATGACCTGAAATTAAATTTCTCCTAATCTCAGGGACATGCATCACCTCCTTCATAGTGAACTCATTTCTAGAAGACATCTTCAGGACTACCTTATATACCCCCAGCACGTCAGAGGAAGCGTTGTTACCCATGAACAGCTTCTTGTCTGTAACTGGTGTATATGTGGAGAAGGTATCTCTATTGGAACAGATGTGTCTAGTAGCACCCGTGTCCATCCACAATTGCATGGGATTCTCAACAAGATTTGCTTCAAGCACCACAGCCGAGAACTATTCCATCATGTCGTCAAGAAGTGTGTCTTTGACGATGTTAGCATGTGCCTTGCCTTTAGCCTTGGCCTTCTCTTGTTGCTCAGTTTTGATCTTGTGGCAGTCCTTGATCATGTGACCAGGTTTCCCACAGTGGTGACAATTTCCCTTGAACTTCTCGGTCGCTTGGGTCTTGCCGTCTTTCTGGAACTTGCCTTTCTTGCTTGGGTTCCCTGTGGCCTCTGCCAGATTTGCCTTTGCCTCAACGGATTATTTTCCCCTAGGCAAGGCCTTCTTATTATCTTCCTGAATCTAGAGTTTGATAATAAGTTCCTCAAAAGTCATTTCCTTTGTCTTGAGTTTTAAGTAACTCATTCCACGAGGGATGTAACTTTTCAATCAGTGATGCAACCAAAAACTACTCATTTTGTTTCATACCTTCCAAATCCAGGTGATGTAGAATCATTTGGAATTCCTGGACTTGGGAGATCACAGTTTTGCTATCCACCATTTGAAATTTCAGAAATTTTCCAATGATGAATTTCTTAGTACTAGCATCTTGTGCGTTGTACTTATTTTGCAGCTTTTCCCATAACTCTTTGGCGGTGCCTACGGCGCAATACACCGTGTAGAGTGGGTCTGACAGACAGTTCAGAATATAGTTCTTACACTTGAAGTCACTATGACTCCAAGCATCAAGAAGAATCTTCATGCCATTGACGACATGGATACCTTGGCCCCCTCCAGTTGTTTCATTAGGCTGAGAGTCCACTTCATCTCCAGCTTATGGAGGATCTTCTGTTAGAAAACAAGTCATTTCCATAACAGCCAGATAAAACAACATCTTCTGCTGCCATCTCTTGAAGTTGGAGCTCATAAACTTCTTTGGGCATCCACTATAGAAACTGGAGGGTGGAGGAATATTAACGTTCCCTTGAGCAACCGGAAAGGCATTGGGTGTGCCTTAAGCAGTGGGGAAGGCATAGGGGTTGCCTTGAGTAGCAACAACAGCAGAATCAAAAGAGAGTTATTCTCTTCCAGTCATCTTTCTAAGCACTTACAACAAATCTTGTCTTAAACTTGTGGGTTACAACAATTGCAGGAAACGGGAAGTAAGTAAACATTACAAATTGCAAGAAAGGATAAACTAAAGATTACAACAAACTGGAATCAAGAACGTTACAAACTCCTTGTGATTTGCTTAGTCGAGTGATGGCACTCTGTCTTTAAGACAAGATTGCCCCGTATATATCCTTTTACGTTGTCGGGCAATAGTCTCCCAAGATACAACAACAACCTAACAAATGAGCAAAGGAAACTCAAGTGTTACTCTTGAAAAACTTTGAATATAGTAAACTTGCTAGAGAGGAAGAAAAAGATTTTAGAAAATTCTGTAAGTGTTGAACAATTTAGCCAAAGGCCTCAATTTATAGTGTAATGAGAAGGCCCCTCAGCTAACCAACTAATGGCCTTCAATAGCCATTTAATGGCACTTATTGGGGAGTTACATTCAGCCAAATAATGGCTGAATTCATGTGCCAAATAATGGAGATTTAATGCTCCAAAAGTCAGAACTTTTCATCTTCCCGTCGCAGCATTCTGCCTCCGAAGCGCCGCGGCTCTGCGAATTAGCGTCGCGGCTCCAGTGGCTGAACACCCAATTAGCGCCGCGGCGCTCCGGCGCCTCAGCTCCGATGGGGTTGCGCCACAGCCCTTCGCGGCGATTTCCTACTCGTTTTATCTTACACTTCTTCCTTCGTTTACCAACGTGGAATACTTGTCATTTGTCCAATAACCGTCCATCATTCTATGTCTCAAACGTCTCACTTACGTATCAATATCTCTTTCACTAATGAAATCTGCGATACTTGGCACTACGTGTGCACGTGTGTGGAAATGATATTTCCGACGTGCGGGGCCCCAATTGTTCGAGTCATAAATAATGGGATAAAATTAATTCCACATTAGTAAATTTCCAACAAAAAGTTCAAGACACAATTAATGGTTTTTTCTCCATTTTACAATTAGTAAAATTTTGTTATTAAAGAAGATGACACATAAAATAGGTTAAACATTTAATGAAGAGAAATTATAACTTAGATATAAATAAGGATAATTCTTAAGTAATATTTCTTAGGAGGCGTGTAAAAAAAAATTGAGACGGAGGAAGTAATAAAGAGGAGATACCTTTTCATGAAGAGCTGCTCATTTCGCAGTCACTCTCATATTTCTCTCTAAGATTTTGACCAGTGCAGTTTTCCGTATGAGAAAATTACTCAGTTTTTGAACAGCAAATGATACAAAGACATCAACCATCTTCAAGAGTATTAATTTTCACATATAAAAAAGATTGCATGTATAGAACTTAATGGAATACAACTATAGGAAGAACAAAAGAAGAAAAAATGAAATTGAAGTGGCGGAAGCCGTTAATTAATTGTGAGTTTGCTTGCAACATCGTGGATATTATTATGGTAAGAAATGGGGAGTATTGGAATGTATTAACCTCCCTTGGAGAACCTTTTTCATTAATAAAAAATATATATAGGTGTACAATGTGAAATTCTTATACAACAGGGATCCTAGTTCTACCATAATTACATAACCCTAAATATGGTAAATACAATAGTGGTACACATGTGCTAATACACCCCCTCAGTCAGAGCGGGAGGAGGCCGGATACTAAGACTGGATCTGAAGTCGAGGAATAGCTGTCTAGAAAGGCCCTTGGTGAATATATTTGCATACTGATAAGAAGAAGGCACATGCAATACCCTGACATGACTGAGAGCAACCTTCTCACGAACAAAGTGGATGTCCATCTCAATGTGCTTGGTTCGCTGATGTTGAACCGGATTATGAGACAGATATATGGCGGATATATTACCACAATAAACCAAAGAAGCCTTACGTAATGGACACTGAAACTCCAAGAGAAGGTTTCGGAGCCAACAGATCTCAGCAACAACATTAACAACGCCTCTGTATTCTGCTTCTGCACTCGAACGGGATAATGTGGGTTGCCTCTTGGCGGACCAAGAAATAAGGTTGTCTCCTAAGAACACACAGTAGCCTGAGGTGGAGCGTCGCGCGTCCGGACAACCTGCCCAATCAGCATATGCATATGACAACAACTTGTTCGGTGTGGAGGGATAAAGATGCAAACCATAATCAAGTGTGCCCTTAACATATCTAATGATACGTTTGAGGACAGTAAAGTGAGGCTCCCCGAGGGCATGCATAAATAAGCATACCTGTTGAACAACATAAGCAATATCAGGCCTGGTGAAAGTGAGGTATTGTAGTACACCTGCAAGACTCATGTAAAGAGTGGGATCTGACATAGGATCAGCATCCAAAGTACTAATCTTTGATCTAGAGTCAACTAGAGTAGTCGTGATCTTGCAATTCGCCATTTTATCCCTATATACAATCTCCTCTGCATACTTACGCTGACAAAAAAACATAGTATTTGCAGATATAGTCACAGAAATCCCCAAAAATAGTTCAACTTCCCCAAGTCAGTCATAGCAAATTCTGTTTTGAGCAGCGTAATGATCTCATTTTTTAACAAATCAGAGGAGGCAGTGAGTACAATATCATTAACATACAATAATAAATACATAATGCCACTACCTATATGAAAAATAAATAGAGAATTATCACACTTGCTGCACACAAAACCAATCTGCATGAGATATTGTGCAAAGCGATCATACCACGCTCTAGGGGTCTGTTTCAAGCCATAGAGTGACTTACGGAGATGGCATACATACTGATGGGTTGCTGGATGGACAAAACCAGGCGGTTGATGCATATAAACCATTTCTTTCAAGCCCCCATGAAGAAACGCATTCTTCAGATCAAGCTGATGGATGAGCCAATGCTTACCTATAGCAATACTCAACACTTTGCGAATGGTAACCAGTTTAACAACCGCACTGAATGTCTCACCACAATCAATACCCTCATATTGATTAGTGTCATTAGCCATAAGTCTCGCCTTATATCTCTCAAGGTTACCAATGTCTTTGTACTTGTGGCGAAAAAGTCATATGCATCAGATCACATTCAACCCCTCCGGTCTAGAAACCAAATTCCAAGTGTGTTATTTCGTTAAAGCATTAAACTCCTCACACATGGTTGCATTCCAATTTGGGTCTAGTTTGGCCAATTTTGGGTTTTTGGGAATTGGAGATATGATTTGTGTTGATAGGTTAAATTGGACTTTGAGTTTGAAAATCTCGTGTTGGGCACAGGTTTCCATATGGTGCGAGGTTACTAGGATTTGTGGGGTTGGTCTGCTCGGTATCGGGTCATCTAGTAGGGTCGTGCTCGGTGGAGGTGAGGCAGCGGAACCGGTACAGTGCAGTGGGTATGGACTGGTGGTGGCAGGTAATATTGGTTGGGTGGGGTAAGCTGTCGGAGGTGGTTGCATTCCAATTTGGGAGGGGTGCCAGTGGTGTAACTGTACCGATGGTAGGGTTCTTGATTTTGGTTTTTTTGGTCGGTTAGAGCTACATCTGTGGGTGTTAATGACACTGAGGTTGGCCTGTGAGTAGAGGGTGGGTGGATGGTTAGTGATTGAGACGGTACCTATGGAGTAATGGCGGGGGTTGTCAGCGTTGGAGGAGACCCAGACGAGTGGTAAATAGTTGGTATGGTGCCTGTCGGTAGTGACGGAGACGGAGAAACAGTGGTGGCGGATGCCGGAGTCACCTCTGTGGTGGTGGTCGTGGGTGTCATAGACTGGGCGGTGACGATCGGACTTTCGGTGGTGGCAGTTTGTGCATCTGTCGACATCGAAATAGTGGCAGCCTGGCGAAATATTTATTGGACAAGCGGTGATGGGTCCGAATCTTCGAGGAATTGATAATTAGTGACTCAGAATTTTTTAATGTTGTCAAACGGGAAGACATATTCGACAAAGGTGACGTGGAGAGAAATTATAATTTTATCGATAGAGAGCTCATAGAACAAGTACTCTCTATGGTTTGACGGGAAACCTAGGAAGGCACACGGAGTAGACTGGGTGCTAAGGTAACATAGGCAAACGAAAATTCTAAGGTGGTCATAAGTGGGGATCCGACGATATAGACTTTCGGTGAGTGTCCTATTTTGAATCGCACGGGTAGGTAAAATATTGAGAATGTTTTCTAACATTTTTAATGCATATACACAAAAATTAGGGGGGAGAGACGCATGAAAAAGAAGGGTAAGAATCATATTATTAATGGTTCGGAGAATTCTTTTGGCTTTTCCATTTTGAGGGGAGGTATGGGGGCACGAGAAACAAAAGATCATGCTGTTATCCGCACAAAATTTATGAAATAGGGAATTATTAAACTCACGACCATTATCACATTGAAATGATTTTATGTCTTTTTAAATTGCGTGTTGATAAGTGTACGAAACTCTACAAATTTGGAGAATACTTGAGATTTGAGATTTGAGATTTGAATTTGAGTGGATAGACACAAAGAAAGTGGGAGAAACCATCCAAAAATACTAAATAATATTTATGGCCTAGGTTGCTAGTTATGGGAGAGGTCCATAAATTAGAGTGAATAATATCAAAGGGAGAGAAAGTAGTGCTCATAGAAGTCGTAAATGGTAGTCGAACGTGTTTCCCTAACTGACAGAAAGAGAAACTATGAGAAAGATTCCCTTTATTACATTGGATTAAATTTCGGTTTTGAAGAGAATAAAAAATGTGAGACCCCGGATGACCAAGTCTACTATGCCACGTTGAGGGTGATATGGTTGTTAAAACGGTGGGAGGAGTGACACTAGCAGCGGAAGTGGGTAGGAACGGATATAGGTCCCCCTCACTATTGCATTTCGTAAGAAGTTTTTCGGTACGGAGGTCTGTTACATAAAATCCAAACGGGTCAAAATTGAGACAGAATTATCGGTGGCATTTCTAACAGAAATTAGATTTTTGATGATGTTTAGGGCATAAAAGATGTTTTGAAGAGAGAAGTGTGGATGCGGTAGTGGGGTAAGTGTGTGGCCAAATACTTGAATTGGAATGCGATGACCACTACAGACCATAATAGATTATGGAGTTGGTAACTGGCGCAGTTGAGGAAGATTACCTGAGTTGTTGGTGAGATGAGACGTGACGCCTGTATCCATATACCACACATTATCAGGCTGTTGACGGGTCAAGGAAGCCATGTATTTGTGTTCTCGGATAAAGGACAAATTTTGATTATTTTCGGGTAACGGACAAAGGATTGTTATTCTTGGTGAAAGAAAAAAAAAGGGAAGAGAGCAAAAGTTGTTTTCTTGGAAGTAGGAGACAAGAAAATTTTTGCTGCAAAGTCTTGTCACCCGTGAACAACAAATAAAAGAGGCACTGTTGTTTTCTTGGAAGTACGTGACAAGAGGCAGACAAGTTGGTGGCCTACTGTCCGGATCGAAAACCGAGAAAAGAAAAGAAAAGGGGGGAGGGGGCGATTGTCCGAAAAAAAGGAGAATAGATGAGGATTTAGGCTTCTGATAACATGTTGGAATGCATTAATCTCCTTTGGGGATCCTTTCTCATTAATACAAAATATATATAGGTGTACAATGTGGAATCCCTATACAACATGGATCCTAGTTCTACCATAATTACATAACCCTAAATATGGTAAATACAATAGTGGTACACATATGCTGATAGGGAGAATGGCCAACAGTTATAAAATGAAATTAAAAGTTATAATTAAGAGAATTAAGATAGTGACTTTTAGAATTTTGAATATATAGCAAATTAATTTTAAAATAAGAGGAAAATCATAAGAAAAGAAAAGAAAAGATAAATAATATTTTAGGTTATATATAGAACGATGTCATAGCACCTTGTCTATGCTATAATTATTTTAATATGTACCATCTTCTTGGACACTTTTTTCTTATTTGTTTTTCTCCATTTTCACTCTCAGTTCTTCAAATAAAAATATACATGTACTTTCAAAAGTTTGAATTCTTTGGATCTTTCGCCCTCAAACACCTAATATCAGATTTGGCTATTATTATGTGACCCAAAAATTAAAGGGAGAAGATATATTGTAAAAGTTTAAGAAATCATACCTTAATTGATACTGCATGAGCATATGATCAAGGATCAAAGCACTACAAATGAGATGATGGACAGGCTTCTCAAGATCTTTTCTACTTAGCTTGACCTTCCTAAATACCCATGTGTCTCATCCGCTCTCAAATATTTTGAACATCCTCTCTCAATTAATTTCATTTTTTTTCAGTTGTACTTATTAATCATGTTCATCACAAATTTTGTTAACCAGTGATTGTAGTTTTTTTTGCATCAGATCCGATTCTCGTCGGTTTCTCTCTTCTTCTTTCTTTTTGTTGTTCTTTTTCTCTTCGATCTACACATGTACTCGGTCTTTTGGTGAAAACTCAAGTGAAAAGTACTTCCGGTGCCGTTGAACAGTACCGGTGAGTAGTGATCTTTTACGGCAAACAAGTTCGATTTAACTGGAGTTGGTACCTCCAGTTACCCATATCCATTCTTTGTAACTATCCTTGTTGAATTTTGTTGTTTCACTGTATTGATTCGTGACTTTAAATTCCTGCATTTACCCTTTTTTCTTTAGTTATAGCATTTTTGGCATAGTGGTTTTACTTGCCCCTGGATTCCTGTTTTAGGGTAAACGTTTGAGTAGTTTATTACTTTATATTTGCTTTAGTGGCTTTGGTAACTAATAGTGGACTAGGGTCATGTTCTCGGTCAGGGACGAGGGTGGGGGTGAGGGTTAGGAGGGTAAGTGGGGTAAGAGAAATGCTAGGCTGAGAATAGGGTCCCGGAACATTAGGAATTTAACGGGGAAGCCCATAGAGCTAGTTAAGATTCTTAAGACTAGAAAAAATTACTATAGCCTGTGTTCAGGAGACCAAATGGGTAGGACCTAAGGCTAATGATGTAGACGGGTATAAGTTATGGTTCTCAAGGAGGTCGAAGTATAAGAATGGGGTAGGCATTTTGGTAGACAACGAGCTAAGAGATCAGGTGGTAGAGGTTAGGAGGGTTAGTGACATGATGATGGCGATTAAGATGGTAGTTGGAGGGTTCAATATGAACATTATTAGTGTGTATGCACCGCAAGAGGGATTGAACGAGGAGGAGAAGAGGCGCTTATGGGAGGATTTGGACGAAGTGGTGGGAGGTATATCATCCATTGAGAAGTTATTTGCAGGAGGTGATTTCAATGGAGATATCGGGGCACTTCTGGAGGGTTATGACGACGTGCATGGAGGTTTTGGCTTCGGGGACAAGAACGGGAGAGGTGTCTCACTCTTGGAATTCGCTAGAGCTTCTGGGATGGTGATAGCTAATTCGAAGTTCCTAAAGAATGAGGAGCACTTGGTGACTTTCAGTAGTTCGGTGGCTAAGAGTCAGATAAACTTTTTGCTCCTTAGAAAGGTTGAAAGCGGTCTTTGTAAAAACTGCAAGGTTATTCCGAAGGAGAACCTTACAACCCGACATAAGCTTTTGGTGATGGATTTGGAGATCAAGATGGAGAAGAAGATGAGGGTTGTGGATAATAAGTTAAGAATTAAATGGGGGAGTTTCACCATGACTAGTGCAAAAGAGATGGGGGAGAGGTTGATAGCCAAATGTGTTTGGGGTAGTAGTGGGGATGCCACCGGTATGTAGGACATGACGACCAATTGCATTCGGGAGGTTTCTAGAGAAGTGCTAGGGGTCTCGCTGGGTAGTTGTGGTGGTCATCAATGGGAGTGGTGATGGAATGGTAAAGTTCAAGAGAAGGTGGAAGCGAAGGAAGCAACGTATGCGGAATAGGTAGAAAGCAAGAATGAGGTGGAGAAGTGGACAAATAGGGAATTGTATAATATGGCGAGGAAATAGGCAAAGTTAGCTGTTACGGCGGCGAAAATGGCAGTTTTTAAACGCCGGTATGTGGAATTAGAAGAAAAAGGCGGGGATAAGAAGTTGTACAGACTGGCCAGGGTGAGGGAGAGGAGGAATCGAGACTTGGACCACGTGAGGTGCATCAAGGATGAGGACGACAAAGTACCGGTAGAGGACGCACATATTAGGCGGAGGTGATAGTCTTACTTCCATAAACTCTTGAATGAAAAATAAGATAGAGACATTGTGTTGGAAGATCTGGAGCAATCTGTCGAGTATTAAGATTTTGGGTATTGTAGGAGCATTAAGGTTGAGAAGGTTCAATGTGTTGTTGGGAAGATGCGCAGGGGACGAGAGACCGGGCCTGATGAGATCCCTGTTGAATTTTGGAAGAGCGTAGGTAGGGCAGGTTTGGAGTGGCTGACGGAGTTGTTTAACGTTATTTTTAAGACGGCGAGGATGCCCGAAGAATGGTGGTGGAGTACAATGATTCATTTGTACAAGAACAAAGGTGATATCCAGAGTTGCAACAACTATAGGGGTATCAAGTTGCTAAGCCATACTATGAAAATTTGGGAAAGAGTCATGGAGATGAGGGTGAGAAGAAGTGTGTCTATTTCGGAGAACCAGTTTGGATTCATGTCGGGACGTTCAACTACAGAAGTCATTCATCTTATTAGGAGGTTGGTAGAACATCATAGGGAGAGGAAGAAATGCATATATATGGTTTTCATCGACCTCGAGAAGGCGTACGACAAAGTCCTTAGGGAGGTTCTATGGAGATGTTTGGAGGTTAGAGATTACCTGTGGCATACACTAGGGAAATCAAGGATATGTATGATGGAGTCAAAACTACGGTACGGACAGTAGGGGGAGACTCAGAACACTTCCCAGTGATAATGGGGCTGCACCAGGGATCAGCTCTTAGCCCATTCCTATTTTCCATGGTGATGGATGGACTGACGCGACAAATCCAATGGAAGGTGCCATGTGTATGTTATTCACAGACGACATAGTCTTGATTTATAAGACTCGTAGTGGAGTGAATGCTAAGCTAGAGGTTTGGAGACAAACTCTAGAGTCTAAAAGGTTCAGGCTGAGTAGCACTAAGACAAAATACTTGGAGTGCAAGTTCAGTAACGGGAGCGACCCTGAGATAATTGTGGAGGTGAGGCTTGGTACTCAGTCCATTCCTAAGAAAGAAAGCTTCAAGTACCTCGAGTCTATTATCCAAGGGAATTGAGAGATTGATAACGATGTCACACATCGTATTGGGACAGGGTGGATGAAATGAAGGCTCGCATATGGAGTGTTATGCGATAAAAAGGTGCCACAAAAACTTGAGGCAAGTTCTATAAGGTAGTAGTTAGACCGACTATGTTGTATGGGGTGGAATGTTGACCGGTCAAGACTTCGCACACCCAAAAGATGAAAGTTACGATGATGAGGATGCTGAGATGGATGTGTGGGCATACACGGAGGGATATAATTAGAAATTATGATATCCGGGATAGAGTGAGAGTGGCCTCTATGGAGGATAAGATGCGGGAATCTAGGTTGAGATGGTTCGGGCACGTGCAAAGGAGGGACACAAATGCCCAGTGCGGAGGTGTGAGAGGTTGGCTCTGGATGGGTTTATGAGGGGTAGACGTAGGCCGAAGAAGTATTGGGGAGAGGTTATTAAACGGGATAGGCGCATGTGCAACTTACTGAGGACATGACCTTAGATTGGGGGTTATGGAGGACACGGATTAGGGTAGAAGGGTAGTAGGTAGTCCAGCGTAGTCCTAGTTATGCTTACAAATGGGTAGTTGTAGTGTTATTATTGTAGGCCCGCTTAGCATGCCATACTAGCAGGTGCAATATTGTTTTATAGTCACCTGTCATTTGATTTCTGCTGCTATGTGTTCTCTAATGTACTTTGTTTAGCTTATTGTATCTTTATCTTATTTCATCTTTATCTTTATCTTATCTTACTTACTTTCGTTAGTTACTGCTTCTTTTTCAGAATGCGTTATCGTGGCTTACTCGCTTTAGATACCAGTATTTTCATACTTCTTTAAATTTTATATCCGAGTATAACTGTTTCTCTTGTTGTCCTTTGTCTTGAGCCGAGGGTCTCTCGAAAACAGCCGTTCTACCTACCAAGGTAGATGTAATGTCTGTGTACACTCTACCCTCCATAGACCCCACATTGTGGGATTTCACTGGGTATGTTGTTGTTATTGTTGTTATGTATTTATTCTAATGTTTTTAGCACCTTAGATTGTTTAAGTTTCATATTGGTACTAATTGGCACTACTTGTTGATGTGCTAAACTATCTCTCTTTTTGGTATTCTCTCCGCTTATATGCAATGTTACTTATACTTCTTGTCGTTGATACTGCTTGTGTTGTGTCGCTCAAGTGGCTATGAGTTACTTCTAGAATGATTCAATGCTTTTTGCTAATGCCAAAAGGGGGAAGATATGTGTCTTAGTGTGTTGGTGATATTCTGTGTTATATATATGTATGTTAGCCATGTTCTCTGTGATTATAGGGTCTTATTACCAGGGGGAACAGGTTACTGCAAATTGTGACATGGATGCGATTTGCAGCTTTCTAACATGTTATTGTGTTTTTCGTCTACCTACAAGTGTCTGATATAACTGATCTGTTGTATTGTTGTGTTTAAGAGAAGCTGAAAATCTGGTTCTTAGGGGGAACATCTACTATGAGTCTGTCGTCATCAAAAAGGGAGAAATTGATAAGTTATACTATTTCGAGTTTTGATGATTGTCAAACATCTACGAAGAACAAGATAGGGACCAGTTGCAATCGTGTCTCTTGCGGTCTTACACTACAACTGTAAAAGTTGTTGCACTGTACCGACTGGTAGCAATGTAACATCATAGTAGTAAATCCGCTGGACCAATCGATGTAATGTCTCCCTCACTTGCCCTCATATATAAACAATATGTTTTAAGGGCAAACACACCACTTCAAAATCTAAAAAGACTTTTCTCTCAAGTGCCAATCCACGGTTGCTCTCAAGACCATCTCAAGAACAAAGTTGCAGCAAACTTAGGGACCTATTCTCTGACTCTGAAGATGCCTTAAGTCGTTAAGTTGTTGAGTCTTTGTCATTTGATCTTTAACTTGTAAACCTACTTTCCTTATGAGAAGATGTATGTAGGTGGCTTGTTTATCCCAAGTCTTTGGGTTGTATACTTGGTTAGAATTAGTCAATGAATGTATTTGTAATAGAGTCATTGTAGAGAGGCAGTGCAATAGAGTTGTTGCACTGAGATATCAATAGAGTTATTGCTTCAAACTTCCAATAGAGTTATTGTAAGGGGTGAGGGATTAAGAGTTTGATTCCTAGGTTGCAATCTAAACATTGCGCAGTCATAGTGAAGTTTGGGAAATCCTACTTAGGTAGGTCGTGGTTTTTAATCTCTTGAGCAAAAAGTTTTTCACGTAAATATCTTGTGTCATTTACATTCTGTCCTTACTCTGCAGAACAGTAGAGAACCTGGTTCTCTACTTTGTTTTGTGGACTTACGTTTCTTCAAAAGTTGATGCCAATGTGATAGAGAGGGGTCTGTTAGTTCATTATAAAATCTACCAAGCATTCTTGATCACATATTGCATATGTAAACCATTTCGCTTTATTAGGAAGAAACTGTGAGAGTAGTTAATAAGTTGATATTTTACCCACTTATCTCTTCTTTAATCTTAAAATTTTTCTATGGTAATTGAGAAAATAGTGCATTTACCGTGGTTTACTCCCATTTTATAGGTTTATATGATTTAAAAGTGATCGAAAAAGAAATCAAATGAAAACCAGTCAAAATGAAGCTAAAACAAAGAAAATAACAAAAGTGGTTAGAGGCGCAAAAAGTCGGCAGATCTATAAATCTGAAAATATAGGTTGCTTAGGTCATATTTTGAGTTGAGAAAATTTGAGATTTATAAAAGTGAGACTTGGGGGCAATATCTCTCATCTTTGTCATTAAACACAAATTCTTGGAGCTAGGGTTCCTACCCCACACTTTGGAGTTGAAGAATTGAAGATTTGATTGAACACCTTCTTGAACCTTTACTTCATTTCTTTAATTTCTTAATTTGTAATGAATATCTACGTGTATAGTATTTATTTTCTTCTCTTGAATCTTGTTTATGAAAATATTCATGATTAAAGTTTGGATTTAAACTCATGTTTTGCTTATGTATTGAATGATTTTATTCTTAATGAAGTGAGTTTATAGTTTCTTTAATTATTCTTGTTCTTTAATATTTCTTAAGGGAATATCTAACCTTAGGACTCACCCATTTAATTTGGTTTAAACTCAAAAGAGGCAAACTCGGGGTTGGGAAAGACTAATTAACAAGAATTTGGGTTGTATCCCTCATCTAATGGAATCGATCTAGGAATAGGCGAAATCACTTGTAGCCGTATTCGGGTGTTCTTAATGCTCCTAATTTCTTTGGGGATATTGAATTAGGTAGTCTAGTTAGTATTCGAAAGAAACTAATTTAGAGTTATTATCCGAGGCTAATTAACATAAGCTCGCCATTATTTGTAAATTGTGAAATACATTGGATCGTTACTGGAAGTAGTTTTCTTTGTATCCATGCTTGTGGCCATTGATCATTTTACTTGCTTTCTATGTTAGATTTACAATTATGTATTACTTGTAATTTCCTCTTTAAAAACAACCCTTAAAGTGTTTGGCTTAGCGTAGTTGATTAAAATTCCTACTTTGCTTGACCACCTACATATTGTTCTCTGTGGAATCGACCCCGACTCATAGTTGGGTAAATTATATGGCATACAACTGTGTACACTTCTAATTAATAGAATGATTTTGGACGTTATCAATTTTGACGCCGTTGCTGGGGAACAATTTGGCGTATTTAAGCTAGTTTAGGTAATAAGCTAACTTGCTTTGGTCCAAGCTTGTGAATATTCGTGGAGTTGTTTTCTTTGTTTTTAGTTATTTTTTTTCTTTGTGAAAAAAAAAATGGCATCATTCCATGAAACTGGGTCGGAGGATAGTTGTTCATACTTTGATGACTCTTGTCCTTATTGCGGAGGACCACACTCTTGGCAACATTGTCCAGATTCTCCCGGGTGTGGATTTTGTGCACAATCTCAAATCTATGAGTGGAGTATATGTGATAGGCGTGGTGGTCAAAATGATCATTTGGCTAATTGTGCTTATTTATCCTTCCCTTCCCCGAATCCACGCTATGACGATTCTACCTTTTGCTGTGACAATGATAGGGACATGGAAGTGGAAGAAATTGAGAATGGTCCAAATGGAGAGTTCAAGCTCATAATGAAATTCCTACTGGAAGGAGAAAATGAAAAGCAAAAAGCCTTGGAGTACTTGAAAATTAGTCTCTAAAATGACTTGATGATTGAAGACAAAAATTCTCCATGGGCATTTGAACAAACTCAAGAAGAATTCTCAAATGCTCAATATGAGAAGATAATGCCCATGTTGGAGGCCAATCATGAAAATGAGGAATCAAGAATTCAACATCCTCCAACCGATTCTATGCCTGTTGGAGATGTCGAAAAAAAAAAAGAAATTAGAGTCAACTGGTGTCTTAAAAAATATGATTGAAATTGACTCTAGTTTAGGGGGAAACAAGGATGTCAAGATTTTGAAATAACTGCAAATTGAAAGATTGATATCTCATGGCAAGCATTTCTCGACATTGAATTTATGTGGTGATATGAGAATTGAACTACATGAATCGATAATGGATGGTGAAGAAGAAAGACAAGAGCCGCACATCTTGCAATTTGAACGCTCAAGAAGACAAAACGATATTCCTTCTTTGAAAGCCAAGAAGTGTAAAATGAAGAGATTGACACTTGGCTTGTTCATCTACTTACCACCCCCACCACTCATGATCACAAATTTGAATCAAAGTTGGGTGTCCAATTCGTAAGTTCGAAATGGCGAGAAAAGTAGTGAAATTGGTAACCAATTGTTTTTAAATTTCTAAGTCGTTTTTTGAAATTTTCTTCTTTAGAATAGTTATTATATTATTTTTGACTAATCTACCAAATTTCATTATTTTTGGACTTTATCTGGACGAGATTATGGAGTTGAGATCTGGCACATTTTGCTATTGTACAATTTGTTCCAAAGGTGCTGAAAACTGTGTCTAAACAAGCCAAGTGCATAGCAGTGATAAATAGTAGGTAGTGCAGATTTTTGGTGTAGGAAATTAGTCTTACTTTTGCACACAAAAGAGAGTGAAAAGAGTACTGGTAAAATTGGATAGTTCTGAGACAAAGGAGTATTGTTTTGCCTGCCAAAGTAAGTACTTAACAAACTAAAGTCCCTTCCCCCAGTTTATTTTCGCACTCGCTCTTAAAACTCTGGCCAACAAGAGAAACTGTCTCCTCAATTTCTCTTGTTCGCAATTTTTTCTACCTTTTCTTGTGGTTCGTTTGCTGTGGTGTTTGAGCTAAAATTGTGCAATTTTGATTGTTGGCTGATTGATATGAAGCTATGATTGGTTGAACTATAGTTCCCATTAAATTGGGAGTGTAATTCAATTGCTTATATATGTCAAAGAGTTTGGCTAAAGTGATGCACACAAACTGTTCGATGAATTGTCTGAAAGAGAATTTCATTCGTAGGTGAAGTCTGAGTAACTGAGCGCTATTAGGAGTTGATTAGGAGTAAATTTGGAGTATTCGGGTAGGTCGTGCACTGCTTCGTCATGTCGCTCGAGTTGAGACTGTGATAGGCAGTCTTTTGGCGTTGAATTACCATGTTCCGAGTTTATTTCAGTCAATTGTCTGAATGTCACATGGAGCACCAGTGGTGGTTGGACATCTTGGGAGTTATCACAAAACGGTCGATGTATCACTACAAATTGGGGTTTAGTTGAATTGCAGAAATTGATCTTCAGTTACCTGTTTGTGTTACTTCTCATTAAAATTGCTTACATACATGAGAAAAATGCACCAGATTGAATTGGATTGTTTACTATGCTAGAATTGCAATAGGTGTTGGGAAGATGTATCTGAGTTCTTAATTAAGGAAGGGAATTATTATGTGATTGGATGATAAAAGTTAAATGTTTGAATAACTGTGTCGTGTAATTATTTTTGGAAGAAGTTGTCACTTTCGTGAGGACAATGCAACATTTTGAGTTGGGGGGGGGGGGTGAAACTTAATTTTGATGGATATTTTTGTGATGGGGTGTGATATGTCATAATGGATGATAATTTAGTAGATTAATTTTATTTTGATATTTTTCTTATGATATTTATATTAGTATGATAATTTTTGTGCGAGCTTCTTTAGTTTTTGTTAGGAGTAAAAGTAGTGGGATGTGATTTTTGCCTCTTGAACAATTTGGCTCTTTTGTTCACTAAAGGGTCTATTTAGACTAGAAGTTACTTATTTGTCTCAATTGGGTCTTGGATACATATTCCACTTGAGTTTGCATGTGACATGTGTGGTGAGATTTTGTGAGTTCCTTTATATTATTTAAGGTCTAGAACTTGCCCGGAGTATGTTTTTATCAAGCTGTTTGTCTTTGATAGAAAATATAAAAACATAGATCTCAGGTGAATTTTACATCATAGTTGAGTTTACAAGTTGGAGAAGCCTATATTCTAGACGATATTATGGTTTGTCTCATTTCGTTCTCTTCTCTGGTTATGGATAAGTGTGTTGGGTGACTGGACATAATATACGATTTTTCCCTGGTTTATGTACAAATATGACTCAGTGAATACGTTTTCTTCTACTTTTTCCTAATATATTAATATTGTTGTGTTTACTTTGTAGGTGAAGCAAACGAACAGAGGGAAGACGAAAGCAGTGAAGACCTACCTAAGAGTATTTGTCAATAGTTGCTAGGCCTTCATATATTTTAGGAACTTTTTTTTTGGAACTTTTTGAAAGATTATGTATGTTAATTCTTGATTTATCGAACTATATTGTAAATTTTATTTTATATATAAATAAAATTAGATGAATATACTTGTTATGATTTGGTTGATGATTAGTTTTCTTTCGTGTTTATGTAAACGTCAATGTATCATATTTTTGTGTACTAGTAAACTTAAATCCGCCATTGTGGGCTAAGGCCCGTGGGCCGACCCAATTTAGTCTGTGATTTGATAGGATTGAGTTTGAATTTTCGGAGCCCGTTTAAAAATGAGGCTCTTTAGCTCGGCCCGAGTAAGCCCGCTGACCAGCGAACTTGAGTGTGTGGGTTGGGCCGGCCCGTGGGCTAAAAAAACTAATCTAAAAATACAAAATAGAAAGAAAGTGAAGATGTTAAGACAGTCTTAGCACAAACAGAATCATATGTGCTTAATGCAGATGATTTGGTGTTGGATACATCATAAGTGTCATGAAAGTTTTTATGAGAAGTTTATTTTTTACTTTAAATGGATGAAATATTATCATTTTCTTTTGCGTTTTATTGAGACTATTGAAACAAAGCTAGGTTAATATACCTATTTAGCTAGTTGTACTGCTACTCCTTAATTGTTTAGTTATTAATATATATCTCCATTTGGTTCGAGTAATATTAGTTATTAATATGTTAAGTGTTAACACTGTAAAAAATTATTCAGTTTCGCAGAATGTTTAGTCATACGAGATCGTTTTCTTCAGTTGTACCCAAAATAATTGCATAGAATGGTATAGATTTTATATCGAAGTCATACAATTAAATCATTACTTGAAGTCAAACTTAATAAGCATTATTAGAATCATTTTATTTATGAATTGAGCAGTGGAGGATCCAGAATTTTCATTAAGGGTGTTCGGAAAATAAAAATATAATGCTTGGGGTTTGAACTTGGGAGACCTCAAGGTAAATTTTTAACCCCCTAAACCACTTAGCTAAACTCTAGTCTTGTTTCTAGTGTGTTCAATATATATATATATATATATATATATATACATAAAAGATCAGAAAATTACCTTAGATATACAGTGTACCTTTTTACCTAGGGTGTTCGGGTGGACCTTACTAGGTCTGCCCCTGGATCTGAGACTTGGTTAGCAAGTGGTAACACCATGTAATATTGTCTTATAAATATTTATGTTAGTATTTTAAATTAGAATTTAAATTAAAGAATTATGAAAAATATTTTTTTTTAAAAGGCGGGCTGGCCTAGCTAGGCCCGCAACCGTAATGAAGGATTGGGCTTGCTGTTTAAAGGCCCATCAAAATAGTGGGCCAGTCCGACTTGGCTCGTCAAATTCCAAAGCCCATGTGGGCTAAGCCAGCCCGTTTTGACATCTCTAAGTAAAATAATTGTTTGTAACTAACTACAAGGCTCCATCAGTGCATCATTAAACTGTTGTAATAGGTACAACAAACCTTTGCAATAGGCTTGACAAACCGTTGCCATAGATTTGATAAACTATTGTAATAGCCTTCAAAAACCGTTGCAATATAGGTATGCATAAAAGGCAAACCATTGATATAGTATAAAAACCTGTTGGACAAAAAGGAAATTGCAGTGGTTTTAAGTCGTTGCATTTCACTAAATAATTGTTGCAGTAGGTAAGTTTATTGCTACGATTCCATAACCGTATAGATTCCCCTGTGACAACGGTTCTTCAGTTGTTGCAACAGACCTAATACAACAGCTTTGTTACCTATAGCAACGATTGCAGGTCTATTTTCCAGTAGTGTTTGAAGGTAGACAACTTCTCACGTTTACTATAGTATAGTATAGTATAATATAATATAATAGAATAGAATAGATTTGACTATGATCATCTATGAGTAGTTGAAATGCCGATGTCTTAGTATTAAAGATGTGTTATAGATATTATCATTTATTGTGGATGTCTATCTTTAAGAGAAATATTAGGGCTAATAACTTTGGGACCAAGTCATTTTTTGTTAAATATACATAAGTATACACAATATACATGTGTATACTCATGTATATTGGATCTCGGATTTTGTGTAGCAAGCCCACGGGTTGGGCAGCATTTGTGAATAAAGTGTTGTAATAGTTTAGTGTAAGTATTACCTTAATTAGTCTTATACACTTACCATAGTTATAGGATTCTTGTACTACTAGAATAAGGTTTTAGGAGTAGAATAGGAATATGTAAATTGTATATATACTCTTTCAATTAATGAAAATAATCAAATGATTATTTCTTTCATGGTATTAGAAGTCTAGGTGTTAAAATCCTCTCTCCAAATTCCTTCAACTTTCTGTCGCCTATGCCACAAAATCCGAGCCTCTTTTCTCGGAATTTATGCCCGACGGAACCTCCTTTCTTCCCATATTTTCTTCTCAATCCCTACCTCACGTCCTGCGTTGCTATTATGGCTAAGAACATGTTTCACCCTGTCCTCACTGTTTCTAACATCAAAAATAGCATCCCTATCATTCTTGAAATATAAAACATCCAATACGCGACGTGGGCAGAACTGTTCAAAGTTCACGCACGCTCGCATCAAGTCCTCAATCATATTATCCCCACGGATACGAAGGTGTCCAAACCCGAGGATGATCCTAAGTTATGAACAACCCTGGATGCTACTGTTCTTCAGTGGATTTACTCCACTATTTCTACCGACCTCTTGCAAACGATTATCGAACCAGACGCTACGGAGATGGCGACATGGAATAGAGTCTGTGATATATTCCAAGATAATCAGAATTCTCATGTTGTTACCCTTGAGCAGGAATTTTCCCACGTCAATATGGAAAACTTTCTGAACGTTTCAGCATATTACAAAAGGTTGAAAGAATTGGCGGACCAACTCCGCAACGTTGGTGCGCCCGTTAGTGAAGATCCTCTTGTTCTACAGATGGTGGTTGGCCTATCTGAGGCCTATAGTGGAACTCTCATTCGTCAAAGTAATCCTCTCCCAACTTTCTATCAAGTCCGCTCCATGCTTACTTTGGAAGAGACTGACTTGGATAAGAAGGCGGCTACGAGTGCTAGTCCCGCGGTCATGATGACGTCCTCCACTACTTCTCAGAATTTTCGTGACAATTCAGGCCAGAACCATTCTCAAAGGAGCAGCAAAAATAGTCGGGGAAAAAACGGCAAAAATCGCGGGGGCAAACGCAGCAGTTCCGGCAGTGGTAACGGTGGCTTAAATAGTGGCGATTGACCCCATCTCGTATACAGTGGGCCATCGACCCACTGGTCCCAGCCTTGGGCCCCTTAGCCGTGGGTTAGGGCCAATGGGCAGTGGCCCAATAGCCCATATGCTTACGGTAATTAAGCCACTGGACAGTGGGCTGCCCAGCTTCCCTCCAAGCCCACTTCGACTTGGCCCAATAGTTTCTGCAACAACTCTGGGCCGGGCAGTCATCAGGTGTACTCAGGCCTCGACCTCCGTAGGCCCACCATATAGCGGGCCCCACTCAAACCGACATTGAAGCAGCGATACACACACTTGGTTTAACTCCCCCGGACCTGAATTGGTACATGGACATCGGAGCCACTACCCACATGACATCCAATCAAGGTACTCTCTCGTCTTATTCCAATTTGAGCAACCCTCGTGGAATAATTGTTGGTAATGGTAATTCTATTCCGATTCGTGGTTATGGTCATAAAACTTTGTCTCCCCCCCCCCATATCCACCCCTTATCTTGAAAAATACCATTCATGCCCCTAAATTGATTAAAAATTTGGTGTATGTACGTAAATTCACCACTAATAATTCCATTTCTATTGAATTTGATCCGTTTGGGTTTTCTGTGAAGGATTTCAAGAAGGAGAGTCCTCTCATGAGGTGTGATAGTAGGGGAGATCTTTATCCTATCACACCAAGTTTCGATTTCTCGAGTCAAGCCTTGCCATCAACTTTTGCAGCTCTTACTCCTTCCTTATGGCATGCTCTTCTAGGTCATCTAGGGTTGTCGATTTTGTCTTCCTTAGATAAAAACAAATTTATTTCTTGTAAGGGTACGCGTAGTACTCTGACTTGTCAATCTTGTTCTTTAGGAAAAATTGTTAGATTGTCATTTGTAGCCTCTAAATCTCATACTTTAATGTCATTTGATATTATTCATAGTGATATATGGACATCTCTTATTCTCAGCTCTTTGGGTCATCGTTATTATGTTCTATTTCTGGATGACTGTTCTAATTTTTTATGGACTTTTCCGCTAGCAAAAAAATCTCAAGTTTTTTCCACCTTCTTAAAATTTAGAGCATTCATTTGAACCCAATTCGAACGGGAAATAAAAAAATATTCAATGTGATAATGGCAAAGAATATGATAATGAGGTGTTTCGGGAGTTTTGTGCTGATAATGAGATTAATTTTTGTTTTTCTTGTCCTCATACGTCTTCACAAAATGGGAAAGCCGAACGCAAAATTCGTACCAGTAATAACATTATCCGAACTTTATTGATTCATGCTTCCGTACCATCAACTTTTTGGCATCATGCCCAACAAATGGTTACATATCTCCTTAACATACTTCCTATCAAAGACTTGACATATTCCTCCCCTCTTAATATCTTATATAATAAGTCTCCTTCGTTTTCCCATCTTAGGGTTTTTAGGTGCTTGTGTTATCCCCTGTTTCCGTTCACCACAATTAACAAACTTTAGGCTCGGTCTACCCCTTGTGTGTTTTTGGGATTTTCGTCTAATCATCGTGGTTACAAATGCTTTGATTTATCATTAAATAAAATTATCATTAGTCACCATGTTATTTTTTATGAGTCCCAATTTCCGTTTGCTAAAGTGAGTAGTCCCGTGCCTAGTTCGTATAAATTTTTGGACGACGGTGTCTCCCCATATATTATCTACCATTTATCAGAACTGCCCTGTACCCAAAATCCACCAGAGGGCCCACTGCCCACTGGTCCTCCCGTTACGACGTCGTCCACAGGTTTGGGTCTAGCAACTGGGCCATGTCTCCTGCCTAGTTCTGGCCCAGTTTTTTATTCTGTACCCAGGTTCAGTAATGGCCCAGCCCATGTTTCCAGTGTCGGTTCCAGTTGTCGAGTTGGCCCAGCATCTGCCCAATTCTCCCCCGAGTCATAGACCGGTCACTCGTAGTCAACGGGGTATTTTTAAACCAAAAAAATATTTTAATTTAAATTCTAATGTTCTTAAATCCCTTCTACCCCGTAACCCTGTGTCTACTTTAAATGACCCGAATTGGAAAATTGTTATGACCGATGAATATAATGCTCTTATTGATAATAAGATGTGGGAGTTGGTGCCCCGTCCATCTAGTGTTAATATTATTCGGTCTATGTGGATTTTTGCTCATAAGGACAATTCTGACGGTTCTTTTGCAAAGCATAAGGCTCGTTTGGTAGGTGATGGTAAGACTCAGCAGGTTGGTGTAAATTGTGGTGAGACATTTAGTCCGGTGGTCAAGTCGGCTACCATTCGCACTGTGCTCAGCTTGGCTCTTTCGAAAGCATGGCTCATTCATCAGTTAGATGTGAAGAATGTTTTCTTATATGGTGATCTCAAGGAGACAGTCTATATACATCAGTCTTTGGGATTTCGGAATCCTAAATATCCTCATCATGTCTATTTATTGAAGAAATCCTTGTATGGGCTTAAGCAGTCCCCACGGGCTTGGTATAAGAGGTTTGCAGACTATGTTTCGACTATTGGGTTCTCTCACAGCAGGTTCGATAATTCATTGTTCATATATTGTCGTGGGTCTTCCCTGGCGTATATACTACTATATGTGATGATATAATCTTGACTGCCTCTTCTGATACATTACGCCAGTCTATCATGACAATGCTCAGTTCTGAGTTTGCTATGAAAGACTTGGGGCGCTTGAGTTATTTTTTGGGCATTGCTGTCACTCGTCATACAGGTGGGTTGTTCTTGTTACAACGTAAGTATGCAGCCGAGATCATTGAGCGAGCTGGTATGTCCTCGTGCAAGTCTACTTCCACTCCAGTTGATACTAAACCCAAGTTAGGTGCTGCAACTGGCTCACCTTACGAGGATCCGACACGCTATCGCAATCTGGTTGTATCTTACTTTCATGAGACCGGATATTACATATGTCGTACAACATGTGTGCTTGTTTATGCATGATCCCAGGGTTGAACATATGAATGCGCTAAACCGCATTATTCTGTACATTCAGAGGACACTTGACTATGCCTTACATTTATATCCCTCGTCGACGTCTACACTTGTCTCGTATACAGATGCTGATGTTCTCCTCATTGTATTTCATCCCTCAAGAGAAAAGAACTCCTCTCTCTTTTCTCTTTCTCTACAATATTCTTGTTTTAGCTTTATTATTATTTCATAACACGTTATCAGCACGAGACTCTACCATCAGTTAATTTGATTCTTCAGAATTGACGAGTTGTTTTTCTTGTTTGGAGTATGTTATTGATCAATGCTCTCCAGCATCCACGAAAAAATAATTTACTGGAAGAAGGTCTACACTTGGAAGTTGTAGCTTTATTAACTCATCTTAAAGGTAGGTATATTCTGTGCTTAAATTATTGCTATTTATCTCAAATCAAGTCTAATGGGTATATTATTGCTTGTGTTAATATTTTTCATTACAATAAATTGCATAAAGGTTTTTTTAGATACAACTGTTATTTATATCCATTCTTGTCAGAAGGTTAGTTCTTTAGGACTCAAATACGTCATACTTAAATTATCTTAAATTATGCCTTTAATTGGAAACAAAATGTTTATGCCTACAATCATTAGAAAAGATAATATTTTATAGGCTTGTTCTGATTACGATTGAGAATATGTTTGAGAGAAATTCTCTACATCATATATATGCCTCGATTTACTCCTGAAGTAGCAAGATCTTAGAGAAATTCTAAGTTATCATTATTTGATATGTTTAAGGCACGTTGAGATATGAAGAATGAGAATTATTGACAAATGTTATAAGTATAGATCCATTCCTTGAAGTGAATGTGACAATATGAAGTAAAGCTTATATATACGGATGTGCGTTTGGTTGTGACGTTATCACGACTCACCTCCAGAAGGGGTAGAATGGTTGAGAAAAATATTCTAAATATTTTATACTTTACCCCCGAAGTAGTAAACTCAGAATTTTGCTCCCGAAGTAGCAAATTCAGAAATCTGCTCCTGAAGAAGCAAATTTTAAACTCTACTTCTTAATTAATAAATCTTTAAACTCTACTCCGGAAGTAGTAGAACTTTGAAAGTAAAACTTTCAATTTTACTCTTGAAGTAGTAAATCTGAAATTTACTCTTGAAGTAGTGAATTCAAAATTTATTCCCGAAGCAGTAAGTCTCTGAAATTTACTCCCGAAGTAGTAGAACTTTGAATCTACTCCCGAAGTGGTAGACGTTTGAACTTTACTCCCCAAGTAGTAAAGTTTTGAATTTTACTTTCAAAAGGTTCAACTTTGAAATTTACTTCGTTTACTCCTCAAAATCTGTTGTGAGTTTATAATGCATGTAAATATTTTTCTTATTTTCTTGCAAGCTTCAGTTTTAGTTATATAAGGTGGCAAAATAATGAAGGAAATATTTATATTTAATTTTACTGCAATTTTTTTTAAGTGTTGGGATGTACTACTAAGGAATGATTTTATATTTATGAAGGTCATTGTTCCATGTACCTGTCGCACGTCAAATCCTCTTGAAAACTTTTATTATGTATCATTTTAAGGCAAAAGGATACAAATTGTGTAGAATACTATCTACTAAACCATATTGATATATTATGGTTACTGTCGCAGCTTTGATGATAAATATTCGAATGTTACTGGTATTCTCTCTGAAGGAGATGTCTAAAATACTAAAGTTTAAAATCTACTTTTCATCATTTATAAATTGTATTGTCTTTAAATGTCCATTTAATTACTATTTACTTCATGACACAAGTAGTGTCTAACTATAATTTCTTTTATGATACCAGTAGTATCTAAGCAATATTTGGTTGTATAAAATTAATGATCAAGTGCTCTAGAAGAGCTAACTATTTATCTAAAAGATCATGACACTAATAGTGTTCAAATAATATTTGTGATTATGGAGAATAAATTAGAGGCTCCTAAAGAGCTTATATACTATTATGTAATTCGTTCTAAATTGTACTATACGAAGTTGTTATGATCGAAACACAAGTTGTAGTAAACCTGAATTTACTCAAGTAAATAGGATATCATAATGAAGATATGATTAATCGGAGGATTAAATATCTTCAAATCATAGTGGGTAAGAAATATAAATGTGAATGATTACCCTCTTTATTCTCCAAGTTGTACTACACAAATATAAGCATGATGAAATGATGTCACAGTAAACCAAAAGTTTATTGGTACACAAAAATAATTCATGTCATAGTAAACCGGAAGTTTACTAAAACAAATAGCACATGGCATGGTAAACTTAAAGTTTACTAGTATAAATAATTTTATCAATTGACGTGACAATTTTGATCGTCCTGATTTAAATCTAATGTGCTAAGTTTGTATTCGGAATATATCTAGAAGATTCTTCAAGAATTAATTTGCTTGTTCTCATGATAAGTTGATTACACCAGCTAATGTTGGGATTGAATTCCCTACACTCTGAAAAATATAAAAGGTGAATAAGAGCCCGTTCACCTGCAATGTGATGTATTAAATAGATGCATATATGAGACAGTCACATGTGAGTTTATTGTCAACCTGCAGTTTGACATTTACGAAGTTGCTTGCTCAAAATAATTGAGTTGAGAACACAATTTTCAGATTATGTAATCAAGACAGTTCATCTTGATAATGCTAGTTGATATTCAAACTAGCTTAGCGTTGAATGCCCTCCAGTAGATAGCCAAATCATTGCTTATGAGAATAAGGTTTCATGTGTTGTTTTGAGATATGATATATTGCATACAAAGACGTTTTTATGCTTCAGACCAATAAATTATGATAAATTCTCCCTTCATAATTGGTTCAAGGTCAGGAACCAAATATTTAATCTAATTGTTTTTGTTGCGCGGTATATTATTAATGAATCTACCGAGATGCACAGAGATGGATTCCTCAAAGAAGGTGGAAATGTATGTTAGATTTTCTAACATAAAGGAGAGAGAATAAACAACTAAGAAATATGTTGTGAATTATCATCAATATGATCCTCGTCCAAATGATAATTCAAGGCAAATGATAGAAGCATTTGCTGACCTAACTATTTCATATTTCAGCTGCAAGATGCTCCTAGATGTCCCTGAAGGACAGGGTTTACAACATGCGTGAAGCATGGTAGACAAATCGGTTCCAAATGCAATAATCCTTGGGGGGAAAGAGGAGCAAATGATCAAAATGATCATAATAAGGAGGAAAGATGCTCCTGAAAACCTTATGACATAACACTTCATAAAATCTCATACGAGGTTCAGGTACCTAAAAAATAATGAAATTATAAGATCTCAGTATGTTATGTCTAATTTCAAATCGATACAAAATGATATCTCGTCGACGATATCTTTGATACAATATTGTATAATATTATGAGGATATGAATTCTATGTCCCTTAAAGAATGTTGATGTAGAAATAATTACCAAGTAGATGCATCTTGGTAAGGATAAATTTACAGGACCTGCAGTCCTGACATCAGAAGGGGTCATGTAAATTAAATACTAAATGAAAAGTGTCTCAGCCTATATGACTTACATAACAAAATTTATATGAATATTTTTGAAGGATTTAAAATGCCTGAAGCATATACAAGTTATTGAAAAACTTGTTTGTAATCCTTAAACGGATTAAATGAAATAAGATTGATGTACTGAAATAATATTAATAAATATTTATTGATGAGGGTTCAAAGATGCCTATGTTTACCTTTATCCCTTTATGATATTCAAAATCTTTCATAATGTTGTGCAAGTTGCTAACTTGAATATTACTGGAGCTTTGGAAGAATTTTCGAAAAAAATAGACTACCTGCTAAAAAAGTTGAAATGAGAAAATTAGATTTGTCCTAAAGTATCATATATATGTTCAATTGATACATTTATTTATCTTGCTATAACTATGAGCATGATATAATTTCTTCCTTACATAGAGATACTGAAATAAGATCAATTGTATATTATCGATTTGACGAGACAAATTTTCTAAAATTAGGGGGAGAGAATAATGAAATAAAAAGAAAAATTTTGTGGAATAATTCATCATTGTCTCATCTTGATCCATGTGCTTCTATTTGTGAGCAAGAGGTCCAAAATATTATTCACTTGCAGAAAATAGCAAATCAAATGTCAGACGCATTTACAGATTTGAAAATGATTATCAAATCACACATCTCTGCAGAGAATGTCCCAATTCGTATTGATGTTCCTGTAGGATCATCTACTAGTGTCATAGCAAATGGGTTCCAAAGCGCGCCTAAAGCGTAATAGACAATTGAGTTTTAAGGATCGGAATTCTAGAAAAAGGAAAATATATGGTCAAGATGAAACTATGAAAGAATCTTATAAAGAAATGCAAGTTTTGATCAATCCTGATATTCTTGAAGAAATCAATGAGCCGCAAACTCAAGAAAATGAAGAAATATCAATAAATCCAATTGATGTTAGGACTAATTTAAATCGCTTGAAAATTAATGTGGTTTGAAATGTGATAAAATACCCACAACCTTATATGAAGATAATGCAGCATGCATTACTCAATGGAAGGAAGTATTCATAAAAAAAGATAGGACAAAGCACATTTCACCAAAGTTGTTCTTCACACACGAGCTTCAAAAGAATGGTTATATCAACGTGCAACAGGTTCGTTCAAGTGATAATATGACTGATTTGTTCACTATTTCTCTACCAACTGCAACTTTCGAGAAGATGCTGCACAAGATTGGAATTCGAAGACTCAAACATTTCGACTGAAGTTCTCATCATTGGGAGTTAATGCATGTTGTACTCTTTTTTCCGTATAAGGTTTGTCCCACTAGATTTTCCTTGTAAAGTTTTTAATGAGGCAATCAAAATGTGTACTTTTTTTTCTTCAGTATAATTTTTCCCACTGAGTTTTTTCTAGTAAGGTTTTAATGAGACTTATTATCTATCAAAACAAACATCCAAGGGGGAGTGTTATAGATATTATCATATATTATGGATGTCTATCCTTAGAAGAAATGTTAGGGCTAATAACTTTGGGACCAAGTCAATTTTCTCCTATAAATAGAGATGTTTCCCTCATTATATTTCATCCCTCAAGAAAAATAAAGAACTTCTCTCTTCTCTCTTTCTCTATAATATTTTTGTTCTAGCTTTATTACTATTTCATAAAAAGATGATAGATGTTTCTAATTATTATTTTAATTAAGGAAAGATTTATGGCATTTGACTTCAACAATTCTTCTTCTATAATTCTCCAAAAGTTTATCGAGACTGTTTAATTCTTGATAGAAACCATTGTATTCCAAAAGAATGAAAGACACTCGTACACACACCAACCCCTCCGTCTGAATGTGTTTCTTTTATAACCTATCAACTTCACAAAATGATTAGACAACTTACTGTGAAAGAAATCACGTCATATGTTTTTTTAAATAAAACAAATGAGTGTTCATTTTTTTTTATATTCAGATTTCCGGCTTATGCCAGACTATTCCTGGATATAGTAGTCCCGGTCCCTCAACACTACTACCAGTAAATCGTGGGATGTGCTTGAATGACCAGGGTTTGAGAACAGAGCAACTGATATCACCTACAATGTCCTACCCCAGAAGAGAGCAAATTGCTCCCATCAGGATTCGAACTCACGCTGCAGGCCTCCAGCTGAATTTTAAGTTTCCTCCTTTGCCATCCAGTTATGCCCTGCGGGACAATGAGTTTTCATTTTCGATGGACTAAGTCATTTGTTTTGATTGTTTACCTTTTCGGTGAGAAGACTCTTTCGTTTCCTCTCATAGGGTTGAACTGCTTCGGAGTGTTGGTACGCCATGGCGTTTGGATGAGCGTGTTCACGGTTTTGTTTAGGTCGATTATCCTCTGAAAGATGACCAAATCAACTTAGTCGGTTTTGCAAATGTTAGAATCAAATCAAATCAAATCAAATCAAATCAATACTTTATTTGATAAAAAATGTCATCTTCCTAATAAACATATTATTTTTTCTTTTTTTAACACATTCTTTTTCTAATAAATAAAAAAGTGGGAAGTAATCTTTTTTCTTCTTAATATAATGTGTAAATATGTTCTTATATTGATGTCTTTGCTTTTCTAATTTAGATTCTCAATATGTCTGCTTTATCACTGCGCGGTATACTTGATGCCAACAAGTTGGTAGAACCAAACTTTGAAGACTGGTACAGAAATTTGAGAATTATTCTCATGCATGAAAAGATTATTAATGTGACCGATAAGCCTGAAAAGGAAGTCCCAGCCGAGGATGATGCGGAGGGCATCATGTATTATAAGAAATATTTGGAATATTGTCTTACTGCTAAATGCATCATTCTCGCCTCTATGAGTTCTGAACTCCAGAGAAAACATCAAGATATGAAGCCAATTAAAAGTATTGGACATCTTAAGAAGATGTTTGATACACGGAGTAGGACAAGTAGATATCAATTGTCTAAAGCTTTGTTTGGATCCAAGTTGACTACAAACTCTCTAGTTGAACCCCATATTAATCATATGATTGATCTTATTGAAGAACTTGAAAAGTTGGGGTGCAAACTTGGAAAAGAGGTTTCTCAAGATTTGATCTTGCAGTCACTATCTGAATCCTTTTCACAATTCGTTATTAATTTTAATATGCATAAAATGAATTGTGATCTTCATGAGATGCTTAACATTGTAATTGATTATGAGAATCAACTTGCATCTGATAAGAAGAAAGGATCTGTTATGTTGGTTGGTAACTCTTCTAAAAGGAAGGATAAGGGTAAGAAAAAACTCAAAAGGAAGCTTACAGAGCCTAGGGGTGGTGTGACCAAACCCAGAATCAAAGAAGGAAAAGTTGACTAATATGAGGCAGAATGTTTCCAATGTAAAAAAGAAAAGACATTGAAAGAGAAACTGCAAAGAGTATCTTGCAACTCTGAAGAACAAGAAACAATGTAAGACTTTAATGAAAAATGTTTCATAGTTTCTTTAACTACTATTGATTCTTCACTGTGGGTATTAGATACTAGAAGTTGTTATAACATCTGCAATATGTTGCAGGGGCTCCATATAAATAGGAGGTTGAAGAAAGGAGAAGTTAATCTACAAGTTGGAAATGGTGCAACAGTTGCACCATTAGCTGTGGGATCAATTTCTTTAATAATGCCTATGGCCAAAATGCTTATTTTAGAAGATTGTTATTACGTTCCTAAATTTGTTGCGAACATAATTTCAGTTTCTTTGTTGGACAAGCGTGATTTTCGCGTTGGTATTGAGAATGACATTTGCGCTATTTTTCGTGTTAATGATTTATATGTGGATTTTTATCTCCAATGCGGTATTTATGTATTACCTAATATAACTGCTAATTCGATTATGCATGTCCTTAGTCTTAAGAGGAAAAGAGATAGTCAAGTAAATCATACATACCTTCGACATTGTAGGCTTGATGATATTGGAGATAAAAAAAAATTAACAAGTTGTACAAGAATGGTTACCTTGACAAGTATGATTTTGAATCATATCTAACTTGTGAATCTTATCTCAAAGAAAAGATAACCAAATCTGCATTAACTGGAAGTAGAGAAAGTGCTTCTAAACTATTGGGGCTAATTTATACAGATGTTTGCGGACCCATGAAAATTCAAGCTAGAGGTGGATATTATTACTTCAATACATTCATTGATGATATGTCAAGATATAGATTTGTGTATCTTATGAAACACAAATCTGAATCTTTTGAAACGGTCAAAAGATTTCATAGTGGAGTTGAGAAACAGACAGATAAAAGTATCAAGATACTAAGGTCCGACAGAGGTGGAGAATATCTTAGTGATGATTTTACTAAATATCTCAAAGAAAACAAGATTCTCTCACAATGGACACTTCCAGAAACACCGAATAATGATGTGTCAGAAAGAAGAAATCGAACCTTATTAGATATGGTGAGATCCATGGTGAGGTTCACTGATCTTCCAATGAATTTATTGGGATATGCTTTAGAAACAACAATGTACTTACTAAATAAAGTTCCCACTAAGTCAATTTCTACAACACCATATGATATATGGAAATGGCGTAAGCTTAACCTTAAACATATTAAAATTTAGGGTTGTCCAGCATATGTTAAAAAATGGAATTTGATAAACTTAACTCAAGATCTGATAAGTGTAGATTCATTGGGTATCCTAAAGAGACTATGAGATATTATTTTTATCACCCATCTGATCACAAAGTGTTTGTGGCAAGAGGAGCAATCTTTTTTGAAAAGAAATTTCTTTTAGAATGAAATAATGGTGAGAAAAAAGAATTTGATGAAGTTCAAAAAATTAATGAATCAACACAAGATCAAGAACATAAGATACAAGTTGATGAACCTTTATTGGATGTCTTGAAGTTGATAAGAAAGTTGTCACCTTCTACGGTTGAAGTTCAAGAACTTAATGAAGTTCAAGAACATGTCAATGAATCAGTTCCAAACCAAATTGAATAACAATCAAACTCAATACAAGGTGAGCAAGCTATACACGAACCTCTTAGAAGATCTACACGACAACTCATGCACCATATAGGTTGAATCTAATGGTGCAAGATGATGTTTTAGATGGGACTGATCATAATGATGACCCTAAGATTCATGAAGAGGCAATACAAAGTTCACGGAAAATGATAAATTGCCATGGTATCTGGAATGGAATCCATAAAGGTCAACAAGTATGGACTTTAGTTGAACCTTCAAAGGATATAAAACCTATTGATTGTAAATGTATTTTTAAGAAAAAAAATAGAGCAGGCGGAAAGGTAGAGACCTATAAATCCCATCTCATTGATAAGGAATATCGTTAAAAAGAAGAAATATATTGTGATGAGACTTTCTCTTTCGTGGCAATGCTCAAATTAATTCGGATTTTGCTTGCTATTGCAGCATACTATGATTATGAAATATGACAAATGAATGTGAAAACAACTTTCCTTAATGGTGAGTTGGAAGAGGATGTGTACATGACACAACCTGAGGGTTCCATATCCCCATCTGATCATAATAATATTTGCAAGCTACAAAGGTCCATTTATGGACTAAATCAAGCTTCTCGAAGTTGGAACATACACTTTAACAATACAATTGAAAAGTTTGATTTTATTAGATGCAAAGAAGAACCTTGTGTGTACAAAAAGGTTAGTGGGAGTACAATTATTTTCTTAGTATTGTATGTTGATGATATATTACTCATTGGGAATCACGTACCATCATTACAAAGTATCAAAATTTGGCTATTTGAACAATTCTCCATGAATGACTTGGGAGAAGCAACTTATATATTGGAAATAAAAATCTATGAAAATAGATCTAAAAAGTTGTTTGGGCTTTCCCAGTCTATGTACATGGATACCATCCTAAAAATGTATAACATGGATAATTCTAAAAAGGGATATCTACCGATAGGCACAGGAATTGCTCTCAATAGGGAGGATTGTCCTAAAATACCCGAAGAGAGAGAACACATGAATAGAATCCCATACGCTAGTGCAGTGGGAGCCATAATGTATACCATGACATGTACACGTCCTGATGTGACTTATGCACTAGGAATGACTAGACGATATTAGACAAATCGTAGTGAGGAATATTGAAAAGTGGTTAAGACTATTCTTAAGTACTTAAGAAGAACTAAAGATCAATTCCTCATTTATGGAGACTCTGAATTAAAATTAAAAGGTTATATTGATGCAAGTTTTGCTTCAGACAATGATGATAGCAAATCTACTTCTGGTTATGTATTTACCTTAAATGGTGGTGCAATGAATTGGAAAAGTTCAAAGCAAGCTATAGTAGCTGATTCCGTGACTGAAGCTGAATATATAGCAGCTAGTGAAGCTGCTAAAGAAGTTGTATAGATGAAAAAGTTCTTAAATGAACTAGGTGTGGTTCCTTCAATAGAAGATGTTGTTCCATTATTGTGTGACAATACTGGTTCTATTACTCAAGCAAAAGAATCAAGATCACATCAAAAATCCAAACATGTTCTGCGGAGGTATCACTTGATAAGAGAAATCATTTAACATAGGGACGTTGAGATTCAACAGGTTGATGGAAAAGAAAATGCAGCAGACCCATTCACTAAAGCTTTGGGAGCAAAGAAATTTGACAAGCACGAGTGAAAATTGGGAATGAAGTACATGAGCGATTGGGTCTAGTGAAAGTGAGAAATTGTTAGAAATATAGTTGATATTCCCTAAATCTAATGTCACGTATGATGATTTGAGCATATTTTGTGAATGTTATTTTATTTAAATATATGACATTTGATATTCTTTTATCATACATTGTTATTATCAATTATTTAATTAAATATGATAAGATATTTTGTTAAAGTTTTGGGACTTGACATCATGATGTAGATTATGATAATGAGAGAGTCACGTCTCTTATAACTTAATCAAAAAATGTTGTTGATCGTAGGATTACTAATTAGGACATTAATGACCTGGTTAGATCAATATGTATGTGGTGGTCTTTATTGGATAAAGATTAGTTGATCTCATTAACTAAATCACATACATAGATGATGCATATGGAGATATGATCATTGAACCGACTCATTGGATAATTCTAAATGGTTAGAATTACCATAAATTGTCAATGGGATATTATCTTGAGAAATGTGATGTAAGAGTTTCCTTTGACCTGAGATCATCATAGTAATTAACAAGTTATTTATTGTACTTTGATACCGAACACTTATGTCCCTACGGATATGGTTGAAAGGATATTGGGTATGATTAAATGCTTGTAGAATTAATGATTGATTAAGATGGAATCCGTAAACTCTTGGTAATGTGTTTAAGCTCTATGGTGTCATGAATTATAAATGACTAACTAAGAACTTGGCCAGGGCAATTGAATGGAAGAAGAAAAGAGTTTCTTAAGTAATTCAATAGTCAATTATAATATGGCATGCACACATAGTTGATCACCTATTGAGATTTGACAGTTAGATCGTATCCTAGGGTAATCCGGAGCTATAATGACATAAAAAAATATTACATCATTCTTCTACAAGTTCGGAAGAGTATATTGTATACTTCATGATATCCGGTCGTTAAGGAGTGTTGCTAGACGCCACCCTTGATTAGTATATTGATATGATTAATTTACTATCGGGTTAGTAATGAACCTATGAGGTCGCACACTAATGAGTGTTCTGTTCTTTGTTAATGGATTAATTATTTTATTATTTGATAATTAAATTAGAGAATTTAATTATTCAAATAAATAAACTCATTTGACCAAATGGAATATTCTTATATTTTTTTACTAGCACAGAAAATATAATTAATATTGTGAATAAATTGGAGCTTTCTATTTGAAATAAAAAGTTAAATTATATCTCTTGATTAAAATATATATAATATATATTTGATACTTATTTATATATGGTATATAAAGAAAATCATAAAAGGAAATTTGCTACTTTGTTGCACATGTACCGCAACACGAAAGTCCAAAAGGACTCGTGGATGTAGTGTACCCATTTAAGAGGGGATTTTATGCTTTTTAAAAGAAGAATAAATTATTAGTAAATTTGTACTTGGCTGCACCTTCACTCGAGTCCAAATCTACGTGCAAACCCATTTAGAATGGGGTTTGTTTATTTTTCAACTAAATATTTTCCTAAAGTCTAATTACCTTAAAACATCACCTTACCAAATAGGAAAAAGGTTTATAGTTGATGCTATATAAAGATTTTATGGAAAAAAGTCTTGAAGGTTTTTTTATGAGAAAAACACTTTCTTGAAAGTGTGAGTATTACACCAAATCAAGAGATAAATTTCACCACAATAACTTTAATTCAATTTATTCGCGAGTTCCGTTGATAAGGAGATGATAGCATAGATCTGTTTTGGTATGGATACACATAGAATGTTCGTACTATCGAAGAAATTTTGAACTACGACTCTCGTCACCAGATTTGTCTTGAAACCTATTCTTTTAGATGTAAATAAATTTTAAACGCAAGTAGATCTATAAAAAAGGACAGCCTAGTGCACTAAGCTCTCGCTATGCATGTGGTCCGGGGAAGGACCGGACCACAAGGGTCTATTGTACGCAGCCTTACTTTGCATTTCTGCAAGAGGCTGTTTCCACAGCTTGAACCTGTGACCTCCTGGTCACATGGCAACAACTTTCCACGCAAGTAGATCTATCCAAAATTATTTTTGTCTTCTGTTGCGTATTATGAACACCTTATGCAATCCTACAAGTAGGATGTGCTCAAACCTTATCCCTACCTTTGTGGGGTAGAATAATTATTTCTGATAGACTCTCGGCTCAAAGAAAGTGTAATACAACCCGGAAAGAAAGAAATAATGACAACAAAAAATTGAGGTAGACAAAGCAAATGAAGTAACAAGTAATAGTAATTGAAATAATTAATGAGAAACCGAACTAGAAAAGCCCAACAATATCTTACATCAACTATGCAAAATCAAAGAGAAATCCGACATGAAACCAGATTTTTCCTTATTTTTCGGAACTCGACTAAACACTTGAAACAGACCTGGAACCTCCCGAACACAAAAAAATATGCAGACGTATCATAAAATGCAATTCACTATGAACTCACTCACGCACTCGACTTTCTCATACGACCAAGCTAAGACACACTTTTCTAAAGAATCGCCCAAGGCATTCAAATATCACAAATTCACAATTTAAGCCACAAAGTACATCTGATTACCTCAGGAAGTGAACCAATGACTCGTCCAAGTCATAAGCCCTCCGGAGCTACCGAAAGCTACGAAACCCGAAAACGAACTCATATACTCAAAAGTCAACCTAAAGTCAAGCTATCCAACTCAAAGGTTCTTATTTGGGCTTTGCACTCGAAAATCATATAAATGGACCTCGAGATCCGTGCCATCCATCCCCGCGCATCACAAACCCCACACAGAGTCTATAGAAAGGGTAAAATAGACAATTAAGGGTCTTTAATTAAAAACAATCGGATGGGTCGTTACAGTCATTTAGGGTGATCTACTTAATCATTTGTGGCCCATGAATGACCCTCTTTATCTACTTCTATATTTCTTTCCTAGCATACATTATGTAGCCTTCGGGCAATTTCAAACTTTTTTTTTTGATGTATTAGAGTTCTTATACGAAGGGGAGCCTTGGAGTAACTTGTAAAGTTGCTTCCATGTGACCAAGAGGTCATGAGTTCAAGCCGTGGAAACAGCCTCTTGCAGAAATGTGAGGTAAGGCTGTGTACAATAGACTTTTGTGGTTCGGCCCTTCCCCGAACCCCGCACATAGTGGGAGCTTAGTGCATCAGGCTGTCCTTTTTTTTTTTAGAGCTCTTATATGCTTTTGACCAGATCTATAGGGATGTTAGATTTTTATTTATGATAGTAGTTCAGACTTGATAATTCATTCTTATTTAATTTCCTCTTAACTAACTTGTAATTTCCAAATATCAGAATGTGGTTCGCCTACCCAAGGGAATAGTGTAGGTGCTACCACGACCTACGATTTGGGTTGTGACAAATACAACAAAATACCCAGTGAAATCCCACAACGTGGGGTCTTGAGAGAGTAGAGTGTATGCAGACCTTACCTCTACCTTGGTAGGTAGAGCGACTATTTCCGAGAGACCCTCGGCTCAAGACAAAGCACAAGCCCAAGCAAAGCAAGAGAAAAGGTCGGATCCAGACAAGAAATTTAAAGCAGTATGATAATGCTGGTATCAAAAGCGAATAAGCCATGACAGCGCATTCTAAAAAAAGAAGCAGTAACTAACGCAGGTAAATAAGATAAACAAAGTACACTAGAGAATGCATAGCAGCAGAAATCAAATGACACGGGAGTATAAAACAATATTGTGCCTACTAGTACGATAGGATAAGCGGGCCTACATTAATAACACTACAACTATCAGTTTGTAAGTGTAAGTAGGACTACGATGGACTACCTACTACCCTTATACCATAATCTGTGTCCTCCATAACCTCATGTCTAAGGTCATGTCCTCAGTAAGTCGTGACAAATGGGTAATGAAAATTTTCACAAAATTATATTGGATTGGCAAAAAATTGTGTTAGTTTTGTTCTACTTTTTTTTTTAAAGTGCTTACAAAATTCTACATATTTGGCATAATTTTAATTATTCACAAAATTATATCAGACTGGGATAACTTTGTGTTATAATCATTCTACATATCTTGTTTAATTATTTTTAAATTCTACCGGATTGGTATAACTTTGTGCTCTATTCGTTCTATCTATCTTGTCCAATTGTTCACCAAACTCTACAAGATTGACATGGCTTTGTGCTTGTTCAATTGTTCACAAAAAAGAGCATGGCGGAAGAAATCATGACAATTGGACATGACTCTGTGTTATATTGATTTTACCATCTTGTTAAATTGTCTAGGAATCTTCGGATTGGCTTTGAGAACCATTACTTGTTCTCAAACTCATTAGATCATATGTCCAATTGATGGGGCTCTCATATAATATAAAAAAGGATTAATTTCATGTTTAAATAGTGTTAAGTCTCTTATTATAATTATTTTAATTAATATTTTTTACTTTGATCATTACTTGTTCTCAAATTCATTAGATATCATGTGTCAAATTGACGGAGGCTCACTATGATATGATATGAAATTTACCTTCATGTTAAGTAGTGTAAGTTATTTATTATAATTTAATTAATTAATTAATTACTTTTTAGCCAAGTAGTAACTAACCTATATATACCAAGTGGTCGATTATTGACAAATATTTTAATTGAGTAGAAAACCTATCTGGTGACAACTAATACGAGCCGATTTATGATATACTTGTTTATAGTCCATCATCAACATAGAGGGTAGTATATGATCGTTGGTGAAGTGGTTGAACTAGAAATTAATTGGAGATAAAAGTGGCTTAGAGCTACAAATAACAATGGCTTAACTGGAGAAGCTTTCCGTTATTGGGAAGTAATTTTTCGATTAAAACTTTTTTTTCCGGAAAAGGGTCTGAAAGAGGAGGAAAACGGGAGCTTTTGCAGGGAAGAAATTGATTTTTATTCCTAATTTGATTTTGGAGAAGGGAACTATTTTTTGTATTTTTCAAGACTTTTGAGTGCAAGTCTTTTAAAACTTTGGAGATGAAACTATTTTATATTTTTCATGACTTTTGGGGCTTGAGTGTAAGTCTTTTAAGACTTTGGGGATGAGTGAGTACTATCTTGTATTTTTCAAGACTTTGGTGATAGGGTTGATAATTTGTTAATTTCTTTCGCTGATATGATAAAGGGTGTCTATTTCACCAATTTTTCAAGACTTGTGGGTGGGTATTTTGCTAATTGAATTTTTATAGTAACCTTTTAGTCAAGAGACTCAACTTAGTAATATTCTAATTTAATATATTCAAGATTAAGTTCAGCATCAGCTCTAGCGATTCACAGAAGATTTGCGACTATATTAGAAAACAATAAGAAGGACGGGATGTACCTGATGATTTTGTATTTTGTTATGATGCATTGTAAATAAAATATCGGAGGCGGAGTTAAAATGTCGGTTACGGGTTTGATCGAATTCAGTACGTTTGTTCCAAACTTTATTTTTTTCTTGAAAATCTATTAAATATGTACAGCCATTACAAGAAAGTAGCTATACAATGAAATTTATTTAGTGATATTTGAAATAAATGGCAGGAAAATATCATTTCTCGGCATTTATGAAAAAATATCATAAAAAATCCAGATACTAAGTTAGGACTCACTAACTTTCTAATTTAGAAAGACTAAATCTAGAACCTATAAACTTTAAATTCTGACTCTGCCTCTGTAAAGTATTAATATCATTTGAATTGTAAAAAAAACTTTGAGTTGGGAAACAAGATGATCCCTCAATATTATATTATTCATGTTGAATTGTTAGGATTGCATGTACAGGAATTTCATAAAAAAAATATGGCATAATATCTAAACAGTCCCTCAAACTTAATTTCAGTTGTCAAAAATGCTCTTCAATTTTGAGTTTGCACAAATAGGCACCTCAATTTATTTTCACTTTGTCAGTTGAACACTTCAACTTATAAAATTATCATATAGACACCTCCAAAATTTATGTGTCACGTCAATGTCATGTCAGCATTTGTGTTTACATGTTCAACTTTATAGAAGTTGAGGTGCTTACTTGTGCATACCCAAATTGGAGGGCATACTTGTTAGTTAAGGTGAAGTTTGAGGGTTTGTTTACGTATTATGTTTTAAAATATTAGACTACTTCAACTTCTCGATTAGATGTCCATATCCTCTCATTGTATTAGAACAATCTTTGGTATATTATATTTGCGTTTGTTTATACACTGTACATAGACATATCTTGGTCCACAGGCGAATCTAAGGTTTATTTTTGCGGGTACATGAATCTGAAGTTAAATGACACGCACAGAATGATGATAAAGATAAACAATGTGGCACAACAACTACATAAGGTCATTCAAAAAAAAAAAAAAAGGTTTTAATTTATTTTTTTGGTTTTCTACACCACCCTCGAATTTTTTTTTTTAAAAAGTAATAATTTTTTCGATTTTCTACCTCACCCACCCACACCCCACCACCCTCCAAAAAAAAGATTTTTTTAAAAGTTTTTAGTATCTTTTTATTATTTTCTACACCACTCACATCCTAGTATCCTACCACCCTCCAAAAATTATTTTTTCTTTAAAAAAAGTTTTAATTTTTTTTTATTTTTACACCTCCCACTCCCCTGCGCCCCTCCCAACCCCGACTCCAACACCCCACCACCCCTCCAAAATATTTAATTTGTTTTAAAAGTTTTATTTTTGTTTTCTACACCCCCACCCCCGCATCCCTACCCCTCTCGAATTTTCTACTTCATACATTTTATTTTACTTTTATAAAAAATTATAAAAATGAGAAATTTGCGTGGTAAAATTTGGTGTAAGATGGGTTGTGGTTGGGGGGTGGGGGTAAGAAAAAAAATTATTTTTATAAAAGTAAAATAAAAAATATGAAATAAAAACTTTGAGAGGGGATGGGGGTAGGTTGGTTGTGGGTGGTGATGAGTGAAGATGAAGTGTGTTCGAGGGTGATGGTTGGGCGGGATGGAATTTGGTTGGGGAGGGTGGAATGGCTGGTGGTGGGTGGGTGCTTAGGGATGAATAATATGGATATTCATATTATCCGTCGAGTAATCTATTTTTTTAGTCGTGTTAAATATGGGTGGGTCGGGTAATTGATCCTCTTTTGTTTAACTCATTTTTTACCCGCCCATTAGGGGTGGGCAAAAAATCCGGAGAACCGAAAAAATCGAACCGAATCGAATTCGGTTCGATTTTTTTTAAAAAAAAATGATTTTTTTAAAAACCGAACTGAATCATGATTTAGTGATTCGGTTCGATTTTTAAATTTTGGATACGAACCGAACCGAAAAACCGAATTTTATATATATATATATATATATTTTTTTTAGGCTACTACTATCTCTTGAATCATATCCATTGAAGCTAATCTATGAAGCTTTTATGGAAGTCGCATGCGGCATGAACTTGATTAACATATCACGGAAGCATTGACATAAAATGTAGGGAGAAAAAGTAGTTGTAAATTGATAAAACTTTAAATGGTCATAACTCTGCGCTCGGATGTCCGTTTTACCCGATTTTTTTTTATTTTGCGTATTTTTTCAAGACGGGGCCGGTCAAACCAGTGCAACCAATTTTTAGAAAAACGTTTGTTTTCCCAATCAATTTGTGTTTTTCCCCAAATCGATTTCTATTTTTTCTTTTTCTTTAGTAAACATCTCACAATACATAATAGATTTCAACGTTGTAATTTCATGATAGTGTAGGTGTGAATGTCAATTTCATTTTTGGAAATTCAATTTTTTTAAAAAAAAAAAATTCCCCGACCCGGCCCACTAGAAAAAACCGATATAATCCAATACGTTCGGCATATAAACCGAACATATCGTTTTTTTTTAAAAAAAAAGTTGTATTCGTTTTTTTTAAAAAAAAATCGTTTTTTTTTTCGTTCATATTTTTCGGATACAAAACCGAACCGATATACGCCCACCCCTACCACCCATATCCAACTCGACCTGCCTGTTTGCCACCCCTAATTCAAATCCAAACATTCCCTTGTTTACCAAGTCTCCCTCTCATAAGGTGATTAGGGATGGAGAAAATGAATAGAAAGGTCTATCGAGAAAAAACAGTTAATAATAAAATGGCGATATTTTGAACATCCGCAAATCAGCAGTTTATTTTAGGAATAATGTTGAAGTCAAATGACAGATTCATAACTTAGCCAAACAATTAAGAAATGTAATCAACTTTGAATGTTAAACTGTCACATAAAGGTGCTCTTATTTGGTCAACTTCTCCTTTTAATAGAAGTCAGTCAGTCATAGAATTTCTCTAGGTTGAGCTTATGTTTACCTTAATCTTTGTAATTTCTGATTTATTGATATAAAGATTACGTCATCATACGATGATAAATTTAATAAAAAAACTAGGTATACCGATTTTTTTTCACATTGGTGCACTTTCTTTGATTAGTACATTGCGTATTCACTCCATCAATATAAGATGGTCCTCTCTATTTCCTTTGTTCTCTTTCTGCAACTTGACTGTTAAACAGAGCAATATATCAGTGATATACACTGCACTCAATATACAGCAGTGTATATCACAAGTATATTGCTCTATTTCAAAGATGGGCTTTTCAAAGACCTGGCGATGGGCCTCAAGATGTGCAGATGGGCCTCGGCGTGGCCAATCCAAATTTCAATCTCGGACAGGAGAATCATAATACAATCTTGTATATATGGTATATATATTTGTAGTATATTATAGTGTAAATGTTACCTTAATTAGTGGTATACACTTACCATAATTGTATAGTTAAAATTATGGTAGAATAAGGATTTAGAAATAGAATAGGAATAGGATTCTCCTATTATGGAAATATGTAACTTGTATATATATCCTTTCAATTAATGAAAATAATCAAGGGGATTATTTCTTTCATGGTATCAAGAGACTAGGTCTAAAGCAAAAGTTTTTCTCTCCCAACTTTTGTCCTCTCCTTGTTTTCGGCCGAGACACCCCACCCACCCCCCTCGGGTTTCTCTTCCAAAATTCGTCTTCCGCTCTCAAAAACCTCTCTTAAATTTCCCTTCCTTCTTTATTCTTTCACGATGTCTAAGAACAATTATCATCCTGCCCTCATGGTTTCCAACATCAAGAACTGTATCCCGATTGTGCTTGAGATGGAAAACGTCCAATATGCGACGTGGGCGGAGTTGTTTAAAATACACGCTATCTCCCATCAAGTTATACATCATATCATTCCTCCCACTACACCTCGTCCCGCGGAGGATCCTCAATTATGGATAACGTTTGATGCTACCGTTCTCCAGTTGATCTATTCCACTATTTCAGTTGACCTTCTACAAACGATTATTGAGTCGGATACCACGGCTATGGCTACTTGGAATAGATTGCGTGACATATTCCAAGATAACCAACATTCACGTACCGTCACACTTGAGCAAGAATTCTCCCTCGTTCGCATGGAAGAATTTCCTAACGTATCTGCCTATTGCAAGAAACTTAAGGAGTTGGCAGATCAACTCCGTAATGTGGGCGCACCTGTCACCAATAATCGTCTGGTTCTACAATTGGTTGTCGGCCTTTCGGAGGCATATAATGGCGTTGGAACTCTCCTACGTCAAAGCAACCCTCTTCCCGCTTTTCATCAAGCCTGCTCCATGCTTACTTTGAAAGAAGCCGGTTTGGCGAAAAAGGCGGCTACTGGAGCAAACCCCGTCGTCATGGTGGCGTCCTCTCAAAGTTCTTCGGGATTTGTTAATAATTCAGGCCAAAACCATAATCATGGTGGCGGAAAAAATAATCGTAAGAATAATAACAAAAACCGCGGGGGCAAAAGCGGCGGTTCTGGTGGCGGTTCCGGTGGTCAGCAAGCAGGCGGTGGGCCCCATCCAGGGAACAGTGGCCTACCACCCCCTGGTCCCAGCAGTGGGACCCATGGCAGTGGGGCTGGGATAGTGGGCCGTGGGCCAAACCCTTATCAATCAGCAGGAAATTCCAGCGGCCAGCTGGCCGCCAACGATTCAGCCCAACACCCGTTGGCGCCCATCGCCAGCCGCCCAACAAAGAATGGCAGCGAGCGGCCTATGGCCCAGCTCCATCACGGACAGAAATTCTTGGGCCCCGACCTCCGCAAGCCCATCATGCAGCGGGCCCCACTTATACCGATATCGAGGCCGCGATGCACACGTTGGGGTTAACTCAACCAGACCCAAATTGGTATATGGACACCGGTGCCGCAACTCACATGACTTTCGAATCAGGTACTCTCTCATCTTATTCCAATTTGAGCACCCCTCGGGGGATATTTGTTGGTAATGGCAGTTCTATTCCAATCCTAGGGTATGGTCAGAAAACATTGTCTCCCCTCAATCCACCCCTTCTCTTGAAAAATACTTTACATGCTCCTAAATTGATTAAAAATTTAGTGTATGTCCGAAAGTTCACAACTGACAATTCGGTTTCCGTTGAATTTGATCCTTTTGGTTTCTCTGTGAAGGATTTCAAAACGGGGAGACATATCATGAGGTGTGATAGTAGGGGGGATCTATATCCTATCATGCCCAGTTTCAGTCCATCGAGTCCAGCCTTGCCATCAGTTTTTACAGTCATCTCTCCTTCCGTCTGGCATGCTCGCTTGGGTCATCCAGGTCTTCTATTTTATCAGTTTTAGATAAAAATAGCTTTATTTCTTGTAAGGGTACGAGTCATACTCCACTTTGTCAGTCTTGTTCATTAGGAAAAATTGTTAAGTTGCCTTTTGTAGACTCCAATTCTCATACGTCAATGCCATTTTATATTATTCATAGCGACCTATGAACATCTCCTGTTCTTAGTTCATTGGGGCATCGATATTATGTTCTTTTTTTAGATGATTATTCTAGATTTTTGTGGACGTTTCCAATTGCGAATAAATCACAAGTGTTTTCTGTCTTCATCAAATTTAGAGCGTTCATTCGTACTCAATTCGAGAGAAAAATAAAGAATATTCAATGTGATAATGGGAAAGAGTATGACAATAGGGAGTTTCGGGAATTCTGTGCTAATAATGGGATCCATTTTCGGTTTTCGTGTCCTCATACATCTTCACAAAATGGGAAGACCGAACGCAAAATTCGTTTCATAAATAACATTGTCTGAACTCTCTTAATTCATGCCTCCGTACCTCCATATTTTTGGCACCATGCTCTACAAATGGCCACATATCTTCTTAACATAATTTCGTCTAAAGGTCTGACATATTCTTCCCCCTCCAAATACTGTATACTAAGAACCCTCCTTATTCTCATCTTCGGGTTTTTGGGTGCTTGTGTTTTCCGTTATTTTCATCCACCACAATTAACAAACTTCAGGCTCGGTCTAGCCCGTGTGTATTTTTGGGTTATCCGTCTAATCATCGTGGTTATAAATGCTTTCATTTATCCTCAAATAAAATCATAATTAATTGCCACGTCCTTTTTTATGAAACCCAATTTCCTTTTGCGAAAGTTCAGACTCCCGAGCCTCGGTCGTATAATTTTTTGGATGAACAAATATCCCCGTATATTATTCGGAATTTTTCGGACATCTCCCGCACCCAAAATCCCCAGCGGGCCCACTATCCGCTGGACCCACAAGATCTGCCAAAGATGCAGCGGCTCGATTCTTGGATCGGTCCAGCAATTGGGCTAGTCATCAGTGCGGAACTAGTCCGATTGATGATCCGATTTTCGATTTGGGCCAAGCCATCGTCACTGCCGCCACGATCCGACCCCAGAAAATTCCCAAAATTCCCTCAATTCTTTCTCGAGTCATAGACCAGTCACTCGTAGTCAGCGGGGTATATTTACACCTAAAAGATATTTTAATTTACATTCTGATGTCTCTAAATCCCCCTTGCCTCGCAATCATGTGTCCGCATTAAATGACCCTAATTAGAAAATTGTTATGACTAATGAATATAATGCTCTTATTGATAATAAGACGTGGGAGTTGGTGCCCTGTCCGTATGGTATTAATATTATCAGGTCTGTGTGGATTTTTACTCATAAGGAGAATTCAGATGGATCATTTGCTCGACATAAGGCGCGACTTATGGGTGATGGTAAGACTCAATAGGTTGGGATAGATTGTGGTGAGACGTTTAGTCCGGTGGTCAAGCCGGCTATTATTCACACGGTGCTTAGCTTGGCTCTTTCAAAAACTTGGCCTATTCATCAGTTGGATGTCAAGAACGCCTTCCTACATGATGACCTCAAAGAAATAGTCTGTATGCATCAGCCGTTGGGTTTCAGGGATCCTAACCGTCCGCATCATGTCTGTTTATTGAAAAAGTCCTTATATGGGCTTAAGCAATCTCCACGGGCCTGGTATACGAGATTTGTTGACTTCGTCTCGACTATTGGGTTCACTCACAGCAGATCAGATAATTCCTTGTTCATCTACCGCCGTGGTTCGTCCTTGGCCTACATTCTGTTGTATGTGGATGATATCATCTTGACTGCCTCTTCCGATGCCTTGCGCCAGTCTATCATGACCATGCTCAGTTCTGAGTTTGCTATGAAAGACTTAGGGCCTTTGAGTTATTTTTTGGGGATTGCCGTCAAACGTCATTCAGGTGGCTTGTTTTTGTCTCAACGGAAGTATGCTGCTGAGATCATAGAGAGGGTTGGGATGTCATCCTGTAAGTCCACTTCCACGCCAGTTGATGCAAACCCCAAGCTGAGTGCCGCAGCAGGTGCACCATACGAGGACCCGACCCGCTATCGCAGTCTGACAGGGGCCCTCAATTATCTTACATTTACCAGACCGGATATTACATATGCGGTTTAGCAGGTGTGTTTATTCATGCATGATCCCAGAGTTGAGCACATGAATGCAATCAAACGCATCATTCGGTATATTCAGGGGACACTGGACTATGGGTTGCACTTGTATCCTTCATCTACATCCACACATGTCTCTTACACGGATGCTGATTGGGGTGGTTGTCCCGACACCAGACGGTCGACTTCTGGCTACTGTATGTTCCTTGGCAACAACTTGGTCTCCTGGTCGGCAAAACGTCAGGCAACTCTATCACACTCAAGTGCAGAGGCAGAATATCGAGGGGTAGCGAATGTGGTCTCCGAATCATGTTGGCTACGCAATTTGCTGTTGGAGCTTCATTATCCCATTCAGAAGGCAACCTTGGTATATTGCAATAACATTAGTGAGTTCTACCTTTCAGGTAACCCAGTTCAACACTAACGCACCAAGCATATCGAAATGGACATTCACTTTGTCCGTGAAAAGCTTGCAAAGGGTCAAGTTCGCGTATGCCATGTCCCGTCTCGTTATCAAATTGCAGACATATTTACAAAGGGTCTACCAGCGGTTCTCTTTGAAGATTTTAGAGACAGTCTCAGCGTTCGACGACCGCCCGCTATGACTGCGGGGGTGTGTTAAACAGAGCAATATACCAGTGATATACACCCAATATACAACAGTGTATATCACAAGTATATTGCTCTATTTCAGCAGTGGGCTTTTCAGCAACCAGTGGCAGCAGTGGGCCTCGACAGTGGCCAATCCTGCCCAGTCTCGGACATGAGAATCATAATACAATCTTGTATATATGGTATATATATTTGTAGTATATTGTAGTGTAAATGTTACCTTAATTAGTGGTATACACTTACCATAATTGTATAGTTAGAATTATGATAGAATAAGGATTTAGAAATAGAATAGGAATAGGATTCTCCTATTATGAAAATATGTAACTTGTATATATAGCATTTCAATTAATAAAAATAATTAAGGGGATTATTTCTTTCATTGACAACTTTTGTTTCATTACTTAAGTTACTTTTTGTTCATGAGAATTGAGCCACACTCAATATAAAAAATATAAAAAAACTGATCTAGTTCATGTTTGAACATGACAACACTTTAAAATTGTTAGTCATATTTACGTACCTTTCTTATTATCGCATATATCACCGACTTGGTCATTTGTTGACACCGGTTATTTCTTACTATGTTATGAAGTTTTTGCATGGATTTCCCTTCAAACGCGCTGATATTTAATTTTTGCCCCTTATATCTGTGGTTTTTAATTTTTGTCGTTGATGCTCATTTAATGAATATATTCAGATCTGCTTCGCTCCGCATAAGTTTTGTGACATTTATCTTTAGAAACTGAACTTTTGTCTCGCTCGTATGATTTTAAGCTATGCAGCATAAATAATGTAACATTTTTCAGATTATGTTGAGCATCGAAAGTTTTATCGTGTCCGGCATAACTTGTGGGATATTATGATACATATGCCGAGCGACATATAAACTTTGCCGAGTGGCATATAAACTTTGTCGAGCGAAATCTAAACTTATACAGCGCAAATAGTGTTGAAGGACAAAAATTAAAGACTACAAATTTGAGGGGGGGGGGAAAAAAAATTAAAGACTATCCCAAAATAGGACATTTGTGCGAATGACCCTATTTTTATCTCTATTACAACTTATATGATTGATCTTTTCAGCCCGAACTCTAATAGATTTGAGCAAGTGAGGCTCAATGGGAGATCATGCATATTAGTTGTGCATACAACCTCCCGCATATTTCTTACACCAAGTCTTCTTCTTTTTTCATTCGGTGTTCAGTACCCACATTGGAGCCCGATTAATTTGAATTCGCACCGGTAGGGAAATGCTTCCTACCAAGGATTTTTTTCATACCCAAAACTTAAAACTGAGACCTCTGGTTAAGGGAGAAGCAACCTCATTGGTTGCACCATGTGGTTCTTACACCAAGTTATACACATGCATTGGATAGTCTGTCTCCACATATACATAAGCTCTCATATCATAAGCACCTAATTGAGCATCTGGGGATAATCCTTCCAAAACTATACTACTACCTGTAGGCTTTTCACATAATTAGACTCTAGCTGTCTACGGGTTCTGTTATTTATCATGTCACAATTATTTTTTTCAAACATACACAGATAACTGAAATCTTATCTGAAATACTTTTTATAACTACGGTTTAGTAAATATACTAATATTGTGAACATATCTTGAAATTATAGACAAATTATAGGCCTGAAAAATCCTATTACTCTGAGATATGCGTGACTTTTTTAATGCCCGTAGACCTGCATACTGCTATTACACAATTTGTCGCCTTGAGCAAAGGCTTTTGTATCTCAGGCGGAGGATATTACTATCTTTCATAACTTACTAATTCCAGCAGGTAGAGAGATTTTTTTTCCTCTTCAAAACACAAGGAAATGCGGGCAGGGTAGAGCTCAGCAGAGGGTTCGAGAATAGGGTAGAGTCCTGTCCTTAAGATTGTGGCTCATAATCATAGCAAACATAGTATCACTACACATGATACAAAATTTAAAAACTTGTGATGAGTTGTGAAGTAAAATATTGCACCCTATAATATCATCTACCACGTTAAAATCATCCAAATGACAGACGAGACCGCCTCCAAAACATGAATGCTTCTACCATTTTCCAACATCAATAAATCTCTAACAACATACCAATGAAATCCCACAACGTGGGGTCTGGTGAGGGTAGAGTGTAAGCAAACCTTACCTCTACCTTGTAGGTAGAGCAGATGTTTCCGGGATCAATAAATCTCAAGTCAGTCAAAACAAAAAAAAACTGTAGCAAATCGTAAAAATTGATTAACTGTAATTTTCATCTCTTGTACTTTGTCTGTAACCCCATTTTTCTTAAGAGGGCAAAGACGGATCACGATTTATGAAAGAAGAAAAATCAATTTATTCCGGTGATTCTATAATTCATGGCAGCAATTTGTACACCACGAAGAATTTCAAAATTTTCCTGACTATAAAGAGGGAAGTTACTCAACGTGCATCAAAGTCTAAACTAATCTTAACAGAACTCAAAAATGAAGATCAAGGTGCCCACTGCTGCTCAATCATAATCTACATCATCTTCATCAAGCTCCACTTCAGCAGCATCAGATCCTCCAAGGAGAGAGAGGAAAACTAAAACTGCAACCAGTTGAGTGACCAAAAAATATTTAGCCCTTCTACGAAACTTCTCTTCCTCATTTTTTTCCCTCTTAGGTTTGCTTTTGGGTTTCGAACCTAAATAAATTAAAGAAAGAAAAGAAACCATCAGTTTATAAACAGATCATGCAACATACAAATTCAATTGACATGGTTCTTTCCAGGAATATGATAATACCAAAACTTTGCCAAAAGTTCTATCAATGGCACATTTACAATTATATCAAATTATATCACAAAGATGTTTAGAGTGTAAATATTTTAGCTTGTTTCCAAAGTAATTTGTAATTAGTTGACAAAAGGGCACCAACTACAAAGACATCTTCAGTCACTGATTGGACTACGCACCATGTGGAGGAATTACCTAATGATTAATACACTAAGTTAAATAAGTTTATACAAAAAGGCTCTCTATCCTTTGACAATAGTAAGTTAAAGGCTAATACACCGATACACACACTTGGCACAGGATTTCATTCTAACACCTTATCTTTAGCAGAATCCTATTGAACACTTCAACTTGTCAAAGTTGTATCTAACTATCCTTAACTAACCGTCGATCAAGAAAAACTACCAAACATGTGAAGTTTAAATGCAGGTGACGTAGCAAAAAACAAATGAATTGAAGGCATGTTTCATTATAAAAGAAGAAAAGATGTGTGGCTACTTCATTTTTTCCTCTTTCCTCTCCTTCTAAACCTCCTCTCCGTTGTCCAGACCCTCCCCATCAATGATGTTAAAGTCTCCCCCAACGGTCTTAGATTTCCCTTATCTTGAGACCAATGGCTGCAGTACTGCAACTAAATTGCTACCGTTTTTCTTCTTCCTCCATAGAAAACTCGACATAGGTGAGCCACTTCTTGCCGTCCTTCCACTCTCAACATGCCCCAACAATAACCAACACACTGCCTTATCTTTTAACGACAAGAAGAACCCTTGCTTTCTCTCCATTTTCAAAAAATCAAAACTCCAATATTTTGTACCCACTACATTTTTCTCCTCTACATTTTTTTTTTTTTTGGAGGGTGGTATTGTCAGGGGAGACATTGGAAGTTGAATGAATGAGGGGGTTGGGAAGAAACTCAAACAATTTTCAGTTTATGGGTCTAAAGTCATCTTAAGGGCTAAACCTCAAGAGTGAAATGCGCAATTCGTCATGCCAGCATTTAGAACTTAATAAGTTACAACTAAAGATTAGTTGTCTATATGAAATATCATGTAGTCTATGGATGTACACGGACTAAGTTAAAATACTATTGTCATACTTTCGAGCTACCATTGGCTAATTCCTTAAAATGTGAACCGATTAACTCCACCATTTGTCTAAGAAAAAAAATCAGTCCGTGATTTTTAAGAACTCCACATAGTATTTAATGTGCTAGCTAACATACTGAAAGAAGTTAGTTATCAAAAATTCAAAACCAAGACATCAAGAAGGTTGACGAACAACGTTTTGATTGGACCAAATGTTGAGGAAAACCAGCAACATCCTCAGAAAAGCAATGTCAGTAACCTGTATGATTGATGCATATCTGAAAAGTTAAACTTTAAATAATAAACATAAATGTTTTTACACAAGTTACTAATTTTCACGTGGAATCCGACCGAAACCCATCCTTCTCTTGGTTCTCAATTTTGACTCCCGGGTTATATTTTTCACGCTCCAAATGCCCTGTCCTCGGCATGCGGAGGGGAGAGTTAAGTGTCAATGTAAGTGTCAGTGTGTCAGTGTCAACGTCAGTGTGTCACACATTGGTTAAGAGAATGGGTTGTTGTCTCCTTGTATAGTTTTGGACAATCCTCACCTCATGAGCTAGCTTTTGATGTTGAGTTCTGCCCAAGTTCCATTTTGTTCATAGTTACATTACTTATGCGGGATTACTAAAGCAAGATTTTATACCAGAAACCAAGTGTTGCATAAGTAATACCGAAGTTTATACTGGGGTTAAATGTGCTTATCTCTCAAAGGAAAAAACAGCCCGAAATGAAAAATCGCAGGGCTTTAGCAGGCAACGTAAGGTGGGAGTTCGACCAACAATAAAAGGCGAACAATAGGCCTTCAAGATTTGAATTTTTTTATACTAACAGAAACGTAGAAAAGGAAAATATATATTTGTGATGTAACTAACAGACTATCAACCGAGAAGTCCAAAAAATGGAAGAGGAAACCAACAAATAAATAAAAAGAAGCTGACCCAAGAGTTCCAAAAAATGAAAGAGAAAACCAGCAACAAATCAATACTTATAAATTGACTAATATACTTTTTTTTACAAGAAAATTGACTATATACTATGCCCCTCATTTTAGGTAAAACCTATTTTTGGGGGGCACCCCCGCCTTACTAAGACAAGATGAAAAGAAAACAACCAAAATGTATATAAAGCAGAACAATGCGGTACTATCAGAAAGTTACTCACTCCATTGTGAAGGATGCCTTGGCACTGATGAAGAAGGAACACTCTGGGATTGTGTACCAGAAGATGATGATGTGCTAGAATCTACCAGTTCACTTTTATACTTCTCTGTGTATTTTACAAGATTATCATGTTCCAAGAGCTTGCTTCGGAGCACAGATGTTTCCTATCAGCAGATATAAACAATTTAAAGGTAATTAGTGAAAGTGCCAGAGGAAACAATCACGCCTGTTCTGCACTGTTCTAATAAAATTAGGTGTAAAATAAAAACAATTCAACTGCCTGCTGTGCTTTCAAAAGAGATGACATACAGACAGACATGTCTGATGCCAGTCTTGGATTGTAGAAGCAAACTGAATTTCTTCAATTTGTATAAATCAAGGGTGAGTGAACTACGCTGCACAGAGAAGATATCATTCATTCCCTTCTAGAAGTCGGGAGAATTCACATATAGATCAGAGCCCTGTCCCTCTCCGAGAATTACATATAACCTATCAATAAGCCTATAGCAAGACGCCACCTATCAATTTGATTAGACTAAACAATGATTTTTAACAGTGATCCAATCAAATAGATAAATAAAGGATAGAGAAATCTTGTGTCCATACTTTCCAGGCTAATGGTTCAGCATCATCAGTTATGAAATGACTACTGATTAAGGACTTCTTATCAGTATGCCTCCCAGTTATCCCTCTCTAATGCTAAATTCTATGCCTCCCAGTTATCCCTCTCTAATGCTAAATTCTCTTTTATACTAGCAATATACTGTCTCTTAACACAATTAACTTCACGAACTTCCCCAATTTTTTTAATGACTGGAAAATCCGTCTGGGGTGAACCCTTAGGACACAACTGCATCCATCGAACTCGGGGATACTGGATCCGCTCCTTTACCCTTGTCCGCTGAAATACCAGGTTTAGTTTGCATGGCGCAGGGCTCAAACTTCTGACCTAAGTCACAAGTCTTTCAACCTTTGCTACTTGAACCAACCCCTGGGGCACTTTCCCAAATTATTTTACCCCTTCTTTAATGGGAATTCTCCCATATCCAGCAAATTAGAATGGGAATTCTCCCATATCCAGCAAATTAGAATGGGAATTCTCCCATATCCAGGAAATTAGAATGGGAATTTTCCCATATACAGGATAATTGACTATCTTAAACCCTATCTATTCTGTATTGATCAACAACAAAATACATATTTAACCCGCTATTCCAACTTCTGGCACATTTCAAATATTTCTTTACACATCTCAAACTATTTCACATTTTTACACATGTATCTAATTTGTGCAGATTTCACGGTTGTTTCAAAACAAAGCAGCTCTCAACCAAAATGAGCCATGAAACAGCCAAAAAGCACAATTTTCTTAATAAAGCAGCTTATGAAGTACTATTCTCTATGATTCCAGAGTGAATGTAATTCAAATGTCAATTGACCATTGCTCCTTCCTCATCTCAATGACTTGTTACCTTACATAATCCTGTAGACACAGGTCAACAATGATATGAGTTTGAAATGACAGATTGTTTGACTTGTTATTTCACATGAGAGAAACCAATTGTCATCTCAACCTAGTAGCTATACAAGTTACAACTATTATTACTAAACAGTTAATTCCCAAATTTACCATATATTACAGTACAAGCCATTAATAAAAGCTAAATGAGTAAAGTCTGTTAAATAAAGGCACGGCATACTCACTGGTAATGCATACAGTGTAAAAAATGCATGTCCGAGGAAAACTGCATCCACACTTGTTGGCCTGTTAGATAACTGCAGAGATTAGTACATAATGATTCAAAGAAAATGGTTCATTTGCTTAGTTAGCTGAACTATTGTTGAATGAGGTAACCTGTTGTCGAAGAAATAGGCTTGCTCCCCTAATCTAGTTGATAAAGCACTAAAGGCATCATTGACATTCCTGTAAATCTGTATAGCAAGAGTTTTCGATCAACCCCAATACAATGAACAATATGTGAGATAAAAGTTGCTAGAAAGATCACAAATGAAGAAAAAAGGGAATCTCATCAAACTGTCTAGATTCTCTTCCCACAGCAACTCAAGGACTGCATAGTTTCTACAACAACATTTCACCTCAAACTAGTTTGGGCACGCTACATGATTTCTCAATATCCATTATGCTCCACTTAGGCCTATTTCATTCCAATACTCAATAATTCGCCTTTTAGGACAAATTGGAGTTCAATGAGACGAAATAGTTTCCTACTGCAAAAAAATCATAAATTAGATTCCTTTATTTGAGGATAAAATGGTAGCTCACCATTAATTTATAGGCAAGGTGAAAGGTTCAATGTTCACTAGACCCTTTCCTTGCCCTCCTTGCGCAGCTCAGGAAAGACCAAGAAATACAAATATAGACAAAATCCATTCCAGGAGATTTGCTCTCACAGTGTGATTGCAAAAAAATGTGGAGAAAGAAACAGATACAAGTAGAAATATATTACCTCTTCCTCTCTTCTTTCAGCATTATCTTTTGTAATACCAAGAATTTGTTTCGCATCATAAACTTGCTTTAAGTACAAGATTTTTCCAAGTGGCCATGGGAGATCTGAATAATAAATCTTGTGCGCAGAACTTCCATCAGAACCCACCCAAAGTTCATACATAATGGCATCTGCAAGCCATGAATCAACCATAGCCTTTGTTGATATCCATTCAGGTATACCACGGACTTGAGAGTCCAAATCAACAAAACCATCTTCGATTAAACTGCGGATAACTCCACCCTTCTCATTGTTGTAGGCTATGTATTTACCAGATTCGACATAAGGTAATTGATCTGGCGAAAACACAATAAATATTGGGTGATCAACTTATAGGATGACTCGACGTACACAACGAAAAGATATGGCACATGAATTGACTCAAAATATTGAGAAACCAAATTAACAGAAAAATGAATAAACCAAATGGATAAAACAGTAAAGGCACTACACAAAATGTTCCCATTTGAAGTCATTAGTCATGATGAGAGAAAATTTAAGAGTTCCTGCTTCAAAAGATAGTACTACATATAACTGAAATATTCTGATTATAGAGCTTTACTGACCAAATTTATCAACAAGCTTTTACCATACTAATGCTACAAATTTATTTTTAAGACTATGCTCTTTTTTCCTTCAAACGATCATCAAACGCATCATTGTATCATCTATAGTGGACTCTGGCCTACTTATCGGGAAAAAAATCAAGTAGTCAGTATCACCCATCCTCTGCTTCCCTGTTTTGAGTATTGGTAAATGTCTCTAATTTCACCACAAGAGCAAATGGGTGAAGTGTTTTTTATGTCTCTCATGCCATCCAACAGCAACGTAAAATCATCCTCAGATGTGATAGAGCTTCTCTAACTCAAGATTCTCTTCAAATGGTATGGTGTAATTTCTTCTAATATCAAACAGTATTTGGATCATTTAACACACGAAGTTCCCCCATTCCGAGCTAGAGATCAACTCAAATGAAGAGTTGAGCAGCTAGACCACAGTATATTTACCATTTAAGAAAATATCACACAAGGCAGTTCTGAACATATAGCAGCTCCTGACCTTACTGCCAAATTTATCCATAAACTTCATCCTCTACTTAATCTAAATCCTACCAATTGGAAGATAGAAAGAATACAAAGCGCTTTTCCTCCTATAGCAAATACTAGTTTTATGGTACGCGCTTTGCGCATGTACCCATGTCAATGAGCATATAACTTTTTAAGCTGTATAGGTATTTATATAACTTTTCAATCGTATAGATATTATCAATTAATATTTTTACCTTATAAAATAAGAAAAAAATATAAGTTCCTGAAATGATGAATGCTGATCCTATTAAGCTAGCCCAATAAAAAAAAAACTTATTGAGATTTTTGGTGTTTCCTCCAATTACCCAAGTTATCTGATTGTCTTTTTTCTTTCTCTATCTTCCTCCCTCTCTCTATCTCTTCTATATTTTTAATTTTTTTCTTATTTATTTTGATTGTTGAATGATGTTTTAAAATATTATACAACAAAATCAATGAAGAAAAAAATGTTACTGATTATGATCATGTTATATTAATCAGATAAGAAAATAATTTATCATAAGGTAAGACCTCAATTGCTTTTAAAATCCTAAAAACCAAGACTCGCAACAGTTCAAATAAGGAAGAATTCAAAAGTTAAAAAGCTAATGAACATTTCACTTTTGAATCTCAATCACTCTTGCTTCGACTTGCCACTAAAAAGGTAATAAATATTTTAGTTCTGAGTCTTAGTAATAATTTTTTCCACTTGCCAAATGGGTATTAGGCAAAATTAGGATTGGCCAAGGGGCGACACACTCGTAAAATGCCCTTAGACTTATGCATGGGTTTGAGCTTAGACTTACGCATGGGTTTGAGCTTAGACTTACGCATGGGTTTGAGCCTTGAAAATGTGTATCTTTTGAAACTCTTAAATAGAATAATAACCACAAATAACTAAATAAGATGCCTATAGATTTTACTATTTGGCAAAATATTTTAATATTTTGAATCTCTTAAATATAATAATGTTATCTCTATTTTTCTTAAAACATTTAAACCTGTTACATAATAGAAATCCTACTCAAATGAAACTTCAATTAAGTAAATTTAAGATAATTTTGAAGAAGGAGAATAAACAAACAAACAAAACTAAAAATGATAATTTTTTAGAATACATTATTGTAATTAAATAAAAATATAAATAACTTATATAAAGTGCAAGAAAGTTTTACTAATAGTGGTATATCTTATTAAGTAATTTGTATTCATTTACTATTTATGAGTTCCGAAAGATATATGTTTCAAAAAATATTCATTCTCTTTTTTAATCATATACGTGAATAAAAATTTGAGACAAAAAAATTAACCTCTTTTTAAATTTCATGAAAATAAATATGTATCATTTATTTTATAATTCTAATTTGTCTTTTAATAATTATGTTTTAATACATTTAGTTATTAATATATCTCATAAGACTGTAAGTGTAGAACTTCCGTACTGTAAAGAGTGTAAATATTTAATTTTAAACAATAAAAGATGCATTCAAAATTAAGTCATATATATCATAGGGGTATTTAGTATAATGAACCCCTTTTGAAAAAGTTGTGAAAGATTAATGCATCTCTTCTTGGTTACCAAGTTAAATGAGCATGATATCGTTTCATATTAATAAAACACTGCAATTATGTCCTAGTTTATCTCATCCTGAAAGGAAATACGGATAAGCAATTCCACTCCTAATAGGAATAATTACATTATTCTTTTTTAATCCTACTTTTCCTAAATATTAAGAGTTGGTACATGGTTCAATTAGGAAAGAATTCATAGCCAAGATTTTTGTTATTCAGCATCATATATAGTAGAAAAATAATTACATGATAATTTTATCTTTTCTCATCTTTTTATTGTATTATTTTACTTTTTATATTTTTATTTATATATGAGAAATTTTAGGAATGTTTTATTTTTCTTTTTAACATGCAGATGACTTTTTATCCTTCATAAGTATATTTATTGTAATTACAATCAGTATATTTATTTTTTATTTAAAATACTTTGAAGAAAATTGTCTTTCTTGAAAAGATAATTTTCTTTTTTTATTTACGTTTAGCGTATTTTTTTCTAAGAAATTATTTTGATATTCTGACAAGAGAACTAAGATTAATGAACGCATTTCAAAGGAATCAAATTAACAATGAGATTTTGTCAAAGAATCCTTTGTTAACATTTAGGTTGTCATAAAGGAGGAGGAAACTCAGAAAGTGTTCAAAGGTTACTTGTTTCCTTTTCGGAAAAAAAAAATCTCACGACAAAACTACAAAAGTAGGTACAATTTTCTTCTTACACATGTTGATGGAATTACAGATGAATTTAAATTCCTAAATACTTTAGTTCTAAATGTTAAAAGTGCATTTTTTATGTCGGTAAAAAATGTCTAGAAAAGTCAAAGTGGTTTATTTATAGTAAACTTCAAAAGTTCTAAATATTAGGAGTTTCAACATAGTCCAAACAAGGAAAGATTAAGTAACCAAAATTTTAGTTGATTTCAAAATTCTAAATAATAGGAGAATAATTAACTTATTGTTTTGTCTAGTGTGAAATCTATTTTTAAAGGCTAAAAGGGGAGCGTCATTTCGCTAAGGGCCTTCGTGTTTTTAAATAAATATATATATATATATATAGATAGGACTTTGGCACTAGTTTTTTTTTAATATATTATTTTTTATTTTTATTACATAGGGGAGGGGAAATGGGGAGGGGAGATTACAACGTGGGGATTCGAACATTCACCAACAAGGTGAAAGTTCAAGTAGCCAACTAAGGCTGGCAAGTGGGCCGGGTCAGTCTGGTCCCGGTCCGGTCCCCGCCCCAAACCTTAGTAAAAAAAAAATTGCGGTATCGAGACTCGAACCGGGACGGGACAGTGTCTCGTCCCGACCCGCCTCAGTCCCGCCAGTCCCGACCCAATCCCGCCCGAAACCCCCTTTTGCAAAAATAACCGTTGCACCAACGACCATTTTACATTTTGGAGAATAATTAACTTCTGAAAGCGTTTTTTCTGCCATCAGATATCAAATAGGAGACCACAAACACTCATTAGCCGGAGACAACTTGGAGATTGTAGTATTATTCAGAGATTGAATACGAGCGGAACGGAAAATGTGCGGTCAACCGGAGATCAACGAAGAAGAAGACGAAAACTACAACGAAATTTTATCCGAAGGTGGTGGAAGCGGCGTGGATCAATTTGACCAACAAATATCAATTCCAACCGAAGAACCACTGAAAATTATCATGAAACTAGAACAAATTTTTTTCAGAATGTAATTTTTTTAATTGTAATTTTACTATGTAATTTGCAACTTTTGAACAACACCACATAATTGCAATTTTGACAATTGTATTTGTATTACAAAAAAATCATGTCTATTAAATAATATAAGAGGCACAAAAACAGTCTTGAGATGTTTTTATTACACTATCTTGTCTTGTTTAGTTATTGAGTTTTTTATACATATGTTATTTAAAAAAAAAAACCCGAATCCCGATCCCTCCCCCGACCTGATCCCGCCTGACCCGCCAGCCCCGATCCCGCCCCCTTCACCCGCCCTGCCCCGACCCGAGCCCGGCCCACTGGCCAGCTCTATAGCCAACCAACTGAGCTACTAGATCTTTACTTGTTTATTGATCAGTTAATCAACTACAATTCAGTCTCAGTTGGGTACATTATATCAATCCTCTAAGCACTTTCTACTTACTTAGACACATTTTACATAATTTGACTTTCAAGCATATTAGGAGTTTTTTCAACTATTCTCCAAAGCTCGCATTTATCCATATACAGACATACAAGAATAAAAACTTTTTTCAATCAACCGAGTCTGACGTAATTTAAGAACAACAAGAAGACTTAGCCCCAACTGCCTATAAGGATCTCCTTCGTGTCCATTGTGTTTGTTCACAACTTATTCAGATTAATGTAGAGAAACTGTAAGTCGTTTAAAACAGTTCCCCTCAATGTCATTTAGGTATATCCCAGGAGTATGACCCACTCCTATACCCTGCTCCTACTTAAATACAAGACTTTGTGTTAGTGGTAAGATCCGAATTGACATGAGCCCAATTCACACATCCCTGTTGCATCCTTACAACTGAACCAAAACTATGGGGGCTATAACAATCCAACACAATATACCTATATTAGGCAAGTAGGCGTAGAGGGTTTGGTGGGGGTTTAAGTTCCGATTGAAAAAAGGAGAGGGAACAAGAGCTTGACCATGAATTGGACAGGCGGTAGTAGAAGTTAAAGAGGAAGCAGAAGATAATGAGCAATATAATGATGATTTTGAAAGAGATTTCAATGATTTTGAGCAGGAATTATATTATGATTCAATTGTGATCCTTTAAAGCTTGGTAGGACTCGTGAAATGTGAAAGTTGAACTATTTTTCTTTTATTGTACCTATTAGGATTATGAGCCTTTAATGACACGTGTATTTGGCATTTATCAAAAACTTTAATGAAGTTAAGATTGTTTGTCTTTCTGTATATGCATAATGTTTGTTTTTTATATTTTTTTCACACTCAAACCGAGTACACTTCTAACTTTCTTGCGCTTTATACTTTTGGAAACACAGTTAACCCATGTAGGAGCATATCAGCTCAACAAAAAGATTGCTCCATAAAAATCTATCATTGAAAGACTCCTATTGTTGTAAGAATACTCAAGCTCTTAAAATTTGGAGAGTTTGCTTCTATATTGAAACGAAGACCTTCAAGAAGAAACGTTGGACTTGAAAATTTTCTTTACTCCTCAAGAATATAACTAAAAAAATGACAGTCTGGTGCACTAAGTTCCCGCTATGCGCGGGGTCCGGGGAAGGGACGCCAAGGGTCTATTGTACGCAGTCTTACCTCACATTTCTGCAAGAGGCTGTTTCCACGGTTTGAACACATCTGGTCGCATGGCAGCAACTTTACCAGTTACTTCAACGCTCTCCTTCAATAGTATAAAAAAAAAGGAATAAACCAAGCCAGGCAAACTTAAGATTGACACTTCAACTAACACTTTTTTTTTATAATCGTGTCGTTCGGCCAGCCTGAACACACCTCGACTAATTCCAAGGGATACTTGTGACCTCTGATCAGCACAGATACCAAGTAACTCTATCCACCAAGGTTTGGACACATGGGAAGAAAGCACCTAATGTTCTTGCCTAGGTTGGGGTTTGAACCTGAGATCTCGGGGTTTCCAACCCAGTTCATTGATCACCAGGCCACACACTTAGGTGCTACAACTTTTGACTCAGCTAAAATACCAAAAGTAATCAATAGTTGAATACTGCTAGAGCAAAGGCATATGAAATATTAGCTATTGCATCCTAATGGCGATTATGTGATCATCTGGTGCAGAGATACCATAAGAACCGACAATAAATAGAGTTTCGACAATTTGCATTGTTGCCGTCTTCCACAGAAAATATTCCACCACTTAACTAGCTAAAAACAATCAAATCCTAACAAATACACACACAAGATATGTGTGTGTATGCGCGCGCAACAGAACCACCATATTTAATCCCTCTAACCTAATTTGGTTGTTGCTTCTCACATATCTAGGATAATTTACATCCAAATTCGGAGTCAATCAAACATAAACTATATCACTATTCAAAAATCCAACTTAAACAATCAGAAATTTACAGAAGGTGTCATGTCAAAAATACCGCATAAAAATCCAAACCTTAGACAAAAACACATATGAACACTATTTTGGTACATGGAATATTCTTTCGGGAGATTTTCAAAAATATACCGCCCAACATAAAATATTACGCCACGTAGCCCACTATACAATATTATACAACATTATACGGGGGAGGAAAGCATTATACATAATGTATTAACATTGTATAATAGTGTATAAAAGGTGCTTATAACAAACATGAGCTAAACGGGATAACAAACTCAAATATGGGCTACATGGCGTAAATATTTTCTCCCAGTAGACGAAGGCAGCCCGGTTCATTAAGTTCCCGCTATGCGCGGGGTCAGGGGAGGGCCGGACGACAAGGGTTTATTATACGCAGACTTACCCTGCATTTATGCAAGAGGCTATTTACATGGCTTGACATACTGATGACATGGCAGCAACTTTACCCGTTACTCCAAGGCTCCCTTCGTAGACATAGAGCATAATTTTCCCTCTTACATATTGGGTCCTAATGTAAGCACATGATCATCTGGTACAAAGAAGGTTCTAGAAAAAGCAAAGGGACATTTAACCTAAAGTAATTATTACAGGAAAATAAGTCAAATAAAAATATGATACTTAATTAAGAAGAAAAAGGAAGTAGTAGTACCGGAATCAGGGTTATTGACATTGAACTCCAAGTCAAATGGGGTTTGGGAGAATTTGAGGTAAAGGTAAACGGGCAAGCAGTTGGGGCAAGAAGTGGGTAGTCCGAAACAGGATTTTCGGGTCACAAGTGTCAGTTTCTCTTTCTCCTTTGCTTCTTCCATTATCAATTTATGGGAAAATATGTGTATCTGTTTCGATAGAAATTAAAATTTTGGTGAATATAAACCTTAGAGGGTAGGGTTTTAACTGATAATGAAGATCTGGGTCGGCGTTTTGGGAATTAGGGAACAAGTAAAGGACTCAAAATAAAAGGCGCATTTTTTGCACTCCTTATAATTACGTATACATAACTATTTTTAGTCTAGCTTATAATTTTACGTAATACTTCCTCCATTCTAAAAAAGACTATCCTACTTTTCTTAATAGTTTATTTCAAAAAGATTGACACATTTTCTTATTTAGAAATAATTTAAATCTTTTTTTATTCTGTATCAGATCAAACTATGACAATATTTCTAGGACAAGGGGAGTACTAACTATTTTATCTGTCTGGCTGCTTATAATAACGTAATAACTAAAAATATTTTTCACTCTTCAATTATACACAAAAAATATTTTTCACTCTTCAATTATACACAAAAAATACTTTTTCAAAAAATAAATTGTTTTTACAAGATGTTTTCTGTCTTAGCAAACTCATTAAGTTTCTTTAAAAAAAGAAAGAAAGAAAGAATTTTAGGTTTTCTTATGGATATAGTACTAGGGGATTGATACGTAAAGCATAATCAAATCTTAAAAGAGTTATGATAAATTGATAGCTATCATTTAATTTTATGGATACTACATATGTTAGTTCTTTAATTGTTAAAATTGAGAGTACTTTAGTTTTTGGGTGGCAAATCGTCGTTTGATTGGTGGGATAAAATAATAATTGGGGATAATATGCAGGGATTATTTTATCTGCATTTTGTTATGAATATTAACTAATCCTAGATATTGTACTAAAACAATGAGAATTAGGTATCCTAATATCCTATATAAAAGGTGGGATAGTCACCTATACAGAAGATGGAATAGTCAACACCATGGAATATCATTGTCTGTTCCATCCTGATAACCAAACGATTGATCCTTATTTGTCTCGTTCGTTCTGGTGTTAGAGTGAGATAGAGTCTCACATTGGTTGATAAATGGACTAGCTGTTTTGCTTATATGGACTTGGAAAATTCTCTTTTTATGAGTTAATTTTTGGAGTTTAGTTAGGTCTAGGTGTTATACATTTAGATGATATCAGAGTCATGTCCATTTTCGTTTGGGCTCCCAATCCACCATGCAGTTGGGCCTGGGCATGAAGGAGGTGTTAAAGTGACATAGAGTTTCACATTGGTTGGGGAATGGACTGGTGATTTACTTATATAAACCTGGACAATTCTTTTCTCACGAACTAACTTTTAAGGTTGAATTAGGTTCAGATGTCATATCTTTTCACCTTGTAACCAAACGAGATACTACAATAAGATTAAGCATGGTCCCTAAGTTTCCTAAAATTTGTCATACAAGTATACAAGTCATATCACTCACCGAATGATGTGTGTCATCTCCCCTTTTGAATCTGGTTAAGCGTAATCATTGATAAACACTTAACCTCTTATCAACAAGGCATGATAAGGGGTATTTAGTAATGCATGTAATTTTCTCTAGCTCTTTTTTCTGGATTCTTTCCTCTTTTCTTTTCTATCCGTTTGATAAGCATTGAGTGCTAAATTTTGTTTTATGATTCGTTACGAATGTTATTTTAATGAAATGACCTTTTTTATTTGAAATTTGCAAAAGAAAACATAGAAAATTGATAAAATATATAATACAAGCTATCTATACAAAATTATTTTTCTATTCAAATTTTATTTAGTAACAAGAGATTATTTATTATTCTTGAATACATCTACAGCTTGGACAACAAATACATCCTCTTTTGAATTAATGTCACATTTGTCTCGACAAATTATTGGATGACAATCACTGGATATTGTATACCTATTAAATGGTATCTCAAACATTTTTACACTTTATTAACTTTTCAAAGGTTTAAGTATCTGATCTTTTATTGATCACAAGAATCTTTTGATTTAATATGTAGATCAGCTTTTCCAACATGTGAACTTAATGGTGAGAATGGAAAAAGCATTCAAAAAGGCTGTTGGGAGAGCAAACAAATTTCAATGCTAATACGTTCAGTTAATTGAAGCTTTTGGATAACATTCTCTACAAAAACATCAAAACTTTAAGTTGAGAATCATTCATGATTAAAGAAAAATATTTACTCTTGCTAATAATTTGTCACCAATGAAAGTGCAATTAAACATTAACCACCCATGAATATGTATTAAAGTCTTGACTAAAATACCTTGGAACAATATTCTGTTTAATTGTTGTTGATACTTCTTTTAGAGACTAGCTAACTTTCAGCCATTCTTTAGTAAAAAAAACTCAAACAAGAGCAAAAGTGTCTCAAAGAAGCATAGAACAGAATGTCATTAGATACCTAAAGAGCAACTAATAATCCAATGCTTATCAAAACTTTAGGGCCAACAAAGTGATGCTAACAAAAGATGCAGTAACAGAAAATCACACTACCATATAAATATGCCAATCTAGTCAAAGAGCGAGAATCCCAAATCGTCATCACTCTCTTCTTTCTCTTCCTTCTTCTCCTCAGCTGCAGGTGCTTCTGCGGCTGCTGCACCGCCGGAAGGAGCGACTGCTGCACCTCCACCGCTGACAAAACCACCGCCAGTGCTGCCACCAATGATCACCTGTATAATGTGCAAAACAATGAGGATAAGAATGACTATTAAAGAAAATAGTGGATTGAAGAAGAAAGGCTTCGTCATGAAAAATCATTGTCCTTGGAGAGATGAAAGAATGTCATGAAGAGACGTCTGTTCAATTTAAGAACAAACAAATATTACAAACCAACTCAAACAATCATATTCGTAGCATTACAACTTATCACCAAAGACACCAATAGTAGAATCATACAAGCAAAACTACATCTGTTGGCCAGAAGAATCTTCTATATAGAAGATTCCACCATAGTGTGGCTGGCTCATGTTATTCATTCCAAAATAAAGACTAGAAATAATCAAGAAACAACACTCAGATAGATGTAGTCGGGGATCTCAGACATCCAAGGAAGGATAAAAGCAGCATTATCTCTCAAGCCTGGCAAAGGCGAAAGATCTTGGGCGGCCACTGCGAATGTTTTGAGAAACAAGCCTTCAATTATATCATCACAGAACCCCCCAAAATAAGAGCACTCGACCAGCAATACATTCAATCAACCAAAATCCCAAACACCGTAACTAATGAGCCAGGAACGGCATCAATCAACAAACTTCCTGTGACCAATGAATTATACTATCTCACAGATCATCAAATTCCAGCGTAGTTCCAAGGGGTTCAACCACATTTATAGCAACAAAATATTTTCTCCAGTAGAAGAAAACGACCACATTTATAGCAACAAAATATTTTCTCCAGTACAAGAAAACAACCACATTTATAGTAACAAAATACTATCTCCAGTAGAAGAAAACAACCACATTTATAGCAACAAAATACTTTCTCCAGTAGAAGAAAACAACCAAATAGCGATCAAGCTTTCTTTTCTTTTCATACAAGTTTTTCAACTAAGATAAATGGTACAAACCTGCTTACTAGAAGCATAAACCGAGCATGAACCAGAAAGACAGAATACATACACTATTGAATTCTTGGGTTAAACCGGTCAGGAAAACAAACATACTCCGATTTACAATTCCGTATGTATTTCAATGTCACCATTCTACATAATATAGTATTATTTCAAGAATTCAAAATCATACAATTATAAAAATAAAAAAAAGCTTTTCCGATTAGAATCTTTTCAACCATTGCTGATAGCTCACTCGCTAGTTTTACTAGGGAACATAATACAATATTTTCAATGAATTACTTTTACCCTAATATCTCACAGCTTGAAAGAAACTATGATATGCCTACAATACAAGTCAAAATTGTAAGGAACACAAATAACAGAGCAAAAGATTCAAAAAACAAAAAAAAAACAAAAAAGACACATTAAAGGGAGTACCTGGAATACAAATCTAACAATAGTATTATTTTATGCACATATCACAATTTTCAAAATTCAAAAAAATACAATTATAAATAATAAAAAAAAAGTTTAATCTTTCCCTATTAGACCAGTTTTTCATGTTTCAACCATTGCTTATAGCTCACTCCCTACACACATCTCAAATTAACATCTTTAACACTAGGGAACACAAACCATTATCCTAATATTCTCACAGCTTACAATAAAATATGCTATGCGTAATTCAAACCAAAATTGTACAGTTATTATTACAATAGAAAGGAACATAAATATATAGCGAACATAAAATATTATGTCACGTTAGCCCAATATACAATATTCTACAACATTATACCTAGGGAAAGCATTATAAATAATGTATAAAGGCGTTTTATACACAAATATGGGCTAAACCAGGTAACAAACTCAATATGGGTTACATGGCGTAAATATTTTCTCCAAGTACTCATAGAGCATAATTTTCCAAATAAAATACCCAGATCCAAAAGATTCATAAGAACAAAAAGTATCACAGTTTCAAGAACTCAAAATCATAGAATTATAACAGAAGAATTTACCCAGATCCAAAGAAAAAGAGACCCATTAACGTTGTTACCTGGAAAACAGCAGAGAAAGGTGTGACGTAGGAGAAAGAAGACTGAACACCACCAGAAGAGTCAGCAGCAAGTGCAGCTTGAACAAGTTTGCGTTGTAGATCATAGGTACAAGAAGCAGAAGCTTCTACATCACCTTTCAATTGCTTAGCACTCCATTCATCTCCTGACCCTTTGCAAACAAATGTGAATACTCCCATCTCTCTTTTTAGATTTCTCTCAAACAAGAGTAAGGAGGCGTTTGGACTTGTGTGTGTAAATGGGGTTTATATAGGAGGAGAAACCCTAGGGTTGTTCAAGCTTGTTGGGCCTTTCTTTTGGGTAGCCGAGTGGCTATGATACTTATGTGTACACCTGGACTTATTTTTAGTTTTAAAGCTAACTTTTAGTTTTTTTCTTTATCTAAAATTAAGTAGGTGTTTGGCTATAGACATTAACAAAAAAACAAAATTTTTGAAATTTTGAAATTTGGAGTTGTATTTGACCATAGATTTTGTCACCATCCAAAATCGAAGATCAAGATGGCACCAACTCTTACGAGTCGATAAGCCAACCATTACCCAAATCACCCCAAACTAATAAAGGAAATAAATGCAGAATAACAATAAGTAAACAAACTTTTAACTCTTGAATAAAATCTCAAAGATAACCAAGTAGAAAAGTATGAAACCCCCAAAATCGGATGGCACATGTACAAGAACTAGCTAATGATTGTAGTCTAGGAAAAGGATGAAAAGGAAAGATCTGGTGCCATGAATCTCTAGGCTCCGAATTTCCAAATGCAGCTCCTCGACGGAAGAGTGATCGCGTGTCTCACTGGTACTAGAAAATGAACCTGCACACAAAAGGATGCAACAAGTGTAGTGTGATCACAGGAAACAACGTATACTCAGCAACATCGTCGACTGACACTATTTTAAACAAAGACGAGGATTGATCTACCGATTACTATTACTACACCAACTGCCAAATAATTCATTATAATAACCAGATTACAAATACACTAGGAGTCTAAGCCTAAGTTATAACATGTAGTACTCAAGTCAAGTAAAGTAAAGTATTCACAGGTCAAATGGTTACAAAATACAGTTTACGCATCAAATCAAAGGGTTATAAATGAATTCACACCTTGAAATTTGTAACTAGGAATTCGGAAGCCATTCACTTGGAATTTGGATTATGATTTATTATTATTTTTTAAAATCTATGTGTCATCTCCATGAATTTTATACATAATGGTTAACGTTAAAACCCATCATTTTCGACTATTCATTATGCTGGGGCCCGTTTATTTTTACTATTCTGTTGAACCCACTCTCAATGCTAAACTTCCAAGGTTTTGTTATTTAAAAAATTTAAAACTTCCACGTTCTCTGTATCGAAGAAACAATAGAGGTCTGCCCTCTCTGCTCCCTTCTTTTGAAATCACTAATATTGACAAATGGATGGTAGGAGTTCGTGGAAAGTAAAAGCTTTTTCAACATGTTAATTTTTCAGTACTTGCAGACATGCTTTGCTTTAGACGAAACTAGAAAAGCTTGCAGAAGATGGAAATTTATTCACTCCATGGATCCCAGAAAAGTTTGCACCTGTGGTATAGGAGGATTATTAAACTGACATTGACTCACTGTTAGACCTATTTAGTAAAATCCTTTTACCTTTTCATTAAGAAAAGGTCATAAATGTCATTTTTATCAAAAACTCAAATGTACTCTATGTTGGAAATTTGCATTTGATGGAGAGGTTGCGTCTACCCATCTTTAATGACTTAAACATTAGGATTCCGCATGTTGGAGGCCTTGTCTCTTCACACGTGCATAATCTACTAAGTGAGTAGATGACCGTAGGGCCAAGAATCGTCAAATTTCGTTAAGAAATGAAAGATATATTGGTCCACAAAGTAAGGTGTTTGACAAATGAAAATATGGTGTGTGACAAATCTACCACACCGGTGGGAAAAGAATAATTATTCTCTTTATAAGCCTAAAAATGGATAAGGGTTTGGGACCCAAAGGGGTAACCCATGTGTTTGAAGGATGGAGAACCTAGGTGTGCTTGGGTTCGAGGTTAGCACCACACGCGCGCCGCCCCCCCCCCCCCCCCCCCCGCCAGTCCAAGCTCGGGTCGTGGGCTTCTGGGCTTCTTATGGCATTAAACTTCTGAAATGTTTTGCACTTACTACAAAATGTTTATGGCCATGAATACCCATGATTACACCTCTCTTAATCACCTCTCCTTCTCCAAAAACACTATATAAACTTCTGAAACAGATTTGAGCTATTTAGATAAAGAGAGAGGACGGAAAAACAAGAGAAAATCTGTCCAAAAGTGAGAAACAAAAACAAAAACTCTTCCTTCCTTTTTCCTCTAAATCAGCAAGTCGTTTCGTGTTCGTTTTCTTTTCAGAATCAACCTATTTGCTTTGTAGTGTTGATTAGTTGTTGTTTTATCTTGGGAGACTATTGCCTGCAAACATAAAAGCATATATACGGGGCAATCTTGTCTTAAAGACAGATAGTCATCTCTCGACTCAGCCACAGTTGTAACAATCCAGATTTAGTGTTTCTTGATTTCAGGTTATCAAGATTCAAAACTCAACAAGTTTGCGGCAGTTCTGAATATTGGTTGTTTGTTCATTCTTTCGAACACCTATAATATTTATTTATTTCCCTTACTGTAATTTATAAGCAACAATTTTAAGACAAAATTGTATTAGTGTTCGAAAGATGTCGGTCAACAGTTGTGTGACCAAATCTGGATATGATTGTGGTTTTCTGGTAGAAGACAGTTTTGATTATGTTGTTGAAAGTCAAGGTGTTCATGGTATCACCACACCCGAGAGTGGTGGGAACAAGTGCCCACTAGAGGCTGAGGATGTCAACTGGGACAAGAGGAGAAGGCTGAAGATGTTGTTCTATCATATAGCAGAGGGCCTATATCTGTCTCAGACAAATGATTCGAATTATGGTAAGGATGAAACAGACACTCAGTCCGACGAACTGACTGAAGTGGGCCAGAATTCGAAGTTGGGAAAGTAATTTTTTCCCTTCCTTGTCAAAAATATGATTAAATGATGTCTGATTAAAAAGGGCTTAAAGTAAGGAGGAATATGAAAATATTTTTCGAAAATAAATTATGTTCCTTACACTTTAAAATCAGAAGTTTAATCTCACATTCCTTCCCGGTTAAAGATTGGACTATTGTAAACAAAACTTAAAAGATCCGTTCTTTTGAGTGTAATAATTAAAAGTGTGTAAAGTATTTTCGCACATACGAAGGAAAGAGATCCACTGACTGTGCAAAAACGGTTACCACTCTTAAGCAAGCGCCAAGTATTGTCTGGGCACCAATCTCAAGGGAAGAAGACTAAAAGATAATGACTTATCTTAAGACATTGAACCTGTCACACTATTTGACAGAAGATCGTTCATTTGACAGGATGATATTGGACACTCAGTCGTACAAAGCCTACGGGCGACTGGAGTGGGCCAAAATTCATTTGATAGGATGATATTAGACACTCAGTCGTACAAAGCCTACGGGTGACTGGAGTGGGCCAGAATTTCCAGGTCTTAAAATATCTGAAGGCCAAAAAGGAAGAAAAGTAATGGATACCTAGTGAGGTGGGCCAGAGTTTCCAGATCTTAAATGATCTGAAGGCCAAAAGAAAGGCAGAAAAGAAATTGAACACTCAGACTGCCAAAGCAACTAAAGTGGGCCAGAGTATCCTGATCACATATGATCCGGTTACGCCCTAACCATGGGCAAGCTGGTGTGATACATGTCCTAAACTTGGTTTCAGGGACGTTGTTTGTCAAGCTGGTATGAGACTAGTCCAACAGGTCTGTAATAACTAAGAATGGTACAGTATGTCTGTAGCCAAATTAATGATATATTTGTAATCCGTGCATCTATGCCATCATAGATTAAGACACGTTAAATAGAAAGTCATTCAAAAGCTAACGAAGTTGAGATTATTGCCTTCTATCGACATAAACCCTCAAAATAAATGTGAGGTAGACGAAGAGGCAAAATCACCTTTTCATTCAGTCAAAGGAATTGCGAAAGAAGCACCGCTCCTCTAGAACTTAGTCACACATACATAGGTGATTTGAAGTTTATACAAAATATAGGGGGGGGTGACAAGTACTTTGTGACCTTCATTGATGATGGTACAACATATTGCATCCTTCGTTTATTGAAAAGCAAAAATGAAGTTGTTGAAGCGGATAAGCGCTACAAATAGAGATGACAGTGGATCCTGGACCCGGTGGATCCAGATCCGTTTTATAGGATATGGATCTTTAAAATTTGGACCTGTCGGATCCGGATCCATTTCTGGCTGATCGGATCTGGATATGAATCTTGTGTTTGAGATCCGTATTCGGTCCAGATCCGACCCGTGGATCCGTTCTTTATCAAATATATGCATAACCTAGAATGTAATTTTATAAGTATTTTCTTAAAAAATTTCATAATTTCTGTATTTTACATTCAGGTTTGGAGTAATGGATATTGGAAATTTTAGGAAGAATTGGCTGGAACAACAATTTTATTACTCCACTAATCACCCTCAGCTTCCATTCTCACACATCTTAGTTTCCTTGAATAAATAAATTAACAGACCTCTTAATTTATTCTATAGATATAAATTAGTGCTATAATATATTTACTTTCCATGTTTGCTTCAATATAACTTTAATGCATTTCTACTCCAAAATGGTTAAATGAAACAACTTCTTTAAATACCATGCATTCTTTAACATACTCAAATTATCTTTTGTTTACTTATTTAATTTTCTATCTATCATACTGAAAAATGCATTTTGTTACAAGTATATGTACATGTTTCTCATATTTAATTAGGTCTTTATCATTTTATGAGGCTTCCTGATTTTTTTTTTGCTGTTATAGAATCAAGGAGACATTCATTTGTCTACATCAATATAGGGAGGCCAAAGATGTCATCATCCAATTCTCCATGTGCAGCATGCAAATTATTGCGTCGAAAATGCACTCAAGAATGTGGATCCATATCCGATCTGTGGATCTGGATTTAGATCTAATTTTTATGGACCCGGTAGATCTGGATCTAGGTATGAAAAATGGATCTGGATCTAGTAGGATCCGATCCAGATCCAATCCATTGCCATCCCTAGCTGCAAAGCTGAAGTTGAAATCAATTAAGCCTACGGATTGAGGAATTTGTAGTGATAGAGGGGGAGAATGTGAAGCATCGTTCATCAAACGACTACTTATTACTCACCTCAGTCTAACGGTTTTATCCAAACGTAAAGCCGTACACCCAAAATATGTGGGGCAAGGCGATCCTTACCGCTAATGCTATTCTCTACAGAACTCCGCATAAGGATAAGGATAACCCTCTATGTGAAACATGGAAAGGATCCCACCTACAAATGTTGTGATGTGGGGTGTCTTGGTAGAGGTTGGAATACCGAAACATGTCAAGTTGGACCTAAGACTGTAAATTGCATATCCGCTAGATCTGCAAATAACAGTAGTGTTTATCGCCTCTTTGTGTCAAAGGATTCTGAATTCTTTGACGATAACTTTCCTTGAGAAGGAAAAAGGAGTAATTGCTCGAGGTTAACAAGATCCCGCGAGTGACTGACTGTCCGGAACTAGACGTTCCGTATCTACAGGACTCGGAAGTTACTGACTATCCGGAACTTAATATTCCAGATCTACAGAACTCAGAGATTCTAGATGTTGAGCCAAGAAAGGAGCAAAGAGGGAACAAAGACTTGTTCCAAGCCTTCTAGCTTGTATGGTTGAGAATGAACCATGGACAATTAACAAAGAATTGTCATACCCAGAAGCGATGCTTTGGAAAGAAGCTACAGAGATAGAAATAAATTTCATCATATAGAACCATACTTGTGTAATGGTTGACCTTGCTCCGGGAAAAGAACATTTGGGTTGTGAAAGTGGATACCCAAAAGTGAGTACAAAGTAGATGTATCTACTGACGAGTATAAGGCCTCGACTACTTGTACTTGTGCTCCCCTGTGAATAGCTTAACATCAAGGGCCATTGTAGTCTTGCGTGACATGGATGTTGAAACAGTCTTCCTAACCGGAGAGTTGGAAGGGGGGATCAGAGTTGGTTTGTTGGACTGTTGAGCTTCTTCCTGAACTTTCATTTTGGTCCCTGAAATGTTTACATTTTAGTCCTGGAAGTTTCAGGTAAAACAGAAATAATGAATCTGACAACAGAAACATTGACTCTGAAGTTAGAAAGCCAACAGTTGGAAAACCAACAGTCTGAACGTGAAAGTCATATTGAAACAAAAGTCTCGATATGAAAGATATGGGTATCACAGATTACATCTTAGGAATTGGGATTTCTAAGACATCTTACGGACTGATCTAATTCCAAACTCATTTGTGAGGTAGTTGATAGTCTCATTGAAGCCACCAATGGATATGAATCATATAACTGATTGGAATCATGGTGCACCCATATACAAGGAGCGATATACGCAGGTCACATGTAGTTCATTGTATGTTACACACTACAACCGATTTGGTATCGGCTTACAAAGCAGATCAGTTGAACTAAGGTTCACTCATGATTCTAAAAATGATCGGTAGAAGGCATTAATTCGGATATGACGATATCTGAAACATTCACTTATCTAAGGATTATGGTATTCTGGATGTCCAGCGGTTCTGGGAGAAAACAGTGATGCAAACTGGACATCAGATATGAAGAACACCAAAGCCAGAAGTAAATGTGTAAGATTGGTCTTGAAAAATCCTCTAAGAAAACTTGCATCGGCCGATTCATGATGGAATTGGAGTTTATCGCTTTAAACAAAGCATGAAAGAAGTTGAGTAACTTCTCGACTCCGTAGATGACATTTTTTATTGGAAGAAACCCGTTCCTTCGGCAGTTAGACACTGTGGCTAGTCGATCGGCTTCAGGAAGGTCACGGATGACGGCGTCTGAACATATATCGGAGACATAAGACCGTATGACAGTTGATCATCACAGGTGACACTTCCTTGATTACTAATCAAAGGATATAGCGGACCCTTTAACTAAGGGACTACCCGAAGATCAAGAATCTTGCATGTCTAGGGGAATGGGCTTAAAACCCAAACAATATGAACCTTTGTTGTGGTAATCCAACCATACTGACTGGAGATCCGAAGAATTTAGTTCAATGGGAAAACTAAGCTGTAAAAAGGTTCAATTGAGCGCTTCAGTGGAAGCAAGAGCACTTCAGATAATGATTTATGTAAGGAAACATGAATCCAAAGTTATTCCCGCGATAGACATTAAAGTGCTACTTGCATGGTGGGTAAAGTTTAAGCTTCCAAACCTTTAACGATCTTCAAACGGTTGAGGTTAAGATTGAGGAAACTTTTAATGATTCCTAACACTTGTGAAGTGAGGTATAACAGGATACCTTGTAGAAGATCGCCTATTTAAGTGCGAGGATAGACCGCTTCAAATGAATGCACTTAAGAATCCAAGTGTGTCCACGGCCACAACGGACAAAACAATAAGAATGAAAATGAATAAGGGGAGTTATTGTGTTGGTATCATTGTCTTGGCTTACACTAAACACTAACGGTTCAAGACATCACGTTCACCGCGCAATAAGTAAGTCCAGTGATATTCAACTAGGAAAGGTTTAAAGCAGAAGCTACCTCTCCTAATGCAATATCTTTTCGCTGAAAGATTGCTGAAAGTAGGCACCTTGTGTGTGCACCAAAAACTCTTTCAAGAGGGGATTGTTGGAAGTTTGCCTTTGGTGGGGGAGGTTGCGTCCACCCATATTTAATGACTTAAACACTAGGGTTCCGTATGTTTGAGGCTTTGTCTCTTCACACGTGCATAATCTACTAAGTGAGTAGATGACCGTAGGGCCAATGATCGTCAAATTTCGTTAAGAAATGAAAGATATATTGGTCCACGAAGTAAGGTGTTTGAGAAATGAAAATATGGTGTGGGACAAATCTACCACATCGGTGGGAAAATGAAGAATTATTCTCTTTATAAGCCTAAAAATGGATAAGGGTTTGGGGCCCCAAAGGGCTAACCCATGTGTTTGAAGGAAGGAGGACCTAGGTGTGCTTGGGTTCGAGGATAGAAAATCTACACGTTTTACAGTGACTCATGCCGATTAGAATAAGGGAATATGTTATGTACGTGCGACCTAAAGTGCAACGTCTTATCTAGAATGGATTGGGAATTGCCCCAGGATATTATTAACTAGAAGTGATTGCCATAATCGAATCATGTGAAGAGTGACCATCAGTAAATTTAGAAAGATCACATAAAGTGACGTACCCAGAATAGTGAGCCCAAGTCATATATAAGGATCGAATTATCCAAGGTAGTGAAGGGGACATAAGCCTCTCGTCCTTGTGTAAAGGGCGATACTGTGTATTATTTAGAATTAAATGTATCAATGATAGTAGACTAAGGTATGCTATAGGCATTGGACTGGTAAGATCTTCATCTTCATTGTGCAGCATACTACAATTCCAAATAACCTCTGGATAACAATAGTTTGTTAGGGACAATTGTGGACAGAAACTATGGAACTATCGAAGAAGGGTTGTAAGAAATATGGAAACAGTTAATAAGTATGAATGGAATGGTATGATCAAGTAGTAAGGCATAAATGTTTTTCATTTAATGACAAGTAGAAGGGAGGATTATGATAAGAAGGATAAAGGTGAATAAGATTATAGTTATGCAGTTTTCACAAAGGTATGATTACCCAGAACAACGTAAGGACCAGCGGTAGATGAGGGACAATAAGAACTCTTCGGCCAAATGTGACGAACCTCTGATATTCAAGAAGATAATATGAGAAATACTTTGAGATAAGAGGCCCCCCAAGGCAACTTGAAATTGAATTATAAAGGTAAGACGAATGAGCACTCGGTCGATAGGAAATCTAATAATGATAAGACAAGAAAGCTTGACAAGTCATTGGATCATGTAACACCGTGAATTGAATCTAAACATATGAAGCATCGATTCCATAACATATGCAATCATACCTCTCATACAGAATGTAAACGAAAGTAACAGTGAGTAAAACTCGAGATTAGCACCTAAATATGTGGAAAAGGGGATAATGATGCCTATGGATACAAGGTAGACATTAAAGATATTTGTCAAGAGGCAATGACATTATAATGAAGATGAATTATCAGGAAAATGCAGATGTCTATGAGTATTTTTGAACGAATCAAAGGGTCTATGAGATAGAAAAAGTAATGGGTTTACTGTAACATCCCAAAACTTTGGACAATAATTTGAGCACCTAAATGAAGGGATTAGACCCGAGCGTTGGGAAACTTTATGTTATATTTACTTATGCTAATAAGTAAATTAGTAAATAAAATGATAAAACCCCGAAATAATTTTGGATGTAGCAAGTGTGACGACGGGAAAGGAAATAAATTTGGTGCGTGCACAAAGAAGTTATGGACTAGTGGCATATTAGGAAATTATGGCATTGAGTATATGAAAGTCTTATAAGTTATTAAGATTGGGATCATGAAATTATTGTGTGTATAATTGATTAATTGGGGGATTAATTAATTTAAGTGGAGGGGACAAAATTAGTGGAGTGCATGTAGTGTGCATGTGTCGTGGATTAAGGCTCCCCACCGCCAAGAATTGGCTAAGTGGGAGACCATGTCATAAGCTCATTAATGATAAGTTATCATTTATAGCATTTGGTAAACAGATACTAAAGACTCAACATTTATACCATTTAGTAAATAGAGACCAAAAGAAGCGGCCCTCATTTCGTTCATTTAGAAAAATACATTGATTTTTTCCTTTTAATTGGCTAAGTTATCATTCATGCCATTTAGTAAGATTTCAAACCATTTTACCTTTGAAACGTACAAAAAGCAGTAGTTAAAATATTTCATTTTGCTTTGGGAAAATTGAGAGCAAAAGAGGACGTGATTAGCCAATTCTCTGGGAGTTCGTGGGAATTAGAAGTGTAATGTTTTAAATAAAGTGCAGCAACAATATTTTCCTTCCAGTTTAGTGAAACGAAGGTATGTTAAGTTATTTTTTTCTTTTGGCATGTTCCATGTAACGAAACGTAACCGTGATATTGTTCCATAAATTGTTCTACTCTTAGAAATTAAGAATATTCGTGTTATTGATACATATGTTAAAATCATATCTAAATATGTTTCTAAGTCCTTATTGAGGCATACAGAAAAGATGTTGATATTTACAGTGTTAGTCGAATGTACAAGGATATTGTGTCACCCAGGATATGCTATTCTTATTCATGCATTTTCATTTGCATTGCATTCATGTTTTATCCAAAACCGTATATCGGGGACTGGAAATGGGAAACGCAGACCACCTGATTAGCTGAGATATGATAATGATAAAGCCTGTTTGACTTAATGAAGGAAGATGCTTGATTAAGGGCCAATATATATATATATATATATATATATATGTTGTGGGGAGGAAGATGCCCTTGTATGACCAGTATATATGTATTTACCACATTATGCATGACATTTAGACATATTATGCCCACAAAGGACGACATGAAATGATGCCCAGAGAGGTTGTTATGGTAAGGAAGATGCCCAATGGGGATGATGTATATGTATACTGCATTGTGCATAATATTTAGGCATATGTATTAGGGCCCTCAGAGGCATTTACTGTTGGTCAGTTGTTTCTGTTTCAGTTGTTGTTATATCCATGTTATACTATTGTTCATGTTTGACATACTCAGTACATCAGTCGTACTAACGTCCCTTTTATCGGGGGACGCTGTGTTTCATACCCGCATGTTCAGTTAAAGAGGGTGACGATTCACACTAGTTAGTTGCTGGTTCAGCTGATATTGGAGCACTCTATTTGTTTCAGAGTTGCAGTCTGGCCGTGGTATAGTATTTTTGCATACGCATATGGATATGGCGGGGTCATGTCCCGTCCTTGTGAAGTCATGTATTCTTTAGAGGCTTGTAGACAGGTGTCATGTGGTTAGTTATCATGTGTGGCCTTGTCGACCTTGGTATGAGTATATGTAGGTTGAACTTTCTGATCAAAATTTTTTATAATCCGTATTGAGTTGTGATTTGACGTTAAGTATGTGGTTAGTGGTACCCGGAGGGTAAGGTCCGGGTGCCCGTCGCGACCCTCCGATTTGGGTCGTGACAAACTTGGTATTTGAGCATGTCTGTCTTAGGGATTCTACAAGCCGTGTCTGCCAGAGTCTTGTTTATGGGTATATTGTGCACCATACTTATAAACAGGAGGCTATCTGACATTTTAGGGATGGTTTCTATTCTTTCATCTCATAAATCGTGCAGTAGAGCTGAGTCTTAGGAATTCAAGCTTGACTCGCGCCTTATACCATTTCAGTAATGCCGCTTATCAAAAAGACTTCGGTTAATTTGTACTCGTAGCCAGTAAATGAGCGATTTCTACCAAGACGATTGATACGCCAGAAGGGGCAGTATTATTGTTAAAAATCAAGATTATGAGAAGTTGTCTCACTCACATATGGAAGATGGAAAAGATAATGCAAGCCTGAAAAGAGAAGTGTTTAGTAAGGTAAATGAAGTACTAAGCATCGGAACGCAGGAGATTGTAAGGATGTTTCTTTGTAGACCTTATCATATTTACGATTACAGCAGTACCTTCTTCCAGAAGGATTATGATTAGCAGGGAGATTGAAGTTGGATTGAGTGTAAATACGAGTGTTATGCTGACCATTGAAGATGAGAAGTATGGCATAATCAAAGGATAGTGGTAGGGACTATAAAAACAGTTAATGGACTGATATGATTAAGTATCAAGGTAGAAATGTTTTTTGCTTAGTGACGAATAGAATGAAGAATTACAACAAGAAGGATAAAGGTGAATGAGATTATGGTTATGCAGGTCTCATAAAGGTATGATCATTCTAGAACGGCCTAAGGATCAATGATGGAGGAGGGACAGAAGGAACTCTTCGGTCAAATGTGGCGATTCTCGGGTGTGCAGGAAGGGAGTATGAGAGGTCTGATGTAGTGATGTATGAAGGTAGTTGTATTCACTGGTTACGCGACAAAGATCACATATGTCACCCAAAAATTCGAGGACGAATATTTCTAAGGGTGGAAAGATATAACATCCCAGAATTTTGGATAATAATTTGAGCACCTAAATAAGGGAATACACCCGAGCGTTGGGAAACTTTAAGTGGAGGGGATAAAATTAGTGGAGTGCATGTAGTGTGCAGGTGTCGTGGATTAAGGCTCCCCACCGCCAAGAATTGGCTAAGTGGGAGACCATGTCATAAGCTCATTAATGATAAGTTATCATTTATACCATTTGGTAAACAGAGACCAAAGACTCAACATTTATACCATTTAGTAAATAGAGACCAAAAGAAGCAACCCTCATTTCGTTCATTTAGAAAAATACATTGATTCTTTTCCGTTTAATTAGCTAAGTTATCATTCATGCCATTTAGTAAGCTTTCAAACCATTTTACCTGTGAAACGTAGAAAAAAACAGTAGTTAAAACATCTCATTTTGCTTTGGGAAAATTGAGAGCAAAAGAGGACGTGATTAGCTAATTCTCTGGGAGTTCGTGGGAATTAGAAGTGTAATGTTTTAAACAAAGTGCAGCAATAATATTTTCCTTCCAGTTTAGTGAAACGAATGTATGTTAAGACAAATTATTTCTTTCTTTTGACATGTTCCATGTAACGAAACGTAACCTTGATATTGTTCCATAAATTATTCTAATCTTAGAAATTAAGAATATTCGTGTTATTGATTCATATGTTAAAAACATATCTAAATATGTTTGTAAGTCCTTATTGAGGCATACAGAAAAGATGTTGATATGTACAGTGTTAGCCGAATGTACAAGGATATTGTGTCACCCAGGATGTGCTATTGTTATTTATGCATTTTCATTTGCATTGCATTCATGTTTTACCCAACACCGTATATTGGGGATGGGAAATGGGAAACGCAGACCACCTGATTAGCTGGGATATGATAATGATAAAGCCTGTGTGGCTTAATGAAGGAAGATGCTTGATTAAGGGATATATATATATATATATATATATATGTTGTGGGAGGAAGATGCCCTTGCATGGCCAGTATATATGTATTTACCACATTATGCATGACATTTAGACATATTATGCCCACAAAGGCCGACATGAAATGATGCCCAGAGAGGTTGTTATGGTAAGGAAAATGCCCAATGGGGACGATGTATATGTATACTACATTGTGCATAACATTTAGGCATATGTATTAGGGCCCTCAGAGGCATTTACTGTTGGTCAATTGTTTCTGTTTCAGTTGTTGTTGTATCCCTTTTATACTATTGTTCATGTCTGACATACTCGATCATCGATCGTCTTGACGTCCCTTTGTCGAGGGCCAGTGTTTCATGCCCGCAGGTTCAGTTAAAGAGGGTGACAGTTCACACTAGTAGGTTACTGGTTCAGCTGATATTGGAGCACTCTATTTGTTTTAGAGTTGCAGTCTGGCCGTGGTACATTATTTTTGGATACGAATACGGGTATGGCGGGGTCATGTCCCGTCCTTGTGAAGTCATGTATTCTTTAGAGGCTTGTAGACATGTGTCCTGTGGTTAGTTGTCATGTGTGGCCTTGTCGACCTTTGTATGAGTATATGTAGGTTGAACTTTCTGATCAAAATTTTATATAATCCGTATTGAGTTATGATTTGACGTTAAGTGTGTGGTTAGTGGTACTCGGAGGGTAAAGTCCGGGTGCCCGTCGCGGCCCTCCAGTTTGGGTTGTGACATTTACATCTTAACGAGATCAAGGAAATCTTTTCCCAAAGCGCCATTGACAGAAAGTCATAGCCATAAGGCAAGTGAAGAAATTCGAATCTGAGTATAATGACTAGGTTTGGATATCGTAGGCCAACGTCATGTAATGTAAATTCTCCAGAATCTTCCACTTATAGAATAAGGGAATAAGTTAACAAGTCATCCTTTAAGGGGTAGTAACGCCAAGCCAAGGATTGGAATCAGGAGCAAGGTTTGAGATGACGTATGTACACCAGAATATTTTAGAATTAAGAAGAGTACGACAAGTAAGAAAATGAGTGAATACGTGTCAAAAGAAGTAATAAAGGAAGTTGTTTATAATTACGAGTAGTGAGAAAGTACAGACTCCTTTCAGACCATGAATGAGAGTTAACTACGATGATACGCGCACTTCAAATTTGATGACATTGTCCATAAAGTGTTCATAATTGAGATACTACAAGTATAAGAGTTTTCAGCACACAATTAGTAAACAAAGTTAAGTTGGCAATAGAATCATTCACCCACAAGAAGACTTGACTAATGTGCGAACTAAGGACAGAATTTGACATGAGGGAAACACATCAATTAGCTAAGTGGGAGTGCAATTGGAGGATTCAAATAGTGATAGCCCTATGACTTAGAATAAAGCAGGGACATCCCTCATACTGGAAGAAAATGAACGTCATGATGAAGGTCTCATTTTTAGAGAAGACCGGGAAAGATATTTAACAATAGAGAACCGCAACCTTCGAGCATAATGGGAGAGGGACCCCAGGTGGAAGGTCCATTTGTGCATTTCTAATTTAGCAGGATTATGAGATAAGATTATGACAGAGGTCCATTGATCATGATATTCCATTCACCCTGGATCTACTAAGATGTATCATGATCTCAAATGTATGTATTGGTGGAATGACATGAAGAGGAACATTGCGGAGTTTGTAGCTCAGTGCTCTAATTGTCAGTAAGTAAAAGTAAAACACCAAAGGCCTAACGGTGTGACTCAGAACGTTGAGGTCCCGATGTGAAAATGGGAAATGATTAATATGGATTTCCTTACCGGTTTACCTCGATCTTATCATAAGTTTGATTCTATTTGAGTAATTGTTGATAGACTGACCAAATCAGCTCATTTCCTGGCGGTCAAAATTACCTACACAGCCAAGGACTACGCAAAGTTATTCGCCTTCATGGTATGCCTAGTTCTATTATATCTGACCGATGTGCGCAGTTCACAGCTAATTTCTAGAGATCATTTCAAAAAATGGGGGGGGAGAGGGGGGGGTTAGGCACCCAAGTTAATCTTAGCACAGCTTTCCACCATCAGACAGACGGGCAGGCCGAGCGTACAATTCAAACGCTTGAAGACATACTACGAGCTCGCATAGTGGACTTCAAGCGAAGTTGGAATGATCATCTATCCCTTATTGAATTTGCATACAATAACAATTATCATGCTAGCATTAAAATGGCTTTATACGAGGCTTTGTATGGACAAAAATGTTGATATCATATCGGATGGTTCGAAGTAGTCGAATCCAAATTATTTGGGCCTGACATAGTGCACCAAGCCATAAAAAAAGGTGAAGCTTATCCAAGAACGGTTGTTAAACGCTCAGAGTCTTCAGAAGTCATATTCAAATGTGCGACTGTGGGACTTAGAGTTCCAAGTGGATGATTGGGTCTTTTTGAAGATTTTTCCTATGAAGGGTGTAATGAGGTTTGGTAAAAAGGAGAAAGCTCAGCCCAAGGTATATTGGGCCATGTCGTATAATTCAAAGAATCGGCCAAACGACTTACGAATTGGACTTGCCTTCAGAGTTAGGGTTTGTTCCTCCGAGTTTTCATGTTTCTATGCTAAGAACGTGTGTTGGAAATCCTTCCCAAATTGTACCGATTGACGAGGTGAAGGTTACAGAGGATCTATTATATGAACATGTCCTTATTGCTATTTTAGATCGATAAGTCCGCAAGTTGAGGACAAGAGAAGTAGCCTCCGTGAAAGTTTTATGGCGGAATAAGAATGTAGAAAAAAATGACACGGGAGGCGGAAGAGGAGATGAAACACAAATATCCCTACCTATTACAAACCAATGTCGAGGTTCCGAGAGAAGCATAAGGTGAGTTCTATTTCAGATTATTGTCATTAATGATTACTGACCATGTGAAGTATGGTATAATGATGTATGTAATATTATATGGCACGTGGAGCGATGTATGTGTTTTCTGACTACATGACGGGAATTAGATATGTCACCCCAACATTCGAGGATGAATGTTTCTAAGAGGGGGAATAATGTAACATCCCGTACTTTGGGGTCATGGTTTGAATCGCTAGACGTATGTAAATAGACTTGAGCGTTGGAGGATTTATGTCATATTCACGTATACAAATAAAGAGCTTAGTATATAAAATGATGCAGTCCCAAAATGATTTAGGACTTAAAAGTGTGATGATGGTGGTTGAGAATAATATTTGGTGTATATACAAAGAGGCTATGGACTAATGTTATACCCCATGAGTATGATATTGAGTATAGGACATGATTATTATTTAAGTGAATTGGGATTGAGAATTAATAAGGGTTATGGATTATTATTATGTGGACATGGTCCACACGTTTTATGTAAAGAAAAATGGCAATGCATGCAATTACCTACACATAAGGGGGGTAATGTGGCATGATTTAGTGAGGTGTCTTCAGTTAGGCAAGGATAAGGTTGGGTGGATAAATTAAGTAGACATAATTCACTTCATAAGAAGATCACATTTACCGTCAATCACAAAAATCCACCGCCTACACTTGGCTAGTGGGCCATACTCATTAAATTGGTTCACATCCTTTTTTAGAGAAGATAGATAATTAGATACATTCACATACCCATTCTATCTACTGCACACACACACTCTCGCTCTTTAAGGTTGATCAACAAAGAGCCATCAAATTCAAAGATACAATTTGATTCACATGATATCTTTTCAACGTAAAAGTAGGAGCAATTGGGAGTGGTATTTTGGGCTAGTGTCATTGTGGTTGGAATATTGGTAATTGAGGTATGTTAAGACAAATCCTTCTTTCTTTTGGCATGTTCTAAGTACGAAACGTGAACGTAATATTGTTCCATAAATGATTCTACTCCTAGTAGTTAAGAATGTTCATGTTATTGAATCCTATTTTCAAAGCATGTCTAAATATGTTCCTAAATCCTTATTGAGGTATATGAAAAAGATGTTAGTATTCATAATGTTAATCGGAGGTAAAACGATATCACTCCGACAAACTTATAGTGTCTTATTGTCATATCATTCATGCATTACATTCATGTACATACCTTAACCTCAAAAGGAGTAATATACTCTACTATATGTATGCATTATATATGTATGGGGTATGGGGGAAAGAGAAAGTGTTATATACGCACACCACCTGCAGCTGGTACAGATATACACGAAAAATGATTATGCCCATAGAGGCCAATATGATATGATGGGATACCCACAGAGGCTTGATGGCATTATACACGCATATGTGTATGACCGCATTGTGCATGGAATTTAGGCATATTATGGCCCTCAGAGGCATTTTACACATATATGATACTTATGCATATTATGACCCTCAGAGGCATTCTGCACAAACACGGTACTTAGGCATATTATGGCCCTTAGAGGCTTTCTCTACTGGTTGGTTGTTTCTTATCTCATGTTACTTTCAGGTCTCTATTATGCTATTTTTCTTACCTGACATACTCGGTACATCAGTCGTACTGACGTCCCTTTTGTCGGAGGACGCTGCGTTTCATGCCCGTAGGCTCAGGTAGATAGGGTGACGGTCCGCACTAGTAGGTTGATGGTTCAGCTGATATTGAAGCACTCTATTTATTCCAGAGTTGCAGTCTAGTCTTGGTACGGTATTTTTTGCGTATGCATATGGGTATGGCGGGGCCCTGTCCCGACCTTATGATGTTACATATTCTTTAGAGGCTTTTAGATAGATGTCATGTGTAAAGTAGTCGTGTATGGCCTTGTCAGCCTTGATGTATATGTATATAGGTTGAATCCTTCTGGTTACATGATTTTACATAGATCCTTTCCAGTTTACAATTTTCATATGTCAGCAGGGTATCTCATGGCGGCCTCGTGGGTCATGCAGAATTACGGATATATGCTAAATATGTGATTAGGGTTACTCGACAAGTAAGGTCTGGGTGTTCGTCATGACCCTCCGGTTTAGGTCGTGACAATTATACCTGTTCATGTTTAGTTGTGGAGCCTAATTCACAGCCGACACTATGAAGACCCTACGCAGAGTGTGGAACGATGAAAATTTTATAATGTAATGTTATTTAGAGGAGGATATTTTGAGAATTTTAGGCTTGTATTATGTTCGCCCTAGTTTTCACTATATATAAACTAGGGTGCCATTTTTCTTTCAGAAGTATGGTCGAAAAAGAGAGAAAGAGAAAATTGTAAACTCAAAACTCCATTATAGTAAAATCTGCAGCGGCAAAATGGACGTAACTCTCGTATTGAGGGTGAACCACTATAAATCTGTGTGTGTTATTTGTTCTTCGCTTATTTACTGTTTTTCTTATTAGGTAGGATTTGAGACGTAAATCCTAAAAGTTCAAGCCCTCCTCCAATTGAGAACATCAATGCATAAACGAGCCGAGCAAACGACCATAACCGGTTTTGTCTTTCGAGTCATAATAGTTGTGCTTTTGAAAGTAATACGCTAAATAATTCAAATACACGAATTCCTCCTCAGTTTTGCCAGGGATTCCATTGATTAGATTTAGAGAAACATAATGGATGATGTAACTGCCGTTCCTTTATGTTCTTTGTTTGGCCAATTACATATACGACCCCTAAACTTGTCTAACATTCTTCATTTAGACACCTAAACTATGGGAGAAAGTTAAAAGTTATCAAAGGCAAAGTGAAGCACCTATCAACTAAAGAGAATATTCTATATTAGAATATGAAAAATATCATTTAAATATTAAATATTTTTATACCCTCAAAATATAAAAATCTATTTTTAAAAAATAATTACTTATTGGATAAAATTGTAATATTAAAATCATCCTAATACAAATTTGCATGGAATTCTTATACCATGAAGTGTCCAAAATCCTAATACTATTATACTACCGGCTGGGTTACTTGTTCTTGGGTTTTAAATAATGAAACTTTTCCTAGGCGTATGGTTCACACAATCACCTTATTACTCTATTAGTGAATTTTGTCGCGCTTCGCGCTGTCATAAGAGACAATAATAAATTGATGAGTACAATTTATTTTGGAAATGTAATTGGGATATAAGATAGTTTCTTATGTATACCTACAAAAAAATTATAAGTTAGTTACATCACCATTAAATATTCTCAGCGATGACATTCATATGTGTTTTCTATACTTCAAGCAGAATACTTTGTGGTTACAAACTGATTATGAGGGCATGCAAATATCCCAACTTTTATATTAACTGTATTATATGTATATGTGAGATGATATGTATGTCTTGTTGGATATGTAAATCAGTACGAAAAGTAAATAAATATTACCAGTGTTCGAAAGGATAAACGAATTGTCAATATTTAGAACTGCTGCAAAGTTGTTGAGTCTTGAATCTTGATAACCTGAAATCAAGAAACACTAAATCTGGATTGTTACAACTGTGTACTGAGTCGAGTGATGACACTCTGTCTTTAAGATAAAATTTCCCCGTATATATGATTTTACGTTAACGGACAATAGTCTCCCAAGATAAAACAACACTTTAATCAACACTACAAAGCAAATAGGTTGATTCTGACGAAGAAAACAAACACGAAACGACTTGCTAAAGAAATGAAAAAGGAAGGAAGAGTTTTCTGTTTTCGTCCCAACGTTTCTGCTCACGTTTGGACAGTGTTTTACTCTTCTGTTTGTCTTTGTGTATATATTTCTGTCTCATTTTTCTGTGTCATATTCTGTATTTTTCTATGTCACACAATTGAGCCAAAAGGCATCAATATATAGCATAAGGGGAGACTTCTCAACTGCTATGACATGGTTGTTAATGGCCCATTGAAGGAGGGAGTAAACAACCAAGTAATGGTTGTTTATGGCCATTGAAGGAGGGAGTAATTCAGCCAAGTAATGGCTGTTAATAGAGGGAGTTAATCAGCCAAGTAATGGCTGGTTAATGCATAATAACGCCCCTAAAAATCAACTCCAACGGTAGGCAGAAACTTTCTGCCTTCCGTTGTTCCCAAATTCAACATTCCAAAAACTCCAGGGACCAAACTGTAAATATTAAACAATTTGAGGTCCAAAGAGATAATATCAGAAGAAGCCCAAGAACCAAGATCCAAGACCCACGACCCGTGACCCGAGCCCGAGCCCGAGCCCGAGCCTGGACCGGACGGGATGGGCGGCCGGTGGCAGCGCGCGTGTGGGCTTAGCCTTGAACCCAAACACATCTAGGTCCTCCATCCTTTAAACATATGGGTTACCCCATGGGGTCCCAAACTCTTAGCCAATTTTGAGACTTATAAAGAGAACAATTCTTCATTTTTCCACCGATGTGGTAGATTTGTCCCACACCATATTTTCATGCCTCAAACACCTTACTTCGTGGACCAATATCTCTTTCATTTCTCAATGAAATTTGACAATTCTTGGCCCTATGGTCATCTACTCACTTAGTAGATTATACACGTGTGAAGAGACAAAGCCTCCAACATGCGGAACCCTAGTGTTTAATTCATTAAATATGGGTGGTCGCACCTCCCCATCAAAGGCAAATTTCCAACAATCCCCTCTTGAAAGAGATTTTGGCGCACACATAAGGTGCCTACTTTCAGCAATCTTTTAGCGAAAAGATATTGCATCAGGAGGGGTAGCTTCTGCTTTGAACCTTCTCTAGTTGAATACCACCGGACTTACTTACTGCGCGGTGAACGTGATGTTTTGAACCTCAGTGTTTAGTGTAAGCCAAGACAATAATACCAACACAATAACTCTCCTTATTCGTTTTCATTCTTATGGTTTTGTCCGTTGTGGCCGTGGACACACTTGGATTCTTAAGTGCGTTCATTTGAGGCGGCCTGTCCTCACACTTAAATAGGTGATCTCCTACAAGGTATCCTGCTATACCCCACTCACAAGTGTTAGGAATCATTAAAAGTTTTTCCAACCTTAACCTCAACCGTTTGAGGATCGTTACAGGTTTGGAAGCTTAACCTTTACCCACCATGCAGGTAGCACTTTAATGTCTATCGCGGGAACAACTTTGGATTTATGTTTCCCTACAGAAATCATCATCCAAAGTGCTCTTGCTTCCACCGGAGCGCTCAACAGAACCTTTTGCAGTTTAGTTTTTCCATTGAACCAAATTCTTGGGATCTCAATCAGTATGATTGGGTTTCCACCGCAAAGGTTAGTATTGTTTGGGTTTTAAGCCCATTCCCCTAGACAGGCTGAACACTTGATCTCTGGGTAGTCCCTTAGTTAAAAGGGTCTGCTATATCCTTTGATTAGTAATCAAGGAAGTGACACCCATGATGATCAACTGCCATACGGTCTTATGTCTCCGATAGATCCTGACGGATATGTCCAGACGCCATCATCTATATCCTTTCTAAAGCCGACCGGCTAGCCACAATGTATAACTGTTGAAGGCACGGGTTTCTCCCAATAAGGGACGCCCTCTAAGGAGTCGTGAAGTTACTCAACTTCTTTCATGCTTTGTATAAAGCGATAAACTCCGAATCCATCATGAATCGGTCGATGCAAGTTTGCTTAGAGGTTTTTCCAAGACCCACCATACACATTTACTTGTGGCTTTGGTGTTCTTCACATCTGATGTCCAGTTTGCATCGCTGTGTTCTCCCAGAACCACTGGACATCCAAAATACCATAATCCGTAGATAAGCGAATATTTTAGATATCGTCATATCTGACTTAACGCCTTCTACCGATCATTTTTAGAATCATCAGTGAACCTTAGTTCAACTGATCTGCTTTGTAGGCCGATACTAGGTCGGTTGTAGTGTGTAACATACATTGAACTACATGTGATCTGCGCATATCGTTCCTTGTATATGGGTGCACCATGATTTCAATCAGTTATATGATTCATATCCATTGGTGGCTTCAATGAGACTGTCAACTATTGTTGACACCCAATTTTGTCCCGTCTTTTCCAATTTATTTTGCAATTTTAAATGTTTTTTTTAACACCTCAAAACAATTTTGAATCTATATGAATACATGCGTGTATATATATATATATATATATATATATTATTCTCTTATTATTATTATTATTCGCATTTTCACTATCATTTGCATTTTTATCATAATCATAAGTTTTATCTGAAAATTCTATGTTATTTTATTCTCGCAAAATTGCATCGCATTTTTCATTTTTTTATTAAGCATTAAATATTTCGCAAATATTATATTTTTTATTATTATCGCATCGTTATGTTATTTTTAAATAATTCACATCTATTACAAAACAAAATATATTTTTTAATGTTAAACCCCTTTCATATGTTTTTAAAAAAAAACCCAAAACAATTTCTAACCCATTCCATTTTCCAACCCAATACAAATTCCCCCACCCAAATCCCAAAACCCAACACCCCTTTTTCCAAGCCCAATCGACCACCCCATCTTCCAAGCCAACCCCCACAACCTTTTATCCCATTTAAACCAAAACCCACAAAACAAAATCCCAAAACCCAACACCCCTAAACCAAAGCCCAAATCGCCCACCCGAAAACCCCAACCGGCGGCCCACCCGAAAAACCCTAAACCGCCCAAACCCACACCCCTTTTATTCAACTCCCAAACCCACCAAAAATCCCAAAAAAAAAAAAAAAAAAAAAAACCCTAACACCCCTAGCCCCTTTTCTCTCTCAAACAGACCCTACACCCCTACCCCCACGTCGCCGCCCCTACGCCTGACACCACCAGTCGCCACACCGCCGCCTGACACCACCAATCTACCCCATCACCTTTCTGCAACACATGCCCCAAGAACACACCCAAAAAATCAGATTTTTTGTTTCCCCTTTATTTTAAAATTTGAATTCGTTTTAAGGGGGTATGAGGGGGTTGAATGTTGGAGTGAGTATCTATAAACCCCCCCCCCCCTTTCTCACTAATTTGGGGGAGGGATTCTTAGAATTTTCGGGTCATTTTTAGGTCCGAAATTTAAGAAACCCGAAATCTCCTTAAAGGTTTGACATTATATTTTGTTTGTGTTGTTCTTCACTAAAAAAAGGAGCAATCCAAAATCTTTGTTTGTTCTTGCATGTGTTCTTCAACTTAAAGATTCCAAAATATAGGTCAAATTTTTTATTTTTTTTGTGTTGAAGAATCTGGATTTTTAGCTATTTTTTCACTGTTTTTCGGTCCAATTCGGGTCGGGTCACTGTCGGGTCGGGTCAAACATCCAAAAATCAGAAAACAGAGTCCTATTTCCAGAAAAATCAGAATTCAAAAAAAATCTACAACAAAAATCAGAATTCTAACATTTTCGGGCGGATTCGACGATTCAAAACAACGCCTCGGTTCGCTACCCGGAAAAGGTTAGATTTGTTCCAATTCTTCTATATTTCTTTAAGTTTATTTGATTGAAAGTTTATGTTTGATTTGGTATGATATTTTGCTAAGTAATGTAGTCTTGATTAATTAATATGATAATGCGACGTTTTGCTTATAATCGTATATATATGTCGTTGGGATATTTCTGATTTGGAGTAGATATGTGATAGATGATATTGCCTCGATGTTTTGGTTAACTAATTATTATCATTAACTTTAGTAAGGTATCTTGGGTTCATTATTAAATGCAATACGGATAATGTAAGATTAATACGTGTTTGGAAGGGCTATGGCTTGATTAAATACTCTTAGGACACCTAGCAGATTGTTGATATTCAAATTATTGTACGTTGTGTAAGTTGTTAGTTTGGTGGCTGCCTAATTAATAAAAAACGAGCATACTTTAATTGATTAAAATGACGATATACACATGTTATATTCTAGATTAATATGTGCAATTTTAAAGGGAGTATATTATCCATGTTTTAATATAATAGTATGTGTGTTTGGTTTAAGTTTTATGAATGTCGTGTTTCTTTAAGATTAAGAGGAGTTCAATGGAATTTATCATGTATGTTTACATAATTTATACATTGGTCTTCCTTGCCTCTTTTATTCTTGTTTAAATTTAGAGCCGGTTGTGTTAGCGTATATTCTTTCTTCGGCTACTTTAATGTGCCAAAATCTAAAAAAAAATAATGTCTTAAGGATATGTAAAATATATGACCATGAGTATTCATTCCTATGTATATTTAATGTTGTATATCTCGTGTATATATATATTAGGAATATTCATGAGTTTATATTTTCGTTCCGTCTACTAATCCTTTTCTTTTATTTACATGAAATGCATCGGGAGCTACGAAGAGTCTCGTTATGAGACTCATCATGACTTCGTCCAAAATGAAGAACCACATCTATGTTCATTGCATTCCCCGCTCTCGGAACTTCAAAACAAATAGGGTGCCGATGATATCGTCATCCGTCCTAGCCGCTGCTTATGTTTATTGTTTAATTTGTCTTTTCTTATTATTTGGGTTGTAATAATTATTTAATTATGTACTGTCATTAGAATGCTTAGAATAATTAGGCCGCGAATAGATGAATGAATAGGATAGTCCAACTGCCATTAGTTTATTTCTTAGGCTCGTTGGAATTGGAAACCATCGCTAGCTTTATTTGTTTAGGGCCGTCTTGTGTGTTCCAAACTTAGCCTCTAGTTACGTTGGTCTATTTTTGGTTTGTTATGCATGCTTTAATATCTTTCAAAAAATAATTTGGCTATCTATTACTCACTTTCTTTAATCCTAAAAAATAAGGTTTGCATTCTATCCGATTTGCAACCTTGAAAGGTTCATAAAAATTGCTTCTTTTATTATTCAATTGTCAAATATGTATTTTTCTAAATAAATATAACTTCTGGGCAAGGATGAGGCTTAAACATTTATTTCATCCGAGATCAACATGTTTAGTAGGCGAGGTGACTAAAATAACCAACAAGTTATGTATTTGCAGCCACGACGTGATTATAGTGATCTTTTCTTTTATCCGAGAGACCAACACGTTTAGTAGGCGAGACAATCAAAATAACCACATTAGTCATATGTTTGCAGCCACGACGTGATTGGAATGGTCTTTTCAAAAATTAAGTCTGAGCCTTCCGTGATCAAAACATTTACTGTTTTGGACACGGATCTGAAGTTATTTGTATTTAATTGTTTCTAACAGTTTATTCTTGATAGCTTGCAGGGAATAAAGTAAATAAAGGCAGATATTCTCCGGAGTTTATTTATTTTATTTATTTTCTTTAATTCAGCTTTTATCTCGCTCTGTATTGTAATATTATTTACCGCACCTATGAAATTTTTGAAATGTTTAGAATAGGTAGAGTTAGAATTAATTCATAGGATAGTCTAAAGTTGGAAACCCGTCGCTAGCTTATTTACTTGTAGGCTCGGTTAATTCAAACTTAGAAACCCTCCGCTAGTTTATTTATTTTTAGGCTCGTCATACATATTTAAAATTTTCAAAACAAATTTTGATCATCTTTTATTTATTTTATTAATTGCACAACTAAAAAATGATTTTAAAAAATTACTCCTTTGGCATTACAAATGAATTTTTTTTCTCCTTATTATTGTCACAAATGCATACATGTACAAAAATGCATCTCTTTCATTAATTATTTGCAAACATCTTTTAACTTCATACTTCAAACATGCATTTTTCTAGCAATAATTAACCTGAGTTTGACCGGATAACCGCAAGTTAGCGGATCTTAAAGGATGCCTAACCCCTTCTCTTTAGGATAATAAAGAACCCTTACCTAGAATCTCATTAGTTTCGCAGACCTTAAAATTGGAGTTATATTGCAGCATTTAGTTTAATATTTAGGTGTCCTAATTCACTGTAAAAAATATTTAGGTGGCAACTCCTCAATCCTTAATTAAATTACCCAGGAATCACCGGATACGTTGTGCTCCGCTTTTTGACCCGAGCGGGTCGAAAATGGGGCGCGACAGCATGCCGACTCCACTGGGGATTTTCAGGTTCTTAACCATAGCAAATTCAGGTTATTTATAATTGTGCTTTACTTTCACTCTTTGTTTGATGTAATGCTTTGATTTGTTTCTTTTGTGAAATTTTTTTTGCATGCATAAACTGCTTTAATTGCTATATTGTTTTACTGATTTCCTTAAATTGGCATTTCTCTCATATTTCTTCCACTCTGGAAAATTGACACTATCACACATTACACGCGAGGTGTGTTTTTGCGCACCCGCAAATTTCTTTCAAATTATCAAATTTTAGGAGAGTTGGCATATGCGCGGAGTGTCCGGACCATCCGGTGGCCGCGTAGCCTTCTCACTCGAGTAGTCCGCTCGGGAACCTTGAGTCTAGTCAGCCAAATCTTAGAAAATTTAAGATAGAGCTATACCACCCTTTATTTTAAGTCATGCATGCATACACCTTAGGTGGGTCGATCCTTGGTATCGACTCCACAATTAAGAAATCCGCCAAAGATGTCTACGGGTCTCACAACCCAACGACCAATCAGCATATTATGTGTAGCGTGATAAGGATAGACTAATCCAAGACTAATCATGACATGCTGAAATTGGAAAATGTACATTCATTTTGTCTCATTTCCGACAAAACATTGCAATTTAGCAGCTTGGATCAAACCTGTCGTAATCCGGCATATCTGGCGTTTAGGCCTACCTCCGGCATAAGGGAGGCCCCATGCATATTAGGATGCGCATTTAATTGCCATACAATCATTTTGTTGTTTTCTCCTGCTTTTCACTCTGTGCATATTATTTGAAGCAGTAATTACTCGCCCTATACTAACTTGGTTTTCTTCATTTTTTTAGAAGGTTTATTTTTCCTAGATTATTTTTTCCCAAAGGTTGATTTGCGTTGACTAAAACTGGTGGAACATCCCTACTTCACAAGGTCAAAGGCACGATCATTCAGCGAAATGACTGATTCAGGTGCATCCGAACAGACTGGTCTGAGACTTATCACTCTCCCGGGAGATGAATCAGGAGTTTCAGAAAGGGAAAATACTACCGTCCAGGAAAAATACATCGCCCAACTGTTGCAACAGATGGCAGTCATGCAGACTGAGATTGAGCGGCTCCAAAATCTCACAAACTTGTCCATCAGCGTCAATACTCCACTCCCTGAACAAGGGACGAATACAACTGCACCGCAAATATTTTCATCTCATGAACAACCATTTTTCGAAAACCTCCCCGAAAATTCGCCACTAAACAAGACCAATCCACAACACACTAACCCACAAGCAAGTCCACAACAAAGCCCGCCACAAAATGATCCGGCATCCTTCACAACTCCACATACCCAAATTACCCCACTCATCCAAAACACCTCTTCCACGCAAAATCACCCGACAAACCAACACTTATTGATGGCACACGTCGCTGATCACAACGAGTAGTATGTGCCACCAGTATATGCAATGGAAGCTCAACCTTTTACTACCACAGTACCAAACATGGCTCTTCAGGAAATCGGCCAGTGTGAAGAAATGGACAGGCAGGTAAGGATCAGAACCGATGAAAGTGTGGCGAGAGAGATTCATAGCCTAAAAGAAGCATTCCAGAATATCCAAACCAGCAAGGGGCATGAAGGACTCGAGTACAAAGATCTGTGCATGCATCCCGACATTGAATTGCCTGTCGGATATAAAATGCCAAAATTGACTTGTTTGATGGAAAAGGAAATCCTTACTCTCATTTGAGATCGTACTGCGACAAACTGGTTGGGGTAGGTAAAAACCAGGCCATCATAATGAAGTTATTCATAAGGAGTTTGACAGGAGAGGCACTCGACTGGTACACAAGCCAGTACCCACGAAAATGGCATGATTGGGGCACAATGGCACATGATTTCGTGGATAGGTTCGGATTTAACACCGACACAGTCTTGGACAGATTTTATTTGATGAAGTTGGAAAAGAAGTCCACAGAGACCTTCAGAGAATATGCCATGAAGTGGAGGGCAGAAGCAGCAAAAGTTCAACCCCCGATAGCGGAAAGTGAGATGACTACTCTCTTTGTACAATCTTTGAAAGATGCAACATACTATGAGAGAATGATAAGCGTCATAGGACGAAGTTTCTCTGAAGTTATAAGGATGGGAGATTTCATAGAAGAGGGAATCAGAACTGGAAGAATTACAAACTTTGTAGCATTGCAAGCAACGAGTGAGACAATCCAGTCGGACTCATTTGAGGGAGCAGCAAAGAGGAAGAGAGATGGAGTGTCCCCCGTCATGACAGTTCAGAAACATAGGCCAAATCAAATGTCAACCTACCAAATGACATCACCCCAGCCTCCCTACTACAATCAAAACAATCAAAGTCCCCAGCCTTCCTATTATTGCCCATACGCCCAAAGCCCTCAACCTTACTATCAATACCCACCTGGTCCCTACCCTGTCTACCATACCCAGCCAATATATAGCCTGCCTCGAGCGCCAGCCTATCCGAATCCCCCACAATATCAGCCTGCATACTTACCTCATCCACGAGTCCATCCACCAAATGCACCCAGACCCCGCGCAAAATACGAAAGAAAGCCAGCCAAAACCTATACACCTTTAGCCGAACCTCGAGCCCAGTTATATGAAAGACTGAAAACCGCATAAATACTCCAGCCCATCCCAGGAAATGTCCCCAATCCTGTTCCCAAGTGGCATGATGAGGCTAAGCATTGTGCATACCACTCGGGAATCCCTGGACACGACACTGAAAATTGCTATTCCCTCAGAGACAAAACTGAGGCATTAATCAAAGAATGAGTTATCCAACTGAAAGGACCTGCCTCTAATGAAAACAATAACTCTTTGCCAGATCATGACGATGCCAATGTGAACATAATTACTGTTGATGAAGAACACAACTCGGAAGGAACCATTGTGCCAGTCCAGAGAGAGGAAAATGTTGAATCATCGGCCTTTGTCACCCCTATGATTACAGTCCAGTTAAGGGCATCGTTCGGAGTAGAAGTGCTTCCTCCAAAGCCGCGGATCATGGCACCATCTTTTCCTGAAAAAGTATTATCAACCAATCTCCGAATGAAGAGAGATGCTCTTTTGCCAAAGCCTGTTCCACCTTTGAGTCAGTCATTCGTCAAAGCGTGCGCCACTCAGGAATTAAAGGAGGACAATGCAGCCAACCTCGTGAAAGGATTCAAAAGATTTTTCGTTGCTGAAGAAGAAGCAAAATGCAATATGATTTTCAGTGATCACGCTAGAGACTCAACCATTTGGGATGCAGAGCAAGAAAATGATTTGGGAAAATTGGACCTGTGCACCGGCCTTGTTTCTCCCGAAAACTAGTTAACTGCATTAATATTTAATGAAACAATGCGATTCAGATTGAGGCCTGAATCACATATATGCATTTAATATGTTTTACATCCACCTTTTGAAAGCTCAAAATGACAAATCTGTATTGCTTTTGCTATTTTTAAATATGTTTTATTCAATAATTTTCTTTTCTTTTTCATCATGCAAACTAATTTGTCGGCAATATGTGACATATAATGAAACAAGCAAACAAGGTCCCAAACAACAAGCAAGTCTTCGAAGAATATAAGGAAGACTCACAACCGGAAGAATTGGGGCATTTTTGAAGTAAGTCAAAGCCAGATTTGGATGAAACATTAAGATGGTTGATAGTTACAAGCATTGGCATGGACGTTTGCCATTTGTACTCTTGGCCTACCACACTACGATCAGGACTTATACTGGGGCAATGCTATATCTTTCGCAGCCAAGTGGATACAGAATCATATACAGAGAGGCTGATGAACACAGCTGTCCGGGGCAACTTTATCATAACAGAATAACCAAAGTTTTCAAACAAAAAGGTAAAGCCAATGATTTTCAAACTAGGACAGTTGGTGTCAAAATGCATATTCCCACACCAAGATGAATCTAAAGGAAATTCGCACCTAACTGAGAAGAGCCTTACATGGTTCACCAAGTGTTACCTGGAGGAGCGCTAATTCTAGCTGAAATGGACGGCAAAGTATGGTCAAAAGCTATCAACGCAGATGCGGTGAAAAGATACTACATTTAGGATTTTTCTATGTAATGCACTTCTTATGATTGTAAAAGTTGCGCTCCCTGGCGGGATACGCAAAGAACCCATGTCGGGTCCCGTTTCTTTAGATCACAAATTTCCCCAAGTTCCTTTTTACTTGTATATGAACTACGTTATGACCTGATTTCCTCGGCGGGATACGTAGGCGGCCACATCGGATTCGGTCCCATTTTAGAAAAAACCCTTACAATCTCCTTTATTTGTAATGAACTACATTATGACCTGATTCCCTCATGGGGATACGTAGGCGGCCTAAATCGGCTTCGGTCTCACCATTAGGAAATCTTTTTTTTACTTTATCTCACATATGACAAAATGCACCCATCTGATCACCCTGATAGGACAGGCAAGCAACCCACACAAGACTCTGCCTGGTCCAGTTGAAAGTTCAGCATCCTCACATATCAAAAACTGAGGCATTTTTTTTAAGAGATCACCGTAAGAAGATGCCGATAAACATGGAAAAGCATCGACAAACTAAGTCTTCAGCCAGAAGAAGGACTTTGGATAAGACGTTTGTTTTGTTTCACCGCATGTCACTGCTCGACAGACATTTATATATATGCATACTTTCTTATTAGCAAATTATTTTCAACAAATATTTTCATTAGAATTCGACAAAAACTTTTACTGATATGCATACTTTCATATAAACAAATTATTTTCAACAAATGTTTTCATTAACGGTTAGCCAAGATTGGGAACCAGATAGGGGTTACAGGTCCGAATCAGCGGGACATGCAACTATCAAGAGCAGAAGCTACGAAGTCAACGCGAATCAACCGTCCCTCACCCGAACTCACAAATATTTCTTTGAGTACAGGTTCTTCAGGTTGAAAGAAGCATGGAAGCCACATCACTTATGATCAACTTCACAAAGAATTTCTGCATGACAGCTCACCACAAGGATCACGCTCCTATTTTGCATCCATACAAAGACATCGTCTTGACCTACAGAGGCCCAGCATTATGTCTGCACAAGAATTTTATTTCGAATCACAGGGAGCTTAAACATAGCAAACCGATGTGGAACCATCTATTTCAGCAAACTGACAACAAGAACGTCACTTACATCAAACGACGACAAGGACGTCGCATCATATTTTTATCTGGGCGACATTTCAATTCACATTCCACAGGAGTTTGACTCGGCAGAAGATTCAGCACAACGTGGAACTATCTTTTGCAGCATCTCAACGACGTCAACAACATTACAATGACGTCTTCAACGCAACAGCTATCTTTTACGGCAACACAACAACTATCTTTTACAGCATCTCAACGACGTCAACAGCATTACAGTGACGTCTTCAGCGCATCAGCTATCTTTTATGACAACGCATCAACTATCTTTTACCACATCTCAACGACGTCAACATCATTACAACGACGTCTTCAGCGCAACAACTATCTTTTACAGCATTACAACAACGTCATCGACGTTACTGCAACACAACTATCTCTTACAGCAAACATCATTACAACAATGTCATCGACGTTACTGCAACAGCAAACATCATTACAACAACGTCATTGACGTTACTGCAGCACATCAACTATCTTTTACAATATGACAACGACGTCTTCAGCGCAACAGCTATCTCTTACAGCAAACATCATTACAACAACGTCATCGACGTTACTGCAGCACATCAACTACCTTTTACAGCATTACAACGACATCAACAGCATTACAACGATGTCAGCAACAAATAACATTACAACAACGTCATCAACGTTATGACAGCACAACAGCTACATCTTACAGCAGATCACATTACAGCAATGTCATCAACATTACGTCTATACAACACGACTATATGACGACGTCTTTGACACAACATGTCCATACAACGACGTCATCAACAACATTACTATCTTGCAACAACAATATCACAATGATGTCTTCAAGGCAACACGTCCATACAACGACGTCATAAACATCATTACAACGACGTCAACAACAATACAACGACTTCTTCAGCAGAACAATTATCTTTTACAGCATTACAACGACGTCTTCAACACAATAATTATCTTTTATAGCAAAACAGCATTACAACGACGTCTTCAGCACAACAGTTACTTTTTCTACATCATTACAACAACGTCCTCGACGTTACGGCAGCACAACTATCTTTTACATCATTGCAGCGACATCAACAACATTACAACAACGTCTTCAACATAACACCCGCCTCATAATACAGGTATTTTAATTTCAGTCAGGCGCCCACCTTATAATGCGGGTATTTTAATTTCGCCCACCTCCTAATGCGGGTATTTCCAAGTTATTTTCTCTATAATTTTTCTCAGTAGTTATACACTAATTATATCTTAAGCTTTAGTTTGCAGGAGTTTTAAGTTGCAGGAACTTCATCACAGCGTGGAACTATCTCTTACGGTGAACCGAGGCAAATTGGTCAACGACCTACTTCGAACGTCGATCCGCTCTTTCCCAATAGTTTCTCGCATCTGCGACCAGTGTCATCCTAAGTCGACACTGATGCATTGTTTCTTGAATGTGCACCATCTTTTTGCAACTTCTCTCCCCCCTCGGGATTCTATTTCTTACCATGCTGTCCCGATGATCAAGACAAAATTGGCTACTCAGTCAACTTCTTTGGCCGAAAACTCTTTCATCGCCTCCGGCCAAAGAGGGGCATCTGTTGACACCCAATTTTGTCCCGTCTTTTCCAATTTATTTTGCAATTTTAAATGTTTTTTTAACACCTCAAAACAATTTTTAATCTATATGCATACATGCGTGTATATATATATATATATATATATATATATATATATATATATATATATATATATATATATTATTCTCTTATTATTATTATTATTCACATTTTCACTATCATTTGCATTTTTATCATAATCATAAGTTTTATCTGAAAATTCTATGTTATTTTATTCTCGCAAAATTGCATCGCATTTTTCATTTTTTTATTAAGCATTAAATATTTCGCAAATATTATATTTTTTATTATTATCACATCGTTATGTTATTTTTAAATAATTCACATCTTTTACAAAACAAAATATATTTTTTAATGTTAAACCCCTTTCATATTTTTTTTAAAAACCCAAAACAATTTCTAACCCATTCCATTTTCCCAACCCAATACAAATTCCCCGAACCAAATCCCAAAACCCAACACCCCTTTTTCCAAGCCCAATCGGCCACCCCATCTTCCAAGCCAACCCCCACAACCTTTTATCCCATTTAAACCAAAACCCACAAAACAAAATCCCAAAACCCAACACCCCTAAACCAAAGCACAAATCGGCCCACCCGAAAACCCCCAACCGCCGGCCCACCCGAAAAACCCTAAACCGGCCGAAACCCACATCCCTTTTATTCAACTCCCAAACCCCAAAAATCCCAAAACAAAAAATAAAAAAAAAGAAAACCCTAACACCCCTAGCCCCTTTTCTCTCTCGGCCGCCGCACCCTACACCTCTACCCCCACATCGCCGCTCCTACGCCTGGCACCACCAGTCGCCACACCGCCGCCTGACACCACCAATCTACCCCATCACCTTTCTGCAACACATGCCCCAAGAACACGCCCAAAAAAACAGATTTTTTGTTCTCCCTTTATTTTGAAATTTGAATTCGTTTTAAGGGGGTATGAAGGGGTTGAATGTTGGAGTGAGTATCTATAAACCCCCCCCCCCCCCTTGCTCACTAATTTGGGGGAGGGATTCTTAGAATTTTCGGGTCATTTTTAGGTCCAAAATTTAAGAAACCCGAAATCTCCTTAAAGGTTGGCATTATATTTTGTTTGTGTTGTTCTTCACTAAAAAAAGGGGCAATCCGAAATCTTTGTTTGTTCTTGCATGTGTTCTTCAACTTAAAGATTCCGAAATATAGGTCGAAATTATTGTTTTTTTTTGTGTTGAAGAATCTGGATTTTTAGCTATTTTTTCACTATTTTTCGGTCCAATTCGGGTCGGGTCACTGTCGGGTCGGGTCGGGTCATTCCGAGTCAGGTCAAACATTCGAAAATCAGAAAACAGAGTCCTATTTCCAGAAAAATCAGAATTCAAAAAAAATCTACAACAAAAATCAGAATTCTAACATTTCCGGGCGGATTCGACGATTCAAAACAACGCCTCGATTCGCTACCCGGAAAAGGTTAGATTTGTTCCAATTCTTCTATATTTCTTTAAGCTTATTTGATTGAAAGTTTATATTTGATTTGGTATGATATTTTGCTAAGTAATGTAGTCTTGATTAATTAATATGATAATGCGACGTTTTGCTTATAATCGTATATATATGTCGTTGGGATATTTCTGATTTGGAGTAGATATGTGATAGATGATATTGCCTCGATGTTTTGGTTAACTAATTATTATCATTAACTTTAGTAAGGTATCTTGGGTTCATTATTAAATGCAATACGGATAATGTAAGATTAATACGTGTTTGGAAGGGCTATGGCTTGATTAAATACTCTTAGGACACCTAGCAGATTGTTGCTATTCAAATTATTGTACGTTGTGTAAGTTGTTAGTTTGGTGGCTGCCTAATTAATAAAAAACGAGCATACTTTAATTGATTAAAATGACGATATACACATGTTATATTCTAGATTAATATGTGCAATTTTAAAGGGAGTATATTATCCATGTTTTAATATAATAGTATGTGCGTTTGGTTTAAGTTTTATGAATGTCGTGTTTCTTTAAGATTAAGAGGAGTTCAATGGAATTTATCATGTATGTTTACATAATTTATATATTGGTCTTCCTTGCCTCTTTTATTCTTGTTTAAATTTAGAGCCGGTTGTGTTAGCGTATATTCTTTCTTCGGCTACTTTAATGTGCCAAAATCTAAAAAAAAATAATGTCTTAAGGATATGTAAAATATATGACCATGAGTATTCATTCCTATGTATATTTAATGTTGTATATCTCGTGTATATATATATTAGGAATATTCATGAGTTTATATTTTCGTTCCGTCTACTAATCCTTTTCTTTTATTTACATGAAATGCATCGGGAGCTACGAAGAGTCTCGTTATGAGACTCATCATGACTTCGTCCAAAATGAAGAACCACATCTATGTTCATTGCATTCCCCGCTCTCGGAACTTCAAAACAAATAGGGTGCCGATGATATCGTCATCCGTCCTAGCCGCTGCTTATGTTTATTGTTTAATTTGTCTTTCCTTATTATTTGGGTTGTAATAATTATTTAATTATGTACTGTCATTAGAATGCTTAGAATAATTAGGCCGCGAATAGATGAATGAATAGGATAGTCCAACTGCCGTTAGTTTATTTCTTAGGCTCGTTTGAATTGGAAACCATCGCTAGCTTTATTTGTTTAGGGTCGTCTTGTGTGTTCCAAACTTAGCCTCTAGTTACGTTGGTCTATTTTTGGTTTGTTATGCATGCTTTAATATCTTTCAAAAAATAATTTGGCTATCTATTACTCACTTTCTTTAATCCTAAAAAATAAGGTTTGCATTCTATCCGATTTGCAACCTTGAAAGGTTCATAAAAATTGCTTACTTTATTATTCAATTGTCAAATATGTATTTTTCTAAATAAATATAAATTCTGGGCAAGGATGAGGCTTAAACCTTTATTTCATCCGAGATCAACATGTTTAGTAGGCGAGGTGACTAAAATAACCAACAAGTTATGTATTCGCAGCCACGACGTGATTATAGTGATCTTTTCTTTTCATTGAGACCAACACGTTTAGTAGGCGAGGCAATCAAAATAACCACATTAGTCATATGTTTTCAGCCACGACGTGATTGGAATGGTCTTTTCAAAATTTAAGTCTGAGCCTTCCGTGATCAAAACATTTATTGTTTTGGACACAGATCCGAAGTTATTTGTATTTAATTGTTTCTAACCGTTTATTCTTGACAGCTTGCAGGGAATAAAGTAAATAAAGGCAGATATTCTCCGGAGTTTATTTATTTTATTTATTTTCTTTAATTCAGCTTTTATCCCGCTCTGTATTGTAATATTATTTACCGCACCTATGAAATTTTTGAAATGGTTAGAATAGGTAGAGTTAGAATTAATTCATAGGATAGTCTAAAGTTGGAAACCCGTCGCTAGCTTATTTACTTGTAGGCTCGGTTAATTCAAACTTAGAAACCCTCCGCTAGTTTATTTATTTTTAGGCTCGTCATACATATTTAAAATTTTCAAAACAAATTTTGATCATCTTTTATTTATTTTATTAATTGCACAACTAAAAAATGATTTTAAAAAATTACTCATTTGGCATTACAAATGAATTGTTTTTCTCCTTATTATTGTCACAAATGCATACATGTACAAAAATGCATCTCTTTCATTAATTATTTGCAAACATCTTTTAACTTCATACTTCAAACATGCATTTTTCTAGCAATAATTAACCTGAGTTTGACCGGATAACCGCAAGTTAGCGGATCTTAAAGGATGCCTAACCCCTTCTCTTTAGGATAATAAAGAACCCTTACCTAGAATCTCATTAGTTTCGCAGACCTTAAAATTGGAGTTATATTGCAGCATTTAGTTTAATATTTAGGTGTCCTAATTCACTGTAAAAAATATTTAGGTGGCAACTCCTCAATCCTTAATTAAATTACCCAGGAATCACCGGATACGTTGTGCTCCGCTTTTTGACCCGAGCGGGTCGAAAATGGGGCGCGGCAACTATCTCACAACTAAGTTTGAAGTTAGACCAGTCTGTTAGATGTCATAGAAATCCAATTCCTAAGATGTCATCTGTGTACCCATATCTTTTGTTTCAATATAATTTCCACTCTCAGACTGTTGGTTTTCCAACTGTTGGCTTTCTAACTTCAGAGTCAATGTTTATGTGGTCAGATTCATTGTTTCTGTTTTATCTAATACTTCCAGGACAAAAATGTAAACATTTCAGGGACCAAAATGAAAGTTCAGGAAGAAGCCCAACAGTCCAGCAAACCAACTCTGATTCTCCCCTTCCAACTCTCTGTTTAGGAAGGCTGTTCCAACGTCCATGCCACGCAAGACTACAATGACCCTTTAAGCAATTCAGAAGGAAGCACGTGTACAAGTAGCCGAGGCCTTATACTCGTCAATAGATTCATCTACTTTGTACTCACTTTTGAGTATTCTTTTTCACAATCTAAAGGTTCTTTTTTTGGAGGAAGATCAACCATTACACAAGTATGGTTCTATATGATGAAATATATTTCTCTCTTTAGGTTCTTTCCAAAGCAGCGCTTTTGGAGATGCCAATTCTTTGTTAATTGTCCATGGTTCGTTCTCAACCATACAAGTAGAAGGCCTGGAACAAGTCTTTGTCCCCTCTTTGCTCCGTCTCGGTTCAACATCTAGAATTCCTGAGTTCCGTAGATATGGAATATTAAATTCCGGATAGATAGCAACTTTCGAGTCCTGTAGATACGAAATGTCTAGTTCTGGACAATCAGGTACTCACGGGTTCTTGTTAACCCTGAGCAATTACTCCTTTTTCCTTTTCAAGGAAAGTTATCTTCAAAGAATTCAACATTCTTTGACGCCAAGAGGCGATAAGCACTACTATTATTTGCAGATCCAGTGGATATGCAATCTACAGTCTTAGGTCCAACTTGACCTATTTTGTTATTCCAACTTTTACCAAGCCACCCCACATCACAATATTTGTATGTGAGATCCTTTCCATATTTCACAAGGAGAGTTATCCTTATCCTTATGCGTAGTTTTGTTGAGAATCGCATTAGCGGGAAGGATCGCCTTGCCCCACATAATTTGGGTGTACGGATTTGCGCTTGGATAACACTGTTAGACTGAGGTGAGTAATGAGCAGTCATTTGATGAACGATGTTTCACATTCTCCCCCTCTATCACTACGAATTCCTCAATCCGTAGGCTTAGTTGATTTTTAACTTCTACTTTATAGCGCTTATCCGCTTCAACAACTTCATCTTTGCTTTTCTACAAACAAAGGATACTATACGTTGTACCATCATCAATGAAGGTCACAACATACTTGTCTCCCCCCTCTATTTTGTATAAACTTCAAATCACCCAAGTAGGTGTGACTAAGTTCTAGAGGAGCGGTGCTTCTTTCGCTATTCCTTTGACGGAATGGAAAGGTGATTTTGCCTCTTCGCCTACCTCACATTTATTTTGAGGGTTTATGTCGACAGAAGGCAACAATCTCAACTTCGTTAGCTTTTGAATGACTTTCTATTTAACGTGTCTTAATCTATGATGGCATAGATGCACGGATTACAAATATATCATTCATTTAGCTACAGACATACTGTACCATTCTTAGCTATTACAGACCTGTTGTACTAGTCTCAAGCCAGCTTGACCAACAACGTCCCTTAATCCAAGTTTGGGACGTGTGTCACCTCATCTGAGAGTGATCCCATTCCACGAAGTCCTATTGAGGACAACCTCTCTAACCCCTTCTACTTTAGAGGTGGCGTTGCTTCACATGAACACCTTTTGCCCGTGGTTAGGGTGTAACCGGATCATATGTGATCTGGATACTCTGGCCCACTCCAGTTGCTTTGGCAGACTGAGTGTCCAATTTCTTTTCTGCCTTACTTTAGGCTTTCAGATTATTTAAGACCTGGAAACTCTGGCCCACCACACTAGGTGTCCATTACTTTTCTGCCTTTCTTTTGGCCTTCAGATCGTTAGAGACCTGGAAATTCTGGCCCACCACACTAGGTGTCCATTATTTTTCCTATGAAATGAATTCTGGCCCACTCCAGTCGCATGTAGGCTTTGTATGACTGAGTGTCCAATATCATCCTATCAAAGGAATTTTGGCCCCACTCCAGTCGCCTGTAGGCTTTGTATGATTGAGTGTCCAATATCATCCTATGAAGGATCTTCTGCCAAATAGTGTGACATGCTCAATGTCTTTAGCTTTTAGTCTTCTTCCCTTATGATTAGTGCCCAGACAATTCTTGGCGCTTACTTAAGAGTGGTAATAGTTTTCGCACAGTCAGTGGATCTTTCTCTCTCGTATGTGCGAACATACTTTACACACTTTTAATAATTACACTTAAAAGAATGGATCTTTTTAAGTCGTTTACAAAATCCAATATTTAAATGGGAAGGAAGAAGAGATTAAACTTCTGATTTTAAAGCGTAAGGAATATAAATTATTTCGGAAAACATTTTCATATTCCTCCTTACTTTAAGCCATTTTTAATCAGACATCATTTAATCTTATTTTTGACAAGGATGGAAAATTACTTATCCCAATTTCATATTCTGGCCCACTTCAGTCACTTCATCGGACTGAGTGTCCATTTCCTCCTTACCATAATTCGGATCCTTTGTCCGGGGACAGATATAGGCCTTCTGCTACAAGATATAACCACATCTTCAGCCTTCTCCTTTTGTCCCAGTTGACATCCCCACCCTCTCGTGGGAGCTGGTTCCCACCACTCTCAGGAGCGGTGACACCATGAAAACGTTGACCTTCAATAACATAATCAAAACTCTCTTCAACCAGAAAACCACAGCCATATCCAGATTTGGTCACACAACTTTTGACCGACATCTTTCGAACACTAATACAATCTTGTCTTAAAATTGTTGGATATGTAAAGCAGCACGGGAAGTAAATAAATATTACAAGTGTATGAAAGAATAAACAAATTGTCAATATTCAGAACTGCCGCAAAGTTGTTGAGTCTTGAATCTTGATAACCTGAAATCAAGAAACACTAAATCTGGATTGTTACAACTGTGTGCTGAGTCGAGTGATGACACTCTGTCTTTAAGACAAGATTAGCCCGTATATATGCTTTTATGTTAACGGGCAATAGTCTCCCAAGATAAAACAACACTTTAATCAACACTACAAAGCAAATAGGTTGATTCTGACGAAGAAAACAAACACGAAACGACTTGCTGAAGAAATGGAAAAGGAAGGAAGAGTTTTCTGTTTTCGTCCCGACGTTTCTGCTCACATTTTGGACAGTGTTTTACTTTTCTGTTTGTCTCTGCGTATATATTTCTGTGTCATTTTTCTATGTCATATTCTGTATTTTTCTATGTCACACAATTGATCCAAAAGGCATCAATATATAGCATAAGGGGAGACCTCTCAACTGCCAAGACATGGCTGTTAATGGCCCATTGAAGAAGGGAGTAAACAACCAAGTAATGGTTGTTTATGGCCATTGAAGGAAGGAGTAATTCAACCAAGTAATGACTGTTAATGGAGGGAGTTAATCAGCCAAGTAATGACTGGTTAATGCACAATAACGCCCCCAAAAATCAACTCCAACGGTAGGCAGAAACTTTCTGCCTTCTGTTGTTCCCAAATTTAACATTCCAGAAACTCTAGGGACTAAACTGTAAATATTAAATAATTTGGGGTCCAAAGAGATAATATCAGAAGAAGCCCAAGACCCAAGACCCACGACCCATGACCCGAGGCCGAGCCCGGACAGGACGGGACCGGCGGGCAGCGGCGGCGCGCGTGTGGGCTTAGCCTTGAACCCAAGCACATCTAGGTCCTCCCTCCTTTAAACACATGGGTTACCCCTTGGGGGTCCCAAACCCTTAGCCAATTTTGAGACTTATAAAGAGAGAAATTCTTCATTTTCCCACCGATGTGGTAGATTTGTCCCACACCATATTTATATGCCTCAAACACCTTACTTCGTGGGCCAATATCTCTTTCATTTCCCAACGAAATTTGACGATTCTTGGCCCTAAGGTCATCTACTCACTTAGTAGATTATGCACGTGTGAAGATACAAAGCCTCCAACATGCGAAATCCTAGTGTTTAATTTATTAAATATGGGCGGACACACCTTCCCATCAAAGACAAATTTCCAACAATCCCTCTTGAAAGAGATTTTGACGCATACACAAATTGGAGGATATTATGGAATTACCCCATAATTACTCTAATAGTCCCCCGTACTCTTAGCTGGAGCTTCCCGGATGATGAGACTGTTTCTGAAATCATCAAAGAGTACACGCGGAAGACCTTTGGTGAATATGTCAGCAATCTGATAATGGAACGGTACATGGAGAACACGGGCTTGACCACAAGCAACTTTTTCCCGAACAAATAAGATATTTATTTCAATGTGTTTTGTACGCTGATGAGGAACAGGATTGTCAGATAAGTATATCGCACTCACATTGTCATAGTAGACCACTGTTGCCTTTTCTATTAGACAATGTAATTATAACAGGAGATTACGAAGCCAACATGACTCAACAACCACATTGGCTACCCCTCTGTATTCTACTTCAGCACTAGAGCGAGACAGTGTGGATTGTCGCTTAGATGACTATGAAACGAGGTTGTCTCTCAAGAACACACAATAACTGGAAGTGGAATGACGTGTATCTGGGCAACCACCCCAATCCGCATCAGTATAGGAGGAGAGACTCGAGGTGGAGGACTGACAGAGATGTAACCCAAAATGAAGAGTATCTTGAACATACCGCAGAATCTTTTGAGAGCCCCCATATGTTCTTCCTTCGAATAATGCATGTGTAAACAAACTTGCTGGACTGCATAGGAAATATCGGGCCTCGTAAAAGTCAGATACTGCAATGCACCTGCAAGGCTGCGGTAATATGTAGGGTCGCTGCATGGTGTACCTGCAACGTTACTCAATTTTGCCTTAGTGTCAACTGGAGTATATGATGGTTTTCAGGAAGACATCACTGCTTTGTCAATTATCTCCTTGGCATATTTCTTTTGATTGAGAAATAGACCATCTGCATAGTGAGTGACAACAATGCCAAGAAAATAATTCAACGGACCTAAATCCTTCATTATAAATTCAGCCGCAAGAAGGGACATAATAGACTGACGAAGTAAAATTGATGATATCGTGAGAATAATGTCATCAACATACATAAGTATATATGTCATGTCAGTTTCCTTCCAATAAATGAATAATGACCGATCCGACTTGCTGTGAGAGAATCCCAATTTGGAAACAAATTCTGCAAATCTGTTATACCACGCCTTAGGAGCTTATTTCAGACCATATAAGAATTTCCTCAACAGCCACACATGATCTGGATGGGTAGGATTGCGAAACCCCAACGGCTGATGCATGTATACTGTTTCATGCAAATGATCATGTAAAAATGTATTCTTGACATCCAATTGATGAATGTACCAAGATTTGGAAAGTGGAAGGCTAAGAACAGTCTTGATAGTTGTTGGCTTAACTACTGGACTGAATGTTTCACCGCAATCGACCCCAACCTACTGAGACCTGCCATCACCAACAAGACGAGCTTTGTATCTCGCAAAAGATTCATCAGAATTATTTTTGTGGCAAAAAACCCACATAGACCAAATTATGTTCATATTAGATGGATGTGGTACCAAATCCCACGTCTTATTTTGAATAAGAGCAGTAAATTCATCTAACATGTCAACTTTCCAATTAGGGTCGGATAAGGCAACTTTGGGATTTTTTGGTATTGGTGATGGTTGGACTGAGGTGGTTAGGTTAAAATGGTATTTAGGTAAAAATTTCCCGCGCATTGCACGTGTTTCCATGGTCCGTGGTTGAACAGTTGGGCTGTTAGATAGCTAAGTGGTTGCGGTATTTTGAGCTGGGACAGTGGGCTCAGTATGGCCACTGGATTGGGCCAGTGGTCTCGGGAAAGGGATTGTATGATTGGTAGAGGTGTAGGGGCTTCACTTTGTTGTGATGGCCTGCCACCAAATATGGATTGGGCCGAGACTGCGGGATGAGAGACAGTGGCCTCGGTTCCTCGGTTCAGCCAATTCGCATTTCGTGGTTGGGTCAGGTGGTGAGGTCGCGGGTTTTGTAATGGCCCTACACTATTATTTTGAGAGTTTAGATGATACCTCAAAATTGGATGAATTCCGTCGTCCAAAAAATCATATGAAGGTAACGATGCCGCTCGATATGTTGCAAACGAGAAGGTAGATTCATCAAAGATGACATGACGAGAAATAATAATTTTCCCACTTGACATATCAAAACACTTATATCCCCTATGATTTTGTGGGTATTCCAAAAAGACGCAAGGAGTAGAATGAGCCTGAAGTTTGTGAATGGTGGTGGATAGAAACAAGGGATAACACAAACACTCATAAACCTGTAAATGTGTAACTAGTGGGAGACGGTGGTACAATACCTGAGCGGGTGACACATTGCAGATTAGTTTACTAGGAAGAATATTTAAAAGATATGTAGCCATTTGAAGGGTATGGTGCCAAAAATTTGGTGGTGTGGCGAATGCACAAGTATAAAGTGAGTCATATTGTTAATTATTCGAATATTTCTTTCGGCTTTCCCATTTTGAGAATATGTATGTGGACATGAAATACGTACAAACATCCCATTTTGGTGACAAAAATTGTTAAATTGGGAATTTATAAATTCTCCCCCATTATCACATTGAAAACATTTAATGGATTTGCCAAACTAAGTTTTGATAAACACACTAAATTGTTTCAAAATGTTGTAGGTTTGTGATTTTTTTCCTAAGGGAAAAGTCCATAAAAATTCGAATAATCATCAAGAATGAGCAAATAGTATTTATGACCTGCAGCACTTAAAACCGGTGATTTCCACAAATCACAATGCAAAATATCAAATGGCATAAAAGTATGAGTAGTAGACGAAGAAAACGGAAGTTTAAAATCTTTACCAAACACACATGTTTGGCAAACAGAAGAGTCCAAAGGTCCATTATAAGAAAACAAATTATTCTTGCTAAGATGATTTAAAACCAGTACTCCTGGGTGTCCCAACCTATTGTGCCATATACTAGGAGAAATGGCCGCAAAAGTGGATGGTTTGACTATGCAATTATTGGAAACAGAGGTGATGGGATATAAGTCTCCCGTGCTATTACATCTCATAAGTGGCATCCCCGTCTGAAAATCCTTCACAGAAAAGCCAAACTGATAAAATTTCACAGAAACATTGTTGTCAATTGTAAAACGTTTAACATAGATCAAGTTTTTAATAAGTTTTAGTGCATGTAAGATATTTTTCAAGTATAAAGGTGGGTGGGGAGATGGTAGTGTTACTTGACCAATACCACGAATTGGAATTTCCTGCCCACTGCCGACAACAAATTTTTATTACTGCTCGTATTTAAATAAGATAAAAGATTACCTTGAGATGCAGTCACGTGCGACGTAGCCCCTGTATCCATGTACCATGACTCATCTGAAACATTTAGATTCATGTGGTTCATGGCTTGTTCAATGTCCGTGGGTGCATAGCCAACCGAAGATGGTGCCTGGGCCGCAAACGCATGTTGTGGACGAGTCCCTAGAATTTCGGATTGGTGATTTGAAGAAGGAGGAGGCCTGGCCCACGAAGAAGTCCGATATGGACATGGTGGGGTAGCCCACTGTGGAGCCCATGCCCACGGTGGGTACTTCCCCCACTGATTTCTGCCACTGCCCCACAGGTTACCGCCACTGCTCGGGCTGGCCACTGCCGCCGGCAGTTTGTCCAACTCCCCAGCCTTGTCCCTTTCCACCGTTATTTTTTCCCTTTATTGTTACGGTTTGAACCCCGTTTTGGCCATTATTTTGACGAATATTATTTCCCCCCGAACCAAAATTTTAGGGCTCCAAATCAGTGGAAAATGAGTTAGTGGAAGACGAGCGTAGTGGCGGCGGTAGATGCTCTAGAATATGTTTGTTTTGCCTTTCGTGTTTTCTCGAGAATTAACCTCGAACGGGCCTCATAGAAATGAGGCACGGGATTACTTTGTTGAATGAACATAGCAACCCCATCATACTGTTCATTCAATCCTGCAATTAACTGAAGGACTAACCGTTGATTTGTCACGGGCGAACCAACGTTGGATAATTGGTCCGAAGCATCTTCAATTCCTGACAATAAGAGGAGATATTGGAAAAATCATCCAGTTTAACATTCGTAAACTGTTGTTCAAGATAAACGGCTCTAGAAACTTTGTTATCCTGAAATATATTTTGTAGACGCTCCCACGCCTGTTGAGCCGTAGAATTTGGCTCCAAAATGGTATGTAAGAGGTCGTTGTATGTAGTGCCATAAATCCATTGAAGGAAAATAGCATCCAACCGGGACCATAGTGTTTTGTTCACCAAACCGGCGTTTGAGGATGATTCGGAAGGTATAATGTGGTCGATTACCTCATAGGCAAGACAATGGATTTTGAGCAATTCTGTCCAAGATGTATATTTCCCCTTCTCCATTTCAAGGGTTATAGAGATGAAGTTCTTGACGTTATTAACGGCAAGAGCGGGATGAAAAGTTTATTTTTCGGCCATAGGTTCCACAACAAATCAAAAACTAGAGAAGAAAAGAAGTAAGGTTGATGTTTAGGGAGTGAAAAAACCTTAGGGTTTCGGGTATGTGTTAGCCGAGATGATGGGGGGGGGGGTTATTGTCGGCTAGGGTTGAGGAAGTAGTTTAGGTTTGAGGAAGTATTTAGGTTTAGGGTTTATGACTACTAAACCTAGGGGGAGGCCGAAAACCAATGGGAAGAAAAGAAAGGAGAAAAACGGCTAAGAAAGAAAAGAAAAGAATTTTAGGGCAAATGATCTTTGGCTATTGACACCATGTAGGAAATGATTCCTTGATCAATCTTATTCTCATGATACAATATATATACAATCAATTTATGCTTGACTTATGGAAGACTAATCTACTCTACCTAAAATATAAGATGCTAATTACAATCATCCTAATTAATGAGATATTACAATATATTACAATAATGAAGATTGGAGGTAATTATTGGATTACCCCATAATTACTCTAATAGGGACAACGTCCAACTGTACGTTTATAGAGACTATTATACAAAAAAAGTGGAAAGCTCATACTTTCAAAGTTAGTTTACCATTTTTCCCATACACTAAATCAAAATCTAATTAAATAGTGTAACCTTCAAAAAATAAATAAATAAATCCTTCATAAAATATCACATTAGCCAAACTTACGTTTTTCAACCTCTTCATTGCTATAAAAAAAAAACCCTGAACAACTTGAGGAGTTGTATTTGATAATTAAAAGTAGACTGATTCAATTAATAACGAATGAAAGGGATCTCAAGGAATGCCAACAAGCAACAAGCAACATGAAAGAACTATATAAATGTAACAAAGTGTTTTCATTTCCCTCAACTTAAACACTATTTCATATTTTTTCGAGTAACTAGAAAAAGCAAACTTAACTACATTGGCCGTATAGTTGTGTAGAAAATGACTGTATTTGGAGTAAATGTAGGTAATGAAGAGTCAAGACATTCACCTTCAATTCTATATATATATATATTTTTTTTCATCCAAATTTGTTACGATCCAAATCACTGATCGTGCGGACACCTACCCTTTTTCCACCTGGTAGGCGAACCCGTCTCTTACAGAATCATCCAACAACATAAATAAATCTTAAGAGAAATAGAAGTCTAAAATATATATATATATATATATATATATATGATAATGCGGAATACAACAACTACCCAATAAATCTGGTCTGAATAGTACAAGAGCTTCTAAGTATACAACTGGAATAAAAGTTACAACCACAACCTGAATACAACTTCTATTTAGAATGAAAATTAAACAAAAAAGTCTAGATAAACTCCAAAAAATCCTTGAAGGCTAATCGAACCTAGCTCATATACATAGAACAACTCTACACCCCGAAAAGGGTGTAGCAAGAGTAGTATCAGTACAAACACTATGTACTGGTACATATCATAGGCTGACAATAGTTAGCTAACATATATAAAGTAAGAGATTGAAGAATAGATATGCTCACAATCAAGTACAACACAACACAGTCCAAGATGACAACTCAAGAATGGAAGTATCACGGTTGAATACATGAAGTACGAGAATGATAATCACTAAGCACATCCACGTAAGACTTGCAGTAATGTGATACACACTAGAACTCAGTAGTCTACAGTCATAGCCTAGGAGAAACCTCTAGTCCTCGAATCCATCACGAGTCTAGGTAAGAGATTAACAAGCACACAACATCTCAAATGAATCAACAACCAGGAATCAAGACTGAAACTCATCATGTAATAAAATGAATACAACAATCAGAATCAGAGATATGAGTACATGTAATATGAATGTATGTGTGATGTAATGCAATACAATGCACTATCCAACTATCTCATATCGTACATACATGCTCCAGATGGAATATCTCTATGTCCCGACAGTTATGACCCATGGGGGATCCGCGAAGTCCATGTACCAGTCATTCCATACACAACCCAGAGATGACTCTACCACTGACCACACTGCTAGCCATTCCGCACACAGCTCAGAGATGGATACGATATCAAATATATTGCAAGAATCACAAATGCTTCATTCTCACTTATCACCATCACGCCAATCACAGATAATATCAACGTATCATGGAAATGAGGATGAATGCATGTATGTATGTCAAATTCAATAATAATCGTGAGATGAATAAACATAACAACATTCATAAATCAACTACCAATATAAACTTATTTCTAAATCTGCACAATGTCACGTCCGGAACAATTTTCCTTCGGACCACATATGTAACATCAATTATATATGCAAGAGAAGCCATACGTAATATGTACATAGCAAACACCACACAGATATTTCACTTTCCCTCTTATCATTATTAATATCATAACACATTTTACAATAATGAATCATGTAGAATATGTATGAACGATATGCATGCATCAATCTCAAGTGTAAATGATATCAAATCTCAATCGTGCCACACATGGTCACATATCACAATATCACAATATCAATATCAAGTCAAGTCATCTCCTCTATCCATGATAGTATCAAAATAAGTTGGAGGCAATCATATCATAATCACAATATGATAACTAAGTACAAGTCCAATATCATACACATGGAAATAACCAATAAATCACAAAGAGGCAACAAGCTCACAAATCAGTCAACACTACTAAGCCTATGTAATCCATCCCAACTTCATACCCGAAGGCGTAACATACTTTCTCCAACAATCACTAACTCTACATATGCTTCGCTAACTGAAGTCTAACCAAAAGGTAAGTCGTAAACTACCTGGATGCCAAGTTGTAGCCACGAACAATCAAATCTTAGTCTTGCCTTTCCGGAGAGCTTCCAGGTAATCAAAGTCTATCCATTATCGAATTCTATGTTAGAAATGAGGAGCAATGATACCCATATTGCTATAGAATCGTTCGAATCAAAATCAACTAAGTAAAAGAGGGAAAACGGGCCTACAATGGTAAAACGGTAAATTAGAGAGTGAAATCGGTAACCCAACATTCTAGAAGTTCGAATCTGCCCTCCAATTGATAAATGAGTTCAATAATAGGTCAATTTCATCAAACAATGTAAAACCCCCAGATTAGGTATAAACCTTAGATTTTCCTTAATCAATTTCTCAACAATAATAGAAGATTCAAGCCTAATAGTTACTAATTAATGAAATCCAACCTTAATAGTTACTAATCAAATAAACCCTATTTGGTAGAACCCATCTTCTCTAACTAGTTCCTAGGTTTTTCCACCATGGAATTCAAGCTAGGAAATGTAAATAAAAGTAATATTCCATCTGTTTCAATTTATGTGAACCCTTTACTATTTGGGGAGTCTACGAGGTGGTTCTTTGACCACGTTTTCCTTATATTTTTTTCTAAATTATTTGAATTATAAATTATCATGACTTATAGTACTTTTAATGTAGTTTCTAAATATATAAATTTTGTTTTTACAAACCTGAAAAATCTATGTCAAAATTTAAGGTCAAAGTTATAAAGTTTGACACTCGTACTTTGAAAAAGTTCACATAAATTGAAACGGAGGGATTACAAGGCCAAGGAACTTACCCAAAGAGGAAATCCACCTAGAGATGCTTGAAATCACCCTAGAGGTGCCTTGGAGAATAATTTGGGAATGTGAAATGAAAGATGTAATCTTTGTTTCTATTTCAGTTACTGTGTCTGTCGTTATCGCCCTATTCTTTCTCAATTGCCTATCCTTTCTAGATGAGCAATTGGGTGGGTTTTGAAACTCTACTAAAATGAAAAAAGAAATCCGCGATGCCAAAAGCCTAATTGAGACAAATCAATCCACTTCAGATAACCACGTCTCTGCTAGGCAGCGTATGGAATGGCCGAGAGCGAAGAACCTATGATTAGCTTTTTGGGAAATTTCCAAATGAACAATTTCAACTAAATCTTTCAATTCTAATTTACCACTTAAAAATGGTTTTGATTTTCCCTTGTCCGCTCAGCGATAAAGGTCCGCTGCAGCGGAGCCCACGCCAGCGACACTCGACCACGCCACTAAACAAAAACCCATCGTTCTACCGTAGCGGCTAGCTGTCCGCTACAGTGGACCCCTCACTGATGGGGCGCATTTCAGCTCGCCCCAATGAGTAACAGTCACCAAAAAAATTTCACAGCACAATCCCAAAATCGGACAATCACCCGAGATGTCCCCGACACAAACCAGACATGCACACATACGTAAAACATGCTACGGAATCACTCGTGGTCTCAAAAATTTCATCCAAGGTATATTTAATTGAGTCAATCACCAATGGCCTAAAATCAACTCTCCAACCAATAGTCAAGACACTACCGAGAGCTTCGAGAACCAAACCAACTATCCCAAAGTCAACTTTCTCTCACCATCGATTCCCGAATATAAGAACTGCTTTTGCTGGAATTATCTAATTTGATATAAACATACCTATGAACGCGATCGATATGTCCCATACGCATTTCTCAAAATAACACAAACCTTTAGATATCGACATAATCATTGCCCTCTCTGAACTGGTAAGATATTCTGATTCTGCTAACCTTTTTTTCACCCTTCTATAGTCGTTCTTTGCACCACGATTTCTTAGAAACACATAAACATAAGCCAGAAATCATGACTTACTATTGCTAGAAAAGAATTCTTGCTTTTATCAGAGCAACTCTAAGCAATTCTATCAAACTGATCTTACTCATAGCTGACTTGGCTAGTTCCTAGTGTTCTTAAACCTTCAAATCATAATACATGAAGCATACCACTAAGTACCCTGCTGAGCCAACCTATAACGAACCATCTGACCACTCTAAAGACTTCTCACAACCATAGTGACTCCTCAAATCATTACCAAGCACCAACGTAATCCATTACACCTGCCCGAGTAGCTGCTCTCGATAAAATATCATTAGTCCACTCACAAACCCTGATAAAGCTCGGTACACCTGTCATACCTCAAATCTGAACTGAAACTCATTGAATTCGTCAAAGTGATTTACGAGGAACCCATAAGTCCTCCTGGAAATATAAACATAGTCCATCAATCTCTAATCGAACAATTCTGACCCGAGATGAATGCATAACCCCTGAAAACTACCAATAGTCACTCAAGCTGACTCTAACTTTTCAAAACCAATCACAGTACTACTACACATCTGTGGTGGCAAATTCCAATCTCTTCCTTATGCGTAATCAATCATGTTAGTCACACTCGACTCCAAAAGCTGAGTCCTATCCAAGTTGTCAACTTAGTACCGAAGAACTATCCATTATGGTTGCAATCTTCATGTTTCTCAACTTCTACCTGATACGCAAAACTGATCCAACCCCGAACTTTCGACGCAAAATTTGTAGCCTCATATAATACCCCTTTAACCATTGAATCTCCCATTGTAACACCTCGATATTCCCATAGCAATTCTAAAAGTATCAAATCTTACAACTACCACTCTAAATCTCACACAACTACTCCCAAGTCCTTAATATCCAAAAGTGCTCACCTAAGATGTCCATTCAATATTACTTGCAACAGAATGCACTACCAACAGTGCAGCACACAAGCCACTTCCATAAGCCTTAACATGTCGGTTATCTGAAATTTGCTTCTCACTACTCGCTGATCACGAAACCCACTGAACTTCGTCATATCACTTAGTCCATTTCTGTAGACTCCCTTCTTTAAGCATACTCAACAATTACACATCGTCTGAAATAAACAAGACAACAACACCACAACCTATAATGACCAAAGTAATCCCGAAGATGTACCTTATTTTTACTGATTCTCGATCAACTATACTTTTATTGACTATTGAATTCCCAATTCCAATTAAATCACAATCATCATCACCGTTTAATCATTTATCAAACCCACTCATTAGAATATCGCATAATCACAAGTCTTGCAAGATAGCCGAGTCAATCCTGGAGATAGTAGTAGGCCACACACTCTGCACATTAGAGTTTCCTTATGTCACTTAACTCTAAACTGAATACTCTATAAATCCAGCGTATCACATACACAGTCCTACTAATTTCCTCACGTACCTCCACCAAAGTACCTTTGTTCAAATTCCAAAATATTCTCTATTAACTCAAATTAATTTGAACCTCATAATTGATTTACCACTTCGAATGACCCAATTGTCAAACCAGAACGCTCCTAACCATTCACACGATTATCCCTCTTATTCAATCAACCCAGCCGAATAGTAACACCAGTAGTAGTAGGAACTAGCCGAACTTACACAATAGGTACAAGGCTCTCAACCCTAATCCAATATTATATGCAACACCTGATAGCTTATTGAGTACTAAAACCTCGCACTTGTCAAACACTAGAGTCATTTCTATTAGTCAACCACTTGCTCCTATTGGCCCACGACATAAACTATTATACCAACTCAACACTGAACCTTTATGTCTATGTACCACGTATGACTGCATCATAACTCTCAAATCATTAGCTCTTGATTTCACGATATCTTTATCATTCCTCTAAACACGAAGACCCGGTGAACACACTCTATACTGAAGGACCAGAACCACTGCTACCCAATATCTTAAGTCTTTGTTCATTACAACTAGCATTGCTTTCCGATCTAGAACTGATAAACATTTTCCTGAAAGAATCCACAACCACTACCATATAGTAACGTCGAAGTCCAACTTAACTTTTCATGACCGAAGACGAAATCCATTCTCGCACCAATTACAACCTTATATTGACAACATATCATATACCAATTTTTCCTTCCTAATAACAAATTAGTCTATTCAAATCTTCTTCCTTATGCCTCCGTCCCATTAACAGGAAAAGTACTAATACCAAAATACCTTAAGAAATATTACTTCGCTACACGTCTCCCACAAAAATCATCATTCATGTCCTTATTCTCAACTTCCCTTCTTTATTACATGCGGTCACTATACCTTTTTCCAAATCCGATGATCATTAATGAACTTATACTCGTCCCCGCATACCGACATCTAATACCATGCCCCTGATGAATCATTGACCTCGAACAAATCATTCTTATTATGCCATTGTGACTACCGAGCAACCCAACGCTAAAAACGTAGAGATCATGTGACCCTATGTACCATCTCTCCCATTTTTTAAGAAACCCCCACAATAAATGAGTCTATCCACGACCCCACAAAACTGAATCCTCAAGCCATAGCTAGAAACTAAACTTGGTCACACATCCAAATCAGGACGACCCATCTCGTACCATACCACAACACTCCCAAAATAGACCGATTGTATAGGAATTTAAGAAGGAGTTTCCACCATTCGTGAGAGAATAAGACAAGGATATTCAAATACCAATTGGAATCGACTAGATACCAATTCGAATGAAGTAGCACAAAGGAGTGAAAGAATTGGAAGTTTCCTAAGTGTCCTATAGCCTCTCGCAGATAGGTACGCAACTCATCGTAATAATCCACAAGACTCTACTAGACATGCTCTTGTACTTATATACCGAGTAACTTAGGGCTCTAATATCAACTTGTCACAACCCAAATCACTTATCGTGCGGGCACATACGTTTTTCCCACCTGGTAGGAAAACCCGTGCCTTATAGAATCATCCAACAATATAAATAAATCATAAGAGCAATAGAAGTCTAAAAAACATAGATATATGATAATGCGAAATTCAACAACTACCCAAGGAATCTGGTCTGAATAGTACAAGTGCTTCTAAGTATACAACTGTAATAAAAGTTATAAGCATAACCTAAATACAACTTCTATTTAGAATGAGAATTAAACAAAAAAGTCTAGATGAACTCCAAGAGATCCTTGAAGGTTAGTCGAACCTCGCTTATGTACCTGGAACAACTCTACACCCCAAAAGAGTGTAGTGTCACGACTCCTTTTCAGGAATCATGGTGATACCTACATAACCCCACCAGTAGGCGAACCACTTCCCAAATCTTTGATAAGATATGATATAAAAAAGTATAAGAATGCCAATACTATAATCCTTCTCTCATAATATAACGTGAAAGAAAATGATAGTCTGAAACATCCAATAACACCCCCAAGTAATCTGGTGTAGGCATACAAGAGCACTAATCAAGTAATACAAGTCTGAGTAAATGGGAACACAGGCCAAAACTGAATACATAGTCTGAATATGTCTCTCAAATATGAACAAAAGACAGTAAGTAGAGATAGAGTGTCCAAGGGCATGCTGGAAGGAGCATCTTTACCCTGTATACTGAGGATCACAACTCTGACTCAGCCATGTGGTCCTGTGAAGGTGGAAGGTATTGAAGCAGCATCCCAAAATAATGTAGCAAGTGTTGCATGTGTACACAATGTACCCCCATAGACATCATAGGCCGATAACGATGGAAGATACATAATCAGAGATAAATACCAAGTTGACACCAAATAATCCTATGCTAACAATTCAATAACCCAAGTACGTCACATAAACAACATGTTGTTCATAGATTTCAACAGTATATTAGATATCAATAGCATGAATAAACCTTCCAAGTTCAGAATCCAACCATAGTATTCATAATCTCCCTATACATAGTTCATCACAGTTCATCAATGAAATGGCATAAATATGTATGATATGAATGCAATGTATATGCAAGGTACCTATCTCAACCTGGTATACAACATGTTAAGGTTTAATTATGATCTGTACACCCATGGGAGACATGCAAAGTCTATATACCACTCCTAGCCAGTCGAAATTCCACACACGAATCTGACTAGAGCCCGTGACTTATTTGTCGAGTCTCAATCATGTTTCAGACATGCAACTTTGCTCCTCGCATATCAATACCATCTCAAGTGCCATAATCTCACAATATTCTTACCTTTTCGGTCCATTGGACACATAACATAATCATACCACTCCAATATCATATCATCAGAACTATGAGTGTATGAATGTAAATGACATGTATAAGATAAGATATCATGATACAATGAGATGCAACCAAATAAGAGATGAAGTATCACATGCTTCCACGAATTCAGTATGCATACACAGTCTATATACAATCCAAGATATCACATCGAAAACATGTGTGATGAGTAAACATATCAAGCAACTATGACGGTAAGCCCACATATGACGACAAGCCCACATAATCAGCAGTAGGAGCCAACACGAGGTTGGTCCCCTAAACCTACCCATCAACACAGTTCAACATTGGTACCCACTCAAATGTTCATCACAACCAGCTGAGTGGGACCTCCAAATATGCCCAATACCCCTTAATATTATAACTAATTACATATTTCTATCATAGTCTCAAAAAGCTAAACTGTAGCCTACCTCAAAGCCGAGCAGGTGTGCTACACAATCAAGCATCAATAACAGTCTTTCCCCTCCTTTACGCCTCGCGACTGTCAAATTCTATCCATACATATATTCTATTCGATAATACAAAGCTTTTATAACATACAATGATAAAGACCTTACAAACACAACCTTAAAATATCGACCCCGACCCACGTCACCAAGACTCGAACTTTAATACTCAAAAACTATTACTATATACTAAGTAATCATATCCTTAAATTAATTGGAAATCTATACACATTTGAACCTTCAATTGAACAATAATAAAAAAGTCCCAATTTGAAACCCTAGATTTCCCCCCTTTTGGAAATAGGCTTCTAAAATTAAAATAATCCTAGAAACATGATTATCTATCATTACTCAATCCTAATTAAAAAAAATATCACTTTTAAATCCACAAACCTCCATTAAAATCAATCATATAACTCTCTTATTCTCATAAACACATGGAATCCACTTTTTCCAATATAATAATATGCTAAACTACCATTAAAGAGTTTATAAACATCACTTAAACCATAAAAAGAAAATAATCTATTACCTCAAGGCAAAAATGCTCAAAGGGTTCTGAATTTCCTCCAAGGGCCGCGCTGGTTTCGAGATTTTCTAATTTTTGATCTAGGGATTATATAGGGATCTGGTATAATATTTCTACCCTAGTGGAAACGACTCTGTTGGAGCGGACCCGCTGCGGCGAGGTTCACTTGATACCTTCCATCTCGCCACGGCGGATCCGATTCCGCATTAGTGAAACCCCCAAACTCTCAACCTTCACTTTAACAAGCCAACCTTCTACCGAGGAGAACCCACCAGAGTGGATACTAGTACAGGCGGACACCAGGCACCAGCAATGGAAAAACCAACCACAACCTTAATCAAACACCTGAAACACTCCAGGGATCCTTCGAACACAAACCAGTTATGCCCGTCTAATGTAAACAGTGCTACAAACTCGCTCGTACCCTCAGATTTCCCAAATAACCGAGCTAAGGCATTCTTTTCTAAAGAATCGTCTGAAAAAACAATTATCCAAACTTAGCACATAAAGCCACAAAATACATTTGATTGACTCGGGAAGCGAAACAATGAATCGACCAAGTCATAAATGACCCTCCGGAACTACCGGAAGTGACGGAACCCGAAAACAAACTCATCTAGCAATGAATCAACTTTGAGTCAAACTAACCAACTCTAAGTTTCTAGAATTGGGCTTTTCCATCCGAAACTCATAAAGATGGACCTCGAGATCCGTACCACCCATCCCCACACATCACAAACCCCACATAGAGACTATGGAAAGGGTCAAACAAGAAAATAAGGGTCTTTATCCAAAAATAACCAGACGGGTCAAACACGCCCAATACTCTTCTCTGATCGAAGTCTAACCAAAAGTTAAGTCATAAGCTATTTGGATGCCAAGCTAGAGCCACAAACAATCAAACTTTAGTCTTGCCTTTCCGAAGAGCTTCCAGGTAATCAAATTCTATCCATTATCGAATTCTAAGTTAGAAATAAGGAGCAATAATATCCATATTGCTATACAATCGATTAAATCAAAATCAACTAAGTAAAAGAGGGAAATAGGCCCACAAGGATAAAACGGTAAATTATAGAGTGAAATCGGTAACCCCACGTTTTAGAAGTTTGAATCTACCCTTCAATTGTTAAATTAGTTCAATAATAGGTCAATTTCATCAAATAATGCAAAACCCCCAAATTAGGTATAAACCCTAGATTTTTCTTAATCAATTTCTTAACAATAATGGAAGATTCAAGCCTAATAGTTACTAATTAGTGAAATCCAAGCTTAGACTAGCAAAATCCATCAATTAATCCCACTTTTAGGCTTAATATTTAAATAAACCCTATTTGGATAGAACTCATCTTCTCTAATTAATTTCTAGGTTTTTCCACCATGGAATTCATGTTAGGAAAGGTAAATAAAAGTAATACATGGCTAATAAACTTACCAAAATAAGAAATCCACCTAGAGATGCTTAAAATCGCCCTAGAGGTGTCGTGGAGAAATATTTTGGGAATGGGAAATGAAAGACCTAATTTAACACTTAAAAGGGTTCTGATACAGTGGAGCCCGCGCCAGTGGTACTCGATCGTGTCCGCGCCCCTAAGCAAAATCCCATCGCTCCGCCATAGCGGCTAGTTGTCCGCTATGGCGGACACCAAATCTGCTGGGGTGCATTTCAGCTCGCCCCAGTGAGTAACAATCACCAGAAAGTTTTTAAAGCACAATCCCAAAATTCAAAAATCACCCGAGACTTTCCCGACACAAACCAGACATGCACACACACATAAAAATACGCTACAGAATCACTCGTAGTCTTGGTATTCTCATCGAAGGTCTAGTTAATCGACTCAACCCCCAATGACCTAAAATTAACTCTTTAACCAATAGTCAAGACACTCCCGAGAGCCTCAGGAGTCGAATCAACTATCCCACCAAGTCATAAATGACCCAATGGACCTTACGAAATTTTGAAAAAGGCCAGCTTAACCAAAAGTCAACTATCGGTCAAAGATTTTTTTACTTTAAGGTTCTAATTCTCATAAGTCACCATAAAACTCGCCCGATTACCTCGGGAACCATGTCGCCCATCTTCACGGGTCAAAATCAAACTATCGGGTCTCAGGGAAGGATCAACGGGGGCAGATGGATCAAATGCAATAGCGACCAAACGGGTCGTTATAAAATTTGTGTGTGCATCTTGCTTTCTCTATTAGATTTCACCAGTTGTATCCTTTTTCTTATCTTTCATCCATATTCTGTATGATTCGATTCGGTGAAGAGTTAATGACAAATTCACAAAATCATTATCATATTGGTCCATTGGTTGCTTGAGTGTACCAACAAGAAAAATGGAAGTCTCTAACAAGTGCAATGTTGTCCATTAAATTTGTCATTCTTCGTATCTTCAGTTTTAAAAGTGAGAAGCTCCTGCCTTCAAAGTTAGTTTACCATTTCCCCTACACTAAATCAAAATCGAATTAAATAGTGTAACCTTAAAAAAATTCTTCATAAAATAGCACATTAGCCAAACTTACATTTTCCAACCTCTTCATTGCTGTAAAAAACCTGAACAATTTGAGGAGCTGTATTTAATAATTAAAAGTAGACTGATTCAATTAATATCAGATGAAAAATATCTCAAGGAATACCAACAGAAAACAGCCAACATGAAAGAACTATATAAATGCAACAAAGTATTTTCATTTCCCTCAAGTTAAACACTATTTCTATATTTTTTTCGAGTAACCAGAAAGAGCAAACTTAATTACCTTTTAAATTATTGCATCATCGCTAATGCATGAACCATAACGTTAACTTCAACAAATGATTTCAGAAAATGGACTATGTTGGCTGAATAGTTATGTAGTATATGACTGTAATGAAGAGTTATTGGATTAAATGTAGGTAACAGAGCCGTTCCTATACTTTTAAGGGCCCGGTGCGAAAAACAAAAAGAGGCCCTTTTTTATTCACATGAAAATTAAAATTAACTAATTAATCAATATTAAAAAAAATTATTTGGTCAAATTTGTTTTTTGTGTTTAAGTAAAAAAAAGAAAAAAAGTTTGTTTTTTGTTTAAAGAGGGGTGCGGGCGACTGTTTGGGACTTGGGCCGACTGGTTGGGACTTGGGGCCAAATATGATTTTGTGTTTTAAAAAAATAGCCTTTCGTTGATCATTGGATTCAAACACGCGACCTCTCACTAGGGAACGACTTTTGAAGGGAGACCTCAACCGCTAGGCTACAGCTCTCACTGATAAGATTGGAGACATTTTTAATACATATCTTAATATTTAAAATAAATAAAGGAAAAATAAAAATTCTGGGGTGGAAGGCCCGCCGACCGGGGGGCCCTGTGTGGTGGCGCCGCCTCGACCACACCAGGGACGGCACTGGTAGGTAATGAAGAGTAAAGACATTCACCTTCAATTCTATATATTGTTTTTCTTTTTTTTTCCATTCAAATTTGTGTCTGCATCTTGCTTTCTCTGTTAGATTTCATCGATTGTATCCCTTTTCTCATCTTTCATCCATATTCTGTCTGATTCGATCCGGTGAAGAGTTAATGATAAATTCACAAAATCATTATCATATTGGTCCATTGGTTGCGTGAGTGTACCAACAAGAAAAATGGAAGCTACTAACAAGCTAACAAGTGCAGTGTTCCCATTAAATTTTGACAGAAAGGGATATACACGGGTGGTCAAAACAGTGTATATCGATTGGAGTTATTTTATAGTACTTACCATAATTGTAGAATTCTTGTACAATTGTAATTATAGTATTAGACTTGTATTTGGAAAAGGTAGATTTACTTTACTTAATTAGTTTTGTATATCATGTATATATAGACCTTTTCATTAATGAAATAATCAAGACATTATATTCTTTTATGGTATCAGAAGTCTAGGACAACTTTTTCCTTCTCCAAATTTATACACTTCCGCCGCCCTCTTCGGTATCATACCATCGGCCGACGGCCGAGCACCTCTTCTATCTCAAATTTTCTTCCCAATCCCTTATTCTCATATTGTTCTTTCATTATGTCTACCTCCAAGAACACGTTTCTTCCTGCCATTACAGTCTCCAACATCAAGAACCATATCCCTATTGTACTTGAGATGGAAAACGTCCAATGCGCGACGTGGGCGGAATTATTTAAACTACACGCACACTCGTATCAAGTCCTTCATCACATCATCCCCGCAAATACAGGCAAGGAGAAGATGCCTACCGCCGATGATGACCATGTGTTATGGACGACTCTCGATGATACCGTTCTCTAGTGGATATATTCCACTATTTCTACAGACCTCTTACAGACGATTATTGAGCCTGCCGCCACGACAATGGACACTAGGAATAGGTTGCGTGATATTTTCCAAGACAACAAAAATTTATGTGCTGTCACTCTTGAACAGGAATTTTCCCATGTTCCCATGGAAGATTTTCCGAATGTCTTAGCCTATTGTAAAAGGCTGAAGGAATTATCGTATCAACTCAAGAACGTTGGTGCGCCGATCACTAATGATCGTCTCATCTTTCAAATGGTTGCAGGCCTATCTGAGGCCTAAAATGTTGTTGGGACTCTTCTTCGTCAAAAAAATCCACTTCCTCCATTTTACCAAGCCTGGTCTATGCTCACCCTTGAAAAGGCAGGGTTGGCTAAAAAGGCTGCAACTTGAGCAAATTCTGCTATGATGGCAGAATCGTCATCAAATTCCACTCCCAATTGGAACAACGGGGGTGGAAAAAGGGGTCAAAATCAGAAATCCGGTGGAAAAGGCGGCGGCTGCGGTGGCAGCAAAGGTGGAAACCGCAACGGTAACAGTGGCGGCAGTAGGGGTCCGACAAGCAGCTGGCAGGGACCACCGCAGGCTACTGGCTTGGGCAGTGGCCCAATTGGCCTGGCTACCCATTTCAGTTTCCAGCCTCTTATAAGTAAATTAGGCCGGCCAACAAAGGCCCAATTCGCAGCAATTTCAGCATACTCGAACTGGACAACCTACTGTTGGCCTGGCCAACTAGCTATTGGGCCTGGCTAGCTAGTTGGCCTGATTGGGCCTCGGTCTCAGCAGGCCTAGCGATGTTTCCGACACCTATGAATATGAAGGTCGTAATTCATACACTGGGATTGAATCCAACATATATAAATTGGTACATGGACACCGGAGCCACTTTTCATATGACATCGGCACAAGGTAATCTCTCATCTTATTCCAATATGAGCAAAAAATGAGGCATAATTGTTGGTAATGACAATTCAATTCCAATTCGTAGTTATGGTCACACCAATTTGTCCCCCCACATCCACCTCTCGTCCTAAAAAATGTCCTTCATTCCCCTCAGTTAATTAAAAATTTAGTGTCAGTCTGAAAATTCTCAACTGATAATTGAGTTTCTATTAACTTTAACCCTTTTAGATTTTCTGTGAAGGATTTCAAAATGGGGATACCTCTAATGAGGTGTAATATTTGGGGCGAACTTTATCCATTCACCACCACCATCATTTCCACGAGTTATGCCACATCTTCAACATTTGCCGCTCTTGCTCCGTCCTTGTGACACGCCCGTTTAGGTCATCCGGGGTCTTCTATTGTTTCGTCTCTTTGTAGTAATAAATTTATTGATTGTCAAGTTACGAGTAGTGCTCCTATTTTTCATTCGTGTTCATTAGGGAAACATGTTAGATTACCTTTTGTAGCCTCTACTTCTAATACGTTGATGTCGTGTGACATTATTCATAGTGATTTATGGACATCTCCCATTTGAAGTTCTGTGGGCCATCATTATTACGTTGTATTCTTGAATGATTATTCTAATTTTTTGTGGACCTTTCCTTTGTCTAAAAAGTCTCAAATATTTTCAATGTTCTTAAAAATTAGAGCATTCACCCGTACCCAATTTGAACGGGAAGTTAAAAATTCAATGTGATAACGGAGGGGAATATGATAATGGGCCGTTCCGCGACTTTTGTGAAGCTAATGGCATATTTTTTCAATTTCTTGTCCTCATACATCCTCACAAAATGGGAAGACCGAAAGAAAAATTCGTACCATTAATAATATTGTCCGAACTTTGCTCGCCCATGCCTCTTTACCTCATTCATTTTGGCACCACGCTCTACAAATGAATACCTACCTCTTTAACATTCTCCCTAACAAAGGATTAGCATATAAATCTCCTCTACAAATTCTTTATCATAAAGACCTATCGTATTCTCATCTTCGGGTGTTTGGGTGCTTGTGCTATCCACTTATTCTGTCCACTACGATTAACAAACTTCAAGCCCGGTCTACCGCTTGTGTGTTTTTGGGTTATCCGTCTAATCATCGTGGTTATAAATGTTTTTATTTATCTTCTAATAAAATCATCCTTAGTCGCCATGTTATTTTTGATGAATCTCAATTTCTATTTGCTAAATTGTATAACCCCGTGTCTAGTTCATACAATTTTTTGGATGATGGGCCGTCACCATACGTTGTCCAACAGTAGGCCCAACAATCTCGTGACCCATCTCCGCCAGCAGGCCCACTTCCATGTACGATCCGATTCTATCGACCCAACCAGCAGGCCCACTGCCTGCTAGCCCAACAAGCCTAGTATTTTCTCTTCCATTACCTGTCTTACCCGAGTCTCAATCTCGGACAACGGGTCCAGTGCCTGTGCCCAGTACATTCGACCGTCATTCCAGTATTACGGCCAGCGGGCCCACTTCCTGCTGCCCCATCCAGTAATAGTCCACTAATCCAGTCCACTTCAAATTCGAGTCAAGGGCCCGTTAATCATAGTCAACGTGGTATTTTTAAACCTAAATGACATTTTAATCTCAATTCTAATGTCACTAAATCGCCCTTACCACGTAACCCAGTATCTGCCCTTCATGACCCGAATTGGAAATTGGCCATGGATGATGAATATAATGCTCTTATTGCGAATAAGATGTGGAAGTTGGTGCCTCGTCCGCCTGGTGTCATTATTATTTGTTCTATGTGGATTTTACTCATAAAGAAAACTCTGACGGTTCTTTTGAGAGGCATAAGACCCGTCTTGTAGGTGATGTTAAGACTCAACATGTGGGCATAGATTATGGAGAGCCGTTTAGTATGATGGTCAAATCGGCTACCATTCACACTGTTCTCAGCCTAGCTCTCTCGAAAGCATGGCCCATACAACAATTGGATGTGAAAAATGCCTTCTTACATGGTGATCTCAAGGAGATAGTATACATGCATCAACCCTTGGGGTTCAGACACCCCGATTATCCTACTCATGTCTATTTACTCAAAAAGTCCTTATATGGGTTTAAGCAAGCCCCACGAGCTTGGTATAAGAGGTTTGCTGATTATGTGTCTACTATTGAGTTTTCTCACAGCAGGCCTGATCACTTTCTGTTCATCTATTGACGTGGTTCATCATTGGCATACATCTTATTATATGTTGATGATATTATATTGACTGTCTGTTATGATAATCTACGCAAGTCTATCATGACCCTTCTCAGTTCAGAATTTGCTATGAAAGACTTGGAGCCCTTGAGTTATTTTTTGGGTATTGCAGTCACTCGTCACGCAGGTGGTCTATTTTTATCACAAAAGAAGTATGTAGCTAAGATCATTGAGAGAGCTGGAATGTCCTCTTGTAAGCCCTCTGCTACTCCGGTTGATACCAAACCAAAGCTCAGTGCTACTACTAGCACCCCATAGGAGGATCCCACCCACTATCGCAGTCTTGTAGGGGCTCTTTAGTATCTGACTTTCACGCGATCCGACATTATTTATGCCATCCAGCAGGTATGTTTGTTTATGCATGACCCACGGATTGAGCACATGCATGTGATCAAACGCATTATGCGATACATACAGGGCACACTTGAGTACGGGTTGCACTTATACCTATCTTCATTCTCTACTCTCGTGTCATATATCGATGTTGATTAGGGTGGATGTCAGGATACCAGACGTTCGATGTCTGGTTATTGTATGTTCCTTGGTGATAACTTGGTATCTTGGTCAGCGAAACGTCAGGCGATGTTATCACATTCTATTGCAGAGGTCGAATACCATGGGGTGGCCAATGTGGTGTCTGAGTCATGTTGGCTACAAAATCTTTTATTGGAACTTCATTTTCCAATTCAAAAGACTACCTTAGTTTACTGTGATAATGTTAGTGCGGTTTATCTCTCTACCAATCCTGTCTAACATCAGCGCACTAAACATATCGAGATGAATATCCATTTTGTTCGAGAAAAGATAGCCCGTGGACAAGTACACGTCCTCCATGTCCCTTCGATATATCAAATCGCAGACATATTTACTAAGGGTCTTCCCTTGGTGCTATTTGAAGAGTTTAGGGCCAGTCTTAGCGTACGACAACCGCCCGCTATGACTGCGGAGGTCTGACAGAAGGGGATATACACGGCTGGTCAAAACAGTGTATATCGATTGGAGTTATTTTATAGTACTTACCATAATTATAGAATTCTTGTAAAATTGTAATTGTAATATTAAACTTGTATTAGAAAAATATATTAGACTTGTATTAAGAAAAGGTAGATTTACTTTCCTTAATTAGTTTTGTATATCATGTATATATAGACCTTCTCATTAATGAAATAATCAAGGGATTATATTCTTTCAAATTTGTCATTCTTCGTATCTTCAGTTTTAAAAGTGGGAATCTCCTACCTTCATAGTCAGTATACCATTTTGCCTCTACACTAAATCAAAATCTAATTAAATAGTGTAACCTTAAAGAAATCCTTCATAAAATAGCACATTAGCCAAACTTACGTTTTCCAACCTCTTCATTGCTATAAAAAACACCTGAACAATTTGAGGAGTTGTATTCAATAATTAAAAGTAGATTGGTTCAATTAATAACGGATGAAAATGATCTCAAGGAATACCAACTGGCAACAACCAACATGAAAGAACTATATAAATGCAACAAAGTGTTTTTATTTTGTTTCAATGTAAATACTATTTCTATACTTTTTCGAGTAACCAAAAAGAGCAAACTTAATTACCTTCTAAATTATTGCATCATCACTAATTCATGAAACATATCATTAACTTCGACAAATGATTTTAGAAAATGAACTACATTAGCTGAATAGTTGTGTAGTAAATGACTATAATGAATAGTTATTGGAGTAAATATGGGTAATAAAGAGTAAAGACATTCACCTTCAATTCTATATATTGTATTTCTATTTTCCCTCCAAATCTGTGTCCTCGTCTTGCTTTCTCTGTTAGATTTCACCAATTGTATCCTTTTTCTCATCTTTCACCAATTGTTGTTTTTGTTGTTGTTGTTGTTGTTGTTAAAAGGGGAGTGATAATATATTGATAAGTGTTCGATGAATTGTCATAATGAATCAATTCTTAGTTTATTGGTCTTATCTTGATCCGAAGCATCGATGATATGTAGATAATCATTCGCAAAGCATTTGGAGGTTCGTAAGACGTTGTTAGATACGCGACGCAGGTATGTAGGTCTAAACTTCATTCCTTGGCATGTTTTGATACAAACGTTTTTTTGAAGTGAATCTCCCTAGATAAGTTCAAGATTACTATGCCCTTCTTGTCGAAGATATTCATGTCTCTTGCATATTCCTTATTAGTCGCACTTTTCGTATTCTATATGTCTCTTGATAACTAGCTTAAGGATTGAAGAATGTAGCGCTAATAATGATAGTCAGAGGATAACGACCATAGGTCACTCCGACTCTGATTATGGTGTTCTCTGAGACTTATTTTATATTGCACTTATATATATATGCATTTATTTTCTTACCGTGTCGCGCTATAGTCGGCCGGGCATGCACTTATATGTGCATACCACTGATCAGTTGGGCTGATATTACCGCATCCTATATGGCCGAGCAATTATGAGCTTACCCCACAGAGGGACTTGATGCGATATTATACGACCCCATATAGTGGCCTGATTTTACTTACATGCATATATTCATGGTTATGTCAGTTGTATGCCCTCAACTGCCCATTTCTGAGTTTTATGTTGATTCTATATCCCCTCCTTTTATGTTGTATCTTTCATTTATGTACTTTACATGACTTAAATATTTAGTACATCTTTTATACTGACATCCCTTTCCGGGGCATTGTGTTCATGCCTGCAGGTACAGATAGACAGGGTGATGTACCTCCTCAATAGGGTACCTGTTTCCAGCTGTTGGTTGTCACACTCCTCTTCTCCGGAGTTGTTGTACAGAGTATATATATATATATATGGTGGGGCCCTATCCCGACCAGTTGATGTATTATCACACTCTTAGAGGCTTGCATACCAGTGTTAGTGTGTATTTGTTTTGTTTGGCCTTGCCGACTTTCTTGTCAGTTGATAATACTCTTGTTATGGCCTTGTCGGCCTCAGTTATGTATGTGTATATTGTTGTTGGACCTCTTCTACTTACATATTGTCGTCCTTGATCTTGTAAATACACTTGCAGTCAATGACTTCTTTCCCTGCAAGCAATGAGACTAAGTCTTATTATTTTTTGCTCTGTTCTTATCATGTTATTGTTATTTGGAGGCCTTGTCAACCCATATTTCGTGTAGAGATGTCAGGTACTATAGTTGGTTCGCTCGGGCCTTCGGGTGCCGGCCACACCCCCCAAGATCGGGGTGTGACAAACTTGGTATCAGAGTAGGTCTGTCCTAAGGAGTCTGCAAGTCATGTCTAGTAGAGTCTTGTTTATGGTTGTATTGTGCACCACACTCCCGGTCAGGATTTGGATATGCGGAGTGGTGTACAGCAGTTGACTCAACTAGTGGCCTCTCAAGCCCAACGTTTGACCCCTGGTACTTCCGATAGAGCAGTCAGCGCGAGAGTTCAGGATTTCATCAGCATGTACCCTCCGGTATTCACATGGGCAGATCCAAATGCAGACCCACAGAGCTTTCTTGATCAAATTCAGCGGACCTTGCGGGTTATGCATGACACTGATATTGAGTCGGTAGAGCTTGCCTCTTATAGATTACGGGATGTTGTTTTGACTTGGTATGAGACGTGAGAGTAGTCTAGGGGACCCCGTGCCCCACCTGCAAGATGGATGGAATTTTCTGAGGCATTCTCGCAGGAGTATTTACCTATTGAGCTTCACCGAGCTAAGCAGGACAAGTTTCTAGGTTTGGCGCAGGGCAATATGAGTGTCCATGAGTATCGTATGCAATTTAACTCCTTGGTTGGGTATGCTCCTACAGTTTTGGCTGAGATGAGTGACCGAGTATATCGATCCGTGGGTGTGGGACCACACTTGGTTAATGAATGTACTACAACCTTTCTGAATATGAATATTTCTTCCATTCAGTCCTACGTACAGAACTTGGAGGATCATAAGAGCAGCAACGGGTTGATCGAGTGTGGGATAGGGGTCAACATAAGAGGTCCCGATCCGCAAGTGATATAAGAGGATTTAGAGGTAGGTTCAGGTCACAGTTCTCTAGGCGTCTATCTTATCCGACAGCCAGTGCACCACCGCAGTTCCAGGGCCAGTGTCGTGATCGGATCACTTATTTTGGTCAGGGTCAGAGTTCACAGACATTAGGTCAGCAATATAGAGGTGAGTCTAGTCAGATGAGACCTTCGTTGCCTTATTGTGATCGGTGTGGTAGAGCTCCTTCTGGGCAGTGCCGTCAGGGATCAAATGTGTGATATTCATGTGGGCACCCAGGTCATATTATGAGGTTTTGTCCGATAAGAGGCGGGGGCGGTATGGTATAGCGAACAAGATTTGTAGCAGCATCTTCTTCATCATATGTACGCCCTCCTAGGCAAGGTATGCAGACATCAGCTGGTAGAGATAGAGGCAGGGGTGGAGCATCTAGCACATGCGGTCATCAGAACCGCATTTATGCATTGTCGGGTCGACAAGACCTAGAGTCGTCTTTAGATGTGGTTACATATATATTATCTGTCTTTTCACTTGATATGTATGATGTGATAGATCCAAGATATACTATGTCGTATATTACTCCTTTTGTTGCTGGCAAGTGTGGTAAGGAACCTGAATTATTACGATAGTCATTCGTGGTGTCTATGCCTGTGGATGAGTCCGTGAATATTAGATGGGTATATTAGAATTGTGATGTGGTAATTGGTGATCTTCACACCTTAGCCGATTTGAATGAATTGGGGATAGTCGATTTTGGTGTTATTATGGGTATGGATTGGCTAGCTTCTTGTTATGCTAACGTGGATTGCTGGACGAAAGTCGTTCATTTTAATTTTCCATGCGAGCCCGTTATTGAATGAAAGGGCAATTCTCCAGCGCCTAAGTGGAGGTTTATTTCCTACCTTAAGGCTCGGAAGCTAATTTCTAAGGAGGGGTGGGAGTTCGGTTCGATTTTCTCAAACTTCGATTCGGTTTTTTAAAGTGGACACCAAACACCGCACCGAACTAATTCAGCTCGGTTCATTTTTTTGAAGTTCGGTTCGATTTCTATTTTTCTAGTTCGACTTTTCTAGCCTTAACAAGTACATCTGCTTCTCAAATTTCTCATGTTTCACCAACAAACAAAAGGAAATTTTTTCTTTCATCTGAGATATCTTCAAGGCATGTACCATCAACGTGCCATTGAAGTGTAATTCTTTACTCAAGTAAGGCAATTGATGAACAAATAAAGAGGCGACAAGGAATTTCTAACTGAACTTTTTTTGTTTTTGGTACAGGGAATAACATGATTCTTTGTTTTTACATATATTAGTGATTGAGTGAATTCTATCAAGTGTTAAAAGGATATACATGTAAATGTAGGGAGGGAGGGAGAGAGTAAAAGTAGGAATGACTAGGAGGAGGAGATGCAGCACCAAGCTGCTCCCTCAATCAGTTACTAATGTACTGCTCCATCAATCAGATACTAATAATTCACTTGATACTAATATACTGCAACTTTTGTGTCGTTACATGTTACAAATGTACTGCAACTTTTGTGTCAACAATCTGCTCCACAACCTTCATTGATACAAATTTACTTCACAAAAAATTACAAGCAGGCTAAGGTATGCATTCACTACATGTGTTGGACAATAATCACCCTCCCTTGTTTGTCAAGCGAGCAAAACAAAAACCAAATTAACTGGGCAGTGGGCACGAGCTACCAGCAACAACAAGCATTACAAAATACAACTTATATTAGAAGCAATCAAACAACACAAATGCCTTAAATTATATCTCCAAATACAAAACAATAGCTGTCACATACTAAGTTTTAAAATCCACCGTCTAACACAACACTAGCAATCACAATTAAGTCCGAAATTCACCAAATCCAAAACATAAGCTTAAAATTAAAGACGAATTCGCCTCTTATTGACGCTCAAGACATCTATCAATATGCTTCTTTAAGCAAGTTGTGCCGTTCAATATTGGTTGACAATTAAGTATCGCACCACATGTCAAGCACCTTGCTTTACGCCCCTTTTCATTGTGTTGAACCACCACAAAATATTCTCAAACAGGTGAGCGAGCTCTAGGAGGCATGGTTGAACTTGAACATAACAAAAAAAAAAAGATAAAACCAACAACAAACAACAACATACCCAGTGACCCCCACAACGTGGGGTCTGGAAAAGGTAGAGTGTACGCAGACCTTACCTCCACCTTGGTAGGTAGAACGTCTGTTTCTGGGAGACCCTCAGCTCAAGAAAAAAAAATATAAAACCAGAAGTTAAAATATAACTTTCAAGATAAAAGAACAAAACTACAAAATAAATTATAGAACTTACCACTAGTAGCAAAAAAGCAAATTGCAATCATACATCAACAATGCAAGGATCTCTTCCACTATTTGCCATCTCTAAAGATAATTTAATCAAATATGTCATACAACATAAATAAGTATATTATTTTATCACTAAAACACACAAAAGAAAGATAAAATCTTACCAAGTTCAAGTTCCTCAAAATACTCCAAACTTTCTTCCACACTAACAGATTTAGTGTCTTTTCTAAGCCAATCTTGGACACAAATTTAGGAGTCAATGAACTTCTAAACGGATCAAGTATACATCCACCGGTACTAAATGCACATTCCAATGCCACACTAGAAATCGTAATAGCCAACACATCATGAGCCAACTCTGACAGAACAGTAAATCTAGGAGCATTAACTTTCCACCAACTTAAGATACTAAACTCAACATGTTCATCAATTGGCTCTTGTTCTTCACTAATGTATTTATCCAACTCTGATTTCCTTTTGTTTCTTCAAGTGAAGCTTAGTTCTCAAAGCATTTGTTTTCACACTTAAAGAAGAGCCAAAACTAGATGTTACATCAGATAGTCATGAGATAAAGTAGATACAGATGGAGATGATTGATGATGAAATGCTCTTGAATAATTTTTTAGCTTTTGAATGGCCAGAAATTATGCTCTCTAATGTAGATAACTTTTTAGCTTTTGAATGGCCAGAAATTATGCTCTCTAATGTAGATACTTTTTAGCTTTTGAATGGCCAAAAGAAATTAACTTTTGCATAAAATCAACCATTTACAAATATGTATTCATGTTAAGCCAATTCTCTCATACATTTAGTAACATACGAAGTAGAACAGTGACATTGTATTTAGACTAAAAAAAGACTAACTCATGAGTCATGACTAACTAAAGCAAACAAAGGTTAGGAATGAATCATGGTTGAACTCAGTGGCTTTTCTTGGGCATATAGTATCAGACGAAGGCATCAAAGTCGATAGTCAGAAGATCGATGCAGTAAAGAGTTGGTCGAGGCCCACAACTCCTACTGAGGTGCGTAGCTTCTTGGGCTTGGCAGGCTATTATCAGATATTCATAGAAAATTTCTCTTCCATTGCCGCTTCATTGACAAAGTTGACGCATAAGACGACTAAATTTCAGTGGTCAGATGCCTGTGAAAAGAGTTTTCAGGAGTTGAAAAATATATTAACATCAACATTGATTCTAGCACTTCCTAAGGGATTATAGGGTTATGTGGTATATTGTGGCATTTCTAGAATTGGTTTAGGCTGTGTGATGATGTAGCATAGTAAGATTATTGTGTATGCTTCAAGACAACTGAGGAAGCACGAACAAAATTACATGACTCACAATATTGAGTTGGCGATTGGTATATTTTCTCTGAAGATATGGTGTTATTATTTATATAGAGTTCATGTTGATATATTCACATATCATAAAAGCCTACAATAAATATTCAGGAAGAAAGAATTAAATCTGAGGCACGTAGGGGTTGACAAACTGGAGATGACTAAAGATCTTTATTGGCCAGAATGCCGTCGAATTCTAATTAATGGCAGAAGTAAAGGCGTTGCAATTCGATGATTCACAATTAGTAAGAATTAGAGAAGTAATCCCCTTTCGGAAGAAATAGTTGTTCAAGCTATCATATGATGGGGTTCTTAAGTATAAGGGTTGATTATGTGTGCCTAATATCATAGGGTCGATTATGTGTGCCCAATGTCAGGGGACTTCGAGGGCAAATTATGGCAGGAATTCACCAGTCCAAGTATTCTATTCATCCTGGGTCTACTAAGATTTATTATGATCTTCAATAAATGTATTGGTGGAACGATATGAAAAAGAATATTGCGGAGTTCGTTGCTCAGTGTCTAAATTGCCAGCAAGTTAAAATTGAGCATAAAAACCTTGGAGGGTTGCTTCAGAATATTGAGATTCCGAACTGGAAACAGGAGACAATCAAGATGGATTTTATTACAGGATTACCTAGTTCTCGTCGGAAGTTCGATTCTATTTGGGTTATCGTGGATAGACTTACAAAGTCAGCTCATTTTATACCTGTCAGAACTACTTACTTAGCTGAGAATTATGCTCGATTGTATATCAAATAGATAGTTCGACTTCACGGAGTTCCTATTTCTATTATATCTAACAGATGTGCCCAGTTTACAACTAATTTTTGAGTTCCTTCCAGAAAGGCTTGGGTACTCAGATTAGCCTTAGCACAACTTTCCATCTGCAGACAGGCGGGCAGGCCGAGCGCACTATTCAGACACTCGAGGATATAGTGTGAGCTTGTGTTTTATATTTCAAGGAGAGTTGGGAGGACCATTTGCCGCTTATTGAGTTCGCCTATAATAATAAATACTATTCTAGTATCTAGATAGCACCATATGAAGTCCTGTATGGGCGAAAGTGCAGGTCTCTTATCGGTTGGTTAGATGTTGGTGAGACACAGTTATTAGGGTCTGATTTGGTGCAACAAGCAGTAGAGAAGGTGAAATTGATTCAGAAACGATTGTGGACATATCAGAGTTGACAAAAGTCCTATTCAGATAACCAACATCGAGATCTAGAATTTGCTGTGAGAGATTGGGTGTTTATAAATGTGTCGTCTATGAAAGGCGTAATAAGGTTCGGCAAGAAAGGAAAGCTTAGCCCCAGGTATGCCGAGTCATATCAGATTATTCAAAGAGTCACACAAGTGGCTTACAAACTTAAGTTGCCCCCCAGAGTTAGAAGCAGTTCATCCAGTATTTTCACGTATATATGATTCGCAAGTGCTTGGGTGATCCCTCCCGCATCACCCCCATTGAGGATGTTCAGGTGACAAAACATTTATCATACGAGGAAATTCTTGTTGCTATCCTAGATCGGCAAGTCCGTAAGTTACAGACCAAAGAAGTAGCTTCAGTCAAAGTATTTTGGCGGAATAATAACGTAGAGGAAATGACATTGGAGGCCAAAGAGGATATGAAGTCCATATACCCTTACTTGTTTCAGATTTCAGGTTTATATTGACACTTCTGTGATCCGATTCTTTTATTCCTACTGTATCTATCGAACTTGATCCATATAACTTGTTTACGTGATAATGTTGAGATATATATGGCAAGCACAACTCAAATTACAACAGATGATGGTTGAGGTGAATTATGGCTAACCATTTTGATTCTTACGTAAATAGACGGCCTTGTGAGGCCAATATGATATTATTATGCTTTTTTGTAGCCTTGTGTGGAATTGGATGTATATTTGGGCTGCTTGTCAGGTTTTGGGTAGTCCTATTTACAGAGGAAACTCTATCAAAATTTTCAGAAATTTTGAGAGTTAGAATATTATTTAACATTTGAGGACAAATGTTCTTAAATAGAGGAGTATGTCACGCCCCGTAGTTTCACACGCAAATTAGAATATAGCTAGCCGACTTGAGTCCAAAGAATGTGAGATCATTTTTGAGGGTTACATATGACTTATATGAATGTTAAGGAGGTACACGGAAGGCTGGAAGTGAAATGAATTGATCGGAACACATCTCGGCAAAGTTTGATAAAACTAAGACGATACGCTAAACATTCCATCCCATGGAACCCGATCCGCTTCGCAGATTGAGCCACGGAATAGAGACTCCACTTCCCCACTACATTGCCACCATGTGTATTGGTTATGTAACTGCAGATGGTGATCTGCGGTGTAGAACCAGCCGCATATGGGAGGCGGTGGGTGGTGCTATGTATAGTTAAAATCGGTGGCTCACTTGAATTATTTCATTTTCGACTTACACTTCACCCAACACTCTCAAAAGCTCTCTTAGGGTTCTTATATCATCAAGGATTAATTCCATACAAGTTTGAAGAAAAATCTCCCATAGATGATCCATAGAAGCTGAGAAACCTTCTTACCATCAAGGTGAAGTTGAAGGGCCTCTTGAGACTTGGAGTAAAGCTTGTTGTGTAAATCTCCTTGGATGGTTTGAGGTAATATTTTAAGGTAATAATTTGACACCTCTTAATGATTTCTAGCTTCTCTTAGCTTAGTTGGATTAATTGGTATAGGCAACTTGTGATAGTTAAGCTAAACCTCTATGAAAGAATTTCTATGATTCTTGGATTGTTCTTGATTAAGCTTTTGGATAATCATAGCTAGAAGTGGAAGTATGTAGTGATAGAGATTATGAAATATGTATTATGATCTTGTTTTTGTTGTTGTTGTTAAAAGGGGAGCGATAACATATTGGTGACCATGAACACCATAACTAGAAAAGTATGACTTCTAGGTGTTCGATGAATTATCATAATAAATTTATTCTTAGTTTTTTGGTCTTATCTTGACCCGAACCATAGATGATATGTAGATAATTATTCGCAAAGTATTGGGGGGTTTGTAAGAGTTGTTAGCTACGCGATACAGATATGTAGGGCCAAACTTCCTTCCTTGGCATGTTTTGATATAAACATTTTCTTGAAGTGAATCTCCCTAGATAAGTTCAAGATTACTATGTCCTTCTTGTCGAAGATATTCATGTCTCTTGCGTAATCCTTATTAGTCGCACTTTCTGTATTTTATATGTCTCTTGATAACTAGCTTAAGGATTAAAGAACGTAGCGCTAATAACGATAGTTAGAGTATAATGACCATATGTAACTCCGACTCGGATTATGGTGTCCTCTGAGACTTATCTTCCATTGTACTTATATATATGTATTTATTTTCTTACCGTGTCGCGCTATAGTCGGTCGGGCAGGCACTTATATGTGCATACCACTGATCAGTTGGGCAGATATTACCGCGTCCTATATGGCCGGGAAATTTATTATGAGCTTATCCCACAAAGGGATTTGATGCGATAATATACGGCCCCATAAAGTGGCTCAATTTTACTTACATGTATATATTAATGGTTATGTCAGTTGTATGCCCTCCGCGGCCCATTTTTTAGTTTCAGGTTAATTCTATTCCCCCTACTCTTATGTTGTATCTTTAATTTATGTACTTTACCCGCCTTACATATTTAGTACATCTTTCGTATTGGCGTCTCTTTATAGGGCTTTGTGTTCATGCCCGCAACTACATATAGACATGGTGATATACCTCTTCAATAAGGGTACTGTTATATATATATATATATATATATATATATATATATATATATATCCAGTATTTTGGGTATGGTGGGGCCCTGTCCCGATAGTTGATGTATTATCACACTCTTAGAGGCTTGCAGACCAGTGTTAGTGTGTATTTGTTTTTGTTTGGCCTTGGTGGCCTTCTTGTCAGTTGATGATACTATTGTTAAGGCCTTGTCGGCCTCAGTTATGTATGTATGTATGTATGTATATACTGTTGTTGGGCTTCTTCTGCTTGCAGATTGTCATTCTGTTCTTATCATGTTATTGTTATTTGGAGGCCTTGTCGGCCAAGGTTTCGTGTCAGGTACTATAGTTGGTTCGCTCGGGCCTTCGGGTGTCGGGTGCTTTCCACACCCCCAAGGCTGGAGTGTGACAAATGCATCTCTGGGACTTTGCCGATTCTAGCATGGCTTGACGGGAGAGAGATGGATGATAATGCGATGGCTAGGGTTTTGAACCCTTAGCCATGATTTCGCCCAAATGAAAAGGATTGAGTAGTCCTACTCGTTAAAGGAGGAATTTGGGTCGGGTCTGGTCTTTATTGGATTGGGCTCGGCCAATTTAAAAGGGGAATGGGCCAATCTTCACGAAAAATTAAGGGCCAACAAAAAGGTGGCCACATTTTGCAAATATGGTCATTCTTTAAATCAAAAGATGACCTGATTCTTTCAATTGTTGTCGAATTGACAAGAATTAAAATAAACCATTTTCAAATATGTCCAGATTTATGCAAATCATTTAAAATGATCAAATTCACACTCAATTAATTAAAACTTTTAAATATAACCAAAATACTAAATCTTTTTATAATTAAACCAAATGTCATGAAATTTGAGATGTAATTTTCATACTTCAATTAATTAATCAAATTTCATGATTAACAACAACAACAACAACAATAACATACCCAGTGAAATCCCACAACATGGGGTCTGGGGAGGGTAGAATGTGCGCAGACCTTACCTCTACCTTGATAGGTAGAGTCGTTGTTTCCGAGAGACCCTCGACTCAAGACAAAGCATAAGAACAAGCTAGCGCATTCTGAAAAAGAAACAGTAACTAATGCAGGTACATAAGATAAATAAAGTACATTAAAGAACACATAGCAGTAGAAATCAAACGCTACTATAAAGTACTACTGCGCCTACTAGTATGATAGTCTAAGTGGGCCTACAATAATAACACTATAACAACCAGTTTGTAAGCGTAAGTAGGGCTACGCTCGACTACCTACTACCCTTCTACCCTAAATCGTGTCCTCCACAACCCCCTATCTAAGGTCATGTCCTCGGAAAGTTGCACCTGTGCCATATTCCGTCTAATCACCTCTCCCCAATACTTCTTTGGCCTACCTCTACCTCTCCTGAATCCGTCCATAACCAACCTCTCACACCTCCGTAATGGGGCATTTGCGTCTCTCATCTGCACATGCCCGAACCATCTCAACTTTGCTTCCCGCATCTTATCGTCCACCGAGGACCCTCCCACTCTGTCCCGGATATCATCATTTCTAATCATATCCCTCCTTGTATGCCCACACATTCATCTCAGCAGCCTCATCTCCACAGCTTTTATCTTTTGGATGTGCGAGTCTTGACTGGCCAACACTCCGTCCCATGTAACATAGTCGATCTAACCACCACCCTATAGAACTTACCTTTAAGTTTTGGTGGCACATTTTTATCGCACAAGACACCAAATGCGAGCTTTCATTTCATCCATCCTACCCCAATACGATGTGTGACATCGTCCCCAATCTCTCAATTCTCTTGGAGAATAAATCCGAGGTACTTGAAGCTTCTTTTATTGAGAATGACCTGAGTACCAAGCCCCACCTCTATGCCTGTCTTAAGGTCGCTTCCGTTACTGAACTTACACTCCAAGTATTCTGTCTTTGTCCTACTCAACCTCAACCCTTTAGACTCTAGAGTCTGTCTCCAAACCTCCAATTTAGCATTCACTCTATTGCGAGTCTCATCAATTAGGACTATGTCGTCTGCGAATAACATACAACATGACACCTCCTCTTAAATCTGTCGCATCATGCCATCCATCACCAAGGTAAATAAGAATGGACTAAAAAATGATCCCTGGTGCAACCCCATCTTCATTGGGAAGAGCTCTTAATCCCCTCCTACTGTTCGTACCCTGGTCTTGGATCCATCATACATATCATTGATCACCCTAGTGTACGCCACAGGTACATCTCTAACCTCCAAACATCTCCATAGGGACTTTGTCGTATGCCTTCTCGAGGTCGATGAAAACCATATATAAGTCTCTCCTCCTCTCCCTATACTGCTCCACCAACCTCCTAATAAGATGAATGGCTCATGTAGTCGAACGCCCCAGCTTAAATCCAAATTGGTTTTCAGAAATAGACACACATTTTATCACCCTCGTCTCCACGACCCTTTCCCAAACTTTCATAGTGTGGCTTAGCAGCTTAATACCCCTATAGTTGTTGCAACTCTGGATATCACCTTTGTTCTTGTAAAAAGGAATCATTGTACTCCACCTCCATTCTTCGAGCATTTTCGTCGTCTTAAAAATGACATTAAACAACGCAGTCAGCCACTCCAAACCTGTCCTGCCTGCGCTCTTCCACAATTCAATTGGGATCTCATCATGCCTGGTCGCTTTTCCGCTGTGCATCATGCGAACAACACGTTTAACCTCCTCAACCTTAATTCTTCTACAATACCTAAAATCTTGGTACCTACCAGCTTGTTCCAGATCTCCCAGTACAATGTTTTTGTCTCCTTTTTCGTTCAAGAGTTTATGGAAGTAAGGTTGCCACATCCGCCTAATATGTGCGTCCTCTACCAGTAATTGGCCATCCTCGTCCTTGATGCACCTCATGTGATCCAAGTCACGGGCCCTCATCTCCCCCTCCTTGGCTAGTTTGTACAACTTCTTATCCCTGTCTTTTTCCGCTGACTCCACATACATGCGTTCAAAAGCCGTCATTTTCGCTGCCGTAACCACTAGCTTTGCCTCCTTCCTCGCCATCTTATACAATTCCCTATTCGTCCACTTCTCCACCTCATAATTACTTTCTATCAATTTTGCATACGCCATTTTTTTCGATTCTACCTTCTCTTGAACTTTACCATTCTACCACCAGTCCCCTCGATGTCTATCACGGCTACCCCGCGAGACCTCTAGCACTTTTCTAGCTACCTCCCAAATACACCTGGCTATCATGTCCCACATACCGGTCGCATCCTCACTACTCCCCCAAGCCCCCTTGGCCATTAACCTCTCCCCCATCTCATTTGCACTAGTCATGGTCAAACTCTCCCATTTTATTCTTAACATGTCATCCACAACCCTCTTCTTCTTTTTCATCTTGATCTTCAAATCCATCACTAAAAGCTTATGTCGGGTTGTAAGGTACTCCTTCAGAATAACCTTGCAGTCTTTACAAAGACCGCTGTCAACCTTCTTAAGGAGCAAAATGTCTATCTGAGTCTTAGCCATAGAACTACGGAACGTCACCAAGTGCTCCTCCTTCTTCAGGAACCTCGAATTGTCTATCACCATCCTAGAAGCTCTAGCGAACTCCAAGAGTGAGACGTCTCCCCCGTTCATGTCCTCGAGGCCAAAGCCTCAATGCACGTCGTCATAACCCTCTGGAAGTGACCCGATATGTCTATTAAAATCCCATCCTACAAATAACTTCTCAGTGGGTGGTATACCCCCACCACTTCGTCCAAATCCTCCCAAAAGCACCTCTTCTCTTTCTCGTCCGGGCTTGTCTATGGCGCGTAAGCACTAATAATATTCATAGTGAACCCTCCAACTACCAACATAATCATTATCATCCTGTCATTGACCCTTTTAACCTCTACCACCTGATTGCTTAGCTCGATGTCTACCAAAATGCCTACCTCATTCCTATACTTCGACCTACCCGAGAACCATAACTTATATCCGTCTACATCCTTAGCCTTAGGTCCTACCCATCTGGTCTCTTGGACACATGCTATATTAATCTTCCTCTTCTTAAGAATCTTAACTAGTTCTATGGAATTCCCCGTTCAAGTCTTAATATCCCAAGACCCTATTCTCAACCTAGCATCTCCTTTACCCCACTTACCCCTTATCCCTCACCCCCCTTCCCACCCGAGAACACGACCATAGTCTACCATTAGTCACCATAGTCACTAAAGCAGATATAAACTAATCAAAAGTTCACACTAAAAAGAATAAGAATCAATACTATAGCACAAGTCCGCAAGAATGTAGAAGCAAGTCTAACTACTACGACAAGAATGATAGAACTATAGGTTAGAATGTAAAATTTAAGATTTAGTAAACGAAGCAAAAAAATAAAAAAATTGCTACCAGGATGAGAGATTAAGAATCAGTAAGGGCGACCGGAGGTACCAACTCCAGTTGGATCGTGCACTGTTCACTGGCGGAAATTGTTGGAATGCCGATAATCGACTCCAGTTGGGTAGAACCTGTTTTCTACCGGAAATTACTATTCATCACCGAAAAATATTGTTCACCGTCGGAAAGTACTGTTCATTGCCGAAAAGTACTATTGACCGTCGGAAAGTATTGTCATCGTCCGAAAAGTACTATTCACTATCAAAGAAATCTCACACCGTCGATTGGTCTTTGGATTTACTGTCTGCGGATCCGACGAAAATCTGCTGGATATGGCTTTCCGGTGGCAAAAAAAGGAAGAAAAAACAAAAATGAAAGGAGAGGAGGGATGATGAGTAAAGATCTGGACGAACTAACTGGTGGTTGGTCGGAACATGTGTTCTTACCTTTGGTTTTCCGTCGGAACAGATGGGGTGAGGGTGGGGATTGGAGTTCTTACCGTTGGTGAAAATTCAGACAACATAAATTACAAAGCAATAATAACGATAAGTGAAGTGTTTTAACCAAAATAACTAAATAAAATAGAAAGAGCAGTCGAAGAAGAAAGCACAAATTGTTGAAGGAAAAAATAAATAGTTGAAATAGAAAGAGCAGTCGAAGAAGAAAGCACAAATTGTTGAAGGAAAAAAATAAATAGTTGATCTCAGAGAGCCATTGTTAAAACCTAGAAAGAGGAATTCAACACAAAAATTAGGCAATAAGTGATTCGAGTAAACATATCAATTAGACCAAATTGAACAACAAAAATTGCAATCAGAAACCTAAAATATAAAGAAAATAATTACTAACAACACATGATTAAACGGAGTAAATTATTTATCAATTGACAATTAAATAATTTTAAATAATTAATTAAGCTATTGTTCTCATCATTTTAATTTATAATTTTGATAAATATATTTCAAAACTATTAAGAATATACAAATATATGAGATGATATACTTGATGATATTTTACGAAATGAAATGGAAAAATATTGTCGAGATAATTTTGTAAAATTATTTTTCGCCTTGTAAAATGTATAATTCACTCCGTTTGTGACTCAAGAACTTTGAATAATTAAACAAAATTATTGGAGGACAAAAATTAAGTGTTAACACATCTCACTCCTTAGTAGCGTCGCCAACTACCTCCGCCCCAACATGTCCCTGAAGCTCCGGCGTCGTAAGATTGCTTAATTTAAGAATACGGTGGCTTGACGTTAGTTGATTTTTATTGTAATTTAAGATTGTTTAATTTAAGAATACGGTGGCTTAATTCCGAAGATTGTACATGTAAAGGTTTGATGTTGCTTGATTTTTCTTGTTAGAATATAGTGGTGTCTAGACCGTAAGATTGCTTAATCGCGTTGCTTCATTTACCTGGGCCACCATAAAGCAAGTTGTGGCCTCATTTGAAGTTTGAACAAATTTAAAATTCAAGGTTGACACCCTTTCGTTTGACACACTTTCACTTTATATGACACACTTTTCTTTTTAGTCAATCCAAAAAAGAATGATATATTTTTCTTATTTGGCAAAAATTTAACTTTTACGTTTAACGAGATGATCTATAACCACACAAATATCTTTGGCTTGTTTTAGATCACAAAATTCAAAAGTTTTCTTTTTTTTCTTAAACTTTACGGCCAGTCAAACTATATCATATAAATTGGGACGGAGGAAGTATATCATTATAGGAATATCATGAAACAGCTTTCTAGAACTTTATTTTCACCAATCATGCCTATCTTTATTTGGAGCATCTATTTAATGTTGGTTACATTTTAATTAGAGCAGCAATCGTTTTAATAAAGTACTTACGGTGCTTTTTCTTTGCTTTGACTGATTGTGAATTTGAAAAAATTAAATGTATTTGATTGTATTTGAATGATCTATATATATATATATATATATATATATATATATATATATATATTATTTTTTGTATCTTCAGATTTGAGTGTATTCATCATTTTTAGTGTAAATATAAGGTATATGTATTTGACTGATTGTATTTTTTGGTAAATTAGATATATTTGACGGTATGTATTGTTTGAATCATTTATATACACATGTATTTTGGCTCACTGTATTTTGAAATTGTGTATTAAAATACACGTGAAAATTGTGAATTTGAATACACTTAAATATACGCGAAATAGCTATAACATAACTGCGAAATGTAATTAAAAATTGTAGCTACTATTGATTAGAAGTCTAGAAACAATAGTTATTCATGTAAGTTATCCGTTTATCTTTCTCAAATATCACATTTTAGCTTAAAACTTAGGGTACTCCTTAGAACTGAGAAATTTGATAGCTTCACACCCGTACGATCTCAGCCCAGAGAAGTGTGCTTCACTCATTACCATACAATAAATAGAATATATATATTTTAAAATTCAATAATCTTTTTGGATCATTTTCAATAATGATTTTACATCATTTTCTCTTTCTAAATATGTAAAGCATGTGTGAAACTCCATTAGTTTGGTTAATATATGATGGAGTTTCACCTGAAGATTCGTTACAAACTTAGCCCAAAAAGAAAGAAATACACCGATGAAATCGTCATCATTGCATCGAAAGATGAAAGAAGAAAATGCACAGTTGAAAATTTATTATTTTGGCTGGATATTCTTATTTGAATAATAGAGCTCTAGTAATTTTTTTTACAGATAGGATACATAGTTAGAATAAATATCTATTACATCTAAAGAAGGAAGAAAAAAGATACAAACCTGAAACTTCATTATTTTTGTTTAAACCTTTATGTGGCTAAAAATGATGGAACTTCATTCAAGTCTTTCTTATAGATTTGCATCGGAAAAGTAGAAATATACAATTAAAATAAATAACTATTGCACCTAAATAAAAAATAAAAAAATAAAGTTGAGGTAAAATATGTGTGGTATATTGAGAAAAAGTAAGAATATTTATTAACGTGTACAAATAATCCCTACCCATAATTAGAATATATCTCATATATTGTGTAAATATTTAGTGATGTATAATTATTGTAAACTAGGATTCTTATTCTATTAGGGTTCTACATTGTAGACTATATATATTGGTATTAATGAGAAAGACTCTCAAAGAAAGATTAATATTATCTTACATGGTATCAAGAGAAATTCCTTTTCCGGCCGTCGATTACCCTCCCCCCTCTCTCGGTTTTTTCTTCTTTTCCTGTGTCTGTCCACTACCCTAATGCATCTTATGGCTACTCCCATGTCTTCTGACGCTTCCTCTTCTACCTCAGTCGTCATCCAAACACCTACCACAAACCTCTCCTCACCATCTTTCCATCTAGCTCTTGTCGTTACTAACATCAAAAACTTTGTTCCTTTGATTCTTGATCGGGAAGATGACCAATATAGGTCATTGGTGGAACTGTTTCACATTCACGCATGTGTATATCATGTTCTTAACCATATCGACGACTCCGTCCCTCGCCCTTCCGAAATCCACGACATAATATGGCGTCGTCTCGATGCTGTCATAAAAATGGATATATGGCACAATATCTGTCACGACCCGACCCGACGGGCCGCGACTAACTGCCCTAATAACGTCATTATCCTGACCTGTCACACATAATCCAACTAATACCTAATGAGTCTGAAATCCGGAAGCATAACGCTGCAATAACAACATATGCCAGGGTAGGCAAGCCGACAAGGCTGCCTTTACCCCCGAATGTACCTGCCTCCTGAGGAGTCACAACTAGCCAACATAATACAACAGGCAAGCCGACAAGGCTGCCACTAGATAATATCATATATACACGGGGACACCCCAACACAGAGTACAATAGCATAACTGACCAAAACAAAGTTATACCCCTTACATAAGTACAACCCACAACTGTCTACAGACCTCTATAAGAAGGACAACGACATATGACGGGACAGGGCCCCGTCGTGCCCCTAAATATACATAAATCAACATAATAGGGTTCTGTACAAAAATGATAAAGCTCTGGTTCAAAGGAGCTTTCCAAACAGCTGCGTAGGAACCTAAGCCGGAGGGTCACCAAACTGAGCACCTGTACCTGCGGGCCTGAACGCAGCCCCCCGAGGAAAGGGAGTCAGTACGAAATAATGTACTGAGTATGTAAACATGAAATACTGCAAATGAGATCATAAGTAGCCAATGGATAATAAGAGGTCAGTATAAAAATCAGGATCCAAATCCAACTGTGCCATAAACAATAAAAGTCAGTTGTGCCTTATAAAAATGCCTTATAAAAATGAGAGTCAAGTCAAGAAAACATGAATGCATGTCCATATACATATATATACATGTAACGTAATCCGGACCACTAATGCGGGACTCGGTGGAATCATATCATAACCCGGCCCATATTGAGACTCGGTGAAGTCATATCATAACCCGGCTCATATTGGGATTCGGTGAACTCATATCATAACCCGGCCCATGCTGGGACTCGGTAAAGTCATATCTCATCTATGGATCCATCCTACGTAACCCGGCCCACTAGTGAGGGACTCGGTGAAAAATGCAAGGCTGTGCACGAACATAACCCGACCCGGGACTCGGTGAAGTGAAGTAATAACACTTAGCACGAGTAGATTTCATGAGTAACCATATGCAATCAAAATTTTCATTTGACTCCCAATAAAATTATTATAATAATGTCATAATAAACTCTTTACTGAAAAGTCATAGGCACTTCTCATAACTAACATCTTTAGGAATTAAACTGTATAAGAATCATGTACGTCCGCCGTATCTTCATTAAATAAAAATCATGCCAAAGAAAGAAGGAATAGTTCACATACCTCTTAGACGAACTAATCAACTCAATATTAGAGTACGTCTCGTTTTAGAACTTCAACCTATAATAATGGTAATACGTTCGTCAATTCTATGATCACTGGCATACTTATATCGAATAACGACTTTCTATTCTATAAAAATTCGGGCAGCACTTCCCTTGTTTATACATGTTTCCACAACTTTCAAACGAGGCTAACAACATCAATAACCAAGCACCAATTAAGGGCACAACCAAAACAGCAACAAAGGGGATTTACACACCCACTTCTCATGTAAATTTAGCCTCTTAATCCACATTAAAACAACCCACAAAAATAGTCCATGTTCCAACAACAACGAGGGTAGAATGTGAAGCCTTTCTACACCCTTATTCCTTTAGGACTTACATTAGCAATTACCACACTTAAACATGCATAATGGTAACTAAATTTTCAGCATTATAACACCACAAAACAGTCCCTAAAACAGTCCATATCCATCTCAACATGTCCAACGATTTCATGCAAGTTCTTGGCCACAACATGTCATAATTCCATAACTCTTCTCTTAACTCCTAAAATCCAATTCCATATTTCAATACTTCCATATAACTAATTTTAAAGTTTAATATCAATGTTTCCTTTCGATTTCATCATGCAATTAGTGATAATAATGACAACAATAACCAACGAATCCAACAATCACCAAAATCTGTCATAAATTGGCAACTAGCCCAAAATTATCACATGTATTGTTTAAATTCCAATTTTTTCCTTAACACAAATTCATATCCTTAATTCTAACAACATGCATTCCAATTAAATTATAGAAAGAAAAATTTTATACCTCAAATTCGTCCAAAACAGTCCGCATGATTTGCTCACTGCCCGAGTCTGAAAATCCCCATTGTTTTCGTATTTCATTTCCTTTTTTGTTCACTTCTTCAACTCCAATTGACATGCAAGTGTTCTACAATATTAAGCCATCATCCCTACACGTTTTTCTTCCAAAATTCCATCCCAAAAATCTCAAAATTCCTGGGCATATTCTCGGCCAGCAGTGGTTGTTTTTGCCACTGTTTTTGGTGTTGTTTTGACTTCTAATTTTTGGTAGAAAATGTAGTCTAAGAAGAGGAGATAAAAACCTTAAATTTGGTTATGGGTGGGGGGTTTTTCGGCTGGCTTGGAGGAGAGAAGATGAGAGTTTTTTTGGTTAAGTTAGAATGAAGATGAAAAGGTGAGTGTAGGTTATAAAAATCTGAATTTTCCTTTTTACACTTTGGCCCCCAAGTTCTTCAATTAATAAATATCAAACCCACTTCTTTTAATTTCCGAGAATTTCATAAGCCTTGTATCCTCTTGTATACTAATTTTCGGTATTTGAATCCTATTTCCTTAATCTTACGAGGTGTAACATTATCTAAGGATTTACTCTACACGATCATGAAAACGGGTGCCTTCGCCCGTGAGTTATGGACACGCTTGGAAGAAATCTTTCAAGATAACAATACCACTCGTGCAGTGTACTTGGAAGAATAATTCAACAATACCCGTCATGAAATTTTTTCTAATATGTTTGAGTATTGCAAGCAGTTGAAACTGGTGGCAGACCAATTGTCCAACGTCGATACGCCTGTTTCCGAAATAAAAATGGTCTTACAATTGGTTGCAGGCCTCCCAAAGGGTGAATATGACACTTTGGCCACGATGATACAACATGCTGACCCTCTACCAAGTTTTAACAAAGCCCGGTCACAATTACTATTGGAGGAAACCCGACGTGCGAAGCAAGACGAGCACAGACAAAATGCGTTAGCAGTTGAAACGCCTACGCCAAATCACATCGCCGCCGGCCAGCCGCCACTGCTAGAGAACAGTTAGCCACGGTAGAACCGCGGCGGCAGGGGTGGCAGGCGCCGCGGCAGTAGACGTGGTAAAGGCAGGGGCTAACAAGCCACTCAGTCACCACAGCAGCCCAGCCATTCTGCCTCGTGGGCCGGCCCAATGAACACCGTCCAAAATCAACACTGGGCCTCATAACCAGGCTATTCTTCAACCCAGTTTTCCTTTCAGCAACAGGGCGTGTTGGGCCCAGTTCTGGGTTACCGTCCAGCCCATTACCAACAGCACCAAGCCCACGTCGCCCAGACCCCTTTGTTGCAGCAGCCCACTGGTCTGACCCCCTCTGATTTGGGCCAGGCTTTCAGCAGTTTGAATTTGCAGCAGCCCGATGAAAATTGGTATATGGACTTGGGAGCCACATCTCACCTCACCCGGTCTGCATGTAATTTTTCCCAATTGTTACGTTTAAAGTCTCCTCAATTTATTACAATTGGCAATGGTCACCGCATTCCAATTCAGGGCTATGGCAACGCCTACACTCAGCCACCTTAACCACCCTTCTCCCTAAATAACATCCTGTATGCCCCAAACATCATCAAAATTTTAATCTCTATTAGTAAATTTACTCGTAACAATTCTGTGTCTGTTGATTTTGATCCTTTTGGTTTTACTGTGAAGGATCTACGTACGGGGACACCTCTTACGAGATGCAATAGCACAGGAGACCTATATCTATTCACACCCTCATCTGCTGCCAGTTACCGCTCACACACCATCCTAGCTGCTCTATCTCCATCAATTTGGCACAATAGGCTTGGACACCCAGGAACTCCTGTTTTTAATTTTCTTAGAAGCAATAATTTTATTCATTGTAATGGAAAACTTGCCCAAAAATGCGTCTCATGTCAATTAGGCAAACATGTTCGCCTTCCGTTTAATTCATCTGTCAGTATTATGTTTGCTCCATTTGATATTGTTCATGCTGACTTGTGGACGTCCCCCATTACTAGCTCCCTAGGTCATAAATATTATCTCATCTTATTGGATGATTAGTCTCACTTTATCTGGATTTACCCACTAAAATTCAAGTCAGAAGTCTTTGCCAAATTTCTTGAATTTTGCACATTTATCAAAATGCAATTTGAACGCGCCATAAAATTTTTCTAATGTGACAATGGCCGTGAATTTAACAATTTCGCATTTCAAAATTTTGAAAAAATAATGGCATGGTCTTTCGGTTTTCGTGTCCTCACACGTCCCCTCAAAATGGCAAAGCCGAGCATATCATCCGCATAATAAATAACATGATTCACACTTTCCTGTTCCATGCCTATCCGGCCCTCTTTTTGGGTATATGCGGTAAAAATGGTAGAATACGTCCTTAATATTTACCCACCAGTACCCTTCATAACATGACTCCAGCCGAAATCTTACACCATCGAATTCCCTCATATGATCACCTTCGGATATTCGGTTGCCTATGTTATCCGAAACTCACTTCCACCGCACCCCACAAATTAGCCCCCCGCACCGCTCCGTGTGTCTTCTTAGGATTCCCGTCGAATCATAGGGGTTATCTATGTTATGACTTATCCATTCGTAAAATTCACGTCTCTCGTCACGTCACCTTTGACGATACCACATTCCCATTTTCGAACATCCAAAAGTTTCGAAAACCGGATTATAATTTTCTAGACGAGTCAGACTTCTCTCCAGTCACCCTTCGGGAACTATGTCATCCCAGCACCATCGCCCTAACACAGTCACCCACTGCCACCTACCAAGACTGCCCATCGGCGTCTTTGCTACATGTGCCAACTCTGTCACTGTCACCACCGATTGCCACCACTATCGACAATCGACTATCATTCTCCACAAGTCCACCGGTCACTGTCCCAGCACATATGTCATCCCCGCCGTCTCACCACCAAGTCGCAATCAATCCAGTCACCATTAATCAGCCAACCAACCTCATTATCGGACCCCCTCCACTTCCGACACCGTACCCCACCATATCGTCCCCTGCCAGTCTCGATATACAAAGAACGACGACCAGCCCCAACTAAGAAACCGACACCGACATCGACCCACCCCACTAATCGTCACTGTTCCGACCCACTGAACAACCTCACTCGATCGACACCCAGTTCCAAAACTGAGACCTAAGCCAAATATGATTTTGACCCCACCCAGTACCACCGACCAGTCAACCTACAGCCTCACCCAGCCATCACCCTCACACCGTATGGAAACCCGTGCCCAACACGGGATTTTCAAACCCAAAATCCAATTTAACCTGTTCACCCAAACAATTTCCCCTATTCTTAAAAGCCAAAAATTAGCCAAAATAAACCCGAATTAGAATGTGGCCATGCGTGAGGAGTTTAACGCGTTAAGGAAACAACATACTTGGGACTTGGTTCGTCGACCAGAGGAGGTGAATGTGATCCATTGCATGTGGCGTTTTCATCACAAGTAAAGGGATATTGGCGACTTAGAGAGATATAAAGCAAGGCTTGTGGCAAATGGTACCAACCATCATGAGGGTATTGATTGCAGTGAGACATTCAGTCTAGTTGTTAAACCGGCTACCATTCATACAGTTCTAAGCATTGCTAAGGGAAATCATTGGTCGATTCATCAGTTCGATGTGAAGAATACTTTTCTCCATGGGGATTTAAGAGAAACTATTTACATACACCAGCCGCTAGGTTTTGTCCATCCAGCAGTCCATCAGTATGTATGCCATCTCCGTAAGTCACTTTATGGTTTAAAACAAGCCCTAGAGCGTGATATGATCGCTTTGCACAGTTCATTATGCGTATTGGGTTTACATGCAGCATATGTGATAATTCTCTTTTTACTTTCCATAGAGGCAGTGACATTTCTTATCTATTGTTATATGTGGATGACATTGTTTTTACTGCTTCTACCATTGTGTTGAAAAATGAGATTATTGCACTGCTCAAATCTGAATTGCTATGACAGATTTAGGGAAATTGAGTTATTTTTTGGGAATCTCAGTGACTAGTGCTGCAAACTATATATTTCTTTGCCAGCGTAAGTATGTACAAGAGATCGTGCACGGAGCTAAGATGGACAACTGCAAAATCATATCCACTCCAGTTGATTCTAAATCTAAACTCAGTATTGTGGATGGTAATCCAGTGACATATCCTACTCTGTATAGGAGTCTTGCAGGTGCACTTCAGTATCTCATATTCACCAAGCCTGATATTGCTTATGTTGTTCAGCAGGTATGTTTGTTTATGCATGCCCCTAGGGAGCCCCATTTTACTACCCTTAAACATATCATTCGATATGTTAAGGGCACACTTGATTATGGACTAAACCTATACCCATCCACACCGAACATGATATTATCATACATAGATGCAGATTGGGCAGGCTGTCCGGACACACGCCGTTCTACATCCGGCTACTGTGTATTTTTGGGAGATAATCTCATATCTTGGTCTTCCAAGCGGCAAGACACATTATCCCGTTCGAGTGCAGAAGCTGAGTATAGAGGAGTTGCTAATGTTGTTGCTGAGATATGTTGGCTTCGAAACCTTCTTTTGGAGCTTCAGTGTCCTTTATGTAAAGCGTCTCTAGGGTAATGTGATAACATATCCGCTATATAACTGTCTCACAATCCGGTTCAGCATCAGCGAACCAAGCATATTGACATGGACATCCACTTTGTTCGTGAGAAGGTTGCTCTCGGACAAGTTAGAGTATTGCATGTGCCTTCTTCATATCAGTACGCGGATATCTTCACGAATGGCCTCCCGAGACAATTGTTCATTGACTTCAGATCCAGTCTTAGCATTCGGCCTCCTCTCGCTCCGACTGAGGGGGTGTATTAACGTGTACAAATAATCCCTACCCATAATTAGAATATATCTCATACATTGTGTAAATATTTTGTGATGTATAATTATGGTAAACTAGGATTCATATTGTATTAGGGTTCTACATTGTACACTATAAATATTGGTATTAATGAGAAATACTCCCAAAGAGAGATTAATAATATCTTACAATATTATATATACATTATTATGCGGCAATTAATATTTAAAATATATCTAACTTTAAAGCTGATTTTTCAAATTTTCTTTACTCTCACGAGCTTTAAAAAAAGTATAGTCACACTCTTATACGTATCCACATAAGCATTCAAGGGGTGAAGGATATCAAATTGCCAAATCAGGAAGTTAATAATGACCCACCATAATGTAGGTATACACCAACAAAATATGTCAAGTTCAGGGGGTCTCGAAGAATTATGTGTTGGAAATTTACTAAATGTGGAATTAAGTATATCTCATTAATTTATGACTCGAACAACTGGGGCTCGCACATCGGAAATGTCGTTTCCACACACGTGCACACGTAGTGCCAAGTATCGCAAATTTCATTAGTGAAAGAGATATTGGTACGCATGTAATACGTTTGAGACATAGAATTATGGAGGGTTATTGGCCAAATGAAAAAGTATTCCACGTTGGTAAACGAAGGAAGAAGTGTACAAAGTGTAAGATGAAATGAGTCAGATTTTGCCGCGGAGCCGTGGAGGGTCGCGACGCTAATTGGTTGGCCAGTCACTAGAGCCGCGGCGCTTCGGAGGCAGATTGCTGCGATGCGAAGTTGGAAAAATCTGACCTTTGGGCTGGTTTTGGAGCATTGATTCTCCATTACATGGCATATGAATTCAGCCATTATTTGGCTGAATGTAACCCCTCAATCAAGTACCATTACATGGCTATTGAAGGCCAATAGTTGGCTAGTTGAGGAATCTTCTACTTACACTATAAATTGTGGCCTTTGGCTCAATTGAACACTACTCAACACTTAGAAAATACTCCAGATTTTCTGAATTCATCTTGTTCCTCTCTAGCAAAGTTACTATACTCAAAGCTCTTCAAGAGTAACACTTAAGTTTCCTTTACTCAATTGTTAAGTTGATGTTGTATCTTGGGAGACTATTGCTCGATAACGTAAAAGAAGATATACGGGGAAATCTTGTCTTAAAGAAAGAGTGCAATCACTCGACTCAGTGAATCACACAAGCAATCGGTCAAGTTCTCGATTTCCAGTTTGTTGTAATAATTAGTTTATCCTTTCTTACTATTGTAATAGTTACTTACTTCCCGTTCCTTACAACAATTGTATCCCAATAATTTTAAGACAAGATTTGTTGTAAGTAAGTTAGAAAGATGACTGGCATAGATCAAACTGCTTCTGATTCTGCTGCTACTGCTCAAGGCAATCCCTCTGCCTTCCCCACTCCTAATGTCTTTCCGGTTACTCAAGGCTAATCCAACGCCTTTACTGTCGCTCAAGGGAACGTTGTCGTTCCTCCACCCGCTAGATTTCACCAAGAACGCCCTGAAACGTTCATGGGGTCAAACTTCAAGAGATGGCAACAAAAGATGCTATTCTATCTAACTGTTATGGGAATGACATGTTTCCTAATAGAAGATCCTCCACAAGCTGGAGATGAAATGGACCCTTCGCCTTCTGAAACGGGTGAAGGGGACCTAGGTATCCATATCATTAATGGCATGAAGATGGTTCTTGATGCATGGAGTCATAGTGATTTCATGTGTAAGAATTACATATTGAACTGCTTGTCAGACCCTCTCTACATGGTGTATTACACCGTTGGTACTGCCAACGAGTTGTGGGAGAAGCTGCAAAATAAGTACAATGCACAAGATGCAGGTACTAAGAAATTCATCGTTTGGAAATTTCTGAAATTTCAAATGGTGGATAGTAAAACAGTGATGTCCCAAGTCCAGGAATTCCGAATTATTCTACATCACATGGATTTGGAAGGAATGAAACCAAATGAGCAGTTTTTGGTTGCATCACTTATTGAAAAGTTACCTCCTTCATGGAATGAGTTTATGAGTTACTTAAAACTCAAGACAAAGGAGATGACCTTTGAAGAACTTATTATCAAACTCCAAATTCAGGAAGATAATAAGAAGGATTTGCCTAGGGGTAAACAACCTGCTGAGGCAAAGGCAAATCTGGCTGAGGCCAAAGGGAACCCAAGCAAGAAGCGCAAGTTCCAGAAAGACGGCAAAACCCAAGCAGCGAAGAAGTTCAAAGAAAACTGTCACCACTGTGGGAAACCTGGTCACATGATCAAGGAATGTTGCAAGCTCAAGACTGAGCAACAAGAGAAAGCCAAGGCTAAGGGCAAGGCACGGGTTAACGTCGTCAAAGACCAGTTTTTGGATGACATGATTGAGGAGTTCTCAGTGGTGGTGCTAGAAGCAAACCTGGTTGAGAATCCCATGCAATGATGGATGGACACAGGTGCTACAAGACACATCTGTTCCAATAGAGATGCCTTCTGCACTTATACACCGGTTACAAACAAGAAGTTGTTCATGAAAAACAACGCTTCCTCTTACGTGCTGGGGGTAGGAAAGGTAGTCCTGAAGATGACTTCTAGAAAAGAGCTCACTCTGAAGGAAGTGATGCATGTTCCTGAGATTTGAAGAAATTTAATTTCAGGTCATTTATTAGTTAATACTGGTTTTAGGCTAGTGTTTGAGTCCAATAAATTTGTAGTCACTAAGAATGGAACGTTTGTAGAAAGAGGATTCGTCTGTGAAGGCCTCTTCAAAGTTAACGCCATATTTGTATTACTACAAGCAATAATATTGAAGTTTCTTCTTACTTGCTTGAGTCCTCTAATTTATGGCATCATAGATTAGGACACTACAAGTCCATCCAAAGGTTGGTAAAGTTGGAGTTGTTTCCATCTATCGACGTAAACCCTCAACATAGGTGTGAGGTGTGCGTAGAGGCAAAACTCACAAAGATTCCTTTTCGATCTGTCGAAAGGAATACCACTCCTCTAAAACTTATTCACACAGATTTATGTGATTTGAAGTTTGCACAAACTAGAGGGGGGAACAAGTACTTTGTGACATTCATTGATGATAACACAAGGTATTGTTACATTTACTTATTGAAAAGTAAGGATGAAGCCTTTGAAGTGTTCCGACGTTACAAAGCACAAGTTGAGAACCAACTAAGCATGCGTATTAAATCTATTCGTAGAGATAGAGGGGGAGAATATGTAGTGACATTTGAGGAATATTGTGCCCAATCAGGCATTGTTTATCAAACGACGGCTCTATACTCACCTCAATCGAACGGTGTGGTGGAACATAAGAACCGCACATTGAAGGAAATGATGAATGACTTGCTCATCAATTCCAGTCTTCCCCAAAACATGTGGGGAGAAATTGTCCTTACCGCTAATACGATTCTTAACAGAGTCTCATATAAGGGTAAGAACAAAACTCCATATGAATCATGGAAAGGAAAGAAACTCACCTATAAATATTTAAAGGTGTGGGGTTGTTTGGCAAAGATTGAAGTATCCAAGCCAAAGCAGGTCAAGATTGGGCCTAAGACTGTAGATTGCATATTAATCGGATATGCAAATAACAGTAGTGCTTATCGCTTCTTAGTGCATAAGTCAGATATTCCAGATATCTACGGGGGTACAATCATGGAATCAAAGAATGCTCAATTCTTTGAAGATACCTTTCCTAGAAAGGAAAAAGACATAACCTTTCGCAAATGAAGTTATGAACAAATCTCTTTGGAACCGGGAGTCATTGATGGCCCGGATCTAGACGGTTCAGATCTAGTGGATCTCGAAGTGGCTGAATACCCGGAATGTAGTGTTGCAGATTCTCAAAACTTAGAAACTCCAGAGATGGAACTAAGGTGAAGTAAAAGGGCCAGGAAAGATAAATCCTTCGGTCCGGACTTTGTATCTTATATGGTTGATGATGAACCAAGGACAATTGCTGAAACATTGTCAACTCCAGAGGCACTGCTCTGGAAAGAAGCTATTGAGAGTGAAATAGTCTCCATTCTGCATAACCATACTTGAGAGTTGGTTGATCTTCCTCTGGGAATTAAAATGTTAGGTTGTAAGTGGATACTCAAACGAAAGTATAAAGCAGATGGGTCTATAGATAAGTACAAGGCCAGGTTGGTAGTCAAGGGCTATCGGCAAAAGAAAGGCTTTGACTACTTTGACACGTACTCTCCGGTGTCTAGGATGACGTCCATACGAGTATTTATTGCGATCGCAGCATTGTGTGACCTTGAGATACATCAAATGGATGTCAAGATAGCCTTCCTAAATGGTGATATAGAAGAAGAAATTTATATAGACCAACCCGAGAGGTATGTGGTTCAAGGGCAAGAGAAGAAAGTTTGTCGGCTTGTCAAATCTCTGTACGGGCTGAAACAAGCCCCGAAGAAATGGCATGAAAAAATTGATAGTACTCTACTATTGAAGGGTTTGGCCATTAATGAGTGTGACAAATGCGTCTACATGAAAGGTAACACTGACTCATTTGTAAATGACATGTTGATCACAGGGAGCAGTCCTAGCATAATTCTAGAGACTAAGAACATGTTGAAATAATGCTTCGACATGAAGGATATAGGTATCGCAGATGTCATCTTAGGGATAAAAATCTCTAAGACATCTGACGGACTGGTCTTATCTCAGTCTCACTACATCGAGGATGTTTTGAGAAAGTTCAAGATGTATGGCAGTTCGCCTATAAAGTCACCAATGGATAGAAATCAAAAGCTTGATAAAAATTATGGTGCACCCATATGCCAGGAGCAATATGCACATGTGATTGGTAGTTTGATGTACATAACAAACTACACCCGACCTGATATTGCTTATGCAGTCAATAAGTAGGCTAGGTTTACCTTAATCCGAGTAATGATCACTGAAAGGCGTTGAATCGGGTACTTCAATACATGAAATACACGCTAACTTACGGGTTGTATTATTTGAGATATCCAGCTATACTAGAGGGGTACAGTGATGCAAACTGGATATCTGACATAGACAACAACAAGTTCACCAGTGGGTATGTATTTACAATTGGTGGTGGGACTGTGTCTTGGAAATCCTCTAAGAAAACTTGCATCACCCGATCCACGATGGAATCGGAGTTTAACACTTTAGACAAAGCAGGAGAAGAAGTTGAGTGGCTTCACGACTTCTTAGAGGATGTTCCTTATTGGAACAAACCCGTACCTTCTGTAATGATCCACTACGACAGTCAGTCGGCTCTAGGAATGGCACGGAATTCTATGTACAAGGGCAACTCTCATCATATTCGACGGAGACATAATATCGTTAGGAAGCTAATCACCACGGGTATAATATCCATTGATTACATAAAGTCAAAGGATAACATAGCAGACCCGCTAACAAAGGTCTTACCCAAGGATCAGATGTTCTGCCTGTCTAGGGAATGGGCTTAAAACCCAAAGTATAAGGACCAATACGGTGGTAACACAACCTTACTGACTAGAGATCCCAGGAATTAGGTTCAATGGGAAAACTAAGCTGTAAAGGTTCAGTTGATCGCTTCGGTGGAAGCATGAGCACTTCGGATAGTGATTTCTGTAAAGAAACACCAAATCCAAAGTCGTTCCTGCGATAGACTACAAGTGCTATCTACAGTGTGGGTGAAGGTTAAGTTTCCAAAACCTTTAATGATCCTCACCGGTTGAGGTTAGGTTTGGGGAAATTTTTAATGGTTTCTAACACTTGTAAAGTGGGGTATAGCAGGATACCTTGTAGGAGACCACCTATTTAAGTGCGAGGACAGGCTGCCTCAAATTGAACGCAATTAAGAATCCAAGAAGTGTCCACGGCCACAACGGACAAAACATTACGAAGAACTCAGTAGAGAAAGTTGTTGGGTTGGTACCGTTGACTTGGCTTACACTAAACACTGACGGTTCAAGACATCACATTCACCGCGGTAAGTAAGTCCGATGGTATTCAACTATGGAAGGTTCAAAGCGTATGCTACCTATTCAGATGCAACATCCGTCCGCTAAAAGATTGCTGAAAAAGGCACCAAGTGTGTGCGCCAAAATCTCTTTCAAGAGGGGATTGTTAGAAATTTACTAAATGTGGAATTAACTATATCCCATTAATTTATGACTCTAACAATTAGGGCCCGCAAGTTGGAAACGTCGTTTTCACACACGTGCACACGTAGTGCCAAGTATCGCAAATTTCATTAGTGAAAGAGATATTGGTACGTATGTAATACATTTGAGACATACAATTATGGACGGTTATTGGCCAAATGACAAAGTATTCCATGTTGGTAAACGAAGGAAGAAGTGTACGAAGTGTAAGATGAAATGAGTCAGATTTCGCCGTAGAGCCGTGGAGGGCCGGGACGCCACACCATCGGAGCCTCAGCGTCGGAGCGCTGCGGCGCCTCCCAGGCAGCGTCGCGACGTTAATTGGTTGGCTAGTCACTGGAGCCGCGGCGCTTCGGAGGCAGATTGCTGCGATGGGAAGTTGGAAAAATCTGACCTTTGGCCTGATTTTGGAGCATTGATTCTCCATTACTTGGCACATGAATTCAGCCATTATTTGGCTGAATGTAACCCCTCAATCAAGTGTCATTACATGGCTATTGAAGGCCATTAGTTGGCTAGTTGAGGAATCTTCTACTTACACTATAAATTGTGGCCTTTGGCTCAATTGAACACTACTCAACACTTAGAAAATACTCCAGATTTTTTGAATTCATCTTCTTCCTCTCTAACAAAGTTACTATATTCAAAGTTCTTCAAGAGTAACACTTGAGTTTCCTTTACTCAATTGTTAAGTTGATGTTGTATCTTGGGAGACTATTGCCCGATAACGTAAAAGGAGATACACGGGGCAATCTTGTCTTAAAGAAAGAGTGTCATCACTCAACTCAGCGAATCACACAAGCAATCGGCCAAGTTCTTGATTTCCAGTTTATTGTAATAATTAGTTTATACTTTCTTACTATTGTGATAGTTACTTAATTCACGTTCCCTACTATAATTATATCCCAACGATATGTTACGTTAATTAATGATGTGAATCATTAATTGTATTCAAAACAATATTACGTTTGTTTTTAGAAGAAAAAAAAGGTTTTTAAAAGCTTAATATATCATTAATCGCGGTGCTTGATGGTGTTATAATAAAAAATAAAAATAAATCGTGTCTCTTACAAAATTTTCAAACTTAGTGTTAGCTCAGATAAGAAAAACTATAATCAATTTTTATGGTGCTCTAACTTGACATTACATAATGATTTGCTAAGGTACGTAGATATAAGCATGATAATCCTCTACATCCGAACTCTCAACATTGAACGAGTGACAGCTTTAGAGTTCATAATTGATTATCTGAGCTAGTCACTGTCACTACTCACTAGTAACAAAAACACCTCTTGTAACTTCATCTTTGTACTATTATTCTGGTCTTGATTCTCAAATTTGGAATTGATTTTTATCCATGTTTAGAATCATGCGATGCGACCCTATGAAGGTACTTCATCAAATTAATAAATGCATAATGTTTGTAACCTCAAAAGCATAGTTGGCCAGGAAATCTACTAGCATGTTCCTGTTGGAATATGTAAAGCAACAACGGGAATAGTAAATAACTATTACAGTGATCGAAAGGATAAACAATAAAGAGGACAACAACAAATTATCAATATCTTGATCTTGAATTGAAACTTCAAATATGGATCTTGTATTCCGAAATACAAGAACTACTACACTTGTGGCTTGTAGATCCGCTGAGAATACGAACTGTTAGAATCCTTCGTCTGTTGAGTTAACCCCTGAAATACTTAGCAACCAATTAGATAAACCAAAACACCACCGGCTGAGTCGAGAGATGGCTCTCTGTCTTTAAAACAAGATTTCCCCCGTATATAGGCTTTACGGAAGTGTACACAATAGTCTCCCAAGATGAAACATCAAACTATCAAGTGTGCAAAGCCTACACAAATGATCTCAGCGAAGAACATGTATAATGAAGATTGCTAAGAGAAGGATTGATATTAGGAAAATATGATCTCTTTGTGGTGTTGTGAACTTGTTTTTCTGTTCATATGTTCATATATCTTCATTTCTTCATCTATAGAATTGAGCCAATGCTTCAATTTATAGATGTGCAAGATAGCCTTTCAAATGCCCCATAATGGCAATCAATTGCCATGTAATGGATGACATTTAACCCCTAAGTAATGCAGCAACATAATGGTCCAAGTAATGGCCATTATTTGGTGAATTCAATGCCATTGAAACCCCCTCAACAGCCAAAACTTTTGGGATTCCGTCGAGCAGTCACTGCCAATGAAGCACCGCGGCTCTGCCACATTAGCACCGCGACGCTAATTCAACACAGACCTTACTGCCACTCCGGCGCCGCGGTGCTGCAAGGGGGGCACTCCGGCGCCGCGGCGCTGCAAGGGGGGCACTCCGGCGCCGCGGCGCTGCAAGGGGGGCACTCCGGCGCCGCGGCCCTTCTCGGCTCTGCGACCCTTTTCCGTCCCGTACCATCTTACACTTCGCACAATCTTTCCTTCATGTACCAACGTAGAACACTTGTCATTTAGCAAATAACCGTCCATCATTCTATGTCTCAAACATTTCACTTACGTACCAATATCTCTTTCATTTATGAAATTTACGATACTTGGCACTAAGATTGCACGTGTTTGGAAATGACATTTCCGACGTGCGGGGCTCCAATTGTTTGAGTCATAAATAATGGGATAAACTTAATTCCACATTAGTAAATTTCCAACAATCCCCTCTTGAAAGAGATTTTGGCGCACACACATTGTGCCTACTTTCAGTAATCTTTCAGCGAAAAGATATTGCATCAGGAGAGGTAGCTTACGCTTTGAACTTTCCCTAGTTGAATATCATCGGACTCACTTACTGCGCAGTGAACGTGATGTCTTGAACCATCAGTGTTTAATATAAGCCAAGATAACGGTACCAACACAATAATTCCCCTTTATTCGTTTCTTTTTTGTTCTATTCGTTGTGGCCGTGGACACACTTGGATTCTTAAGTGTGTTCCTTTGAGGCGGCATGTCCTCGCACTTAAATAGGTGATCTCCTACAAGGTATCCTGCAATACCCCAATTCACAAGTATTAGGAATCATTAAACGTTTCTCCAACCTTAACTTCAACCGTTTGAGGATCATTAAAGGTTTGGAAGCTTAACCTTTACCTACCATGCAGGTAGAACTTTAATGTCTATCGCGGGAACATCTTTGAATTCATGTTTCTTAACAGAAGTCATAATCCGAAGTGCTCTTTCTTCCATCGAAGCGCGCAACTGAACCTTTTGCAGCTTAGTTTTCCCATTGAACCAAATTCTTGGGATCTCCAGTCGGTATGGTTGGGTTACCACCGCAAAGGTTCGTATTGGTTGGGTTTTTAAGCCCATTCTGACACCCGTGATGATCAAGGCACCATCATCCGTACCCTTCTTGAAGCTGACTGGCTAGCCACAATGTATAACTGTTAAAGGCACGGGCTTCTCCCAATAAGAGACGTCCTCTAAGGAGTCGTGAAGTTACTCAACTTCTTTCATGCTTTGTTTAAAGTGATAAACTCCGATTTCATCATGAATCGGCCGATGCAAGTTTGCTTAGTGGATTTTCCAAGATCCACCATACACATTTACTTGTGGCTTTGGTGTTCTTCATATCTGATGTCCAGTTTGCATCACTGTGTTTTTTCAGAACCGCTGGACATCCAGAATACCATAATCCGTAGATAAGCGAATATTTCAGATATCGTCATATCCGACTTAACGCCTTCTATCGATCATTTCCAGAATCACGAGTGAACCTTAGATCAATTGATCTGCTTTGTAAGCTGATACTAGGTCGGTTGTAGTGTGTACAATACATTGAACTATATGGGACCTGCGCATATCGCTCCTTGTATATGGGTGCACCATGATTCCAATCAGTTCTACGATTCATATCCATTAGTGGCTTCAACGAGACTGTCAATTATCTCACAACTGATTTTGGAGTTAGACCAGTCCGTTAGATGTCTTAGAAATCCAATTCCTAAGATGTCATCTGTGATACCCATATCTTTCGTTTTAATATAACTTCCACTTTCAGACTGTTGGTTTTCCCAATTGTTGGCTTTCTAACTTCAGAGTCAATGTTTCTGTTGTCAGATTCATTGTTTCTGTTTTATCTGAAACTTCCAGGACCAAAATGTAAACATTTCAGGGACCAAAATGAAAGTTCAGGAAGAAGCCCAACAGTCCAGCAAAACAACTCTGATCCTCCTTGTCCAACTCTCCGGTTAGGAAGGCTGTTTCAACATCCATGCCACGTAAGACTGTAATGGCCCTGAATGTTAAGCTATTTCATAAGAGAGCACATGTACAACTAGCCGAGGCCTTATACTCGTCAGTAGATCCATCTACTTTGTACTCACTTTTGAGTATCCATTTTCACAACCCAAAGGTTTTTTTCCCGGAGGAAGATCAACCATTATACAAGTATGTTTCTATATGATGGAATCTATTTATCTCTTTGTAGCGTCTTTCCAAAGCAGCGCTTCTGGAGATGACAATTATTTGCTAATTGTCCATGGTTCGTTCTCAACCATACAAGCAAGAAGGCATGGAACAAGTCTTTGTCCCCTCTTTGCTCCGTCTCAGTTCAACATCTAGAATCCCTGAGTTCTTTTGATCTGGAATATTAAGTTCCAGATAATCAGACACTTCCGAGTCCTGTACCCGTGGGCTCTTGTTAACCTCGAGCAATTACTTCTTTTTCCCTTCTCAAGGAAAGTTATCTTAAAAGAATTCAGCATTTTTTGACACCAAGAGGCGAAAAGCACTACTGTTATTTGCAGATCCAGTGGATATGCAATTTACAGTCTTAGGTCCAACTAGACCTATTTCGTTATTCCAACCTCTACCAAGCCACCCCATATCATAATATTTGTGTGTGAGATCCTTTCCATATTTCACACGGAGAGTTATCCTTATCCTTATGCGTAGTTCTGTTGAGAATCGCATTACCGGTAAGGATCGTCTTGCCCCACATATTTTTGGCATACGACTTTGAGCTTGGCTAACACCGTTAGACTGAGGTGAGTTATGAGCAGTCGTTTAATTAACGATGCTTCACATTCTCCCCCTCTTTGACTACGAATTCCTCAATCCGTAGGCTTAGTTAATTTTCAACTTCTGCTTTGTAGCGCTTATCCGCTTCAACAACTTCATCTTTGCTTTTGTACAAACAAAGGATGCAATACGTTATACCATCATCAATGAAGGTCACAAAGTACTTGTCTCCCCCCTCTATTTTGTACAAACTTCAAATCACCCATGTAGGTGTGACTAAGTTCTAGAGGAGCGGTGCTTCTTTCGCTATTCCTTTGACGGAGCTTGGAAAGGTGATTTTGCCTCTTCGCCTACCTCACATTCATTTTGAGGGTTTATGTCGACAGAAGACAACAATCTCAATTTCGTTAGCTTTTGAATGACTTTCTATGTAACGTGTCTTAATCTATGATGGCATAGATGCACGGATTACAAATATATCATTCATTTAGCTACAGACATACTGTACCATTCTTAGCTATTACAGACCTGTTGGACTAGTCTCAAGCCAGCTTGACCAACAGCGTCCCTTAAACCAAGTTTGGGACATGTATCACCTCATTTTAGAGTGACCCCATTCCCTGAAGTCCTATTGAGGACAACCTCTTCAACCCCTTCTACTTTAGAGGTGGCGTTGCTTTACATGAACAACATCTTGCCCGTAGTTAGGGCGTAACCGGATCATACGTGATCTGGATACTCTGGCCCACTCCAGTTGCATACGCAGACTGAGTGTCCAGTTTCTTTTCTGCCTTTCTTTTTTCCTTCATATCATTTAAGACCTAGAAAACTCTGGCCCACCTCACTAGGTGTCCATTACTTTTCTATCAACTGAATTCTGGCCCACTCCAGTCGCCCGTAGGCTTTGTACGACTGAATGTCCAATATCATCTTATCAAATGAACTTTGGCCCACTCCAGTCACCTGTAGGCTTTGTACGACTGAGTGTCCAATTTCATCCTATGAAGGATCTTCTGTCAAATAGTGTGACAGGTTCAACATCTAGATAAGTCATTATCTTTTAGTCTTCTTCCCTTGTGATTGGTGCCCAGGGAAATCCCTGGCGCTTACTTAAGAGTGGTAACAGTTTTCGCACAGTCAGTGGATCTCTCTCCTTCGTATGTTCGAACATACTTTACATACTTTTAATAATTACACCCAAAATAACGGATCTTTTAAGTTTTGTTCACAATAGTCCAATCTTTAACTGGGAAGGAAGGAGATTCAATATCTGATTTTAGAGTGTAGGGAATATAAGTTTTTAATGAAAACACTTTCATATTCCCAGCTTTGCTTTACACACTTTTATTCAGATATTAACTAAACATTTTATTGATAAGAAAGGATTAACTTAGACCTTTTGGATTCTGGCCCACTTCAGTTAGACTGAGTGTCCAAATCCTCCTTATCATAATTCGGATCCTCTGTCTGGGACATATATAGGACTTTTGCTATATGATAGAACATCATCTTCATCATTCTCCTCTTGTCCCAGTTGACATCCTCAGCATCAAATTCAGAGATCCCTCATTTAATGAAAATAGATTTGTAACTGTCGTCAAAGAGAGAACCATAACTAGACCCAATCTTAAAAGCACGGTTATGGTTTGAACTGTTAGCAAAACTCTCAACATAACTGTTTTCAAGAAGAAAACGACAGCCAGATTTGGTCACACACTTGTCGACCAACATCTTTTGAATCACTAATACAATCTTGTCTTAAAATTGTTGGAATATGCAAAGCAACAACGGGAATAGTAAATAACTATTACAATGATCGAAAGGATAAACAACAAAGAGGACAACAACAAGTTGTCAATATCTTGATCTTGAATTGAAACTTCAAATATGGATCTTGTATTCTGAAATACAAGAACTACTACACTTGTGGCTTGTAGATCCGCTGAGAATACGAACGGTTAGAGTCCTTCGTCTATTGAGTTAACCCCTGAAATACTTAGCAACCAATTAGATAAACCACAACACCACCGGCTGAGTCGAGAGATGGCTCTGTCTTTAAGACAAAATTGCCCTCGTATATAGGCTTTAAAGTGTGGACAATAGTCTCCCAAGATGAAACAACAAACTATCAAGTGTGCAAAGACTACACAAATGATCTAAGCGAAGAACACGAATAATGAAGATTGCTAAGAGAAGGATTGATATTAGGAAAATCTGATCTCTTTGTCGTGTTGTGAACTTGTTTTTCTGTTCATATGTTCATATATCTTCATTTCTTCATCTATAGAATTGAGCCAAGGCTTCAATTTATAGGTGTGCAAGATGACCTTTCAAATGCCCCATAATGGCAGTCAATTGCCATGTAATGGATGACATTTATCCCCCAAGTAATCCAGCAACATAATGGTCCAAGTAATGGCCATTATTGGGTGGATTCAATGCCATTGAAACGCCACGGCTCCGCCAATGAAGCGACGCGGCTCTGCCACATTAGCGTCGCGGCGCCCCCCTTGCAGCGCTGCGGCACCGGAGTGGCAGTGAGGTCTGCGGCCCAGTCCGGGAGGCACCACAGCCCTTCTTGGCTCCGCGGCCCTTTTTCGACCCGTACCATCTTACACTTTGCACAATCCTTCCTTCGTTTACCAACGTGGAACACTTGTCATTTAGCAAATAACCGCCCATCATTCTATGTCTCAAACATTTCACTTACGTACCAATATCTCTTTCATTTACGAAATTTACGATACTTGGCACTAAGATTGTACGTGTGGAAACTACATTTCCGACATGCGGGGCCCCAATTGTTCGGATCATAAATAACGAGATAAACTTAATTTCACATTAGTAAATTTCCAACCGTTTCCTTGGCCTTGTGGATGTTCAATGGATTGGTTGATTGATAATCAGTCTAACGGGTTGGACTCATATTGGTTCATGTTTAAAACGAGAGTTGAACCCAAAAATTTGAAGAATTTCAAGCGGTAAAACTGTGATTCCTTGCTTGCTTTTTTTTTTTTGGTTCAATATTTGTACAGTACTTACTAATTAACTTTATTCTTTGAAAGTTATATATATCTCTTACATTTGTTATGAATGAATTACCTCCATTTGGTTACTGGTATTGGAAAGAAGTTCAGGAATCATACCTTCACTTGAGATTGAAGATTTTAACTACATGCATTTTTCTTCCTTTCTTTCGTCGTTTCTTTACATGATATATTTAATCTCATTATATTTAGCAAATAACTGTCAATCATATTTTGTTTTTTGCTATATACTGAATAGTGAGTACTATATAGCAAGGGTGTGAAATCTTATAACTTCAACAAATATATAAAATATAGGTGAAGTGAAGCGCTAATTCTTGTGCAGATTTCTTTGGCCTTGTGGAGTAATTTTTAATTTCTTTTTAGGGATGTCATCTTGTGACCGTTTCTCATAACACCTGCCAATTGCTAAATGATTGTCAAAAGGTTCACCGTTAACTGGCTTCTTCCTTCATCAAGCTCGACTTACAAGTTTTGTTCAATGAAAACTAAGGTAAACATCTTATTCCTATGCATATTAGTTGCGACAAGTTCAAGTAAAATAATCTGAACTTTTTGATGGAAACTACATACAAGAAATTGTTGACTTCATTAATCATCATTTTATCACGTGAAAGTACATGTAATAGAGCTAATTAATTATGCAAGTCAATATATATTTATATGGGGCTGTTTAATCTCCCTGGAAATTTCCCCTGCTTAGTTCACAATATTTTATTTTAGTGTTAGAAGCTAGGGACTTCGTGTAGTAGTTAGTTTAATGGCAATTGATTACAATTATGGGGCATTTGAAAGGCCACTATTCTCGTGTCACTAAGCCCACTGCCCGTAACCACCCCACTACCCGTAACTACCCCACTGTCCGTGACCCAAACAATCCCACTTCCGATCCACCGTATGGAAACTCGTGCCCAGTACATAATTTTTAAATCGAAAGTCCACTTTAACCTATCCACTCAGACCATCTCCTCTATACCTAAAAACCCAAAATTAGTCAAGTTTGACCCTAATTGGAATACGACCATGCATGAGAAATTTAATGCGCTCACTACACAGTGCACTTGGGATCTTGTCCCGAGACCAGAGGGGTGAGTGTGATTCATTGCATGTGGATATATCATCACAAATTCAGAGATAGTGGTGAGCTTGAACGCCATAAGGCGAGACTTGTGGAAAATGGCACGAGGCAATAAGAGGGAGTTGATTGTGGTGAGACATTCAGTCCAGTGATTAAATCAGCCACCATTCACACTGTTTTGAGCATAGCTATGGGAAAGAACTGACCGATTCATCAACTTCATGTGAAAAATGTATTCTAACATGGTGATTTGAAATAAACTGTATTTATGCATCAACTGCAAGCTTTGTGCATCCAGAGGCTCCTCAGTATGTATGTCGTCTTAGAAAATCACTATATGGATTGAAACATGCCCCTAGAGCTTGGTATGAGCATTTTGCCACTTACATTATGCAGATCGGGTTCGTGTGCAGCAAACGTGATAATTCACTTTTTATTTTTCATTGAGGTAAACGACACTGCATACCTTTTGCTCTATGTGGATGATATTGTTCTGACTACCTCATCTGATGTGCTGAAACACAAGATCATTACCCTGCTCAATGTTTCTGTGTCAGCGTAAGTATGCCAAAGAAATTGTTTACAAGGCTAAAATGGAAAACTGCAATATCATGCCTACTCCGGTCGACTCAAAGTCGAAACTCAGTGCCGATGATGAGGATCTAGTGCTCGATCCTTCCCTTTATAAGAGTCTTGCTTGTGCACTTCAGTATCTTACCTTCACTAGGCCCGATATTGCATATATTGTTCAGCAGGTGTGTTGTTCATGCACACTTCCAGGGAGCCTCACTTTACTGCTCTTAAATGTATCATTCGGTACGTTAAGGGTACTCTTGACTATAGATTACATCTCTATCCATCTGCACCGACCAGACTGATATCATATATGGACGCCGATTGGGGCGGTTGTCCGAACACACATCGATCCACTTCTAGCTATTGTGTATTTTTGGATGATAACCTCATCTCGTGGTCAGCCAAACGACAAGTCACGCTTTCCCATTCGAGTGCAGAAGTATAATATAGAGGCGTTGCGAACGTTGTTGCCGAGATTTGTTGGCTCCGAGACCTTCTTCTAGAGCTTCACTGTCCCTTACGTAAGGCATCTATTGTCTATTGTGATAACATATCTGCTGTCTACTTGTCTCATAACCCAGTTCATCACCAAGAACCAAACATATTAAGATGGATATTCACTTTATTCGTGAGAAGGTTGTCATGGGCCATGTTCGGGTGTTACATGTTCCCTCTTCCTATCAGTATGCAGATAAATTTACTAAGGGACTTTCCCGACAGCTGTTCCTTGACTTCATATCCAGTCTGAGCGTCCGGCCTCCTCCCGCTCCGACTGAGGGTATGTGACAGAGAATACGTTAATATTCTCCATATATTATGTAATTATTATTTTATGTAATTATATAAAATAGATATTCTCATTCAATTAGGATTACAATTGTAAACACACACACACACACACACACACACATATATATATATATATATTGTATTAATGAAAAGACTCCAAACAAGCCGAATTACACTATTCTACACTAGTAATACAAAAAACTTTATAGTTCAAACATAATCTACATGAAAATATTATTCAATATATGTGTGATGGAAGTTAATTAACACGTACTTGATAAAATAGTCGAGAAGTGCACAAATTAATCCAAACACCACCATCATCGAAAAAGACAAAAAAAATTAATAAATCACCGATACCAAAAAGAAAACAAGCTAATCATGAGAAGTACTAGAATTTCCTTTGCATGCTACTCTCCGGAACTTTTTTATTTTTTTTTATATCCAGCTTCCCGGCTTACGCCAGACTATTCCTGGAGATAGTAGTCCTTGTTAGAGTAATTATGGGGCAATCTCATAATTACCTCTATTATTCATTAATGATAATTGATAGGGTAAATATCTTGTAATTATTATACTTGTAATTAGTATCGTATAATTTAGGTAAGGTAGATTATTCTTCCATTATTCAAGCGTAAGATGACTGTATATATAACCTTTGGGAGAATATTAATTAAGGAATTACTTTCCTACATGGTATCAAGAGTCTAAGATCATTAGCCCTAATTCATTCTCCCTTTACACTATTTTCTCCCTCTCTTTCTTGTCAATTCGGTCAACCCTACTAAACAAAAACCCTAAACTATCTCTTACCCTAGCAAAACCCTAGCCACCTTCTCCAAAATAGCCCCCCCATCGGCTAGCTTGTTTTTGAAACCCTAAGGGTTTTTCTACACCAAAAACATCAAACACTACTTCTTTCATTCTCTAGTTTGATTTATTAATGGCCGAAAAATAAACTTTTCATCTCGCTCTTGCCGTTAATAACGTCAAGAACTTTATCTCCATAACTCTTGAAATGGAGAAAGGGCAGTATACTTCTTGGGCTGAACTCTTCAAAATTCACTACCGCGCTTATGAGGTGATTGACCATATCATCCCGTCCAAATCACCGTCGGATACCACTACGGTGGACAAGAAATTATGGTCTCAATTGGATTTTATAGTCCTTCAATGGATTTATGGCACAAATTCGAATGATATTCTCCATACCATCTTAGAACCAAATTCTACGGCTCAACAGGCGTGGGACAGGTTACAAAACATTTTTCAAGATAACAAAATTTCTAGGGTCGTCTATCTTGAACACCAATTTACAAATGTTAAATTGGATGACTTTTCGAACATCTCAGCCTATTGTCAAGAATTAAAGGTACTTGCGGACCAACTGTCCAACGTTGGTTCGCCCGTGATAAATCAAAGGTTGGTTCTTCAGTTGATTGCAGGGTTGAACGAACAATATGATGGTGTTGCTACGTTCATTCAGCAAAGCAATCTGTTGCCTCCCTTTAAGAGGCCCGTTCAAGGTTAATTCTCGAGGAAATGCGGAAAGCAAAGAAGGCATCTTGCGGAGCAACCACAGCCGGAACCGCTCTCATCTCCACAAACTCATCTTCCACTGATTTGGAGTCCCAAAATTCTGGTTTAGGGGCAATAATAATCATCAAAATAATGGCCAAAAATGGGGTACAAATCGTAACAATAATAAAGGAAAAAATAATGGTGGAAAGGGACGAGGACGGGACAGTGGACAAACTACCGACAGCAGTGGCCAGCCCAGACAGTGGCGGACTGGCAGTGGCGGAAATCAGTGAGGGCAGTACCCACAGTGGGAATGTGCCCCCATAATGGGCTACCCCGCCATGCCCATATCCGACGTCACCGTGGGCCAGGCCTCATTCCTCTTCAAATCGCCAACTCGATATTCTAGGGTCTCATCCCCAACATGCATTTGCAGCCCAGGAACCATCTTTTGTAGGATAGGCAACCACGGACATTGAACAAGCCATGAACCACATGAATCTAAATATTCCGTATGAGTCGTGGTACGTGGATACAGGAGCTACATCGCACATGACGGCATCTTAAGGTAATTTTTCATCTTATTTTAATACGAGTAGTAATAAAAATATTGTTGACTGCAGTGGGCAGGAAATTCCAATTCGTTGTATTTGTCAGGTAACACTACCATCTCCCCACCCACCTTTATACTTGAAAAATGTCTTACATGCACCAAAACTGATTAAAAACTTGATCTATGTTAGACGTTTTACAATTGACAATAATGTTTCTGTGAATTTTGATCCGTTTGGTTTTTCTGTGAAGGATTTTCAGACGGGGATGTCACTCATGATATGTAATAGCACGGGGGACTTATATCCCCTCACCTCTGTTTCCAACAATCGCATGGTCAAACCATCCACTTTTGCGGTCATTTCTCCTAGTATATGGCACAATAGGTTGGGACACCCAGGAGCACCGAGTTTTAATCATTTTAGGAAGAATAATTTGTTTTCTTGTAATAGACTTTTGTACTCTTCTGTTTGCCAAACATGTGTGTTTGGTGAACATGTTAAGCTTTCATTTTCTTCGTCTACAACTCATACTTTTATGCCATTTGATATTTTGCATTGTGATTTGTAGACATCACCAGTTTTAAGTGTTACAGGTCATAAATACTATTTGCTCATTCTTGATGATTATTCAAATTTTTTGTGGACTTTTCCCTCAGGACAAAAATCACAAACCTACAACATTTTGAAATAATTTAGTGTGTTTATCAAACTCAGTTTGATAAATTCATTAAATATTTTCAATGTGACAATGGAGGGAAATTTATAAATGCCCAATTTAATGATTTTTGTCACCAAAATGGGATGTTTGTTCGTATTTCATGTCCACATACCTCTCCTAAAAATGGAAAACAGAAAGAAATATTCAAACAATTAACAATATGATTCGCTCTATCCTTGTGTATTCGTCCACACCACCAAATTTTTGACACCATGCCCTTCAAATGGCTACATATCTTTTAAATATTCTTCCTAGTAAACTAATATCCAATGTGTCACCCACTCAGGTGTTGTACCACCGTCTCCCATCAGTTACACATTTACGGGTTTTTAGGTGTTTGTGTTATCCCTTGTTTCCATCCACCACTATTCACAAATTTCAGGCCCGTTCTACTCCTTACAATTTTTGGGATACCCATAAAATCATAGGGGATATAAGTGTTTTGATATGTCAGGTGGGAAAATCATTATTTCTTGTCATGTCATCTTTGATGAATCTACCTTCCCGTTTGCAACATCTCGAGCGGCATCCTCACCTTCATATGATTTTCTAGATGACGAAATTCATCCAATTTTGAGGTATCATCTAAACTCTCAAAATAATAGTGTAGGGTCATCACAAAACCCACGGCCTCAAAACCTGACCCAACCATAAAATGTGAATGGGTTGAACCGAGGAACCGAGGAACCGAGGCCATTGTCTCTCTTCCCTCGGTCTCGGCCCAATCCGCATTTGGTGGAAGGCCGGCCCAACAAAGAGAAGCCCCTACACTTCTACCCGTCATACAACCCTCTTCCCGTGACAAACTGGCCCAATCCAGTGGCCATACCGAGCTCACTGCCCCAACCTAAAATCCCACAACCACCCAGATATCTAAAAACCCAACTGTTCAACCACGGACCATGGAAACCCGTGCAATGTACTGAATGTTTTTACCTAAACACCATTTTAACCTAACCACCTCAGTCCAACCATCACCAATACCAAAAAATCCCAAAGATGCCTTATCCGACCCGAATTGGAAAGTTGTCATGTTAGATGAATTTACTGCTTTTATTCAAAATAAGATGTGAGATTTGGTACCACATCCATCTAATATGAACATAATTTGGTCTATGTGGGTTTTTTTGCCGTAAAAAGGATTCTGATGATTCTTTTGCGAGATACAAAGCTCGTCTTGTTGGTGATGGCAGGTCTCAGCAGGTTGGGGTCGATTGCGGTGAAATATTCAGTCCAGTAGTTAAGCCAGCAACTATCAAGATTGTTCTTAGCCTGACACTTTCCAAATCTTGGTCCATTCATCAGTTGGATGTCAAGAATGCATTTTTACTTGGCCACTTGCAGGAAATAGTATACATGCATCAACCATTGGGGTTTCGCGATCCTACCCATCCAGATCATGTGTGTCTGTTGAGGAAATCCTTATATGGTCTGAAACAAGCTCCTAGGACGTGGTATAACAGGTTTGCAGGATTTGTTTCCAAATTGGGATTCTCTTACAGCTAGTCGGATCGGTCATTATTCATTTATCGAAAGGGCACTGACATGACATATACTTTTGTATGTTGATGAAATTATTCTCACAGCATCATCAATTTCACTTCGTCAGTCTATTATATCCCTTCATGCGGCTGAATTTGCAATGAAGGATTTAGGTCCGTTGAATTATTTTCTTGGCATTGTTGTCACTCACTATGCAGGTGGTCTGTTTCTCAGTCAAAAGAAATATGCCAAGAAGATAATTGACAAAGCAGGGATGTCTTCCTGCAAACCATCATATACTCCAATTGACACTAAGGAAAAATTGAGTAACGCTACAGGTACTCCATGCAGCGACCCTACACATTACCGCAGCCTTGCAGGTGCATTGCAGTAACTGACTTTTACGAGGCCTAATATTTTCTATGCGATCCAGCAAGTTTGCTTACACATGCATGATCTGAAGGAAGAACATATGGGGACTCTCAAAATATTCTGCGGTATGTTCAAGACACTCTTCATTTGGGGTTACATCTCTGTCAGTCCTCCACCTCGAGTCTCTCGTCCTATATTGATGCGGATTGGGTGGCTGGCCGGATACACATCGTTCCACTTCCAGTTATTGTATATTCTTGAGAGACAACCTCATTTCATAGTCGTCTAAGCGACAATCCACACTGTCTCGGTCTAGTGCTGAAGCAGAATACCGAGGGGTAGCCAATGTGGTTGTTGAGTCATGTTGGCTTCGTAATCTCATGTTATAATTACATTGTCTAATTGAAAAGGCAACAGTGGTCTACTATGATAATGTGAGTGCGATATACTTATCTAACAATCATGTTCAGCATCAGTGTACAAAACCATTGGAATAAATATCTTATTTGTTCGGGAAAAAGTTGTATGTGGTCAAGTCCCTGTTCTCCATGTACAGTTTCGTTATCAGATTGATGACATCTTTACGAAAGGTCTTCCGCGCGTACTCTGTGATGATTTCAGGGACAGTCTCATCATCCTAGAACCTCCAGCTAAGACTGCGGGGGACTGTTACCTCTATTATTCATTAATGATAATTGATAGGGTAAATATCTTGTAATTATTATAATTGTAATTAGTATCTTATAATTTAGGTAAGGTTGATTAGTCTTCCATTATTCAAGCATAATATGATTGTATATATAGTGTACCTTTGGGAGAATATTAATGAAAGAATTACTTTCCTACAGTCCCGGTCCCTCAGCACTACTACTAGTAAATCACGGGATGTGCCTGAATGACAAGGGTTTGAGAACAGAGCAAATGATATCACCTACAAGGTCCTACCCCAGAAGAGAACTTTTTAGTATTTCTACTTTTACTGTGTTTGTATCTATTTGTGGGTTGATATAGAGGAATCCTCTTTTTTCTTTAGCAATTGATCAACTTTGAATTGGAGCCAATTGATGATTTCGAACACTAAGAAGATGAAAGAAAGAGTGGCAATAACCGCGATGTAGGAAGGTCTACTACACGTATCTTCTTCTTGCATTATTCTGATACCTTTGAATATGTTGACACAAATCACTGTCAACAATGCATAGCCAAGAGAAAGATGGTAGATACTCCAGTACGTGTGATCGTTCTTGTGGGGCTTTAATCTCAGCGCTAACGTCTGTATGTATTATTATCAACCAAATAACTAGTGTACATAATATTTCTCAGTATCATCATTGTTGAGAATATAATTAATTACATATAAAAGTTAACAAGTTTTTAGATGAGATGATCACACATTTTAACATGTCAAAGCAGGCAGAGAACTTGAAATCGAATCTCACCGTCACCTACTATCAAAATTAATTACGTGCTTGACCCGTGAAAAAAGAAATTAGACCCGCACGTATGGGACGCTTTGAGAATATAATTAAGTAAATAAAGTAGGTGGTAATACACTTCAACAATCATTAATGTTATAACATCACTAAAATTAAGTAGGAGGAACGCACGTAGAATGCATGCTTTTAATAACATCTCTTATTTAATCTTTTTTATGTGGAAGAAATTAATAATATTGTTTTTCTTTTACACAATCTATGTTTATAATAATGACTTTAATTAAGAAACTTTAAAGAATTACAAAATTGTCCCCTTCACTCCCGCCACTTCAAATCCCATGGTAGTCTTGTTGATTAGTAAATCAATTTTGGAACTACTTATACAAGTGAATCATTTTAAAGGGCATGGATTAAGGAATAGCGGTTCTGTCTCTGGAAGAGAGATTTCTTTTATCTATACGCTAAATCTATTAGTTTAATATAATTAAGTGATGGATTCATGAGGTGAGATTACATATTACTCCATTTGTTTCAAAATGTTTGTTTTGTTTGACTTGACACGGAATTTAAGAAAGTAAAGAAAACTTTTGAATCGTGCGGTCTTAAATTAAAGATATGAAGAATATACCAAAATAACCTTTAATTTTGTGGTCTTAAACATGACATGTGAAAAGATGGAATTAGAGAGTTCTCATAAAGGAAAGAGGCAAACATTTTAAAACAGACCAAAAAAGAAAGTAAGACAAACATTTTGAAACGGAGAGAGTAGTTAACTATGACAAACAATATAAGAGTATAAGAAAGATATGTATAATGTATTTTTTGATTTCGTATACAAGGGAGGCTCAATAAGATCGGTGACCTAAGGCCAAACTTTAACGGGAGGCTTTATTGTTACGTCTCGTAGTTTTATGTTTTGTCGCGTCGTCGATTGATACCAGCATTCCGGAAATATATGTGACCTTACGAAAGGATAATGAGAGTTTACATATTGTCTATGGAAGTATCGGAGTGTATATAAGTTAAACGTATCGAAGAAAACACGTTTCGATAAAATTTGTAGAATTCCAGATTTGACGGCCAAAATGTACAGACCGTACAATTTTCTGCGGACCACACAAATTGGATACTCCCACAGTAGAATTTCCTACAATTTTCAATTTTTCAGTTTTTGAGTTTACGGTCCAAATGTACGGACAATACATTTATACCATCAATTTTGACGGTGAATTTTATTTTTCATGTATAAATGTTTGTTACTCGATCAAAGCCTCAATTCCCCTCTTCAAAACCCTAACCCTCTAAAAATATTTCTCAAGACTCCTTAATGGTTCTAATCAATAATCCAAGGTACACTACGCAAGTTTGACATAAAGAACTCTGTGAACACCACTAGCTTCTCTTCTTCCTTGTTGCGGCGGTTTCAGAGAAGTTTTGGTGATGAAGTAAATTGAGAATTGGAGTGTTCGTGATGGATTTGAGGTAAGTCTCATACTCTTTAGCTTACTCTTAGGCTTATGCAAGGATTGAGTTAAGATTTATTGAAAATTCTTAAGGAACTTTGTGTTTATGAACCTTGGAACCAAGTTATGTTGTATGAGCTATTTTTATGTGATTTAAGCCACTAAATAGAGTTATAAAAGCATGAATATCATGATAGGAAAGAGTAGGAGTGAGGGTGAAGGTTGTTGGGCCGAAACATGTTGAATTTGAACTAGAAACAACCTTATGTAGTATTGCCTACAAGTTATTCGATGAAATGTCCAACTAAACTTTCCTTTGAGCTATAGATTCGATATTAATGAAAATCATTCGTATAATATAGATATCATTCGTAGAGCTTTAGAGGACCAGTGGAACTTAAATAGCTTAGACGACAAGGTATATAAGGCTCACTTCTTCCTTTTTGGCATGATCAATATTGAAACGATGATTACGAAATAAAATTCGATAAACACTTTATTCTTAGTCCTTAAGAAGGTACTTGTTGTTTTCCTATCAATATGTTATGGGGTATCCATCCATTTTCAAGGTTACATCTTTATTTCCAAGGCCCTCTTTTGATGTCAATAAAGGTCAACTATTTATTGTATCCTGGATGTTAAGCTAATAATGTGATCTATGGTTCTTATGGATTCGTTGAAAGAGTAACATGTGATATGTTAACCCTTATAAGGGAGTCGGAGGTGTAACGACCTTACGTCACTCCGAAGAGTTCAAAAGAGTATTCGATAATCCTTAAGAGGTCATCATATGCATGTATTATATATCTATATTGCCCTTAGAGGCCTATGACATTATATACGAAGTTTTACAACTAAGAGATTGATGATATTACCCATAGAGGCCTATGGCGCTATTACGCAGTTTATACAGATATGATATTGATAATATTACCACCAGAAGCCTACGACGTTATATATACATGATTATACTTCATTATGCATATACTGGCCCACAGAGGCACTCAGAGTACATGTTGTCTTTCCCCTACTTTACCTTTCAGTTATGCATTCAGCTACAATTTTAGTTTATGTTTTATTTGCAGTGTTGCACTTATTTACAGTCTCAGCCTTAAATATTCAGTACATATTTTGTACTGATGTCCCTTTCTAGGGCACTGCGTTTCATGCCCGCAGGTGCAGATAGAGATTCAGACGATACCTCACAGTAGGTGACTCAACTCAACTGAAGGTGGTCACACTCATTTCTTCTAGAGTTGTCTAGTGAGCTGATAGGTATTATATATATATATTGTCCCGACCACATATTATCGATATACTCTTTAGAGGCTTGTAGACAGTCATTTTGTGTATAACGGTCTTGTGTGGCCTTGTCGGCCTCTTCAATAGACTTGTTGTGTTCATGTCGGCCTTGTTGTATATATATGTATAGGTTGGGCCTGTCTTGCGTGCAAGTAATTGTGTCTTTGTTCAAATAATTATTTATCAAAGGCCTTATCGGCCTATATGTTGTTGAGTATGCCACAAGTATCAGGATTGGTAGGCTCAGGCCTTAGGACACCGGGTGCCAGCCACACCCTCAAGGTTGGGGTGTGACAAACTTGGTATCAGAGCAGGTTAGTCCTTGGAATGTCCACAAGCCGCACCTAGTAGAGTCTTGCTTATGGGTGTGTTGCGCGCCACACTTATAAATAGAAGGTTACAGGATATTTAGGATGTTACCTTTCTTGAAATCTAGCTCGTGTGTTAGATGCTAAGTCGTAAGTATTTGAATTCGTATCTTCTCACCTTGGTTCTCTTTTTCAGTAATGCCAAAATCAAAGGAAAGTAGCGTTAGCAGGAATCTGGTCAGAAATGCGGGGGAAGGTCCCAGCCAATTACCACCCAGTAATATGGATTCAGGGGCTATAAGGACACCAGAAGGACATATGAGTTATTCTATGGAAGACAATTTGTCTATGGAAGAAGATCTGTCTATCGAAGAAGATTCGTCTATGGAAGAAGATCCGTCTATGGAGGAGGACCCATCTGAGGCCTCAGAAGAATTGCCCTTCTGAGTACCATCAATTCTAGTGGTGTTTCCAGATTATATGAGGTCCCGCACAATACAGAAATCATCCGCGCAGTGGTCATTTCTAATTAGTTTAGGTGTGAGTGGTACCATGTACGTAACATCACCCCCAGTCATCTTTCCAGAGCAGGGTCATGTTCAGATACCCCCACAAGTTAGGCATTTTGAGAGACCAATAAGCCCGTTATCATAGAAATCGGTTAATCAAGGTTCACCAAGAACGAGTAGAGGTGAGGAAGAATTAACTAGTAGAAGGACCAAAAGGTTTGGAACAAAGGTAAATAACGAAGGATTAGCATTGCGAGATGTCAGATCGAAGCTCCCGGGTAGAACCTAGGCAAGTATAGAGATATGTTGGAAGTAGTAGATCATGATGTCAGTAATGTGAGGAGGCATGACGGGGCATGTTTATGCGATACCGAGTTATGTTCTGGATGTGAAGCCTTGGGCCATAGGGCTAGAGAATGCCCCGAGATACTTCAGTCATTGTGCCAACAGTGTGGACAAGTTCATCATGGGCAATGTTCGAGTGATGTTGAGGAGTGTTATTTGGTGTGGAAGCAAAGTCCATAGAGTACATGATGCCCAAGATTGAGTCAAGGGGAATAGTAGGTCCTGACGTTATTCAACGTTACGCAACTAAAATTTTATGGGGATAGCTGTGTTTATGCTTATAATTAGTTGGTTATCATTGTTATAGGAAGTGTGTTATACAGATGTATATAGACCATAAATGGATAATAGAAGTGGAAGGTGGCAAGTGAAACTATAGTTATGTTCAATTTCTAAGTAAAATAATTCAGGAACCAACCCTTTCTTAACCATATGCATATCCAACACTCTTAGGTATTGTAGCGTGTGTGATATCGAGACATGAAAGATATATGAAGATGATTTAAAAAGGCTGCTATCGGGTTCGAGAAATTAAGGGAAACCCTATAAAATTGATAAGAAAAAATAGATTTCCAGAGTTAAGTTACCTGAAACTTCATTTTAGGAAGTAGTTTAAGAAAAGGGGGTGAAATGTCATGCTCAAAATAGTAATTCCAGCTCCTCCACAAGGATTGAACCATTTAGGAAGACGAGAGATAAGATGAGTTTTATCAGTTAAAGGCAAACGATATACCTTCTTTATAGTAGCAATACATGTGTGGGTGGCAGCAAAAAATATTAGGGTTTTTGATATTAGGTGATCAGATTTTTTAATTCCATAGTGTAGTTTTATGAGCCGATCGGGAAAGAATAGGTGGTTTAAGATAGTTTGTGATTAAGGCTTTGATTTGACAGAAAAGCGATGATAAGTGGTAAACGGGTGTCTGGTAAACACAAGTGAAAGTGCTATGATAAAGTAATGAGGCTGAAGGATGTTTCTCAAGCAAATAGACCGGCAGAAAGACAGTAATGGTAAAGACATCGATAACGAGACTAGAGTGGAACTCATAACAACACGATTACCATTAATGATAAGGATATTAGTAAAGAAGTGCTACTTAAACTTTCCTAGCCAAAAATATAATACTCGATGTCCATAAGTGATGGTACCATAAGTAAATTAACACGAGGAATCCTTAAAGGAATTCAAACTGGTAATGTACGAGTTAACTGGTTGAATGACGGGTAAAAAGAGCTCTAATACCAATTAAGATGGGAAACTCGAATCATTGGTAAGATTGAAATCGGCTAAAATTTGAATTTGAATGCGTCAAGCACTAGTTCCACCACGAATGTCGATAAGACATTTGACGATATGTAAGTAAAAGTAAGGACGAATGAAGTCCGATGTAAGTATATGACGAAGTGATAAAACTGGTCCAAGGTAGACGATAAGGAAATTAGCTAAAGAATAAGAGCAAGAGAATAAGATATGAATGGGTGAGTAATGGTAAATTTTGATTTGCCGAATGAACTAGAAACTCCACGAGAATGATAATGTAATGGTCGTAATGTTAAGGACATTAGTTGCAACGGAAGCCGGAGTCAGGAAATAAAGGCAGAAGCGTTAACTCAAGTACGGTGACCACAAGTGGATCAAGTAGATCAGCGTCTTGCAGAGATAATCCTTCGATATAAAAGGGGGCAGGATTACCCCTAGCATGAGCAATAATGAAGAATAACACGAGTATGTCAAAGGTTTTCTTTTGGAAAGGTTGTACATGAGATACCCTATGAACGGATAGTTGAATATGACGTATAAATGATCTCGGAGTTACAAGGGTCAGGTGTTGCGCTCTTAATAGGGAGTAAATGTTGTTCTCGAAAAAGCACCAGTCCGGAGTCGGTAAAAAAATAATAGACGCTTAAGAAATAAGGCCATCAAAAAAAAGGAAAATCAAGGTAAATAGAAAGTGAACGATACGGATTGAGAAAGAATACTTGAGAAAATGTGGGATACAACTAAGGAATGATGAACCTATCTTGGAATGCATAGCATCGCCTATAGAGTATGAAAATTAGAGACGTTATAAGAAACAAGAAGTTCCGACGTAATGAACATGGATATAATAGATGATAGGGTCATGTACCATTGAAAAAGAAGGCCATCATGAAAGCTATCGGAAAAAGTTGACCCAAAGAGGTAGTAGGTGGCCGGACATAATGGGAACCAGGCGATGATAATTCCCCGAAGTAGAAGGCAAATGAACTCTTCCTTATTTTGGAAATTGGAGGAGTGTCAAGACAAAGAGCCCCGTCTAGAGTCCATTGGGAGGTATTGTGATATGGAGTAAAGGTAATAGCGGGAACCTTATCAAGATCCAAGAATTTAGTATATTGATTAACAGCAACTAAGGAAATTTGCCCTTAGAGTTGAAATATTATGTGAAGACTATTGAGTGGTCTGAGGATTGATGTGGGCCATCTCATTACCATTTGAAGCTATTCTGGTTCAGGAGATTAATACCTAAATGACATGTATGTCTACATCGTAACAACTAAGACTGTATATACAATCAAAGTTTGACTGACAATTTATCTTGAATTTATCTTGAGTCATTATACAACCGCTCTTTATGACAAACAGCTATTGGCGGAACCACTCGAAAGAGGCTTTGGATGTTCAGGACTACTCTCACCCCCGTCCTAAGGGTGCTAATTAAAAACTAAAGTTCAGACCACTGGACACAGGTAGAGAGTGAATTCATAGGACTTGGAAGAAATCTGGAACAATCATCTAAGGATCAATAACTATTAAATGACATACTACCATGTCGATAAATAAGGGGTTATATATAGCAGGGGAGTAGGACTCTTATCGAATCATGAAAAAAGAAGGGACTCGAAGTAACGATATCGAATTTGATGCAGTAAGTTATAATAAAATGCTTGGATTAATGCGAGGATGTTTTAAGAGACTTGATTACATAAGCAGAATATAACTTGACAAGAAAGGAAGATTTCGTCTGAAATATTCCCAATTATAATATCGAACTCGATTGAGAAATGTAGTAACTGACAATTAAAGTATATTCTCAACCATAGATGTCTATTGGATATTCACTTCAAGTATTGCTATGACGAAAATGTAAAAAGTGAAAAGGAACTTACTGAATAAAGTAATTCTAAGACCAACGAGCTGTCAGTAATTTAAGTCTTTAAGTATGACCATATGAATGTACTAAGAAATGACCGTATAAGGATGTAATAGAAGGATAAATGGGATAACATAGGGAGAAATGGGTTCAAATAGCCTTATCATTTTCAAAATCCTTGACTTTGACGATCATCGTGCCACAGCTTCTCATCGTAACCTTACTTATACTCCATGCCTACGAGCTCTGTCACCTAAATTCCATTATGAGACAAAAGTTATAACAAAGAAATGAAGGATATAGTTCAGATGTCAGGATTCAATATTTCGAATAAATTACAGTTTACTAAGCAACCTGTAAAAAGAGATGTACGACCGTGTGAGGGTCGATGATGTACCGATAATGTTGTTCTTGTGTAATCCTATGAGGCGATAGCTATGACATATGATTACACGACAAGTTGAGATAGTCCTACGTACAAAATAACTCTGCCAGAATTGTCGAAGAATATAAGAATCGTTATACTCGAATGTTTCAAACTTCGGATTCATATTAATATTCGTTCGATATGATCCTTCTATTCCTATTTCGTTTACTGAAGCTGATCTATGTACCTTCTTTCGATGGTGTTGCTAAAACAAGTATATCAAATGTAGCTCAGGAGTGAGCAGAAGAACGTTAAGGTGAGTTATGGCTAACCTTTTTTTGGTTATTATAAGTACAAGCAGTCGCGTAAGTCCAATTTGATAATATCTTGTTATTATATCACTCTGTGTGGTATTTAATGTGTATTTGGGCTGCTTGAAAGGTTTTGGATAGTCCTAAATACAAGGGAAACTCTGCCAAAATTTTTGAAAAACTTGAGAATTAGAATATCTTCAACATTCGCAAATAAATGTTTCTAATGGGGGAAGGATGTTATGTCTCATAGTTTTATGTTCCATCACATCATCGATTGATACCAGCATTCCGGAAAGATATATGACCTTACGAAAGGATAATGAGAATTTACAGGTTGTCTATGGAAGTATCGTCGCGTATAGAAGTTCAGATCAAAGAAAATATGTTTCAATAAAATCCACAAAATTCTAGATTTGACGGTCAAAATGTACGGACCGTACAAATTGGATACTCCCACCATAGAATTTCCTACAATTTAATTTTCAGTTTTTGATTTTAGTGTCCAAATATACGGACCGTACATTTGTACCGTCAATTTTAACAGTGAATTTTATTTTTCATGTATAAATGTTTGTTGCTCGATCAAATCCTCAATTTCCCCCTCTGAGAAACATTTCTCAAGACTCCTTAAGGGTTCTAATCAATAATCTAAGGTAAACTACGCAAGTTCGACATAAAGAACCCTGTGAACACCACTAGCTTCTCTTCTTCCTTGTTGCGGCAGTTTCAGAGAAGTTTTGGTGATGAAGTAAACTGAGAATTGGAGTATTCTTGATGGACTTGAGATAAGTCTCATACTCTTTAGCTTACTCTTAGGCTTGTGCAAGGGTTAAGATTTATGGAAAATTCTTAAGGAACTTTGTGTTTATGAACCTTGGAACCAAGTTATGTTGTATGAGATATTTTTATGCGATTTAAGCCACTAAATGGAGTTGTAAAATGAATATCATGATAGGAAAGAGTAGGAGTGAGGGTGAAGATTTTGGGCTGAAACATGTTGAATTTGAACTAGAAACAACCTTATGTAATATTGCCTACAAGTTGTTCAATGAAATGTCCAAGTAAACTTTCCTTTAAGTTATAGATTTGATATTAATGAAAATCATTCGTATAATGTAAATAACCGTACGTAGAGCTTTCGAGGACCAATGAAACTTAAATAGCTTTGATGACAAGGTATGTAAGACTCATTTCTTCCTTTTTGGCATGATCAATATTGAAATGATGATTACGAAATAAAATTCGATAAACACTCTACTCTTAGTCCTTAAGAAGGTACTTGTTGTTTTTATATCAATATGTTATGGGTATTACCTATCCATTGTCGAGGTTACATATTTATTTCCAAGGCCCTATTTTGAAGTCAATAAAAGTCGCTTCTTATTGTGTCCTGAAAGCTAAGCTAATAATCTGATTTATGGTTCTTATGGAGTCTTTGAAAGAGTAACAAGTGATGTGTTAACCCTCATAAGGGAGTCACGGGTGTAACGATCTTACGTCACTCCGACGAATTTAAAAGAGTATTCAGTAATTCTTAAGAGGTCATCATATGCATGTATTATATATCTATATTGCCCTCAGAGGCGTATGGCGTTATATACGCAGTTATACATCTAAGAGATTGATGATATTGCCCACATAGGCCTATGGCGCTATTACGCAGTTTATACAGATATGATATTGATAATATTGCCCCAGAGGCCTAAGGCATTATACATACGCGATTACACTTCATTATGCATAAACTGGCCCATAGAGGCACTTAGAGTACAGGTTGTCTTTCCACTACTTTACCTTTCAGTTATACATTCAGCTACAGTTTCAGCTTATGTTTTATTTACAGTGTCATACTTATTTACAGTGTCATACTTATTTACATATTCAGTACATCTTTCATACTTATGTCCCTTTCTGGGGCACTGCGTTTCATGCACGCAAGTGCAGATAGAGATTCAGATGATACCTCGCAGTAGGTGACTCGACTCAGTTGAAGGTGGTCACGTTCCTTTCTTCTGGAGCTGTCTAGTGAGCTGATAGGTATGATAGTCATATATATATATATATATATATATATATATATATATATATATATATATATATATATATATATATATATATACCAGATATTGTTGATATACTCTCTAGAGGCTTGTAGACAGTCGTTTTGTGTATAACGGTCTTGTGTGGCCTTGTCGGCCTCTTCAGTAGACTTGTTGTGTTTATGTCGGCCTTTTCGGCCTTGTTGTATATATATATATATATGTATATGTTGAACCTTTTTGTGTGTAGGTGGTTGTGTCTTTGTTCAGATAATCATTTATTAGAGGCCTTATCGGCCTATGTGTTGTTGAGTATGCCACAGGTATCAGGATGGTACACTCGGGCCTTCGGGCACCGAGTGCCGGCCACACCTCCCATGGTTGAGGTGTGACATTTAATTTTTCTATACAAAAAATCATATATATTTTTATTTGAAATTGTTATGTAACTGTTTAACTTATTTACAAACCGATAATAAATAAGTTGAATCGATAACATTCAAAACTGAATCAAACCACCCGATAAGCACCTCTAGTTCGAGCCACAAAATTAAAAAAAAATTGCTAAGGAACGCCTCCCTCTTTAATCAACCTTGCGTGTCTCAAAATTGAATGAATCGAAAAATCCAATAGAGATACCAACTACCAGATAGAAAAAAATCGGCCCCTAAAATTTTGGTGCTTAAAGTCTTGACTTCGGTGGCTTGACCCTCTGGCCGGCCGTGTTGGTATAAAAACTAAATATAGATAAAAAGTGCAACTTGGTGTATAAAAGCATTTTGTGTTATGTAGGATTTAGAAAAGGACCGCACCCAAGAATATAATATAGACAACCTACTCTGATATAAGTGATCGATAATAAAAAGAAAATCCAAAACTTGGTAGAGAGAGAGAGAGTGTTTTACTTGTAGGGTGGCAAATGTGAAGATAGAAATGCCAAAAGCTCCATGTTTGGGAAAAGATATTTGGAAGATGTTCCAAGCCAGATCACAAGTGCCCAGCCAGTTGCACCAATAATATATCCACATGTTTGGCATGTCTTATGAGCATTTTTCCATTGTTCATGTTCATTCCATTGTATTGGTCCCTTCTTGAAATACCTAGCTGTTATCACCCCAATAGGCAATATTACACCCCAACCAATAATATTAAGTATTCCATGAACCTGCAAATACAAAAATAATTAAGCAAAAAAAAATATTATTATATTCTTTTTACAAAAAGGGCTCACAGGCTGTCTTATAACTACAACAATCCACTATGTCGCTGACAATTTAATGTTGTTCAGAAGTATGTATTGGTGGGGGAGGCGGGGAGGGCCAAAGAAAAATATTTTTCTCCGAAAATGTTTTGTTGAAAAATAAGTAATTTTCATATTTATTTTCTTGTGTTTGGCAAAAACTATGAGAGTTGAAGGTGGGGTAGGGGTGTGGGGGTGGGGGGATTGGGTGGGGATAAGGGTTGAGTGTGTTGAAGCGCTGGGAGGATGTAATCAATATGAAATGTCACTTGGGGAACTTTTTTTTCTACCTTTATTAGCAAAATCATTTTCCTCATTTTAAGGATCTCATTTTCCTAAAGAAAATATTATTTCCAAAACATTTCACCAACCAAACATGAGAAATTGAAACATATACCAAACACACCTGGGTTCTTAGGTAAAGTACTTTCTAAAACTTAGAAATTCCTTATGTTAGCTTATAATTAAAGAAATTTTGGAGGAATACTTTTCCTAAAGCACTCGTTACAATGTATCAATATGCTCAATATAATAGTTTGAAGGTTGCATGTGTGCAATGAAAGGAAATTTGAGTTTAACCTATTACAGTAAAATATTATTAAGTCATTTAAAAGATTATTAGACAATAATAGCGTAAAATTATTTTACACTGTGTATATAAGCTAAATCCGGTAAAATATGTTGGGTTTACAAAGGATTGCAGGAAACGAAAATTACAAGTAACTGCAAAGTAATTCAAGAACTGAAAAATTACAATAGAACAACAAAACTGAAATTACAATTTTGTTGAACAAGAAAACTGGAAACTGTTTTTGCTGAGTCGAGTGTGGCACTCTGTCCTTAAGACAATATTGCCCCGTATGTATCCTTTATACGTCCTGGACAATTCATCTCCCAAGATAAAACAGCAATGGAACAATTGAGCAAAGGAAACTCAAGAGCAACCGTGAAGAATATTGAGTAACGAAATGATGCTTGGAAGTTGTAGGAAGAAACTGTTTTTTCTGCTTGTGTATTTTCGTGTATATCAAGTGTTGCTCAACAATGGTGCAAGGGGTGTTTATATAGGTGAGGGAGGGCTGTTTGACTGCCCCCATAACAGCCATTATTGGCCAAATAATGACCATTATGGAGGTAGTAAAGCCACCAACATAAATGGTGAGAAAGACCAACGGATTGGCCATTATAGGAGGAGTAATTCAGCCAAAATAAATGGTTGAATTGAGTGTTGGATGTTTCTGTTCTGACTGCCCAACTTCTGACTTTCTGGAAACTTCAGGGACCAAACTGTACATCTGAAACTTTTGGGATCAAACTGTACTTCTGCCAAAGTTCTCTGGCCCAAAAAGATAATATTAGAAGGCCCACAGCCCGTGATCGGTGGGCGGCGGCGGCGCGCGTGTGGGCTTTCCTCGAACCGAAGCACATCTAGGTCCTCCATCCTTTAAACACATGGGATACCCCTTGGGGTCCCAAACCCCAAACCAATTTCGAGTCTTATATACACAACAATTCTTTCTTCCTCTACCGATGAGGGAGAATTGATCACACACCACACTTTTCCATGCTTCAAATACCTTACTTCGTGAACCAATATCTCTTTCATTTCTCAATGAAATTCGACGATTCTTGGCCCTACGGTTATCTACGTACTTAGTAGATCATGCATGTGTGAAGAACCGGATTCTCCAATATGCGTAACACTAGTGTTTAAGCCGTTAAAGTTGGTCGGTCGCAACTCCCGCCAAAGGCTAATTTCTAACAAAATATAGCCATAACCAAGAGAAAATTAAAGAAAGAGTAACAAGGAGAGTTAGGCTTACAACTCTTGCTTGATGACGCCTAGCTGCTCTAATACTTATAGCTGTGCCAGTCTGCAAATCAATGGTCTCTGTGACATCATAGTTATGTAGGTTTTTATCATGAATCTTTGGTTCCATTCCCATTGCAACTTTTCCAACTTGCCAAACATGATTAATTCTTGAATCATTAACTGTTTGAGGAAGATGTATAGTGGCTTCTATAATGTGATACTGAAGATATTCCAAAGAAGTAAACTTCAAGTTGCTTATACTCAAATCAATAGGAGAAGGTAAGAGATTGCACCCTATCTTGATAGACTGTGTGACATTGTACTTGTCACCAAGAAATGAACCATTTGTTTATTTGATACCAATAAGTGCTCGAGTCCCCACCATTCTGTTTTTAATCTGTACTCCAAAAAACCAGTAAACAATAAACACTGAAAGTAAACAAAATCAGTGTTGAAAAATAAGAATAATTTTTCAGAATATAATCGAGCCCACTTAGTTCAAAGTGTGTCCTTAAGGAAATTATTCCCCTCACAAGATCGGAGGTTGATGGAATATCCTCCCGTAATAGAACGATTATCTTACCGTAATAGTAGTACTCCAAACTCGTAGCGGCGAACCACTCAACAAAGAGTATATCACACGCATTGATTCGTGCGAGAAGAAGAAGAAGATTTTGTAGTTCGTAAAATTAGTACGTAAAATTCGAAGAATCAAACGAATTTATAGCCATGGAAGTATCACTTACGAAGGTTTGCAACCCTTCCGAGCAGTCACTAAAGCGGTGGGAAATTTAAATGTGGGAAAGAAACCGGTCGCGGTCGACACGCTGATCCGCCGTCGCGGTCGTGGTCACTAACGGGTAGGATTGGATAAGTTAATTAATTTAATTAAATAATAATTAATTAAATAATTAAAATTAAAGAAAATTTGGTCCAAAAAGATTATCAATCAAATCATTTGACCGAAGCCGAAGCCGAGCGAGCGAGCGACGACGGCGCGAGGGGTCCTTGCCCCCTCAACCCTTTTATTGACAAGAAGGAGTAATTCTACTTATAAGTAGAAGAACTTTTCTTTCCACTACCGATGTGGGACAACTCCCACTTTTCTTTCCACTACCGATGTGGGACAACTCCCACTTTTCTTTCCACTACCGATGTGGGACAAATGATTATTTTATAGAGCAAGAGGGAACTCCCTCCATTTCCCATTCAATCTATCATTTAAACCCAACAATCCCCCACATGAATGGGGAATGGCTATAAGATAAAGGAATGCGCGGACAAGTGTGATATACAAGCGAGAATTGACTGCATCTGGATAAGTAGGTTTCCCTTTGAACTTTCCGTAGTGAACTTATATTGAATATAAGGTATATATAAGAGTGATATAGTGAACTCATGTCAATTCGGATTAATATTTAGATATAGATATTACTTTTTTTCTGACAAAAATTCCTCAGTGCAACGATGGACATGAATTGTAAATGAAAATAAAGACAAAAGGAAGATTGAGTTTGAGACCAAAAATATTAAACAAGATGAAGACATCTTCACTTTCTTTTTTTTATTTGTTTTATTTGTTTTTTTTCTATTTTTCTGTTTCTACCTCAAGGTAAGGTATATATAAGAGGTAAGTTAAAAGGTGGAAAAGAAGGAAATTTAACTTGAGCATATATGCATCCATGAGTTTTTCCATGGAGTGTGAAAATTGGAGTTTAAAAGAAGTAATGTATATATTCTGTTTTCTTTATTCATTTTTTGCTCACTTTTTGTTGATTAAGGTCTGAGGTTGTTCTTTTTATTGGGAACAAAGTGTGAGATGGTAAAAGCAGTGTTTCAATTACTCTTCCAAGATTTTTCACTTTACTTGTCTTTCTGTTGCTTTTCTTGTTTAAAATGCTTTTACCAAAGTGAGATGCGGCAATATCACCCTTTATATTTTGTATTACATAGGCATATAAAGAGCCAAATATAGGAATGTGTTTCACGTATTTATGTATAGGAAGGAATTACACTCCAAGGACAAACTTAAGTACGTCTGTATGTGTGTGTTTTTTTTACATAATAATTGGTTCATGCTAGGTAAAATTCTAAAGTATCACTTTTGTGACTACTTGTATTTCTCTATTTCTCGTCAAGATTGGCTTGGTATTCGGTTAATGTTTAAAAAGAAGTCCCTAACTCGTTACTTGTATTTCTCTATTTTGCATCGAGATTGGGTTGGTCTTATGTTAATGTCCAAAAAGGACTTAAAAAGAAGTCCCTAACCATTTATTTGTGTTTCTCTATTTTTCATCGACATTGGCTTGGTCCTTGCTTAATATTTTATTACAAAAAAAAAAAGCACTCAAAAAGAAAAACCTAACCATTTACTTGTGTTTCTCTAATTTTCATCGAGATTGGCTCGTTCTTTGATTAATTTTTTTTTAAAAGACTCAAAAGAAATTTGTAACCGTTATTTTTTTTTAATCGTTCTATAGGATATATATACCTATATAAGGGGTCCATAAGAACATTTGTGTTGGGTAAAGGCAAATTTTTAAGTGATGTCTGCAACTTTGAATGCTTCTTAGATTAATCTTAGTCAACTGATTTTAAATAATTTTTTGAGATAAGGGTCAAAACCACACCTTAAGTATCCCTTTATTTTAGTTTCCTACCTGAATTATCAGGTGTGAGAATTTTTTACCTAAACTATCATCAACTAGTTAGCAAAACACACCTAAACTATCATTTTTTCATTTTTCCTACCTAAACTATTTGATCAGCATCAATATAATACTATTAGAATAAAAAGGCAGAATAAAAGTGTGAAAACTAAATAACAAAGCGTGTTTTATACTTGTGTACCTGTTTGTATGACCTTGGTAGGAATTCCCTTGTGTGATTTGCCTCCCTGTCATGTATCGCACAATGCTCCCTGTATTTTTGTACCTTAGTAATATAACATTTTCCTAGATAACGTTTTGATTATCTAACTTATAATCTCGTTAAAGATTTCCTTTGGAGTCTTGTTCTGGAGATTCTATCCAAACTCAATTGATATGGCACCAACATTTTCTATGCAGGAAATGATTGTTTTCTTTCAAAATTATTCTCCCTAATGCTACAGCTTTTAAGTTTTAACTAGTAAGCTACTAGTCATAAAGCAACCTCTTCGTTGATGATAAAAATAAGGTAAAGAAGCAGGTAGATTGTGCATTTTCATTTTCTTGCTTTTCTTTTGTTTATTTAAATCTTCAATTAAGGTTGCATAGGTAAGTGGTAAATTTATGTCAAGGTAGACAAGAGAAGAGGTCACATTTCACTTTATGATTATTTATCTTAAACATTAAGTTAATATATATTGCACCTCGCTCCAAAAAAAGAGTGCAATGAAATTGCTTGTAAACCACTAGGTAGACATAATTAGCTCGTCTCGATCAATACCCAAAAGCCTCATGCCTTTCTTGATCCGACCACTCAAACAGTGAATAATTAGATGTCTCATGTTCCTGTGATGCACTAGATAAGAGTAGCTGCCTGGAAGTAAGTTTTGCCTGGTTGGTGCAAAGTTCCCCTGACACGGACTCTTTTTACATGTTTCATTGACATAGAGTGACCTTTTCTGGGTGGGTGGGGGTGGGGTGGGGTGGGGGGGAGTTCAGAGATTGTAATATCAGTAAGGACCATTCGAAACGAATAAGTTCAGTTTTTATGTTTCTGAAATTTGAATGATGTTACACTAATAACACAGTTTTAAATGAAAACAAAATTGATTAAGCAACACTGTTCAAATAATAAGATTTCTGAATCCAAGACAAGAACCATCCTTTTCTGGGATAAGTGAAGGTAAGAACCAACTCCTTGAGCTGCAGAAATAGTTGGACCAAGACTTTTCCTTTGCCAAACACTTCTGTATAAAATTTCTGTGACTTCCCTTTCTAACAGAAGACAAAAACACCCTTGTCCGACGTGACCATCCTTTTTGCAGCAGCAGTACCAACAATCCTCTCAAGCTGAATTCAGCAAAAAGTAGACAACGCGGTAAGAACACTATAAAGGAAACCAAACACTTGCAAGGGGAAAAGGTTGAAGAATCGTGAGAGCAAGATATGAACTCATAATTGTATATGAGGAATGTGAAGTCATACCCGAAGCTGGTCAAAACGAGAAAATAGAACAGTGCAAGCAGACCCTTGTAGCATATTTACAACCTGCGGGAGAACGAAAAAGATAACTAGGTAAGACTTGCGCTGATGAGAACCACCATATAATCCTAATTGAAGGGCAAAGTAGAGATGATCACCTCTGGGTACAATTCTTTCCGCTCTGGAAGTGAATAAATGATCAAGTTCTGAATGCCTCGTATCTGATTCCCAGGACAAGTTGAACACATAAAATTAATAGTAATTATTATGCAAACATTAAATAGAAAAGGCTGACAATATCTTTTAGAGGAATCTAAGGATACAACCAATAATCGTTAAAGAAGACAAGATCAATACCACCATTAACTACCAAATGGCTGTGTAATTGAGAAGAAAGTTGGCAACTACCACACAATACTGTTTTAAGTACATATGTTACTATGAATATGATGTCAAAAAGGAAAATTATAAAATAATAACAATGACAAACCAGAAAACTGAGTCTTTCATATTCAGCTACCAGATATCAAAAAATTACAATCCTTCACCAGAGACTTGTAGCTCTATCTTACAAGTTTTTCTATTTCATTCCTTTTTTTCTGGATGAGTTGTTTATTCCACTTCATTCTCGCACTTGTCAAATAGAAAATAAGTACATTAGTTACCATAAATCTATGAAATGTTATTAGCATAATCCCATCTGTTCCTCACGGTATATTATTTTGTGAGTGGATAGCGCCTTGAACATGCTCCTCTAAGTTCATTCAAAGAAAATGTTCATGAAACAGTCTATCAACTGAAAGAAATCACTTCCAATTGGCAGAAAACTCACAAAGGACAAGTATTATCTATCCCATTTAACAGAGATTTAGCGATTGTTCATGTCAAGACTGACGGAGCCAGGAATAACTAAAACAAATCCTATAAGCTGATTAAAATTCACAGTTAAGTGCGTTGGACTATCTACAAATTTCTCTGCAGAGTCAGATATACAAGATATAGACTAAGAGCGTTCAACATTATAACATGAAAAAATGCCAAGGCATTATCGTAAGCAGGAAAAGAGTAGAAAGTAAGAAATGAATAGCACTGAAGATAGAGAACCAAAAGTATGCAGCACATAACAAATGCCTGAGCATTCTTATAAGCAGGAAAAAGAGTAGAGAAAGTAAGGCAGCATGAATAACACTCAAGAGAGAGAACCTTGTATCGGTGATAGAAGTGAGCTCTTTCAGTATAAAGCATGATTTTCTTCTTTCCATCAAAAAACCACCCTCGTGCACGAGATATATCACTCTGCTCAGTGTACCTAGAAACAAAGGCAAACAACTGAACCTTAAACCAGCACAGCACTCAGATAGTAACTTGTAGACAACTTGGATCACAAAATTGATTTTACACACAGAAATGCAATCAATCTGAACACAAGATGTTACTCACTCTCCCAACAGACAAAAGGATGCCTCTTGTGACTTCAAAAAGTTCCTTACTCGGATAAACTCAAAGTAAGAGCTAATAAATAGCATTATACCACCCTGCAGAACCAAAATAGAGTCAAGGAAAGACCATTTTTTCGTACAGCTGAATGCTTATGAAGAATGAATTTGTTTCCCGAGTTCAGAGGAACATACCTCAATGGAATCCTTTATCTTGGGGAACACCTGGAATAACAGACTTCATCAGTGAGCTTTTGACCATACATCAATACAAACCAGGTTGCATGTGTAGAAGGGTGTGTGGTTATATAGTTATGCCATATGAGTTTACAAAGATCTCACGCTATTCTATTTTATTGCCTTATTTGACTAGATGCTCAAATCTTTTCACATGTACAGAACAAGAAGAACAAATGTACAATTCCATAACTAATAAGTAAATGACAATTACTGAAGAAAGAAGACCTGGTCTCTCTTTATATCGAATAAAATAGCACAAATGCAGGTCATAAATAGCTCAGGAAACGAAAAAAGAAATGGGAGGCAAAGAGATTGTATTGGATAAGATCTTAGTCTATATGCACCACCAGATTTGAAATTTAAGGGCTGTGCCTTAAACAAAATTTTTATACAGACAAGAAAAATGATTAAAGTATTAAGTTGCAAAATAACCATTTATACAGATACATGCCCATCTGGAGGGCAGAGAATCAAGTTGTTATCGACTTATCTCTAGCTTCATCACCAAAAAGGAAAAGAAGTTGATTTATGATATAAAATAACATGATAAAATATAGGATCTAAGAAAACTAGAGCCTAAAGGATGAATCATTTGGCGGCTCTATAACAGCAGAAATAATGGAGGGTTAGATGGATCAGACAATGGGAAACTGGACCTACATTAACTTGAAAACATATGATCATACAATTAAGTTGCTGTTTGATTTGGATTATGGAGGTTATTTCTTATTATTCAGATTACTGATTATCCGAATAGCAATTGACATACTCACTTCCATTGGAGTATTTTTATCTGCAGTTTCATTTCTTTTTCCTGTTTTTATGTGGGGAGGGGGGGTTACAACAACCAAGCAATGATAATGGTTAAAGAAAGGATTTGATAAAAAAATTGATTAGATAAGGTGAAGAAAACAGGCAGGCATGTGACCCTGAAGCCTAGTAAAGAGGATATTATTTTTTACCAATTTTTTGATAAGGTAAAGAGGATATCATTGTTTAACAATTTTTCACGTCTGCGAAATACATTCCATCTTGTTAAAGACGAAGGCGGAGCAAGCTCTTTGTCTGAACTTCTGGATGATATCACCACAATTATTAACGTCGGGCCATCATGAAGAGAAATGATCAATAATGCAGAAGAATAACAGACCTTTTTTGTGAAATAATCAAACCGAGCATCATCAGCATCTTCTGCAGTCTTCGCATCATATCGCTCATAAATCTGCAAGTTTGAGAAATAGCAAAAAAACATAAGAGGAGAAGGAATCTATAGTACTTCCACAGGAACATGGTGAATCAAATTCATGTCAGCAATTACCAAACAAAATAGAAGCCAGAAAGCTTCAAACTTAAAAATGCATGGAGCATACAAATAGTGATGCAGATCTTGTACTTGAAACAACTTTACCACGAACTGCTAAGACATAATTAAATAAACAAAAATATTCCCTGCCTAACTGTTCTAGCTTTTCGATAAGGTGGTCACACAATTTTTACATGGTAAAAGAGCCAACTTTTGGTGAGCCCTACACTCGTACGTTAGTATAAATTCACGAGTGAACCCAATAATTGGATGTAACACATATGAGAGGTGTTGCACGATTTAACTGTCCCACATGGATTGTGTGAGGTCTTCCAAATGGTTTTGATTTGATCATTCTCAAGAGAAATGAAGGAAGGAGTTGAAACATTGTATTGAGATTTCTTGCTTTTATCAGGCTTGAGTTAGACAAGCAGGGAAGGATCCTGCTGTCTGTTTATCTAGTATCTAGTATCTAGTATTAGGAAGTTGGTTCTGAATGAAAACAAGTGTCACCTTGACTTCCATGGAAACACAATTTGAACATGCTATTAAAGTAGGCACAGATTCTAGGTTCACGTCTCACCGCCATTCATTATCAAATAGTGCATCCACGTGGTTAGCCAAGAAAAAGAATTAGACCGCAGGGAAGAGATAGTGTTTAAGACATAAAATAAATATAAATATCTCATCCCTGTTAAATTGAACTTTTAGATGAGGTGGTCATAATATCAACATAATCAAAAAGTGACAACCACAGACCAAAAACTCGATGGTTCCTTTTGATAAACTGAAATTCTTACACTGACAATTGGTTGGGTTCATGCTAAATTATTAAATAAAACTATAAGACCATACTTCTATTACTCACCTGCCGTATTTGAAGTACTACCTTTGGTAAAACACCTTTATACTCGCTTGCCAATTTGACCTGAAAATACAGCACTTAGATAAGCAATATCTCTCTTTCCTAAGCATTCTAAGAATGTAAACATGCTGGAATTTTATATGATGTTTTAGGACACTACAGAGGATATTTCAAGCAACGCTTTCTTATTTATGTTGAATTTTTGAAGAGTAAGAGACACTAGGAATTTCAAGGCAATGTGCAGGACTATGCATCACTTTATTTGTAGTGGAAATCCAATTCTCTTTCCCTAGTCTATCCAACCTTTCAAACCTTTCATCTCCCACTAATTAGGACATATTGTATAATGGATAATTTATTCATCATTTTCCATAAGCTTAGGCACATGTATCTTCTTCAAAGAACAATGTTAGTGGAAGGAAGAATAAGAGAGTCAAGTGGAGAATGTTCCCAATTACATAAATAAAGGAAAAGCACTAACTAACATCACAGCTTCAAAGTGTCCCCAGGGCTTTGGTCTACGGTCTACTGTAAGAGCGCAGTAAGTGATGTGTGGTTTAGACACACTTCACCGGTTTGAACCCTGCTACAGACAAGCCCAGTATTTAAGAGTAAAGAATAAAGGGATAGGTCCATTATCCATAGAGTTTTGAGCCGTGCGTCAGTGGTCCTAGAGGATTTCTCGGTTATCAAAAAAAATATCACAGCTATCAAAGTATAGCTGCAAATCACCAGTTAATGGGCGATTGATTAGTCCAGCCAATTCACATTAACATGATGACAAGAAGGCTATCAACATCTTAACATTTGGGTGAACAAAATAATTCTATCAGACTGGTCCAATAATTTGCTTTAACAAGTGGAACAATAATTTGTAACCCTTTTTCTTTTGTAAATCAAAGTTAATTTGTACCCTTCTATAAAAGCATATACCTTTTTTTGCGCTAGATGCTCAAACTATGCCCAAAATGCTTAGTCCCCCCAGTCACCAACTTGTGATATACCAAACACAAGGAGGTAATAACCGAGGGAAAGGGAATGACTAAAAGAACTGTCAAAAAGTAACCACATAGCACTCTAAACCAGGAACAGAGCTCAAGATAGAAACTATACAATCATGTTAAGGATTATTACTATCAGAAAATTTCCCATCATTATTTCTATGCAAAGCCAAATGGACATACCTTTCCTTCATGGTTGAGGCAATGATGGTTGAATAACCCATTGATGTCTGCATAGGACAGAAAAGTACTTTAGCTCTTACGCCCTAATTATAAAGACAATTATCAAGAATGACACCAGAATTAAAAGGTCATATCATTAGCATCCATCTTTACTGCCTTACACACCTCACAAAAGTTGCGAAGGTACCTGGATTTATATGAGAAGATAAGATTATTGATTGCCGGAAGAATGGCGCTTGACCGTCTAAATACCTACAATCGACATTCACAAAACCAAATTATTAGCAAGAAGCATCACTCATTCAAAGGAGTGCGACATGTTCTCAGTTTGGCCCTCATATTTATACTATATTCATGTGGCGGCGCTATGTTTTACATGAATCCGTGTTCAGAACTCTCAGAACAGCCCACTTACTTTTTCCAAAAATGGGGTGGATAACATAAGTTAGCAATAAGGAAAATAAAGAGCAGCATACAAGCATACCACTGCCTAATGCGCATAATATCTGTTCCGTGCTGCTCGGAAGGTAGCCGGTTTAATTGTTCAACAATTGTATTCACGTGTAACCAATTCTGCGGGTATAAAAAATATGAACAAAATCATTCCAAGGTAGACATGCACAAAATTATTCCAAGGGGCACAAATGAACTTTCAAAATACCTGCATCAATATGACATCTGCGTGGTCAACAATTAGAATCTGCTCAAATGGTCATTATACCATTAGTTGATAAAAATGTAAGGAGCATTGCTGAAAAAGATAAAAGCACAAACCACAACTTTCCAAACTAATAAAACAATTCCAGCAACGATTACCTCTATAGAAGAAAGATAATCAACGTTTTTATCCTTATAAAATTCTGCCTCCCCGATTTTCTGAAGGAAGAAAATCAATAAAAAGTTAGTAAAAGCTTAACTTATAACGACTTTCGTACTTCACATTAGAGCTGCATAGCGTAGTTAGGATTAAGAGAATAAGCTTTGAGTAAATCTGTTGATATATTGAAGCAGGGTATAGAAATGAGAAGAACAGAGTTCTTAGGTTATAAAAGGATGCATGATGTTTACTTAGCCCTGTATAGCATATTACAGATATAAGTCCCCCCAAAAATAAATCATTCAAGAGGTGAAAATTCACAAGCTCCCTTTATTTCTTAAACTTATGGCTTCGAATTTTAGAGAACTTTTCATTTCTGTATTCTGGAAAAGTATCCTGTATATGTCAAACATAAGAGAGAATCAAGGATTTCATGAAAAATCTAAACACCATAATATAACAAAGAGCAATGAGGATCAGGCAAGTGCATGTATTAGAAAACTTACAGTGATTAGGCCAAGAGGGGAAGCAACAATCATGTCTGACGAGTAGAAGTCACCATACAATTTTATGCTCCTCCTAAAAAAAAGACATGCATATGATTTGCCTGTGGAAGAAAATGACAATAAAAATATTCCATATGGATCTCTTCATAACTTTGATATTACATTGTCGAGTTACCCATATCTATGTACAAAGTTTCATTAACTTATGAGTGTTGCTAGCATGTTCTAGCCTACTCTGTAAGAAAAGAATTAGAGTCTCGATTTGTCCATCTTCATGTATTGCATATATTCCACATGTTGAACTATGTGCCACATCCATGAATTGGTAGTCAAAGTTTCCTTAAGATTAAAACTAGGTAAAAGCATCATTAGTCAAAGTGGAAGCATACAACCTTAAGATGACCCGTGAACATGCATGACATTTTTTAAAATTGTGGGTTTTATTTAATCACTTTGTTGCTCTTTTTACAAATTGTGATTTTATTTAGAAAGATGTGTATCAAGGGCTACTATGACACCCGGCATACAACGTCTTAACAATAAATAAACAGGAGGATATGAATGTAAGGTTAGATAGACTGATTTAACTTTCTTATAGGAACCTGCTTGCATAAAACCATAGGTACTTCACCAAGTTGTTCATGACTGAATAATGAGCAAATTATGTATTCCCTGAATAATGCTTACCAGCAATATAGAGCATCCAAGTACAAAAGTACTTTGACAAAGAAATGCAGCTTTCATGCTGTAGTAAATGTTTGGGCAATTTTACCAGAGTTAAAAGATATACCTAGTGAACTTAATTCCAATCATGAAATGATCATTGTTATTTCCCCCAAATAATGCTTGAAAATCAGATGGTTTTGAGTTCCTTTTTGATTCAGAGATTTCCGCAGCATCTATATCCTCCTTGTCTTCACTTACTCCGGCTCCGAATTCTCTATAGAAACGTTCATGCTCCTCTACATTAGACTGAAGAAATCATCACCACATTAATGAAGTACGAAGAAGGTAATCTCTGTCTTAAGCAGGCCTACATGATACCAAAATTAGCAATATGATCTTGGTTAAGTGGCGCCTAACTGAATAATATATTTACCTTAATTACGGGCTCCACTTTATGATCTCTCTCTAAGTCTAACTGTTTCACATCTAAGAAGGCCAAAACGTTTTTCGACAAATCTAAACATTCACATCAAGCCCTAAAATGAAGGCGCAATAGGTCATTATACTTTCTAGTCTTCTAGACGTAGCTACATTTTGCAAATCAAACATATAATTCCTTTTACTGCAAATACCTACTCACTAGCAGCTTCATCAATGAAATTATACCTTTACCGATTACTAAAAATACCTATACAGTAGCATATAACGGCTATACTGATTAAGTAAACTTCGCATATTACTCCAAAAATAAAATAGCACACTTGATATATGTTATCTTACGGTGGTAAGGTGTCTGGCAACTGGCAAGGTGTTTGGTCCCCTACACTAGTCAATATTTCTTACTAGGCAAAGTTTTGTGCACTTTGCAGCAACTAACTACAATTTCTAGGTCAAACAGCAACAGCATGAGTAGCAATACTCTTGCTTAGTTCCAACAAGGTTAAATAGCATTTCATGGAACCTGCTGCAGAAATCTTCGAAAGGCACTGCTGAGTTTATTTTGCATGAGAATTCCGAAAATGGGAAAACTAATGTACCTTGTATTTAGGAGGTGTCAAATCGATCAGCCGCTTGATTACCCGAAATGCAACACTTGCTAGAGGGAGAAGGATCAAAACCTGAACCAATCACAAGAAAATAATCAATACTATTACAAGTTAACCAACCACAAGGAAATGATCAACACTAGTTTCACAGCGTTTCGTGAATGATGAGGGTACAAAACCGGACACCGAGAAATGCAAGATCATTGTACAAAAAATAATATAGAACAAACGATGGGTGTAACCACAGAAGTAAAATCATCAAGAAAATTAAGCCAAACCATCAAGAATTTTATTTGCAAAAACTGATCGCTCATTAAAATCCAGAATATAAAACCGTAAGTGGACCTCAAAAGCGCTAATTCCTAAAACTCAGGTGATAGGTCAACTGTACTTTTGCTATGTCTAAAGACAGAGTTGAGCAGGTGGTTAATGTTAGGGAGACAGAGAATAAGGAAAAACTTATGATAGAATGACTAAAGGTAGTCGGATTCTGAACCTCTAAAGGAAAATAAGCTTATACCATTGGGATCTGATCCACTGGCATAATAAGAAAAAGCTTTTAAAAGATATATTAATATCCCTAGCTGAAATACAAGTAAAATATAAAAGCAGAAAAAGAAGAAAATGAACTATGATCATAGAATAAGTAGAAGTCATATCAACAAGAGAGGTTGCTGTAGTGGTGAGAGCACTCCACTTCTAACCAAGACGTCGGAAGTTCAAGTCACAGTGAGAAGTGGGAAGAACCACCGTTCGGGGAGGTAGGGTTTACCCAATCACGAAAAAGAATGTGGAAGGGCATATCACATGTGCATAACACATTGACAGGCCCTAACGGTCCTAGAGGAAAAAGAAATTGTCAAGTTAGGAAGAGAATTTGCTAGGCTATCTGGTATTTCTGATTCTTTGGAGATGGGAAATGTTGTGGGCTAACTTCTTAAAGGTTAACCGAACTATCAAGAGTGATACGCATAAAATGTGGGTCAAGGGTGGAATATGTTGAAGTGTCTCTTTGACAGATAAGAACAAGATTGGAAGGTCATAGTTGTACTTCAAGTAATCTCCTCCGCAATAATCCAACACCACAACAACTATGATATAGCTTTTAAGAGTAGAACTTCAGAAGAAAATACAAAAGGTTAAGCCAGCGAAATGCAGATACTAAGAGTAGGACGGGATTTTCTCTTTTTAATGAAATCACACAATTTCCCACTACCATATACAAATCTTATTCTAAGAATAACCAAGTTCACACATCAAAGCCCTGATTATCTATAAATTTGTAAATAAGACAAGGATGCACCCTCAACAAAACATACCAAGCGTAATATCCAGCACCAATGCTGGGAAATATCCGGTGCAAGTGCGTCAAGTTTTTTGCTAATTTCTAGTGTATTTTGAAGAATCAGCCCAAAAGTACTCACATCCTTATCATACCCCTTATTGCACCCGATGGACGGGTACGTCATGAAGAATACGCATAACATAGATAACAAGTGTCTATTTCTCACAAATTCATTTTCAGAAGAAAAATAATAAAAATAGGTAAATACCTTAGGGCGAGTAAACCCACGGTCAAGAAAGGCTTCGTTATTAAGGATATCTGCTTTCACATTCTCCTGAAGCTTAGCCAGTTTTGCCTCGTTCTTCTTTACAAGATCCCTGGTTCGGAAGATATGATTGAGCTGCATAACATGATTCCCTCAAATAACCAAGACATGCTTGCAATTTGGATATGAACCACATCACTCAAACTTGAACAAGTAAATTATGGTGAAAAGAATTTAAGGAGATGCTCTTACAGAATGCATGATATAAGCATCCATGGTACTTGAATCTTCTTCTAGACCTTTGAGATAGAAGGGTTTCTTGTTGTGGTGCAGAATATCCCGGTAGCTGTTGCCTACAAGAATAAAGGAAGTAATAGCAATTACAACACTAACAAATAGTAGAACAGGAAACAGAAAGTAATACATGGATAGCAAGATAAAATCCACCAGGTTAACCAAAAAAGGGGTGCCACAATAGGAGTTTGGTAAGAGGAAGTAGAATATCCAATTCGACTTTATTACTCCTTTGTTGAAGAAAATACACATCCTATCAAATTGTCGCTGTTTTAACAGGATATCTTATCACATTGTCGTTTTCCTTGATTTTTAATGGGCCATTATCGAGCCACCTCCAACCATTTTTTCTTTATTCTTTTATATGAAAAATAATAATTAGGCTGCTGGGATTCAAGCCCAGATCTCCATGGTCACAACGTGGACATCCTCCAACCATTTTTTTCAAACTTATTTTTCCTTTTTGTTCACTTTTTCCTGTGCCCAATTACATGTATATAAGTATTTCACTTGGAACAGTTTATGTTTATGATAAGTGTAAGAAATTAAGAGAAAATATTATTATTGAATTGTGTATCTACATTATTACATTGAGCCCTATTTATAAACACTACATCTCAATCCTTTTCCATGTAGGATACTATATACAAATCCAATTCCTATTCCTATTCCTATTCCTATTCCTATTCTAACACTCCCCCTCAAGCTGGGGCGTACAAGTCATATGTACCGAACTTGTTACAGATGTATCTAATACGAGGACGACGGAGTGACTTGGTGAAAATATCTGCAAGCTGATCACTCGACTTCATAAATTTAGTAACAATATCTCCGGAGAGATATCTTTTCCCTGACAAAGTGACAGTCAATCTCAATGTGCAGTCCTCTTAAGAAATACCGAATTTTATGCGATATGAAGGGCCACTTTGTTATCACAAACAAGTTCCATTTGACTAATATGTCCAAATTTTAGTTCTCCGAGCAACTGATTAATCCAAACTAGCTCACAAGTTGCTACAGCCATAGCTCGATATTCTGATTCAGTACTAGATCGAGCAACGACACTCTGTTTCTTACTCTTCCAAGACACCAAATTACCTCCTATTAACTAGGGGTGAGCGGGTCCGGGTACCCTAACATTTTTTAACTACCCAGACCCTACCCGATAAAAGATCGGTTCCTAAATTTACTACCCGGAACCTACCCGTAGCAATCATTACCTGACCATGAGGTCCTGTAGGTTCCCGTACCACTGTAAATAAAAACACAAATTAAGCAACAATTTTTAAGCCTATGAGAATAAAAAGAGTTCTAAAATAATTTCATCAAGTAGTTTTTAGCCTGCAATCGGAGTTTTTAGTACCTTATAAGAAGTTTTAGAAAACTTATTCATTGTAGAAAAGCTAATTCTCAGAACCAAAACCTAAAATTGCAAGCCAAATTTGACACTCAATTAATTGAACGTGTTGATTTCAAAATAAATTTAAAAATATCTGAATTAAACTTATTTTCGTGTTCATAAGCTCTTCGATACAAAAGAAAAGCTTTATTATACTAGTAAATCCCTAAATTTCATCTTCACAACTACAAAAATATACACAAATTTTAAAAATAGATTTACATTTCAAATAAAAAAGTAATACAAATTGAGGATGAGTATCGCCTGAAATAGAACAGAAGCATATGATATTAAAAAGAAATTGAAGAGTTAGATATGAACTCATATGCATTTTAGGAATGACGTGAACACAACCAAGTGAGAGAAAGAGGCAAAGGTGAAGCTTCAATGACGACAACGATGAAAGTACCTGAGAGAAAGCTTCAACAACGACGACGATGAAGCTCGGTGGTGTAGCTAAAACGTCATTGTTATTGAGAGAGTTTTGGGTGTTTTCTCTTAGGGCACAAAGAGCATTCTAGAATAAAGGGGTGAAAAAGCTAAAATATTTACGTCTTGGGATGGGGAAAATCAATGTGTAGGCGTGCAACAAACAATTTTGGAGAAAGTTAAAAGTGGTCCAAATGTTTCTAAAAAAGTAAAAATATTTAATATTTTATAGGTTCCGGGTATCGGTTCTGAGTCCGGGTACCCTGTCTCTATTTGTCGGAACCGGAACCGGACCCGACATTGATCGGTTCCTAATTTTACTACCCGGACCCTACCCGTTATTATAATATATCTACCCGGAACCTACCCGTTAGTGTCGGTTCCGGTCGGGTATCTGGGTACCCTGTACCCGTGCTCACCCCTACTATTAACATACAATATCCAGATGAAGAATTTCTATCATAGGTGATCCTGCATAATGACTCACATGGAGAATCCATAAACTGACTTACAACACTCACAGGAAATGAAATGTCAGGTCTAGTCACTGTGAGATAATTCAACTTACCAACCAACCGCCTATATCTTCCAGGATCACTGAGTGGCTCTCCCTATCTTGGTAGGAGTTTAGCATTCGGATCCATATGAGTGTCAATGGGTTTACATCCCATCATTCCTGTTTCCTCAAGATTGTCTAACGCATACTTGCATTGCGAAATAACAATACCCGACGTGGATTGGGCAACCTCAATACCTAGAAAATACTTCAGTCTGCCGAGATCTTTAGTCTGAAAATGCTGAAAGAGATGTTGCTTTAAATTAATGATACCATCTTGATCATTGCCAGTTATAACGATATCGTCAACATAAACCACCAAATAAATACTCATATCTAGAGCAGAATATCGATAAAACACATAATGATCTGCTTCACTGCGAGTCATGCAAAACTCCTGAATTAATGTGCTGAATTTACCAAACCAGGCTCGAGGAGATTGTTTCAAACCATAAAGTGACTGATGCAATCGACACACCATATTAGACTCCCCCTGAGCAACAAAATCAGGTGGTTACTCCATATAAACTTCCTCATCAAGATCACCATGGAGAAAATCCTTCTTAATGTCCAACTGATAAAGAGACTAATGGCGGACAACAATCATGGATAAAAAAGAACATATGCTATTTTAGCCACAGGAGAGAAAGTATCACTGTAATCAAGCCCAAATATTTGTGTATACCCCTTGACAACAAGGCGAGCCTTAAGCCGATCAACTTGGCCGTCCGGACCAACTTTAACTACATAAACCCAACGACAACCAACAGTAGATTTACCTTAAAAAGAGGAACAAGCTGCCAAGTGTCACACATGTGTAAAGTAGACATCTCGTCAATCATAGCATGTTACTATCCGGGATGAGAAAGGGCTTCACCTGTAGACTTAGGAATGGGGACAAAGGACAATGATGATACAAAGACATAATGGGTTGATGATAGACGATGATAACTTAAAAGGGTATAATGTGGGTTGGTATTTTTTTTATAAGGTAAAAGTATTATTGAAAGAAAGGTACCAAAAAGGTACACCAAATTACATCAGAAACAGACAGACCCTACAATAATAACATATTACAAATTTCCAAGGAAATCCAAAAAGTCCATATACTGATCGATGTTCTCTAGAATACTCTTCTTACACCATACAAACAAATTGAGCAGACAAAGTTCTTAATTTTAGAAATATGATTCATTTTATTCTCAAAGCAAGAATTATTCCTTTCTCTCCAAATAGTTAGGGAATGGTCCTCCAAAGTTGCTTCATGCTCTTTGCTATTTTCTGCCCTTGCCAGCTCCCCAATAGACTTCTAACATCTAAAGGCATTACCCAAGCTACACGACACATGCTTAGTATAAGTTCCCAACACTGTTTAGCAACTTTATAATGGATAAAGAGATGATTGACTGATTCCGCCTCCACTTCACATAAATAACACATGTTGCTTAAATTAAATCCTCCTCTTTGCAAATTATCTTGAGTCAAACATACATTTCTAATAGCAGCCCAACCAAAACAAGCTATCTTGACCGGATTACGATTGGACCGTTTACCTTTCCGAAGTGCAATCGACGGATAGGAGAAGACAAGTCTGTAGTAGGTGCAGGGTTCGACGCATGACATGAATCATTTGGATCTGATGTTGGGTCTGATGCTGGACGCGATCGACGATGATAAGTCAGAAGTGATGGAAATATGACTGGAGATGTAGAAGTAACTGTAGATTCCTCAAAGGCCAGTGTAGGTAAAACCTGAGGTTTAGGTAAGACCTTAGAGATATCAAAATGATCAAAAGGAGACCTAAAGTAAGGTTGAGACTCAAAAAATGTGACATCCGTAGACATATCAGGTGAAAAGCAACATTACCCCTTTTGAACCCGAGAATAATCAAGAAAGACACATTTAAGAGAGCGAAGAGCTAATTTATTTATCCCCGGAGCTAGGTTATGCACAAAACATGTGCTCCCAAAAATACGAGGAAGAGAGTATAGAAATGACTGACGATATACTATGAAATATGAAATCTGATTCTGAATAGAAGATGAGGGCATTCGATTAACTAAATAGAAAGACGTGAGGACAGTATCGCATCAAAAACGCAGCAAAACGTGGGATTCAATGAGAAGAGTGCGAGCAGTCTCAATGAGATGCCTATTCTTTCTTTTTGCTGAGGGGTGTAGGGATAAGATGTTTGATAAATAATTCTTTGGTCAGTCATAAACTGCTAAAACTGGGAGGATTTGTATTCTAATGCATTATCACTGCGGAAGTATGAATAAAAACACCAAATCGATTTTGTATTCTTGAATATAGAGAATAACTCGGAGCGATCTTTCATTAAGAATAACCAAGTACATCTGGAAAAATCGACAATGAAACTAATAAAATAACGAAAAAGGTAAACTGACTCTACTAGGACCCCAAATATCATAATGAACTATTGAAAAAATAGACTCTGCACGACTCTCAGCACTACGTGGAAAGGTAGCGCGAGTGTGTTTCTCAAGTTGACACAACTCACAATCTAATTTAGACAGACTAGACAAACTAGGCACCATCTTTTGCACCTTGAACAAACTCAGATGTCCCAATCGTTTATGGATTAGGTCTGGAGGATTTGTAAAAGAGCATAATGGGGAGGCATTAGGAGAGGTAGGATAGTAAAGGCCTTGTGATTCATATCTACATGTCCCGTACTGTGGTCCTGCATAACAAAAGAATCATCAAGAAATATTATGGCACAATTTAGGGCACGTGTCAAACGACTGACAGATGCAAGATTAAAAGAACAACCAAGGACATAAAGAACAGAGTTTATAGTGACAGAAGATAGGAGATTAGCTTGTCCAACCCCTTTTGGTTTTGTTTGGATCCCATTGGCTAAAGTAACTAAAGGAAGAGTGAATAAATAATATTTGACAAAAGTGATTTGTTACTCTAATCAGAAGAGCCCGAGTCAACGACCCACGATAGAGGGATACTAGATTGTGAAACACAAGCAAAAAAATTACCCGCAACATAAGTATTAGGCTGAGAATCTATGGCTGCTTGTGGAGATTTCTGTTTACTTGCTCGATACTAAAAGTACTCATTATATTCCCCTTTAGATAAAAGCCTCGAATTTCCTGTAGTGTTAGTCTGAGCAACATGAGCATTGTTGGGTGGCTGACCATGCAGAGCACGACATACGTCACGAGTGTGTTCAAACTTATGACAATAACTACACTGAACATCATTGGGTAGTGGACCATGTAGAGCACGACATACATCATGAGAGTCCAAACGTATGACAATAACTACACTTAGTTCGAGATTTTCCAAAACGACCTCCTCCTCGTCGATTATCCATAGATTAAGATGTTCGATTCTCTATGGTTTCAGATGCAAGACAGAGGAGTCAACGGTTGGTGATGAAACCACTGTGATTAGGAGGTGCAGCAAGACGAAGCAAACGAGAAAATAGTTCATCAATTGTAGGATCCGTAGGACTAGCCAAAATCTTATCACGCACCGAATCAAGAACAGTAGGAAGTCAGTAAGTGTAAGAACTAGAAACAACATTTGTCTTTGCTCCTGTTGTTTTTCAACATTTGTAGTGATTGGCATCAACTGCTCAAATTCCTCAATGACTGCTCAAATTCCTCCATGACTGCATGTACCTGTCCCAAGTAAGTAGACATATCTGATTCCGGTTTTTTTAAGTTGGTCATCCGAGATATCACATCATAAAATCAAGATATGTCATTATTATATAAAGCGCGAGCCTTTTCCCAAACTGAATAACATGTCTGGAAGCAACGAAACAAGGGCATCACTTTGGAATCATAGATCGCCACAGAAGGCTACATAATTGAGCGTCAACCTTCTCCCACTGTGCTTTGACCTTTCCATCTGTCTCACTACCCTTTTCCTTTTCATCAACCACAATAGCCTTTTGCGTTAAGTGATCTTGAACACCTTGACCCTTGCACCACAACTCAACCGAGGAAGCCCAAGCTAAATAGTTTGAACTTTCCATTAACGGTTCGAAAGTAATCATAAGGCTTGAAGTTCCAATTCGCGTGTTTTTGGAGTCAAAAATATCATATCCGAGAGACATGGCTCAAAACTTCAAGAAAGACACCAAAACAAGACAAAACTTAGCTGATGGTGCTAAGAAAACAGAGATCCAGAAGCTGCCAGAAATCAGCCGCCGGAAAATCACCGGAAAACTAAAAGTGATTGGAAGTCAGAAATAATTGCTGGGGATGGTGCGGAATTGCTGACACACCAGGTTGGGAAAACAATTTTGTCAAAAAAGTGGTCGGAAAAATGCAGATCTGCCGGAAACAGTGCAGAAGTGGCCGGAACCCTAATTCGGGCGATCGGAATCTTCTGCAAACTGATATAATGTGCTCGGAAGACCTGGGAGACCTCAACTGAAGAGAAACAGATTGGAAAACAGTGTTGTATCGCCAGAAAAATAGTGCTGAACTACAGGAAACAGTGTTCACGCCTACTGTTCACGTCAGAAAAAATAATTGTTCCAGAGCCATTTATGGCTGATACCATGTGAGAAATTATGAGAGAAAATATTATTATTGAATTATGTATCTACATTATTACATTGAGCCCTATTTATAGACACTACATCTAATCATTTTCCATGTAGGATACTATATACAAATCCTATTCCTATTTCTATTCTAACAATAAGATTTACAAAATCAAATACATACATATATTTTCACCACAAAATAAGATAGACGCTGATAATGAAGCCTAAGACATCTCTTAACCATTGATAATCTCTTTTTGCTCCCAATTTGTCCACAATTAATTCAAAATCATTTTTCTACTTTTACTTCACCAAATCATACCTAGTAGTAAACACTACTTCAGACGAGAATAGATAGTGCTATTAGTAAAACCACAACTATCAATGCGGAACCACATAGAACATCAGGAGATAGGTGACACGAAAACTTGATTGATAAACTGAGACAACATGGGGTTCTGGAGTCACATTAATGATCTACTTTAAGTGTTGCTAACTGTCACTGATATATCCCCCACAAGTCGTTGCAAAATAACTAAGAAACAGGCACATAGTTCTATCCACCAATCACCAGACCACAGGCAACAAACATTTATTAAATAAAACACCAGTCAATGACCAAAACCAACTTGATGGCCTTTACTTACAGATGGAGAAAAATAGTCTCTGCTTTGATGAATCAAAATCTGCGCATCCAGACTTCTCATAGATACCTAACCAATGCTTGTATAGTGTTGGCTTCAAGCCATGAAACAAGAAGCTGTCTAGCTCCTGCAAAGTAGCAATGAAACTTCTAGTATGGGAAGATCGTTGTGGAAAAGCATTGCATAAAATTTAAACAGGTGAATCTATTGATATAGCAAAGAGCAGTCCAGTTAGGTATTACAAGGTTTGCCTCTATTCAGCAATGCAAGCAAAAGGCATTGCTTCGTGAACCTTAATACAGTCCCCGAGAGGAGTTCGACCTAAACTCATTCATTAAGCATCAAAAACATGGTACACATAAAACTCAAAAAAAATATAGGGAGCAACATTTTAGAGAAGAGAGTTCTTGATTGTCGGTATCCTTAACAGATGTAAGTTGTTATCCCAAAAAGAAACAAGTTTAGACTAATGAATATTAAAAAGGAGAAATTCCAAAAAAAACTGCAAAGTAACCAGACACTGCAATAAGTATCACTGCACCTGCATTTAAAGCTTGAAAACAAAAATAATTGGAATTGACAAGCATCTAACAGAAAGCCTGCAAGATGAACCAATCGAAAAAACCCAGATGCAAGATGATAATTGATCCACAATCCTAAAGAAACCAGAAGGAAGTGGAATCTCTCAGCGGACAGGAGTTATCAGCCACCTGCAACAGCACTGTCCATGAACTATTTTCTGTTCCTTTAGAAAATACACAAATAAATCCTAGAAGAAGATGTTAAGTAGGATACCCCTTTTAAACAATTTGGACCACAAAATACTCTATAGATTTATCGCCCTAATTTGCCGCTAAATTGTACGTTAGGTCTAGCAAAGATATATGCTGCTCCAGCAATCCAGATAGCAACTTTGCAACGATGTGAATTAAAACAAATCAACAGCCACTATTTAATTATTTACCAGACTCATTACTTGAGCATAGCCTAATAGACCTTCTGGCCAGAACATAAGAGATGAAAGAATGAAGATGTAGAACAACTGAGTGTGAAGACAGGTCTGAGCACTATGAAGCAATCAACAATAGAATAAGGAAGGCATAGCAACATGCAAACATGACAGCTACCTTCAGAAAACACTCGCCTGTCCCCCTCCACTTGTAATTTGACATGGCTATCACCCATTTGTAAGTCCATTTCTTTTTCTCTAGCTTGTCAACCTCTTCTTTCGACAACTTGAGATCCAAATGAGAGTGAAATGAGCTGCATGCACAGAAAGAACATATTAGGTTAACAATTCTCATAACTTCTTCTACTTACAAAATCTTTCCTCAACCATCAAACTTTTTTTCTTGATAAGGTAAGATTTTATTAAAGAAAACAGTATGAAGCTGATACTTTGAAATTGCAAAAAAAAAAGGAAGCTGTAATAAATTCCTAAATGTTCTAGCAAGTCTAGCACATCATGTAAATTAAAGACAGGATTTCCATCCTTCCCGTAATACAAGTGATTCAGGCAGTTAAATTTTACAATCTGGATATGCTCCTTAGTGCCTTCAAAACATCTTTTAGTGGCAACAAAACCACCCAGTTATTCTCCAATTACTCGAAAAACATTTTCCGACCAAACATATGCTGGAAAACCCAGAAGATTTACCCAAATGCAATTAGGACACCAATTCCACCAATGACACAAGCTCACCAGCGACCACCGCTCCAGATGAATTTACTGTTTTTGAAAGACCACTCCCCCACTTTTATCCTTTCCGCTTCCTTTCTTGATGCGAACTTAAATAAAAAAGAAGACACCACCTAACTCTCTAATGTTGATTTCCGCTGGAATTTTCCACACAGCTTCGGCCCATCTTAACACCTCATTCTTACCAGGAATGGCAGTATTCGTATTACCGAAATGACCCAAAAGGCATCTATGTGGAAACTTGACTCTAGACTCCAATGGCAGTATTCGTTTTACCGAAATAACCCAAAAGGCATTCATGTAGAAACTCAACTCTAGACTCAAGGATCTCTTGTAAATAAAAATCACATTTTGCTCTTCCCTTTCATCTTCGATTACTTGACGTGATATTTTGGCCAGTTTTTTATCTCTGCAACCTCAGCATAACTCCCTGTTTTTACGGCTGATTGACATTACTGCTAGATCCTCTTCCTTTATCAACAAACTTTTCAATTTTTTCAGCCATATCTCACCAACCAGCACCTGTTACGATTTTTGGAATGATAATGGTCGACCTTTTTTTAACGTTCAAGGACAATCTAATATATCTCCTATAGATATTGAGGTTTTGGTATATGAGGTATGAATACAGCTGATCCTCATTCTTCCATTTTCTAGATATATTCCCCTTCCCTTCCATCGCAAATCGTAAGCACTTACAATTTCCCAGAAGGTATTCTGCTTTCAATACTCATACCAGAAATCTCCCTGCTCCCTTACTTCAAAGGATTCCCAGCATAGGGAAACAAATTTCTTGCCATGAATAATTCAATCAGCTTAATCACATTCACCTTTCTCTCGCTGTATCCTAAGCTTAAGTTACTTGGTGGACGTAAATAAGGCTGAAAGAATCAACTAAGGAAAGGGAGAGAACAGGAACGAAGTCCCTTTAAAAACAAGAAAAGATAATCAAGAACTGAGAAGATGACTAAATAAAAATTAAATCTAGGATGAAGATTGATTACAAAGAAGTAAAGATGATCAGAGAAGGGATATTGTCGGAGACGGGGTGGAGAAATCAGCCGGAGAAGATGAAAAGTCAATTGCACAGAACCCAAGAGAATTTTCCCCATGATAAGTAAATGGTGTTCATCTGTCTTGTTTCCACAACCATCAAACTAGTACGACATTTGGATCTTGATCAGTCCAATTGCCTCTAGTCATTCTTACCCTACCTTCTCCTTCATATCAGGACAACAATGAGCAGCAAGTGATAAAACAAAAACCCATCCCTAATGGGCACATTTCTTGCGAAAAAAAGTGCAGTTAAAAGTAAGGGTGGCCAGTGGGCCGGGACGGCCCGACCCCGACCCGGTCCCGCCCCGACTCCGCTAAAAAAAAAAACGTTGGCGGGCCTCGAACTCGGGACGGCACAATGTCTCGTCCCGCGAGACCTGAGCCCACCCCAGGCCCGCCAGACCCGACCCCGCCCTTTGTCCCCCCTTTGCAAATATGACTGTTGCACCAACGGCCATTTTAGATTTTGGCCGTTGGCCAACGGCCATTTTAGGCCTCCCCCCTACCCCTTAATATTTATTTTTAACCCATAAGTTATTATATTTACACTTTAACCCAATTTTTCAACTATAAATAACTCATTTTCTCTTCATCTTTCTCACAAATCTTCCTACAATCTCTCTAATCTCTCAATATATCTCTATACAAGTCTACATTGTTTACTAAATATTCAATTTTATTTATTCATTTGGAAATTGGGAGTGAAGTTGGCAACTAGCTTGAGGATCTTCCATCGAGCAAAGTTTCAATTTTCAACCTCTCGATTACACGTCGACGTTACGTCGGCGTTTGGTACATTCGTTCCTTCATTAAATTATTATTGTCTGTTTATTTTATTTAGCGCACTTAATTTTATTGTCTTTAATTATTTATTATCATAATTAAAATGGAATGATTAAAAGGTATGTTTAAGGGTAAGGGTAAGGGTGCTTCTTCTAGTAGGGGCAACCAGGGCAAGGGTACTTCTTCTAGTCATCTTATTCCTACACAAGATGATTTTGTTGATACTCAACATTTTCCTACAATACCATTAGATTTAGACCAGGAGCTATTTTACGGAACTCAAGAAGACTTTAATTTAGGCGATGATCTAGATGATACACCCACTAATGTTGATGACAACACACCCACTAGTGCACCTTCAACCGAAATACCTCCTATTCCCCTAGTATGAGACGAGGTCCAAAGAAACGACCATTAAAATCGGATGCATGGACATTTTTTGATAGGGACGTAGAGAATCAAGTAGCTATATGTAAAATTTGTAAAAATGTTTTAAAATTTAAAAGCGAAAAAGGTCACGGTGGGACGGGGTTTAATTAGACACGTAGTAAGTGCTCATCCGACTAGATATGCCCAATAACAAAGCTTCAAAACCGGGTGCGCGCAACGCAGCTCCATCGGGACAAGGTTCACATATCGACATCGTCCCGACCAAGTCTGGTCAAATTAACCCTATGACGGGGGGAATTGTAAGCTCTAAATACAATAAACATAGAGATAGGAAAGCAATATCAAAATTAGTTGCTGTGGAGGGTTTGCCTTTTTCATTTCCTTCATCTCCCGGTTTTATTACACTATCTTGTTTTGTTTATTAAATAATATAAGAGGCACAAAAACAGCCTTGGGATGTTTTTATTACACTATCTTGTTTTGTTTATTGAGTTTTTTTTATACATATGTTATTTAAAAAAAAAAAAAGGAAAACCCGCCGGACCCCGCCCCGAGCCCGACCCGACCCCGCCCCGCCCCGATACCAACGGGATCGGGATCGGGACGGGACTGGAGCAAGTCCCGCCAGACCCGACCCCGCCAGACCCCGCCAGACCCGACCCCGACCCCGACTCCGCCAGACCCTGCCCGGCCCACTGGCCAGCCCTAGTTAAAAGTAAAAGAAGCAACCGATGCAAAATGGAACATGAGTTCACTGCATCTTGTCTGTGATGGATTGTCAATGAAGCATTACATGTTTCCAGTTTCCACTAATTAACTTTTTATGACAAGTAGATGTTCATCTACTTTAATATAGTATATATATTTTCTGTTCACTAGTCTTTTTCAGCCAACCAAACATTTAAAGCAAGAGGATACTTTTTTTCTTTTTTTGACAAGGTAGAGTTTAAAGCAAGTGACACTACCATATCTCCAGCTTTTTAAAACTGAAACTCATTGCATTCTGGCAATAATATTGCACATGTACTCTGAATCTGATTTGTCACAGAGGAAGAGACACGTCCATTATATCAAGAACATAATCCAACACAATCGTGAAACATAAACAAGTGAACTACCACAAATATTGGAACATGAAAGTTAAAATTAAACAAAAGGCAACAAACTCAACTAAAACTAGTCGGACCTCGTGCTTGCACAAGCCCCTCTTGTAGGTTGACCATTTACTCTCAATTCCTGTTCTTCATCTGAACCAGAAGCCTCCGAACCATCATCATCAGTTTCAGTACCTTCAATCCGTCCCACAGGGTTTCCCAAACCACCTCCATGTAGACTAGCACCAGGTTCGCTAAGTCTAGAAGAATCACTATCACTGCCTATTTCCAAATACAAAATTGCAAGGAAAAAAAAGGACAAACTAATCAGTAGACGCTATTGCCACAAACAGATATATGCAGCAGTCCAAATAAAGTTCCACCACAAGTTGGAAAACTTAGCTCATTCACTAATCACTCGAGGGAAAAAATGCTCACAGATGCATACATAATAAATCACGAGCTATAGCTCTACGTTAAGTTATCTCATTGTCTCCCTTTTTTAGCACAAAAAAGTAGGCTTGAAGGCAAAGAGACACTTTCTTTATCCATCACTTCCCATACTAATACTGCACATAGCACTTCCTAAGGTAAAGAGGATATCCTATGACCTTAAGGCCATAGAATAGAAACATGAGATCTTCCAGAGCAAAATTACCAGTTTTTAGCTATATCTGTGAAAACATTTTAAGGCACTTGTAGGGATCTCTTTGGAAATAAAGTATATGCTTCATCTCTACTGCTTAGTTTTATTTACTGCAGCTGAGTATCATGAAGTTCATGAATTTTAAAATTTGTCCCTTTTTCATCAATAACTAAATAATTAACCAAGTTAGAAGGAGTACTTTTTTAAGACAAAAACAAAAAAGAAGAAACGAGAAATCTATTTCTCCACCATGCATGTTTAGGGCCCCGTTAGGGAATATATACCATTTCATTATTTGCAAATACTCACGCAGATAGTATTTGAACTTCAAGTGGAATACTGAAAATACTGGGTTGATTATTTGAAGGGGAAGTGACATACATGGGCAAACATAACTTCAACTTCCAAACAAACATAACTTCAACTTCCAAACATCTTTTTTTCAATTTCAACTTCAAATACTTTTTCTTTCAACCTCAAATACTTTATTTTTCAATTTCAACTGAAACATTGTCTAAACAGCTATTAAAACTCATAACAAACTCTTCTTTTATCTCCGGATAAAACAATTAAGACACTCCCAAATCTTACTATCACATTAGATAGTCAATGCAACCAGCTATGTACACAAATTTTAACATGTATCAGTAACCCATAAACCCAACTGATACCAAGTGACAAAAGCCAGGAGAAGCAAGACGTTTTTTACTAGAAATGTAAATACCAAACCCACAGAAAATTATATTATTAGGATTGAGTAGGGTACTCCAACTTTTGTGTTGCATCGATAGGGAAAGAAACCTAAAGTCATTGATCTAGCATCAAAGACATTTAACATACTCCTGTTCTTTGAGAACATAAGAAACACCAGCTGACATAAAGATATCTCTCTCTGTAAGGATAGTCCTTCTCGAATCAATATTTGGGCACCTAGTTAATAAGTCTCTACTTTAAAGCTTATGCTGGAAAAAAAATTATGATACTGACAAGGGTAGAGGTTGTGGTGATGCCTGCAGCCTAAGTTCTTTGTGAATACGAATGGAACGTTGAAGATCCAGAAACTGCTACGGTACTCTTCCCAGTCAAAAATTGCAAATTTTGCCTCTCTTAATTGTCTTTGCTGTTCAAACATCATGCCTAATCTACTCAGGATGATAAACTTGACTAAGAAGAAGCAAAAGGTCCAACCTAATTTGAGATCAGTTACAGAGTTAATGTTAAAACAACAACAACATACCTAGTGTAATCCCACAAGTGGGGTCTGGGGAGGGTAGGATGTACGCAGACCTTACCCCTACCTTTGTGGGGAAGATAGGTTGTCCCCGATAGACCCTCGGCTCAAAAGGAAGGTATCCGACGCAAGATAATGTTCACAAAAAAAAATTAAGATCAGCTATAGAGTTGATATTTCTGAAAGACAATTAGTTTCCAATCTCGCTTATATATCTTAAAAGTCCCGGTCTCGCCCTAAACAACTTAGAATCAGCAATAACCATCTAAAGGAATTCAAAGACTCTGGAATATAGGAGCAAATGAAGAACATAAAACATCCAGTAATAACGTTTAATAACTAAAACATCAAGCAATAACATTTTTTTAAGGAAAACATCAAGCAATAGCTTCCACAACAACTAAGAAAGAACTTTTCACGAATTAGTTGTGAATCCTCCCATTTGTTCTCTGGATACATAGAAGAAATAAGATAGATAATCTCTTTCTTTTTCTCCAAATGTCGGGAGGCTAGATTGAATAAAGCAGAGTAAAATGCCAAAATTCTCACTAGTCCATAAGGCCTTACCTTCATTGTCATCATCGGAGGCACTATGAGCTTCCCCAACATCATCTCCACTTTCTTCCGAGTCAGTGTTATATTCTTCTTGTTTTGTCCTATAATTGCACGCAGTTGACAAGCCATTATCATGATATAATATAAGCTTCAAAACACATGACAATAGGAGATGATCAACATGTGCTACAAGCCTACAACAATTAGAATCTTTGCTTCAAATAAGGTTTTAATAATGCAACAAAATTTCAGCGATCATAAAGAACCTAATAAATGGAGCAGAATCATATTGTGGATCCATATAGCTGGCCTCAAATAGTTTGGATTGAGGCATAGTTATTGTTGCCGTACAAAGAACTTAACCAATTATTTGCAAAATCATTATCCCGCATAAGGACATAAACAGCAAAAGAATTCCTCATGAATCATGATGTGCAACAAGCTTAATCATTTTAGGTTGAACACACACCCCGAAGAAACAATAAATCTTTATTCATTTGCTTATCAAGCGTAATAGTTGGATAGGGTACAGAGTATGAATATGTAAAAGTTCCGTAAATCAGAAAAGACTTCATTTCATAAAGTAGTTCAGACGTTTCGACTTTGCTGTAATTTAAAGAACATACAGCTTGGTAGTTCAACATAAAAAACAAAGCCAAATACACAAAAGTAAAGTAACTAGTTGACACTTCAAGAAATCATCATCACAAGTATTTGATAGATACAAGCAAAGGAAAAAATACTTATGAGAAGTAGCAACTTTCGTTATTACCTCAATGACTCCAACAAACTATCATACATAGTCGGCTCCTTATAATTCATTACTTCTTCTTCCACATTTTGTGCTTCCACTTCTTCCTCCGAAGCTATATCCGAGTTTTCTTCTCCTGAATCGTCTATTAACCACCACCCACCCCAAAAACAATTAAAAAAATGAAAACTTTTCGCAAATAACAGAACACAAACAAATGAAAAATTGGTTATTATATTAAAAAAATTAAAATGAAGTAATGAGTTTCATTAAAAAGAGAGCATCGAGTAGATGCAAAATTACAAAGGTTCTTTTATTACTCTAATTATCCCATTTCACATATCGCTACAACTATTAGGCCAGCAGTTTCTTCATTATCATTTTCGCAATTATTACTTTTTAAAATATTTCGAAAATAACTTAAATTCTATTTCCACAACTTGAAGTTGTCCCAAGGCGGATCCAAGATTTAAACTTCATGGGTTCGGGATGCAACTAAACCAACTGAACATTTGAGTTATTGAGTAGGAAATGTACATATTTGTACATATTTAGTAGATTGCACATACAAACTATCTGAGCCAAAGCTACTAGGTTCAGCTAAACCCATAGCTTATACTGTACATCCGCCCCCGGTCACTAGTAGTATCAATACACTAATTACTCCTTCATAACATTGTTTACAATTTAGTGAAACTATATATTCTTTAACTTCCTGAGCCGAGGGTCTATCAGAAACAACTCTCTACCTCCCAAGGTAGGGGTAAGGTGTGGGTACATTCTACCCTCCCCTCCCCTCCCAGACCCACATGTGGGATTACATTGGGTTAGATAAAAATGTATATATATATATATATATATATATATATCTCTACCTCCCAAGGTAGGGGTAAGGTGTGGGTACATTCTACCCTCCCCTCCCCTCCCAGACCCACATGTGGGATTACATTGGGTTAGATAAAAATGAATATATATATATATATATATATATATATATATATATACACAAAACTATATTTAAATCACCTTATGGTTTTGAATGAGTTTACCTGAGGCACTTGGAGAGGGGCTTCTATTGAGCTTTTCTTCTCTACCATATCGACCATTCTTCTTCACTTTCTGTTCATATTTTCTCTTCATACCTTTATCAAAAGAAAGAAACAAAACAGATAAGTAAACGGGTATTTCAAGAATCATTAAAACTGGAAAAAAGAGGGGGGGAAACCTCGTTTTCTGCCAAATCGTTGGTTGCCCATTATGCTGCAATTCAGTGGCCAAAAGGGTTTTAGTGTTTGATGAACCGGGGTAAGGTTTCGACCGGTTCGGTTTATGAGACGGCGCCAGAAGTATCTTTTTAAGGTGTCAAATTTGATGGATTGGGCCACATATTTTCTTACCGAAAATGACATACGGTACCTACTAGTAAACTCTTTATTAGTTAATATATAAATAGTTTTTCTTATTTAATAAATATAATTTATGAAACATGACACATCTTCATTTTTCATACACTACTTTTTTCGTTATTTTTAAATTTTATGTTTAAATTATTTTATTATTTTTAAAAAAAATTAACTTTATAAAAGAAATAATTATTTTTAATTTTTGTTTTTGCTCAAGGTTTAAAATATTAACTAACTTTTGTGAATGAAAACTGTTTGAAAAGATGTGTGAGCGAAATTATTAATGAAGTTTTCATACATAAAATTGTGAGTAAATTTTTTGAGCCTTGAATATTGTGTGAAAGTTGTATACAATATTGTTGTAGTTAGATTAAATTTTAAGAATCCTAAAATGAACTTTATTCACAAAAAAATGTGAGCAAAATTCAAAATCTTGAGCGATTACCATTTTCATACATAAAATTTTGAGCATATCATTTAAGCCTTACACATTTCATACATTTTTTATTTGAGTGACTTTTTTAAGCCTAAACAGAAAAAAAAAATTAAAAAAATATGTATGAAAGATTAAAATTCGTTATGTTTGTCATTAAAAAATCTCATCATATTCAGTAAGTACTTTTCTTATTTATGATAGTTTTATCGTCTATCATAGATGTGATTAAACTTTACACAAAGCAAATATGTCTAACAATTCTAATGGAAAAAAAACTTCAAGTGGCTAAACGGAGCCTTCCTATATTTGTTACCTAAACCAGCTCTTAACCCAAACAAAGAAGAAATTGATAGTTCATTATGAAGATCTGTATTCACAATAATTCAAACTTGAACTTCAAACAATCTCACATACCAAAATTTTATAGCTTTAACATCTGTTTATAACTTATGAAAGGGAAAAGAAAAAGACGATAGTATAGAAAGAAAAGAAAAAAGAGATAGAAATGGCTTAATTCTACACTTTAAATTAAATACTATAAATAAAAGAGAAGAAATCTGGATAGAAACACCTCCATAGGAATTTAAACTTACAGATAGCTATATACAAAATGGTTGCTATTTTTGGTAAATAAAGCAAAAACTCAAAATGTTGAATACTCATGCTCAAATGTGTAAAAAAAAATGATTTATGCCTTGTTTTCTATGTTACACACAGGGCAGAGAAGATGTTTTTCTACTTAACTAAATCACTTGTATCATATCATCAACTATAATAAAGGTTGAAAATACTAAGAATGAATAAAACACATAACCTCTCGAGATGGAATTAAAGTGTAGAAAAAAACTCGATTTATTTCAGCAGACTAACATATACTCAAACAAATAACAAATTCACGCTTCTCATAAAAAGGAGAGAAGCTAAAACACCATTTAAATAACTAATAAGTTTAACTACTAAGAAATCAAGTAAAAGAAAAACAGTAGTTCAGTTGAATTGAAACGTAAAAAACAAAAGTGATTCATAAAGAAACAGAATTAAAAATCATTTGTCTAATTCGAATTAGAACTATACTAATCCACACATAATTGGAAGTGAAAAGGAAAAAGGTTTGTTTTGGTTGACTAAGAGGCTTCACGAGTCGTGTTAGCTTTGGGCTCGGGTTTTGGGTTTAAATAATAACCAAAATTTGATTTTACAAATAGCCTTTTGTAACTATCTCTTATAAAAGTAACCAATTCGAGGTAAAATTAAGGCGAATTAATTATCCAAATAATTAACTGTGATTCTCCACTTTAACAAAGTAAAATAGCTATTTACAAACACTAATTAATTATAGTAATTAAATCGTGAACAACTCTAAACAGAAAATTAAAATTATGTATACAATTAAATACTTGATTTTTTGAGATAGTATGATTTTCAAATTGACGAGAATTTTGTATTTGGTAAAAATAATAGACTCACGTAATATATATTATAATATTTTACCCAATGAAATGGAAAAATAACACTATAACTAATTAAGAAAATTGAGCTTTTTTACTAGTATAACCACTAACGTGATCCAAAAGGAGAGTTACAGGAAAACAACTCTTTCAATTAGAGTCAAAATTATTTTGAGTAAACATGGTTTAACTGCTATACCTATTCACTTATTATCCATTTGTCAATCCCCTAACAGTATTCTAACTCAAATGGAAAAGGTCTTAGCTAACTTCTTATGGGGCAATTTAGATGCAAACAAAAACATCACTAGGTTGTCTGGGACAAACTATGTCATACTACCAATGAAGGTGGGATTGACATTAGACTGAAAACAATAACATACCCAGTGTAATCCTATAAATGAGGTCTGGAGAGGGTAGAGTGTACGTAGACCTTATCTCTACCTTGAGACGTAGAGAAACTGTTTCTGGTAGACCCCCGGCTCAATAAAAAGTAAACACAATCAATCAAACAAAAAAAATAACAAAAGTAAAGAGACAACAGATAATAATAAAATCAGTCTAAAAAGGGAATAATAGCACAATCATAAAACCATACAATAACTGAAGGTCAAAAAATACCAAATACTAATAGAAATTAGAGGCCAAGAAACTACAAGAGTAATACTACGACTACAAGTATGGAAAGATAAACATAACCATTCTCAACTATCTATTAGCCTTCTACCCTAATATGTGTCCTCCATAACTTCCTATCCATGGTCATGTTCTCGGTGAGCTGGAATTGCGCCATGTTCTGTCTAATTACCTTTCCTCAATACTTCTTTGGTCTACTTCTATCCATGGTCATGTTCTCCATGGTCATAGTCAATCTCTCACACCTCTGCACTGGAGCCTCCGTACATCGCATCTTCACATGCCCGAACCATCTCAGTCTTACTTCCTTTATCTTGTCCTTCACCGAGAATACCTCCATCTTGCCCCGAAAATCTTCATTCCTAATCCTATCTCTCCTTGTATACCCGCACCCATCCATCACAGCATCCTCATCTCCGCCACTTCCATCTTCATCCTTCCCTAGTTGTACTCAATATTCGCTTGAGTATCCTTTCTCGATCTGTATCATTACCTGATTAATTTCTTTATCTTTCTTTTCCATTAAATACTCAAAATAAGACATTATTTTTTTTCGATAGTTATTTTTTTTGTCGATCTTATTTCTTGAGTGTCTGCCATAATTACTGGCTCCGGACCTATGATGTTTCATAATTAGCACTCCCTTCATGCTAGAAGCGCATACTCACTTTTCATAACGATCAGGTTTGTTAGGTATTTCTTGTGCACTTGTTTCCTCGAAGCAAACCTTGACATACTCATGTTATCTTCCAATATCATTCATGTTAAGAGTCATCCCTTTTTTTTTTTACTAAAGGCCTTACTTTTGCAAGGTTTTGATCCACCGGATTCCTTTCGTACTTACCGTGTTTTGGTCAACGTTGTCATTTTTGTTCCTCGATTTGTCTTTCTTTGTACTGATGTCGTTGAGATCATAGTATGAGTCTCCTTGTAAGGTCTCAAGTTCATTCGGCAGTCAAAAATTTTGCCATCACCCAGTCGTTCATTTTTTGCTTCCTTATTCTTATTCTTTAGCTATTTTCCTAACTATTTATCTTAAATAATTCTTAATTACCTTATCGTATATTCACATCGGATTTCATTCATCCTTACTGTCAATCATATGTCCTTAGATGTCTTATTGATATTCGCGACAGGACTAAGGTTTGACATGTTCCAATTTGGATCGTAACTGGACTCAATCCTTATTGTTGATTCAGGCTTCCTCCCTAAATTGGTATTAGAATCCTTTCTATCCGTTGTTCATTCAATCAACTTGAATATTATCGATTGGAATTCCCTCAAATATTCCTTGTCTTAGCGTATTTCCGGTATTGTCACTTATGGATGTCATAAATATATATCTTTAGCTCTGGAAACTTAAATATCACTTTTTTATCTGTACGCCTACCTTTTATTGGTACTCTTGTTCTCACTCCAATTTCTTTGTCGATCTTCTTACTATTACCTGCTTTTCGTCAATTTTTTTTGTAAGATATATGATACCAAGTTTGTCATAACACTTTTATTTGTGTTTATCAACTATCCATTTCTCTATTAATCATATCCTCGTCGCAAGTTTATTTCCACTGGATGTCGAGAATCTTGTCGTCCTTCACGATGGAGAAGGTATATTGCTTGCCTTTAATTAACAAATCTCATCCCGTTCGACAGTTCTTACTAAATGGTTTACCCTTGTGGAGAGATTGGGATTACTAATTTATGTGTAACTTTTCACGTTCCTTTTCTTCTTTTGACTGTCTCTTGAGCAAAGCTTTAGGTAACTCATTCCTGAAAATCCATTTTCCTTATAATTCTTCTAGGGTTTCCCTTAATTCTTTAAATTCATGAACATCCCTTTTTAGATCACTTCATGTGTCTATATATTTTCTGGATTCCGATATTACTCACGCTATAGAAACTAAAGGTACTGGGTATGTATGTAACTGAGATACAATTGATTTGTAGATCACTTTACTTAGAACCTTGAACATAGCTGTCATTTCGCTTACTACTTTTTACTTCATTTATCTGTTCATGGTTTATATATATCTTTATGACACGCTTTCTATATCAATGGTAGCCAACCAATCATAGGCATAAGCACAACTATCCTTAGTGAAATTATCAACATACCTAATTACTTGCATAATTATAAGTAACATCGGGACATGTTATTCCCCCTGACTCAATCTCGGACATCTATACACTCTGCAGTTTCTGCTCTCACACCAATAACATTTCTCAGCATCACCCATGCATTTCCCAGAATGCACCTACCTATACTGATGGCACAGTGACTGATATCTCTCGGGACATTCTTTGGCCCTATGGCCCAAAGCTCCACATCCAGAACATAGCTTGATATCGGATGAATATGCTTCATCATGCCTCTTCCACATTACTGACAGTGTGGTCTACTACTTCCAACATCTTCTGGTGTTTGCCTTATTATTACCCGGGAGCTTCGATCTGATGCCTCTTTCAATATCAATTCTTCAGCACCTGCGTCTATTCTAAACCTTCCGATTTTTTAACTAGTTACTTCTTTTTTGCTTCTACTCGTTAGATGCGAACCTTGGTTAACTGACGTCCATGATAAATGACTTTTTAGTCTCTCGAAAGGTCTATCTTGTGGGGGAATCTGAACATGACCTTGCTTTGGGAAGATAATTATAGGTGTAATTGCATAGACAACCTCCCCAGACCCCACTTATGGGATTTCACTAGGTATGTTGTCGTTGTTGTTGTTGCGTACACAATACCACTCACGTATAACCCGAACGGAAACGTCCGTTGTGCCGATGGCCTCTGCATGGTACATGCTTTCCTATGATCTGGCAACACCTCTGGAATTAGTGGCACTTAGAAGGGCGATTCTTTTGGGGCCTCAAATGGGTCTTCTTCCATAGACGAATCTTCTGACGGATCTTCTTCCATAGAATAACTTACATCCCTTTCTGGTGTCCTTATGTTCCTCAAATCCATACGAACAGGTGGCTGTCGGCTAGTGCCTTCTCCTACATCTCTGAGCAAATTCCTACTATCAGTACTTCCCTTGGATCTCGGCATTACTGAAAATGAAGATCAAGATGAAAAGATAGGGATTTAGTGACTTACGAGTTCGCTCCTAACGCACGATCTAGATTTTCAAGAAAGGTAACATATTGAATGTCCCGTAACCTCATGTTTATAAGAGTGGCGCACAACACACCCATAAGCAAGACTCTACTAGACACGGCTTACAAACTCCATAGGACTGACATGCTCTGACACCAAGTTTGTCACATTCCAAACTAGGGGTGTGGCCAGCACCTGGTGCCCTACTATCCCGAGCGTACCACTCTGATGACCAATCTTCTTCATGAGTAGAACTTCTGGCCGACCAGGCCGTACTGGAATATATCACAACAATAATACTAGATAATAGGGATTAACCTAACATATGTACATAACAGGCAGGCAAGGTCACGACATGGTTCAACAAAAGACAACTTGGTCGGCAAGGATATACATTAACACTATACATACCAAAACAAGTTTGTGAGCCTCTGCGAGTAACTGAACTATCATATGGCCGAGATAGGGTCCCGACCTACCCATATTGTACATAACCATGCAAAAAATACTTCATAGCTGACCAAGAAGCTCCGAGAAAGACGAAGATTACTTGCTAACGGCTGAACTCGAAAGCTTCTACTATGGTGGCCTAGCAGAGTTTCTATCAGAACCTGCGACATGAACACACAACGTCATCGACAAAAAGGGACGTCAGTACGAAATAATGTATCGAGTATGTAAAGCATGAATAATAATATGAATATGTAAGTTGTAAGGAAAGACATAAACACAATATGAAGCGATAAGCTGTAAATGGAAGCATAAGCAACATGGATGCCATATGAGGCGATTAATGAAACTCTGAAACTCAAGTACAACCTGTCTGGATAGTCCTTTACTGTATAAACTACCCCATCTTATAGTGCGAGGCATATAACACGTCATTACTCTTAGGCATACTATAAGGTGTATGTATGGATATGCAATGCAATGTCTACACTAATGTATGTATATATTGTGAAACGCACAACCCGATCCATTATATGTATAGATTGTGTAATATGCAACCCGATCTAATATATGTATGTGTTACAGAACGTGCAACCCGATCCAATAAATGTATGTGTTACAAAATATACAACCCCATCCAATATATGTATATATTGCGGAACATACAACTCGATCCAATATATGTATATGTTGCAGAACGTGCAACCTGATCCAAGAAATGTATATGTTGTGGAATGTGTAACCATATCCAAATGTATGATCATGATTGTATGCATGATATCAAATGCCAATGAAACAAAATATATCAATACCAATGGGAATCGGAGATGTGGACAACATAATGTGACAACAATGGCTCTTTGGCCTATTTTGAAACTCATAAACACCTTTGACTTTGTCTTGACACGACTCTTGGTCAACTTGACGATTAACTCTTTAGAACACTTCTTTTTAAAGAGTTATGATAAGATAAACCAGTAACAAACAATAATGATTATGAGAGTAGGAATAATCAATTAATACTTCCCGACAAGTGATTTCAATGTCCAATAGAACGAAGCTTTTGACATTTCTTTTTAAAAATGATAACTCTTTGGATTCATGATATTTAAAGAAAGGGATATCCTTACATACCTAAACTTGCTCGACAACTTAAGGAGATCGACTTGAATCACACTTCGATCTATAGTAATAACAATAAGACGCTATCGTCAAACTGCGAACGAATGTTTATTCATATAACGAAAGCTAACTCATTTTATAACTAAACGGGCAATATTTCCCCTATTCCCATTACTTTCTCGAACCCACAATGGGTGTAACAACACAACAACACAACCAGTAGCTCAATATAATATTATGACGAGCGATAAGCTCAGTTTACGTCAAGCAAAGCTATACTTTCAAGCTCCTACTTCTTATTCTTTTAAGACAACAATGATAACAACGACATACTCATGTTCTTGTAGCTATTACTAGCTAGAAAATTCAGCAATAATCCTCTTAAAATAACACAATATGCTCCCATAGCTCAAACATGGTTTTCTCTATCAAACCACATGAGTTTTGCTCCTTTCAACTTAACTACAACTCTTAAAACTCAAGAACATATAGGAGGGGGGATTCCTTACCTCACGCGCCAAACGCGAGCTTGCTTTGCTATGGATTCTCCTCTAAATTAGTTACAAGAGAAAGGAAGATGATATGAATATCCCTACGATGATTTAGGCACTTGAATCACTTGATTCACTCTTGAATCATATGAAAACATTGGGAGAGGTTGGGGATGTTTTGGGTGTGATTTGGGGAGAAAATAGGGCTCAAGGTCGAAGGAGAGACTTATATATCAAGTTGGGGCGGTGGCACTGCCTCACTTTGAGCATACTAGCTCATTAGGCAAAGCACAAGGTGAGCAAAATCTCGCTATGGAGCTCACTAGGACAGCTCCCTCAGCCAGTTTGTCGGTAGTTGCACAGTTCGATGAAAAAACGAATATCTTTTAACTCCGATGTCGTATCGAAGAACGGTGTATTGCATTGGAAAGAAGACTTCCTAAACGTGAACTTAGATATGTTATTCACCCCATAAAAACTCGTATCCCCTCAGATATATCCCTTCCAAGTTAGGCTAAAAATCTTGTTCGAAATTCGGCTTGCCCTTCCCTGAATTTCGACGAACGTAATTTTCTTTGATTCGTTTGACCCCAAATTCTTACAAAAATTTTGTAGAACATGTTTAAACTTATTTTTATCCAAATATGTGATCTTAGCCTCATCGAGATTTACGTTACTTTACTTACGATGCATACAAGCACAAAAATACGAGTTGTAACAATGAGCATACATTGATATCCTACTTCTTTTATAACGAATGAAGCTTGTTTCATTCAAGTAGGGGATTGTTGTTTCTGTACAGTCTTGTGCACTTTGATGATTTATAAAAAAGCAACAACAAACAACAACAACATACCAGTGAAATCCACTTCCACCTTGGTAGGTAGAGCAGCTATTTCTGGGAGACCCTCGGATCAAAACAAAGCATAATCACAAGCAAGACAATCAAAACAACGCAAGAGTATAGAAAGAGAAAGCAAGAGAAGTAAGAGAAAAGAGTAAAGCAAGAGAAACGGTCAGACAAAGATACAGACTTAAAGCAGTATAGAGTGCATTCGAACAAAACGGAGTAGTAGCTAACACAACTAAATAAGTTAAACGAAATACACCAAAGAACACATAGCAGCAGAAATCAAACTACAGTGGATTATAAAGCAATAATGTGCCTATAATTGTGATAGGTTAATCGGGCCTACAGTAATAACACTACAACTATCAATTTGTAAGCATAAGTAGGACTATGCTCGAGTACCTACTACTCTTCTACCTTAATCCGTGTCCTCCACAACCCTCTATCTAAGGTCATGTCCTCAGTAAGTTGCACATGCGCCATATCCCGTCTAATCACCTCTCCTCAATACTTCTTCAGCCTACCTCTACCCCTCATGAATCCGTCCATAGCCAACCTTTCACACCTATGCACTAGGGCATCTGTGTCTCTCATCTGCACATGCCCGAACCATCTCAACCTCGCTTCCCGCATCTTATCATCCACCTAGGCCACTCTCACTTTCTCTAGAATATCATCATTTCTAATTCTATCTCTCCTTGTATGCACACACTCCAGATGAGAGCCTTCATTTCATCCACCCTGCCCCAATACGATGTGTGACATCGTCATCAATCTCTCAATCCCCTTGGATAATAGACCCTAGGTACTTGAAACTTCCTTTATTTGGAATGACAGAGTACCAAGCCTTACCTCCACGACTGTCTCAGGGTCGCTCCCGATGCTAAAATTGCACTCCAAATTTTCTATCTTGGTCTTACTCAACCTGAACCCTGTAGACTCCAGAGTTTGTCTTCAAACCTCCATCTTGGTGTTCACTCCGCTGCGAGTCTCATCAATCAGGACTATATCATCTACGAATAACATACACCATGGTACCTCTCATTGGATTTGTCGTGTCAGTTCGTCCATCACCAAGACAAATAGGAATGGGCTAGGAGTTGATCCCTGGTGTAGCACCATCATCACTGGAAAGTGCTCCGAGTCTCTTCCTACTATCCGTACTCTAGTCTTGGCTCCATCATACATATCCTTGATCGCCCTAGTGTATGCCACAGGCACACCTCTAACCTTCAAACATCTCCATAGAACCTCCCTAGAGACTTTGTCGTATGCCTTCTCGAGGTCGATGAAAACCATATGTAAGTTTTTCTTCCTCTCTCTATACTACTCTACCAACCTCATAATAAGATGGATGATTTCTGTGGTTGAATGCCCGGGCATAAAACCAAACTGGTTCTCAAAAATAGACGTGCCTCTTCTCACCGTCTTCTCCACGACCCTTTCCCACACTTTCATTGTGTGACTTAACAACTTGATACCCCTATAGTTATTGTAACTCTGGATATCACCTTTGTTCTTGTAAAAAGGGATCATTGTACTCCACCTCCATTCTTCTGGCATTCTCACCGTCTTAAAAATGACGTTAAATAACTCAGTCAACCACTCCAAACCTGCCATGCATGCGCTCCTCCTAAATTCCAGTGGGATCTCATTAGGCCCGATCTCTCATCCCCTTCATATCTTGTGAATAACACTCGTAACCTCCTCAACCTCAATACTCATACAATACCCAAAATCCCTATGCCTACCAGAATGCTCCAGATCTCCCAACACAATGTCTCCATCTCCTTTTTCATTCAGGAGTTTGTGGAAGTAAGACTGCCACCTCCGCCTAATATGCGCTTCCTCCACCAGTACTTTGTCGTCCTCGTCCTTGATGCATCTCACTTGATCCAAGTCACGAGTCCTCCTCTCTATTGTCTTGGCTAGTCTGTACAACTTCTTATCCCCGCCTTTCTCCTCTAATTCCACATACATGCGTTCGAAAGCTGCCATTTTAGCCGCCATAACCGCTAGCTTTGCCGCCTTTCTCGCCATCTTATATAGTTCCCTATTCATCCACTTCACCTCATCTATACTTTCTACCAATTTCACATACGCCGCTTTCTTTGCTTCCACCTTCTCTTGAACTTCACCAGTCCCCTCGATGTCCACCAAGATAACACCACAAAAATCCTAGCACTTCTCTGGCTACCTCACAAATGTAATTGGTCGTCCTGTCCCACATACCGATTGCATCCCCATTACTCCCCCAAGTATCATTAGATATCAACCTCTCCCCCATCTCATTTGCACTAGTCATGGTCAAACTTCCTCATTTGATTCATAACCTGTCATCCACAACCCTCTTCTTCTTCTCCAACTTAATCTCCAAATCCATCGCCAAAATCTTATGTCGGGTTGTAAGATCCTTCTTCGGAATAACCTTACAGTCTTTACAAAGACATTTGTCAACCTTCCTAAGGAGCAAAAAGTCTATATGCGTGTTAGCCACCAAACTACGAAAAGTCACCAAGTATTCCTCTTTCTTCAGGAATCTAGAATTGTCTATCACTATCCCACAAGCTCTAGCGAACTCCAAAAGTGAGACGTTTCCCCCATTCTTGATCCCGAGTCCAAATCCTCTATGCACGTCGTCATAACCCCCTGGAAGTGACCCGATATGTCCATTGAAATCCCTCATACAAACAACTTCTCAGTGGGTAGTATACCTCCCAACACTTCATCTAAATCCTCTCAAAAGCATCTCTTCTCCTCCTCGTCCAAGCCCGCTTGTGGCGCATAAGCACTAATAATATTCATAGTGTACCCTCCAACTACTAACTTAATCGCTATCATCTTGTCATTGACCCTCCTCACCTCTATCACCTGATCTCTTAGTTCGCTGTCTACCAAAAAGCATACCTTATTCCTATACTTCGACCTACCGGAGAATCACCTCTACCACCCGATCCCTTAGTTCGTTGTCTACCAAATTGCCTACATCATTCCTATACTTCGACCTACCGGAGAACTATAACTTATACCCGTCTACATCTTTAGCCTTAGGTCCTACCCATTTGGCCTCCTAGACACATGCTATATTAATCTTCATCTTCTTATGAATCTTAACTAGCTCTATGGCCTTTCCCGTTAAAGTCTCAATATTCCAAGACCCTATTCTCAGCCTAGTATCTCCCTTACCCCACTTGCCCCCGTCCCCGACTGAGAACATGACCCTATTCTATCATCATTCACCAAAGCCACTAAAACAAATATAAAATAGTAAACTACTCAAATGTTACCCTAAAACATGAAGGGATCAAAGTGAAAGCACCCGTTGACAAGAATCTAGGGTCACGTAGAACCACTACGCCAAGAATGCTACAACTAAAAGCAAGAAGGGTAAATGCAAGAACGTAAAGTCACGAATCAATCCAGCGAGACGACAAAATCTTACAACAATGATAAGGACAAAGGATGGATGTGGGCAACCGGAGGTACCAACTCCAGTTGAATCGAATTTGTTTGTCGATGAAAATCATTGTTCTCGGTACTGTTCACCGGTACGGGAAGTACTATTCACTTGAGTTTTTCACCAAAAAGTCGAGTACTCGTGTATGCCAAGGTACTATTGTTGCTCGAAGATGCGCGGAGGCAGATCTGGTCTGGGCTGTCAGGATTTCGGCTATTGAGCGCCGGAAATAGGTCCGGATTACCTGCAAATGTAAAGAAAGAGGAAAAGAAATAAATACAGAGTAGGAGAAATAGTAAATCCGCCGGAAAATCAGTGACCCAGAGAGATGGGAGAAACGTGAGCGTCATTGTGGTGGTTTCTGGCGGTATGTTGTTTGCCGGAGATGAGTGGGGGGGGGGGAATAGTGAGGGTCACCGGATCAGTGGGAGAGAGAAAGAGCCATTAGTCGGTTTCCTTAGTTTCTGGCGGTATGGTGTTCGCCGGAGATAGGGTGAAACAGTGGGGTCGGGGGGTTAACAGTGGGGGGATTCAGGTCGATAGCAATTCATTTATCAAAAAGCAGTTAACTAAAAAAAAGGTGAACTTCAAGGTCTTTAAAATGTGTTTCAAAAGATAAAATTGAGAGTTGCCTAAGATTCACGTCAAGGAGACGCTGCTGCTATACACCTCAAGGCAGCACGAGTGATAAAGTATACTAGTTACCTGATGAATAGGTAATTGTTTGATGCACGTTTTACATTTTGCATCTTTTGTCTAGTGCACACAAATGCAGATTCATAATTTAGAGGTTTAATATGTCATATTTTTTTTTAACATAAGCATTTTACAATTTACATAGTTCAAACATGATATACATTTAGTCGGTTTAATCTATTTAAATTTCAGTTTAGATTATTTGTCTTTTCGGATTATGTAGACAAACCGATCGTACAAAAATATTACTAATTACTAGCCAACTTGGAGAAAAGCATAAAACTTGAATTGGAGTATGTATTTTGTACAAGAAAAAAGGGCTGGCTATGGATACATATTTAGATATTCAAAGCAAAAATGTATACTCCCTCTGTTTCAATTTATGTGAACCCTTTACTATTTGAAGAGTCTACGAGGTGATTTTTTGACTACGTTTTTCTTACATTTTTTCTAAATTATTTGAATTATAAATTATCATGACTTATAGTATTTTTAATATAGTTTCTAAATATATAAATTTTATTTTTATAAACTTAAAAAATTTATATCAAAATTTAAGGTTAAAATTATAAAGTTTTACCCTCATACTCCGAATAGGTTCCCATAAATTGAAACGAAAAGAATGACTTTGAAATAGAAGCAAGTTTAGAGACACTTCTCAATTCACAAGTTTCATTAAATTAACTCACTCGAAAGTATATATACGTATATGTATATCCTTGTGTAGAAAGACTAAAAAAAAGAACTTTCATCCTCAATTAAAATAATAATTTATTCAAAGAATTTCTGCAAATAGATTTACTAAAGTAAAATAAGAATACATGTTTCGGTCATGTTTTCAGAATAAGAGTACCTATAGACAAATATGCTCTTGAAGTAGGCAATTCGCACGTAACAAGATCTTTGGGTAAAAAATTACATACATCCGGTGTTTACATATGTATTTAGTTACAACTTAATAATATATAAATTCACTTCATTAAATCACTTCATCATATTAAATTACATTGGTTTGGTATAAACACCAGGTGTGGATAAATATTTACCCAAAATCTTGTGTTAATGCATTGCATAATACTCTTTTCGTCCCAAAATACTTGTCATCCTTACTAAAAATACTCATCTCAAAATATTTGTCATTTTATTTAACTAAGATAAAATTAAGTAGTTTTTTTCTCATTTTATCCTTGTATTAATTAACAACATTTAAAATATTCTTATCATTGATTGAGTAAATATTTATTGAGGAGAGATAAGATAATGAAATATATTAAAGTAAAATTGTCAAAATGTTATTCTCATAAATACTTTCTTAATGGATGGGTAGATGAAAAATGTGACAAGAATTTTGGGATACAAGGAGTATAACTTTTAGGAATTTCAATTTTGCGGAGTTAGGATGATTTTCCCAGCAGGACTGTGTTAGTGTGTGATGGATATAAGGAGCGGGTTGGATAGGTAAGTGGGTTGGGTGTTGAATACAGTCGGGTTGACCCGAATAGAGAGCACAAAGATGACTGTTTTGGGTTCTCGATTTGGGCGAGGGAGTGGAATATGAAGGCAATTTCGGAAAGTTATAGAGGGAATCATTTTGGGGCATTTTAAGGACTGGTTGTGGATGGACTGACGGTCATTAATATACTTGGGTGTTGGCAGTTTGATGTTGGCAAAGTTTCAGAACAAGTCAAGAACAGTGAAGTACTTGGCTAGTCGGACAGTAGGACATTGGGAGTTATTTTCGGGAAGCTATAGTGGATTTCAGGTTAAGGTTTTTTGTGGAGTGATGGTTGATAAGTTGAGGATCAAGTAGGTGTTTGGATGTGAGTTAAGTTACGAAATAGGATTGAGGCAGTGGGTCATCGGAAAGTAACTAATGTGGTAGGTTGTTGTATTATCGGACTTGGATAGGTGCTTGCGGGTGTTTTTGGTTGAAGGCATTTAAGTAACTGACAATGGAGTGTTCTGGAGTGTATTGGTAGAAAGGGTGAGGGTGTTTGGTTGAGGATTATATTCGGGATATAGGCCACAAGTTTTCGGGTGAAGAATGGTTATTGAGTGAAGTGTGGTTTCGGGTTTGGTTGGTTATTTGTTTAGTGACTTAGTGAGACGAAGTAAAAAAAAGGGTCCAAGGATAGTGGAATGGGGAGTTAATTGCCCGAACCGACACCAAGGAAATGAGTGATCAATGTCACAAGGTCGAGACTGGGGTTGCTAGTCGCAATGCCCGTGAACAAACCAAGTGAGGGTGATCTATGCCCTTGTTGCTCCCAAGGCTTAGACTAAGTTGATTCACACAAGAATCAACCTTCGTTTACCACCTAGGGTGTTCTTCAAGCTTGGGTAAAGGCTAGGGCACACAAGTCCTAGTCTATACTTGTGCCGAAGGAGTTTGATCCACATAAGGATCGGCAAGCTTCAACACACAAGTTGAAAACTTAAAGATATATTTTATATAAACTCTAAAACTGCCTTTTACATTCATCCTAAGGGTCCTATTTATAGTAAGGTGAGGACCATTCTAGAAAGCAATTAAAGGGACACAAGTTACACGGCTCAGCCGAATGGGAACATGGAAGAAGACTTGTTATTTTGGAGCACAAGTTGAGGCTTCGACATTGGTGAAGGCATGTGAAAGGAACTTGGTTTAGTTTTGAGACTTGGTAAAACTTCATCCTCTTCACATCTACATTACATTGGCCGAGATGACCCTTGTGATTTCAAGACCCTAGAGACTTCATTCTTGCCTTGGTCATTCGGCCACCCTTCCAACTCCCCTAACCGATTCTATCTTGAATTTGGAAGGTTCTTGCCCATGCCATCTTGTTAGCTATGTCATTGTTTGTTCTTGCCATGTTGGCTTCTCGGTTTAGGCTCCCTTGTCCTCGCCAACTTGGTATTGTCCCTCCTCGACTTTCATGCTCTCATTACAAGTAATGAATGTGTCCTAAATCAACCTAAGGGTTTTACCATTCTTAAGACATCCTAATATTACTAGGTAGGATAGAAAATAAAGACAATATAAATAAGTAGTGCACGGTCTCGGCCAAGACCACAAATAAGGCCGAATAAACTTACACTATAAGACCTTCAAGTGATAGAACCTAAGCCACCCCATATTCCATATACTTTTTTGCCTTTCACCGAGGATCCATGCCCCAATATCTTCACCATCGATCCTTTGAATATGAGCTTAACAAAATGAGTTAAGTTCGGTCCCTTATTTCCATCAATCTCCCCTTCTTGGGAGGACATTGCCCTCAAATTCGAAGGGTTCAAACACTTGGGTCCTTTAGCATGGCTCGTGATTTTGGGAAGTTTTTCCTTGCTCGTGATTTCCAGGTGTTTTGCTAGTAGATTGAAAGGTCCCTCTTTTAAGTAAGCTTTCCACTTAACCAAGGTATTGTCTTCCCAAGTATTAAGTTGGACACCCGACCTCTTTTCTTGGCCGCGATCCGCGTGTTGCCTATCCCGGCCCAAATCATCAATAAGAACTTGTATAATGGTAGTCGGGGCAGCACAAAACTTACCTTTTCGGCTAAGACCTCCGTAGTCACTACGTAGGTCCTTGAAGCTTTTTCTATGCTCAATTTTTCCTTGGACCTTTACCAATAGAAAAGCCCCTTTCAAGTTGAGTCTTGAGATTCCTCCCAGATTCAACCTTGGCCACGGAGAGATGCATTTCATAATGAGGTGGTAGACCAAGTGATTGAGAATGGATACCTCATATTCTTCCTCTTGCCTTGGAATTGATACGGTACTTGGCAATTCGCAACCAAGGTGTTGTCGGTCATTGTTCTTCTTTTCTTGCCCTTTGTACTCATAGGCTTGCCGAAGAGACAACGGACCTCTTGAAAATACATCAAGAGAGTGTTCATTATCCTTTGTTATGATTCCGGATGTATTGTCCCTGAGAAGTTCCATTTCATCATCCTCCTTTGTGTGATCTAGCTCATATAGTGGATTGATAAAGACGGTACCGCTCATTTCTTCAATTTGATGTAACGGATTTTCAAAGACGTTCCATTTTTGAGCTACTACTTCATGAACTTTAGAGGGAACAAGGTTTTCTTGAATGCTTTTCTCGATGATTGCCCTCGGTTTATCATTGGTTAGGAAGGGTCTTCCAAGAGTATCATAATTGCTAGGCTCGTCCGTTGGTTCCTTCAAACCTTCTTCCGGGATGATGTCTTCTTTATAGGCCAAGACATTGGTGTTGTTCCCCTTCTTTGACCCATATTTATCTTCTCGGGCCTCGGCTCTAGCTTGCCATTTTTGGGCTAATTCGATCTTCATTTCAATCACTTTGCTTGGGGATAAGGGCATGAAACGGAAGTCCTTACCATCCTTTTAGAATGAGTAAGTGTTATGTTCACCATCATGCGTGGTCCTCCGATCATATTGCCACGACCTGCAGAGTAAAATGTGACATGCGTCCATCGGGAGGGCATCACACCAATTCGGAACTTGACAAGGGCTTGGGTGGAAATTATTATTCCATTGGCTTGATTTACCCACCGGAGATTATATGACTTAACATGTGCGCGGGTTGGAAATTGTAACTTGTTTACTACACAATGGGCCACCATATTTGCGCAACTGCCGCCATCAATTATCATGCTACAAACCTTGTCTTGGACCTTACACCGTGTGTAGAAGATTTGTTCTCTTTGATTCTTGTCAAGTTCTTCCACTTGTGCACTAAGCACATGTTGAAGGACTAGACTAACGCCTTCCTCCGCAAGAGTTTCATCTTCTTCTTGATCCTCTTCCTTCTCGATTTCTTCCACAATGAAAGCGTTTCCGCTCTCTTTATATTTCTAGAGAGTCATGGTGCTTTGGTTGGAACATTCTCTGGCAAAATGTCCAAGCCCTTGGCACTTGAAACATTTTTTACCTCATCTCTCTCCATCATTGACATTTCCTACCTTCTTTTTATCCTTGTTTGCGTCTTCTCTCTTAAGTAAAGGATTGATGTAGGAAGTGGTAACCTTATCTTTTGCAAAGGCAGGTTTAGAGTAAGGTCTTGGAGCGACCTACTTTTGTTGCCTCTCAAACTTTTGTGACAAATGGCACACATCCTCAAAAGTAGAGTACGTGGATACTTCTATGCTTTTTTAAATTTCCGTGTTTAAGCCACCGATGAACCGGGCAATCCGTTGTGGTTCTTTTTCTTCAAGGTCACATAACATGGTTACCTTTTCAAACTCCCTTATGGATTCCTTGACCTTAAGAACAACTTGCCGAAGCTTGGTGAGTTTAAGGTATAGTTCTTGTTCGTAATCACGTGGCAAGAACTTTCTCTTTAAGTGCTTCTTCAACTTGTCCCAAGAATCAATCTTGGACTTATTATGTCTTTTCCGGCTTGCCTTTAGGTTTTCATACCATACCGAAGCAAAGGCTTTGAGCTTCAAAGTGGCAATTTAGTAGCATTAATGGTCATCATACCCTTTGAACTCAAATAGTCTCTCAATGGTCCTTAACCTTCGTTTACCACCAAGGGTGTTCTTCAAGCTTAGATAAAGGCTAGGTCATACAAGTCCTAGTCTATACTTGCGCTGAAGGAGTTTGATCCACACAAGGATTAGCAAGCTTCAACACACAAGTTGAAAACTTAAACATATATTTTATATAAACTCCAAAACTGCCATTTACATTCATCCTAAGGGTCCTATTTATAGTAAGGTGAGGACCATTCTAGAAAACAATTAAAGGGACACAAGTTACACTACTCGGTCGAATGGGAACATGGAAGAGGACTTGTTGTCTTGGAGCACAAGTTGAGGCTTCAGCATTGGTGAAGGCATGTGAAAAAAACTTGGTTTAGTTTTGAGATTTGGTAAAACTTCATCCTCTTCACATCTACATTGAATTGGCCGAGATGACCCCTGTGATTTCAATACCTTGGAGACTTCATTCTTTCCTTGGTCATTCGGCTACCCTTCCAACTCCCCTAACCGATTCTATCTTGACTTTGGAAGGTTCCGGTCCGTGCCATCTTGTTAGCCATGTCATTGTTTGTTCTTGCCATGTTGGCTTCTCGGTTTAGGCTCCCTTGTCCTCGCCAACTTGGCATTGTCCCTCCTTGGCTTTCATGCTCTCATTACAAGTAATGAATGTGTCCTAAATCAACCTAAGGGTTTTTCCATTCTTAAGACATCCTAATATTACTAGGTAGGATAGAAAATATAAATAAGTAGTGCACGGTCTCGGTCAAGACCACAAATAAGGCCGAATAAACTTACACTATAAGACCTTCAAATGATAGAACCTAGTCCACCCCATATTCCATATACTTCTTTGCCTTTCATCGAGGATCCATGCCCCCATATCTTCACCATCGATCCTTTAAATATGAGCTTAACAAAAGGAGTTAAGTTCGGTCCTTTATTTCTATCTGTCTGACTTGGGATTGTAAATATGCTGCTTGGTAATGAATGAAAGTTGGCTAGTTATAAAAAAAAAATGCATAACTTCTAGTTCTTATTTTATGAGGATGTGTTGTAGAATCATGGGAGAAAATCCAATTTCCGATATGGGTTTTTGATTTATGAGTCTTCATTGATAATTGTAGCTTCTTCGAATTTCTCATGATTTGCCGTTCATCACTTTTGTCCGACTAGTTCATGTAGAATTTCCTATTTTCCATTTAAATATCATAAGTATTACTTGATAATGGTCCTTGCTTTACTATTTAAGACTAAGAGTAGTAGTTTGAAAAATAAGTAGATATATAGGAGTAGTACAAAGTCGTGCCAATATTATAAGAAGATAAGAAAGTCATCGGTATCATTATAGTAGTAGTAAAATCTTGTAATCGTAATGAAGACAAATTTGCAATCATTTCTTTATCTTTTAGGATATTTGTGTTTATGATATTTTCAAAGTAAATTGTGGGTGTCAGATTTTAAGCTTCTTCCGCATGTATTCCCTCACACTCTTCTGCTTCCCCAGCTTCTTCAACTAAGTTTCACAACTCATAATAATGTTTCAATTGACTTCTTTTAGCATACACTGAAATTACAGACAGAAATTGTACATCACAACTAACGACTGTTCAAATTTTTGCAGTATAATGATATATTATTTTATGGTTTTAAAATTCTCACAGCACCAAGGGATCATTGAGGAAAATGGTTCATTTAAACAGGTTGTTTTCAACATCTTTTGAAGTATGAATTAAGAATTATTAGTGAGGGATAAACTTAATTTATTATATGATCTTGCAGACAATTTAATTTAGGACAGCAAGTAGTGGGAAGTTGCTTTTACCTGATGTCAAATACCGGGTGGGCTAATTGGTTATTAATTAAAGCAACTTTAAATAAACTTCTTAATAATTGGGCCCGGGCTTATCCCCTAGTTATTATACTTGCTACATAACAATTTCTATTAATTCTTCCATTCTAGTATAAAATAATGGTGGATGTAGCTCTTAGTCAATGGGTTCATTTTGAATTTAATAATTTCAGTGTGAATCATCTAAAACATGAAAAACTACTTTTAAAAAAAATATAATATGAATTTATCAACTTTAAAAGTCAAACGAGTTCCACATTAGAACGTTAACGAAGATCCATCAAACTTAAATTATGAATCTACAATAAATTACTTCAACATTTGACACGTGTGCGCTTAGGTTCCTAAAAAAACATATGAGAAGGATGTCGCACCAATCAACATTGTCAGTTAACTGATAAGTTGCAAGTTGCATCAGAGGAAAACAAATAATCATCCAAAAAGTTCAAACGGGGTTAGATTCTTTATCTTTTATTAATTAATTTGGATGGGTTTGCAGTTATTCGTGCGCCACACATGCATCTCGTGCACGTGCATCCCGTGTTTAATTATTTAATGAAGGAAATTTCTTATACTTTCTTTTGAATATTTCTATGTGTAAGATATTAATATGATACTCCATAATTGAGATATTTTTTGAATATCCAAAGTCATAATTCTCTATTATATGAGTTTATGTAAGTTGAAGTCGAACAAACTAGACTTACCAATTTACCGTACCTAAAATACTAAAACTGGACTCAAAATAATACATAACTTAAAAGAACACGTTATAAAAATCCTTTTATTTCATTAAAAAAACAGTTAGTGTCTTCATCAAGAACTCCTCATGATGATCAGTGAGGAATACATGAAAAACTCCTCTAAGGCTCTAAGTAACCATTCAAACACAAAATCCTTCCCCTTCTTTAAAATTTTCAAAAACCAATACTCAAACACCATAATGAAAACTTCAACTCGTATATTTTCTTTCTTTCTGATGATCAGTTCCTTGCTGCCGGTGGTTTTGGCCGAAAGATTCGACAATGAATTTGATATTGCGTGGGGCTATGACCGAGTTAAGATATTGGACAATGGGCAACTACTTACATTGTCTCTTGATAAAAATTGAGGCTCTGGAATTCGGTCAAATAGACAATACATGTTTGGAAAAATTGAAAGGAAGACCAAGCTTGTTCCTTGCAATTCTGCAGGCACAACAACTACGTACTACGTAAGTTTATATAATCATGCTTAAGTAGCTCATTATCTGAACAACAATTTGTCTGGTAATCATATTTATATTATGTCTCAATACATGCAATTATCTTCAGACGGACCAAGTGTTAGAAAAAGATATCTGTATGATAAGAAATGAATTGTAGAAACTAGATTAGGACGAGACGATTCTTTGTCCTTAGGATAATATTAGCCCCCACTATATTGCTGATGGGATTAACTTGCTAATTACCCCCAGGATTTCCTAATCTTAAGAACGAATTTTACAGCAACTTATTCGTTCTTCATAAACATGAATTGCTTGAAAGAAAGAAGGTTTTCTTAGTTGGAAGATATAGATTGCAAGTAATCTTTTAATCATGTGCCATTCCATATTTAAAGGAATCAAGCACCCTTTCATGAACAATTGTAATCTTTCATGAAACAATGTAATCTTTCATGAACAATTGTGACTTTTCATGAAGCAATACTTGATAACGGCAAAAGATTAAATGATATTTAAACTCGTGTTCGTGCAAAGTGCTAAGTGCTAGTCTTTGATTAATAATATATTAGCATATTATTAATCCAATTATAAACACATCCAAGCCCAATGCATGTTTGACCCAACTAAATGAACTCTTTTCAATTTAATATACCAAGTACAAAAGTACTTATAAACACATCAAGCTTTTCTTATTCTTCCAATGTGGGACAAACACCCATACACATCTTCCTAACAACCACAATTGAAGACTATATACAACACCAAGTGCCCAAAAAAAGCCGCATGACGAGATTGATTTCGAGTTCCTAGGCAATGTAACTGGAGAACCGTATATCCTTCATATCAATGTCTACACACAAGGGAAGGGTGACAGTTTTACCTCTGGTTCGACCCTACTAAGCATTTCCAACAAGAGGTGGCCTTGTCAAGACTGACTGGAGCAAAGCTCCTTTCATTGCTTCGTATAGAGACTTCAATGCCCAGACATGTCATCTTCTTGCTTCAAGAATTCAAGAGCCAATTCTTGGATAAATCAATCATTGGATAATTCTGGCCGAACAAGAATGAAATGAGTGCAAAACAAGTACATGATTTACAACTATTGTACTTATTCCTCCCTCTTTTTGGATATATGCTGTAAAAATAGTAGAATACGTCCTTAATATTTTACCTACTAGTACTCTTCATAACATGACCCCAATCGAAATCTTATACCATCGGATCCCCTCCTATGACCACATTCGGATTTTTAGTTGCATCTGCTACCCAAATCTTGCCTCTACGACCCCTCATAAATTAGCACCCCGAACCACTCCGTGCGTCTTTATAGGTTTTCCGTATAATCATAGGGGCTATCTGTGCTATGACCTGTCTACTCGTCAAATTCACGTCTCTCGTCACGTCATCTTTGACGAGACAATTTCCCCGTTTGCAAACATACAAAAATTTTGTAACGCAGTCTACACATTTCTAGACGAGTCAGACATCTTCCCCGTCATACTCACCGAGCTCCCCCGTACCGCCACCACTACCATCGCGTCTCTGCCATAAGACATTGCCACCACCGGCAGTGTCTCCGCTCGATTCCAGTCATCACCGACACCCACCACCACCACCAACAGTCAGCCTACTATCTCCCTGTCACGTCCGGTAAGCATCTCTGACACCCACAGGCAAGCCCAACCGACGCTCACTATGTCTCAGCCACCAACCCCGCCACTACACCAGTACTCGGAACCCATCCTAGCACCAATACCCAGAACAACTTAACCACACAGCCACACCGTCACTCTAGTCCCTACCTACCACAATCATCAATTCCAGCAACAACCACCCAAACCCACTTCGATCTGCCCAGATTGTTGCCCCCACCCACCCCGATGTCCTCACCAGAAATAACCCACCACTACACTTCTCCGTCGACCAAACCCATAGACAGTCCAACACCGTCCCTAGCACCAGTGACCCAAATCCGACCCCACACCAAAATACTCAACCTACCCCCCACATCGTATGGAAACTGTGTCCAACACGGAATTTTCAAACCCAAAGTCCAATTCAACCTATCCACTCAAACCATATCCCAATTCCCAAAAATCCAAACTTAGCCAAACTAGACCCAAATTGGAATGCAGCCATGTGTGAGGAATTCAATGCTTTAACAAAACATCACACTTGGGATTTAGTTCCTAGACCGGATGGGGTGAATATGATCCATTGTATATGGCTATTTCGCCACAAATTCAGAGACAGTGGTGACTTAGAGCGATATAAGGCGAGACTTGTGGCTAATGGTACAAATCAGCAAGAGAGTATTAATTGTGGCGAAACATTTGATCTTCTTACCATCTTCAACAATTTTAGTGAGGGATTTAGGTGGTTTTGCCTTAGATTCACTTAGGAACCTTTGAGAACAGTTTAGAGAGCATTTGGAGGTGCTTAGGTTTAGTTTTGGTTGAGAAATGAGAGGAGGAGGTCAAACAACCATTTAAATAACCTCAAAAAGTTGGCCACCACCTTGGATATGCAGTCAGATTTGCGAGGCATATTTGATTATGCTGAGGCATATTGAAACAGAAAAATATGGGCTAATATGCGGCCAAATATGTGAGACAGAATCAATTTTGCGGGGTATATTTCTCCGTATATCACACAAACCTTTATTAACCTTGTGGAGTAATATCACCCTCTCCGAGCCTATGTCGGATAACTTACGCTAGAAATGATGCACAAAGTACGGGGTGTAACATGTTTAACCATCCATATTTGGGGATTGATGAAGTATGCGGGGTTAGGATAAATAGGACTTAGGCAGTTAAATTAATAACTAGCGGATTACCTCTATGAAATCTAGGTGTTACTATGGGTTGGTTTATAACTTAAGTGTGGAACTATTTCTGTCGGTGAATGTGATCTATGAGTTAATCCAAAAGAATAGGTTAGGACTATCTGTGTGTCAACTTGATATTTATGTTTCTTATGTGTTATCTGGCATTGTCAGCCTACGATGCTTACGAGGGTACGTTGTGGACTTATACAACACTTGCCGCATGTTTTCCGTGGATGCATGTATAGTGAATGATTCAGGTTGTAGATTTGAGGTACGTGAAGGTTGAGGCACGCCACTTATCCTATCAGTGGCCTTGGTCTTCATCTTAGTCATACTATTCTTATTGATTCAAGATAATAATCTATTTTACTTCTCCATTCTCTTGTATTCTTAATAGTCCTTGTACAAGTGAGACCCAGTTTTGGGAAAAGTTGCATTGTAAGGAGTTTCATAATTACTATTTGAATGAATATTGTTGTATATTTATAATTCCTATAATTAAATATGTATTAAAAGGATTTTTCAGATGGTTCTCCTATCAGAGGGATAGTGTAGGTGCCATCATGACCCGTGATTTGGATCGTGACAAGTTGGTATCAGAGCTCTAAGTTCACTAGTCTCATAAGTACAATTTAATAGAGTCTCGGATAGGTATGTAGACGTCTGTACCCATCATCGAGAGACTATAAGACATTTAGGAAATCTCCCATTATTTCATGCTACTTCATTCAAATTGGTATCTGGTCGATTCTAATTTGTATCTGAACCCTCTTCATCTTATTCTATCATTGAGGGTATGAACACACTCTTAAATTCGTATATGAGTTGTTCGATATGGCATTGCGCGGTAGGGTATAAGACGTGTCACTGTGATACTGACGCATGACCAAGTTCAGTTTTTTGCTATGATTTGAAAGTTTAGTTGAGTGGGGTTATGATTGAGGCTCCTTAGTTCGGTGATATCCTTAGAAAGTGGGACTGATTATACGGAGGTGCAAGAAAAAGATTTTGAATGGATCAATCTTCGCTATATGAAGGAAAAATTGGTATCTGACGTGCTCGTCAAGATAAGGGTGCAAGATGTATGAGGGTAAATGTTGTATAGGTTATGAAAAGTTAAGTTGGGCTTCGATATGACATAATTGAAGTAAGAACTAGTGGTTTTTGGGTTCCTTTAGAAAATAGCTATTTGTTCTAGTTCAGGTGGCAATGTTACTAGTGACGAGTGAAACTTAAGGAAATAGATAGTCGTGATTCTTCAAAAAAGGGTGTGTTCATAGGGTCTCTTGGTGTTTTAAGGTTAGTGAAAAAAGGGGTTTGTTGAAACCAAAAGTTTGTTAATTTGTGAGTTATTTTTGCATTTGTTAAATGTATAGTGGATGTAAGAAATCATGAATGAGTTGGTATGTTTGACTACATAGTAGACTAATTGGGGCCAGTGATTGATTAATAGGAATGACTCTAGCGCTGGACAAGTGTGGAGTTCTATTATAAGGAATTACCAGGTGTTACATTTAGTTCTTGGATAAGATTTGTGGGCATGGTATATAAAAGTTAATACTTGAGAATTTCTATAATTATTGGTATAATGATTTTTGGAGTTCATCGAAGGACATGGATAACCGCATGATTGGTTGGATGTGTTCTGGTTCGACAAAATAAGGTAAGGGTTGGTTCTTCATAGGCAAGTATCATATAAAGACATCTGAGGGAGGTGTTGGTCAATATGATCAATTATGGTATACTTTCTCCAGTATCAACTCAACTATTTTTGCAGTACTTATGATATTGTGGTATAATTTGAGTGGGTTTGAGTGATGATCAATCGATAGCGGTGAATGTGATTTGAATGGAATTGGGAAATTGTAGAATTAAGTTAAATGTATAGTAGATCGAGAATCGGGATGAGTAAGATACATCTTCAGTTAAAGGAAGGTTTTGGATTTGAAACAACAAGATTACTTGAGCTGGGAGTAAATTATGGTGGAGTTATTTTTCAGATGGGGTGAAATTGTTTAGTACACTTAAAAGAGTAAGTTCACAGTAATTGGCTAAGTGTTATGACAAATGTTCTATGGGGTTTGTGATTGGCGACTAGTGGTAGACTATGTTGAACCATTGTTGATTAATAACATGGGTGAGTATTTTAGGCTTTAAAGACTTACGAGTAATTTCGCAAGGTAAGGTGCATGGATCGTAAGGTTGATATGTTAAGATTTTGTAAGACACGAGGATTGCGAGATTCGATACTTTTTGGATTGACAAACAGTAGTTAGGTATTACCATTAGAGACTCAATGGGTAGAGGTGTGGTAAATGAGGCCACAAGCTTTACATCCGAATGTTCGGAGTTGTGAGCGAGTTAAGACAAAGTACAAGGAGGATTTGATGTATTAGTGTTCTTGGGGTTCTATCAGATTTGCGTATCGGGTAGAAGTTGAGAGACATGAAGGTTATAATCATAAGGTTTAGTTCTTCAGTACTAAGTTAATGACTTGGATATAATCCAACTTTTGGAGTCATGGGTGATGATACATGATTGATTATTCATTAGAAAAGTGATGAAAGAGGTCACCACAGGCTTATGGAAATCTTACTAGTTATTTTAGAATCAATTTGGGTGACTATTGATGATTTAAAAATTTGAGCACTTATTTCCGGGTTAGAATTGTTCAATTTGTCCTGGGTGGCCTATGTTTATATTGCTTGGAGGACTTATGGTATTCTAGTAAACTGCCGACAATGGTTCGATGGATTATAATTCGGAATGGAGGTATGACAATGTTACCAGTTCTCATTGAAGTTTGCAAGTGGATTTGATGATATTTTACTGATGGAAACTATTCAGATAGTTCTAATGGGTTTGACTCAGTAGCTTTGGCTTGGCGAGACGAAACTGACAGAATTGGAAATGGTATAATCGGCTTGAATAATATTAGTTTCTGAATGGAATTGCTTAGAGTTTCCTCAGATAAAGCAATGATTCTTTTCTAGCAAAAGGAAGTCATGATTTGGGCATGTGGCATGTTTCTAAGGAATCTTGGTGTGATGGATGGCCTTAGAAGGTGTGAAGGAACGATCAGTGAAATCAGATTAGTTTATCGGTACAAGTTGGATAGTGGATTGTGGTTACATCTAGAGTATTGTGGTGGTATTTGTGGGATCAATCAGACGCGTATAGAGGTATGGTTATGATCAGAAAATTGAATTCGAGCGGAGTAAGTTCTTACATTCGAGAAGCAACCGTGAAAGGATTTTTTCAGTTATGAAAAATTGGAAATTTGGGTATTGAGCTAAGTTAAAGGTGGTTTTGACTGATAAAGTAAACAAACGGTACTGTCGGTATATTTCCCGCCTGTGGAGGCTTTCATGAGGTCACGATGGAGATTCCTCGGTTACTCATCGGCTTTTGTACTTTCCTTTGTCACTCGAGGGCGAACAATTATTTAATTGGTATTTGATGTAACGACCCGTCTGATCGTTTTGAGTTTTTAGGCTTTATTTCCCTAAAATACCCTTCATGTAGTTCCATCTCAGAGTTTTGACTTGCTTGTAAAATTTGAAGTCAAATGGATGTCATTTGGTTCACTTTGGGAGAAGGTTTCACTTTGGAAATTCAACATTTAATTATTTGAACAAATTGTTTAGTTGGGAAAATGTGCTCTGATTGGTGATCTGAAGATTTTGTTAGACTTGAAATATTATTTATGACGTGTAAAAATTGACAGAGCTAATTTTGGAGTTCGTTTGGTTGGTTTTTGACAATAAAGTCGGTTTTAGCATTTGATATGCCTATTTATGGTGAAAAGATGGTCACAAGAAGAAATAAGACTCAGATTCAAAATTTATTAGTTCCATTAGCTTCATTTTAATGTTTATGACTTACAGAGATGGGTGGTGTGATTTTTGAGACTTTCGGAGGAGTTTTGTATAAGAAAAAGGATATTTTGGAAATCTTTAAGTTAAGAAATAAAGAATTTTGACCAAAGTCAACACCGGGGAAATGAGATTTTTTTGAAGTTTTGTCGATTTGATTAGGTCCGGAATATGATTTATGACTTAGTCGAGTTATTGGTTCGGTTCCTGATAAGTTCGGGTGTGATTTAGGTGTTTGGTTGGGAAACTAACTTTTTAGATGATTTAGAGTTGACCACGATCAACATCAGGTCAAGACGGCCCCGTTTGGGTGTTTGGAGAGTTCGAGCAGCGTGTATGATCATTTGTGACTTGTAGGAACTTTCAAAATTGGATTTGGACTTCATTTGGTTAATTATAGGTGTTTGCGTCGTTGGCATAAGTTGCTCACATTCGATGCTTTGATGTACCAATATATCTATTTGATGTTGGAATTGAGTTTTGATTGTTGGAATAGATGTGTATTGAAATTCTGAGCCGTAGCAACTTGAATCGTCGAATTTCGACATCGTATGAGGGAGTTATGGTCATTTTAGTGTTGAAGAAAATAGTTGGTTACTGGTGTGGTCGCAGATGTGGAAATCCGATCGCTAATGCGACTGTCGCAGATGCAAAAATCCAGTTAGTAGTGTGGAAATCCGGTCGCAGATGCGGAAATCATTGTATAAAAAATTCAGACTTCGTCCATTTGATATTTTCATCATATCCTGAGTTCTAGAGTTCCGATTGTGGTGATTTTGTGGCGTTGTTCTGGTCTGAACAAGGGGGTAATTATTCAACCTTTATTTTGACTTTTCTTCAAGATTATTTCTATTAGTTATCAATTTTATCGGTGTTTGGCTGGGAAAAACTGGGGGTTTTAAATCCTAAGTTAAAATTTAAGTTTTCTTCAATTAATTATGGTTGGATTTGAGTAAATTCTATGTTTTGGCTTATTTAATCCTTAGGTAAACTATTGCTAACATAAATTTCGATTTCAATTCAGATTTTCAAACGTTCGATTTATGGGTTTTGACACAAAGTGAGTTTGGGCAAAGTCATGAAATTGGAGGCTTAATTGAGGTTAGAATTCCATGAATCCTAGAATTATGACTATTTAGATTATGGATAACTTGTTTCTAAATTAAATTTCTGATTTTGCCCCTATGGGCCGGGGTCACTTTTTGAGTTTTAGACTAAAATATAGCAATATGGGTGTTGTTAGACTCGTGTGAACCTATAGAACACTATTGTAATAATATTGAACTTGGTTTCTCAATAAAATTATCATTTTGACACTCGAGGTCCGGGATGAGATTTTAATTTACCTTTGACCTTGTATTCCTTACAAGACACGTTTGGTATCATTAGAATCATGTGTTAATGTATAATTCATAATTATTAGACGTTGCTCAATCGGAGACAATACAAAAAGGAATGACATAAGTCTGATAGTTCGTGGCACCTACTCGGCTATGAGGTAGGCTACAATTTAATATTACTAGACTTCTATAGAAACATGTAGTTGTTATAAATATTGAAGGGTATTGGACATGTTGGGGGTCCCACTTAGTAGTTGTGATGAACGTTTGGGTGGGTACCTGGGTTGAACTGTTATGATTGATGATTTGGGGAACCAGCCTTAGGGTTGATTCCGACTGCTGTTATGTGTGGGCTTATAGTCGTTACTTGGGCTTATTGCCATTGATTGATACTCGTTGTGTTTACTCATCACATATGCTTCTAATATGAAAGACTAATTATATGAAATTATGTGTTGTTGATATTTCTGAACCATGTGTATTTCAACCCATGAACTTGATTGTATCTCATACTCCATGACTACTTACCTTATTACTATTGCATTCATACACTCATGGTTATTGTGATACTGGAAGTAGAGTGGTATGAAAATGTTGTAGGTCGAATGAGACCAGAAAGGAAAGGTAAGGATATTATTATGAGATGACTTGGAACACTAAGATGATGATAATGATTTTATATGGATCGACAAATGAGTCTTGGGCTCTAGTTAGATTCGTGTGTGAATTCCGACTGGTTAGGAGTGGTATATGAATGGCGCGGGTCTCACATGAGTCATATCTATGTGGGAAAGCCTATATAGTGTGTATACTGGTTGATGGAAAGGTACCTTGCATTATATTGCATTGCATTACATTCATATCATTCATTCATACACATTGATTACTTGAGATTTGTACTTGAACTGGATTGATTTTCATGATAAGGTGGATTCATTTGATTGAACTTTCATGATTTCTTAATTGTCTAAGTATTGAACCTTTTATGTGATTAAAGGTGACCTACGTGAATAATTGCCTACTTGATTGGGAGTCTAGAGGACTAATGAGTTAATGTGCTCTCGTTGTAATTACCGACTCGCATGTTTTTTTATATATATATATATGTCCAACTTAACCCTAATTAGGAGTTTCATGTCGTAATTGCTTACTCTAACATAATAGGGTTGTGTAATAAACTAGCATGTACCAATATTTCTTAGGTGTACAGATAGTAGTTAGGTCTACAAGTTAGGGACAATACTAGATCAACAATGCTAATGTATGTCAATTATATGCTTTTGTGAAAGGTTGTGATGTGGTTGCATTCCTTAAGTGTTTAACTGTCCATAATTGAGGACTGATGAAGTATGCATGGTTAGGATAAGTAGGACTTAGGTAGATGAATTAATAACTAGCAGACTTACCTCTATGAAATCTATGTGTTACTACGAGTTGGTTTGTAATTAAGTGTGGAAATATATCTGTCTGTGAATATGACCTATGGGTTAATCCAAAAGAGTAGGTAGGACTATCTATGTGTCAACTTGATATTTATGCCTGTTATATGTTATTTGTTATTGTTGGCCTATGATGCTTACGGGGGTACGTTGTGTACCCATACTACACTGCTGCATTTTTTTGTGGATACAGTTATAGCGAATGGTTCAGGTTGAAGCTTCGGGGTACATGAAGGTTGAGGCATGCCACTCATCCTATCGGTGGCCTTGGTCTTCATCTTAATCAGGATGTTCTTATTGATTCAAGACACCAATCTGTTTTACTTCTCCATTCTCTTGTATTCTTACTAGTCTTTGTACGAGTCAGACCAAGTTTTGGAAAAAGTTGCATTGTAAGGGATTTCATAATTACTATCTGAATGAATATCGTTGTTTCTTTATAATTCCTTTAATAAATTCTGCAATGTTTAAATACTTGTGAAAAGGATTTTAGGGATGGTTCGCCTACCGGGGGGATAGTATGAGTGCCATCATGACTCGTGATTTGGATCGTGATACGTAAGGGCAAGGCCTTTGCGCGAGACTAGTTCATGGCACCTGTTCAGCTGAGAGGTTGGCTACAGTTTTCTCTATTAGAGCCTGATAGATACATGTAGTATTTATAATTACTGAGGGGTATTGGGCGTGATGGGGTTCCTACCTTAGTGACAGTGATGAACACTTAGGTGGGTACCGATGTATTGTGTTTAGGGGATCATACTTAGGTTGATCCCGACTACTATTATGTGGGCATGTGGCCATGATTGATCTTATTTGTGAATGTTGATTAAGATTACTGATCACTCTATGCCTCCTCATATCAAAAGGATGATTATGTGGAATTATGTGTTATTGATATCATTGAGGCATGTGATATTCATCTCTTGAACATGATTTCATCTCATACTTCATGATTACTTGCTTTATTTACTGTTACATTCACACACTCATATTATCCTTATATTGAAATGAAGTTGGTTATGAAATGTTGTTGGTCCGATGAGACTTGAAAATAAAGGTAAATGATACTATTATGACATGATTTAGATACTAAGATGAGGTGAATTGATATGGCTCGACAAATGAGTCTGTGATTTGATACTCTAGCCAGTCTAATGGATCATTCCGATTGGTTGTGAGCGATATATGGACTTTGCGGGTCCCCCATGGGTCATGACTACGAGGCAATGTACTGTGGCATGTGTATACTATGTTGTTGAGAGGTACCATTACATTCATTAACATACAATATATTCATGATGCTTGTGCTTATTGAAATTTATATGATAAGGTGATTTTAGGTTGGACAACAGTTCTATGCTTGAAGATGGTTTATGTGTTGAACATTATCTGTTATGTGAAGTTGACTTATGTGCTTAACAAGATTGTGTAGTTTAGGGATACTTGTATGTCAACTCCATTTTTATATCTGTTACATATTATCCGTCATTGTCGGCCTATAATGCTTACGGGAGTATGAAGTGTACTCATACTATACTTGCTGCATTCTTTTTAGATGCAGCTACATCGCCATCTACAATTGATGGACCTCGTGGCTGACGTACGTGGCTGTGGACCAGCGACTTCGGGGTACGACTGCCTTTCCTCAGCAGCCCTGGACTCTCCATCTTTACTCTTGTCTTTATTTTCCTCTATTAAGATAGTTTTAGACATTTATATTCCGCTTATGTAGTAGCTCTTGTACTGACTAGACCAAATCTTTGGGAATGTAATAATTAGATATTCAGTATTTTATATCTATTTTTATAAATAGCAAGACAACTTAGTATTAAAATTTCTCTTCCCACGTTATGTTTCATTTATGGTGATCGGGTTGGAAGTGATTCGCCTATCGGAGGATAGCGTAAGCGCCACCATGACTCCCGAAAGGGGTCGTGACAAAGTTGGTGTTAGAGTTATAGGTTACAGGTCTCACAAGTACAAGAGCAATGTCTAGTAGAGTCTTGTGGATCGGTACATAGACATTTGTACTTATCTTCAAGAGGCTATGAAAAGTTTAGGAAACTTCCTTTCTTTTATTCCTTTCGTGCTAGTTTAATCAAATTGGTATCTAACCGTGTATTCCTATTCTCTCATAGATGGTGAAGACTCGTGCACACGTGGCTAGAGATGAGGCACTGATGCTAGCCACTGTAGTGCACGGTCGTGGTAGAGGTAGAGGATGGGGTAGAGGTAGACCCCGAGGAGCAGCAATGGTGAGGGAAGGCGCACAAGGGGCCGGTCGGGTCCATGCTAGATGTTACACCCTGTATTTTGTGCATCATTTCCATCGTAGGATAAATAAAGTAAGCTTGGTGAGCTTGAAATCCCTCCACAAGATTAAGAGAGGTTTAAATAAGTGTTAAGTATGTTTCGTAAGAGTTCGGGGCTAAATGAACCGAAGAAATTAAGTTTGTCGAAACCTGGGAAAAGGTAGGCAGAATTCTGGACAAAATTTTAGCACAAACATTTGGGGGTATACCTTCTAGTATATGAGGATTTATGAGCCCCATAACCTATGTAAATTCAAGTTCAATGAGTCTATGTATCAACTCAATAAATCATTCGTTAATCGGAGCTCTGTGCAAGAAGTTATGGACGTTTTAAGAAAGGGCTGCAGAGCAGACCGTAAAATAAATTATGGATCGTAAAACTAAATTACGAGCCATAAAATTATGATTGCCCACCGTAAAATTAAACAGAAACTTGGAATCATTTTTTACAAAAAAAGGTGGAGAAGAAACGAGGCATAAAATATTTTACGGAGCGTAAAACCTAGCGTAAAAGTGAGGTGGTGACCGACTTTTAAGTGTTATTTAAGCGATCTTTCGTCTTTTAAACTCATTTTTCGATCATAACAACCCCAAATCAGTCCTAAACTCTCTCCTAAAGTTCCCCAACAGTCCAAGAACAAACCCCAAAGCGAGATACGTAAATTAAACACCGAAAAGCTTGTGGTACTTGTGGAATTCAAGTCTTCGTATTGTTATCAATTTGGGAGTTACTTTAAAGTGAAGAAGCTTGAAGTTAGGGGTTATATCTACAAAACTAATGTGATATATTCCTCCTTAACTTGTATATAAGCATATCTAAGTCTTGGATAAACTACTCAAGTTAGAACTTACGAATAAACGGACGGAAAGTCATTTAGAAATTGTGAAATGTTGTGGATTTTTGGGTGTGTGTGTGTGTGTGTGTGTGTGTGTGTGTGTTCTTGATGTTATAATGACTGGAAAATCATGGAAATATTGTAACCTATGAAGGACATTGTGGAAGTGAGTCTTGGGGATGGAAAGAGTAAAAAAGAGTATTGAATTTTGAGCTAAAGAATCGAGCTTGTAGCACGTCATATTAAGTTTTAGTTATCCCTCGGATTAACGTTTGTCTTGTTATCATTTCTTGTAGATTAAAGTGTTGTATGACTCGAATACATTCCGAGTTGTATCGGTTGGACTACAAAATGTATGTAAGGCTTATTTTCATTCCCTCAGTTAGCATGATCCGTATGTAATGAACGTAAATGAATGTCCGTCAAAAAGTTCTATACTCTTCAAAAGTTAGAAATGTCTATATGTTTCATTCTAATGAAAGAAGCTTGTTGACTCGTATATATCTTGATTTATCAATTCAAGATGAAAGATGTGTTGATGAACGTATCAGTGATAATGATAGTCAGAGGATAACAACCATATGTCACTTCTGCTCTGTTTAGAGTGTCTCTTGCAGTATGTCTTGCAGTGCTATATATATGTATCTACTTTAACACATCGCCCCGCGCTATAGTCGGCCAGGCAGACACCTATTTGTGCATAGCACTGATCAGTCGGGCAGATACACCTCATCCTATATGGCCGAGTAGTTTATTATGCGCTCACCCCACAAATGGATTTGATATTGATATGATACTATATGGCCCTATAGAGTGGGCCTATTTTACTTACAAACATATATTCATGGTTGCATCAGTTGTGTGCCCTCAAGGCTTTTTTTTGAGTTTCAGGTTGACTTCTACACCTTACTATTATATTACGTTCTTGTACATGTTCACCCACCTTACATATCCAGTGCCTCTTATGTACTGATGTCCCTTTTGTCGGAGGACACTGTGTTTCATGCTTGCAGGTGCAGATAAACGGTTAACGGACCTCTTTAGTAGGGTACCTATTTCAGCGATCGATTGTCGCACTCCACTTCTCTAGAATTGTTGTACAGAGTCGGTAAGCACTACTGCATATGCATATATCTATTTTGGGTATGTCGGGGCCCTGTCCCGAGTTGATGTCACATGTTAGTACTCGTAGAGGATTACTGTTAAACAGAGCAATATACCTGTGATATACACCCAATATACATCAGTGTATATCACAGGCAAAGCAGTTGACTGAACTGGCCCAAGTAGTGGGCTTTCAGCACTAGCCCAGAAATGGGCTCTCGGCAGTGGCCCATTTCGGGCAGATTGTGGACAAAACAATTGTGTACATATGGTATATATATTTGTAGTATATTGTAGTATAAAGGTTACCTTAATTAGTGTTATACACTTACCATAATTGTATAGTTAGAATTATGGTAGAACAAAATTTTAGAAATAGAATAGGAATAGGATTCTCCTATTATGGAAATATGTAACTTGTATATATAGCCTTTCAATTAATGAAAATAATCAAGGGGATTATTTCTTTCAAGTTTCTGGATCAGTCCCAGCAATTGGGCCTGTCCAGCCCACTCTGAACTGGTCCGTAAGACGCCCAGATTTCGATTTGGGCCAAGAGGCCCATCGCTCGCCGCCCGTCCGTCCCGAGCCCAGAAAATTCCCAAAATTCACTCAATTCTTCCTCGAGTCATAGACCGGTCACTCGTAGTCAACGGGGTATTTTTACACCTAAAAGACATTTTAATTTACATTCTGATGTCTCTAAATCCCCCTTACCCCATAATCCTGTGTCCGCATTAAATGACCCTAATTGGAAAATTGCTATGACTGATAAATATAATGCTCTTATTGATAATAAGACGTGGGAGTTGGTGCTCCATCCATATGGTATTAATATTATCAGGTCTATGTGGATTTTTGCTCATAAGGAGAATTCAGATGGGTCATTTGCTCGACATAAGACGCGTCTTGTTGGTGATGGTAAAACTCAGCAGGTTGGGATAGATTGTGGTGAGACGTTTAGCCCGGTGGTCAAACCGGCTACCATTCGCACTGTGCTTAGTTTGGCTCTTTCAAAGACTTGGCCAATTCATCAGTTGGATGTCAAGAATGCTTTCCTACATGGTGATCTCAAGGAAACAATCTATATGCATCAGCCGTTGGGTTTTAGGGATCCAAATCGCCCTCATCATGTCTGTTTGTTGAAGAAGTCATTATATGAGCTTAAGCAGTCTCCACGGGCCTGGTATACGAGGTTTGCTGACTTTGTTTCGACTATTGGGTTCACTCACAGCAGGTCAGATAATTCCTTGTTCATCTACCACAGTGGTTCGTCCTTGGCCTACATTCTGTTGTATGTGGATGATATCATCTTGACTGCCTCTTCCGATGCCTTGCGCCAATCTATCATGACCATGCTCAGTTCTGAGTTTGCTATGAAAGACTTAGGGCCTTTGAGTTATTTTTTGGGGATTGCCGTCAAGCGTCATTCATGTGGCTTGTTTTTGTCTCAACGAAAGTATGCTGCTGAGATCATAGAGAGGGCTGGGATGTCATCCTGTAAGTCCACTTCCACGCCAGTTGATGCAAACCCCAAGCTGAGTGCCGCAGCAGGTGCACCATACGAGGACCCGACCCGCTATCGCAGTCTTGCAGGGGCCCTCCAGTATCTTACCTTTACCAGACCGGATATTACGTATGTGGTTCAGCAGGTGTGTTTATTCATGCATGATCCCAGAGTTGAGCACATGAATGCAATCAAACGCATCATTCGGTATATTCAGGGGACATTGGACTATGAGTTGCACTTGTATCCTTCATCTACATCCACACTTGTCTTTTACACAGATGCTGATTGGGGTGGTTGTCCCGACACCAGACGGTCGACTTCTGGCTACTGTATGTTCCTTGGCAACAACTTGGTCTCATGGTCGGCAAAGCGTCAGTCAACTCTATCACGCTCCAGTGCAGAGGCAGAATATCGAGGGGTAGCAAATGTGATCTCCGAATCATGTTGGCTACGTAATTTGATTTTGGAGCTTCATTGTCCCATTCAGAAGGTAACCTTAGTATATTGCGATAACATTAGTGCCATCTACCTTTCAAGTAACCCAGTTCAACACCAACGCACCAAGCATATCGAAATGGACATTCACTTTGTCCGTGAAAAGGTTGCAAAGGGTCACGTTCGCGTATGCCATGTCCTGTCTCGTTATCAAATTGCAGACATTTTTACAAAGGGTCCACTAGCAGTTCTCTTTGAAGATTTTAGGGACAGTCTCAGCGTTCGAAAACCGCCCGCTATGACTGCGGGGGTGTGTTAAACAGAGCAATATACCTGTGATATACACCCAATATACAACAGTGTATATCACAGGCAAAGCAGTGGACTGAACTGGCCCAAGCAGTGGGCTTTCGGCACTGGCCCAGAAATGGGCTCTCGACAGTGGCCCATTTCGGACAGATTGTGGACAAAACAATTGTGTATATATGGTATATATATTTGTAGTATATTGTAGTATAAAGGTTACCTTAATTAGTGTTATACACTTACCATATTTGTATAGTTAGAATTATGGCAGAACAAGATTTTAGAAATAGAATAGGAATAGGATTCTCCTATTATGGAAATATGTAACTTGTATATATAGCCTTTCAATTAATGAAAATAATCAAGGGGATTATTTCTTTCACTTACAAACTAGGGGATGTTGTATATATGTATGGTGAGGGCCTTGTCGGCCTTAATTTATGTGCATATACTATTGTTGACCCTCTTTTGCTTGAAGGTTATGTATTATTTCCTTATTGTTGTTGTCTAGAGGCTTTATAGGCTCAGGTTTCGTGTTAAAGGTACCAGGTACTACAGTTAGTTCGCTCAGGCCTTCGGGTGCCGGCCACACTCCCCAGGGTTGGGGTGTGACACTAGATCTCTATCCCTCGAACCGAAGATGGAGCTGCGGAAGTGTTAGAGAACTTCCCTTGTTCCGGAGCTGCTGTCTTATTTTGGTATGACTTAGTATACACATTACGGGGTACGACGGAGCCCTGTCCCGACCTTATGAAGTTCATGTACTCTTAGAGGCTTGCAGACACATGTTTACTAACTAAATCAAAGACAGAATTAACCTTATTTTTTCAGATTTGTCTTGATTAAGTGTTAGCAAATCTCAATACCTATTTAATTAGGTACATTTTAGTCAAATTAACTATCTCTGCCTAGGAATTAGTATTTTCTTAAGGGGTGTGCAAATTGCTAAGTGAACACCTTTTTTGATTCAGAGGAAGTAATAAGTATACACTTCAGCATTACTATCAACTAACACTGTCGGTCTATGCATGAAAGCAACACTAGAGCTGAAGATGAAATTTTCTTTTTTGGTCAGATAGAGAGTAGGGGTAACACCATTGCTAGTTTAGAAGTAGTTTGAAACTGTTATATTTGAACTAGTTTACTGTAATTTTAATTATGGTTTTTTACATAACCACAGAATTTGTCCTCCAAGGAGAGTTAGTTGATCATATGATCAATATTTACCATATTTACATCTTTTGTACTAAAGAATATTTTTTTAAATTTTGTTTAACCATCAGCTGAGCTCAACTAATCCAGATATCACTGCAAGTAGGCTTACTAAAGTGGGTAAAGTGCTACATTCCGAAGATTTTCATTTACAAAATTTTAACATCAGAATCTTTAATTAAGAATGGAGTAACTCCAACAATCTTACAATAGCACTCAATTATCAATGATTTATAGAGAGGCGGCTCAATGGACTTGGTGATCTAAAGCCAAAATATGTTAAAAAGACCTTAAACTTCTTTCATAAACTACATACGATTACGAGACACAGAAGGAGCCCACAATACTTTGATTTAATGGTGAGAGCGCAACACATGGATTGACGCATGCCACAGTATTGAATTCTCCCCTATATAAAAAATAATATGATATTTAAGTGAAAAACAGTAAAGGGATGTTCATTATCCACCAAATTTCGAATAGTGCTACACTTTCCTAGGGGATTTCTTAGTTAAAAAAGAAGAGTTACAAAAAAAATTGTTTAATGTATGAAATCAATCTAATATGACAAACAGAAATAGCTAATTCAGCGAAATTGAGTTGAATTAGAAAGTGAAATCATTTTAAACATGGAAAAACGACTATATATAGAAGAAGAAAAATTAAAATTAATGAGGAAATAAATAGATTATTTAATTTAATTTTAAAATAGTTATTGTTATTTACTCCCTCAACCATACAACCTCTATCAAAAAAAATGATTTTCTTATTTTCTAATTACATAAATTATATGTTATATATAAATGCAGTAATTCATATTTTTGTTGCCTTTTATATTTGGGCCTAAAACAAGGGCTTTATTTGCCTTACCCTAAAACCGGCCCTAGATTAATAAAGAAGTGTCGGTTTGAATAAGGATTTTCAACCACAAAAATACTGAAAGAGATAGTTGATGATTTTTCATATGACATTTTTAGGCTTTTAATTAGCTGTAACAACGTAATTGTCTTTAATACGATCTTCTAAGTCCATTATTTGATTGGATATCTAAACAAACTATTTAATTAGCCAAACCATTTAAAGATTGGGTGCTATGACAAGTGATTTTGACATTATAACAGAAGTGTTTATGTTGAAATGTATGAGTACTCTTTTTGGATTCAGTAAACTTCTCCTTGGAGTACAATCATCAGTTTCCTAATTGGTCATTTATTTTGACTTCAATTGAACTTTGCTTTGTCAACTTCGTAGTGATTAATGTTATCGTTATAAAATTATAAGTACATTATTGACGTTAAATTTTACGTCTAACTAGGTGATGCGGACATATGAAAAGAAAAAAATATACTTATATCTAATATTTACACTATATAAATGGAAGATATTGTTGGAATATTGTAAAGCAGTACGAGAAATAAATAAATATTACAAGTGTTCGAAAGGATAAACAAGTAGGCCAATGTTCAGAACTGCCACAAGCATGTTGAGTCTTGAATCTTGATAACCTGAAATCAAGAAACACTAAATCTGGATTGTTACAACTGTGTGCTGAGTCGAGTGATCGCACTTTGTCTTTAAGACAAGATTGCCCCGTATATATGATTTTACGTTAATGGGCAATAGTCTCCCAAGATAAAACAATACTTTAATCAACACTACAAAGCAAATAGGTTGATTCTGACGAAGAAAACAAATACGAATCAACTTGTTGAAGAAATGGAAAAGGAAGGAAGAGTATTGAGTTTTCTGTTCACTGTTTGTGGACATAATTTCAGTTGTTCTCTTCTGTTTGTCTGTGTATTATATTGCTGTCTCATTTTGCTGTATGTAAATTGTATCACACAATTGAGCCAAAAGGCATCAATATATAGCAAAAGGGGAGACCTCTCAACTGCCAAGACATGACTGTTGATGACCATTGAAGGAGGGAATTAAACAGCCAAGTAATGACTGTTTATGACCATTGAAGGAGGGTGTAATTCAGCCAAGTAATGGTTGTTAATGGAGTGAGTTAATCAGCCAAGTAATGGCTGGTTAATGCACAATAACGCCCCCAAAAATTAACTCCAACGGTAGGCAGAAACTTTCTGCCTTCCGTTGTTCACAAATTCAACATTTCAGAAACTTCAGGGACCAAACTGTAAATATTAAACAATTTGGGGTCCAAAGAGATAATACCAGAAGAAGCCCAAGACTCGTGATCCATGACCCGAGCCCGGACCGGACGGGGGGGGGGGGGGGGGCTGCGGCGACGCGCGTGGGCTTAGCCTTGAACCCAAGTATATCTATGTCCTCCTTCCTTTAAACACATGGGATACCCCTTGGGGTCCCAAACCCTTAGCCAATTTAGAGACTTATAAATAGAGAAATTCTTCCTTTTTCCACCAATGTGGTAGATTTGTCCTACACCATATTTCCATGCCTCAAACACCTTACTTCGTGGACCAATATCTCTTTCATTTCTCAACGAAATTTGACGATTCTTGGCCCTACGGTCATCTACTCACTTAGTAGATTATGCATGTGTGAAGAGACAAAGCCTCCAACATGCGAAACCCTAGTGTTTAATTCATTAAATATGGGTGGACGCACCTCCCCAACAAAAGCAAATTTCCAACAGATATTAATATAAACATTGAGAGTGTGTAAATTTAGCCAAATGCTTTTGGTCATTTTGGCGGCATGATTTTGTTTCAACAAAAGCAAAAGAAATCATGTCCTTAGGGAATTACCACAATATGCATCATTATTAATTTTGAAGTAAATATATCGAAGCTAATCAAGTAATTTGAGTTAATTCCTTAAATGATTATTCAAATTGTAGAAACACTTTAATAAAGTTTTGAATATTTTGTTTGGAGAAGAAAGTCTTCTTACTACATCGATATCTCCTATAAAACAACACAAGCCGGAAGTTTCAATTAGTTCGCCGGAAGTTGGCAATTGGATAAAAAATTCAAAAATTACTTTATTGGGTTATTTTTTTTTAACTTGAATGATCATTTGAAAAATTAACTCGTAAATTTTTAAAACGTAAAAATGTTCTAGTACTAGGAATTAGGAAAATACGTACAATTGGTCTTGAAAGAGTTGAGCACTGTCCTGAATGAGCCCTCAAAAGGTAAGAAATTCTATTCTCCATTGAATTGATAGGAATCACATTGAAGATGGTTGATATTCTTCCTAGATCGATGACTTCGTAAGAAGTACACATCCATTCAATTTTTTTTTTTTGCAGAATAAGAAGATTAAATATCTAATTTATAGCTGAATTTTAACAAATTAAAATGAGATCATGGACATAATTTGTTAATACAGAGCTCTTTATTTTATAAGATATTGCAGGATTTTTGTGTTTTATGTAGTTTTACAAATTTACAAAGATATCCGCACGACCTCACTTCGTCATTTTATTTATTTATTTGTTTCTTTTGAATAATAAAAAATAATGGGAGTTATGAATATGTACAATTCGGTCAACTAGTTTATCAGCATGGCCGAATATTTTTAGATATTATACATAGATATGTATAATATATGTATATTTTAGTATACACAACCTATACATGTTTTACATATTTTATAAAATCTTTGGCCGAAGTGTTTAGGCCGTAATTATCCGAAAATATACTGTCCTAGGGGACATCTTGGTGGTTGATGGACATTATTTTTGTGTGGAATTTCCTTCAAAGTCACTGTTCTTTAATTTTTACCCTTCAATTTGAAATCTTTAATTTTTTTCATTCGCCTAAAAATACATGAGTTCTGGATTCGAACCCCTACTTAGGCAAAACTTAAAACAAATTCGCAAGACAGGTTTGTAACAAAATTAGGCCTATTAATTAGGCATATCGACAGAAGTTTGTCTTAAGACCTAATTTTGGGTAAAAGTTTACCTTATGACAAACCTCTACCGAATAGGTTTAATTTTGCCCGAATAGACCTAATTTTACTCGAATAGGCATAATTTTGTCTACGAACCTGTCTTGCAATTTTTTTTCCTGAGCAGGGGTTCGAACCTAGAACCTCAGGAGATTAAGTGAAGGATAAAAATTAAATATTTTAAATTTGAGGGGTAAAAATTAAAGACCACCCCGGAATTAGGATATTCGTGTGAATCGCCCGTTGATAGATGGCCGTGCTTTTGATGGGAAGGCCCAATTTCCCCACCCCACCCCACCCCACCCAATCTCCAAATCATAAATCGTAAGTGGAAAAGTTGTTAATTATCCACACAAAAAATAGAATTTGAATAATATTATTTCATAAATTTTTGTATCGACTTTTTAAAGTCAGGTCACTAAAATCCTTAAAATATATTTGTTGGGTCCTCAGAATTTGAAAGACAAAGAGTGAGATGGTGAGCCCGCTAACTAAATGAATAGAAAACTAACCCGGTCTAGAAAAGGTCATCAGTCCTAAATATATGAAATGCTTAGATGTAAATCTGAATGCTTAAGCATGCTAGCAAGTAAAGAGTATAACATGTTTCTCTAGGTGACTGTGTATGAGGAGACAAGTGTATACATATAAATTGGTTACTTGTCACAATCCATTTCATGAGTCGGGAGGCCTAACACGCTAGCTATTACTCTCTAGGCGAACCATTCCAACTGAACAACTTATGTGTACTCCTGTACCAACTTGTATCATAATCATATATAATAATAATAATTTTTGAACAACAGAAGTCATAATGATATAAAATATCATCCAAAACCCAAAATGTTACATAATCAAGGAGCAACTAAATCCTTAGGATTTGCTATCGTAGTTGGTTCGCTTGGTAGGTTAGTAGCCGGGTGCTGATCACAAAGCATTAGAATTTGGGTCATGACAAACACCTATATATTTATCTTCTCTCACACCTAAAAAGATCAAACACCAAATCACCATATGTCCTTAAGCAATATAGCACATAAAATATGCACACAAAAGAATTATTACTTGCAAGTTGTGATGTTACACAATGCTTTGAATTAGATACAAGAATATAATCTCTATAAATTTTAGAGAGCAAAATCGGAAAGAAAATGTATACTTTCTTTTCATGATAGATTTGAATTTGACTAGGTCAAGAGGTTTGGTAAAACTTTATACTCCAAACTTTTTGTGAAGCAGGAAATGACTTATTTCTAATTGTCAGATACCTATTGGTTCTAAAATGAATTATTCTATTTGCGAAAGGACTTCCTTCTCCAATGGGTTTTAAGATACTGTCTAATTTTTAAAAAAGAAATCAGGAAATCAGTTAGATATGATATCTTTTTAATTATATTAACATACAACAAAGTTATTATAGTCATATAACACAAGGATTTGAGAGTATGTTCTCTTTCTTTCAAATAGTACGTAGTTTTTGGGATGATCTTAGTCTAGTCTTTCTTCACACTTTTCTCTTTACCCGTTTTATTAATAACGACGACAATCTCTTAATAGTTTTTGCTTTATGGAATTTTTACTCTCTAGGTTACCAGCCCAACTTTTAAACCTAAAATGGGCCTATATTTGCAATCAGAATTTGACATAAAAAGTCCCCCACCAAAATAATATCTAACAAATGTATACTTTTTGTATATTAGGCTAGTGAATATAATTACCAATTCTAACTATTAGACTCATAGTCCGTGTAGTTGTAGGACTCATAATCCGTGTATTTGTATTTTATTAAGTTACTTACTTCCCTTACCAATATCCCCTTTGTATTTATTATATATACGAAGAGATACGCAAATGGGCAGGTGTTGTCTCATATCAATTCTTTGTACATGATATTAGAAGTTCAGGACAATCCAAAAACTATTCAATCGTCGTTTTCTTAACTGTTCTTCCCCGATAACATGACATCCCAGCCACTTGATCCCCCTTCTTCAGATGTCTCGCTTCATTTTTCTACCGCAAATATTGCATCTACTCAATCTACAACTCGAACCAAGTATTCTGTCTGGTTCTTCTATAGGCCAGATTGGCCTGACTTCACTCCCACCTTACGCTGGAATAATAGAACCAATAATTCCATCTCCCTTCCATTTCCTTGCGGCATTGTCTGCATCTGTTGGAAATTTGCATTTGGTGGGGAGGTGCGTCCACCCATATTTAATAAATTAAACACTAGAGTTTCGCATGTTGGAGGCTTTGTCTCTTCTCACGTGCATAATCTACTAAGTGAGTAGATGACCGTAGGGCCAAGAATCGTCAAATTTCGTTGAGAAATGAAAGAGATATTGGTCCACGAAGTAAGGTGTTTGAGGCATGAAAATATGGTGTGGGACAAATCTACCACATCGGTGGGAAAATGAAGAATTGCGCTCTTTATAAGTCTCTAAATTGACTAAGGGTTTGGGACCCCAAGGGAGGACCTAGATGTGCTTGGGTTCAAGCCTAAGCCCACACGCGCGCCGCCGCCGCCCGCCCGGTCCGGGCTCGGGTCATGGGCTCGAGTCATGGGTTGTGGGCTTCTTCTGATATTATCTCTTTGGACCCCAAATTATTTAATATTTACAGTTTGATCCCTGGAGTTTCTGGAAAGATGAATTTGGCAACAACGGAAGGCAGAAAGTTTGTCTTATTGGGCAGTTGAGCATCCTTCCTTATGCTATATATTGATGCCTTTTGGCTCAATTGTGTGACACAGAACAAAAATGAGATAGAAATATATACACAGAGATAAACAGAAGAGTAAAATACAGTCCAAAACGTGAGCAGTAACGTTGGCATGAAAACATAAAACTCTTCCTTCCTTTTCCATTCTTCAGCAAGTCGTTTCGTATTTGTTCTCTTCGTCAGAATCAACCTATTTGCTTTGTAGTGTTGATTAAAGTGTTGTTTTATCTTGGGAGACTATTGCCCGTTAACGTAAAAGCATATATACGAGGCAATCTTGTCTTAAAGACAGAGTGCCATCACTCGACTCAACACACAGTTGTAACAATCCAGATTTAGTGTTGCTTGATTTCAAGTTATCAAGATTCAAGACTCAACAAGCTTGCGGTAGTTCTGAACATTGGCCTACTTGTTTATCCTTTCGAACACTTGTAATATTTACTTCCCGTACTGCTTTACATATCCAACAGTTTTAAGACAAGATTTGTATTAGTGTTCGAAAGATGTCGATCAAAAGTTGTGTGACCAAATATGGATATGCTGTGGTTTTCTGGTAGAAGAGAGTTGTGATTATGATGTTGAAGGTCAACGTGTTCATAGTGTCGCCGCTTATGAGAGTGGTAGGAACAAGCGCCCACAAGAGGCTGAGGATGTCAACTGGGATAAGAGGAGAAAACTGAAGATGTGGTTCTATCTTGTAGCAGAAGGCCTATATCTGTCCCATATAAAGGATCCGAATTATTGTAAGGAGGAAATGGACACTCAGTCCGATGAAGTGACTAAAGTGGGCCAGAATCCGAAATTGGGATAAGTAATTTTCCTTCCTTGTCAAAAATAAGATTAAATGATGTCTGATTAAAAATGACTTAAAGTAAGGAGGAATATGAAAATGTTTTCCGAAATAATTTATATTCCTTACGCTTTAAAATCAGAAGTTTAATCTCTTTTTCCTTCCCGTTTAAAGATTGGATTTTGTAAATGACTTAAAAAGATCAATTCCTTTAAGTGTAATTATTAAAAGTGTGTAAAGTATGTTCGCACATACGAGGAAGAAAGATCCACTAACTGTGCGAAAACTGTTACCACTCTTAAGTAAGCGCCAAAAATTGTTTGGGCACCAATCATAAGGGAAGAAGACTAAAAGCTAAAGACGTTGAGCCTGTCACACTATTTGGCAGAAGATCCTTCATAGGATGATATTTGACACTCAGTCATACAAAGCCTACGGGCGACTGGAGTGGGGCCAAAATTCCTTTGATAGGATGATATTGGACACTCAGTCATACAAAGCCTACGGGTGACTGGAGTGGGGCCAGAATTCATTTCATAGAAAAAGTAATGGACACCTAGTGTGGTGGGCCAGAGTTTCCAAGTCTTAAATAATCTGAAGGCCTAAAGAAAGGCAGAAAAGAAATTGGACACTCAGTCTGTCAAAGCAACTGGAGTGGGCCAGAGTATCCAGATCACATATGATCCGGTTACGCCCTAACCACGGGCAAGAGGTTTTTCATGTGAAGCAACGCCACCTCTAAAGTAGAAGGGGTTGGAGAGGTTGTACTTAATAGGACTTCGGGGAATGGGATCACTCTCAGATGAGGTGATACATGTCCCAAACTTGGTTTAAGGAACGATGTTGGTCAATTTGGTTTGAGACTAGTCCAACAGGTCTGTAATAACTAAGAATGGTACATTATGTCTGTAGCTAAATGAATGATGTATTTGTAATCCGTGCATCTATGCCATTATAGATTAAGACACGTTAAATAGGAAGTCATTCAAAAGCTAACGAAGTTGAGATTATTGCCTTCTGTCGACATAAACCCTCAAAATAAATGTGAGGTAGGCGAAGAGGAAAATCACCTTTCCAAATTACATAAAAGGAATAGCGAAAGAAGCACCGCTCCTCTAGAATTTAATCACACCTACATGGGTGATTTGAAGTATATAAAAAATAGAGGGGGGAGACAAGTACATTGTGACCTTCATTGATGATGGTGCAACGTATTGTATCATTTGTTTGTTGAAAATCAAAGATGAAGTTGTTGAAGCGAATAAGCGCTACGAAGCAGAAGTTGAAAATCAACTAAGCCTACGGATTGAGGAATTCGTAGTGATAGAGGGGGAAAATGTGAAGCATCGTTCATTAAACGACTGCTCATTACTCACCTCAGTCTAACAGTGTTAGCCAAGCGCAAAGCCGTACGCCCAAATTATGTGGGGCAAGTCGATCCTTACCGCTAATACGATTCTCAACAGAACTCCGCATAAGGATAATGATAACTCTCCGTGTGAAACATGGAAAGGATCTCACATACAAATGTTGTGATGTGGGGTGACTTGGTTGAAGTTGGACTACTGAAACAGGTGAAGTTGGACCTAAGATTGTAGATTGCATATCCATTGGATCTGCAAATAACAGTAGTGCTTATCGCCTCTTGGCGTCAAAGAATGCTGAATTCTTTGAAGATAACTTTCCTTAAAAAGGAAAAAGGAGTAATTGCTCGAGGTTAACAAAAACCCGCGAGGGCCTGACTGTCCGAAACTAGACGTTCCGTATCTACATGACTCGAAATTTGCTGTCTATTCGAAACTTAATATTCCAAATCTACAGAACTCAGGGATTCTAGATGTTGAACCGAGACGGAGCAAAGAGGGGATAAAGACGTGTTTCAGGCCTTCTAGCGTGTATGGTTGAGAATGAACCATGGACAATTAACAAATAATTGTCATCTCCAAAAGCGCTGCTTTGGAAAGAAGCTAAAAAGAGAGAAATAGATTCCATCATATAGAACCATACTTGTGTAATGGTTGATCTTCCTCCGGGAAAAGAACCTTTGGGTTGTAAAAGTGGATACTCAAAAGTGAGTACAAAGTAGATGGATCTACTGACGAGTATAAGGCCTCGACTACTTGTACATGTGCTTTCCTGTGAATATCTTAACATCCAGGGCCATTGCAGTCTTGCGTGACATGGATGTTGAAACAGTCGTCCTAACCGGAGAGTTGGAAGGGGAGAATCAGAGTTGGTTTGCTGGACCGTTGGGCTTTTTCCTGAACTTTTATTTTGGTCCGTGAAATGTTTACATTTTGGTCCTGGAAGTTTCAAATAAAACAGAAACAATGAATTTGACCACAAAAACATTGACTCTGAAGTTAGAAAACTAACAGTCTGAGAATGAAAGTCATATTGAAACAAAGTCTCGATATGAAAGATATGGGTATCACAGATGACATCTTAGGAATTGGATTTCTAAGACATCTAACAGACTGGTCTAACTCCAATCTCAGTTGTGAGATAGTTGACAGTCTCGTTGAAACCACCAATGGATATGAATCATATAACTGATTGAAATCATGGTGCACCCATATACAAGGAGTGATATGCGCAGGTCACATGTAGTTCAATGTATGTTACACACTACAACCGACCTGGTATCGGCCTACAAAGCAAATCAGTTGAATTAAGGTTCACTGATGATTCTAAAAATGATCGGTAGAAGGCGTTAAGTCGGATATGACGATATCTGAAATATTTGCTTATCTACGGATTATAACATTCTGGATGTCCAGCGGTTCTGGGAGAACACAACGATGCAAACTGGACATCAGATGTGAAGAAGTAAATGTGTATGGTGGGTCTTGGAAAAACATCTAAGAAAACTTGCATCGGCCGATTCATGATGGAATCGGAGTTTATCACTTTATACAAAGCATGAAAGAAGTTGAGTAACTTCACGACTCCTTAGAGGACGTTCCTTATTGGGAGAAACCCGTGCCTTCAACAGTTATACATTGTGGCTAGCTGGTCGGCTTCACAAAGGACACGGATGACGGCGTCTGGACATATCTTTCATGATTTGTCGGAGACATAAGACCGTATGGCAGTTGATCATCACGGGTGTCACTTTCTTGATTACTAATCAAAGGATATAACGGACCCTTTTAACTAAGGGACTACTCGGAGATCAAGTGTTCTGCCTGTCTAGGGGAATGTGCTTAAAACTCAAACAATATGAACCTCTGCGGTGGTAACCCAACCATACTGATTGGAGATCCCAAGAATTTGGTTCAATGGAAAAACTAAGCTGTAAAAAGGTTCAGTTGAGCACTTCAGTGGAAGCAAGAGCACTTCAGATGATGATTTCTGTAAGGAAACATAAATCCAAAGTTGTTCTCGCGATAGACATTAAAGTGATACCTGCGTGGTGGGTAAAGGTTAAGCTTCTAAACCTTTAACGATTCTTAAACGATTGAGGTTAAGGTTGGGGAAACTTTTAATGATTCCTAACACATGTGAAGTGGGGTATAGCAGAATATCTTGTAGGAGATCACCTATTTAAGTGCGAGGATAGGTCGCCTCAAATGAACGCACTTAAGAATCCAAGTGTGTCCACGACCACAACGGACAAAACCATAAGAATAAAATGAATAACGAGAGTTATTGTGTTGGTATCATTGTCTTGACTTATACTAAACACTGACAGTTCAAGACATCTCGTTCACCGCGCAGTAAGTAAGTCCGGTGGTATTCAACTAGGGAAGGTTCAAAGCAGAAGCTACCTCTCCTGATGCAATATCTTTTCGCTGAAAGATTGCTGAAAGTAGACACCATGTGTGCGCGCCAAAATCTATTTCAAGAGGGGATTGTTGGAAATTTGCCTTTGGTGGGGAGGTGCGTCCACCCATATTTAATGAATTAACCACTAGAGTTCCGCATGTTGGAGGCTTTGTCTCTTCTCACGTGCATAATCTACTAAGTGAGTAGATGACCGTAGGGCCAAGAATCGTTAAATTTCATCGAGAAATGAAAGAGATATTGGTCCACGAAGTAAGGTATTTGAGGCATGAAAATATGGTGTGGGACAAATCTACCACATCGGTGGAAAAAGGAAGAATTGCTCTCTTTATAAGTCTCTAAATTGGCTAAGGGTTTGGGACCCCAAGGGGAGCCCATGTGTTTAAAGGAGGGAGGACCTAGATGTGCTTGGGTTCAAGCTTAAGCCCACATGCGCACCGCCGCCGCCCGCCCGTTCGGTCCGAGCTCGGGTCACGGGCTCGAGTCACGGGTCGTGGGCTTCTTCTGATATTATCTCTTTGGACCCCAAATTGTTTAATATTTATAGTTTGGTCCCTGGAGTTTTTGGAAAGATGAATTTGGCAACAACGGAAGGCAGAAAGTTTCTGCCTACCGTTTGGGCTAATTTTTGGAGCATTAACCAGCCATTTCCTCCATTAACAGCCAATATCTTGTTGTGAAGTTGAGCAGCCTTTTTTATGCTATATATTGATGCCTTTTGGCTCAATTGTGTGACACAGAACAAAAATGAGACAGAAATATATACACAGAGACAAACAGAAGAGTAAAACATAGTCCAAAACGTGAGCAGTAACGTTGGAACGAAAACAGAAAACTCTTCCTTCCCTTTCCATTCTTCAGCAAGTCGTTTCGTATTTGTTCTCTTCGTCAGAATCAACCTATTTGCTTTGTAGTGTTGATTAAAATGTTATTTTATCTTGAGAGACTATTGCTCGTTAACGTAAAAGCATATATACGGGGCAATCTGCTCTTAAAGACAGAGTGCCATCAATCGACTCAGCACACAGTTGTAACAATCCAGATTTAGTGTTGCTTGATTTCAGGTTATCAAGATTCAAGACTCAACAAGCTTGCGGCAGTTCTGAATATTGGCCTACTTGTTTATCCTTTTGAACACTTATAATATTTATTTACTTCCCGTACTGCTTTACATATCCAACAACATCTAATATCACTAATTTGGTGACAATCAAGCTTAATTCAGTTGAAGATTATCTCACTTGGCGTACTCAAATTCACGTCCTTGTTGATCTCTCATGAACTTCTTAGCTTTGTGAATGGCTCTACACCTCGACCAACTCAATTTTATATAGCGTTTCTGGTAACCAACAAGTTAACCCACTCTTTCGTTCATGGGTTAGAGTTGATCAAAGTGTACAGTTTTGACTGTTTGCGACATTGTCTCGAGAGGTCCTTGTTAATGTTCACTTGTTACCTACATCGCATGATATTTGTTTATCTTTACACAGACATTTTATGGATGCTAGTTATGCCAAATCAATAGAACTTAAGCGACAACTTACTACCATGCGCAAATCAAATTCTATGACTATTGATGTGTATCTCCGAGAGGCTAAAAAAATAGCAGACTCCCTTGTGGCAATTAACTCTCCAGTTCATTCTCAAGATTTTATCGACCATGTCCTTCTTGAGTTAGGAAGGGAGTATGATACACTGGTTTGTATCATTACTCACTTTCCTGGCCAACTATCTCTTGAAGAATTGCGCACCAAACTTTTGCTTCATGAGCAAAGGTTACAATGCTTCAAAGAGATAGACTATACCGTATCGCATCAAGTCTTTATTGTTCAGAATGTATCTTCTAATTCCACTTCTAAATTTGGTAGTTAGATAGTATTTCAAGGGCGTCGTGGCAAAGGTCGGCCTTCTAGAGGTCGCGATCGTGAAGGAAAAGGCCGAGGCTCATTCGGTGGTCGAAGTCAAGCACAACAAGTTTCTTTACCCAATAACTCTTCACGCAATGATTTTCACATACAATCTTTTTCAGGTATTGGTTGTTGGATTACAATGGTGCAGAAAACGGAAATAAGCAACTGCTAAGAATTACAACACAATGAAATTACAACAAACTGAATTTTAATGAACTTGGAACAAGAAACTGGAACAGTTTTGATATGCTGAGTCGAGTGATCACACTCTGTCTTTAAGACAAGATTGCCCCGTATGTATCCTTTCTACGTTCTGGACAATTGTCTCCCAAGATAAAACAACAAATGAACAAATGAGCAAAGAAAACTCAAGTGTTACCTTGAAGAATTTTGAGTAATGAAATGATACTGGAAGTAGTTGGAAGAAATTGATTTCGTTTGTGTGTTCTGTGTGTCTCAACAGTTGTACAAAGGCCTTATTATATAGTTGAAGGAGAGGACTTACCAATTGCCTACATAATTGATGTTACTGGCCAAGTAATTACAATTATGGAGGTAGTAATTCACCAAAATAAATGGTGAATTGATGTGCAACGGATTTTCCTTTAGGGAGAGTTATTCAGCCACGTTCCAAATACCAACAGCCAACAAAAATACAAGTTCTCTGCCCAATTTAACTTTACCAGAAACTTCAGGGACCAAACTGTAAATATGAAACAATTTGGCTCCAAAAAGATAATATTAGAAGAAGCCCACAGTCCACAGCCCACAGCACAAGACCCGTGACCCGAAACCCGAGACCGAGACCGAACGGGACGGGACCGGCGGGCGACGGCGGCGCGCGTGTGGGCTTATCCTCAAACCGAAGCACATCTAGGTCCTCCCTCCTTTAAACACATGGGATACCCCTTAGGATCCCAAACCCCAAGCCAACTTTGAGACTAATAAACTAAACAAATCTTTCTTCCCCCACCGATGAGGGAGGATTGGTCTTTACCACCTTTTTCCATACTTTAAACACCTCACTTCGTGGACCAATATCTCTTTCATTTCTTAACGAAATTTGACGATCCTTGGCCCTACGGTCATCTACTTACTTAGTAGATTATGCACGTGTGAAGAATCAGATTCTCCAACATGCGGAACACTAGTGTTTAAGTCATCAAACATGGTTGGACGCAACTTCCGCCAAAGGAAAATTTCCAACATTGGTAGTGTTTCTCCTGTTCCTTATCATTTATAATCTGCTAGTTCAACATTACCATCCTCGGGAGTCTTAGGAGCGCACCCTTCCTCTACCATTTGTCAAATTTTGCGGGTATCCTGGTTATGTTGATTTACAGTGTACTAATCATTTTAATTATGCTTTTGCTGCTAATGATATTCCAAAGACTTTTGCTACTACAAATAATGCTATTTGGTACTTTGACTCTGTTTCGTCCGCTCATATATGAAAATATATTTATGTCCTAGAGACAATCTGTATTAGGATAAATGTACTTTATACACATTCATATTATTATTAACGGAGATTAATATTTTGGCATTTGCAAATTATTGAATTATTAATTGATTATTTGTAATATTCTATAATATGTATCCCTGGAGGTTACGCTATTATTAATAGTGTGAGATATTAATATTATAACGTAACTCTTAAAATAGCCTCGACTAATGATCATCGAGAATGAGATATCGATGATATGTGATAAGTCGACATGTGGTCTGCATCACATCCTTAGAGGATGTAGTATGTCTGACCTACTACGAATAATGACTACTCGTGATGGACACATGGATACTTTGAAAGTATTGGTATACCCTACTAATATACTGTTTGTTATACTTGTCTAAAGTATGATCAGTGTGTGGGAAATAGAAGTCTTTAGACTTGAGGTCAATACGCGCCTTGTCTACAAAGTAATGGACTTTGATCCTGTCCTAAGCTCAAATGCCTTATAGGTTGAGATACGGATTGTATTGGGTACATTGCGATGTGGATTAATGGTGGTAGTTGAGACAAGATTAGGATTCATTCCTCGAATGTATATTCGAGAGAACACTCGGATTCTCAGTGATATTAGGTTGACTAAGTCGTTGGCCAACGCAATAGACATATTTAGAATATGGTCTAGTTATCGACTAATATAGATGTGATATAATTATTAAGCCATTTGGATAGACACTTGACAAATCCTAAGCTTGATCGGGTGTGTCGTGAATGAAAGGATTTTATCTTACCACATAAAGGTTAAATTTACAGGATTCGCATAAACGTACTTCACATATTGAGTTCGTCTTGTGGCGCTGTCTAGGAGTTCCGCGTAGACCTTAATTTGATTAATGTTGATATGAGAAGGCTTGTAGGGTCACACTATGTCGATTGTCCTTTCGATCTAAGGATGTATTGAGAGAGTAATTAAATATTCGATTTAGAATCGAGATATTTAAATAAATAATGATTATTTTAATTAGGTCAAAATTGGATTTTGGATTTAATTAAGAATGCGCAGAAAATAAATTGAGATAGTGCAGGAGCACGTCGAGCACCGCGGCGCCTCTGCCTCGATTTTTGGGTCAGGCCTAAGGTCAAACCCTAATTCGGTTTGACCTAATTTTCACCTATAAATAGTAGCATTCTCTTCATTATTCACACACCAATTTCAGATTATCATTCTAAGCTTTAGAGACTTAGAATCAAAACTCTCTCGAACCTTTGCCGGATTTTCTAGCTTTCCGAAAGAGAAGTACATTGAAGCTTGGAGCTTGCAGTCGAAAGGGCAACCGCGTGTCAACCCCATAATAGATAAAGATTCCAGATACTATAATGTGTAAGTATTATGCTTTATGTTACAGGTTTGATTGTTGTATAACCATACCAGAAAAGTTGTTGGGGTAAGTAAGAAATAAAATTTTAAACTTCCGTTATGCCTTACTTATGTGTTTTGAACCCAACAAAATCCTACTGGGTACACTGATGCTAGCTTCCAGACGGATGTTGATGACTATAAATCTTAGTCTGGGTACACGTTCATTTTCAATGGTGGAGCAGTAAGCTGGAAAAGTTCCAAACAAGCTACAACTGCTGATTCGACAACAGAAGCTGAGTACATTGCTGGATCGGAAGTTGGTAAAGAAGCTGTTGCGATATCTGACTTTCTGAAGGAACTAGGGGTTGTTCCAAGTGCCACTTGTCCAATAACGGTTTATTGTGACAACACCGGTCCGATTGCGTAAGCTAAGGAACCAAGATCAACCAACAGAAACAAGCATGTACCAAGGAAGTACCACATACTCAGGGTGATGTTGGAGACTGAAGAGATTAGATTAGACTATGTTCCCACAGACGATAATCTAGCTGACCCATTCACTAAACCATTAAGCTTAGTCAAGCATAATGGTAATTTTGAGAATATGGGCATTAGATATGTTGGAGATTGGCTCTAGGCCAAGTGGGAGGTTGAAAGTATATTTATATCCTAGAGACAATCTATATTAGGACAAATGTACTTTATACATCGTATTATTATTAATTGAGATTAATATTTTGGCATTTGCAAATTATTGAATTATTAATTGATTGTTTGTAATATTCTATAATATGCATCCCTGGAGGTTACGCTGTTATTAATAGTGTGAGTTATTAATATTATAACGTAACTCTTAAAATAGCCTCGACTAATGATCATCGAGAATAGGATATCAATGATATATGATAAGTTGACATGTGGTCTGCATCACATCCTAAGAGGATGTAGTATGTCTCACCTGCTACGAGTAATGGCTACTCGTGATGGACACATAGATACTTTGAAAGTATTGGTATACCATGCTGATATATTGTTTGTCATACTTGTGTAAAGTATGATCAGCGTGTGGGAGATAGAAGTCCTTAGACTTGAGGTCAATACGTGCCTTGTCAACAAAGTAATGTACTTTGATCCCGTCCTAAGCTCAAATACCTTATAGGTTGAGATACGGCTTGTATTGGTACATTACGATGTGGATTAAAGGTGGTAGTTGAGCCAAGATTAGGATTCATTCCTTGAATGTATATTCGAGAGAACACTCAGATTCTCATTGATATTAGGTTGATTAAGTCGTTGGCCAACGCAATAGACATATTTAGAATATGGTTTAGTTATCGACTAATATAGATGAGATACAATGATTAAGCCATTTGGATAGACACTTGACAAATCCTAAGCTTGATCGGGTGTGTCGTGAATGAAAGGATTTTATCTTACCACATAAAGGTTAAATGTACTGGATTCGCATAAACGTACTTCACATATTGAGTTCGTCTTGCGGCGCAGTCTAGGAGTTCCGCGTAGACCTTAATTTGATTAATGTTGATATGAGAAGGCATGTAGGGTCACACTATGTCGATTGTCCTTTCGATCTAAGGATGTATTGAGAGAGTAATTAAATGTTCAATTTAGAATCGAGATATTTAAATGAATAATGATTATTTTAATTAGGTCAAAATTGGATTTTGGATTTAATTAAGAATGCGCAGAAAATAAATTGAGATAGTGCAGGAGCACGTCGAGCACCGCGGCGCCTCTGCCTCGATTTTTGGGTCAGGCCTAAGGTCAAACCCTAATTCGGTTTGACCTAATTTTCACCTATAAATAGTAGCATTCTCTTCATTATTCACACACCAATTTCAGATTATCATTCTAAGCTTTAGAGACTTAGAATCAAAACTTTCTCGAACCTTTGCCGGATTTTCTAGCTTTCCGAAAGAGAAGTACATTGAAGCTTGGAGCTTGCAGTCGAAAGGGCAACCGCGTGTCAACCCCATAATAGATAAAGATTCCAGATACTATAATGTGTAAGTATTATGCTTTATGTTACAGGTTTGATTGTTGTATAACCATATCAGAAAAGTTGTTGGGGTAAGTAAGAAATAAAATTTTAAACTTCCGTTATGCCTTACTTATGTGTTTTGAACCCAACAAAATCCTACAATAAGTCCCCGTCTGAAGGTAATTTTTTACAAAAATCCCCTTATACTAGCTTTTATCATGTGTTGGTTGAAAATGGTATCTTGATTAATATTAAAAATATTTGATGTTCTCAAATACCCTATACATTCGTCCACTACACTTGCACTCAATGTTTCATGTTCCTCAACTTTATCATATTTAATTTCTGTAAAGAAGTTGTGTGAGGATAACAATTGTGTTATTAATTTTGATTCTTCTTCTGTTTCTATTAAGGACAAAGCCACGGGTCAAACTCTCATGCAAGCTTCCAGTAAGGGTGATATTTATCTGCTAGCATCTTATTCAGTGTCTTCTCATCCTTAAGTATTTGTTGTGCTACATCAATCTTGAGATATTTGGCATCGTAGATTAGTCCATAGTGGAGCTCATACTTTAGATCGTCCTAGGAAAAATAATTGCATTAGTTTGCTTAACTCTTTTAGTAGTCATTGTGTCCCTTGTCAGTTAGGAAAATCTCAACGTTTACATTTAATTTAGTGGATCACTGTAGTTCTTTTCCTTTAGACATTATTCACTCAGATTTTGGCAATCACAGCTTTTATCGAACTTGGGATTTAAATAATATCTTATTTTTGTTGACGATTTTTCTCAGTTTACATGGTTATACCCCTATGAAAAATAAGTTAGAAGTGTTTTCACATTTTTGTGCTTTTCAAAAACTAGTAGAGAACATGTTTGACACTAAAATAAAGATTTTTAAAAGTGACGGAGGTGACGAATTTGATAACACATCTATGCTCTCACTTTTTTCTAACTCGGGTATTTTCTTTCGTAAATCGTGTTCGGACACTCCTCAGCCAAATGGGGTTGGTGAGCGGAAGCATCGACGCATTATTGAGATGGTATGTACTGTTCTAATAGAGGCTAATTTACCATCACAATTTTGCGTTGATGCTTCTTAATTATGTTGTTTATACAATTAATATATTGCCAAAACCTATTACGCAAGGACTTTCTCCATTTGAAAAACATTTTCATAGACCGACATACTATAATTTTCTTAGAGTTTTTGGTTGTGAATGCTTCCCTAACCTTTCTTCTCGAGTATCTCACAAGCTCACACCTCGTTCAGTCCATTGCATTTTTTTCGGTTATGCATCTAACTCTAAAGGATATCATTGTCTAGATCCCAAATCAGGTCATGTTTATGTCAGAATCATGTTGTATTCCGTATTCTCATATACTATATTATTTTGTCCTTCATATGTTTCCTCATCCCTCTATCCAGATCCACTTGTGGTTACATCACCCTTGTTTACTCCACAACCACATGTACATGTAACTCCATATAACATTCATTCCTCTAATTATCCTTCATCTGCTCCTAGTTCTACCTCAGTCATTCAAGAGCCAACTACAAATCTATCTTGTATATCATATTCCAATGATATTTTCGCATCCTTATCCACCTTGTTTCCTACTACCATTTCTCCCGCTTCAGCATCTATCATTACATCTCATCCAATTCAAACTCGTGCTAAATATGGAATTTCTAAGCCTAAAAAGTATTTTCGTTGAGTGCTATGCTTCATGATAGTGAGCTTTCTTGTTTCTCTCAGGATGTGAAAAATCCTATATGGAAACAAGCTATGGAAGATAAATTTAATGCCCTTTTAGCAAATAAAACTTGGGTGTTTGTTCCTTTCAATCACACGTGAATTTGGTTGGTTGTAATGTCACACCCAAGCGTTGGGGGGTGTGATCGACACTCGACACCTAAGGCCCTGAGCAAACCCACTATAGCATCTGATTTCCACAACACGAATCTTGGGCCGACAAAGCTACCAACTAATAATACAAAGATAGGAATATAACAACAACCTGCAAGAAGAAGAGTCCCAATAACAACATATATACATAACTGAGGCCAACAAGGCCGTAACAAAGGTACCGACAACTAATGAGAAGGCCAACAAGGTCAAACAAAATAAGTACACTAAACATTGGTCTGCAAACCTCTAAGACAATGCTACAATACATTAACTAGTCAGGACAGGACCCCGCCATATCCCAAAACACTATAAATATATACATCAGTACCTATCAACTTTGTATAGCAACTTCGGAGAAGTGGAGTGCGACTACCAATAGCTGGAAACAGGTACCCTACTGAGGAGGTAAGTCAGCCTATCTATATGTACCTGCGGGCATGAACACATCATCCCAAAAAGAAACGTAAGTACGAAAGATGTACTGAATATGTAAGGCAGGTAAAGTAGGTAAATCAATGATGTAATACCAGAGAAAAAAGTATAGGATCAACCTAAAACAACCATGAATATATGCATGTAAGTAAAATAGGGCCACTCTATAATATAGTATCAAGTCCCTCTATGGGGTAATCTCATCAAAAACTACCCGACCATATAGGATGCGGTAATATCTTCCCAACTAATCAGTGATATACACATATAAGTGCCTGCATGGCTGACTATAGCACAACGCGGTAATAAAAAAAAAAAAAAAAAAAAAAATATATATATATATATATATACACACAAATGCAATGCGACAACTCTCAAACACATCCTGACCAGAGTTGGAGTGACCTATGGTCGTTATCCTCCGACTATCGTTATTGTTGCTACGTTCCTCAATCTTAAGATAGTCATCTTGAGACATAAGGATTATGAAAAATACTTCTGATAAAGAATATACAAAAGACATGAGCAACTTCATCAAGAGAGGAATATGGTTATTAAATTTTAACAAGAGGAGAGTCAATTCAAGGAAGTATTTATACCCAATCATGCCAAAGATAGATATTTTCCTTACATACCTCATCAATGAAGCTATTTACGTCCCACGAGCCCTCACACTATCTACGAACAATTATCTACATTATACGAAGGATTGGTATCAATATCGAATTTATATCTTATAGGGAAGTTCATTTAAACATTTTATCGAACAACTTGTGTGCGTAACTTCATAGGATCATTTGTAGCTCAAATTCTTCATATAATACGACAACAACCTTCATTACTACTCCTATTCATCACCATAACTCCATCCGTATGTCCACAACTTTATGTAGCATTCTCAAATCATCTAAAACAGCCCACAACAATAGGACATAACTTTAAGGTCATACAATTACTTGTTCTTTAGGAATCCTCCAATAATTCCATCCTAAACACTTGTAAAAGCTCAAAAATATCATATAGAAGATGAGACTTACCTTAGGTTACAAGAAACACTCCAAAACAGATCTTTCTTCACAATTAAGAAGTCTCCAAAGATTACTATGATGTAGAAGAAGACGATTCTACGATATCCACGAGATTCTCTATGTCAAACTTGCGTATTTTACCTTTGAATTTGGCTAGTGTTAAGAACTTTGAGAGGGTGTGAGAGGTGTTCTAGGATTTGTAAAGATGTAAAATAAGATATCCAGGTTGAGCAACATCATATATATATATATATATATATATATATATATATATATAAAAGACCTCCATCGCTCAGATGTATGGTGCAATTGTATGGTTTGTACCTTGAGGTACGATCTGTACAATTAGACCGTATATCTAGAGCTAAAACCTAAAAATTTGTAGAGAAGTTACGGCCAGGATTCCCAATTTATATGGTTTGTACAAGTATGTACCGTACATTTGGGCCATAATTTTGGGAAAGTTGTGAATTTTATCGAAACATATTCTCTTTGATCCGTTTAACTTCTATACACCTCGATACTTCTATAAATAAACTATAAACCCTCATTACCCTTTTGTAAGGTCGCATATCTTCTCGGAATGCCGGTATTAATCGACGACACGACTAGACGTGAAAATATGAGGTGTAACATCCTTCTCCTTTAACAACATTCATCCACAAATGTTGAGGAATATTCTAACTCATAATTTCTAAAACTTTCGGTAGAGTTTTTTCTGTAAACAGTACTATCCAGACCTGCTAACAGCCGAAACACATATACAATGCCTCACAAGGCTATATCACAACACAGTAACATCAAATCGGCCCCATACGGCCGTCTATTTACGTAAAAGAATCAAAAGGGTTAACCATAACTCACCTTAACTTTTTCCTGCAGATATCTGGGCTGCATTTGCCATATCCGTCTATGCAATGTCACCTAAATCAAGATGTATAGATTAAGCTCAATAAGTAGAATATGGAATCTGCCATATTTGTGCCATCTGGATACTAGAATAGTAGCAGTTATTATAGGCGAACTCAATAAGAGGCAGATGATCTTCCTAACTTCTTTTGAAGTCTAAAACACATGCTCACAACATGTACTCAAGCGTTTGAATAGTACGATCAGCCTGCCCTTTTGTCTGCAGATAGAAAGTTGTGTTAAGGCTAATCGGAGTACCCAAACCTTTATTAAAGGACATCCAGAAGTTAGCTATAAACTAGACATCTCTGTCAGATATAATAAAAACTATAACTCTATGAAGCTAGACTATCTCTCTGATATATAACCTGGCCTAATCTCAGCTGAATAGGTAATTTTGACAAGTAGGAAATGAGTTGAATTTGTAAGTCTATCCATGATAACTCAGATGGAGTCGAACTTCTAACTAGAAATAGGTAATCCTGTAATGAAATCCATGTTGATGGTTGTCATGCCGTGAACCATGGCCTAGGAGGAACACGACACTCGATGCCTGGTTGTATGTGACCGAGCGAATCACATGGCTTGCTTGTCAACATGGGCATCACAACATACACTAACACGATAATAAAAACATGTAAATCATAATACTGAATATAATAGTCTAAAAATATAATTACGGAATGATCTGAGTAAAACATGTTAAGTCTGAAAATATAATGCTGATATAATTAACATGACATGATACTCGGTTCCCTCTGGCAATGTCAACAATTGGGCAAAAGTCAGTCTCATTTTCAATTATTTGAAACTACATTTACAGGCATCTGACCACCGAAATTTAACTTTCTTCTGAGTCAACCTGGTCAATGGAGCTGAGATGGAAGAAACACCCTCAACAAAATGCCTATAATAGCCTTCCGAACCCAAGAAAATCCGAATATTTGAGGTAGAAGTGGGTCTGGGCCAATTCTTAATAGCGTCAATTTTATGAAAATAACCTAGATGCCTTCGCCTGAAATCACATGGCCTAAGAACGCCACTGACTTAAGCCAAAATTCACACTTGGAAAATTTCGCATAAAGCTCGCGATCCTTAAGTGTCCGCAACACTATCCTGAGATGTTGTACATGATCGGCCTCACTACGGGAATAGACTAGAATATTATCAATGAAGACAATAACGAAAAGACCGAGATAATGCTTGAAGACCATGTTCATAAGGTCTATGAAATCAGCTGTGGCATTTGTCAATCCGAATGACATGACACAAAATTCAAAATAACCATAACGAGTTCTGAAAGTGGTTTTCGGAATATCAACTTCCTTAACCTTAAGTTGATGGTACCCTGATCTGAGGTAAATCTTGGAATAACACTGAGCACTCTGAAGTTGGTCAAATAAATCATCAATTATGGGGAGAGGATACTTGTTCTTAATTATGACCTTGTTCAACTGCCGGTAGTCAATGCACATACGCAAAGACCTATCTTTCTTTTGAATAAACAAGACTGGTGCACCCAAGGTGAGACACTTGATCTGATAAATCCCTTATCAAGGAGATATTTCAACTTTGCTTTTACTTCTCGTAGCTCTACTGGAGCCATTATGTATGGCAGGATATATATCGGCTTAGTGCCGAGAAGTAGATCAATTCTAAAGTCAATCTCCCTGTCAGGAGGAACTCTGGAAAGATCCTCAAGAAAGACTTTTGGAAAATCATTGACAACTGGTACAAACTGAAGAGTTGGGGTTCGGGTATCTGTATCCCTAACCCGTACTAGATGGTAAATGTACCCTTGGATATCATCTTTCTAGCTTTAAGATAGGAAATAAACCTACCCATGGGTGCTACTGCATCACCCTTCTATTTATGACTGGTTCACCAGCAACTTCGAATTTTACAATTTTGGTTCTACATCCTACTATGACATAACATGAAGACAATCAATTCATGCACATGATTACATCGAAATCTACCATTTCTAACTCTACCAAATCGGCTATGGTAATGCATCGATTGATTCTAACTGGACAACCCCTATAATCCCGTCTGGCTATAACTGACTCACAAACTACAGTGGATACTTTAAAGGGTTCATGCAATTTTTTGGGTTCTATCCCCAATTTCTTAGCAATAAAATGGGACATATGATAGAGTGGATCTAGGATCCATAAGGGCATAAATATCAATAGTGAATACGATGAGTATATATATGAACACATCTGTGTGTGCCTCTGTATCCTATCGGACTTATAGTGCATACAAGAGGTTTGGACCTCTTCATGTATTAACAGACTTGGTTGGACCACGCCCTAACTGAGCTTGAGAATTACGAGAAACTATAGAATTTACGGACTGAGCCATATTACCTCCTATACCTTGCCTCGCTGAAGGTAGTCTCGCTGAAAATGACCTCGCTGTCTCACCCAGAACAGACATCCATACCCAAGTGACTCTTCTGGGTGCCTCTTACCACACTTGCCGTAGACTTGGTGGCTGAAAGTACCTTGACCCACACTGGCTTGTGATTGGGAGCCTGATGCTCTGAAGTTTTATTTCTTATTATCATTCCTGAACTTTAGGACTGGGATACTAGTTGATGATGGAGCAGGTCCTGATGACATGTTTTTGAATAATTGTCTACCTCCACCTCGCCCATGACTGAAGTGGCCTGTAGATTCAGCTCTCTTGTTGAATTCCTTATCTTTCTCCTTCTGTAATGCATCCTCTTACTTTAACATATTCTCATTACCCTGAACGAAAGCAACCACCTTTGTAATAGTGATCTTCTTGTTCTGAGTTGTGATATTTACTGCATCTTACAAATAGGGATCAAGGCCATATACAAAACACCTAACTCTTGACCTCATGTCTTCGATCATATGTGGAGCATACTTTGCCAAAGAAACAAACTGAAGATAGTACTCCTGCATAGTCCTGCCATTATGCCTGAGCTTTTCAAATTCCACAGCCTTAGCCTCTCTGGCTTCTATTAGTAGAAAGTGCTCAATGAAGGCATCTGCGAATTCATCCAAAGTCGCTGGAGGTGCATCTTCCCCACGAGACTACTCCTAAGACTCATACCATATGTTAGCAACATCCTTCAACTGATAAGCACCAAACTCTGTTGCCTCTACCTCATTAACATGCATCACACGAAAGATTTTCTGAAGCCCATCAATGTACTTATGTGGATCCTATGTCTTGCATCACTCATCTCAGCCACAACTATAGGAGCATACCTAGCTAAGGAGTTAAACTACATACTATACTCCTAGACACTTATATTGCCCTGCTCCAAACATAGAAAATTGTCTTGCCTAGCTCGGCGAAGCTCAATAGGCAAATACTACTGCAAAAATGCCTAAGAAAACTCCATCCACCCTGCTAAAGGGGCACGAGGTCCCCTAGTCTGCTCCCAGGTCTCATACCAAGTCACAACAACATCTCACAATCTGTAAGAGGCAAGCTCTACCGACCCAGTGTCGGTGGTATGCATAGCTCATAAAGTCCGTTGCATCTGGTCCAGAAAGCTTTGTGGATCCGTATTTAGATCAGTCCCATTAAAAATCGGAGGGGGTCCATGGTGATGAATTCCTAAAATCATGCGCTGACTGCTCTATCAGCAAAATTGAGGGTCTAACACTGGGCCTGAGCGGCCACTAGTCGAGTTAACAACTGTACAACACTTCACATATCTAAATCCTGATCAGAAACAACCTGGGGAGGAACTGGGGGTAGTTCAACTCCCTTAGGCTCCTCTGAAGGAGGTGTGGGTAGAATCTTAGAGGCTCGAGAAACAACATCATCCTGATGCTCCTACTACCCCGTGTTAGCAGGAGGTACTTGACTTGCACAATCTCCCTTTTCCACATCTAACCTCTGTATAACCTCTTGTCATCTAGTAGTAGCAGGAATCGCTGAAAATATAAACAAGATGGGGATTAGAAATTAGACACTTACGACTCGACTCTATCGCACGTTCTAGATCAAGAAAGAAGGTAACCATCTTAAATAAATTGTAGCCTCCTATTTATAAGTGTGGTGCACAACACACCCATGAATAAGAATCTACTAGACACAACTTGCAGACTCTCTAGAACATACATGCTCTGATACCAAGTTTGTCACACCCCAGCCTTAGGGTGTGTGACCGGCACTCAGCACCCTAAGGCCCGAGCAAACCAATTATAGCATCTGAATTCCACAACACGAATCTTGGGTTGACAAAGCCGCCAACTAATAATGACAAGATAGGAATATAACAACAACCCATAAGCATAAAAGGCCCAACAACAACATATATATATATATATATATATATATATATATATATATATATATATATATATATATATAACTAAGGCCAACAAGGCCGTAACAAAGGTACCGACAACTAACGAGAAGGTCGATGAGGCCAAACAAAATGAATATATGTTAAACACTAGTCTTCAAGCCTCTAATGGAGTACTATGATACATCAACTAGTCGGGACATGGCTCCGTCATACCCAAAACACTAGAAATATATACATCAATACCTATCAACTCTGTATAGCAACTCCAGATAAGTGGAGTGCGACTACCAATAGCTGGAAACAGGTACTCTATCGATGAGGTACATTACACTGTCTATCTGTACCTGCGGGCATGAACACTTCATCCTAGAAAGGAACATCAGTATGAAAGATGTATTGAATATGTAAGGCAGGTAAAACATGTAAATCAAGGATGTAATACTAGAGAAAAGAGTATAGGATCAACCTAAAACTCTGAAAAAGGCCATTGAGGGCATACAACTGATACAACCATGAATATATGGGGCCATATAATATAGCATCAAGTCCCTCTATGGGATAATCTCATCATAAATTGCCTAGCCATATAGGACGCGGTAATATCTTTCCAACTGATCTGTGGTATGTACATATAAGTGCCTACTCGGCCAACTATAATGTGGTGCAATAAGAAAATAGATATATTTATATGCGAATACAATATGAGAACTCTCAAAGACATCATGAACAGAGTCGGAGTGACATATGGTGTTATCCTCCGACTATCATTATTGTAGCTACGTTCTTCAACCTTACGCTAGTCATCCTGAGACATAAGGATTACGAAAAATACTTCTGATAAAGAATATACAAAATACATGAGCAACTTCATCAAGAGAGGAATATGGTTATTCGATCTTAACGAGATGAGTGTCATTTCAAGGATGTATTTATACCCAATCATGCCAAAAAAAGAAATTAGCTTTACATACCTTATCAACGAAGTTATTTACGTCCCACGAGCCCTCGTACTTTCTACGGACGATTGTCTACATTATACAAAGGATTAGTATCAATATCAAATATATATCTTATATGAAGATCATTTAAATATTTTATCGAATAACTTGTGTACATAACTTCATAGGATCATTTGTAGCTCAAATTCTTCATATAATACCACAACAATCTTCATTACTACTCGTACTCATCACCATAACTCCATCCATATCTCCACAACTTCATGTAGCATTCTCAAATCATGTAAAACAGCCCACAACAACATGACATAACTTTAAGGTCTTACAATTACTTGTTCTTTAGGAATCCTCCAATAATTCTATCTTAAGCACTTGTAAAATCTCAAGAAGATCATATAGAAGATGAGACTTACCTTAGCTTACAAGAAACACTCCAAAACAGAGCTTGCTTCACAACTAAGAAATATCCAAAGATTACTATGATGAAGAAGAAGATGATTCTATGATATCCACGAAATTCCTTACGTCGAACTTGTGTATTTTACCTTTGAATTTGGCTTCAAAGTGTTAAGAAAACTTTGAGAGGATGTGAGAGGTGTTCTAGGGTTTGGAAAGATGTAAAATGATACATCCATGTCGAGCAACATGATATATATATATATATATATATATATATATATATATATATATATATATATATATATATATATATATAAAGACCTCCACCGCCCAGATGTATGGTGCAATTGTACAGTCCGTACCTTAAGGTAAGGTTCATACAATTGGACAGTATATCTGGAGTTGAAACTTGAAAATTTGCAGAGAATTTACTTCCAGGATTCCCAATTTGTACAGTCCGTATATTTGGATCGTAATTTTGGGAAAGTTGCGAATTTAGTCGAAAATTATTCTCTTCAGTCCGTGTAACTTCTATACACCGCGATACTTCTATAAATAAGCTTTAAACTCTCGTTACCCTTTCATAAGGTCGCATATCTTCTCAGGATGCCGGTGTTAATCAACAACACAACTAGATGTGAAACTACGAGAAGTAACATGTAAGTGAGTTTATCGTATTAAATATAATTCAGATGGGTCTATTGAGCGGTACAAAGCTTGTGTTGTAGCATAAGGTTTTCACCAGCAATATGGTATTGATTACCATGAGACTTTTCATCCTGTTGTTCGAGCTACTACTATTAGTGTTGTACTTTCTCTAGTTGTTTCCTATTCTTGTCCTATTCGACAGTTAGCTATCAAAAATGCCTTTTTACATGGTATTCTTAATGAGGAAGTCTTTACGAAACAACATCCGGGTTTCAGTCATCCTGACTTTCCTCATCATGTTTGTAAATTGACCAAAGTCATTTATGGTCTAAAATAGGCCCCACGGGCATGATTTCATCTCTTTAGTACATTTCTTATTTCTCAAGGTGTTATTTGTAGCAAATCTGATACTTCTATATTTGTTCATCGTTCTTCATCATGTATTCTTGTCATATTGCTTTATGTTGATGATATTATTCTAACTGATAGTCATTCAACTCTCCTTGATCAATTCATTAGTCTTGTTTCCCGTCAGTTTGCCATGAAAGACTTAGGTGAACTTCATTATTTTCTTGGTGTTCAAGTTGTTCGCCCATCTGATGGTTCTCAACAGAAGTATATTTCAAACTTGCTACTTAAGTTTCACATGCATACTTGTAAGCCAATTGTTACCCCTCTAGCTTCTTACACTTACAACAATGAAATTGACGTATCTCTCTCTTTAAAGCCATCTTCAAATGAAGAAGCATCCGTCGTCTTCTCAGACTTTCTTTGGCAATAATTTCGGTAACCCCAACCCTACCTGCAAAGGGTACACCACACAATTCGACATGTCGAAAGCTCCGGGCGGGTTCCACCAAAGGCCCACCCATATTACCTCCATAATCCAAAAAATGGCGCCCTAATGGATGGAATATCTCGACCTCTCGAATTATCGGTTATTATATATGTTTATACAAGGTTGATGCATTATATATAATATAGGTATAATATTGTATTATAATGTATATATTGACAATAAGAGTGAAAATTGGAAAAAAGAAATATGACCATGTAGGTACAATACCGTGTGTTGAGCTGTATATTTATGCAAATTTCCCTTATTTTCTTATATAATTGACTTGATCCTATTTTTCCTCTCGCTCTATAGCAAACACAGAGAACCAAACAAAAGCTACATTTATACATTTACTAGCTTCTTTTCCATTTCTGTTAGTTCTTACCAAAGAAATCCAATTGCTAATCATATGATCAGGAAACAAAAAATACTGTCCTTCTCTGTGGAAATTTGCTTAATTATTTCCAACTGGATCATTTACTAATTAGATGAAGTATTATTGAACAATATGCTGAAATAGGAAGCCAATGGAGACTACTGAAAGAAATAATCCCCTTCATTATTTTCATTGATTGAATAGATATATATACAAGTTACAAAATAGGAGAATCCTATTCCTATTCTATTTCTAAATCCTTATTCTACCATAATTCTAACTATACAATTATGGTAAGTGTATAACACTAATTAAGGTAACCTTTACACTACAATATTACATCAATATACACTCCTAATATATAAAATCCAACACTGCCCGTAATGGGCTTCAGCTACTACCGAGGCCCACTGCCTTGCCTTGTCCGATCCATCGCTTGCTTGACATCGCCTCGCCATCGCCGAGGCCCACTGCCTTGCCTTGTCCAGTCCATTGCTTCAGCCACTGCCGAGGCCCACTGCCGAGGTCCTGCTGCCCAGTTCACTGCTTTGCCTGTGATATACACTGCTGTATATTGGGTGTATATCACAGGTATATTACTCTGTTTAACACACCCTCGCAGTCATAGCGAGCGGTTTTCGAACGCTGAGACTGTCCCTAAAATCTTCAAAGAGAACCGTTGGTAGACCCTTTGTAAAGATGTCTGCAATTTGATAACGAGACGGGACATGGCATACGCGAACGTCACCCTTTGCAACCTTTTCACGGACAAAGTGAATGTCCATTTCGATATGTTTGGTGCGTTGGTGTTGAACTGGGTTACCTGAAAGGTAGATTACACTAATGTTATCCCAATATACCAAGGTTGCCTTCTGAATGGGACAATGAAGCTCCAAAAGCAAATTACATAGCCAACATGAATCGGAGACCACATTTGCTACCCCTCGATATTCTGCCTCTGCACTTGAGCGTGATAGAGTTGCCTGACGCTTTGCCGACCACGAGACCAAGTTGTTGCCAAGGAACATACAGTAGCCAAAAGTCGACCGTCTGGTTCGGGAAAACCACCCCAATCAGCATCCGTGTAAGAGACAAGTGTGGATATAGATGAAGGATACAAGTGCAACCCATAGTCCAGTGTCCCCTGAATATACCGAATGATGCGTTTGATTGCATTCATGTGCTCAACTCTGGGATCATGCATGAATAAGCACACCTGCTGGACCGCATACGTAATATCCGGTCTGGTAAAAGTAAGATACTGGAGGGCCCCTGCAAGACTGCGATAGCGGGTCGGGTCCTCGTATGGTGCACCTGCTGTGGCGCTTAGCTTTGGGTTTGCATCAACTGGCGTGGAAGTGGACTTACAGGATGACATCCCCGCCCTCTCGATGATCTCAGCAGTATACTTCCGTTGAGACAGAAACAACCCACCTGAATGACGTTTGACGGCAATCCCCAAAAAATAACTCAAAGGCCCTAAGTCTTTCATAGCAAACTCAGAACTGAGCATGGTCATGATAGACTGGCGCAAGGAATCGGAAGAGGCAGTCAAGATGATATCATCTACGTACAACAGGATGTAGGCCAAGGATGAACCACTGCGGTAGATGAACAAGGAATTGTCTGACCTGCTGTGAGTGAACCCAATAGTCGAAACAAAATCAGCAAATCGTGTATACCAGGCCCGTGGAGACTGCTTAAGCCCATATAGTGATTTCTTCAACAAACAGACATGATGAGGGCGGTTAGGATCCCTGAAACCCAACGGCTGATGCATATAGACGGTTTCCTTGAGATCACCATGTAGAAAAGCATTCTTAACATCCAACTAATGAATTGGCCAAGTCTTTGAAAGAGCCAAGCTAAGCACAGTACGAATGGTAGCCGGTTTGACCACCGGACTAAACGTCTCACCACAATCTATTCCAACCTACTGAGTCTTACCATCACCAACAAGTCGTGCCTTATGTCGAGCAAATGACCCATCTGAATTCTCCTTATGAGCAAAAATCCACATAGACCTGATAATATTAATACCTTATGGACGGGGTACCAACTCCCACGTCTTATTATCAATAAGAGCATTGTATTCATCAGTCATAGCAATTTTCCAATTAGGTTCATTTAAGGCGGACACAGGATTGCGGGGCAAGGGGGATGTAGAGACATCCGAATGTAAATTAAAATGTCTTTTAGGCGTAAAAATATCCCGCTGACTACGAGTGACCGATCTATGACTCGAGGAAGAATTGAGGGAATTTTGGGAATTTTCTGGGTTCGGACGGGTGGCGTGCCAAGTGGGCTCTTGGCCCAAATCGGCTCTGATCGGGCTCGGTTTCTGGATCAGTTCCAGAGTTGGGCTGGATTGGCCCAATTGCTGGAACTGGTCCAGTGGCTGGATTTTGGGTGTGTGGCGGTACTGTTTGTCCAATGGCGATGGGCGCTGGAGGATTTAGTACGGAGATGTCTGAAAAATTCCGAAGAATATACGGGGATATTTGGTCATCCAAAAAATTATATGACTTAGGTTCGGGAGTATGAACTTTCGTAAATGGGAATTGAGTTTCATCAAAAATGACATGGCGATTGATTATGATTTTCTTGGAAGATAAATCAAAACACTTATAACCACGATGATTTGACGGATAACCCAAAAACACACATGGGGTAGCCCGAGCCTGAAGTTTGTTAATTGTGGTGGATGGGGATAATGGATAACACAAGCACCCAAAAATCCGAAGATGAGAATACGAAGGATCCTTATTATATAGGATTTTGAGGGGGGAGGAATATGTCAGTCCTTTAGAATGAAGTATGTTAAGAAGATATGTGGCCATTTGTAAAGCGTGATGCCAAAAATATGGAGGTATGAAGGCATGAATTAAGAGAGTTCGGACAATGTTGTTGATGGAACGAATTTTGCGTTCGGCCTTACCATTTTGTGGAGATGTATGAGGACACGAAAACCTAAAATTTATCCCATTATTAGCACAGAAATCCCGAAACCCCCTATTGTCATATTCTTTCCCATTATCACATTGAATATTTTTTATGTCTCTTTCGAATTGAGTACGAATGAATGCTCTAAATTTGATGAAGATGGAAAATACTTGTGATTTATTCGCAATTGGAAACGTCCACAAAAATCTAGTATAATCATCTAAAAAGAGAACATAATAGCGATGACCCACGGAACTTAGAACAGGAGACGTCCATAAGTCACTATGAATAATGTCAAATGACATAGAAGTATGAGAATTGGAGTCTACAAATGGTAACTTAACAATTTTTCCTAATGAACAAGACTGACAAATTGGAGTACGACTGCACTTTACAGAAATAAAACTATTTTTATCTAAAACTGATAAAATAGAAGATCCCGGATGACCAAGACGAGCATGCCACATGGAAGGAGAGATGGTTGCAAAGGCTGACGACAAGGTTTGACTCGATGGGCTGAAACCAGGCATGATAGGATACATATCCCCCCTACTATCACACCTCATGAGATGAATCCCCATCTTGAAAACCTTCATAGAAAAACCATAAGGATCAAATTCGTCGAAAATGGAATTGTCAGTAGCAAACTTCCGGACAGACACTAAATTTTTAATTAATTTAGGAGCACGTAAAGTATTTTTCAAGAGAAGGGGTGGATTGGGGGGAGACAACGTTTTGTGACCATAACCCTGAATTGGAATAGAGTTGCCATTACCAACAATTATACCCCGAGGGGTGCTCAAATTGGAATAAGAAGAGAGAGTACTTGATTCAGAGGTCATGTGAGTAGTTGCCCCGGTGTCCATGTACCAATTTGAATCTGGTTGAGTCAACCCCAACGTGTGCATCGCGGCCTCGATATCAGTCTGAGTGGGGCCTGCTGCATGATGGGCCTGCGGTGGTCGGGGCCCAAGAACTCCTGTCCATGGTGCACCTGGGCCATAGCTGTTGTTGCTACAGCTTTGGGCCCATCGGCGATGGGCCGCCACCTTTGGGTATTGGACCTGGGTCGCTTGGCCGACCACCGCCGGAAGCTGGTCTTTGGATGGTACGGGTTCCACTGCCATTGGCCCCACTGCTGGGCCCATGGCGGTGGTGGGCCACTGTACCCTGGCTGGGACCCACCGCCTGTTTGTTGACCACCGGAACCGCCACCTGTACCGCCGCGTTTGCCCCAGCGATTTTTGTTATTATTTTTGCGATTATTCTTGCCGCCACCATTATTATAGTTTTGGCCCGAATTATTTACAAAACCTGAAGAACTAGGAGAGGACGCCACCATGACAACTGGGCTTGCTCCGGTAGCCGCCTTTTTAGCCAAATCGGCTTCTTCCAACGTAAGCATGGAGCGGGCTTGATGAAAGTCTGGAAGAGGGTTGCTTTGGCGAAGGAGAGTTCCAACACCATTATAGGCCTCCGAAATACCGGCAACCAGCTGTAGAACTAGACAATTATTTGTTACTGGTGCGCCAACATTACGGAGTTGATCCGCCAACTCCTTTAGTTTCTTGCAATATGCAGAAACGTTTGGAAATTCGTCCATTCGAACGAGAGAGAATTTCTGCTCGAGTGTGACGACACGTGGATGTTGGTTGTCTTGGAATATGTCACGCAATCTATTCCATGCAGCCATAGCCGTGGTATCCGGCTCCATAATCGTCTGTAGAAGGTCCAGTGAAATAGTGGCGTATATCTACCGAAGAACGGTAGCATCAAGTGTAATCCATAACTCATGATCCTCCGCAGGAAGGGGTCTAGCGGGAGGAATGATGTGATGAAGAACTTGATAAGATATAGCGTGAATTTTAAACAACTCTTCCCACGTTGCATATTGAACGTTTTCCATCTCAAGAACAATAGGGATACTTAGCTTGATATTGGAAACCGTGAGGGCAGGGTGAAAATTGTTCTTAGACATATTGTAAGAACAAAGAAGGAGGGGAAATTTAAGAGAGGTTTTTGAGAGCGGAAGACTAGATTTTTGGAGAGAAAACCCAAGGGAGGGGGGGGGGGTCTCGGCCAAAGGAGGCAAAAGTTTGAGAGAATAAAACTTTTGTTTAGACCTAGTCTCTTGATACCATGAAATAAATAATCCCCTTCATTATTTTCATTGATTGAATAGATATATATACAAGTTACAAAATAGGAGAATCCTATTCCTATTCTATTTCTAAATCCTTATTCTACCATAATTCTAACTATACAATTATGGTAAGTGTATAACACTAATTAAGGTAACCTATACACTACAATATTACATCAATATACACTCCTAATATATAAAATCCAACACTGCCCGTAATGGGCTTTGCCATCGCTTCGCCATCGCCGAGGCCCATCGCTTGCCTTTGTCCAAATTAACGCTTGCTTCAGCTACTGCCGAGGCCCACTGCCTTGCCTTGTCCAGTCCATTGCTTCAGCCACTGCCGAGGCCCACTGCCGAGGTCCTGCTGCCCAGTTCACTGCTTTGCCTGTGATATACACTGCTGTATATTGAATGTATATTACAGGTATATTACTCTGTTTAACAACTACAAAATTATATTCTTTTTTCGAAATTACAAAATCTTTATATCAATATAGACTACGACTCATCAATCCATTTGCTACACAAATTTTATGAATCCATTTCACAGACTCATTAAATGAATTTATCACAATATTAAATTAATTCTCACACTTGCAAATTCTTTTTACCCTCATCTTTCGAACTTGAAGCCGCTATATTTTTAGCAGCACATAAAAAACTTAATTTTAACGATTCCAAAGTCCTCATTCTTAAAGTTGTAGAACAAATTAAAAAAATCCTTTTTATTTCACAAAAATATGGTTACTGTCTTCATCAAGAACTCCTCATGATGATCGATGAGGAATGAAAAAGGCATGAGTAGAAAAATTTAACAAAAAGATTGACAATAAAGCAGAACGATAAGAGTAGACTAATATATGGACAAGATAAATCACTTTGAAAGGTGGTAAAATATGTTGCTTTCTAGGGAGAAAATTACTTTTTGTTATATGGAATTATTTGTGATGTTCCATTCTCAATCCTTATCACTTAAATTTGGCCTCATTATCACAATTACAGCAAACTCTTTAAGATGGGAAAATAACTGTACTTATGGCATATACCCTACAAGCTAATATAAACGTCACCTATCACAAAGTACATTGAATTCTGGAATTCCATTCAAAACTGATCCTATTCCGTTCATTGATTAATCACTACTATTGCCTTCATCAGCCAAACTCCTTTACCTTGAAAACAACGGACAACTAGTTTTTTTTTCATATGATATTCGCTATTTGCATTAGAGCTCGATTATATTTGGAGATGTGTCGTGTAGGGCCATTAAATGAAAACGCTTTCTACTAATGATTTTTTCATACCCAGAGCTCAAATTGAAGATCTCTGATTAAGGAAGGAGCAACTTCATCCATTGCATCACATCCTTTGAATCTCTATAAAACTATATACATATCTTCCTTCGTCCCAATTTTTTTTTCTTACTTTCCTTTTTCTGTCTTAAAAAGAATACTTCCTCCGTCCCAATTTAAATGTCTTACTTTCTTTTTTTGTCTGTCTTAAAAAGAATGTCTTTTTCTATATTTAGTAAGTTTTTCAATTCCAATGCAAGTTTAAGACCACAAAATTTAAAAAACCTCACACATCTTCAAGTTAAGACTACAAGATTCAAAAGTCCACTTTATTTCTTAAACTCCTTGTAAGTCAAACTAATACACTTAAATTGGGACAAAGGGAGTATCATTTTTTATATTTAGTAATTCTTTACGCCCAATATCCTACATGACATATTTAATATCACAAGATACAAATTTTAATATAATATACAATTTAGTTTAAGACCACAAAATTCAAAATTCTGTTTTATTTTTTAAATTTCGTTCCGAGTAAAATTAAAACAAACAAATTAAAATTGAGGGAGTATATGTTAAGTTGAGGGGATCTTCCAAAAGACAGAATTATATATTTCCAAAAGCATTGTAGACATCAGACAGCTGGGGAATGGGAAGGTTCGCCAACTATATATCAAATTGATCTTTCTGTAACACACTCATCCACCATAGTAAAATGAATGATTTTGTATATGGTTCCATCCATGCAATGCAAATTGCTAACTTTCACGTCATGCTATTAGCTGTCAAATGGCCCCTTAATTAAATCTCCAAAGCCAAGTCAACATTAAAACATATCCACCTTCCTACTTCGCAAGCATACCCTTGTTTCCTAACCACTTCAACGCTCAGCTCTTTTACTATAAAAAAAAATCTTATATATGTACTCATTCTTTTTCAAGTGATTTTTTAACTTTAAATTTGTTCAAAATAAAGTAATGTTTTTAAGAGATCAAGAATATATTATTTTTTCTTTTCAGAATTATCCTTGTCCAATAAATATTGAATGAATTTTTAAGAAGTCTTTAAAAATCTTTTTATATTTTTCTATGCATATTTATTCTAAAGGTCAAAAGCGTCTCAATGGAACTGATGGCCTAAAATTATATATTAATAAGAGATTCCAAATATATTCAATAAAACTAGCTTCGATGTGCGTCACACATACATCGCGTGCGTCGCTCGTGCATCGCGTGTCAATTAATAAAAATATTTTAATATGCCACATATAATGATGATAACACAATTCTATGACGATTTTGTTTTTAAAAAAAAGTTAATTAGAAACAAAACTATATTGAAATGCATAATGATTCTAGGGTTTCTCCTCGGTTTTAAGTTGAGGCTTCATTGTCAATTTGACATTGCCATTTCATCAAACACATGAAATACAAATAAAAATAATTAATTGCTAGTGGGGTCTTGAAAAATTTAAACCATGAAATGTGACGGCTATATAGTAAACCATATTCCCTACCAACACAGATAATTAAACAAGATCTACATCAACCATGGTCTCAAGAGTAAACAAACAATTTTCACTACCAATAAGAATATGATGAGGTGGACTAGATTTTTTAGCTCTTAAATAAAAATCTCGAGTTTAAATCTTAGTAATGGTAAAATCATGGGATTGCTTCCACTTTAATGGGTCTTACGTCACCAAATCTAAATCAATTGGGTCAGATCAGTGTTCAAAGCAGAAAATTAGAAAAATAAAAATTAAAATAGAAACGGAAAACCAACCACCACCACTCCTGTCCCCACCCCTCACCTCTCCAAAAAAGAAAATCATTTGCTCCTTACACCTTCCACACGGTCACTCCCAACACTGTATATGGGATGGCAGGTAGGTATAATTTTGCGGATTCTACATCGCATCCGTCTCAGTTGAGGTGGATATGGGTATAACTTTGATGGGAAGTAGGCGGGTATGGATAGGTGGTGGATTTGCAGTTATCCCGCCTCATACTCGCCTACCCCACCCCGCATCCACCCACCCGCCTTATACCGCCAATTATAATTTTATTTGTACAACTTTTTATTTATCTAAAGCCCAAATAATTAAGCACACATAATTTTAGTAGCCCATAAGCCCAATAATAATGAATTTTGAGGCAAAAGGCAGGTTGACAAAATATGGCTGGCGGATATGTTGGAAACAAAGCAGTACGAGAATAGTAAATAACTATTACAAGTGTTTCGAAAGGATAAATCATAAAGATTACAATAGTAACAAGTTTGTAGTAAATAAGAATTGTGACAACAACAAGCTTTTTGAGTTTTTGAATCTTTATACCAATTTGCAGAAAGCTCTTTGAATCTTGATAACCTGAAATCAAGACATACTAAATCTGAAAGTGTTACAACTGTGCTGAGTCGAGTGATGACACTCTATCTTTAAGACAAGATTGCCCCGTATATATGTTTTTATGTTAGCCCCCAATAGTCTCCCAAAATAAAATAGCAAACTATCATTTGTGCAAAGCAAACACAAGTGATTCAAGCGAAAAAAACAAATAACAAAAGATTGCTAAGAGGAGAGGATTTGCAACAAGAATTTCATAATTGTTTTTCTTGAAAAATGTGTGTAGAATTGAGCCAAAGGCCTCAATTTATAGTAGTGTAAGAATGGCCTCTTCAAGTGCCCATGTAATGGCCATTAAATGTCATGTAATGACCCTTTAATTCACCACTTAATGCAGCCAAATAATGGCTGATTTATGAAGGAAAAACTGTCATTTTAATGCACCAAAACCTCTCCATAATCAACCAAACGTTTGGTCTTCCGTCGCACTTACTGCCAGTGAAGCGTCGCGACTCTGCCACACTGGCGCCGCGAAGCTTCAGCTCCAGAGAGGACACTTCCTGGCCGGCGCCGCTGCGCTGGCCCGAGGTATCTCGGAGCTCCGGCGCCCCGGCTCCGTCCGGGTGGCGCCGCGGCCCTTCCCGACCCGTACCATCTTACACTTTGCACAATCCTTCCTTCGTTTACCGACGTGGAACACTTGTTATTTAGCCAATAACCGTCCATTATTCTATGTCTCAAACATTTACTTACGTACCAATATCTCTTTCACTAATAAAATTTACGATACTTGGCACTACGAGTGCACGTGTGTGAAAACGACGTTTTCAACGTGCGGGCCCCCAATTGTTCGAGTCATAAATAATGGGGTAAACTTAATTCCACATTAGTAAATTTCCAACAGGATATCCACTTGGGTGGTGGAGCGGGTGTGGATTTAGGAATATATCCGCCTAGGCGGATATGGATGTTGAAAATATACCCGCCATGGGTGGCGGGTAGGTGGCGGGTAGGTGACGGGTAAAACGTTTTCTGACAGGTACGCATGCGGGGAGGGGTACCCGCACCTGCCCCGCCCAATTGTCATCCCTAACTGTATATATGGCCTCTAGCCATGCATATTGTCTATGTACTTCCATTCGATCAAACACAATAGGAATATACCTATCTTTAAAAGTTTTAATATGTACCAATCAAACAGCATGAAAACTTCAAATTATTTAGTTTCTTTGTTGCTTCTGATCAGTTCCTTAGTGGTGGCTTTGGCCGGAAGTTTCCACCAGGAATTTGATATCACATGGGGCTATGATAGAGTGAAAATACTTGAAAATGGGCAACTTCTCACTCTTTCCCTTGATAGAACTTCAGGCTCTGGATTTAAGTCAAAAAGACAATATATGTTTGGAAAGATTGACATGAAGATCAAACTTGTCCCAGGCAATTCTGCAGGCACTGCTACTACATACTATGTAAGTTAATTATGCTTAATAGTATATACATATAGTAGCTCATGATCTAATACTTATCTAAATAGAATGCTTTTTATGCAACCACTTTTCAGTTCTAAGCATTTAATTGATTGATTTTAGATCATTGTTTCTTATGCTACTAATTTAACTTATATGTACCGATAACGTAAAAGAAATTTTATATTATCCGTGTATATAGGATCATCCTTCATCATTTTGAGCTTGCACTAATTTTTGTTTATTTTAGATGTATGCCTCACGCACATGTTTAACAATAAAATATATAGGTGATTTAGAAATATTGTTACTAATTAATATGAGATGTATGTGTGCCGCACGAGATGCACGTGTGGGGAATGAGATACACATATGGCGTATGGGATACACGTGTGACCCAAAGCTAATTTTATTGAATTAATATACTTAAGACCTTTTATTAAAATTTGATTTTAGGCCAACAATTCTATTGAGCCGCCCCTCTCATCATAGTAAATTACTTATAATCATCTCTACATATTTTATAAGTGGCATGATTGTACATTGAGGATTTTCTAATGTCGTACCTATATTTTGTCTCAATGGTGAATGAAAAATGTAGTTATCTTCACTGGGACCAACGCATGACGAGATTGACTTTGAGTTTCTTGGCAACGTAAGTGGAGAGCCGTATATTCTTCATACAAACGTGTACACACAAGGGAAGGGAGATAAGGAGCAGCAGTTTTACCTTTGGTTCGATCCCACTAAGGATTTTCACACCTACTCTATTCTTTGGAATCCTCGAAGCATCATGTAAGCATACCTATTTATTTTTATTTTATTTTCTCTCAAGACATAAGACTTCAATTAACAGAAAATGATATCAATTCATTAATCTTGCGAGAACTAATTATATATCTATAGATCCCCTTTTCTCGTGTTGTTTATTTTTACTTAGAAATACTTGAACATTTCCTATAAACTTGTGTAAAATGGTTCATATTTAAAGTTTCATGTAGTTTTATTTGTATCAATTATCTTCCTCCTTCCTTATCATTTACCTATCTTGATTCTCAACGTATCATAAAAAATTTAAGACAAGAGATCACCACAAGAAATGCAAACTTTCAGAACATTAATGGAATAGATGAGATTCCTCCGCTCAGGTTCAAAACCTTGGAATGAAAAAATCTTGGTAGGGGATGTTTCTCCCTTAAATGGCCGTCCTACGACGAACATACAAATCTAGATTAATACCAGTGTATTTAGAAAATTAGATAGTTATACATCTTTTAGATTAAATGGTAAAGTAGGAGGATTAGTTAACTTAAATGTTCTTATTATTCCATGTATTGCTAAACTTGTATGTAGAATGAACTAATGAGAAAAAAAGAATAAAGTTAAGGAACTACTATATGAAAATGACCAAATTAGAACTAATAATTAAGATAAGGATTTAACTTATATTCACTGATAATATGACGAAAATTTTACTTTACTGGTACAATGTTTTCTGATTACACACGTCTGCTAATTACTTATCTTCTGCTATTTTATTTTTCAAATTTATACTAGATTTTCAGTAGATGGGACACCAATTAGGCAATTCAAGAATCTTGAAGCTACAAATGGAATACCTTTTCCAAAGAACCAACCAATGTGGTTATACTCAAGCCTATGGAATGCTGAGGGTTGGGCAACAAGGGGAGGACTTGTCAAGACTGATTGGAGCAAATCCCCTTTCATTGCTTCTTACAGAAATTTCAATGCACAAACATGCGTTTCTTCTTCATTTTGTTCGAAGAATTCCACATCCAATTCTTGGATGAATGAATCTTTGGATAACTCTGGCCAAGCAAGGATTAAATGGGTACAGAAAAACTATATGATTTATAATTATTGCACTGATACTAAACGTTTCCCTCAAGGATTTCCCCGTGAATGCTCTCTAAATTAATGCAAAAATAAAAAAATTTTAATTTTTAAAAGTTGGAGATGAGACGTTAAGAGTTGTTGTTGTGTGATAAGAAGATTACAGGTTTCAGCTATTGCAATAGCCTCTTGCAAAATGTATTATAATGATGAGTGCATTGAACAAATTGGTCTAGCTATTCCAAGGATTGTTGTTGTCTTTGTTTTAATACTATAAAGAAATGTATAGTAGCCCACCTGAGAGTGATATTATTTGATTGTACTTATGTAACAAGTTGGAAATATTGTTCCAGATATGTATTGTTGGGATCAAAATAACATGGCGTCATGCGGAAGCTATCAAAATAAACTTTGAATTAGGATAAATCAGAAACAAAGATAATTATACTAAATATACATAAACTTTAATATGATTTCGGTTAATTAACCTACATATGAAAAACTAATATATAAAACTTATAAAATTGTAGTGAGAAAAACTCTCTAAACGACTACATTGTGGATGCTATTGTGTTGTATTTATGGGAAGCGGGGCCTTCAATTTATAGATGTCCAAAACTTTTCTTCCAAGACAAGGAATAACCAAATATGAAAGACATTTATTTTTTCCTTTCAGAAAAAGTAAAAGCAAGTATGGTAATACTTTGACTTTCTGTAACGACCCGACCAGTCGTTTTGAAAACCGATGTTCTATTTTACGTGTCGCCTATTCCAAAAGCTTCCTAATAATTATTTTGACTTTCTTAAAAAATTTGAAGTCAATGGATATCGTTTGGTTCACTTTGTGAGAAGGTTTCATTTTGGAAATCCCGATTTTTAATTCTTTGGATTAATTGATAGTATGGAGAAAACATACTTTGATTGGCAATCTGAAGATTCTGTTAGATTTGTAATATTATTTATGACCTGTAGAAATTGACGAAGTTATTTTTAGAATTCATTTGGTTGGTTTTTATTAAGTCAGTTTTAGCATTTAATATGCATATTTATGGCGAAAAGATGATCACAGAAAGTAATAAGACCCGGATTCGAAAGTTTCTCATTAAGTTAATTTTGTATTAATGTTTATGACTTCGGAGGATGGGTGGCGCGATTCCCGAGGATTTTGGATAAGTTTGGGTAAGGAAGAGGAATTTTGGAAATTCTTACGTTAAGAAATGAAGAAGTTTGACCAAAGTCAACACTGGGGTAAATGAGTCTTTTTTGAAGTTTTGTTGATTTCATTAGTCCAAAATATGATTTATAATTTAGTCGAGTTACTGGTTCGGTTCGGATGTGATTTAGGTAGTTGGTTGAGAAACTAGCTTCTGAGATGATTTAGAGTTGACCACAGTCAAAATCGGGTCAAGACGGTCCCATTGGGATGTTTTGAGATTTTGAGAAGGTTCGTATGATGATTTTGGACTTCTCCACAAATTTTGGTTAGATTCTGATGAGTTTGGGATGTGTTTGGATTGTATGGAGTTTCATTTTGGTTTCGACGTCGTTTTGAGAAAAAATGATACCATATTGAGCAAACGACCTTTGTTTTGTGTTTCGATTTAACTAATAGATCAGTATCGTATTTTCGGAACTATAGAAACAAGAATCGTCGCATTTCATCATCGTGTAGTGAGATATGGCATTTTCCCTAAATTTTGTTATTGCTGATTTTCTGGTGACAATTTTTTAAAATGACAATTTTGCCCCTATTTCGTCCATAAATTTTTGATTTCCTTAAAAAAAATCAAAACATCATTTTTCTCTCATAGAAGGTCAATTGGGTGATTCAAAAGGCTACATTGGGTGAAATCCGACAAGGATCGTGTTAAGCTTGTCAAAAGTGAATTACTTGGTTATTTACCGTCTGTTTCGATCCGGGATAGCTGCTAGATTTTTCACGTTGTTTCAAAATTTAGTCATTTTTTCTCACAAGTTTGTGAGCTCTGTTTTGGGTGATTTCAAGTGGTTTTTACTCGTCTAAGCTCGGGGGAAGAATCTAACATTCATTGCATCATTACACATTGATTTCTTCCATTAATTAGTAATAAAATCATGTTTTTGAATTAGAAATTTGGTGATTTTAGCCCTAACTTAAAAATTGAGTTTTTTCTTGAAATTGGAGGTCAATCCATGATTAGTTGTAGGTGATTTTCTAGATTTAGCTTATCTAGACTATGTGTAAACTATTTTTTAAATAAAATTCCAATTTTGTCGGGCTCAATATTACTTTTTTGGGTTCATTTTAGGATTTTGAATAAAAGTATAGCAATATGGATATCATTGGAGTCATATAAGCTCATCAAGTACTGTTTTGACTATATTGAACCTGATTTTTTAATAACATTATAGTTTTGCCCTTGGGGCTCAGGTTTGACTATTTTGGGTCCATTTTGGGTTACGAATAAAAGTATGACAATATGGGTATCCATAGATTCATATTTTGATGTAGAATTCATATTTGATAGACATTGATTGTGCTGAAGTACTCCAAAAATGAAAGACGTTGGCTTGAGGTATTGTGGCTCATGTTTGGCTTCGAGGTAGGTTATGGCTTACTCTTGTTAGACTCCGATTAGAGAGTCGTATGTAGATTGTAGAGATTGACGAGGAAATCATGATATGCCTTCGTACATGGTGTGGAGGTGAATTCCAATTAGGTTGGTATCATCAACTGTTATGTGGGATATGTTAGCCATATTTGATGTCTATGTGTACTTCTTGATTCGGATGTATTATTCATCACTTTGTAGTTTGATAAAGTATGAGAAAATGATAGTTCTTCGAAATGACGTGTTAAGTAAAATATCATTATGGTTACTTACCTCTTGTACCCTTGATACTTGATATTATGATATTTGCATGCTCATTCATTCACATATTTTTTGAGTTGATTATTTATTGTGAAATTGAGGAACAATATGGTCCTACGAGGTCGGAAAGAGGTAAGAAAGATAATGTGTATGTCTGATGGAAACTATTTCGGGTGGATGATTTATTGATATTGTGTATGTCTGATGAAAACTATTCCAGGTGGATGATATATTGATATTGTGAATGCCCGATGGAAACTATTTCGGGTGGTACATGGACTTCGCAGGTCCTCTATGAGTTAGGAATTTGAGGCATTGCTCTTAGCATATGTGCATGGAAGTGAAGAGAGTGAGGGCCTTTGCATTGCATTGCTTCCATTCATCCATTTATTTAACTGATCATTTGGTGATTTGTAACTGTCTTTGGTGGATTATATGATTCTTGATCTTTAATTGAACATAATTCCGTGACCATACCTGGTCATTGTATTTGCTACTTGTGAATTTCTATATCTCCATGTATTATCTAATTATTGTCGGCCTATGATGCTTACCAGTATCAGTGTTGTACTAATACTAATCTTGATGCACTTTTATTGAGTGCAGAGTTTGATCTAGGATCCAGTTCCAGACCCTATGATTGATTCACGAGGGTGACTCTCACGGTTTTTCAGGGTGAGCTCTTGGTCGTCTATGGCCCCTGGAAGACCCCTCTTTACTTGCTTCTGTTTTACATTTCAGCAAACAATGCTTCGCGTACGGGTATATTTCAGACTTGTATTTCAGATTCGTACTTTAGAGATCTTGTACTATGTGATAAGAATTTGGGATATGTTGGATATTTCTCTAATAATGCAAACTATTAAGACTTGATAACTTGTTCCTTATTAAATTCTGCTCTCTTTCACTTGTTTCTAATGATTTTGGAATGTGGTTCGCCTACTTAGGGTGATAGTGTAGGTGCCACCACGATCCGCGATTTGGGCCGTGACACTTTCCTTCAAGAGAAAAGTAAAACTCAAATATGGTAATAAAATCAGGGCAAATCCTAACAAATCTCCCCTTTTGGCCTGAATTTTCTGACAAAATAATTTTCATCCTCCTCCTTCATATAATCTTCATCACTACTGCTTGCTATGGTTTAAAGTAGGTATTGGTTAAAAATTTGAGACTTGTGCATTAAAAGTGAGCATAAGTTGAAAGTGGAGCCCATGCGTTAAAAGTAAACATGGATTGAAATTGGCCCAAGCGTTAAAAGTAAGCAAGACATAATTGGAGCTCATACGTTAAAAAACTAAGCATGAGTTGAAAATTGGAGCCAAAGCATGGGTTAAAAATATACTTTTTTTTGTTTTTAAAGATACACATCAGCAAGATTGTTGAAAATATGATTGAAAAATTTATCTCCACATGTAATTTTATTGGACTTTCTTTTATGTTGACAAATTTTTTTGTTATCATCAAATTGGTTGCTCTTGATTTGAACCCATCTTGAAGTTGAACTTCGCACTGATACCACTTGTTGAGATCGAAATAACATGGCGTCATGCGGAAACTATTAAAATAAATCTTGAACGACGATATATCAGAAACAAAGATAATTATACTAAATATGCATAAACTTTAATATGATATTAGTAAATTGACCTACATATTAAAAGCTATAAAAATTATAGAGAGAAAAATCACTCCCTGAACAAAACTTTCTAAATGGCTACATTGTGAATGCTATTGTGGTGTAGTTATGGAAAGAGAGGTCTTCAATTTATAGATGTCCAAAAAAATTTCTCAATGACATGAAATAGCAAAATTTGGAAGAGAGTTATATTTTTTTTCTTTTAGGAAAAGTAAAAACAAGTAATACTTTGACTTTCCTTAAAAAAACAAACTCAAATATGGCAAGAAAACCAGAAAAAAACTCTAACACGCATTTAATACAAAGACTTAGAGAATTGTCCTTTTCAGTGCTTCCATCCAGCATTTTGTATAATTTGCCGCTTGTTTTAAATTTGTAAATGCTATATACTTTCTCCATTCAATTTTACTTATTCACTATGTTAAAAGTAAAATTTTCACTATTACTTGTCCACTTTAACATATCAGCATATCAAGAGAAAGACAATATTCTTTTTTCTATTTTACCTTTAATAATAATTACTAATTCCCTAGATTATTTCTCAAGATTTTTTGAAATGCTAATTGTTATAGGTACAATGATAAAATAATTTATTATTTTCTTTAAAAAAGTGCAAAATCTATAATGAATAAGAAAAACTGAACGAAGAGAGTTTATATAATTAGTTTCTGCTGCTTGAATTGTTCTCGTTATCTCAAGCAGGGGCGGACCTACATAGTATCAATAGGGTTCCTTAGATAGCTTAGACTGAAGAGTTGTAGCTTTGCTTTCTGAAAGAGTAATTTTTTCGGTATTAGAGAGAAGTATGGCTGGCCAGTGGGCCAGGTTGGTCCGGTCCGGTCCCGCCCCGACACCGCCCCGAACCAGACTTAAAAAAAAATTACGGTATCGGGACTCGAACCAGGACGGGACATGGTCTCGTCCCGACCCGTCCCGGCCCGCCCCAATCCCGCCAGGCCAGACCCGATCCCGCCCCCGATCTCGCCCGAAACTTTCCCTTTGCAAAAATAACCGTTGCACCAACGACCATTTTACATTTTGGTCGTTGTGCAACGGCCATTTCTGGCCTCCCCCCTCCCCCTACCCCCTTAATATTTATTTTTAACCCATAAGTTATTATATTTATACTTTAGCCCAATTTTCCAACTATAAATACCTCATTTTCTCTTCATTTTTTCTCACAAATCTTCCTACAATCTCTCTAATAATCTCTCAATCTATCTCTCTACAAGTCTACATTGTCTACTAAATATTTAATTTTATTTATTCATTTGAGAGTGAAGTTGGCAACTAGCTTGAGGATCTTCCATCGAGCAAATTTTCAATTTTCAACCTCTCGATTACACGTCGACGTTACGTAGGCGTTTGGTATATTTGTTCCTTCATTATATTATTATTGTATGTTTATTTTATTTAGCGGACTTAATTTCATTTACTTTAATTATTTATTAGTATAATTATAAAATTATAATGGAAGGATTTAAACGTATGCTTACGGGTAGGGGTCATGCTTCTTCTAGTAGGGGCAACAAGGGCAAGGGTACTTCATCTAGTCATCCTATTTCTAGACAGAATCATATTCCTACACAGGATGATTTTGTTGATACTGAACATTTTCCTACAATACCATTAGATTTAGACGAGGAGCTATTTTCTGGAACTCAAGAGGACTTTAATTTAGACGATGATCTAGATGATACACCCACTAATGTAGATAACAACACACCCACTAGTGCACCTTCAACTGAAACATCTCTTATTCCCCCTAGTATGAGACGAGGTCCAGCAAAATGACCATTAAAATTAGATGCATGGATATTTTTTTATAGGGACGTAGAGAATCAAGTAGCTAGATGTAAATTTTGTAAAGATGTTTTAAAATTTAAAACTGGAAAAGGTCACGGTGGGACGGGGGGTTTAATAAGACACGTAGCAAGGGATTATCCAGCTAGGTATGCCCAATACGAGGCTTCAAAATCGGGTGCGCAAACGTCCGCTCCATCGGGACAAGGTTCACATACCGTCCCGGACCAAGTACTGGGTCAAATTAACCCTATGACGGGGGGAATTGTAGGTCCTAAATACGATAAACATAGAGATAGGGAAGCAATAGCAAAATTAGTTGTTGTGGAGGGTTTGCCTTTTTCATTTCCTTCATCTCCCGGTTTTATTCATTACATTAGAGATATGTATAATCCTGTTTTTCCTAGATTAACTGTTAAGAGAGATGTATTTAAATTTGCACATGAATATCAACAATATTTACGTTATTCATTATATGGCAAAGTGGCTATCACTTCTGATATAGGTCATAGTACTAACGGCCATGATTATTTAACGGTAACCTGTCATTGGATAGATTACAAATGGTCTATGCAAAAATGTATCTTAGCGTATAGATAGATAGATGATAGGCACACTGGTACTTTTATTGCAGAAAATATTTATCAAGTGTGCGATTATTACGGAATAACTGATAAAATTATGACTATTACATTAGATAACGCTTCTTCTAACAATTACGCTATTACAATTTTAAAAAATAGTTTAACTCCATCTTTTCCAGATCATTTTCATATAAAATGTGTGTCATATATATAACTTAGTTGTAAAGGATGGTCTATCACTTTTTGAAGACATTCTTAGTAAAATACAATTTTCTATAAACTTTATTTTTAAAAGTAATAGAATACAATGAAGAAAAGAATCTAAAAAAACTTGTCACGATTCCCAACTACCTTACAGAAAATTTCAGAAGAAGTACCCACTGATGGAATTCTTTATACGAGCAACTACTTGTTGCTTATGACTATAGAAAACCTATAACTTTATTTTTTAACTCTCATAATCAAAATCCAGCTGATATGGTTGTACATAGCGATTGGGGAAAAATTTCTGAACTTATTGTATTTTTAGAGAAAAATTTTCAAGCAACAAAAGAATTTTCCGGTATATATTATCCTACTATTTCAACTATGTTGTTTTATATAGCTCTAATATTTTTACTGCTTAATGAATATATGGATAAACCAGCTTATAAGGCAGCTATTAAAAATGTTTATCAAAATAAAAAATATTTTATTCCTATTCCCACTATTTATATTATTGGTGTTGTATTAAATCCGTCTACTAAAATAGACGCTACTAAATCACTTTTTGAAACTATTTACGATCGTATAGCAGTACTACCACCTCCAAGTCCCAAAAATCCAAATCACACACCACCTATTGAACAAACTAAAGAAGAAGTGTTGTCTGGCGTAGAAGACGAATGCAAAAAAGTATATAGGTTTTACCAACAAGAAAGTGCTAGCAACCTACCAGCTTCCATACCATCTTCTTCTTCTTCTTCAACACAACCTCGCAAAAGACATGTTGTTTCTACGGCTAGTATTAAAAGCCTCGGAAATAGAATGTGCGGTCGTACCGTTACTAACCAAATTAGCGAGTTTGATATTTTTGTTTTGCAGGGTTCTGTACCGTACCAAGTAGTTCTCAATGAAGAAGGACGTGAAGACTTTCTGAAATACTAGAGGGGGAATGAGAAGACCTTTCCGACACTTTCAATGATGGCCCGAGATGTTTTGAACATTCAAGCGTCATCAACGGCGTCTGAAAGCGCTTTTTCTGCCGGCAGATATCAAATAGGAGAGCACAGACACTCATTATGATCAACGAAGAAGAAGAAGAAGAAAACTACAACGAAATCTTATCCGAAGGTGGTGAAAGTGACGTAGAGCAATTTGACCAACAAATACCAATTCCAACCGAAGAAGCACAAGAAATTATCAAGAAACTATAACAGGTTTTTTTCAAAATGTAATTTTTTAATTGCAATTTTACTATGTAATTTGGAACTTTTGAACAACACCACAAAGTTGCAATTTTGACAATTATATTTGTGTTACAAAAAAATTATGTCTATTAAATAATTTAAGACGCACAAAAACAGCATTGGGATGTTTTTATTACACTATCTTGTTTAATTATTGAGTTTTTATATATATGTTATTTTTTAAATTAAGTGCCAAAAAAAAAAAACCGCCCCGATCCTGATTCCGACGGGATCGGTAACGGGACGGCGGCGAATCCCGCCTGTCCCGATCCCGCCGATCCCGACCTGACCCGATCCTGCCCCTCCCCCGTCCCTATCCCACCGATCCCGACGGACCCGATCCCGGTCCACTGGCTAGCCATAGAGAGAAGCAGAAGCCTCAGAAGGGAGCTTTAACTGGACAGTTTCGTGGAGAAAATTTATTGGGTACATGTATAAATCATCATGAGAACTATTATGTAAATAAGATTGAACCTATTTAAACCAAAGAAGAAGCGTGGATTAGTTGTCGTGCGGGCTCAATTGTTGCCTAGTGGTCTATGGATCGAATCTATATTCTATATACACGGGGAAATCGTTATTTATCTTTATTCAGTTTTGTGAAGTCACAAAGGGATTCCAGCTGCTGTTACATTAGACTTGACCCAGAAAAAGAACTAGACAACTCTAGTCTAGTCCTAGGTGAGGGAGTAGCTCTACCATGAATGTCACGTTTTTATCAAAATTATTCAATGTAATAATATATTAAAATTATTACCTAGGTTTTCTTAGAATTTATTATTTGATAATTATATAAAAATAGTTTTAAATTGTTATAATAATTTATGCTATATATTTATGTCAAGACCCAAACCGGAAGGCCGCGACGGGCACCCGGACCCTACCCGCCGGGCACCCCAGATACATTCTACCCTTAATCATGTCTAAACACGGACTGAGTCGTGGTAGACAATATGAGGTTTCAATCCAAAAGCCCCAATTTACACATTTATATACCAGGGCCGATAAGGCCATATACTACAACTAACCACAGGACACCTATCTACAAGCCTCTACAGAGAAGAACATACCACGACCAAATCGCAACTCTGAAACCAATAGAGTGCTCTGGACACTAGCTGAACCAGCAACCTACTAGTGTGAACCGTCACCCTCTCAATATGAACCTGCGGGCATAAAACGCAGCGTCCCCCGACAAAAGGGACGTCAGTACGACTGATGTACTGAGTATGACAGGCATAAGAAATAACATAGCAGAGACATATCATAGTCTGAAACAGAAACAACTGAACATCGGTAAATGCCTCTGAGGGCCCTAATACACATGCCTAAATGTTATGCACAATGCAGTATACACATACATCAGCCTCTTCGGGCATCTTTCTTACCATAACAACCTCTGCGGGCATCATATCATTTAATGATTAATGAATGCATGCACAATGCAAATGCTGTATACTAATGTCCACACAGGAATCCTCCCATAACCGCCTCTGTGGGCATCAGGTTATATCGCCACACAAGCGCATCACATCATCACATCATATTGGCCTCTTCGGGCTCTTTTTGTGATAGTCTGTACCAGCTGCAGGTGGTGTGCGTATATAACGTTTTTTTTTTCCTTTTCCCAATACCCATACATATATATATATATACTATTTACCATATAGTAGTATGCATAACATAAGTGGTCCAGGAACTACAGGAGAACAGTATACAGTAGATACTAGTACTGGAAATATACCAAGAAGACGAGTATTTAGAACCACAGCAGAACCAGTAGAACAGGTAAAACCTTCAGGAAGAAGGATGCCTTTAGAAGAACCTATCACACTCCAAGAAGGAGGTAATAGAGGAAAAATACTAAACATAGCAGCCCACGATCCACAAAGGTGGAATTCTGTAATAGACTTATGAAAAGGTATAGTAGTAGCAGACTATATACAGAACTACACTGAAACAGACGCTGAAACTATGTATAAATACTTAGAAACATTTTTAGGAGAATCAACTAAGGCCCTATGGGAAGCTTATAAGACTGATTTCCAGAATGAATTTTACCAATTAGTAGCTATGGGGGCAAACCCGTATAATTTTACTAATAAGATACATACTTTAATTACAGGAGAAGACCCTAATAGCGGTTTGGTAATTCTACAAAGGAGTGCTCTAATAAAATTAGAACAATTAGGTATAAGTAACTGGGTATATATTAAAAAATTCTTAAACGATTTTTTCTACTATTGTACAATTAGTGGAAACTCGTTTGACCAAGAATTAGGTAAAAAACTTTTTAATAAACTACCCGGGGCATTAGGAAGAAAAATAGAAGAACGTTGGAATAAAAGAGATGGAGTAATGCAAAACCCCACCGCAAAATGGTCAATAGGACATAGAATCCAACATGTAATGGAGATTTTACAAGAAAAATGTACTCATCTGCAGATTCAGAAACAATTAAAACAAAATGAATTAAATTTCTGCAAGAGTGTAATATATACAACACAAAGCTATGATAAAGACCCGCAGAAGAAAAGAAATAAGTATAAAAAGAAGTACAATAGATATGGTTACAAAGATTATGACAAGTATAAAAGGAAGAAGTATTTTCTCAGAAAGTCATCAGCTAAAAAACCATACCTAGATAAAAATAGACATATAAGAAAATATAGAAACGATAGAACGTATAAAAACAAATTAGAATGTTTTACATGCGGTAGTATAGAACATCTAGCTAACACATGCCCAAAGAGAATAAATAATAATACTAGAAACTCCCAGTTAATAGAAGATTTTCAAGAAACTTTAATTAACGTAGACGAATATATGTCAGATACAGAAAGTATATACTCAGTAGTAAGTATAGACACGGGAGAAAACAGTAAAATAGATTCTTCTGATTCAGAAGCAGACGAGTTCATAAATGAAATCGGAATAGAACAGCTAGACATAGATTTCAACAATCTGGTAAACACAAATATAGAATGTGACCATTTATTTGAGAGAAACAAAGGTCTAGACAACACAGCCTGCTGCATATGCAGATGGTTTCCTAGTAGAAACAAAAGAGCCAAGTGTAAAAATTGTTATTTAGAAGGATGTATAGAATGTTTGCAAAAAGAATTTAGTATTATAATAAACCCTAGAGAAATAGCTAAAAAAATACCAGAAGATACTACACTACCAGTAAGAGTAATGACTCTAGAAACTAGAATAAATCTATTAGAAAACAGAATGACCCAAATAGAAAAGGTAAGCAGAAAGAAGGGCAAGAAGGTTTAGATAACACAATAGATCAACTAGAAGAAGAATTGGCTACAGAACAACCTCTAGAATTAATGAACAACTATACAATTTTAATATGTAATGAAGATAAAAAATTTAGTTCACTAAAATTATTAACTAAAATAAGTCTTAAAGATTACGAGATCACTACTCTAGCGTTGGTAGACACAGGGTGCACAAATAGTATTCTCAATAAAAGAATCATTCCGAGCAAATTAGTTAAAACTTTAGATAAGCCTTCTTCGGCAATGCAAATGGATGGAATACACAACGTATATAAATACTACCTCCAAGATGCATCAGTTAGTTTTATTAATACTTGCTCAAAGTTTTACAGTCCAAGCTATAAAGTAGACAAGATCTTAGTAAGAGATCTAAATATAAATACAGATTTCATTATAGGACTAGATTTCTTGCTAGATAACAATGGAAGTTGCACCATAACTAGAGATGGTATTATTTTTCAAAAAAATAGTACATATACTCCAGTACAGCCCTTAAAGACTGAAACAAAAATTATACAAATTTCTCCAGTAAACCTGCAAAATAATTTAGACATAAGTTGTTGTCAGGATTGCAGAGACGGAGACAAATATTGTTGTCAGAACAGTAGTAAAAATATGATGCTAGAAGACTTTCTAGAAGAGAAAGATGAATTAGAGAAAAATTATTCACTAATAGAAATAGAAACAGAGTTTTATAATTTTAAAAATGGGTTAGATAAAATAGGAATAATAAAAGACAAAACAGATTTAGACAACATTATAAAAATCTTAGACGAATTAGAAATTATAGGAGAAAAACCCCTGAAGCATTGGGATAACAATAAAATCCTTTGTGAACTAGAAATTATAAACCCAGAATACATTATAAAGACTGCATCAATAGAAGCAACTAACCAAGATTTAGAAGACTTTAAATTACAGATTAAAGAATTGTTAGATCTAGAAATAATAAGAAGATCTACTTCAAAACATAGATCTGCAGCATTTATAGTTAGAAATCATTCAGAAATAATTAGAGGAAAAGCTAGAATGGTAATAAACTATAAAAGACTGAATGATAACACTAGAAGTGACGGATACAAATTACCAGATAAAACAGAATTAATCAATAGAATACAGGGTAAAAACATTTTTAGTAAGTTTGATTGCAAGTCAGGTTATTGGCAAGTTAAGATGCACTCGAATAGTATAGAATGGACGACTTTCACTTGTCCAGAAGGACACTTTGAGTGGCTAGTCATGCCATTTGGTCTAAAGACAGCTCCGCCTATATTTCAAAGAAAAATGGATTCTATTTTCGGAGACTACAAAAGATTCGTTATAGTATATGTAGACGACATACTAGTTTTTAGTAGTAATATGACTGAACACTTAGGACATCTACAGACAGTGTTCAAACTATTCGTAAGTAATGGAATCATAATTAGTAAGAAGAAAATGGAGTTATGTAAAAAATACATAAACTTCTTAGGAGTAACTTTAGGAGAAGGTAAAATAAAATTAAAACCACATATAGCGAAAAAGGCATTAGATATGCCAGATAAATTAGACAATACAAAAGACTTACAAAAGTTTCTAGGAATATTAAATTACGCCAGATCATTTATTAAGGATCTAGGAAAAATAGCAGGACCATTATACTCTAAGATAGGCTCGACAGGACAAAAACATTTTAACACTGAAGATATTAAAATAGTAAAGTTGTTAAAAGAACAAATCAAAAACATCCCAGACTTAAGTATGCCGCTAAAAATAGACTACCTAATCATAGAAACTGATGGCAGTTTCGAAGGATGGGGGGCGGTATTAAAGGCTAGAACAAATAAATATAGTAGCAAAACCTCATAAAAGATTTGCGCCTACCAGAGCGGTAAATATAAAGAAAAAGAAAATATGAGTAGCATAGACGCCGAAATACTAGCAGTAGTATACGGTTTAAATGCTTTTAGATTATACATTTTAAACAAACCAGAAACTTTAATTAGAACGGATTGTGAAGTCATAGTTAAATTTAACCAAAAGATCAATGATAAGAATAGTAGTCGGAGACGATGGCTTAACTTCTTAGACACTATATCAATTTATAATTTAGTGTTCGAACATATAAAGGGTAAACATAACGGGTTAGCAGATCAGCTTAGTAGACTAAAGATTACAACGAACTAATCAGTTTATTTATCTCTTAGCAGAATGAGTTCGTCAAAAACTAATCCGAAAGACAAGGGGAAAGGCCCAGCCAAACCCCAAGACGATTACAGACAAACAGTATTGGGGAACCTGAATTTCAGGCCCATAATTGCTCATGAGACACCAACACTAGAAAGACTCTATTTTGGTAAGAATAACTTAGTTTCTTTTCCGTCGTCAAATCTAACTTTTAAAATACTCCCAGATTATGTACTAGACAGACAACAAAAGTGTTTGATAGATAATTTGTGGATTGCCCACAATAGAAAAGACACAAGCCATTTCGTAGCTACTCTAAATTGTACTAGTCATTATTTTAACAACAAAAATTTAGACAAAAGATTCAAATTTTATGTTGTGATTCACGGAAAGACAAAAGGTATCTTCCAGACCTGGTTAGAAGTAGTAGACTCCATCAAAGATTTCAAGACACCACTTTTTAAAGGTTTCAATGTATTTACAGAAGCCTTAGACTATGCTCGAGGAACACTTGGGCCAAATTATTATATTACTCCAGCACTCAGAAATAGCCAAAACCAGACACCTCAATACAATATCCAGAAAGACACAGATAAGATAATTTTCTGCGATCATTGTACCACAATGACCGATACCGTAAAAAGACTGAACCAGACAAAAGAAATTCTCCAGACACAAAATATACATCTTTTAGAGAAAGTTGCAGAGCTTGAATTAAAGCTCAGACAAAACATTCCAAGACAACAGACCCAGAGTTCTCCATCTCCTTTAAAAATGGATGAGACAGGTGTGCATTTCCTTCTGAATGCTAAGAAATCTATTGTACCAGATGTAGGTACAACTAGTCCGGTGCAAACGGTTGCCGGTAAAGACAACTCAAATCCGTTAATGGCTGTCACTTTGCCAAAAAGTGAACAGAAAGAGGCAACCTCTTCAAAACACAGATGAAGACTCCCTCAGACTTTTACAGGATTTACTTCTAAAACGAAGGCTAGACAGACAAAAAAGTATAGAACAAATAATTAAAGAAACACTTGAAAACATTTTTAAAGAACAGAAGGACGCCAAAAGTGAAGACAAACATGAAAATCAGGTAGCTACACCACCAATGGCATCCATAACACCAAAACAGAATCCAGAGCTTAACCAAAATCTGGATAATATAGACCATGTATCAGAAACCAGTTCAGATAATGAATTCCTAGAATCAAACTATGCTCAGGATCCAAATGATAATGATGATTCAGGAATGAGTTTCGATTCCGTGGCTTTACATAATTTGAGTACATGAAAGATCCAAGGAACAAGACATAGCAGGAGAACAGACGTAGCAAAAAATAATCGGAAATAAAGAACGGTGTAGAACACGCGGTAGAAAGCAGATAGAGACATAAAGAAAAAGAAGATGAAGACAAGATAAAGCAGATGCTAAAGCAAAAGCAGGACAACAATAAATACGACAAAGAAAAAAAGAACCAACTTTACGGAAAGTTAAAGTGACGATGGGGCCCACAACGCACCCGGCCAAAACTTTTCTAAAGATTCTTCAACTCATTTGAAGTCCGGAATTGAAGTCCGCAGAGACTCTATAAATAGCAGACTCAAAAGAAAGAAGAGTAGAGCGAAACAATCATACTCAGAAGCAAGTTCAAACTCCACTCCCAAATGAAAGAAACCCTCTCTCTCCCCCTCATTGTATAATTTTCCTTAATGTAAGATAGCTTTATTTCGGAGCAAGTTTTTTTCAGTGTGCAGTAGTTTCCGGGACTCCCGAAAGGGATCCCTCCCCGTACTTCCAATTATGTAAATTTTTAATTTCAGTAGTTATCTCCACCATGTATATTAAGTTTTTATGAACTGCAGAAATGCAGGAGCCAGTATGTTAATATGAAGTTTTTATTTTCATCATGAATCTTTATTTACTGTTACGAATCCTACCATGAAATCTTAAATACTGTTGTAATCTTAATTGCAAAATGCTTAGATATGGTTATCCTCTGAACGTAGTATATGGTTATCTTTGGACTCCGTCATGACCTCAATGGATTAGCTTGTAAATTTCTATGTCAACGGTGGTTGATTATTAGCCTGTTGATGTCCGCTGAAAGACTGTTGTGGCCTGAAAATTGGGTGTAGCTAAAGACGACTGTCATGATAGGGGTAAGGTCTAAAAGAAGAGATGAACAGTTCAGAAGAAGAAGTAAATAAGCATAGCGTGGTCGAGAGTAGAACAGTAACCAAAGACAAGTGATAGAGATGATGAATAGTAACTAAGGACTAGTGACTGGACATAGTCCAGGATAAAAATAAATAAATATATATATCTTTATTTATATCCCGGAGATAGCTATTTGATCTAAAAAGACTAACATAAGAGGATTTACAACGGGAAGGGAGTACCGAGTAGGACTTACAAATCTTATTCACACCACTCTATTGAAAGATATTATTGAAATACACACCCCACATATTAGACAATACAAAAGACTTACAAAAGTTTCTAGGAATATTAAATTACGCCAGATCATTTATTAAGGATCTAGGAAAAATAGCAAGACCATTATACTCTAAGACAAGCTCGACAGGACAAAAACATTTTAACACTGAAGCTATTAAAATAGTAAAGCTGTTAAAAGAACAAATCAAAAACATCCCAGACTTAAGTATGCCGCTAGAAACAGACTACCGAATCATAGAAAGCGATGGCGCTTCAAGGATGAAGCGGTATTAAAGGCTAGAACAAATAAATATAGTAGCAAAACCTCAGAAAAGATTTGCGCCTACCAGAGCGGTAAATATAAAGAAAAAGGAAACATGAGTAGCATAGACGCCGAAATACTAGCAGTAGTATACGGTTTAAATGCTTTTAGATTATACATACATACATATATATATATATATATATATATATATATAATATTTACCATATAGTAGTATGCATAGCATAAGTGGTCCAGGATAACATATGAATGTGATGCAAATGAAATGCATGAATAACAATAAAACATCCGGAGTGACATAATATCTTTTACACCTTTGGTTAATATTGGGGACACCAACATCTTTTCCGGTGTGCCTTATTAAGGACTTAGAAACATGCTTGGATATTCTTTCAACATAGGAATCGATGACTTGATCATTCCTAACTCCTAAGAGTAGAGTAATTTATGTAGCAACACGATGGTTAAGTTTCGCACATAGAATTATGCCAAAAGAATGAAAGAGCCTTGCATACATTGTTGTCGAAATTATCTAAGTTCTGCGGGTCATGGTAAGCTCTATGAACGATTATCTACATCACACAAATGATTTAAATCACAATCGACTCAAAATATTAAAAACAGATTCTTAGAGACATTTTAGCGAATATCTTGAACGCGTAGAACCTATATTCCTTCTATATCGAAATCTATACATGTAGCGAAACACCCACCCCTCTTAATCCTTCTTTTTACTACTACAATCTACAAAACAGTACAATGATTTCACATGGAAACCCAGTAACTTACGATTACAGCAGTCCCGACAACACCCAACCCAAACTTAGCATTTTCGACAATCGTCCTAGAACTAGTGGCAAGAATCAAATTCTGAAATTGTACAAACTTTAAGAACAAGGAAGGTTACCTCTTTTAAGCGTAGTGACGAGCGTCGTCGGAAAATCTTTCACCCCAAACAGCTTCCGATAACCAGAAACAAAACCCAAAATCGATTCGGGCCAGAAGCGTTTCGCATTCAAGGTTCTTGTTTAGATTCTAAGTTTCTAGGCTTGTTTAAGTATTCGGTTCTTCTGGAATTAAAGCCCAGAACACCTTGAATTTCTCCCCTTTTTGTTTATGCGAAAGCTTACGAAAATCCCCAAATTCGATTGAGAATTTCAGAGAGTTATGGCTGAGAATTTTTTTTTACCCCTTCTGATTAAAGTGTAGAGGCCTCTTCTTTAAGAAAAGGTTTCACAAGAGAAATTGAAAGAGGTGAAGTTTTTTTTTTGAGAATAGAGAAGAGAATGAAGGTATGGAGCTTTACATAGCTTCCATTGGTCGACTGCTTTGGGCTTAGTCATCCCACAGTGACTTATAAGCGTACACGTGATGTTTCACTAAGTGTTGTCCCCCTTTTAATTAATTACTCCCATAATTAATTAATTATACACACAATTAAATTCCCGATCCCAATTCACTTAAATTCCGACGACTTATAAAATCCTCTTATACCTAATGTCATAATTCCTGTAATATAATACTAGTCTATAATCTCTTCGGGGATACACAATTATTATTATTAATCCCCTTCGTCACACTTATTAAATCCAAAATTATTTCGGGATCATGTCCTTCTACATACTAATTTCCTCATTAGCCTACATAAGTACAACATAAACCTCCCGGAGTCCGGTCTACTTGCCTACGTTTATGTGTTCAACTGTCACCCGAAAATACGGGATGTTACAATTTATCCATAGTAAATAGTTCTTTTTATTTACTTAGTTTAAAATTTAAATTCGTCTATGATTTTACAAAGTTAGAAGTGTAGTAGGTAGTCGAGTGTAGTACTACTTACACGTATAGACAAGTAGTGTAGTGCGATTATTGTGAGTCCGCTTAGCTTACCATACTAGTAGACGCAATATTGTTGTATAGTAGCATGTGATTTCTGATGCTAGGTGTTCTTTAGTGTACTGTGTTTAGCTTATGTATCTATGTTAGTTCCTTTCCTTTTCAAAATGCGCTGGCATGATCCATTCGCTTTTGATACCAATATTTTCAGCATTTTCATACTGCCTTAAATTTTATGCCTTGGTCTGACCGTTTTTCTTGCTCTACCTGTGCTTCGGTTTTGTCTTGAGCCAAGGGTCTCTCGGAAACAGCCGCTCTACCTCTCAAGGTAGAGGTAAGGTCTGCGTACACCCTACCCTCCTCAGACCCCATGTTGTGGGATTTTCACTGAGTGTTATTGTTGTTGTTGATTTTATAAAGTTGTGTATCTTTTTTTCTTCTTCTTTGGTATACACGAAGGTTAAATAATTCGTTTTTACTTATTTATTAAATTTTTGGTAATCCTTTTGTTTATTTTTCTTTTATCTTATGGTGTTTAAAAATCGTGACATTGTTGTTATAATTATAACCTTACTAAGAGTAAACGTTTAAATTGAACTATAGGAAAATTTACAGTCTTATAAGTAGTTAAAACTTGATACATTTTTTTGTTACTTATTTATTTTCTTTCTTTGTAATAACTTACCTGATGTATAACACAAATGCGTGAATATATATAATTTATATAATTAAAAATGGTGTTATTTTGCCTAACTATTTATTTATTGGTAGAAAATGATACCACTTTAAAATGTCAATTTTCAAGGGTATTATGAAAAAAATACGGTAAGTTTTATTCGTGAATGTTACATTTATAGTTTCAGTATATTTAAACCAGCTTGATCAAAATTTTAGGTCCGTCACTGATTTTAAAGGTAACTTTCCTTCCAGGACACTAACTAGGGAGAGAGCTTATGCTTATCTAATACTAGTACTTCATGGTTTGAATCACATATGCATCCTCCGGTTAAAAAAGAAAAAGGAAAAATTACAGTCAAATATCATTCTGTCATCTAATTTACAAATATATAGATACTAAATATATAGATACTGTATAGGTAATGATTTTAATTTATATGATATATGTAATATACATATTTATACACAAGATATACAACCAAAATGTATAAATAATATGTATTTCAGCTATACTGATAAACTAATTGATGGAAAGCTACATTCAGGTAAGCTTTCCTCAAAAAATGCCTCATTAACTGAATAGTATTGCGTTAGGAAAAATGATAAAATTGCCGTTAGAGGTAATAGCTTAATATTTGAAATGTCACACTCAGTAATGGTTTAGGATAAGTAGGTGCTGACGTTGAACTAACAAGTGTCTATGTTTGTAATATTAAAAATTAATTCTTCACTTTCTGCCTTTGAATTTCAACTTATAAATTTATTTATGTTAAAACTCTTCAAACGTGTCCTAGTGGAGATTTAAACGATTTTTTTTTAAAAAAAAAATTATCAGTCATAGCTAACTCTAAAAGTTATTTATAAATTATAACTACATTTTAATTTAATTACTTTTAATAGTTACAGTGAATTTTTAATTTACCTATCATACTTATATCAAATACATAGAGTTATTCCACTGTAGCAATCTTCTCCACTCATCTCTCTCTTACCTCAACGGTCTCCTTTTTCCCTCACTATGGCTATAACCGCCTCTCTCCCTCCTTTTCTTCATCTCCGGCAAAACCCAAACCACCGCTAAACGCCGACTTTGTCATGTCGATCTTATCCCTATATACGTGGTCTAAATCAAACCGTTCATTTCATCTTAGATCTACCAGATTAAAGTCTATGGCTATAATCAATCTTATCCCACAAATCTGCTAGAGCTTTAACGCTTCAACACTCTCTTTTTACAAGAGATGAAGATAGATTGCTTTTAAAGTTTCACCCCTATTTTTTTTGATTTTTTATTTATGGATTTACGATTTTTTTTTGCTTTAACGGTGTACATCTGCTTAGATCTTATTTGGTGTATTTTTCGACGATCTCAGATCTGGATTTGTTGTATTTTTTCAACGATCTGTTGTATTTGATTGTTTTTTCCTCAGAAGGACTTGAATGTATTTCATTTATTTGAGTGTAAATCTATTTAAATAAAGTCGAATAAAAGGATTTCTGAGTGTTAATACATTCAAATACAATCGAGTACATTTAAAATGATTATTCTTCATTATGCATCTGAAATTTTGTTGAAATACAGTCAAATACAATTGTTGGCTGATTGTATTTTGGGGGACAAACTAGATGTATTTGACTGTATGTGTTGGTTGAATGATCTATGTACGTATGTTTGTATATAATTTTTTGAGTAAATACAATATATTTGAAATTTTACATTTGAAATTTTATTGAAACACATTCAAATACAGTCGTTGGCTGATTGTATTTTGAGTGCAAACTAGATGTATTTGATTGTATGTGTTGTTTGAATAATCTATATAAATGTTGGTATATAATTTTCGAGTAAATACAGTGTATTTAAAATTTTGCATCTGAAATTTTATTTAAATACATTCAAATACAGTCGAATACAGTCAACTACCCCCAAAATAAAATGATATATCAATATATAAACATACTAAAATACACAGTCCCGTCGTGTATTTAAATGAACTTAAATACATCATTTAGAATACACATGTATTCAGAGGAATTAATGTTACATGTATTCAAATACATGTGATATCAGATAAGGTTGAATACATTTGAACAGTGTATTCAAATACACTTAAATACAGTCAAATATAACAAAAATGCCTAAATATACCTACCAATTGTAAATAGCAAAAAGATAACTACGAAAACCTTTGTTTTTCTTCAAATCTACTCCACATTAAAAGAAAAGATTAGTTAGCAAAGGCCTACTAGAAAATCACAAAAATATATATTATCAGTTTATCACAATCCAAATCTTTTTAGCCTATTGGTTCAAGAAACAGATTAACAAATTTCAGTCAGTATATCTAGTGAATTTTTCCACCCTAGCGGAGGTATTCGACAGGATGATCCTTTATCACCTTACATAATTATTTTATGTATGGAAAAAATTTCAAGATGGATTGATTTGTCTGTAAGCTATAAAGATTGAATTCCGGTTAAAATTTCTTTAAATGGGCCATTTATATCTCATCTTTTTTTTTGCGGACGACATAATTTTAGCTGGTAAAATTACTACTAAGACTTGTCATTCTATTGTGGATGTTCTAAACACTTTTGCAACTGTTTCTGGACAAAAGATCAATTTTTCCAAGTCTCAGATTTTTTTCTCCAAGAATGCCTCTCAAGATAAAAAGAATTTTGTGCTTTCTACCTTCCAGATGATTGAAGGGATTCATTTTGGCAAGTATTTAGGGTTCCCTATGTTCACTTAAAGACGTTGTAAGAGGCAGAATATTGGTACAATACCACTTATCATTCGGAAACTAAACAAAGAGCGTTTGAAGTGATGATTATCAATATCTTCTTGATAATTTTAAGCTTCGCTTAGCTGGATGAAAAACTCAATTTATCTCACCTGCTGGACGTGCAGTGCTTATCAAATCTACTCTTCATAGTCTTCCAAACCATGTGATGTAGTTACATAATATTCCTGAAGCTTTATGAACGTTATGAGCGAATTTTTTTCTGGGGAACTACTGAACAAAAGAGGAAAACTCATCTTCTCTGATGGAATTTGATCACTAAACCAAAATGTGAGGGAGATCTAGGGACAAACCATAAATATTAATCTTATTAATAATACGAATGTGTTCAAGTACATTTGTCCCTAATAATGATTGTCTCTAGAACATACATACTTTTACTAGGTATTTAGGATCTTCGAATGAAGAATAAGGTACTTCAAGCGGCTACTGTTTGACGCCTTTTTCATTCTCCTAGCTCTTTTTGGGCTCATATTATGTTAAGTAGTTATTGTTCTCCTAACAATTACAGGTCATCTGCACCCTCTAGAGTGTGGAAGAATATCATCTCTGGGTAAAATAGCTGTCGAAAGGGTTTAATATGGCAAGTAAACACTGATTGTCATATTAGTTTTCTTAAAGATCATTGAATTAAGCCTAATGTTACTCTTTGTTCTCTAATTGAAGGTCCTCCTACAAGTAATGACTCCGTTAAAATCATTTCTCAGTTGCGATCTAACAACTCCTGGGACTTCTCATATTTATCTTTTGAATTTTCTCCTAATAATTTGTTCATTAATTAAGTCTTGGTTTATCCCTTCTTATTCTTCTAAGCCAGATCGTATTATTTGGGGTTTATCAAATAATGGTCTTTTCACGGTTAGTTCATGCTATAGATCTTTGTTTAATGCTTCTATGGATAGTGTTACTACTCCACGTACATCCTTTAATTGGCTTTGGAAACTTAAATTGCCTCTAAAAATTATCAACTTTTTATGGTTTTGTTGCCATAATAGATTACCTACATCCAGTTATCTTCGTCACTTGTCTATCATACCTTCCTCTCTTTGTACCCTTTGCGACATGCAATCACCAGAAAATATAAATTATTTGCTACTTCAATGTCCGAGACTTGCTTCCATTTGTTGGTATTTCTATGGTACTTTATAGAGCAGTACGGGAAGTAATAACTATTACAAATGTTCGAAAGGATAAATAAATGGTCAATCTTCAAAACTGCCGCATGTGTGTTGTGTCTTGAATCTTGATCACCTTGCAAAGCCAATGTTGAGAACTGCCGCAAGTTTGTTGTGTCTTGAATCTTGATAACCTGAAATCAAGAAACAACTAAATCTGGACGGTTACAATGTTGTGTGTTTAGTCGAGGATAGCCCTCTATCCTTAAGACAAGATTGCCCCGTATATATGTTTTTACGTTAGCGGGCAATAGTCTCCCAAGATAAAACAACACTTTAATCTCAACACTACAAAGCCAATAGGTTGAGCCTGTCGAAGAAAACAAATATGACTCGACTTGCTGAAGATATGGAATAGGAAGGAAGAGTTTCTCTCTACTCTTCTCTTTTGTCTCTGTGTATATAGTGTGTCTCTATAGTGTATATCTTGTGTATACGTGAGGGTTTGGTCACTGTTTTTGACTGATTTTCATCCACTTTTCTTCACTGTTTTTCCAGCGATTTTGGTCATTTGTTTTCTGTCTATTTTCTTTGTGTTTCCAGTCTTTGTTTTCTGCCTGTTTTTCAGCGGTTTTGTGTTGTCTTTTTCGTGTATTTTCTGGCCTGTTTCTTTTTTTATATTTTGAGCCAAATGAAGCTCAATATATAGCAAGAAGAGGGGCTGTCCAACAGCCACAAACAAGGCTGTAATGGCCCTTAAAGGAGGCCATTAAAACAGCCAAGTAATGGCTATTAAGGCCATTGAAAGAGGTCGCCATCGCCCAAGTAATGGGCTGTTAATGGAGGAATTAATCAGCCAAATAATGGCTGGTTAATGCTCCAGAAAACAGTCCAACGGTAGGCAGAAAAAGTCTCCAGAAACTCTGGGGACCAAACTGTAAATATTGAAACTTCAGGGACCAAACTGTACATATTGAAAGAATTCGGGTCCAAACTGTACATATGAAACTTCAGGGATCAAACTGTACATCTGGCAGAGTTCTCTGGTCCAAAAAGATAATATCAGAAAGGCCCACAAACCCACCACAACCTGAACCCGACGAGAAGGCATGGCAAGGCGGCAGTGGGCTTAGCCTTGAACCCAAAGTAAATCTAGGTCTTCCCTCCTTTAAACACATGGGATACCCCTTGGGGTCCCAAACCCTTTACCAATTAGAGACTTATATAGAGAGCAATTCTTCCTATTCCCACCGATGTGGTAGATTTGTCCCACACCACATTTCCATGTCTCAAACACCTTACTTCGTGGACCAATATCTCTTTCATTTCTCAACGAAATTAGACGATTCTTGGCCCTACGGTCATCTACTCACTGCGTAGATCATGCATGTGTGAAGAGACAAGGTCTCCAACATGCGAAACACTAGTGTTTAATCCATCAAAGATGGGTGGACGCATCTCCCCGCCAAAGGCTAATTTCCAACACCATTTTAATTAAATTGGGCGTTTATGACCTTACTATGATAGTTTTTCGTCAAAACACAAAGCCTTTGGTATGATTAAATCGCCTTTTCCCTGTGGCACATCTGGAAAGAAAGAAACAAGTGTGTTTTTTAGAATGCCCCTTTGCGTAATACCTACTCATCTGTATATCAATGTTACTTGGAATTTAGGCTTCTAGTAGGGTGTTCGGTTACAAAACAATTGTATCTGCCTACCTACATAAATGACATCCTCCAACACTCAATACTTATATGCTTAACAAGGATGGATGCTATTAACGTGTAATATATAATTAGTCCATATATTTAGCCTTATTTAGTGTTGTATAATTATGATATATTTAGTATCTCTACTGTATAAGAATTTCACATTGTACACACTATATATATTTGTATTAATGAGAAAAACTCCCAAGAAAGATTAATACAATTCTACATGATATCAGAAGCCAAAATCTAAACCCTAAATTATTTCTTTCAGCTACGGTAGACCTCGATTTCTGCAAAACAATCGAATTGGTGTCTACTTTTACTTTAGTTGCCTGCAACAACAGTCTATTTTTCCTGTTTGCTTTGACCTCTATCTCCTACTCACTGCCCGAGAAGCAGTGAGTTGTCAGACCTCTTTCAAAGTCATCCGACTACTCTCTTTTCTCCTCACCCGAGAACGAATATATTTTGTCCCTTACCCAACAACCAAATAAATGGCTTCCACTCCCTCTTTTCATCCGACCCTCACCGTCACAAATATCAAGAATTTCATTTCTATAATTCTTGATCAAGAAAACGGTCAGTATTCTCCATGGGTTGAATTATTCTGTATCCATGCATGTGTCTATAACGTGCTGGATCACATTGACGACTCTTTCCCTCGCCCCATTGAGATTGACGACACCACATGGCATCGTCTAGACGGCGTTGTCAAACAATGGATATACGGTACTATCTCTCAGGACTTGCTCCTCACTATTATGAAAATCGGCACCTCTGCTCGCGAATTATGGATTCGGTTAGAACAAATTTTTCAAGACAACAAAAGCACTCGTGATGTCTATTTGGAAGAACAATTTAACAGCACACATCTTGAAATTTTTTCCAATATGTCCGAGTACTGCAAGCAACTGAAACTATTGGCAGACCAATTATCGAACGTGGGAACACTTGTTTCTGAAAAAAAGATGGTTCTCCAACTAGTCGCAGGTCTTCCGAAAGGAGAATATAATACACTCGCCACGATGATACAACAGGCCGACCCCTTACCCAGCTTCAATAAGGCTCAGTCACAATTATTATTGGAAGAAACACGTCGCGCTAAACAGGACGACCACAACAAAAAAACATTGTTCGTTGACACGCCCATGATCAACGCCACCACTAACAATGGGGTGGCTGTGGTGGTGGCAAAGGAGGAAAGGGTCACGAAAATGGATGTGGTGGTCGTGACCGAGGCCGTAGAGGCAGAAACAACCCAGGGTAGTCGACTGCTCCAGCGAACTGGGCGGGCCCAAGCCTTCAGCCCACGACGGCACCTTGGGACTCTGCCCTATATTTTTTCCAGCCCCAATATCGGGCCCAGTCTCAATTTCATCCGGCCTAGGCAAATTTCTCATAGGCTGGCATATTGGGCCCAGTCCCAGGTCGCAGACCGGTAGCTGAGCATCAGGCCCACTATGCCCAAGCCCCACAGCAGCAATTCCAAGGCCTGGCTCCCACTGATCTGGGCCAGGCCTTCAGCACTTTGACTATGCAGCAGCCCGATGAAAATTGGTACATGGATTCGGGAGCCACATCTCATCTCACCCGGTCTGCAGGTAACCTCTCCCAACTATTTCGTTTAAATTCTCCACAATTTATTACAGTTGGTAATGGTCACTGCATTCCAATTCAGGGCTATGGTCATGCTTACACTCAACCACCTCACCCACCCTTCTCCCTAAATAACGTCCTTTATGCCCCAAACATCATCAAAAAATTAATTTCTATTAGGAAATTTACTCGTAACAATTCTGTGTCTATTGATTTTGATCCGTTTGGTTTTAATGTGAAAGATCTGCGTACGGGGACTCCTTTTACGAGATGCAATAGCACAGGGGACCTAAATCCCTTTACACCCTCTTTCGCTGTTAGTCCCCGCTCACACACCTCTCTAGCTGCTCTGTCTCTGTCAACTTGACACAATTGGCTTGGACACCCAGGAACTCCAGTTTTTAATTTTCTTAGAAGCAATGATTTTATTCGATGTAATGGGAAACTTGCCCAAAATTGCGTATCGTGTCAATTAGGCAAACATGTTCGCCTTCCATTTAATTCATCTGTTAGTGTTACATTTGCTTCGTTTGATATTATTCATGCTGATTTGTGGACATCTCCCATTACTAACTCTCTGGGTCACAAATACTATCTAGTCTTATTAGATAATTACTCTCACTTTCTCTGGATTTACCCTATAAAATTCAAGTCGGCAGTCTTTGCAAAATTTCTTGAATTTTGCACTTTTATCAAAACGCAATTTGAAAAAGTCATAAAATCTTTTCAATGTGATAATGGCCGTGAATATAATAATTCCGCATTAAAAAAATTTTGCAAATATAATAGCATGGTTTTTCAATTCTCGTGTCCTCACACCTTTCCTCAAAACGGCAAAGCAGAACGTATAATTCGCACCATAACTAACATGGTTCGTACTTTCCTGTTTCATACCTCTCTCTCTCTCCCTCTTTTTGGGTCTATGCAATCAAAATGATAGAATACATCCTCAATATTTTACCAACTAGCACTCTTTATAACATGACCTCAATCGAAATATTATACCGTCGGATCCCCTCCTATGATCACCTTAGGATTTTCGATTGCTTATGTTACCCAAATCTCGCATCTATTGCTCAGTACAAATTACCACCCCAAACCACTTCGTGTGTCTTCGTAGGTTTCCCGTCTAATCATAGGGGCTACTTGTGCTATGATGTGTCCACTCG